>OY998182.1:63901166-65260942 GCA_963921935.1 Galeruca laticollis
AAACCTGACAGTTTTAGTTGCAGCAGTGGTGTGGGGATGCAGTCCAAATTCGATCAAACTATCGTTCGATTAATTTGGCCTGGACCCTAAGTGTACTGTACCTTTATGTGCCTAAGAAGAACAAATCATTATTAACCCATACTTTCTTATTGTTTAAGCAATTATTCTGAAATCACCAGTATAGATAGAACAATGAATGAAATGTTCTACTAAACCAAAATGTCAATACATATTTGTGCTGTTGAACACTTACATTTAAGTTTTAAACAAATTACTGGTACATCTATTTTCTTCAAATCTAATATAAAAAAATATTTAAAAATTCTATATATTTCTATACAAGAGACTTATTTTTTATATCTTCACAAATCGAACAAAATAAAAATTTCATACTTTAACGACGTGATTGCCTCTCCAGTACATATTGGTATTAGTGATTTTCTCTGATTACGTTCTGTAGATTTCAGTAATTTATTACTTTGAAAATTCACTCCATTTCATCTTATAACCTCAGATGTTTAGTAACTGACTCAGAGATAGAGTCTATTTCCGACATTTGATGAATTAGAAATGGGAATGTTCGTTTGCTAAAATTACTCTACTATTCAGTCAAGTAATCACTCAAATTAACAAATGGTGTTCTCCGCATAACTGAAAATAGTTTAAAAAACCACCCTCACGATTAATAGTTTGAGTGATTTTGATCATTTGAGCAATTTTGTAAAATACACTTAGTCCTGAAGTATGCTCAACAATTGTATAAAAATATGTTTGTCAGCTTATCATTAGTGAAAAATTTTGAGTGGTAAATAATTTGTATCTAAAAAGGACCACTGAACATACATGGCTGTTTGACCCGAAAAAAGTTTTGCTACCAAAATACATAGAATAAATGCAATCGAAAAATAATTATCGTTTTATATGTCATTATTAATTGTCAAGTCGTTCTTAATTCACTTCAATTTTATTGGATACCTTTCCAAGACAATCATATTTCAAAAATTGTAATGAATACCAAAAATATTTGTTAATAGAACTAAATCAGTGAACGGTAATACACGGGTATCAATGGACAACCCAAGTTACGTTCTTTTTATTAATATTTTTTTAAACACATGAATAATTTTTAACATTTTTTTACTAAAATGAATCACTTGACGGATTTAAAAGATTTGAAAGTATGAAAGAATACAATGTTTGAACAATCTAAATCGAATAAAATATAACTATTAACTGGGGAGTCGCGTCAAGAATGATTCCATATAATATATGAACGAAGCACTGTCCTACCAGCAGGATTCTTTGAATTTTCCAGTGGATATTTCACAACTTGATTTAATTCAATTTTCGATATGTGATGCTCTACGATGAATATTTGCTTGAAAATCTGGGGCCTGATGAAGTTATATTTTCATTGAATGAGGAGTTAATTGACTAATTTTTAGAAATAGTGAAATGGTAAATTGGAATCGCTCAGAAAAATTATCTAAATTCCACCGCGCCCACGTGAGCTCCATTTCAGCTTCCAAATGGCTAAGAACCTTCGGATCGACCAACAAAATTTATTAGTAACTCAGGATTGGTTGGGCATTACATGAACATGAACATACAATGTAGTTAAGTTACCATCGATGAGAAACTTACAAATCTCCGACAATTTCTTTATTTGCCAACGATAGTGCGAATCAGACAAAACAGGTCTGTCTATGATCTTATATTTAATTGAAAACAAAATTGGAAATATTCCTATCGAAACTGACGAATTGTTCGTGACGTTAAAGTAGAATATTACACGCAGGTTAAGGTACATATTTCTTCGAAAAACGTTGATAATCTATTTTGAATTCGAAAAGTATTCGTTTAACGAGGTGTGTGTTTAACCTTAGTATGTTGAAGCTTGGCAATTAATGATTGAAACTTGCGCATAACGAATGTTTTAGTATCAATGTTTAAAATTATTGTAACAATTAATTGTGGTATATCAAAGCAACGTGTATATATTTTCATGATATGAAGTGCAATGAGGCAATCGATTTTTCGATTAGTTATAAGTGTCTTCGCAAAACAAACGGCTCATTTACATCTCCTTTCCCTTAATAATTATTTCCGGCAAGTTTTTTTCGCAATAATGTTAAATGTATATAGAAATCCTCTATCTCTTATGTGCTTCCTTGATAAGTATGTCGATTATCACCACACATCTGATATTTAGATGTTTTTCTTTAAAACTGTGTTTTGTAACATACCTACCAAACGCTAGGGTTCACTTACAATGAAAAACCTTCTATTATATAAAGAAAAAAATATAAATACAGCATATATTTTTGGTTGTGAGGAACTACAATAAATATACCAACAATATTATTCGAAATTTCTCTTTATCGCTTATGGTTCTAAAGTTATAAGTTCCTTCCTCATAACCGACTATCATATGTTCCTCATTGGGCATGTACATGTTTCTAGTCAACTTAATTTGCTATAAACATCTTTAATGTACGATAATACGATGTAAAAGTTTTCAAAAAGCCATTATTATTCATCTTGAATACTTATAATGGAATAATTTTCATGAAACGCTGTCAATCAAGAAAACAAAAGAAATTAGGTAAACTCTTAAGATTAATTTATAGGTATTGAAATCACCTGCTTCAAATTTAGCCACGTCTGCATATAAATAAACACTGGATCAAATTCTAATAACTCCAAAACATATGTAAAAAGCATGTTTGACGCAAATGTTTTCTCATAAAAACAGTATATATTCAAATAACAAATGCAGATATACATTATTATGATCCGTTGAAATACTAGAAAAACATATATTCACACAGGAAACAAAGATTAAAAGATGTTTTATTCAACAGAGAAGATAGTTCCTGGTATGCACTCAGCCATAGTCGAAATTAGTATTATTTATTTATAATGAATCCATTTTATAAAATGAGTGTTATTACGATTACTCTATATACTCTTTTTATTTATATGCGTGTTGTTTGGAACAGAAGAATAGTGTTGGTACTTTTTCATCATTTCTATTAACTTCGTTCGGAACCAAGAGATTAAACTAAACATTGATGTACGAAAAAAATAAATTGTGAATTACTAAGAAGCACCTATTGATATAGTTATTTTCCTAACAAGTGCGGAAAGTGATACTTTCCCGTATGCGACTGCCGTTGACCCGAACGACGCGAAGCAGTCAAGGACGGGAAGGACACTTTACGCATGAATTAGGAACATTATTTTTTCTACGACCGTATAATAATTCAAAAAACACATTGAAAATATACATTTTATTTCAACATACAAAACTTTTACTAATCTTATATATTAAAAAAAATTATGAAAACTGAAGTCTGGCCGGTCTATCCCGCCGATTTCCTTCATTTTTTATAAATGAAAGGTATTTAGACAGAGGTATGTCATCAATCATTGAAATTTACTCAATTCCCACCTTACTCAAGTTATATTCAAATACGATTCTTCCCTGTACATTTCTTATGGGACACATTCACATTCGAGTTCCCATAGCTCCTCTTCTAATCTAATGAATGGATCTTGATCGTTTCACTCTCAGATCACTCAGTGAATCAAGCTCATTCTTTTGAACTATTAACTGTTTAAATTCGTTGAGTTTGATGAAAGTTATGTGTGCACAATCAACTTTAATTTCAATTTTTTCCAAATACTTACTGCGGCCGACGCACAGCTAATATTGTCTGGAAGGAAGTAGTGTAAAATGATTTTATGTCTATCCTAATGCTGCGGAGCATCACGGGTCCTCTAGTTAATGTTAATGTTAAAAACATAATTTGTTGAATTCTGCAAATGAGTCAGAATAGCCGGTCCAGTTGGTGGTAACTGGTTGTTAAGAGTAACGCTCGTAGATTGTAAAGTGCAAGAATATGACAGAGACGGCATTGGTTGCAAGTTGTCAGTACATGAAATAATTTTATTCAAGATGGTTTTCTTTTGTTCTACGGTGTCCTCCAAATAACCTTCAGCAACAGCAGTTGACTTCCAGCCTCCAAGACGTTTTATGTTGGTTATCCATTCGCCTGAATCTGCTAGAAACTTACCGAGGGTCGTCTAAAACTGTGATCTGTGTAACGTTCTGGATTAGATAGACCTAAGTATGTAGCGATCTCTGCCAGTATTTTACTAAATGTGTTCAAGCCTACGGACTGAACAGAGTATTTCCCTGTTTCATAATTGATAAAAAATGACGGTGCTTAGTGGTAGGAGGCCGTAAATGTACATACTTTCTATAGAGCTTCGAAGAGTTTCCATTATTTATATCTTCAGATATCACAAAGGATCTTGAAGTATGGTTTTTCGGATCGGAAATTTTCACAATAATTATATTTTCTTTATATTGAATATCGTCAAGCGTGATTTTGAAAAGCTCCGCTCTGCGAAGAGCACCGGCTAGAGTGAAAATGGTACCCACTTTAATCATAAGATATATCTCTTCAGAGGCTAGCACAAATTTGGATATGCCTTCTTTGGTAAAAATCTGTGCTTTATGTGGTTCAAAACCAACATTTTGCTTTTTTAGGAACGATGTCAACTTATCAAACTTGCTTATGTCCAGGATTTGTTTTATTTTAACTAACCATTTCACCAACAAGTAAGGCGACCATAGGGTATTGGATTTCAGTACCTCACCCGGCTCGAAAAAATACGCCAAAAGAACCTTTTCTCTTAAGCTATTCACTCCCTTTTCCTGATACCAGTTTAAAAATTGGTTGTATTGCTGTTCGTATCTTCTTCGTGATTTACTAGGTAACAGGTCTGAATTTATTTCATCTGCGGCCTTTAGTGTTGCTACTTGGAGCTCTTCGCCTGACAATTTTTGGTTACCACACCATTAACTTGACTCAGCTTAGTTTGATTGTTATGTTAATTTTGAGAAATGTATAGGGTAGATATGTTAAAGTATCCCAATTTTTATTGCATTCCAATGAATAAAACTGGGTTCGATTGAATATTAAAACCTAATTAGTTTGAATAATAATATACATGTATAATCAATGAAATATACATATATTATAATAACGTTAAATTGATATATTTTACTTTCGCGCACTTTCAAAACTGAAATTCGTGCGGGAATGGGGGTAAAAACGCACCATCGTAGAAAAAATATTTAAAATATAGTGAATAGTATAGTAAATTTCGATAAAGATCTTGAATATTCTGTATAGCTCGAAATTCAAATAATATTTTTTTAACCTTCTCTGTACTCATTCATCAAGTAGTAGTGCCAACAGTTTTAATTTTCGTTAAGCAAGTCAAAATAAAAAATCTTACTAGTGACTTTCGAAGGCGATCTATGATCCGAAGGAGTTATATGATCCTGTGAGAGTGATATTTACTTATTGTTCTGTAGCATTTTATTTCTCAAATACCTTGAATAATCTCAATTACACCGAAGGGTTTGGTTGCTCAGTGGATTGATAATGACATTAGTTGATGTCAAGGGGCAGACGCACCATTTTTTCAGGCTAAAAAATAAAATATCAGTTGGTAAATTTGGTAAATTATTATTTAATTATTTTCAAATCCCCACACTAACGTCCACTTTTGTGTTCAATTTCATGAGTAACAAATAGAACACACGAGGCTGAACAACCTTTGTAGTGGATGCAAATGTCACAAACATTCCTTCCTCCAATTACTCTGGGAGCGACTAATTATTCGTTTGGAGCCTTGGAAACGATTGAAAAAAATTGTTTAGTAAAGAAAGTGGAGTTGTTGAGCAGTTAAGATAATATTCTAAATCATCCAATAAATAAATTACAAACAATTCAAAAAGAAAGTAAAAAATCAATCATTTTTACGGCTTTAGACAACTGAAAGGATTGTGGTATATTATTTCTGAAATATGCCCTAATATTTTTTTGGGATCATTGTAAACCACTCATGCAAAAATTGAGAACGAATTTAGAATGAGATATCTCGTAAGAATGTCAGCTTTATTCACTTTCGCGAATAAATTTCTGAATAGAAGGTCTCTACCGTCATACCAAGTAACTATTTTTTCAGTTTTCTTCAACTATTTTATTGTTTTATGTACACTTTTGAGCGGTTGCAGTAGCAGATTCATTTTTAATTCCTTTGACGCAAACATAGTTTGCGTAACAGCGTATAAGAAAAGTTCAACGTTCTTATGTATTAATCATCTCATAATTTGGAAATATATATAAACCCCCCGCCCACCCTATGGAATCACCTAAACTTATAAATATCCACCGACTCTATTGGGATTAGTGAAAATAATATATTTTTACCATTTCTATTCTTTATTATATGCTGTTAGAAAGACACGAATTTACATTTTGCACTCTGTCTAGAAAAACTCCGGAACATCTTATTATGTTTATATCTTCAACGATTCCGCACCATGGGTCGTTTTACGGGACTAGCCTAACCGCGTGCCCTGACGCATCTTCATATTCATGGTAGCGTTTTGCAGTTCGGTTTTAACGAAAAAATGTATGCGTCAGTCCAAAACTAACAGCGTCAAAAGTGAAACTTTTCATGTAATTCAAAAACTGTCAATGAGTGTACAAAAAAAATACATTGCAGCAAAGAAAAATTGACTGGAAATTATAATAAAAATGATTTATAATAAAAATCAAGAAAAATCTACAGACTATCCCGAATTAATTACTACGGAAGTTTCACTTGTACGTACTATTATTTACATATACATAAAACTATATACATATACGTACAAGTGAAACTTCCGTAGTAATTAATTCGGGATAGTCTGTAGATTTTTCTTGATTTTTATTATAAATCATTTTTATTATAATTTCCAGTCAATTTTTCTTTGCTGCAATGTATTTTTTTGTACACTCATTGACAGTTTTTGAATTACATGAAAAGTTTCACTTTTGACGCTGTTAGTTTTGGACTGACGCATACATTTTTTGTATCTTCATTGACAATAACTGAGAATAAAAACAATATTAAAAAATTTTTAATATGAAATAATTTAATAGACATATACATATATATATATATATATATATATATATATATATATTACATATACATAAACATTCTACATTAAGAAAAGAACTATATAAGTAATTAATATGACTTATGTTAATGAATCACAGATTCAAATATCTTTATCTGCACTGTCATTTTTATTTGGCAAAATAGAAATAATTGGCTGATGATAGCTAAAGTAGGATGCAAATACTTCAGATCTCAATGAATTCAAGTGTCTTGAAAAAACAGCATCCAAGCAAGTTCCATATCTTGTTGTTGAAATATGAATGTCATTGTTTATTTTTAATTGTAATTTATCATATAAAAATGAAATGAGTGGTTCTGAACTTTTGTCACTAAAATTTACATTAAAATCTCCAGCTAAGATCATTGGAATCTTATCTTTTTCTGATTTAGCCAACCAATAATACAAATAAATACACAATGCAATGAAATTTCCTAGTTTTTATCGCCTTAATTTTAGAGGTAAACAATTTCTATATTAATTTCGCACTGGATTATACCAATATCGGCAGAAATTATTAAGCGCTTTTGGTATCCTTTCCCCCCCGAATGCGTTCTCACTTTATCGTTCGCGCAGCGAAGTATGGATTGATAAACGGAATAATATGATCGCCATCAATAAACAATGCCCTGCGACTATTCTCGGCGTCTCCTCTTTGTGCGGATCTTCGTTAATTTTTTCCGCCTCTCTCACAAGGAGTTTAACAGTTTTGTTAGCTCGACGAGTTAACTCTCATGACAAAACGCTAGTGTCCCATAAAAAGTTTCACTTCAAAAACTTTTTTAAACCACGTTCATGGTCGCAAGTAATTTGGCGATACCGTATGTGGAATAGTTCACTATATGATTTCCATATTTGTAAATTAGCTCACACATAATACGAAGTATAGTGTGAGCTTTAGTGATCTCAATTTTTTCAAGAAAAATTAGTTTCTGTTCTCTCGCCCTAATTATGTTTAAAATGTTTTACACATAAATTTTGAAAATCTGTTTTATTGTGAAAATAATGTCGATCAGCTGATAACGTATTGTATTCTTCTCCCCATTCCTCCATTTTTTAAAACAGAATCCTCCCAAAATATTCTAGTATAAATTTGATTTTATGTCCTATTTCATTTTAGAATTCCCCCAAATTTTTACACTCAAAAGCTTATGGGAATTATGTATTTTTTTTAGTAAACCGAATATAGTGATTTTGAACCCAGTTTCATTCTTCTATTACATATATTTTTCCTGTTCATACTTTTTGAGATGATGCTATTTTTTTTCTGTAGTAATCTTAACAATAAATCATACAAAACTAAAGATATCCTTCTAACCAACAGTCGGAAAAAGATGGTTGCCACGAACAGCAACATATCGGTTCGCGTGACTTCCGTCAGTAATTATACGTTTTTCCTAATTCCTCCAAATTATTTCTTCTGTTTCGGTCTCTCACAGGTATAAGAAAGCCCGGATTGCAGATTTTTTTTGGCCCTCCATTAAAAGGGTATAATTAAGATTAGCAAGATAAATCTTATTTTTGATTTAAGTTTCCAGGTAAAATCATAACTGCAAAATAAAATTTATATAAAACATCACGTATGAAAAAGTTATACTTGTTGATTTAGGGACTGAATAAGAAACTTTCTGAATTTTTTTTCAAGAACGGTACCGAAAAATACTAATATACTTTTTGCTTTTGGAGAGGATAAGCTGAAGGTAATTACCTACTAAACAAAAAATTCTCTATTTTTGTCTATAATCCTTGTTTCTATTTTATTGCAATATGCCACCCTACTCTATTGTATATGTCCAGTGCCATCGATTTGTACATAAAAAATTGTTTTGTATATATTATAAACTAGTTCAAAAATTTTTATGGGACAAGACTCATAATGTACCAAGAATGTATACAGGCATGATTATTTTTAGATATATACGATTCTAAGAAACCTAATGTAAGTACCTATTTATGTATTTTCTATAAAGTATATTAAAAATACTGAGACGTGAAAAATTGTTGTATACTTATCTGAAACAGAAAATATTGACTTTTGTTATTACATAATGACACATCGGACAACTATTTAGTTGTAAGAAAGGTGATACATGGTAGTATAGTGAACCTAAAGTAATTGCTAATAAGAATATGTAAATGGCACTTTTTTAGTAAGCAACTAAATGTAAATGTGGCATTCTGATCAATGGGAACTGTTTATTCAAGCAATGGCTATTGTATTATTATTTTAGTTCTACCTATAAGCTATAATTATTTTCAAAAATCTTGAGAGAATGCTTCACTTTTCAAAATCTTCCGAACCAAAAGAAGTAGACGACTGACCAATAAGAAGAGAACAAGGATATAGAATGCACTAGTCAGGATCCATAGTTTGAAAAGCTTCATCGTAGAGTTGTATTAAAAAATAAAAACCTGTTGAGTAACTTCAAGTCATACATTTACATACCTATTAAATGACTAATATAAATAATATATATTTTATTTCTTTGATAAATTCTAGATACGCTTTCCTATACCACCTTGTATTATCCGATTTTCCAATAGATATTCTCGAAATCGAGCATCTAAGGGAAAAGTCTTAAAATACAGTCACAAATATATTCAGAACACGCAATGTTTTAAGACCCTTGTAAAATAGTATTGAAAAGACATCCTTTAGGCTGCATTTTATAATATAGATTAAAGATACAAATGAAAGCGTTAATATTAGAACTCTGTAGTACCAAAACCTCTAAAACAGATTATTTTTCAACTAAGACAATAGCCGACAACTTTTGTAATTTTAGAAATAGAATCGGAGCCTTTGTTTCATTGAAAAATGTTTTTTCTTCGATATACAGAGAATCGCTAAAAAATAGTCTTCAGTAAAATAGAAGATTCCAGACTTTCACATTTTACGATATGCAACATACTTTAATAAAATTTCAATAAAAAAGATACATAGTGAACATTGACATTTTCAATTTGGAAGAGTTTCAATTTCTGATTTTACACGTAATGTATTTCATACCTTCATTTACTGAATGCACACTTCACACAGTACATTGCAATCTTAGACATACATAACATTAGTACAAATACTTTGAATTTACACTTGGAACCCAAGCAGATCAAAAGCTGCTCTTAAACTGGCTGATAACTATCTTATATGCTGAAGATGGCAAATAACTCCTGTTTTTGATATTAAAAATAATTACACGGTAGCTATATTTCTCTGCGTTTGCGCATTACCCTTTTGAAACATTTTGAGTCATATCGTAATTTTTTAAGTGCAAGAATCTTTCCTTTTACCATTGACAATTACCCATGGACCTCCATGTATTTATTTTTGTACGGAAACAATTTTATCCAGTAGCTGCTTTACGGAAAAGAATAATTGAGAAGTAGGTATTTAGTATAAAACTTGTTTTTTTGGAATAGAAAAGCTCGAAGCAGTTTTTAAGATACCTTAACGAATTAATAGTAATATATCCTACACGTGGAAGTCACGTGAGCATATGTTAATTAAGATTTTCAATTAGAAGAATGATCTGAAAATGTAGAGGTGAAAGTACATGCGATTTATTAGCAATTTGTTGATTTTTGTAATATGGCACAAGACAATCAAGTGCGTTTAAAATAAAATTAAACATAAATTATGCTTTTAGCGAAAGCATATAGATCGATTAGTATAATTAAAGAAACTGGTATTCAAAAATTTATCCTATGTTGCACCTCTATCCAATGCTTCTTTATGCAAAAAATTAGAAATCACCTGTAAAATTCAAACAATGAACAATATTTCAATTAATTTATATTTCCTGAAGTGAAATACAAAACTTTCAAATACTACCTACGTTGTTTATCTAACCACATATTGAATCCAAAGATAATCAAATACGGTTTTTAATATAATGTGCAATAGGACTATGCTATATTGGAAAACGTTGTACAAAACGAGACAATTTAAAGTGCATGATCTAATTTTCCTTAAATTAACCATCGATTGTATACATTACAGTTTCTAGAATCTCCATGCTTCCAATAGTTTATGACAAATAGCAATATAATTGGTTATAACATTCAAAGGCAAAGACCATAAAAATTAAAATTACTTCAAATTAACAATACTAAAATTTAAAGAATAGAAAAACGTATAAAATATCTAAAAAAATGTAATAACAAGTCTCTCATATGCTACTAATTCTCCACTGTACGAAAAAATGGTCATTTATTGTGAAGTTATACTTCGTTTACACGATTGGAAAACCTGATGAATGAATTTTTACGATGCGCACTCAAACGAACATGTGAAAAAGCGACACCACGAAGTTGGTTGGTAGAAGATGGTAGAAGTTTTCTTGGTAACTGATATCTGTATTCAAGGTAGCTATTCAAATAGTAATGAATCTGTAATACATGTTTCATATCAGTTGAGATAAAAAATATAGATTGAATAGATGAGGCTTATGAGGCTTTTAATTGATGAATATCCATACTGAACGATGAAATAATTTAATTTAAATAAAAAATAAATTCATATGGAAAGTGGAATATTCCCCTCGTTAAAAAAATCCATCCATTTTACTTTAGTGTGGTTCTATATATTATATTACCAAAGTATATAATACACTGCCAAGTGGAACTCGGTAGTAGTAGTGATTGATGTGTGGACACGATTCTATAACTTAATGTTTCACAGAAAGCAATAACAATAATCAAATCAAAGTTTTGGAATTTCGTCTTCTAATTCTTGTTAATTTTCATATTATTGTATTTTTCAGTATTAGCGAGAATTATAACTGAAAATACATTTTCTTCTTGTAAAAATGACAATTACGTATACAAAACGAAAATATTAGCTACGAAATACATCTTAAAATGGAAATTATTGCTAGCTTGGAGATTTTCAAAAATGTAATTATATGCAGATTACATCTAAGGTGAAGTAAATTTCGTCATTTTCAATATTCTTGTTTATGTTGACACTTTGTTTCCGGCGTAAAAATTAAACTGAAATCTATAGTCAAAACTGCATCTAATTTGTGCTGTAAATTCTAAAATAATGTAAATAACCCAATATTTCTAGTTAAATAACTGAAAAAATCACATCAGCATTTATAGATTTATGAAAATGGTGTTCAAATAAAAAAAACAATTTATATATTAAATAAATAAGTTGATAAATGTCCTACTGTCGTTCATATTTCGAAAATTGCTTGAATTTTAGCACAGCTAATATCCGCATATTCATAAATGACCGATTTTAATTTAATACTTTTGTGTAACTATGAAATTATTATTTCACAAATATTGGTGCTAAGGAATTCTGTTTTCACATATTAATAGTTATCTCTGAAATAATAATAGATTTTTGCACACAATATCTTGGGAAATACGTATGCATTCCTAGTAATGAGAATATTTCATTTTATTCAAAAGAAAATTTTTTGCTATAGTAAAAATCCAATCAAATCAGTTAATTTGAGGTCATTTAATTGAACACAACCAATCAGAACAACAACGAATACAATTTTATTATTTATTTCGATTTTGACGTTTCAAATATTTAATATTTCAAAATGTCACGATTTGGTCATAATACTGACGAGAATATTAATGAAATTATAGAAGCCCTGTACTTCTTTTCTATAATTAGCAATAAATTTACTATCCGAATAACCCTCGAACATTGATAAATGCTCAAAAATTTTATAACAACTTTCTGAAGCTTGTTGCTTATAGGCAACAGACCTCCGCCTGCGGCGTCGGCCTGTTTCCAAGCAACAAGCTTTCGAAATCTGTTATAAAAATTTTTCGAACAATTATCAATGTCCTTGGGTTATTACTACTGAAAATTAGCTTAAAACTTAAACAAAAACTTTGATTGAAATATTCGTTCTTTGTTTAAATATTACATTTTCTTGTGCAAATCCTAATTCGGTAAAATATAACTCTCAAAAAATTACTGAATTCTCTATTGTGTAATAGACATAATTCACTGTTTATAATCACACGTAAGCAAAAAACTCCTTTTTATGTGGACATTTTTATATAGGTGTTTAATTATACATACATATCACGAAGATTATTTCAATTTTCATTAAATATTACATGTGTCATAATTGTGTGTTTTCTGTAAATACATATTATATGTTTATTTATTACAGTTAGAGAATAAACGACACATGATACTATTTTTTGTATTTCTCTTCATGTACCTTAATTCTTTGTTTTTATCGCAATAAAAATCGTAACTTGAACGAAAAAAATTGTTTTATTCCACATATAATATTTGAAACAAGAGAGGAGAAATGTTAACAGAAGATACAAAAATAATGGAAATGGAAAGATGGAAGGAGTATTTTCTAGAATTATTAGATAACAGAGAAAGAACAGCTAAATCAAATGAAGAAAAAATATACCCAATACAGGACGGTAATGATGAAAAAATATCCATAGCTGAATTAAAAAGTAAAAAAATGGTAAAGCACCAGTATGCGACAAAATAATAATAATAATAATTATAATAGGTAGAGGTAGGTATGTGCTTTATTGACTAGCTGAAATACATGGTATTTTTTAGTCCTCATAATTTGTTCTAATTACAGGTATTTAAGATTAAAAATAAACAATTACACAGCTATAGATTAGCAAATCCGATTTTAAAATAACACATATTCAAAAATATGTGGTCAATAAGCTAATCAGTTTGAAATTAATTGCGTCATATTTACAAAACCACAGTTTAAAAACATCTTGTTTTTGAATTGGAATGAATTGGGTATAGTGCGAATTGTTTCAGGTAAAGAATTGAACATTTTTGGAGCATTGTAAGAAAAAATAGTTTTCAGCAGTGATTTTGTTATTTGCGGTATTACGTAGTTATTTCTTTGTCTAGTGTTGTAGGTATGTTTTGGTAAGTTTGAAGAGTGTTTTATTATGTTGACATTGTATTAATAGAGTTGTTTAAGGTCGAGTACCTCTGATTCTTGAAATAGTATATCACTGGGATATCTTGAGTTTTTGCTTAGAATAATTTTCAGGAATCGTCGTTGTAGAACTTCAAGGGGTCGGATGTGGGATTTTAGTGCACCTCCCCATGCTAATAAACCGTATCGAAAGTAACTTTCAACGAATGCATGATATAGTGTGAGCAAATGATGAACAGGAAGTATTTTTTTCATGTACCTTAATTTATAAAGGATACACTGTAGTTATTTGGTTACGTAGTTGATGTGTATGTCCCATTTCATCTGCCAGTCTATTACGACTCCTAAGTACTTTATGTTACTTTTGGCTGTAATTGTAAAATTGTTTTTACCATCGAGGATGTTGAGCTGTGTAAAGTGAGAAAGATTTGTTTTATTACAACTGAAAGGTAGGAAGTTGATTTTTAGAAACTTTATAGTTAGCAACCTACTTTCAAGCCATTTTTAATGATAATAAAGTCTGTTTCTACTATTTATTTTACGTCTGTCCAGGTATCCGCCCCGCAGAAAATCGTGGTATCGTCTGCGACACCGATAATGTTGCCCCTGCCTTTCACAGAAAACAATCCAACAATCCAGTCATGTAGATGTTGATAAGTAAGGGTCCGAGGACCGTACCTGGAGGCACTCCACATTGTACGACTAACGATTTACTGTCGACATCATTTATTCGGACTGTCTGATACCTATTCGTAACATAACTTTTGAATGAATCTAAGCAAGTACTTCTGATACCGATGTCTTCCAGCGACTGAAAGAGCAACTCGTGGCTACAGTATCAAATGCTTTCGATAAATCAATGAAAACACATAGTTGTTGTTTAACGAGTTATATATTTTTTCAGTAAGGGTCAGAATAGCATCTTGAGAGGACGTTTTTTCTCGAAAAACTTATTGTTTTTCGGAAAGTATGTTATATTTATTTATTAAATTTTGTAGTCTGTTTTTTAGAAGTGGGTGATTAATGAAATGGGTCTATAATTTTCTGTCAGTTTTTTGTTACCTTTTTATATATTAGAATGATAACTGAATGTTTGAAGGCTGTAGGCCAGATACCAGTTTCTATGCATTTGTTGAAGATGTAAGTTAATGGTTCAGTTATTAATGACGCGATAACTTTCAGCGTTTCCGTTTTGATTTCATCTGATCCCACGGCTTTGTGGTTTTGCAACTCTGGAATAATGCTTTTTACTTCAAGTGTGTTTGTGGGTAGGAGTGTAATTGAGTTTGGAAGGAAGGGTCTATTGATTTTGTAGATAGGATCAGGGTTTATATTTTGAGCAAGTGTTTTCCCAGTGCCATTGAATGATGAATTGAATTCGTTTACGATGTCCTTAGGATTTGTTAATAACTTTCGTAGTTCATTTTCAACATTATCAATAGAGATCTTCGATTTTTTGGTGTTACTTACTTCTTGAACCACATTCCATAAAGCTTTTGTATTTCATTTTTTGAGTTCTATTTTGTTTTTATATTATTCGAATTTAGTTTTTACAATTAGAGTCAACAATTTGTTTCTATATTTTTCGTATTGGAGTTTTAGTTCGTTGTCATTTGGGTTTCTTCTCAAAAGATGAGCCATTTTATTTTTTGTGGTAGGTAAGTAAAGCATTTGTCATCCAAGGGGCGACCTTCGTGTTTATCCTTTTAAGTTTTTTTGTATATGTACAGTCGTCTATATATTTTTGATGTGTTTTAATGAACGTATTTGTGGCATAGCTAGGATCTGGATTCAAGTATAAGAAATCCCAAGATTTTTGTCTGATTGTATTTTTAGTTTTGTTTCATCTATGTATTTCACTACTTCTCGTTCCTTGGGGCATTTGGTGTTTTCCAGTACTATCTGTAGTATTGTTGAAAATGATCTGTAATATCGGTTTGCAATACTAGGGGCAGTATGATCGAGTACGTTGAATTTGGATTCTATAAATATGCGGTCAATGCATGAACTACGTCCACCCTGTTGTTGGATTAGTGATCGTGGAAATTTAACCGAATTCGTTGAGTGTGTTGTTATAGTCTGTATTATATTCATTATCTTCTAGAAGGTCGATATTCAAATCCCCTATGAAAATGTTATACCTCTCTGGTTGGAATGCTGAACTCTCAAAGTAATGTTGAAGACTGATAACGAATTGATCGAGATCGTGGCTATTTGGGGATCTATATATAGCGTTGATAAGAAAGTTGTTCTTGTCATTCAGAATGATTTTAATCTGCAACATGTTGCTTTCATTCAAGGGTATGATTGAGTATGTATAATTATACTCTGATTTTATGTATACAACAACTCCATCGTTTTGATTGAAATTCCCCTCGTTATATAACTTGTTATAACCCTCTAAATTATATAGGTCCGAATTTCCTATTGCCCGTGTTTCTGACAAGGCAATATAATCAAATTCGATATGTAAGTTTTCTAATAGTATTTTAAATTCGTCTAGGATTTTATTAATGCTTCGTATGTTATTATGGATAATTTTCAAGTTTTCACAGTCTTTGTTAATTTCTAAAATATCTCTGCATTCTTGTATGTGTTCCAAAGAGTAAGTTTCTATTATATCAATGTCGAAGTCTCTAATATATTGATCCATTTGTTATTGTTTTACTCCTGATATTTTTATGTATTACTTTGAGGTTGTCTTTTTTTATAGTTTGTTGTGAATTTAATGATATATTTAAACTTACATGAGTATGAACATATCTCAATCTCCATATACTTGACCTTATTCTAAAAGAAGCACCATTAAGTCCATTCCTAGTGATATTAAGATCGAATTCCTGACCTTAAACTCTTAATTCTGTCTTTTTGTTGAGGAGGACCAGATGTCTTCGTTGCCTTTTATCACTTTCAAATTTCGACGGTGTAATTTTATTTTCTTTTTCTTTCGGTGTTAAATCTTGTCCGATATTTTCTTCAATTTGATTATTTGCTGTTTCTGATTGAAATACAGAAACGTGAAATTGGGTTCGACGGAGCATTGTTTGGTCTTCTTCCTGTAGTATCGGTATTCTCGTTTTCTCGACGGTGTAAGCTCTGTTGTTGATATACAACCTGTTTCCTTTTATATACGAGTTATCAGAGTTATGTTGTCCCGCTCTATTCAAGTGGTGCCGTAGTATTCTATTCTCGCAGAGTTGCTTATATGTTAGATCGTTTGAGATTCCAACACTGATACCTTTTAACTTTTTGCAGTTTTTAATAACTTCAAGCTTCTTCAAGTATGATATGAACTCAACTTTAACAGGGTTTTTATTCTTATTTCCTAATCTGAATAAATTATTTAAATCGGATACCTGGACATCAACGTCCAATAATTTTTTGAGTTTTCTGCAGACGGCTGGTGCAAATACTTCCTGAGAGTCTCCTAGCCCAAATATAACAATATTATTTTTCTCACAAGTTACTTCCAATGCTTCGATTTTATTTTCAATTTCTACGTTATTTATTCGATAGTTGAGTTCTTCTATTTTCAATAATAGTTTGGCTCCACTACTACAACCACTATTTCAATAATTTTATTACTTTTTTCCATTCATTTGCCATTCTTTGAAATTCTAGATGGAATTCTAGCGTATGGGGTCGCTTTTACTTCGAACAATATTAAAGTACTCTTATCAGGCAATCCGAGATAAGGGAGAGTCTCAAGATTTGTTGTGTTGTATATTGTCTTGTATTGTCAGAAACAGTTTATTGTTTCAGATCTCACTATTTTCTTCTATATCGCATACTCAGTTGATGGCTTATATGATATTATATAAATAATTTAAAATTTTCAGTGACTTATTTTCCACACCAATAAGTAAATACAATTGTATATATTGTAGTAAATATTTCATTCACCGTTCAATGATGTTGGCACAAATTTGTAACAGTATTTTAACTCGCAAACAATTCACATGTATAAGGTATCAATCAACCGAAACAAGTCCAAAACGACAAATAGGAAAAAACTTGAATAATAATAATAATGTCAACAGCAAGCAATCCGTTCGGTAGGACTTATTATTCACGTAAACAAGGAACGCAGAGACGTACCTCGATTTTATAAGCTCCGGTAAGTGTTATGATTCCACTAAGTAGAATTCTAACAATTATACCCCTTAACCACGTTCTTCTAGACCACCCTGTAGTTACGCCTCTGGCGCTCGAATGTGTCAGAGTCGCTGTTAACAAAGCAAAACAAACTAGTGATGTAGATATTCGGATGGTTTCAATAATAGGATTCATCGGAAACGAATGATTCCAATACTCGGATTAATTATTCGATTCCGAATTTATTTCAAATTTAACCGTTGTACTGGTTGTTCCGAACCGAATAGGTTTGACGATCGTTGTACTGGTTGTACAGAACCGACGACTTTGGCTGCATCGGCACAATCCACTTCGAAAAGGACATAGGATGCGATGCGATGTCGAAATCCAAATAACCGCCCGGAATCGGAATACATGCGGAATGCTGCTCATTCATCCATCTAACGCAGCGACCGTAGCTGGCAGAGTCGATATTCGTATTCGTATCGTTGAAAAATAATCGGATGCATCCGAGTAGCTGAATAATCGGATTCAACGAATATTTTAATTCGAATTCATACATCACTAAAACAAACAACTTTTTGCTGACCCCTCGCCCGAACCCGATAAGGATCCTGAATACGTTTTCAGTGCGAGTAGATATGTCACGTAGTTGAAATGGAAAAAAGACAGTACAAAAATCAATTAATATGGGTTTCAAAAAAGATGAAACGGCTTCAAGATACAATAGCTGCCCTTCGGGATAAACTTTTAAGCGATTTCAGTAAGTAATGCTATATGTTTTATTTTTATTTAGGTAAATTTCTCAGATTAACAAATAAAATAGATATGTTTATTTTGATTTTTTCTTGCCCCAAACATCGACTCACATTCTAAGCTCACTTGCGGATACTTCCACTGCTTTGCCATATTTACAAAGTCTCTTTAGTTGCAGGAAAAATGAAATTAGAAGTTTAATTGAAAATGTGTTAAAAAGATATGCAAATAAAAAAAGTCATAATAATTTATAGATTTGAGTCACTGCTTTTAAAATCAATTAATAATACTTGAATTTGATTTAATAAAGGCATATTCTTACATAAATTGTAAACAAGTATTTGTTGTATCATTAGATACCTTTATGGTTATAACTAAACGTGGCAACATTACTCAAAATTTCAGTACCTGTTTAACGTGTCAATAGTAATCGATTTAGTAGTTTTGTCGTCAGAGTATAATCGACGATCATTTCGAATACGCCATAGTATGTAGTAAATAATGTCAAACGTGGTTTGTTTATACGAGCGCCATTACGACTAGAGAGACTTTTAGTGACAAAATAAACTTTTAAGTTAATTATTTCAATGTTTTTGGATTATCATGGTTCGTCGGTGCCAAGTTTGTCAGAAAAATAGCCGAAATTACCAAGGCAATGTACCTACAATAATATCCCCACTTTTTGTAATTCATTCATTATTTCACTACTGGCGTTTAGAATTGTTGCCCGCAAAAATAAACGTGTTTATGAATGAATAGCCCTCTCTATGTTTATTATTACTCGAAGGTAAATTTGATATCAATAAATGGTGAATTAAAATGGACTGATTTTTACGTACTATTTTTATAATGATACGTTCTCAGAATTATTGTTTATGCAATAATTCCATATATCGATATTAATTTTGTAAATATACAGTGTCAGACAAAATTATTGTTTATACAATAATTTCAAGCATCGATACTATCTTGTAAATATACAAAATTATTGTTTATACAATAATTTCATGCATCGATACTATCTTGTAAATATACAAAATTATTGTTTATGCAATAATTCCATGTATTGATATTATTTTTACAAAAATGCAGACAGACAGAATTTTTGTTTATGCAAAACTCCATTAAAGAGATGAAGGATATGTTAATATATTTATGTATATTATTTCCTGTTGACATTAAGTTAAAGTAGTTGTTTATGGTACTATTCTGTCAAAAATTGAGTAATCAATTCCTTTTTCATAAAATTTAATTCGCGATTCTGTCTGGGTGAGAGTGATGACTCTGATCAGTTTTTGATTCTTCTTCTGAAGAAGTACAAGAAGGGGGGCCCGTAAAGACTAGAGTTGAAGTTCATGAACCTCCCAAATCAGCGACCTTTCCTGTCTTCTCTAATGAGACTGTTGGGAATTGATCCCAGGATGTTATCCAATTTTGGTCCATCATTGGATAAGGCTTTAGTGACCAGATGGCAAAGTTTTTCAACTAATGGTATAGACAAGGAAACGAGGGAAGAATTTACCAAGATTCTTTTTCTGGAAAATTGCCCTCTCTTAGCGAGTCCCGTTATGAACTCAGAAGCTGAAAGACTTTTATCCGCTATTGAGAAGAAAAAAGATTCTTTGTTTGCCACCCGTCAGGATAAGCTAGGACGTGGATTATATAGATTGGGAGAAGTTATATCTGCAATGAGCTCTTTTTATGAATTTCAATGAAAATGTCAGAAGATAGATTGGGTCTAAACTAAGTATATGCGACTAATAACGCCACTCTACAAATTTCAAATAAAAATGAAAAAAAATATTGAAATTTGAATTCTTGTGGTAGACTGTGGTAGGCTAGAGATAATGGTAAACAAATATATTTTGCGCTGTTGTCACGAGGGAAAACTTTATAATTAGACTAGTTATCTTTTTTCTTTAACGTCCGTTAAAGAGAAACGCAAAGTACTGTCAAAACGTACTCTTTCAAACAATGTTCTCCTAATCGGTGCCTCTTATTAAAAAAGGTAACTCTCGCGTAGTAAAAGAAATTGGAAATACATATTTTAAACTGCGTGATGATGCTTTCAAAATAGAAAATATAATGTAAAATGCATGTATAATGAAAATTAAATGTTCTCCATATAGGTTGAGTAGTTTGGAAAACACACATACACAAATTGCGTTACCCCAAAATTCCGAACTCGATTTAGTACCGGATCGCTTATTCTTCTTCTATTTAGGGGAGTTCGAGTGACTGAGACACCATGTCCTCATCCACTTAAGGAAGATTTGTCGAATTAGCTTCGGTGAAACATGTATCCATTTTAGAGATGTCTTTTAAAAGGCAACCAAACAGAAGCACATTTTCTACTATAAAATAATAT
Source organism: Galeruca laticollis (assembly GCA_963921935.1). Lineage (NCBI taxonomy): Eukaryota > Metazoa > Arthropoda > Insecta > Coleoptera > Chrysomelidae > Galeruca > Galeruca laticollis. The sequence goes on from OY998182.1 coordinate 63,922,327, forward strand.
AACAAACAACTAAAAAGTCGGCGAGGATGATATCTGTTTGAGGTTGGTTGTGGATATTGATGTCAATTGTCAAATTCTTCTAGTCGGCTTACACTTTGTATTAATCAACTTGGATGGTCTAGTAGGATTTGTCAACAGAACGTACTTTCAATCTGACAACAATGGCTCCTGCCATTGGTCGACTTACAGCGGTTTATTTAAATCTAATAAAAATTTTAAATCTAAGTTTCGAAGATATTTATAACCTTTAGAGATTAATATCGTTATCATAGAAAAATATATGTTATTCTTAATCCTTCTGATATTTTTTCACTTCGTAATTAATACCCATGAAACGAGCTCATTATGACATCTGAAACCATCCCGGCAGATGTGGATTCTTCCATTGGCCCCTAAAGCTGCCTACTCAGCTAAGATGTTCTGCGAAGTGCACTATTTGCTATCTAATCATCAGAAGCATCAGGTGTATCCCTATATGAGTCAATCTACCCAAAAACTAGCTGAAGAGGTTAAAAGGGATACGGTGTTGTTTGGTTCGGATTTTTCCGAGAAATGCAAAGCAGGTGAAACTGTGGAAAAAACTGCCTTGGATATTAAAACTAAGAAACCTGTTGTTTCAAGTACTTCTCGCACTTCTTCATTTAATTTAAACTCCCAGCGTCAGGTTCCAAGAACCAAGATGAAAACCGAAAATGCATTCAGACACCACAGGAAAGAAGAACCAGGACGGAAGACACGCCCAAGGTAGTACCGCCAGGATCTTTCTCGTCCGAGACGCTAAAGGTAGATAATCAAATTAAATATGCCAGAAGAATTCACCTTTTTCATGATCAGTGGGCTTCTATAACCAACGACATTACAATTTTAACCTGGGTTAAGGGTTATAAATAAGATTCCTTTTAAATCTAGACCTCGCCAACGGAAGAACCTTAAGAAAAAGAACAATCCTGTCTTCTAGAATGTATTGAGAAACTTTTTAAGATTGATGCCATATCAAAGTGCCATCATAAAAAAGGTGAATTCTTGTCTCCCTATTTTCTAGTAGAAAAGTCTACTGGAGGTTATCGTTTTCGTTAAATTTGAAAATGATAAATAATTATGTTCAACCAGCTCATTTTTAATTAAAAAATTTTAAAACTGTAAAAGATATTATTGTTGAAGATTGTTATATGTGCACAATATATTTAAAAGACGCGTACCATCTTGTACCAGTACATAGATCATATAGGAAATATTTAAGCAATTTATTCGAATTTAATGTTTTGCCGTTTGTTTTTCCTTCTGTCCCCTTTGTTTTCTGCAAGCTGTTTAAACTTGTTTTAACCTCTCTTATATCGAAAGGTTTGTTAAGTGTTAACTATTTGGACAACGACCTTTTGGTGTTAAGTAAATCAAAGAAATCATGTCAGGAGAATACTCATATTACAATTGAATTACTATCAAAATTAGGATTTATTGTGAATTTTGATAAATCATGTTTATCTCCAGCTCAAAAAATTAAATTTTTGGGATTCCTTTGGAATAGTAGAATTGGAAAAGTCTAAAATGGGAACTATGACTCGAGAATACAATTATTAAGAGATTGTTTAGATTATTTGGACTGGTGGCTAAAGAATATCTATAGTTCAGGGTGTTCAATATTGCAGCCCAATTATTCTTATAACATTTTTTTGGATGTATCTAAAATAGGTTGGGGTACGGTTTGTCTTAATCAAGAGATAGGTGGCCTCTGGAATAAGGATGAGGTAAAATGTCATATAAACTACTTAGCAATATTTTATGCTTTAAAGTCCTTTGTCAAAGATAAATCAGGTTTATACATTTTACTTAGGGTAGATAATACTACGGCAATAGCTTGTATACATAAAATGGGCAGTACGAAAAATAAACGCTTAGCTAGGTTGTGGATGGAATTGGTGCGAAATTAGGGACATTGTTATATTCGCCTCTTATATTAAATCCGCTGAGAATAAAGCGGATTATAAGTCGAGATCCTCTGAAATAGAAACTGAATATTCGTTATGTAATAATGCCTTTAGAATTATTATAGAACATATAGATTTGTTTGCTGCATACATAATCACAAAATGTAAATACTATGTTTCCTGAAAATCGGACTCAAACTCGGTAGCAGTTGATACGTTATCAATATCCTGGAGCAATCTCAATTTTTACGCCTTTCCACCTTCCACCTTTTCCATGGATACTTGAAACAATTAGAAAAATAATGATTGACACAGCGGAATGTATTATCGTTGTACCCTTGTGGTCAAATCAACCTTGTTATCCCTTATTTGCGGAGTGTTTGGTAGGAAATCCAATTTATTTTAAACCAAGACCTGATCTTTTACTTTCTCCATTTAGGAAAAGCCACCCAATATGGTTCAACATTACCCTGGTTGCAGGAAGATTTTCGAGGAAGCTTACAAGAGGAAAGGAGTAACCGAAGCAGTAATACCCACACTTACAGATTCCCTTAGCGATAATTCATTAAAACAATATGATTGTACTTACAGAAAGTGGTGGAATTTTTGCTCGCAACATAATATAGATTGGTTTAATCCCACTAACAATAATATTCTTTCCTTTCTGAATCAAGAAAATAAAAATGGGGCTCTATATAATACCTTAAACTGTCATACATCTTATAAACTTATTATAGACTTTGGCGAAGGTGAAAATATTTTGCAACGATTTTTGAAAGGTGTTTTTAGAAAAAACCCAGTATTTCCTAGGTATGGAGTAATTGGGATCCTCAAGTAGTCTCTAGCTACTTTATACCCCTTGGAGGATATCACCTTAGAATTATTAACTTACAAGTTGGTTATGCTAGTATCCCTAGTTACTTCACACAGGGTTCAGACGTTATCGAAAATCAGATTAAGTGATATTAGATTCCGTGGTACCGAATACAAGATCTGTATTTCCGAACTAATTAAAACGTTTTCTCCAAGGAGACAACATCCTGTTCTTATAATTCCATTTTTTAATGACAAACCCGAAATCTGTGTAGCTCGTACATTCGAATATTATTTAAAGATAACATCCTTTATTAGACAAGACACAGAATTTTTGTTTATAACACATAAAAGGCCATTTCATAAAGCTACAGCCCAGACCATATCACGGTGGTTGAAGAATCTTTTAGGTAAATCAGGAGAACATATTGCTTTGCTTAAGGTTCACAGCGTGAGACACGCATCAACTTTAGCGGCATTTCGCGCAGGTGATAATATTGAATGCATCAGAAATGCCGCTGGATGGGGAGAAAGATTAAATACCTTTGTAAAATTTTATAATAGGCCCTTACTGGTTAGGGAAAATTTTGCAGAAAAAGTTGTTTTGCGTAAGTAAATTATTTAGTTATACTGCATACTTAGTGTTTACATAATTTGATGGGTAGTCTGTGTTTTGTTTAGATCTTAGGAATGATATCCAGCTTAAAAATCTGATAAAGGAGGCATTAAACGTCTACAGGGTGGTCTAGTAGAACGTGGTGAAGAGGTACAATGACAGATTAAACGACACTTGTGTTCCTAGGACTCGCCTGGAGTTTTTTGACGATTTGAACACTGACAGGTATTTATAACAATTGTGTAAAGTCAATTCTCTTCAAGTTTAATATTTCGCGGTATTGTCTCTCGATGCACATGCTTTGTATATATTTTAATTAAGTTAGCTTAAACTGTGGTAGAAAGTTTTGGCAATACCAATTGATACTCATATATATATTCTCTTAGATATTTAACATGAATTCTGATATCAAAGAATATCAAAAAATCCCAATGGCACAAGACCAATTGGACAGGCTTATTTCAAGTAAAATTTCTGCATCAAATCAAAAACAAAAAACAATTTTTTTTGATAAATTTGTGAATTTTCTTAAATAAATGTTTTCATGTACGTTTTAGAGAAAAGTGTTGAGAACGAAAGTTGTAGAGCGTCTTAAGGTCTACAAAAAATCTCAGTAACTTTTTGCGTCAAAAACAAAGGAAATATGATTTTTGTTCAATATTCACAGGCCGCCATTTTCTTTCTACTGGGTATATTTGGACCGTTAACGAACTCGTCCAAGATTTTGGCCCATCTGATTTTTGTAGTGAGTTCGAAAAGGTTTCCGCGGTTAGAATTATGAACAAATTAACTTGGTTCACGGGTTGAACCGCGTTGGAAATTTGAAATTTCTCGACGTTTCGGCTTCCACTTTGAAGCCATTATCAAAAGGGGGGGTTAGGTTATTCGTTCATTAATCTAGGAAGTGATCCGATTCCGTAGTCTCAATCTGCCTACTCTACGCAACGAATCTTCAAACCCCAACAAAGAATCTCCCTCCTAATCAGATCTGTCAAGGATAAAATTCCCAATGAACAGCATGGAGAATATGAAATCCCTTGCTTAGATTGTCCTGGCACCTACATAGGTCAGATCAACCGACTATCTCGGTTAGAGCAAAAGAACACTCATTGTCTGTCAGAAATTCCGATCCTTCTTCCACCTTGGCCCAGCATCGTGTCCAAATAGGGCACACAATCAATTTCGATAAAACCATAACTATCGCCCAACTCGCTCCTTTAAGTCCCGAATAATTCGAGAAGCTATCGAAATAGAAAAACGACGTCCAAACTGTTTAAATACCAGGCACGACAGCCATAGATTGCCATGAACCTGGAAACATCTTCTCCACCCGCCCCATTCCGATACCACCTCACCGCCTTCTACCATGGCCTGCGCCAAGAATAACAATTACCCTCCTGAAATATCGCTGGATATCGAACGTCCCATATCTATTACTACTACCGCCAGCAGCACACGCACCGCGCGCGTCAAAAAAACTATACTCGCCATCTGGTCCCCCATAAATACACGGTCCCGACAACTTATCGGTCAGTCGGCTTTAAGTCAGTAGTGAGTGTTAGTGTTAGTGTTCTACGGTAATTTAACTGGTAAGCAATTTTATTTATTTATTTTATTGTTATGTCCTTTTTCGGTGAAATTCCAAGAAGTAGGCAGATTGAGGCCCTGGAATTAGCCGAAGGGGGTGATTCGTTGCGAAGAGTAGGCAGATTGAGACAACGGAATCGGATCACTTCCTAAATTAATGAACGAATAACCTACCCCCCCCTCCCTTAATAACGGCTTCAAAGTGGAAGCCGAAACGTGAGAAATTTCAAATTTCCAACACGGTTCAACCCGTGAACCTAGTTATTGGAGAAATAATAGCACAATATGTAATGGATGATCTTCTTGAAGATATTCTCCCAAAACTATCATTTAATATACCATTTTTAAAAAAATTTGTTGATGACATAATTTGTGCTATACCAGTTAATAAATCAGATGAAATATTAGAAAAAGTAAATAGTTATAATGAAAATTTACAATTTACACTTGAATTTGAAAAAAATAATAGCATTCCATTTTTAGACACTAAAATAATCCGTAAAAACGTTAACACTTTGATTACCGATTGGTATATAAAACCAACAAATTCAGGAAGGTATATAAACTATCATTCTTTTCATACAAAGAAAATGAAAATTAATCTCATTATTTGTTTAAAAAATAGAATTGAAAAACTAGTTCACCCTTCTTTAAAACAAAAAAATTTAAGAATTTTACGTGATATCTTATTAGAAAATTCTTATCCTAAATCACTTCTAAATAGAATTCTTTTCAACAATATTTCTGATAGAACTATTCATGATAATATCTCTAGCAATGAAACAGATAGGAATACAAATGTAGAAAATATTAATTACCTATCAATTCCAAATATTGAAAATTTATCAAAGAACATAATAAAACTTTTCAAAAATGAAACTAATATAAAGATAACACAGAAAAATATAAAAACGATTGGAAATTTAAATAGTAAATTGAAAGATTCTACACCTGACTTAAAAAAATCAAATGTAGTCTATGAAATAAAATGCAATAACTGTGATCTTAACTACATCGGTACCAGCTCTAGAAATTTGACTAATCGCATCACATCTCATAAAAGTGATATAAAACTTAACAAAAAATCATGTGCATTAACACAGCATTCCATCGAAACAGGCCATAAAATGTTATTTAATGAAGCTAAAGTTCTACATACTGAAGAAAATATGTCTAAAAGATATTTTCTTGAAATGGTTGAAATCAACAAGGAATAAGAAAAGTGACATTGAAAATCTTAGTAATATTTATAGCTAGCTACCTTTTGAATATTGAACAAAATAGATAATTTTTCATTATTTATATGATTATTTCATAAAAATTAAATTCACTTCTATTAAAGTCAAAATATAAGAAATTATTTGTCAAAGTCATTTTCACAGGTTATAATCTAACCTTATTTCCTTTTCTATTAACGTCAAAAACAAATTATCTGTCAAAGTCATTTTATAAGGTTATAATCTAACCTCAAATTCAAACTTCATTAAATAATTATAAAGTAACCTAAAAAAATTAAAATAACTAAGTAACGAACAAACAAATTATGTATCGATTTGTCTTATGTGAAATATGACATCAAGTATATTATAATTATATTTATTTTTACATTTACAAATTTTTTAATGATTATTTATATTGAATTTACTTAAAATATTTTACATGTGAGTACTTATATTTATTTCTCTATTTTTAAATCATATTTATATTTGTATATGTGTTATAGTGCTCTGAAGAAGTGTCAAAAGGACACGAAAGCTTGGCGGCATTTTGTAAATAAAAGATCTTGGCGTTGATTCCTTGGACTGAAATCCATGTTATCCCCACCTATATAGCATTTTTCAGTCGTTATATAAAAAAAAAATATATATATATATATATATATATATATTTATATAATAATTCGTATTAGCAGCTGTTTATTTCACAATTTAGAAATCTTTGTGAGGATGCAGCAATTGGCTTGGAAATTAAACTCCTATTTTAATTTAGTGAAAGCTTTCGTAATAGTTTTATTACTTCGTCAGTCACGCTAAAATACAATGTATAACTAAAAATGAAAAATCAAAAAATGGGTACTTACATTAAACGAGTAAAATATATAAATTAAAATTCAGAAAAAACAGTGTAAAAATATTGATATATGCTTGAGACTTTTCAAAAATTATTGTCAATATGAAGTTGACAAATGGATGATATAACAGAAATGTTCGTAAAAATTATTGTAAAAGGTTGAACTAAGATATTGATGGAAAATTATTATTAGATCTGTGATTCTTTTTATTTAATTTTGTCTCAATGTCCAGAATATTAGAGTAAATAATGTTTAAATTTTGGAAATCACTTTTCTTGTTCAATCTATTTGGTTCATTTTTTATATAAACCATTTCTAAAAAACATCTTTTGAACAAATTATTTTCTTTGGTTAAAATAGAAACGTTATTGAAATCTATGGAATGTCCTGTTACATTAACGTGCTGTGACAAAGCACAAGCATTCGGTCTTAAAAGAATATCGCTCTTATGTGAAGTAATTCGTGATTTTAAATTTCTTGAGGTCTCACCAACATATTTTTTATCACATTCTTCACAACTGATTTTATAAACAACTCCAGTCTGATCAAGTGTAGGTGTTCTATCTTTTAATTTTGTGAATAATGAGTTAACAGTTTTAATAGGTTTATTAGCCAGAACTATGTTTTTTTCTTCTTTCAGTACATTACTAATTTTGGGAGTGAGTTCTTTTATGTATGGGAATGATCGAAATTTTTTAATGATATTTTATTGAGAGTTTTCATTATTATTTATAATATTATTTGTTGAAAATATTAATGTATAAAGTAGTCGTTTTGGGTAGGAATTTTCAATAAGTAAATTAAATAATTTCTTGAAATTTTTCATTTGTGCGATACCCGAAGGTAAAGAAAGTGAAATTCTTAATTCTTTTAATAATTATAACAGATATATTCAATTTACAATTGAAACCGAAACGGAAAGAAGTGTTCCATTTTTAGATACAAAACTCATAAGAACACCAGAAAATAAAATAATATTAGACTGGTATATTAAACCTACAAGTTCTGGGAGATATGAACTATTTCTCCTATCATCCGGAAAAAACCAAAATTAATTTAGTACTTGGGATGAAGAATAGAATAAACAAAATATGTCATGGAACTTTGAAAATGAAAAATTTCAAGAAATTATTTAATTTACTTATTGAAAATTCCTACCCAAAACGACTACTTTATAAATTAATATTTTCAACAAATAATATTATAAATAATAATGAAAACTCTCAAGAAAATATCATTAAAAAATTTCGATCATTCCCATACATAAAAGAACTCACTCCCAAAATTAGTAATGTACTGAAAGAAGAAAAAAACATAGTTCTGGCTAATAAACCTATTAAAACTGTTAACTCATTATTCACAAAATTAAAAGATGGAACACCTATACTTGATCAAACTGGAGTTGTTTATAAAATCAGTTGTCAAGAATGTGATAGAAAATATGTTGGTGAGACCTCAAGAAATTTAAAATCACGAATTACCTCACATAAGAGCGATATTCTTTTAAGACCGAATGCTTGTGCTTTGTCACAGCACGTTAATGTAACAGGACATTCCATAGATTTCAATAACGTTTCTATTTTAACCAAAGAAAATAATTTGTTCAAAAGATGTTTTTTAGAAATGGTTTATATAAAAAATGAACCAAATAGATTGAACAAGAAAAGTGATTTCCAAAATTTAAACATTATTTACTCTAATATTCTGAACATTGAGACAAAATTAAATAAAAAGAATCACAGATCTAATAATAATTTTCCATCAATATCTTAGTTCAACCTTTTACAATAATTTTTACGAACATTTCTGTTATATCATCCATTTGTCAACTTCATATTGACAATAATTTTTGAAAAGTCTCAAGCATATATCAATATTTTTACACTGTTTTTTTCTGAATTTTAATTCATATATTTTACTCGTTTAATGTAGGTACCCATTTTTTTATTTTTCATTTTTAGTTATACATTGTATTTTAGCGTGACTGACGAAGTAATAAAACTATTACGAAAGCTTTCACTAAATTAAAATAGGAGTTTAATTTCCAAGCCAATTGCTGCATCCTCACAAATATTTCTAAATTATATATATATATATATATATATATATATATATATATATATATATATATATATATATATATATATATATATATATATATATATATGTTGTGCAAATCACGAGTACTACAGAAAGTCATTGTGGCACAAGTTTTACACAATATTTTTTATAATTCGCATTTATTTAATTATTCAAATAAAATAGAATTTCATATAATCCCTGTCTTTAAACTTGGAGGAGTGGTTTGAATTTAAGTTGGTCAGATCACAGATGATTTTATTGCTTCTGACTTTTGACATATTATAACCGAATAATTGTGTAAATTGTAAACAAACGTTTTAAGCAAAAAGAAGATGATTATTTGTTTTAAAAAAAACCTTCTTCGTATATGCTCTTGCGATCTATTTATATTATATCATGATCAGAATTATTTCTGTAATACATCTTCACATAGATATCTGGTTTTATATACCTATATAGGTATTGATCCTATACAATATAAAAATAAACAATTGACAAATCATTGATAAATAAACGTTAGCGTACTTTATTCATTAATATTTTTAATACATAAATCATTCTAATTTACCTTTAATATAATAATTTGCTAGCTAGAGCAACGCTAGACTATTTTATTTATAATTTGTTTCAAGGTTAAAGTCAAATGTCAAATAAAAATATAACTAAATCTTAGAGTAATCATATACATAGAGAGGGCTATTCATTCATAAACACGTTCATTTTTGCGGCCAACAATTCTAAACGCCAGTAGTAAAATCATGAATGAATTACAAAAAGTGGGGATTGTATTGTGGATACAACGCCTTGGCGTCATCGTCAAAGCATAGACGTACCAAATCTATTTCAAAACAACAAATATAAAATTATATTATTGGAATTTTGGTGTTTATAAATATTTCATTTGATGAAATTATTGTTTGTTGATTTTAATTAATGTATTTTTTCACGGAGAAGATTTTTACACTATTCTCTTTGTTGTAATTTCTCACCAGGTAGCGCTGCAGCATATAAAATTCTACACCGTTCAACCGATTACCCTCAAATGGGCATATATATGTATTTTTCTATGCAGAATTTGTATTTCCTATCCTTTTTGTTGTAACTTCCCACCAGGAGACGTTGCAGCATATCAACTTCTATATCGTTTACTTTTTCCAGGAGCACAAATGTTTGTGCTACGAGTCGTAAGGCGAGTGCTGCAGATCAAGGGAGTGCAAAAAATGCCTTGCATACTAATTGTACACAATATTTTTTCTACGACCAATTTTCTGGATGAAAGCAAAAAGTAACTTATATACGTATTTTATTTAAACGTTGAACTGTAAGGATTTAAAAAATGAAAAACAGTTAAACCTAGGTATAGTTGATTTTGAAATTTTAACAATTTTGAATTGTTATGCCTGGTGTATCTTTTTTTAATAATAAGTTTTAATTACTTCTAATATTAATATCTGTCACCGAAATTCATTATAATTATAATATTAGATTGTCAAAACGGGTTTTGACATTGAGATTTCCTTCCCACAACCCGTAAGGCGAGAGCTGAAAATCAATGGAGCGAGAGAAGAGATTTGCGTACGAGTTGTGCACAATACTTTTTCTACGATCATGTTTATTAATCAAAGAAAAACTAACTTATATAGGTGTTTTATTAAAATTTTGAACAGAAATAATTTAAAAAATGAATATTGAAAAATTAGTTGAGCGAAGGTACAGTTAATAATGAAATTTGAATAATTTTGAATTGTTTAGCCTGGTCTATCTTTTTTGATAATAAGTTAGAATTATTTGTAATATTAGTGTTTGTCAACGAAATTCATTACAAAGATAAGTTTAGATTGTCAAAATAAAATTTGACATTGACATTTCCATTCCAACAGGTAGCGCTGCAGCTTATCAACTTCTATATCGTTCACTTTTTCCACTAGTGCTGAAGTTTGTGGCACGAGCCGTAAGGCGAGTGCCTCAAATCAAGCGACAAACTTAACCCGGGAACGGTCGCGTTAATAACCATAACTTAAGATGTCGCGTGTTAGATTTGATCAAACATATTCTCATCTGAAAAAAAGTCTATCTATTTTTGATTTAAATAGTGAAGGCATATATTGCCCACAGTATTCATTCAATTATCCGACAGGATTCTCACCATGGGCTGCACAGTTGGTACATGTAGCTAATGTAGTTATGGTACTTATGTTCTTTACATATCGGGGAGGCATATGTTCCACATTGTTGTATCGTAAATCTGTTTTTCTGTCAAGACAGTATCTGCATCTCATTTTAGATTGATTACCTTGTAATTTTATGCACACTGGATCAACTTTCTTCCCATAAACACACGTAAAATTTGGAATAAATAAACGATTGCGTGATAGATTTACAGTAACAAGTGCCTTTATTTTTCGTAACAGTTATCTGTACACCTTCCATTGTTGCAAGCGTTGGTATGTGTCATCCCTGGAGGCATTCCTAGATGGCGACAGAATTCTAGTTACTTAGTGAGTTATTATAAGAGAAAACCTAAAAACGGTAGACAAAATCTAACAACGTGACTGTTCCCGGGTTAATTTTACCTTTTTGTTATTTTCACCATTTTCAATGCACCTCTAAAATCAGATAAAGGGCCTACAGCATCTTCGGACAGCTTACTTGGGTTTTCTTTTAGGATTCCCAAAAGTTGTTTTTCAGTTGAAGAAGCAGTGCTGGTAGTAGGAGATAAGGACTCAGCTGGCGTATTAGATTTAAAAAGTCCTGAAGGACCAGGTTACGTAAACCTAAAATACATAAATCAGAATAGGTTGTTGATTCTAGTCACTGGAACAAACTGTAAATAAATTTTACTGCCTATTACAAAAACCTTTAAACATTTAGGAGAAAATATATACTACAACAAACCTAACTAAAAAACTAACCTATATGCAAGGATACGAGAATCTGAAGTAAGCAATGATACACCGCTCATAAATAAATGATTCTCAGTTACTGTTACTAGATCATCAACAACTTCTTCTACTGGTAAACTAAAAATCAAACACAATTAACAATTTTTTTGTTTGAATAACAAACTTTTAAAAAGCATTACTTTTTTAAATGAAACTAATTGTCAATTTCTTAGAATTTTTAACATATTTTCAATATATTGTGGAATTATCTATAAACAGTTAGTTTCATTTAAAAAAGTAATATGAGTTGATTCCACAGAGTAAAGGTCGAAACAGTAAACTTTATTAAAAAGCAGTTTAAAAAATATACTCCCTAATTTCAACATAAATTACTTAAATATTTACCTTTCGACATCACTTAGAGTAGCACTAGAAGCTTGCTCAGAAACATTTTGTGCTGATACATCTTTTTGATGGCAATCTGAGCTATTTGTTGAAGACCTAAAATAGACATATTCTTTTAGCACATTAATGTAAGTCAACTAACTCAGTCATCATTGCTAACTGAATAAAATGGATTATATGTGGCCAAATGACCTCTTAAAAAATTAAAATAATAATTTTTAAATACAGTTCAGTTCCAAAATAGTAGGTACTAAATTCTCAGAAATATTGCATTAAACCAAGAACAATTGTAGTTTAGTTTAGTGCCTACTATATTGGAACTGAACTATAGTTATCTAGACAGTCCAGAGTGTCACCAGTCGCCCAATAAAGTAATGACTTATAATTAATAACTTGTTTAAAAATTGTCTTTTATGGCCGTTTTATCAGCTGTAATAAAAAGAACCTATTATATTGAAAGGAAATTTTGTTTATCAGGACAGCGACTTTTTCATTTTGGGAATTACTTTAAGGGCCCATTGTACCAAGAAAATGTGTAGGTACTTACATTACATCTGGTGGATTAAGTTCAAAAACTGACATGGGAAGCGCATCTTTGTTTAGAAACTTACGGCCACTACTCTTATATATAAAATCAGATTGTTTAAAATGCTCCGAACAAATTTCAGGTCGTTTTGGTAGATCATGAGTCTCGCTTAGACCCAGTATAGCAAACCAAATTCTTCTTATTTCCAAATTGGTGGGAAAACTAGAATAAAACAACGCCAAATAGAAATTTGCTTTTTATAATTAAAAAACTTTAAATATTATTGAAATGAATAATAAAAGTCGCCGCCACTGGAAAGCCATTCAAATATTTACATACCTGTGGTATGAGAGTTGACAGTTCGGGGTAATTTCGGCCGTTTTTCCGACCGACTTGGCACTGACGATCCATGATAATAATAAACACTAAATTAATTAACTTAAAACCAAAGGTTGTCACTAAAAGTCTTGAAAAACACACATAACATCGAAAGAACTCAATTTTTACGTGCTAGTCCTAATGGCGCTCGTAATAAACAAACCAAGTTTGACAGTATTTACTATAATACTACAATCCAATACAAATGTGAGTCCAGAACGCTCTGACGATATTTGCATCTCTCTTTATATCGTAACTGAACAAAGACAAAACTACTAAATAGTTTATACTAGACAAACAAAGCAGGTATTGAAGTTTTTAACAATGTTGCCACTTTTAGTTACAACAAATACTTGTTTAAAATTTATATAAGAATATGCCTTTATTATATAAAATTCAAGTATTATTAATTAATTTTAAAAGCAGCGACTCAAATGCATAAATTATTATTACTTTTATTTAATTGCATAACTTTTTAAGAAATTTTCAATAAAATTTCTAATTTCATTTTTCCTGCATCTAAAGAGGATTTGTAAATATGGCAAAGCAGTGGAAGTGTTCCGCAAGTGAGGTTAGAATGTGACTCAATGTTTGGGGCAGGAAAAAGTCAAAACAAACATATCTATTTTATTCATTAATCTGAGAACTAAATACAATAACCAACTGTACACTAAAAATTACTATAAGAGTGTTCAAAGAGCTTCATTGTAACACTGTAAACAATGTTATAATGAAGTCTCTTTTAAACGCGAATTATAAAATACTTTATCAACGTTAAATATTTTCATAGCTAATATAATAATCAAACTGTTAATTTTTACTTTCAAACCATTCACAAAAATGCGATAAAAATAATTTTTAAATAATTTTAATATAAAAATATACATTTCTGTTACATAGCAACTTAAATTATGATACATTGAAAAAAATACATAATAAAATATACAATAAAAAGTATTCACTTGAATTATTGATAATTTACAATTTTTCTAAACATTTTTTCGTTTCAAAAGTTAACAGATATATTTAAAAAAATTTCAGATGTTTGCTAACTTTGTTATAATTTTTTGTTGTTGATTTGTATAGCTTACAGATTATCATTTTATTATTGGTTTTGCAATGTTTATCAAGCTGCATACCACTAATACAATTTCATCAATGTAAGATACTGGAACTTTTGAAAAAAAAAATGTAAATCTTTGATTCACTCTTTCAAGGTGTATTCTCGCCGAAGCTATGTTATATGTTTCTTCCATCTCTTCTTGAGTAAGTTCAGCAAGAAACAACGCATAATATAGTTTCAAAAATAAATAAAAACGCTGATAATGCAAAACTGATACTGTTTACAACACTTTGTTTGTGTTATTTTCCCGGCAGATGGCATAATCGTCATCTTTCTCAGTCCCTATATGTGAAACCACCACAATAGACTTATAATTATTAACTGAATGGAAGATAATTTTCCTATGTATGAGTAGCATGCAATTTTTCGTTTTGGTGTTCCCTGATGCCAAAATAACCCCCTGTTCCGAAGGACAATAAAGAGATTCATGGGTAATTCACGCAAAAAGAAAAAGGGCCACTGAAACAGAGTGGTAACCGCGGACATGCATGTTTCTGGCTCATTTGCCGTCTTCAGCGCGGTATAACCAAATAAGGATGTGAAACTTGGGAACAAACATGTTAATCGAAACATGGGAAAACACAAAACAACGGATTTCAACAGGGAAATCAAACGCTCATTTGTGCCTTCAATTGGAAGATCCCGAGTTTTCAGGACAACAACCAAGATCGATACGGAGGCGCATATAGCCCCCTGCCTGAACCTTCCGACCCATAGTAAATAACAAAGAAGATGTAGGAATATCGCGTGATATGTAAACAACAACAACAAAGAGATTCATGGGTAATTCACGCAAAAAGAAAAAGGGCTATATCAGCCTCCGTGTCGATCTTGGTTCTTGTCCTGAAAACTGGGTATCTTCCAATTGAAGGCACATATATATAGCAAACTTCACTCGTACTACAAAACGAGTCATTGTGACACTTGTTTTACAAATAACTATTTTTCACTACTAACCTGAAAAATTCGCTCCATTCCCCTAACGAAAAGTGTAATATTTCTCACCGTAGATAAATAATGGTAATAAAAAAACAACTAGGTAAATAATGGTAAGTATCAATTTTTCAATATATTCATGTACTTCCAAAATCCATAGTTTAGCAAGACCATTAATTTGTTATGCTTACTTAAGCAGCAATCATCATGATATGCTTGTTGAATAATATACTAATATTTACCTCACACATTATATATAAAAGTGCTCGGTAAATAATAGCTCACTTCTCAACCTAGTTGTATAATATACTATAATGTTGAGTCTGAGAATAATTAATTATAAATAAAGTAGTCACGAAAATTAGTTTAATTTTTACTTTTCCGCCCAACCTATCTAATGTGCGAAAAAAGTACTGGTTTACCCCAAAAAAAGTTGGAAATTTGAAATTTTTTTTTGAGTTATTTTTACGTTTTCCATCAATAACAACCCAAAAAAACGGGTTTTAGAAAAAAAATCCTGTGTGTATGTCGTCGTCGTCGTCGTTGTCGTCGGCCACTTTTCGTTACATATCTTGTTAGCACGACACAGCCTCCGGAGTGCAACAAGTCACTAATTTTATGATTGAATACTGTTAAGGACATGTCACAGATGAACCCTATTGATTTTTAGCACACCAGAGCCAGCACAACGGGTGCTATGGTACTAGAAGTACGACATTTTTGTCATTTTTTGAGAAATTTCAGTTTCTTAGCACGATACAGCCTCCGGAGTTCATCAAGTCACCAATTTTATGATTGCATATTATTCAGAACACTTCACAGATGAATCCTATCGATTTTAAGCTCACCAGAGCCAGTACAACATGTGCTATAGTACTTTAAGTACGATATTTTTGTCATTTTTGGAGAAATTTAAGATTGTTAGCACGATACAGCCTCCGGAGTATATACAAGTGACCAATTTTATGATTGGATATTATTCATAGCGTCTCAAAGATTAATCCTATTGATATTCAGCTCACTAAAGCCAGAACACCGGGTTTTATGGTACTTCAAGTAACAAATTTTTGTCATTTTTGGAAAATTTTCAGTTTGTTAGCAAGATACACCCTCCAGAGTGTATATAAGTAATCAATTTTATGATTGAATATTGTTCAAGGTGTCTCACAGATGTACCCTATTGATTTTCAGCTGACTACAGCGAGTACATCGGGTCCTATAAATCCAGATATACTACATTTTTGATTATTTTTGGACAAATTTCGGTTTGTTAGCACGATACATCCCCCGAAGTGTATACAAGTGACAATTTTATGATAGAATATTATTCAGGGCCACAGATGCGGAAATAGTGTATTAAGTACCAAGTGTCAAAAAGGTTACTTTAGTCACGAGTTTTACTAGGCACGAGTGGAGCGAAGCGGAACGAGTTCCTTGTGAAACGAGTGACTAAAGAAAAAAATGTAGATAACTATGTACCTAAACATTCCTTTTAATTGAATCCGCATGTACTGGTTCGTTGTATGGACTGTATTTCATTAATAATGATTAAAACGACTTTATTCGGACAAGGTAACTTTTTATATTTCAAAAACTGACATACATAAAATGACAATTGTTTTGACATTTTCTAATCAACAACTTGAAAAACAAATTTTGACATAATAACTAAGAAGACTTGAATATAAATTTCTAAAAATGCTATACAGCAGTACGGGTTGTTCAAAGATCTTTCATTTAAGTATTTGAGTACCGTTTCTATTTTATAGTAACGGAACCAAATCTTAACAACGTTTTTAACACGAGATGCTTACTATACTGTTTCTTCGCCCGCGGGAAGGAGAAAATTATATTATATTTGAATTATATTCATTACATGACGGACGATGGCTGACAGCTGACTGACAAATCAAATGACGCAGAATAATAAAATTACCACGGAACATGAAATTTAACATAGAAAAGATACACTTGATTTGACGTTTAAAAAACAAAAGATAAACGAGATGTGACTTTTCGCATTTTAAATACTAGTGTTTAAAGAGTCGTTTTGTCCATGTCAAACCCGTGTTCAAAGTGCGGTTTTAGTAGCGGAAGTAGAAAAAGTTAGTTTTAATCTTTAAAACCGTTTATTTTTAATTGTAATAACCAGTAATAAATATTGCCGCCAAATAATTAATCTAGGTCTGTTGATTACATAGAAAATAACTTTGGTTGAATAAAATGAAATGTTTGCAGTTTAAGTATTACATTTCTCAAAAACTCATCATCTCGTAATTTTTTTGCATTTTATAATTTATTTATTACACTGTTTACATCACTATGCTTTTATTTAACACCAGGGCGCTCTACTTTCGACAGAATCTTACAATATTCCCGGCTTCGAAACAGCAAAGTTTCGATTCTGCACAAAATGAATTCTAAAGTACATCAGCTATCGAAAACCACCTCAACTAACATAACGCCTTATTAGGCCTTAAAACTAGTTTTCACTGTCTTCTGTCGACTTGGATAACGGTAGTGCACATAATTTGGCCACTGCACGTTTAATTAAGCCCGTGTTGATTTTTACGGTGACAACACGAATAATTTTATCGGCACCTGGATGCACACTCACTACGCGACCTAATCGCCACTTATACGGTGGTAACTTGTCTTCGTGAACTAGAACCATAGATCCAACACTAATGTCTGATCGGTTTGTTTTCCACTTCGTACGTTCTTGAAGTTGACTGATATATTCCTTTGAGCAACGTGACCAAAACTGTTGTTTCAGCTTCTCAAGTTGTTCGTAATGGTTTAACTTGGTGGTTGGAATAAACTGAACATCAGGATAGGGTAAGGAGTTGAGGGATCTTCCGATCAAAAAATGAGCAGGAGTTAATGCTTCTAAATCGTTTGGGTCGGTAGAAAGAGGTGTTGATGGTCTTGAATTTAAAATTCCTTCGATTTGAGTAATGACTGTGTACAAGCTCTCATATGTAAGCAAATTGTTAGCTATGACTTTAAGAAGGTGATGCTCACTAGATTTCACACCAGCTTCCCATATCCCACCTTGATGAGGGGAGTAAGCAGGTATAAATGTCCATTTGATGTCATGATTTATGATTTATGGCTGTTTTTTCTTCGATTTCTACTTGATTGTCTAATAAGAATTTTCCTAACTCTTTGAGTTTGTTATTTGCCCCAATAAAGTTAGTGCCGTTAGAGTATACGCAATTTGGCTTACCCCTACGAGCAATGAATCTTTGAAACGTTTCTAGAAAAGCAAGTGTAGTAAGTTCAGTTACCAATTCCAAATGAAGGCATTTAGTTGTCATGCAAACAAATAATGATAAATAACATTTGTGAGTCTTATATCCTCTTCCTTTGCGATCTTTGTAAAGGAAGGGTCCAGCGTAATCAATGCCCGTGTCGGAAAATGGCAGCCTTGGAGAGACTCTGGACGCTGGTAAATCTCCCATTAACGGGATTTGCGCTCTGGGTTTGAATTTAAAGCAAAGAACACACTCTCTGACTGTACGTTTGGCAAAATTTCTACCGGAAATGGGCCAATATTTATCTCTAACTGATGCTAGTAGCATTTGAGGACCACAATGCAATTGAAAGATATGGGTTTCTCTAAAGATAAGAAGTGTAAAGTGATGTTTGGGAGAAATAATGGTAGGATGTTTTTTGTGAAAATGATACGGAGAGTTTCTTAGTCGCCCTCCGACTCTTATCAAATTATCCTTTATATATGGATTGAGACTTAGAATTTTACTTTAATTAGAAACTTGATGGTTTTGATTGAGATCAATATATTCTTGGGGAAATGATTCTTGCCGTGCCAGTTGGCAAAGTCTGTTTAACGATAATCTAAGTTCCTCGAAAGTCAAGTTACCTGTGGAGTAAAGTTTATTTCCCTTAAATTTCTTGAAACTGTAACTAAACCGTAATACGTGAGCAAAAACGCGTTTTAAGCGGTTCAATGAAGAAAAGTTTTGGAAAGGAAAAAGCTCCCTTTTTGTATGAATGAAGGTTTGTGACTCGTTTCGGGTTTCTGGAAGATCACGTAAGACGAGCACCTTTGAGATGTCTTCTGGCCAATCGTTACTTTTGTCTTTTAACCACCCAGGGCCATGAAACCAAAGACTCGAGTTAAGAAGCTCTTTGGGAAAAATTCCTCTTGAAAGAATGTCGGCAGGATTGGAATTCGTAGGAACATAGCGCCATCTGTCAATTTCTGTTAAATTCTGAATTTGTGACACTATGTTTCCAACGAATGTTTGTAGAAGATGAGGAGATGTGCGTAACCATCCTAAAGCTACTGTGGAATCTGACCACAGATGACAATCGTCAATTTCGATGGTTAAACAAGACTTGATTTTATCAAAAAGTTTAGCGAGCAGTACGCAAGCACACAGCTCCAATCTCGGAATCGTTACCGTTTGAATAGGAGCTACTTTGGTTTTAGACGAAATGAGATTAACAACAACTTGATGGCTAGTATTTTTCACACGCAAATATAAAGAAGCGCCAAAAGCCTTATGAGAGCTATCAGCAAACCCATGTAGTTGTATATTTACAGGATTGGGACAAGATATGTGTCGATGAATTCGAAGTTTGTCCAAGCGAGTCCAATTATCAGAAACCTCTTGCGGAACTCTTTGGTCCCACGCCAGGGACAATTTCCAGAAGTCTTGTAGATTTTGGCTAAAATAATAATTGGACTAATGGGGCCCAATGGATCAAATATTTTTGCAATATCTGATAAAATTATTCTCTTTGTAATACAATTTACAGATGATAGCTGACTAATTTTGAAAAGACGTATTTTCACTCTTTAGGTTTTCGAGAAGCTCAGAGCTATTCGATTCCCATTTTCTAAGTTGGAAAGAAGCTGATTGTAAAATGAATGAGACTTGTTGACACAATGATGTCAACTTATCAATTGAGTCTGCTCCGCAAAGTAAGTCATCAACATACATGTTCTTTTTTATTATCTGAGATGCTTCTGGATAAGAGTTTTCGTGATCAATGGCTAATTGTAGTAAGCAACGAGTTGCTAAAAAAGGGGCACTGGCTGTGCCATATGTGACAGTGTTTAAAGAATAAATGTGAAGTTCATTTTCAGGATTTTCACGCCAATATACGAGCTGAAGAGGCTTGAATTCGTCAGTGATTTCAATTTGACGATACATTTTGCTAATGTCAGCCGACACAACAAACTTGTGTTGTCTAAATTGAATTAGAATTGAATAAAGATCCTCCTGAACGGTGGGTCCTACCAACTGAATAGAGTTGTAAGAATATCCAGATGAAGATTCTGCTGAGCAGTTGAAAACCACGCGCAATTTGGTGGTCACACTGTCTTCTCGAAAGACACCATGATGAGGAGAGAAATAAGTGATTTGATCATGAGATAAGGGTTTGAAATATGACATATGAGAGAGGGCTTTATACTCATTCATGAAATCACAATACAATTTTTTCAGTGTATGTTTTTTTGCTAATTTCCTCTCGAGATACAAAAATTGATTTTTTTGCCCGTTCTTGAGAATTACCTAGCTTTGAAGTGTGTTCCTTTAAAGGGATTGAAACTAAGAACTTTCCGTTTGGACTCCGCTGGAAATGATCGCGAAAATGTTCTTCAGTTTGTTCTTCTTCGCATGACAATATACGTTTACTCGATAATTCTTCTAATTCCCAAAATTTTTGGAGTTAAGACTGAATGTCAATGGTTTTGGAAAAGTTGCAAGACGTGAATGCTTCACGGAGACAACCTAAAGGACCTATCCAACCTAGTTTGCTCTCTTGCAGAATTGGTTTGTTAGGACCAAGCTGAATATTTCCACTTAAGAGAAGGGACCAATAAGTGTCTGCTCCGATTAGAAGCTTTATTTTGCTTGTATTAAAGAATGTTGGATCAGATAAAGTTATATACGAGGGAATGTATATAATGTTGGGATTGAAGTCGAAAGTTGGAAGTCGATCTGTAATCTCTGAAATCACTAAACAGTGAAGGTTGGCATGAAATTGAGAGTGCAAAGATTTTATTTTGATGTCACAGGATTTACTTAGTTCTGACGAATTATGACCAATACCCAATACTGTCAAATTGGTGGAATACTGTGGAAGGCCTAATTTGTCAACCAAACCTTTCAAAATAAAGTTTAACATAGAACCACTGTCTAGTAAAGCCTTGCATGTGTGCTTTTTTCCATGACTGTCAAATATTGTCACTTGCGCTGTTGCCAGCAATACTTGACTTGAACCACTTACTGAACTTGAGCCTGAAAAAATGTGAGAATTCTGAGAAGAAGATTGTTTACTGGAGTCGTCAGAATCATTCGTTGTAAATTTGGTTTCTGAACTTTAACTGGCAACGCTGTACTTTCGCCTTTACCCTGATGTAAAATAGAATTATGTTTTTTACCACAATATTTACAATTACCTCTTGGGCACTTGTCTAGCTGATGCGTTGGCCGAGAAAGGCAGTTTGTGCAAAGTTTCAATTGTTTTGTTTTTTCAAATCTTTCTTTGGCTGAAAGGGCTAAGAAATCCGCACAGTAGAAAATTGAATGATTTTGCTTCCAATAGTAACATGAATAATTTTTTGAATTGATTTCTTTAATGTTTTCATCAATGGTTCATATGAATGATTTTTTAAAGGAAGAGTTTTTGTTCTAGTTTTGTTTGTAACTAGAACCTTGATAATGAAGTTGTTGATTTTGATTCGATTTCGACCCTTCTTTATCTTTGTGCATGTGCACCTTATCTAGAAAATTTGCTCGATTCGTAAGAAATGTTTTAAGTTCTTGTAAGGTGGGAAGTTCCCCAACAATGTTATATTGTTCCCAATCACGCAATGTTGGAAGATCTAATTTACTTGACACAAAAAAAATTATTAAAGGATCCCAAGAACTAGTGTCTACTTGGATGTTTTCTAGACATTTCAAGTTATTTGTTATTGTATCAACCAATGATCTATAAGAAGAAGGATTTTGTATTTTAATTTCAACTAAACTGAATATGCTTTTCAAATGTTTATGCACTAATAATTTTTTATTGTCAAAACGAGTACATAATGTTTTCCATGCTTCAAGATAATTATTCTCAGTAATAGAAAGTGACTGAATACATTGAGCAGCAGGTCCCCCCAAGGCCCCATGTAAAAGATGAAATTTAGCAATAGTAGTGATCTCTGTGCAGTTGTGAACTAGCGATAAGTAAAGATCTTTCCACTCAAGCCATTTCTCGTATACTCCGGCAAATTCCGGCACCTTGCCGTCTGCGAACCTAACATCTATTTGTTTATAACCTGAATTTGTGATTGAGCTTCCGCCACCAGTGCTCTGTTCCACCTGTTGAGTATGAAGGCTCTGTGCAGAAGGTTTATTACTTTGCAAAAATACGCTAATTTCGGCAAAAAGTTTATAACATGAAGATTCAAATGTTTCCGTTTCTAATTAATCAAATTCATCACCCTCAATTTCCTGCAACTCCTCTTGTAGTTCATAGAAATTTGGCAATGATTCTGACTGAGCTTTTTTAAACATAATTCCCAATTCTTCCAAATCTATGTTTGAAACTGAGTCTTGAATTTTTAATTTGTCAAAGAGTTTTATTAAACGTGTTACACTTGATTTTATATTAGCTCTTTTTCTAATCAGAGTTTGTTGGTTACTCATGATTGCTTGTACAAAGTTAATTTATTATTAAAAAATGAAATTAGAAATTAATGAGATTTGTTTTGTGTTTAATATCAAAAAGGGACGGGAATATAAGGAATTTATCTTCGAATGAACTGCTACAGTATCTCCCTGTTTGAGATGTTTACTGATATACTTATTTTGCTAGGTTACCTTGAAACTGATGAGTATCAAATCAGTTTGTCGAGGGCGAGAAAACGGAAATTTGCTCCTTTACAAATCCGTAATTCTTCCGCACATACAATAGAAATTGTTGATTTCTGATTGTTCTGTTCACGTTAATTCAATCGAAACTCACTTTTAATGAACGAAAACGAATTTCAATCTTTTTGAAATACGAAGATACTTAGGTCTACTTGAAACGTTCTCAACGAGAGAAATGAAATAATGAATTTAACACAATTGTGTATTTATACACTTGAAAACGTCCACTGCGAGGGAAAATGCAATGTAACTGATAATCTTGAGCACTTTTGTTGTTCACCACGTGTTTTCTTGAAACAATAAACGTCCTCTACGAGGGTTATCCGGCTCGAAGGTAACTTTTTATATTTCAAAAACTCACATACATAAAATGACAACTGTTTTGACATTTTTTAATCAACAACTTGAAAAACAATTTTTCACATAATAACCAAGAATTAAGACTTGAATATAAATTTGTAAAAATGCTATACAGCAGTACGGGTTGTTCAAAGATCTTTCATTTAAGTATTTGAGTACCGTTTCTATTTTATAGTAACTGAACCAAATCTTA
Source organism: Galeruca laticollis (assembly GCA_963921935.1). Lineage (NCBI taxonomy): Eukaryota > Metazoa > Arthropoda > Insecta > Coleoptera > Chrysomelidae > Galeruca > Galeruca laticollis. Next base: position 63,946,122 of record OY998182.1, read on the forward strand.
ACAAGGTTTTTAACACGAGATGCTTACTATACTGTTTCTTCGCCCGCGTGAAGGAGAAAATTATATTATATTTGAATTATATTCATTACATGACGGACGATGGCTGACAGCTGACTGACAGCTGACTGACAGCTGACTGACAAATCAAATGACGCAGAAAAATAAAATTACCACGGAACATGAAATTTAACATAGAAAAGATACACTTGATTTGACGTTTAAAAAACAAAAGATAAACGAGATGTGACTTTTCGCATTTTAAATACTAGTGTTTAAAGAGTCGTTTTGTCCATGTCAAACCCGTGTTCAAAGTGCGGTTTTAGTAGCGGAAGTAGAAAAAGTTAGTTTTAATCTCTAAAACCGTTTATTTTTAATTGTAATAACCAGTAATAAATATTGCCGCCAAATAATTAATCTAGGTCTGTTGATTACATAGAAAATAACTTTGGTTGAATAAAATGAAATGTTTGCAGTTTAAGTATTACATTTCTCAAAAACTCATCATTTCGTAATTTTTTTGCATTTTATAATTTATTTATTACACTGTTTACATCACTATGCTTTTATTTAACACCAGGGCGCTCTACTTTCGACAGAAGTGCTGCCTCTACAGTTCGGGCACGATCCCTATTTGCTGGTGGGGGGTGAAGGGGATAGAACACCTTCCCCCCCAGAACACTAAAAATAAAAATAAAATCCCAATGGCACAGGACCAATTGGACAGGCTTATTTCAGTAACATGTTTGCATAAAAACCAAAATAAAAAAAATATATAGAAAAGTAATAGAATGTTTTGAGATGTACAGAAAACCAAAGTAACATTCTGGCATCAAATCAAAAACAAAAAAATAAAAGAAATTTCTGGTAAATTTGTGAATTTTCCTAAATAAATGTTTCAATGTACGATTTAGACAAAAATGTTAAATACAAAAGTTGTAGAACGTGTTAAGATCTATGACAAAGCTCAGTAACTTTTTTGCGTCAAATGAAAAACAAAGGAAATACGATTTTTTTTCAACTTTGACAGGCCGCCATTTTGTTTTTACTGTGCCGATTTGGCTCATTAACGAACTCGTCCAAGATTTTGGCCTAAACGATTTTTGTAGCGAGTTTGGTTTCGATCCGTCAAAAAATACGCCCTCTACCGTGCTTACAAATTCCGTATATATATATATATATATATATATATATATATATATAACCTTTGGAACGGAGGGTGATTTTGGCATCTAGGAACACCAAAACGAAAAACTGCATTGAAATTTTTCCGAAGTCGCGTCATGCTACTCTCTATTCCATTCTGAAATAAACCTAAAAAATCCAATACATAATCACTGTAAACCTATATGTTATTGAAATGTACTAAAAACTAAGAACTGTAGGCAACAACAATGCAGTTATAGGGGCTCAAAATTTGAAAAAATTTCCGATACCCAGATCTCCCGGTAGTTCATCCCCCCCCCGAGCTTCATCCTAGTTACGCCACTGCAAATATCCAATGGTTTATTTCGATTATACTATGAGCTGGTGTTTGTTCAATTTGGTATATGTTCAATTCTTTTTTGGCAAAAAATACAGATTTCATATTTTTTAAGCAAATTTTTTTAAATTATTTTCACTCCTTTTTTAGCTTAATAATTTTGCATTTCCTGCTCATTTAAGGAACAGAGCGAATAGGATACAACAGATTTCTGTTAGTTTTATCTTAAAAACTAAATTCAGTTTTTTACGTGTTGGAGCATAAAAGCATAATATTCCAAACTGTTCTATCTATTCCTTCCTTCCTAGTAATTTTCCTTTCATTTTATTTCCTTTTTTTCTCTCCGCAGCTCTATAGCACCTATGTAGGCCCTAAGTAGCAACTAAATGACATTGCTGGAGATAATAGGGAACCGGCCGGGATGGAAAACTAAGCAACACATCTCCATCTACTAGAACCTAGCTAAGAGTCAATGTAAATTATCTTATTGATCGTATTGATTCATGAATAATAGTATATTACATTACGAGTGCGGAAAGTGACATTTTCCCCATGAGTGGGAAATATTGTAGCACGAGGCGTAAGCCATGTTGAATTTAGAATGACGTCACATACCTAATTATGGATTGGCATGCAAACTAGACGTATGTACAGAATTTCAAATCAATCGGTTGAAGATATCTGCTTCAAAACTGAGTTGCAAGATGGCAACCGAACAAACATACTACATTGCCAGTTACATACTAAAAACTTTGAAAAATACATAGTAGTGTTGGTGTCTTATGATATGCCACAGAAATATTTGAAGCTCTGATTAACCGGCTCTAAGAATTAAAAGCTGCACGTTCTAAGTTAACTTGGGAATTTAAAAAAAATCTGATAGTGAAATGCAAAATTCATGTTATCATTACAATGGTTAATTAAACATCAACTTCGGCAATAAATATTCTCGCAAATTTAAATATAAAGTTTGAGCGTTTCTTTTAAATAAGGACTACAGTGAACCACGATCAGTCTAAAACATGTATTCTCAATATATTGGAACATTTTTAGGGATCTCAGCCGCCCCTTCCCAGATTGCACAACTTTGTCCAAAGGACATATCCAACACGGCTTCGCTTTTTTGGACATTTATTTATCCAACATGTCTGTAAGCAAACGTTTGTCGTTGCCTTTTTTATAGTGTGACGTAATTTGCAACTTATTCGTGCACGGATTGTTTCTGATTCCGTGACTAAATGGTTGAATTTAATTATTTTGTTTTATTAAAATTACTATGATTTTAACAAAATTATTTTTAACAGTGAAGGTTTTTTGTATTCTTTCGTTTTTTAGCATTAATTGAAAATAAATAGATAATTAATAATTAAATAATAGTTAATTATTAATTAATCAAATACCCTGCTAGATGGGAAAATATAGATATCACGCACAATCTGGCAACATCTTTTTAGGGGCCATTTTTTATAGGAAAATGATGTTTAGGGACAAATACATCCAGCATTTTCATTCATTCGTGTAACCATAGCATTATTTTGCAGACGTCTTCCACCCCCTGAATTCAAAAGCATTGTTGATGTACAAGCTATTAAAAGTTTTGTGCTAGGTTGTGCTAGGTGTCTTAATCTGTGCTAGCATTTTGGCGAAAAAATTCCAACCGGGGGGGGGGGCTAGCGTTAACCTGGCCCCACCCGAATTCAAAGGCATTTTTATTGTAAGCTGTTGGTGTGCTAGCTATAAAAAATGGTGTGCTAGGTTGTGCTAGGTGTCCTTTATCTGTGCTAGCATTTTGGCGAAAAAATTCCAACCGGAGGGGGGGGGGGGGCTAGCGTTAACTTGGCCCCACCCGAATTCAAATGCATTTTTATTGTGAGCTGTTGGTGTGCTAGCTATAAAATATGGTGTGCTAGGTTGTGCTAAGTGTCCTTTATCTGTGCTAGCATTTTGACGAAAAAATTCCAGCCGGGGGGGCTAGTGTTAACCTGGCCCCACCCGAATTCAAAGGCATTTTTATTGTAAGCTGTTGGTGTGCTAGCTATAAAAAATGGTGTGCTAGGAGTCCTTTATCTGTGCTAGCATTTTGGCGAAAAAATTCCAACCGGGAGGGGGCTAGCGTTAACCTGGCCCCACCCGAATTCAAAGGCATTTTTATTGTAAGCTGTTGGTGTGCTAGCTATAAAAAATGGTGTGCTAGGTTGTGCTAGGTGTCCTTTATCTGTGCTAGCATTTTGGCGAAAAAATTCCAACTGGAGGAGGGGCTAGCGTTAACCTGGCCCCACACGAATTCAAAGGCATTTTTATTGTAAGATGTTGATGTGCTAGCTATAAAAATGGTGTGCTAGGTGTCCTTTATCTGTGCTAGCATTTTGGCGAAAAAATTTCAGCCGGGGGGGGCTAGTGTTAACCTGGCCCCACCCGAATTCAAATGCATTTTATTGTGAGCTGTTGGTGTGCTAGCTATAAAAATTGTTGTGCTAGGTGCCCTTTATGTGTGCTAGCATTTTGATAACAAAAATCTAACCGGGGGGGGGGCAGCTTGACGGAGCTCGCGCTAAAGGATGGTCAAAAATACTCTCGGCACATTATTGCTAGATTGTGATAAAAGTATTGTATTTTGGTATAATAATATCGATTCGTGACTTAAAGGGTGCGGACATTTTTTATAATTCACTAAATATTGAAGTATTAAGGTACAAGGAGTTTCCAGCTAAGACTTTATAATATAGATATTATGGCATCTTATTTCAAGGACATTATCCGTACGTAATCCGATATACTGCTCATGCGGAGTGATAAAGAAATATCCGACCAGACCTTATTTTGACAATTACGAGAGTCAATTTTCAACACTACGCTCGCTAATAAACGTTACTGCTTGCCGTAATTTGTGGACCAGTTACGGTATTAGCTGCGTATTATTAAAAATCGACTCACGTACATTATAACAGTTAACTGTCAATATGAGATTGAATCGGTTATTTCTTTGTCACTACGCGTGAGCAGTATAAAGGATTACGGTTAATGTGGTTGAAATATGCCGGCCAAACTCTCTATTAAGATTCTGTTCGAAATTTGACAACGTCTAAAAATAAAACTCAACATTTCGGTTTAAATGTCAGCAAACATCTTGTAAGGTATAGCTTAAACAGCATTATAGAATCAAAGGATTGTTTGAGAGTTCTGTAAGGAATGTTCGTTCTGTAACTACGTTCGCCATCTTAGAAATTATATTGGTTGTTCTATTTCTGATGTAAATGTTTACAATATATTCGAATGACATCCATGTCCTGAACAGAAGCTTCTGACCAATATGGCAATACTTACTAAAACCATAACATGGTATATAAATGACTATCAAATATACCACTATCCCGAGAGAAGAGTATGTATAAACTAATCAGCAAATTTATTTTAACCTAACACTAGTAAATTTTTTTAGACAAAGTCAAGGGGTCGGCTATACCAGAACCCTAATAAGTTATAGCACTTATCAGTTAAAACGGGCAGTTCTTTTGGACTACTGAGGCTAACACCCCAATATGATGTAACCAAAGCAAAAATCAGTAGTCCCACGGTCACTTGTATCTATAGTAAAATCTACAAGAGTGAGAAAATGAATCCTTAATATCCATGAAATATACAACAAAAACAAACTAATAAGAACCTAATTACAGGACTTTTCAAAAGGTAGGCGCTCGATTTGTATCATACAGTAATCAAAAACGTTTCATTCACAACTTACCCAGCGACAATAATGACATATATAAAATCGCTGTCAAGATTTACAGCCTGCACCAATTCGCCGGTGAGATGATGGCTGAGTGATCACTAAAACTCTGGGCTGACAGAACAGATTGCAAACGATTACAAATATCATATTATGAAGCAGGGTCGGACTCTGACCATTTCACTCCCCCCTTACTTCAAGAAAAATGCATACAGTGAATTTTTCATCAGCGCTAACTGATTTCAAATCTTTTATATTCCACGTCCCCTTATCTACTCCATTCTCATATTTCTTAACCAAAAATGGTCCTACACATCTAGGTGCAAGCTTACTGGTGTAATACTCAGCTGCATTCGAAGAAACAAAATTCTTCCGTCAAACTAATTGATTAGAAAGGAATTCCTCGTGCCTGCGACGAAGGTTATAAAATCTCTCATTTTTCTGAGAAGCCTTATCTAAACGCATACGCACATCCTTAAATAAAACAGCAAATTCCTCCTGCTTGTCACTTGAAACTCCATCAGCATCATCGCTAATATTCCGTAAACTTTCTTTAATATCAAAATATTTGCCATTCAAAACAATATTCCTACCAAAATTAAGAAAATACGGTGTTTGTTTCGTCGACTCATTAAACGCCTCCGTAAAGCACAAGTTACCATGGGCAAGTTAGTATCCTACTTACGGTGATTATCTGAAATATATATCGACAACATGGTTTTCAAAGTCCTATTATATATTTCCGTGGGATTCTCTTGAGGATGGTGAAAAAGCATTAAACCTAACTGACACACCATATTCCTTAAGTAAATCAGAAAATATTCTTGAAGTATACCGAGGCCCATTATTACACAGTAATAATCTCGGAGTGCCAAACATTTAAAAAACACCCTCCTCAATCTTCTTAGCAACTATCTGAGCTGTCGAAGATCTCAAAGGAAAAGTAATGGTAAAATTACTGAATGTATCTACGATAACTAAAATGAACCTATGACCTGACAAAGAACTTGGGAATGGTCCCATCAAACCGGTGGCTATTATTCTCCATAGTCGCGTCTCCCTTGGTTGTGGAGTCATAAAACCTTTGGATTGACCTGGTTTTATCTTGTGTGCTGCACAAACTCGACACCTTCTCACGAAATTAGCTAAGTCCGACTTCAACTTGGGCCAATAATATCGTTCAGTCACTCGCTCAAAAGTCTTCCATACACCCATATGACCTGCTAAAGGTCCATATGACCTGCTAAAGGTGACTCATGCGACTGCTCCAGAACCTTACGTGTGCCGCTTTTAGAAACTACCTCTTTCCAATTGTTTACTTTGTCTCCTAAATTACAAAAATTAATAAATTCCATCCCTATAAAATGAAAGTATGTCAAGAGTTAAGTGAAGACGATTTTGACAGAAGAATTGAATTTTGTGAACAAATGACTACAATTATTAATAACAATAACGAATTTTTAAAAAATATCTGCTTCACTGATGAGTGTACTTTTTATTTAAATGGTTTTGTCAACAAACATAATTGCAGATATTGGAGCAATGAAAATGGCCATGTATTTGTCGAAGGGCATACCCAGCATCCCCAAAAAAATAATGTATGGGCCAGTATACTAGGTAATCAAGTAATTGGTCCATTGTTTATAAATGGAAATCTAAATGGTGAGATGTACTTGAATATGCTAGAAAATACGATCAATCCGTTAATTGCCGAAGCAATTAAAAATCAACTGGATAGAGATGGAAACAACTTTCTTCGCGAAAATGAGCTATATTTACAGCAAGATGGAGCTCCCCCCCATTATGTGCTTCCGGTCCGTCAATGGTTAAACAATGTATTTCCCGGTAAATGGATAGGGCGAAGAGGACCTATAGAGTGGCCAGCTAGGTCCCCAGATCTAGCACCATGTGATATTTTTCTATGGGGACATTTAAAATCAGTTGTTTATACAACCCCGCCATAAAATATAGGAGACCTTCGACAAAGGATTACTGCAGAATGTCGAGCAATTCGAACAGAAGTGTTTGAAAATGTGCGTCACGAATTTGAAAAGCGGTTATACCATTGTTTGGCCAACAATGGGCAACATTTTGAGCAATTATTAAATTGAAAATCTGTGTACAATATTGTAATTTAGCTTTGATAAAAGGAATGAGAATAAACAGTTGCAGTTTTTATTTTAATGGTACGAAGCAGCAAATAGATTCTCCTAAATATCTCGACAACGAATCGATCAATTAAAAAAAACCGACGTATAGAGATTAAAAAGACCTTTAAAATGAGGTATAACTCGATACCCTTTCCTATTTAAGCACCCCTGGCGGGGGTGAAAGGGGGCGCGTTGACTTTATGATAAAAAATTGTCCCCTTCGATATATTTGTTGACGTGTCCCAGGATTTTTTTTAAATACACATATTTCGAGAAAATTAGGGTGGGAAGTCCTAAAATGAACACCCTGTACATATATGTAGATTTTTTTTGTTTAAATATAGTTATTATCGCTTAAAAAACTGGTGGCGTGAATATCAATTGTTCACCACATCCGAGTATAAGCTATAAGAACACTTTAACTGATGCCTAATACCACTACTTAGGAAGATTCTCCAGTCGGGGTAGGAAAGTTTATTGAGACCATTTCATTCTCTTTTAATAGCAAAACGTAGGTTCCAATATCACTCGAAAATAAATTTACTCACAACCCATTTCTTTTATCAGAATACAAACAATTTCTCGATGAATATATTTCTCTCGAACATGGCCAAATTGTTCCTTTATCTCTCACCAACTCCTCAAATTGCGAGTAGTCTTCGATTTCTCCTGTAATGACATATCTCTCATAGGTTCTCAGGTGCAGCTCAAATTATTCGACATATTATGTCGTTTTCGCCCTTCTAGATACGTATTGACAGCGAATATATAAAAAATGTACAGGCAGATCTCCACAAACCCTAATCAACATTTTTTACAAAAGGTATTATCGAGAGACTTTTCCAGTGATGATTTTCCATGTATGGAATTAACTTGTGTGTCGATCGGATAAAATGTGCTCCCTATCTCGCATGTCGAGTACTTCAAGATATTGCACAACGAAATACCGATTTTTCTCTCGCTTGAGATGCATTATTACATCAGACGTATGTGGTTGACATACTCTTGGGTGCTAATTCGAAGTCCGAACTGAAACGATTGCAATCCGAATTAACCAAGTGTCTTAGCGTATCATTCGAAATTGCGTAACGTGTCATCGATTTATTGCCATTATGTCGCAATAAATTATGGCGGATTTACCCAAGGATCGAATATCCCCATCCAGACCATTTGTAAAAGTTGGTATATATTTTGGCGAACCTTTCATAGTAAAACCGTATCGCTTACGCAAAGCTTACTTGGCGCCGTTTGTTTCTATGGCTAGTAAAGCAGTTCATTTGAAACTCATTTCTGTTTTATCTACAGACGCGTTCATAGCTGCTCTTAAGCGGTTTGTAGCTCGTCGTGGGCATTCTTCCGTGATAAATAGTGACACTGCTACCAACTTCGTTGATGCTCGAAACTAACTGAAAGAACTGCGCGACTTATTTATGTCTCCAAAACGATACTCGACTTTCTCTGGAACAATGAAACACAATGGAAATTCATACCCCCAAAATCTCCTCATTGGAGAGGGCTATGGTAAGCGGCGATTAAAAGCGCCAAAAATCACCTGCACAGAATTGTTGGAAAGCAAACATTCACCTTTGGGCAATTCACTACGATCCTAACATAAATAGAAGCCATACTCAACTCCACCCCTGTACCCCTCGTCAAATGACCCCAATGATTTGAATTCACTTCCTCCAGGCCATTTTCTGATAGGCTCCCCTTTAACTGCATACCCTGACAAAGTCGTATCTACTCGGACAGAAAACACTTTATCGTTTTGGTAAAAGTGCACACAGACTCAGCAACAATTCTGGAAAAGATAGTCGATTGATTTTTTCAATCGTCTCCAAAATAGAACAAAATGGTTCAAGCCCTCTGGTGATATTAAACCTAATGATTTGGTCCTGGCAAAAGATGAACCATCTCATCCACTCAATTCAATAGCTCGTATGACTGACACGATTCCTGGTAGGGATGGCAGAGATTGTAACCCACCACAAATATAACGGTATTGTCAGTCTGTGAAAAGGACTGACTCTTGAATCTCTCCGACTCTTGTACAGTAGTTATTATAATTAGTCCAAAAACGAAGTAAAAATAGGTGACGCAAGTACATCCCTTACAAAATATGTAATATCAAATCATATAATGTATAGGATGACACAAATACTATACTCATTCACGAGTCAGAACTCATTAGAGTCGGATCGTTAAGTCGTCAATATCATAGCAAATTAAAAACGTGTTTTTTGTCATCATTAAAATGTGATAATAAAACTTGTAAAAGTGTTGTTTTTCTGCAAAATTGTTATATATTCTTTAAATTTGCTTATTTGGAAATAAATAGGCCAGTCACTGAGATACAGACTATCTTCTGAGCTGAGATTTACTTATATATTTCTTGTTATTTCTGTTTCTAGCTATTGATTGTGAATTTGATATCCAGGATCACATCAATATGTCAAACCTCCCCTCACAACCACTGCTCTCAAATACCACCACTTCTTCAACCCCCATTAAACAATCTACCTCAATAAACACAAATACCCCTTTAACACCCATAACTTATGCCGCGGCTACTTCTGCAAGACTACTTCCTCCCCCGGTACCATCTCGAGATCAAGCCATCATTATGCCTTCTATCCCGAACACTGTACTATTCGATTATATCATAGCAATAGGTAACATTGTCTCTCCCAAAAACGTACATTTCGCTTCCAGAATCCCTCATGGCCGCATATGTATTTATTTATCATCTACCACTCAAGTCGACGACCTTCTAAAATCGAATCAAAACATCTTAGTTAATTCCAATGTCATTCCTATTCGTCGGCTTATTTCCCCCACTAAAAGAATCCTTATTTCCAATGTCAGTCCTTCCATTCCACATTCCGTTATTGAAAAAGCACTGTATGACCAAGGATTAACACTTACCTACCCTATTTCATACGTCAAATGTGGCTCGCCTGATGACGAATACGCACATGTCCTGAGCTTCCGCCGTGTAACTTACGTTCTGCCCACCAGTAACGATTTTTCACTGCAAACTTCGATTCTTATTACGCATGAAAATACATCACACAGAATATTCATTTCTACTGATAAACGTGAATGCTTTCTTTGCAATCAGGCTGGACATACCGCTGAATCATGTCCCAACACTTCCCACGACCTTTCCCCCCTATTAAATACTTCCGTCAATCTTGAACAGTCCACTTCAGCTGACCCAGCTACTACTGATACCTTTTCAGACAATCCCGAATTACCCACTCAAGTGCCACTAGCTCCCTCCTCCCTTGTACCCGGCGAAAAATGACCCAGATCTAATGATAGCACTCTTGACTCTCCGCAGTCTATATCACCTTCCAATACTCCTCTTGCTAATCCTAATCCAATGCCTCCCACAGAATTCCCAAATTCTAATTCAAAAAAATCTGCAAAAAAAAGAACCAAAAAATCCAAACCGGTGGAAGATGATTGATTGTCACAATATAAGCCCCGAAACACGTTCTATCATACATAAACTTTTTGAAGAGACTCCTAAATCCTTCTACCTTAATAGCATCCAACTTATTGCGTTCCTCGAAAATACTTTCCGCGTCAACGACCCTCTACCTGAAGCCAATAAATTTATCTCCGACACTGCTTCCCTACTGAAAGATCTATCCTTAATTTATTCTAATATCAACGAAAGACCTTTGAAAAATCGCATTAGACGTCTGACCAATAAAATTAAATTTAAACTTCACCCCGACCAAAACAATCTTACTGACGATCCTTTTTCTGATGACGGTACCACCACTGACTCCTCTACACTAGCTCAGTAATTAACCTCTTTCCCCCTTTAATTAGTACCATTCAATGGAACTGCGATGGGTTTTATCATCGCTTAGAAAGAATTCAGAAAATCGTATCTCTCCATACCCCTGACTTTCTCTGCCTCCAGGAAACCAACTTCAAAATTGACCAACAATGTAAGCTGAAAAACTTTGAAGGTTATCATTACATCCGTACCAACTGTATGAGAGCCAGTGGTGTTATTTCAATATTTGTATCTAGCGATGTATACTCATCTCATCTCCCACTAACCTCTCATCTAGAGGCAATTGCTGTAACTGCTTGGTGCCCTAATAAGCTTACCATTTGCAGTATTTACATTCCACCCTCAATGAAGAAGACTTAACTGACCTAGTATTTCAGCTCCCTCACCCATACATCCTTGTTGGTGACTTTAATGCACATCACACCATGTGGGGCTCAACTCGTGGTTGCACTAGAGGCAAAGTTATATAAAACGTCATAAACTCCTCCGGAACCTGTTTGTTGAATACTGGACTCAACACTCACTTTTACATTTCCTCCGGCTCCTTTTCTGCTCTTGACCTCAGCTTATGTGACCCTAAAACTGCACTTTCTCTTTCCTGGCAAGTTTCAGATTACCTTCATGATAGCAACCATTTTCCTATCATTATATCCAATCATTATAATAACTAGAAGCTTCTGGCACTTAAAAATCGCAAATTGGTCTGAGTTTACTTCTCTCTCCCAAACTTATTTATTCTGTTTAACTATTTCTGCAAACATAAATGACACTCTAAAAATGTTTACTGACAACATACTTGCCGCTGCAGAGACTCACATCGGTAAATAAGTCACTTCCTATGCACAAAAAACTGTGCCTTGGTGGAATTCAGCTTGCGAAAATGCCATCCGAGAGTACAAACATGCTCTTAACAGGTTTAGACGAAATAGAACACAAGAAAACCTTCTCCTACACAAACAGCTCAAAGCTAAAGCTAAATTCTTAGTCAAGCAAAGCAAAAAATCCTCATGGTAAAGCTATACCTCCTCGCTAAATCATAATACAAATCCCAGTCAAGTCTGGAAAAAAATTTCACAAATTCAAGGCAAGAAAACCAATACTAAAATTCCTTCCTTAATATTAAATGACACTGTTATCTCCGACAACCAATCAATTGCCGATTCACTCGCACAAAATTTTGATGACAAATTTAATAATCGTAACCCAAATTCTGTTTATCACAATTCTCATATTCAGCCTTTCTCCACTTTTGAGTCAAACCCTCATGACGTTGCTTCCGTCAACGCCCCTTTCAGCCTAAATGAACCTAAATCTGCCTTGTTCACTTGTAGAAATTCTGCCGCCGGCCCTGATAATGTTCCTTGCGTATTTCTCAAAAAACTATCCAACCCATCTCTCTCTAAGCTTCTCGAAATCTATAACCTAATCTGGAACACTTATCAGTTCCCTGGCGCATGGCGCAAATCCATAATTATTCCAATAAAAAAAGCATAGCAATCCACCTTATCCCCCAATTCCTTCCGACCGATTTCACTCACTTGCACTACCTGCAAACTCCTGGAGAAAATGATCAATAGAAGACTACTTTGGTTTCTTGAAAAGTACAAAATCATTCCTAATGTCCAATCCGGCTTCCGGCGTCATTGATCTACTCGCGACAACCTTGTTCTTCACCAAACACATATCTCTTCAGCAATAAACAATCACCAGGACGTCGTTGCAACCATCTTTGATGTTGAAGGTGCCTTTGACTCGATATCTAGAACGGCAATACTAAATAAACTTTCCCAATACAATCTTCATGGCAACATTCTATCGTTCATTCATAATTTCCTAACTTGTAAAACCTTCAGGGTTTCCGCTAATAGCAAACTCTCCTTGCCTCACCCACAAAATGCTGGTGTCCCTCAAGGATCAGTATTAAGTTCTACACTCTATTCATCCTCACAATAAACGAGCTCTGTTGCAAGTTTCCTGCTCCCATAAAATATGTTCAATATGCTGATGACTTAATTGTTTATTCTCATGGTAAATCGATCTCATCCACTTGCAAACTCCTTCAAACCGCAGTAAACCTTCTACAGGATAGATCTCCTTACCTGGGAGCATCCTTATCTCAAAGTAAATCCAAACCAGTCAAGATTTGAAGAAGAACATATTCTCCTCTACCTCACATTTTATTTAATAATCCACCCTTACTCACTGTAAATCAATGTAAAATTCTCGGAATAACCTTCGACTCTCGACTTAACTGGAAACACCATATCCATGAACTCAAAGGCATATGCCTAAAGAGATTAAACATAATTAAAACGCTGTCACTTTCACTGGGGTTCTAACGAAATCGTATTATTAAGAGTTTACAGAGTTCTCATCCGTTCGAAGCTTGACTATGGTTGCTTTATTTGCATGTCAGCCCCCAAATCTGTCACAGATTTGCTGAACTCTATTCACAATACCGCTCTCCACCTCTGCATTGGTGCCTTCCGCTCTAGCCCTGCTGATAGTCTCCATATTGAAGCTAATGAATCAACCCTCCCCTTAAGACGACAATCCATACTTCTTACATACGCTGCCTCAGTATCCTCCAATCCTGTTCACTCACTTTTCACTTCAACGACTAATCTCCCTACTAACCCTCGAACAATTATTAAATCTCTTCCCCAATTGCTCACTCTTTTACTCAAAGATACTGACCTCTCTCTGACATCCCCGCTCCCACTACCTTCTTCTCCTCCTTGGACCAAAATTATTCCTATAATCGATACCTCACTCACCATTTTTAATAAGCATGAGTCACCCACGGCACTTGTAAAGAAAACATTCCTTTAATTACTACAAAAAAAGTCTTACGATTTAACACTTTACACAGATGCTTCTAAAACTGACTCCGGAGTTGGTTGTGCAGTTACCTCGAAACATGAACTCATAGGCTCCTTTACTTTACCTTCAGTGTGTAGCGTCCATACAGGTGAGCTTCACAGCATTCTTCAGGCTTTTAAATATATCTCCCTCCCCCACAAAAATATTGCTATATGCACTGATTCCCTTTCCTCCATTTTATCAATTAAATCAATCTTCACTGACCACCCAATTGTCCACAACATACATGACATATATCAAACTCTCGTTGCTCATGATATAACAGTCTCTCTCATCTGGCTACCATCTCACATTGGAATTGCTGGTAACGAAACTTGGCGACATCTATGGCGCAATAGCACTTCACGATATCCATTCATCTACTTCTCTCTCGCTTAGCTTTTTAACAAGGAGAGAGGCCGCTATAATCAGAAGAATTCGAATCAGCCACACCAAACTCACACACGGTCATTTGATGTCTTCAGGAAATCGTCCTGTTTGCCATAGCTGTAATACTATACTGACCGTTAAGCACTTACTTACTGACTGCAAACAACTTTCCGCTACATATAAACGATTTGACCTAAGGCCTAACCTCAAGGAAATGCTCCACTGTCCCACCGAGATCAAGAAAGTCTTAGTTTCTGAAAGCTACGCATCTCTACCATAAAATCTAATTTGAAAATAGTAATAGTTGTTATTTAATATCATGTAAATATTTCACCCTGCCCCAATTGAGGTAATAAAAAATAGAGTAACTGAAGACGAATTCACCACCTGAGTAAAGTCCCAACGCCGGGTAAGCTCAATTATAGTGACATATTGTTGACGTTCTTTGTTAAGCATACATACAATGCAATATCTACTGAGGCGTGACGTCACATGCGTTTTCGTGCATAATTCAAAGTAGATAAAATAAAATGCAACAATTTTCGTTAAAAATTAGTTTATTGCTGAAATGTTCTATTTTTTCCGAAATGCCAGACGCGCACCTACATTGTAGAAGGGGATTTCAAAATCAGTCATCATGCCTATTGTCCCCATATACAAAAAAAGGTGATAGTTGGGAATGTAGTAACTACATGGGACTCTGTACAAACATGAAAATATTTGAAGAAATATTACACCGAAAAAGAAGCATACGTATGTATTTATGAAAAAACAGATGACAGAGAAATGTATACAATATGATGATTTAGAAAAGGTATTTGATATGGCATCAAGGGAAAGAATGTGGAAAATGTTAGAAAAAGGGGGCCTTTGTAGACGACATTATTATATTTGCGCAAAGTGAAAGGAAACTATAACAAAATGTTAACATTTGGTACGAAGCATTAAACGTGTATGGTATGAACATAAGCACGAAGACTAAAGCTATCCTAAAGCTATCGTGATAAATACAGAAAAGATAAAAATATATATTGAAGATCAAAGTATAGAACAAGTGGAATCATTTCAATATCTTGGATTAGAGTTAGATCAGGTTGGAACTCAAGAAGCCGAAATAAATAGTAGTTTATGTATAAAAAAAATCCCAATGGCACGAGACCAATTGGACAGGCGTATTTCAAGTAACAGTTTTGCATCAAATCAAAGCGAAAAAATCCCAATGACGCAAGACTAATTGAACAAACTTATTTTAAGTAACATTTTTGCATTAAATCAAAAACAAAAAAATACAGGTTATTTTTGGTAAATTTATGAATTTTCTCAAATAAATGTTTTCATATACGTTTTAGAAAAAAGTACAAAAGTTGTAGAATATGTTACGGTCTATAAAAAATCTAAGTAACTTTTTTGCCTCAGATCAAAAACAAAGGAAATACGATTTTTTTAACTTTTGACAGGCCGCCATTTTGTTTCTACTGTACCGATTATGGCTCGTTAACGAACTCGTCCAAGGTTTGGGCCCAACCGATTTTTGTTTTGAGTTTGGTTTCGATCCGGCAAAAAATGCGCCCTCTATCGTGCGTTACAAATATAACACATACATACATATATAGTGCCTTCCAAAAGTAACGAATTCAATATTTCTGAAATTAAGAGTTCCGGAATAAAAGCATCCCTTACAATGAAAGCAGTGTAAATAACGAATCGCTTCAAATTGTGAAGATATATGCCTATTAATATAAGAAACTTGCTGCAGATGAATTTTAGCTTTGAGCCATGGAATTACTGTATTAAGGCTACCCCCGTATCATTGTGAGTTAAATCCAATTGAATTAATTTGGGCATAAGTTAAAGGGGATGTGGCACGGAGAAATCTAACGTTTAAGTTAGCCGATTGGGGACGCCTTCTTAAGAAATCATTGGAACGAGTGACACCAGAATCTGGAGCAAGTGTATTTTTCATGTTCAAGGCGAAGGAAAGAAAATGTGGGATGTAGATAATATGACTGATAAAGTTATCGATGTATTATCAATGTAGGTACTAGTGATATTGATGATGAAAAATCGAGAAATGACAAATGGTAAGTGCTGACATTGTTTTTCGGTGTTACGAGTTTTATTTTTGTAATTTGTATTTTTGTACCTATGATTTACTTTATTGAAAAAAAATTGCTTGTGTTTTCATTGAAGAACTTTCTTTATTTTATAAATGTTTCCCACGTCCAAAAAATAGTTCAGGAAAATGTAACAATTCTATTTTTGACTCCGAAAAAAATATCCACGCCACTGTGCAAGACCTATTGGTACAGGCGGAGGTCATTGCACTTTCCAAACTTTATGGTTCGTCTGTAAAAACATTTTTATAGGAAATCATTTTTATAAAAATCTGTGTTGTCAAACTATCAAAATGGTATCTTAATATAACGGTAAATACAAATAAAGAGAAAGTCAACTGACGTCGTTTTCTGAAGAAAAATCATAACATTATACAATACAAGTATAACCTTTCAGAAGAAACCTTTTTAAATTGGATATCACAGACAAACGCAAACCGGGAAGAAAAAGAAAATGGGAATTTGCTTCTTTAACTAAAAAGTACCTACACATCGCATTTACCAGATTCTCAAAAAAAAGAAAAACCGACTTACTGTTAGTTATATAAAAGAGGATTATCCCAGATGATTATGAAAAATTTGCAAAAGAAAAACCAGCTGTTATAGAAGTGCATTTGAAAATAGTGATTTAGAATACTTTTCGAAGTTATTTTCATTAAAATTTTGTTAATTTATATAAAAGTTTAAAACAATTCACATTGGTAGTTTTTATATAATAATAAATAAATCACTCATTTTGGCCGGAACCATAGGCGTACCACATTTAGTCATTTAAAAAAAGTTAAGGCTTCTAAAATTATCTCATTTCCGAAAATAACCGTTTTGTAATATTATTTAAAATGAAATTTCAAATTATCAATAATATAATAAACTGTGGATTATATCACTGACATCAATTTTCCAGAAAATTTATTATTATGTATAAAAGGGCGTAGACGAGTCCCTCCACTAAGCTCCAGGTAGTTATAATCCTACATACAATAAATAATAAAATAAATGTTAATAAGAATTTTATACAAATACATATATATTGAACCAGATATCTTAGATAATAAGAGAATTAGTAATATAAAAATATGTTTACTAGTATGAAATATATATGAAAATAACATAATTTAAGAAAACAAGTAAAAAGGAAACACTTTTCTTAATTTAAACAACATATCAAATAAAGATATATTGAATAACAGCCAATAACAATATAATAAATAAGGAATTACCTCAATGATAACATAAAATATAGGTATTGCCTAACCAATGTAATGATGTAAATAAAGTTGCCTAAGACGAAGAATAATTTCCATGATACTTTCCATTTTTACTTCATCTATAAATTATTTATATACATGACATATATATAATTGTGTTATTCATTGTTTCTAAATTCGTTAAATTTAATAAAAGGCCGAACTTTATATAAATTAAAATATGTACTTACGCTAATCACACCATCTTGTAATCGCAGAAATCTGGTGATTGAAATTTTATAATGTTGTAACCATGTCCATTTGTATATAATTTCTATTTTTCTATCCATGTATATAACTCATTTTTTCCCACAGCTATGTGTATCATATATAACTATGATATATATAAATTCTTTTATGTTTATTGTTGAACCATTCAATTGTTTGCATCGTTAACAAACTGTGTTGTATAATATAGATGCTTCTTACATATCATAATTGTTCGTTTCATGCTAAAGCGCATGACTAGTTTTTTCACGCATGCGCATTTATGATATTATTAAAATCAATAAATAGGTACATATAACCATTGGCGTCGCATATTATTTTATCAAATAAATATTGCATTGATAATTAAATTGATTTCAAATAATGTGTTTTCTTTTTATTTCAACCATTACTACAGTATAAATTGCCAGGACTCAAAGGGAAAAAGGAATTCATGCTCCCGAATAATCTAATTAAAATAAATTATTAAACAAATATTAAAAACAAACTGAGCTAGCCAAACTTAAAACTAAAATTATAAATTATAAACATCTACATATAAATATCATCTACAAAAATAAGTAAATAAAAATATAATATAATAAAATTTAGTTTAATATATATATATATATATATATATATATAAATATATATATATATATATCCAAACCAACCCCATTTGCCGATTATTTCACCCAATTAGCAGGTAATTGAAGAAACTTGACAAACAGGTAGCTCAAAAATGGTTTTATTATTGTGAAATATAGTCTTTTCAGTTCTAAGAAAATGCCCCCATAATACAATGTACTTACTAGAACTTTTCAACTATAAAAGTAGCGGAAAGGTTGAATATTTTCAATTTACAGTTCATCTGTTCTGGAGAAACTGCTGTGTTGATTGATTTCCCCATTATTACTGTTATTTGTTATTATTTTTTACCGTTATTGTTAACTGGTGTTTATTTTTGTTCATCTTCTCATCACACGAGACAAACACCTAACTACACGTTCCAACTATATAGTGTTCCAACCAAATTCGACCAGATATGGAGGATTTATCAGCATCTAAGCGACCTAAAGTTGAAGAACGAAGAAATTAGAAGAAAAATCATGAATTTGACAGGAAGTGTTGATGAAACTGTGGAGATTACTGCAACAATGATGGGTGTTTCAAAAACAACAATTTATAATTTAATGAAGGAGAAAAAAAATGGAAATATCACAGCCCCAGCAAAGTCCCCAGGCCGACCCAAACTTGAAATGGATGACGACTTGAAGAATGGAATAAGGCGTAAGGTGCATGCTTTTTTCTTTAGAAAAGAGATCCCAACTCTCTCCAAAATTATGGCTTCAGTTCAAGAAGATTCAGATTTTCCGAAAATGTCTCGAAGTACATTATGGAAAATTTTGAAGGAACTTGGATTTGAATATAAAAAAAATTATCGGAACGCAATGTTGATTGATAGAGACGACATTGTCATTTGGAGGAGGAGTTATTTGCGCAATATTCGGAAAGCAAGACTAGATCAAAAACGAATTTATTATTTGGATGAGACTTGGTTAAATGAAGGTCATACTGTTTCAATGTTTTGGCAAGACACGAATGTCAAAAGTCGGAGGCAGGCAGCTCTTGAAGGGTGGTCAACAGGCCTCAATCCACCAGCAGGAAAAGGACGTCGACTCATCATTACTCATATCGGAAGTGCCGAAGGTTTTGTTAAAGGTGGATTGTTGTGCTTTGAGTCGAAGCAAACCGGAGATTATCATGAAGTTATGGATGCAGACGTTTTCGAAGAATATTTCTCACAAATGTTAGATCTAATTCCAACGGGCTCAGTCATTGTTATGGATAACGCAAGTTATCACTACAGGTTAGTGGAGAAATTACCTTCAACTTCATGGCGTAAACAAGATATCCACGATTGGCTAACCTCGAAAAATATTGAATGCCCAGATAATCCGCTGAAAAATGAGCTCTTGCAACTGGCCAATTCACATAAACACAAATATAGTAGATACGTTGTAGATCAAATGGCATCAGCGCGTGGTATAACGGTGCTGAGGCTTCCTCCTTATCACTGTCAACTCAATCCCATAGAATTAATATGGGCCCAAGTGAAAGGGGAAGTTTCAAGAAAGAATACGACATTCAAAATGAGTGACGTAAAAGTTTTATTCGAAGACGCGTTAGGTAACGTTACCAAAGAAAACTGAAAGAAATGTGTTAAACACGTGATACAAGAAGAACTAAATATGTGGGAAATGGATCATATAAGTGAACACATGATTGAACCATTTATAATCAATGTTAATAACGGAAGCTCAACAGAATCGTCTGATTCTGATATATAGACTAGTTTTTGTGTTAGTTATTACTATTATTTGTTAGACTTTTTTTTTATAAATATTACATTAATTAGTACTTTATTCCTGCATTTTTCTTTTTTCCTCTCCTATTGTAAACGGTATATTAGTAGTAAAGTTGATACCTACTGCAAAAAAAATTGCTATTTTTTATATAATATTTTATGTTTATTGTTTATTCATAGAAACACAAAAAATGTGTTTTTATTGAATCGATATTGTGAACTCTTTTGAATAGTTTTCGTAATTATAATTTCATATATAGTGCCTTCATATTCATATACCAAGTTTGTTTTGTCCTGATTGCACGCCTCTGAGGATTAAACTGTTTATTTGTTCATTCAAATACAATACAGCGACCCTTTCAATACTAAAGGCAACCCAACCGAATACAGAGTTACGGGGTGTGTCTACCTGAAATTCGTAACAAATGAGAAATTTTAGTACAAAATTAGATAAGCTTCGGAGATATTTTATTATACACCCTGTATCGGTTTTGCATACCTAATGAGCTTTTATTACTCCATGTCATTTAAAAACGGACTATAAGTCAAGCCATTTTTTCAAACTAAAAACAGTATTGTGCCAAACGTGGTAAGTACAGGTATTTCAGAAATTTTTTAATATTCTATAATCAAATATCACAAATAAGCGTTTTCACGCTTAAGCTGACACCACACCTTAATTTAATAGGGCTTTTTCTTTTTCCAAGAACAATCGTGTGAATTATGGTGAACCTATGAACTTTAAATTTCTTATATCTCAAAACATATACTTACAACATTTGTGCAGTAGACCATCGATATACAAAACATACAATGTTATAGAATGGTATTCAACTGTATAATGGTACAGAACGTAAAAACGCACCTCGCACATTAGTTACGTACAACAACTTTCACTGACTATTTCACTCACCTACGAAATGAACCAATCAGAAGCTCTAGTCAAGTTCGGCTTACCGATAATACCAAACTTGACTCTTGACTCTGATTGGCCTATCAAGTTCGGTGTTTTCAGATTTGTTTACAGTGCATGTGACAGTTAAACGTCAAATATAAGTGATTACGCTGTGCACGCATTCAAAAATGGGATGAATTTGGGATGAATTCTATCGAATCAATCAACGAAAAAATCGATGAAAATGTACCGAAAAATACGAGGAAATCGAAGGAGTACATTTGGAAGCAATTTACCAGATTTTGCGATGAAAGAAAATACCTATTAGATGAAGCAACGCCTGTCGAGAGACTAGCTATTATTTTGAAGGACTGGGGCTTCAACATGAGGAAACAACATCACGAAAAACTTATAGCAAATGTCAGAAATTATAGCAATCAAGATGTAACAAATATTGCAAGTACAAGCGCGTGTTCAAATAATCAAGCTCAAAACATTGTATATAATAACTGTACCATTTATAATAATTATAATTGAAAAATATTTCAGTATGTTATGGTCAACTTTTTTGCCAATTTCCTCTAATCCTGCCGAATTTCAGATTTTTTATCTTTCACTCTGTTTGTGAAATAGTCTAATAAAATTCCACTCGTGATTGAATTTATCTCATAAGTCTGTCTTTCATTTATGATCTCAACTGAATTGATTCGAGAAAACACCACTCGTCCTGCGGACTCGTGGTGTTTTCTCGAAACAATTCAGTTTCGTTCAAGAATGAATCGACAGACTTATCGCGAAAATTCAATCACTTGTGGTATTACTACTGAAAATTCATCAGATGACGATAACATACCAGTAGAAGAGTATTTCACAGAATTTATACCCGCCAATGGTTAAAGACTGATTGAAGTTATTACTGATTTTTTAAATAAATATAGACTCCAATGGGACGATTCTAGGAGTCAGGGTTATCACAACTGGGCAAACCTGAAAGGAAAAATATTAGGGTTCAAAGAAGAATTCTGAACATAAATCCCTTAGCTGTTTATGTATCGTGTGGCTATCATAAGGTAATCACGGCTATTAACGACCTCCTTAAGCAAATTTTTCATTTGATTAGGATTATTAAGCATTTAACGTCAACCTACTGTTGCAAGATCGGAATATCACAATACTTATTCAATTTCTATAATACGATTTTTTAAAATATTTTGAAAATATAAAGAATTTTGTGAAAAACTCTTGTTTTCAGTAACAGGGTAGAAAATTCTATCACCGACCTCTACAAGTGTGAATATTTGTAATACCGACTTTTAGGCTTCTATCACCGACTCTTGCATTCTGAATGCATAATCCAATGCTATTTAGTAAAAAAAGGTAATTCAAAGAGTGTTAAGTTTAAAGAAACCGATGAAAACAGGAACTATTTTGTTTATTTTTACAGAGTAAGTAAGTGTACACTCTTAGAGTGGTTTTTGGAATTCCGAATTTCTTTGACGTCGTGTTCACAGGTAACCCATTTCTAATTGCATTGTTTCATTCAGTTTTTCTGTTGTGTATCTTGTACGTTTTTTGGATTCTGGAGCTATTAACTTGGAATAAAAATACAAATTACGAGTCGGAAATGCAATTCCAGGAAGGACCCACTACGATTTACATGGGTCGGAATTTGAAATATAAATTCGAATACCTCTAGTCAGCCAGTTTTTAGTGATTTTGTTACGTATTTTGAACCTCTATTTAGAAAACTAAACTCTTTTCGAAATAGATCTTAAAATCTATTACCGACTCACAGATCGGTGATGAAACACAAGCGATAAAATTATTTCTATTACCGACATCTGAAATTCTCACAGTAAGTTTGAATTTTTATAACAAAAACTAACAGAAAACACTTCCAGACATAATGAACATTCCAAATATGCATGGACAATTACTACAAAAATAAAAATATGCCTATAGAACCTTAACTTCAAAGTTCAAGTACTTACCGATCACAGTACGTTATTGCACTATCAACCGTCTTCGACAGAGAACGACATAACAATGGGCGAAAATCTGTTTAACTGTTGGGAACAGTATTGTCACATGTAAATATTCTGGTAAGCAGATACATTTCCTAATATCGAATTAGTTTTTCAGCAAGGTATCATATAGAGAATATGGACAAATGTAAGGCGAAATCGTAGGTTGTTGAAAGGTCGGTGATAGATATCAATTTTTAGAGGGTCGTTATTAGTCCATTTTACCTTAGCTACAATCTGGTACTATGCGATGCCGTTAAGTCGTCCCTAAAATAAGTCACTTCAGAGGTTCTTCATCACACTGTTTTCAGCTTCAGTTCATCGATGGAAAATCCTAACCGATCACTAGGAATTATTTACTATAAAAAACTCAGTGAAACACGTCGGCAAGTAAGAATGGTTACTACAGTTAATAGACTTCAGCTTTATAGTTTCATAGGTTGTTTAATATGACATACTTTTTCAAATGAATGTCGTTAGTAAATATCACATATGCATCTGGAATTTGCAATAAACGTATTTGTATATTATACTGTTTTAAATGAAACTGACTGTTTCTAGATAATTCCACAGTGTATTGAAAAAAATTTAAAAACTCTAAGAACATTGACAATTGTTTCGATATAACATATCATATCTGACGATGATATTGATTTATCGAAACAATTGTCAATTTTTTAGAATTTTCAATAACTTGTATTATATTGTGGAATTAACTAGAGACCTTGAGTTTCATTTAAAAACACTAATATCATAATATCGTAACAATTTTCTTAGTTTTTAAATAGTTTTCAACATATTGTGGAATTATCTAGAAACAGTACGTTTCATTTAAAACAGTAAAATGAGTAGATTCCACGAAGTGAGGGTCGAGACAGTTAATGTATTTGTATATATTTATCCTCAACAGCAATTCTAGACGATCTTATTAAAACTCATCATAACATTTGCATAAATTCCTCAGTAATTCCTATTCGAAGACTTATTTCGGCAGCTAAACGTATTTTAATATCAAATGTATCCCTCTCTCCGTTATTGAGACAGCTCTCACGGACATCGGACTGCAAATAGCTTCTCCTGTTTCATTTGTAAAATGTGGCGCGCAAGGAGATGAATGTGCTCATGAGTTTCCGTAGAATTACTTAGGTTATACCTGATAATGATAACTATAGCATACAAACCTCAATTCTTATTACTCACGAGGACACTCCGTACCGAATATTTCTTTCAACTGACAGGTTGGTGTGTTTTCTGTGTAAACAGAGTGGAACTCTTGTTGCAACCCTCTCTCAACAACAAAATGAAATATCCTTCCACTCCTCTTCCCTATCACAATTACCAGCTACTACTTCACTCAGTGGATCTCCCTCATGCCCCTTCTTATCTTCTGAACCCCTGTCGAATAATCTATCAACAGCTGGAAAAATAAGGTTAGATAATGATCTAACCTTATTTTTCCCCTTTATCCTATGGCCAAAAAAGACGTATTTCCTCTAACAGCAATGTTGATACCCCCGGTCAACTATCTCCCACAGAATCCCCATTGCCAACAGACAACCAAATGCCTCCCCCTTCTTATACAACATCCCTTAACACAACTAAACCCGTTAAGCAAAACCCTACCTGAATATCATAATCTAACATCCCACTATCAAACCTCTATACACATCCTCTATAAAAACAATCCGTCCAAACTCATGCTCTATAAAACTCAGTTCACAGCGTTTTTAGAAAATTCATACGGTAGTTCAGATCCTCTCAACGAAGCCCTAGAATTTACTTCTAATATCCAAGGAATGTTAAATTATGAATCACTTCTGTAGTCCTAAACAAAAGAACAATCACTTAAAAACCGCATCACACCACTTCAGAAAAAACTTAAAAGGTAACTTAATCCCGAGGTCCTTTCTTCTGGTTAAAGCGTTTCTTCTGCTATTTTGAAAATACTAATTTTAAATGTTTGACGTGTTCTTGAAGGCTCGTGCTAAATATGATGATGTCATCCATGTACACCATACATATTTTATGTTGAAGGTCCTTTAAAACTTCATTTACGGCTCTTTGGAATGTAGATGAAGCATTTTTTAACCCAAAAGGCATTCGAAGATACTCATAATGTCCTCAGTGTACGTTGAACGCTGTTGTCTCAATACAGCATTCACTCATCTGTATTTGGTGAAATCCGCTTGCTAAGTCGAGAGTGGTGAAATACTGAGCTCGACCCATCTTGTCTAAAATATCGGATATATTTGGAATCGGGTATCAGTCATCAATGGTTTTTTCATATTAGTGTTTTTAAATGAAACTCAAGGTCTCTAGTTAATTCCACAATATAATACAAGTTATTGAAAATTCTAAAAAATTGACAATTGTTTCGATGATATTGATTTATCGAAACAATTGTCAATTTTTTAGAATTTTCAATAACTTGTATTATATTGTGGAATTAACTAGAGACCTTGAGTTTCATTTAAAAACACTAATATGAGCATATTTCACGAAGTAAGGGTCGAGACAGTCAATTTCATTAATGGTTTTTTCGTTTATTTTTCGGTAATCGATAACTAATCTTCATTTTTCATTGTTGGATGCGTCCATTTTCTTTTTGACAATCCCATATAGGGAAATTGCAGGGAGAACAAGAGGGTCTGATTATATTTTTATCAAACATTTCTTGTATCTGCTTCCTGATTTCTACCCTGTGTACGTACGGATACCTATAAGATTTTGTATGGATGGGTATTTCATCTTTTGTCCTTATAACGTGTTTAAGATTTGAAGTAAAGGTTAACTTATCACCTGATTTAAGAAATAAATTGGAATATTCTTTATATAATTTAAAAATGTGTTGTTTTTCTTCTTTATTCATGTGGTTTGTACGAATAAGTTTAGTAATATCGTTACGATTAGCTGAATTATTCTCTTCAAAATTGTTAGCAAAACTTTCGAATTTAAATAACTCATATTGAGAATTAGTGTTTTAAATGAAAATTACAGTTTCTAGATAATTCAACAGTATATTTAAATAATGTTGACAATTCTAAAAATTGATAATTGTTTCGATATTAAATATAATCGTCAGAATGACAGAAGTTACATTTCCTTGTGATTGACATATATGTTAATAGAAAAAAGAATAAGATATGATATTACAAATACTAAAGCTTAGATATTATTAGCCATATGGGAATATCCTCGATACGTTTTTTCCAATTAAGATCAGTGTAATTGTGCAATTATATAGAAAACAAGGAAAACTCTATCTGCTGATCTTTACAATTACTACTTACTTACTTA
Organism: Galeruca laticollis; assembly: GCA_963921935.1. Classification (NCBI taxonomy): domain Eukaryota; kingdom Metazoa; phylum Arthropoda; class Insecta; order Coleoptera; family Chrysomelidae; genus Galeruca; species Galeruca laticollis. Next base: position 63,972,697 of record OY998182.1, read on the forward strand.
CGTTACTTTCTGTTTTAAAAGAAATTGTTGCATTTGTTGCTAAAGATATTATCTTTGAAATATTATTAAAAATATTTCCTGCATAAGTGATGGTTTTATAACTTTTTATTTCTTTAGTTTGTTTAGGAAATATTAGTTGTAATGCCACTTTTCCTCTTTTTTTATTAATTAGTTTATTTATCATATGTAATGGATAACCGTTATATGTTGCTATTTGCAGAACTGAAAATGCTCTGTGTATCATTGAATTATATGCTGCTAATTTGTGTGACAAGGGATGATTCCAATACATATTTTGTAATAATGGGTGACTTTAATTTACCCAACATAAATGGAACGGAGTTTAAATGGGAATATAATACTTCAGATAAAATTCCATCATTATGCGAATTAATGAATATCTTGAAACTAAAATCTTTAAATAATATATTAAATGAAGATATGCGAACATTAGATCTTGTATTGTGTAATGTCGATATGTCGGTGGGAAAAAACGAATATCCTCTGACCAAAGAGGATAAAAAACACCCCATCTTCAACTTACGATTAATTTTGATAAAAAATGTAAAACATTTCGGGAAATGAACAACCTAACATATCAATATAATTTTAAGAGAGCTAATTTTGATTTACTCTCCGAGTTGCTAAGGGATTGCAATTGGGAGTTCCTAGATTGTATTGATAGATACTGCAGTAGATTTATTTTATCATAAACTTTACAATATTTTTGATGCTTGTGTACCCAAATTTAAATCTAGTAACGATAAAAATACCCAATTCCCTCCATGGTTTACTCCGGATATAGTCCGTTTGTTGCAGGAGAAGGAATATCACAGAACAATGCAGAAAAAATCTGAATATCCCTTAAATGAACTCTGTTAAAAAACGAAATTAAAAAATCATATAACATATACATCCGTAAAATTGAAGACGGCATTAACGATAATCCCAATTTGTTTTGGAATTTTGTGAAAAATAATAAAAGGTATAACAAGGCAGATTACTGTGTCAAGAATCCCAATAATGATCGCATTAATATTACGGATAAATCAATAATATCAGCCGAATTTGCGAACTATTTTCAGTCGGTGTATGAACACAACTCGTCTACCTACCATCTGAGTTTTTTTAATCCTGCAGATAATTATATTTCAAACTGTAATTGTTTACAATTTACTAGGATCACAGTTCAGGATATTCACAATGCCTTTAAAAAGCTTAAACCAAAGTTCTCAGCCGGACCAGATGGCATTCCGGGATATATATTTAAAGCCTGTCGCGATTATCTTACATACCCCCTCATAATTGTGTTACAAAAATCACTTAACAATAACTACTTTCCAAAGGCGTTTAGGATCACAAAGGTTACTCCGATACATAAAAAAGGCCCTAGGGACGAGTTCAGTAATTACAGGCCGATTGCCATAGCAAACTGTAGCGCTAAAATTTTTGAATATATATTATATGATAAACTATATTCGCATTTTCAAACTATTTTATGTAATCAGCAACATGGCTTCTGTAATAAGAGGTCTATTGAAACAAATCTGCTAACGTTCTCCAATTATGTAGTTGAATCACTGGATAAAGGGGAACAGATTGATGCGGTATATACAGATTTTGCCAAGGCTTTTGATAAGGTAAACCACGATATACTTTTAAGAAAGTTAAATTTACTGGGAATGAGCTATCCTTTACTAAAACTTTATGCAACTTATCTTAGTGATAGGTGGCAATATGTGTCTTTCATGGGTGAGAAGTCTGAGTTATTTATGGCGGAATATGGTGTACCACAGGGATCTAATCTAGGACCATTACTTTTTACGATTTTTATAAACGAAGTGCCCTCCTTAATTACATCTGAGTGTTTATTGTTTGCGGACGATTTGAAAATTTACACAAAAGTGAATAACTCAAATGATCATCTACAATTACAACACGACATAGATAAAATATATAATTGGTCGCTAACTAATAAATTACCATTTAACACTAGTAAATGTGTTGTTTTGACATTCAGTCGCCAAAAAAACCCTAACCATTTTTATTACACAATGGGGGATGCTCAATTAACGAGAGTAAAGGAGATAACAGACCTTGGTATTTTACTCACTGGTAAGTTTAGCTTTAAACCACATATTCTTAACATTATTTCTCAATCATATAAATTACTTGGGTTTATGAAACGTACTACTCATGCTTTCACTAATGTTAAGTCGATTACAAGTATTTTTAATTCGCTTATAAGAAGCAAGTTGGAGTTTGGTAGCGTAATCTGGAATTCACTTATTAATATAAGCCTAAGTCGCCAAATTGAAGCCTTACAAAATAAGTTTGTGAAATATATATATTTTAAAAAACACAAGAAGTCCCCTAAATATGAGTCTTATGGTCCATCAAGGTCAGAGTTTAGTATTGATAAATTAGTCTGCAGGAGAAAACGTCGAGATTTAATTTTTCTTTATAAGTTGTGCAACCATTTAATAGACTCGGCTGATCTTCTCAGTCAATTAAATTTCTACGTACCCGATCATCGAACCCGTCCTAGGAACTATTTATTCTTAACACCTTCGATTAATTCGCTAGATAGAATATGTCAGCTTTACAATAGCGTAAGTGAAAATCTCGATACTGGACTGCTAGGAATTAAACTGTGTAAATTTAAAATATCTATTGCAGATCTAATATTAGAGAATTAACCTTATCTGTACATTCAGTCGTTTTTGTCACATAAAATAAGGGAAACCTGTTTGCTTCTGTAAATAAATAAATAAATGATTGGAACTATATGGAATAGTTACATCAGTGTGTGTTGGTTTTCTGTAAATTGAATTATCAAGTACATTATTCACTCTTTGAATTTTTAAATCAAGAAAATTGATTGAGCTATTTTCTTCAACTTCCAATGTAAATTTTATTTTTGGGTGTAAAGTATTAATGTGGATGAAAAATATATTTCTAATTGTTGTTCACTACCTATATAACAAGCTAATATGTCATCTACATATCTATACCAAAATAAAACATTTTTTGAAATATTACTTTCAAACATTATTCTTTCTAAACTGTCCATAAAAATGTTTGCCAAAGTTGTGATATATGGCTCCACATTGGTAATCCTTCATTTTGAACATATATATTATTGGCAAAAGTGAAATAATTTTGATTAATACATACATCAAATAAATTAACTATATCTGAAATTATTTCTGCATTAATATTTTTATCTTCTAGTAATTTTCTTACAAGTATTAGACATTCTATAGGAGGAATTTTAGTGAACATATTGGTAACATCAAATGAAATGAGTTTAGAGTTATCTTGCAAGTTGAATGATTTTAATTTTTCGATTCGTTCTATTGAATTTCTAATTGAGTATTTAGATGTATATCCGTAACTATTAAGTATATTGTTAAGTTTTTTTGATGATATATTATTAGGAGTATTAACATAAAAAACTACAGGTCTAATTGGTTTCGTTATTTTATGTAATCTAACTTAAGAAACCCACAATATGAAGTCGTCAATGAACAGATAAATCTAGGGAGTTCTCCACTTTTAAACTGTCTTCTTAAGTGATAATTGTAAAGATCAGCAGATATAGTTTTCTATTTCATTGCACAGTTATACTGATCTTAACTGGAAAAAAAAGATATCCAGAATATCCCCATAGGGCTAATAACATCTAAGCTTTAGTATTTGTAATATCATATCTTCTTCATTTCTCTATTAACATATATTAAGTCCAACACAAGGTAGGTCACTTCTTGGTCTAGCCAAAAATAATTATTAAACATCAGGTAGGCATTAAATGAAATGTAACTTCTGTCATTCTGACGATGGTATTTAATATCGAAACAATTGTCAATTTCTTAGAATTTTTAACATTTTCTAAATATATTGTGGAATTATCTAGAAACTGTAAGCTTCGTTATTTGAAACGCTAATATGAGTAGATTCCACGAAATAAGCGTCGAGACAGTTAATTTCATATTGAGAATGTTCAAATGAAGTTACGTGTATTGGTTCTTTTAATGTTATCCTCATTGCTTTATTTGTGTGATTTTGGATTTCAATAGGTGCAAACCCGTTTTTGGCTGTACTTAGTAATTGTGGTATAAATATAATTTCAAAGTTTTGCGTTTCTACAATAATATCACCATTATATATTTTTACTCGGAGATTTTTCTCCTGCGTTTATTGAAAAATTCTATATTATCAGGTTGTATATTTAAATGGTATTTTTATATTAGGTCCTACTAATTATTGGTTCACAAGATCTATATTTAAATTCATACTAACAAGATCTTCAATGCCTATGATTCCATCGAAGTAATCGTGGAAGTCATATAATACAAAATTGATATAATAATTTTTACATTTTAATTCTGCAAATGCAGCCACAAGTGCTTGAAATCTAATATCTTTACTTCCAAGACTAGTAGATAATACAGTATTGGAATGGTAAATTGTATCTGGAAAATATTTTTCTATAATAGGTTTTATTATTGATCTAGAACTACCGGTATCGATTAATAATCTCGCTTTGGGATTCTTAATTTCTATGTACGGTAAAGGATTAGCGGAAATAACGTTTATTTTAACTACATGTTTGTTTTGGAAGGCCCGGTTGTCCGAAAATTTTCCTCGAACTGAAATTCATCATTCGTATCGGGTTCATCAAATTCTATTTCTTCACATTCATTAAATCGGTTAGGATCATATTCTGGATTATCACATTGATTAACATATAACTCTTCGGATACAAAATTATTATTGTTATTATTATTAACAGGCATTCGACTTCTTTCTGTGAAATTTAGCGACGTTGTCAACATTTATACTGGTTTTGGTAACTGATTCTGTGGTATTTGGTTTGGTTTAAAACATTTTTTACTGGATCAAATACTTGTCGATTCGTGAAATATCTAATTATTTTGTGGTATAAGAACAGGTATCGGTTGGTTAGGCCAATATTTTCTGTTTTGTACTGCATTATTTGGGACATTGGGTTGATTAGATTGATAATTATTATATGAAAATTGATGATTATCAATTGGTCTCTTATTTGGTATGAAATTTCGATAGCCGTTACGATTTTTATTTTGGTTTGAGTTTGACCTCTGAACATTTTTGAATCGTGAATATTACATACCACTGTTATTATTATTAGAATTATTTTGTCGAAAATTTTTATCATGTAATGATCCATCAAGTATTTCGAAATTTTCAAATTCTGCGACATACGCCATCACGTCTTCTGAGGAAGTGGGTTTTCTTAAATGCATATTATTTCTTAGCGTTTCGTTACAACCCGCTATAAAAGTATTTAGTGCAGTTTTATCGTATTGAATAATTTGACAATTTCTCTCAACAGCATTTATACTTGGGTAGTTACTAATTCTCTGAATTATACTACTACGAATTAACTGAAGTCTACTACCAAAATCTATAAGGTGTTCATTTTTAAAAGGTTTGGCTTGTACTAGACAATCTATATCACGCCTATCAGCAAAACACTGTAATAAAGCCGTTTTAAATGTTTGCCAAGTATGTAACTCTACTCTACTACCGACCATGAAAGCTGCTCGGCCTTCTAACTTTTCTTGAATACATTATTCTATTAAATGTGAATTTAATTCGGCATCATTTAAATTTCTATAGTATTCGATTAAACTCTCACATCTAGTGATCAATTTGTTTAAATATTCACTGTCACCGGTAAATGGTTTGATATTTCCTAATTTAGATCTGAAAAGATCCCAATTAATTTTAGATGTAGTCATTTCATTACTATTAATTTTGTTCAATGAAATATTATTAAAAGCTTCTACAATATTATCAACGTTTCTATTATTCAAATCGTTCATACATATTTAATTTATATAATAAAAAATATCTCAATTTCTATCTTCACTCATTCCAAAGAATGCTATAGGAAGGCGAGAATAGGAAACTTGGCACTCACGTTTAGAAAATCTTCTTCCCCGACTCTTTGGCTCCTCTCACTACGTCCACAGGACGGATGCTCTCATATGTTTATCCTACTGAAAGGGTGGATAGAACTCGCGCTCAAAACGTTAAAGTCATGAAAGTTTATACGTACACCGTAGAAATCGCTACACTGTATAATTCGCGTTTTCACAACTCGCGCGATCCTACTGACTGCGCCAGTTTTATTTTTCTTTATAGAAAATGTCTTTTTAAAAACAAAACTAAAATTAACTATAACAAAATATATTCCAAGAAAGAGCAAAGTAATACAAAAAATGTATAAAAACTGTACTGAGAGTTATACAAAGAATGATTCAAAATTATTTACAGTATATATAATATCGTACAAAAGTGTGGATTATGCGGTTTTGCAGGTGTCCAGTGCTGCAGACATAACTAAATCCAGTTTTTTCTATTATTTATTGCGGACTCATTTATTATTTGTCTCACTTTTTCTGCTAGTATGTCATTAGTTATTTGTTGATTATTATCAGATAAAATATTATATTTGTCTTCTATTTCATTTAAAAATGTTTTAAGGAAATAAATTTCTAATTTTAAGATTTCTTTATTTACCTCTTGTGAGTATTGTCTTTGACCGGCTAAGTTTCCATTAGGATTTTCAGATTCTACACGCACACGATTCTTGTATCACATAACTTAACACATTTTTGTTTTTTCCTTGATGAGCAGGATAAATGGAATACACCTCCACATTTCATGCACACTAATACGTTAGTAGTTTTAGTTTGGCAACATTTGAATCTCTTTTCTTTAAAAGGCATTCAAGGAGAGAGGAGAGAACTTTTAAGTGCGCATCGTTCGGCGCTATTTTTTGAATACGAATTGTTTACAAGAAACCTACTCTAAAATAGATAAACTTTCTAAACTAAAAACTATGAAGGATATCATTATGTTCGCACCAACTGCGCGAGGGCTAGTGGGGGTACCTCAATTTTCATCTTAGGTGAACTATTTTCCTCCCCTCTCCATATCATCACTGATCTTGAAGATATTGCAGTTTCCACCTGGTGCCCAAATAAACTCACTATCTGCAGCTTATATATCCCCCCTAATTACCCTTTAAAAGAAATAGAACTTCTCAACCATAATTTACTAACTCTCCCAACCTTACATTCTAGTAGGTGATTTTAATGCCGACAATACAATGTGGGGATCCAATTGCACCATGGGCAAAGGGAAAACTGTCGAAAATGTTATCAATTGTACAGGTTTTTGATTGCTAAATACTGGTTCTAATACACACTTGAATTTCTCCTTCGGTACCTTCTCCACTATTAATCTTATTTTTATTGGCATACTGCTCATGATCTTTATGATAGCAACCACTATCCCATTATTATATCCTCCAATATCCCCAGTCATAATGATACTTTATCCAGATGGAATTAGCGCTTAAAAATGACAACTGGACTAGTTATACGTCTCAAATAGAAACCAACTTATCTGCATTATATTTCTCAGATGATTTGAACAATAACATACAGAGAATTACAGATGCTATTCTTTCAGCTGCAAATCTGCACATTGGTGAAAATATAATTTCGCACAAAGAAAAAACTGTGCAATGGTGGTGTTCAGCTTTGCAGGTGCTATAAATCAACAAAAAATGGCACTAAATGTTTATTGTATGCATAAAACACAAGAAAATCTCACTAATCTCAAAGAAGCCAGAGCCAAGACTAGATATATTATAAAACAAAGTAAAAAATGTTAATGGAGGAATTATATGTCTTCTATTAATGTGAATACATCTCCCACCCAACTTTGGAATAAAATTAGACAAATTCAATGAAACAATCCAGTTTGAAAATTCCCAGTATCATCTCTAACAATACTGTAGTTAGTGAAAATGAAGAAATCAACAATATACTGGCTAAAAGCTTTGAAAGTTAATTTTACACCTACTTCTACGGATATAGCTCCCTCCCTATGTTCTGTGACAAAATCCCAAGATATTATACATCTCTTAACTGCCAATTCTCGTTCTTAGAGCTTTCCTCAGCTCTTAATAGTTGCAAAAATACTGCCTCTGGTCCTGATGATATCCCGTATGTATTTCTTAAAAAACTTTCCAACGCAGGTTTACGTAAGCGCCTAGAAATTTACAATTTAATATGGTCCACCCACCAATTCCCTAAACAATAGAGGACATCAACGATAATTCCTATTTAAAAGCCTGAACAAGCTGTTACCTCTCCAAACTCTTTCCGTTCTATATCACTAACTTGTACCATGTGCAAATTATTAGAAAATATGGTTAATAAGCGCCTCCCCTGGTTTCTTGATAAACATAATGTAATACAACAATCGGGATTACGACGAAACAGATCGTCTCAAGACAATCCAGTTCTTCTCCAATCCCATATCTCTGGTGCTCTAAACAGAAAACAAGAATTCATTGCAGCTATATTTGATATCGACGGTGCTTTTGATACTGTTAGCAGACAGTCAATTCTAAATAAACTAATATTACTTGATATCTCCGGACACATTTAACATTTTATTCACAATTTCCTATCATCAAGGTCATTCAAAGTCTTTGCAAATGGTATTTTCTCGTCAACTGATATCCAGTATGATGGAGTTCCCTGTTCGAAAACAAACCATTTGTTTTCGAACTTGCATACCTTCACCTTATCCTCTTCTCTCATATCCGAAACATATTTTTCTAACTGATTCGGGAATCGTCTGTGAACTGTTTGTTCGAACAAACCTAGTGTTCCAGTAGTTGAGCAATTATCTTATCAATTCACTACAACTTAACCGTCGTCATAGAGAGAAAAAAGATGTTAGTTGTCAGTCAAAATGTTATAAGTTCCCGACTATTTTTTAATAAAAAATAGACTATTAGTATTCCATTAAAACCCATAGTATTCAAAAGATCATCAGAAAACACATTCCTCAAGTTATTATCGAAAGCCGTTGAAAAACAAGTACATATAGCTTCAACAAGGGATATTGCTGAACAGTTCTAACTAATCCTCTCCTGGGAAGACGAAAGAACTAAAGCTATTCAATTACATAAACAAAGATTGTCAACTATTACTTTCAAAATATCGATCCCTTCACACGGCGCTTAAAGAGAAAGAAACTTATCTTTGAACACCTTTGATAAACAGTACAAAACTGAACTAGCATATAAAAATATACAGTCCATTCCGCTTATCAAATTTCCCAAATGGAGGAGAGAAGTAAGTGAAAAGCAATCCTCCATTTTATGGTCCAATTCGAGACCGGATGCCAGTTATGGTCATTCTTCACTTGATGCCAGTCAGGTCCCTTCTCTACTGGACATCATATTGAAACCGAAAGGTAGTATCTTTTAATAATAAAATTCTGTTAAGTGCCGCTAGTGAATTATGCAATTCGCAAGAATTAAGTTGAATAAGTGCTTAGATTAGCGAAAAAGTAGATACGTCTGCATAGGAAACCAGCTGTGGCCAAAAAATGTATATTTTGTTTGTGCTCTGCTTTAATATGCATGACTATTGATTTGCTTTCTTTCTAATTTAAATTTACTGTTTGAATTTATTATTGATTTACACTGTTTAATTATATTGTTCGCATGAGTTAGGCCACAGCAATTCTGTTTAGAAATAACACTACAAATGGTGGTTTCTGGGATCTAGAAGCTAGAAACACAAAAAGTTTGTTAGTTAAATTCGATTGCTCTTATAGTTCGGGAGCTTACACCCGAACTTTCACTTTTCTCTGATAACCTTATAACTCGAGGTTATTAATAGTTTATGATTTGTTCTCTAACCCCCTTATAGCTCGGGGGCTTACGCAATAATTTGTTAGTTTTATACTATTGCTCTTATATTTCGGGAGCTTACGCCCGAACTTTCACTTTGATCCAATAAACTTATATCTCAAGGTTATAATAGTTTGTGATTTGTTCTCTGACGCCCGTATAGCTCGGGGGCTTACGCAATAATTTGTTAGTTTTACTCTATTGCTCTTATGGTTCAGGAGCATACACCCGAACTTTCACTTTGCGCTTTATCTATTGGGGTTACTAATTTTTTATTCACTATTACAAATCGAAAATAATGGAATCTCTTAAAAAGAAAAGACAAGATTTTGAAAATCGCTGTCTGAATGTAATTACTAACTTTAAACGAATAATAGAATCCGTTACTGTAGTGACTCCTAAAGTCGATCCTTCTACTTCTCATTATAGTAACAGAAAGTTACCTAACATACATTTCACAACATTCTCTGGCAATTGCGTGGAATATCCGTCATTCGTTGATCTTTTTAATGCCTTAATAGGAGATAATTCTAAATTAGCTTCTAGATCTGAGAAATTTTACTATCTTAAATCGTACCTACGGGACGAAGCGCTACATAGTGGAATAGATAAAGGTAACTGATGATAATTACGCGATAGCTTTGAAGCTTCTTGAAGATCGGTATAGAAACAAAAAACAAATCGTCATAAATCATTATCAGCAGTTGTTGGCTCTTCCCATTATACAAAAGTGTAATTCTCAAAATATGCGACAGTTTTGTGCTAGCTCCAAAACTATACTAGATGCTTTGGATTCCGTTGAACCTAATAATAAAACACTGTTTGACTCTTTAATAGTGCACTTACTGGAACAAAAGCTTAATTTTAACACTCGTCGCGTTTTTGATGAACAAGTTGAGGTAAATAAATTATCAACCTCTAATCAATTTTTTGCAAAAACGTTGTGTAGTCTTGGAAAACATAAATCCAGATTTATATTCAGATACCAAAAATGTTACTAAACAATCTCACTATACTTCAAACGGTAACGCTCCTAAAATCCACACTCCTCAGGTGGTTCTTCACTCTAGTTCCACCGACAATCGCTCTACATTCTCATACTCTAAGCCAGTCTCAATTTCTCACTCTTCTCAATCACAACAAATATCTAATGTCTCTGTTAACAAAAACTGTGATTATTGCAAAGCCAGTGGTCATCGTATTTATAGCTGCAATGTTTTTCGAAATATTTCTGTTCCTGATCAAAATCAACAAAAGATATTACAACTGCTTAGGTTTGCACTACTCTATTCAAAATTGTACCTCCAAAGGTTCATGTACTACTTGCAATTACAAGCATCACATTCTTCTTCGCCTCACTAATGCTCATTCAAGACATAGTCTCCAAAATTCTATGCCCTCTAATAAGCATCCAACGCAAAAACCAGCTTCACCTTCCCAAGAAAAATTGAACGCTCAACATCAGCAGGTCATATCCTGCGCTAAACACTGCTGGTTCTCACATACTATTAGCTACCGCTAAAGTACACTTATATACTAAAAACGAAAGGACAACAGTAGCGAGGGCACTATTGGATTCTGGAAGCTAAACTTCATTCATAGCTTCCTCTTTAGCTGCAAAAGTGAAAGGAACCCTAAAACCATCTCATCTGGTGGCAGATATTCATAATGAACATAGTGTCATTAGGGAAGTGATGATGTAGGTATATACTCTCATCGCTCTTCATCTCAGAAGTTCACTGTTGCCTTGCCGTGGTGCCAAAAATCACATTTTATCTTCCTCAAGTGCCCATAAATTCTTCCAAACTGCTTGTACCTTCTCATATCAAGACCTTATTAGCAGACGAAGAATTTGATTCTCCGGGAGAAATATCTCTTCTTTTAGGAGCTCATGTTTATTATGAACTATTACTACCTGGTGTCGAATCCTTGGGAAAAGGTTACCCTACTCTTATTAGTGTTTTAAATGAAACTTAACGTTTCTAGCTAATTCCAAAATATAATGAAAAATATTAAAAATTCTAAAAAATTGACAATTGTTTCGATAACTGAATATCATCGTCATTTACCCTACTCTAGTTCTAGCCCGATTGGGTTGGATACTTTCGGAAGCCGTCCCTCCCCAGTGTCTATCTGCTCTGTCTCGCTTTGCTCACCCCGGCTACCCTTTCCACACAACTAGCTTCTCTCAAGAAGAGAGGCTAGAGGAAATTTTAGAAAAATGTGTAAACCAATGAAATGGTTTTTACCCCTCAAAAAATTCCGAACAGAACGATATGGCGGAACAAATATTTCAAGACACTACTAAAATTCTCCCTAATGGAAAATACCACGTGGACTTGCCCTTAATTCACCCCCTAGCTCAAAAATACTTGGGGGAATCAATCACTCAAGCTCAGAACAGATTTCTTTCATTAGAAAAATGGTTAACAAAAAACCCACAACTCAAACAAGAGTACAAAGCAGTACTTGATGACTACTTACCCTTGGGTTATGCTCGACTTATACCTCTTTCTCTGCACAACGCTTCTATGGGAAATAAATACTTTGCCCCACACTGATGTGTTGTGAGGGAACAAAGTTCTAGCACAAAAACTAGAATAGCGTTTGACTTTTCTTCAACCACTACGTCTGGTCTTAACGACATCAGTTTACGAGGGACCTCCGTACAACCCGAGTTATTTGATATACTCACTCGGTTCAGACTCTTTAAATATGCACTGACAGCAGACATCACAAAGATGTATAGGCAGGTGGCAATGAACCCCCAATTATGGTTCTCTTCAAAATATTCTGTGGAGTGACAATCCAAGCGACGAAATTCAATGCATCAAATTGACCACTGTCTCTTTTGGCCAGAAAAATGCCCCCTTCCTTGCCTGCAGAGTACTCAAAGAAATAGCTCTACGACGGCCTGACTTATCACTTGCTCAATAAACCATACTGTTCCAAACCTATGTAGACGATATTCTATCAGGAGCAGACTCAGAACAAGACTTAAACGGTGTATACAATTATCTGGTTATTCATTTATCTCCTGCTAATTTCGAATTACACAAGCTGAGATCCAACTCAGAAAATGTCTGTAACCATACTTCTCAACGTGAACCAGTCATTAAAGAATTCAATCCCGATGAATCCCTTTGTAATGTGCTGGGCCTTCTCCGGTAGCCCATTTCTGATAATTTTCAGATATCTCTCCCTAAGTTGCAAGAAATGTCCCCTATCAATAAGAGAAAAATATTGTCACATGTCGCTCAGTGCTATGATCCCTTAGGATTAGTGGATCCTGTAATAATAGCACAGGGAGAATTGCTCATGCAAAAACTGTGGTCCAAAGGTATTAAATGGGACCAACCCATCACTCAATCCGATGTAGTACATGACTGGAACACTTTTCTGTCTAATGTCTCGAATTTATCTTCTTATATAATTCCTCGCTGCCTCGTATTGCACAAAACTGTGACAAGATACGAATTGCACGGATTTTGCGATGCCAGCACCACAGCTTACGGATGCTGTTTGTACTTGCGCACTTTTATTCTGATAACACTGTCACGTCCTCTTTGATATCCGCTAAATCTAGAAGTAGCTCCTATAAAGAAACCGCTCACCATACCTAAGTTGGAACTATGCTCCATGACTCTCTTATCTCAACTTTTTACTAGAATTCACTCAGTTCTCCAACCTGTACTGACTATAGATGAATCTTCCCTATTGTTGCGGAAAGTTGTCGCTTTGTGTTTTTTTTTCCATTTGCGGAAATCCCATATTTTAGATTATGCCTTGATTCATACTGTATAATTAATTTTGTTAAAACGTCATATTTGACATTTTGTGACAAGTAGTATGATTGAATTTGAAGTGACTAGTTGCACTTTGTAAACGATAATTCATTAAAAATCAAAGTTTTCTAGTATTTTTACTGCATCCTGATCCAAAATATTGTCCTTTTATTTGACGTATTCAGTCACCGGGTAGGTGCATCTCGAATATTTAACATTTGGTGACCGTGACAGGACGGACTATGGAGAAGATGGAAAAAATACTTGCGGTTCAAAGGAGTTCTTTTGACCGAGTTTTCGATGGAATTATGATACTGTTCGCAAAAACTGATTTAGATAAAGATGATGAAGCTTCGAGTTTTGAAATTTCAACGGCCGATGAATATTCTACGAAATATTATAAGATGAAGCTGTTGGCTGACAATATTTCGAATAAAGATTATGTAGCAGATAGTATTTCTCAGTCTTCCAGCAACACCAAAAGGAAACTCAAGTTACCAACCATTGAGTTCAAGAAGTTTGGTAGTGAAATTAAAGATTGGCTTCCCTTCTGGAGCCAATTCAAATGAATTGATGACGATGAGGACATTGCTCCAGAGGATAAATTTCAATATTTAATTCAAGCGACCATTCCAAATACAAGATCTCGTCAACTGGTTGAAAGTTACCTACCGAGTGCAGAAAATTACCCGAAAGCGATTAAAAGCCTCAAGAGCAGATTTGTAAGGAAAGATCTTGTGGTGGAGTTTTATGTACGAGAATTATTGAAGCTGGTGTTGAACAATCTTTCGAATAATAAGAATAAACTCAGTTTTTTCTATGATAAAATGGAATCCCAACTGCGATCGTTAGAAACTCTTGATGTTACTTCTGATACTTGCTCGGCTATGTTGTATCCGTTGATGGAGTCCTGCCTTCCTGAAGAGCTTATACGAGTATGGCAAAGGAGTAGCCTTTACGATAGTCAATCTACTCTCAAAGATCGCTTGGATAAACTGATGTCATTTGACCGGAAAGAAGTAGAGAACGAGGAAAGAATTAATTTGGTTGTATCAGGATTGGACGTGCATAGCAAACCAAAAAAGAAGTTTGATTCTTCAAAAACTCATGTTTTGCCGACAACTTCTGGGTTAATGAATAATAAAATGCAAAAGAAATGTCATTTTTGTAGCGGAGCCCACTCTAGTGAGATTTGTGCAGATGCCAAGAAGGTGACTTTGTTTGAACGCAAAAAGAAGCTTATCGAAAGAGGATGTTCTCATAAGTGTCTGAAATACGGCCACATTTCTAGAAAATGTCTGGTTAATGTAGTGTGTACTGAGTGTAATGGTAGACATTTTGCTATTATGTGTCCCAAACACGAAGAAACAGACTCGAAACTTCCCGAAACAGCAAAAACAAACGTAGAAAACAACTTATCGAATAGTTCGTATTCTGAAGTTTTTCTGCAAACTTTAGTTGTCAATTTAAATGGAGCAAATAAATAAAGAACAGCTCGTGTGATCATTGACACTGGTTCTCAGAAGTCATATGTGACAAAATATGCAGCTATAGAGATGGGTTACGAATGCTTGAGACAAGAAGAGATCATTCACGTCTTATTTGGTGGCTCTAAAACGAACGCTTTGGAACACAACTGCTATCGTATAAGGTTGAGCAGTTTGAGGAATGGATATTCTTGTAATTTTGAAGCATTAGATCAACCTCTGATATGTACCAATGTAGCATGTATTCGAGAAGGTCCATGGATAAGCAAATTACAATCAGTTGGTATTGAAAACTCTGACATTCGAGAAGGACCTATTGATATGCTTATTGTAACTGATATCGCAGGTAAACTGTTCACTGGAAATCGTTATCAACTGGAAAGTGGTCTTGTAGCTCTAGAAACTCTTCTGGGTTGGACATTAATGGGCAAAGTTGACGACTGTTGCAAAAGAAAACCTGAAACATTGATTGCACTATCTATGTTTTCGAGGAATGAATGCATTTCTGATTTGTGGAATTTAGATGTCCTTGGAATATCTGATCCTGTACAGAAAATGACCCAGAAAGAAATCGAGGAAGACGTCTTGAATCATTTTCGCAATTCTGTTCGGAGAAACGATGATGGCAGATATGAAGTATGTATGCCTTGGATAGAAGATCACCCCCCTTTGCCGAGTAATTATGGGTCCTTATGTTTCCTTGGTAAAGAAGCTTGATTCAGATGGTTTGCGTGACCAATACAACGACG
The DNA here is from genome assembly GCA_963921935.1 of Galeruca laticollis. NCBI lineage: Eukaryota > Metazoa > Arthropoda > Insecta > Coleoptera > Chrysomelidae > Galeruca > Galeruca laticollis. The sequence goes on from OY998182.1 coordinate 63,988,490, forward strand.
TATTGAAAAAATGGTTGCATGAGGGTATCATTGAAGATGTTCCAGAAATAGACTTAGAAAGAGAGGGACATTATCTACCCCATCGACATGTAGTGAAAAAGGGCAATGCGACTACAAAAATACGACCAGTTTTCGATGCGTCTGCTAGAGAGAAAAATCAGCCATCTCTCAATCAATGTCTGGAGAAAGGCATCAATTTAATTGAGTTGATACCGTCTTTATTGATCAGATTTCGCCTATCAAAAATTGGGGTTCTATCTGACATAATATAAGCTTTCTTGCAAATTAGTCTGAGTGTTCAAGAAAGGGATTTTTTGCGTTTTTTGTGGTTTGATGACACAGGAAAATTGAAATCATACCGCTATGCAAGAGTAGTTTTTGGAGTGACTTGCAGTCCCTTCCTGTTTGGGAACAATAATTGAATGTCACTTAAGAAATATCTTGGAAAGCACGGACAATTCTGAAACGAAATCAACAATAATTCAACTACTCGAGAGTTTTTATGTAGATAACTGTGTAACGAGTGTTAACAGTAAGGATGAATGAAGAATTTCATTGAAGTTTCCACAGAGTTATTTGCCTCTGCCCAGTTCGATTTGAGAGGGTGGGAGCACACAGTTTTGGACAAGCCCCCAGTAATTTCGAGTGTTTCTCCAGTATTGGGACTCTATTGGAATAAAAAATCGGATAATTTACAGTTGAATTCAGATTGGTTCCAAGAACTTGATACCGAAATGCTTACGAAAAGAGTGATTTTATCAACAGCCCATCGACTCTTCGATCCAATTGGCTTTTCATGTTCGGTTTCCCTGTGCCCCAAATTTTTGTTACAGCAGACTTGGGAGTCTAAGATTGGATGGGATACACAGGTACCAGAAGAAGTCAAGAAAAGTTTAATGAATTGGGTGGCTGATATTTCAATCCTCATGAACCTGAAAATCCCTAGATGGTTGTTGAGTTCATCCGAAGGAAGAAATCATTGTAGTCTGCACGTGTTCTGTGATGCCAGTCAGCATGCCTACGCCACAGCTATATTTTTGAGATCCGAAACATGTTATGGCGTACATATACAACTCGTCCAAGCAAAATCCAGGGTTTCTCCAGTGAAACGATTAACTATTCCTCGGCTTGAGTTGTTAGCAGCTACAATAGGTGCCAGATTATCTCAAACAATTACTGAAACTATTGACCCGGCTCTACTAGTTTATTGGTGGTCTGATTCGACAACAGTTTTGTCGTGGATAAAGGATGACGAAAATTGGAAACCTTTTGTCTGGAACCGTGTGAAAGAAATTCGAAGCTTAACGAATAAAATTGCTAGGTTTCATGTTCCTGGAGACCTGAATCTAGCCGATCTACCTTCCCGTGGCTGTTCACCGAAAAGACTAATCGAATCAAAATGGTGGGAGGGGCCTAAATGGCTGAGACAATCCCCAAAGAACTGGCCGAACCAAAACTTTATCAGGGATGAAGGATCAATAAATTCTGAAATGGGAAAACGTACAATATCTTCGAACTTATCTACGAAAATAGATTTTTCCTGGTATCATGAACGAATTTCAAAATACGAAAAAATTATTCGAGTTTTTGGTTGGATAATAAGATTTCTCTCAAACTGCCGATGTCTTCAAACAGATGAAAGATTGATGGAGAAAGAATTATCTATCGCAGAAATACTCGTAGCTGAGAAATGCGTTATTAAGTTGATGCAGAATGAATCTTTTGATGGACTTGATGATCCAAAGCTGAAAAGTTTGTGTCCCTTCATTGATGATGATAGTATCATCAGATTGAAAACAAAAATATCTGAACGGAGTGATTCCATGGACTTTTGCTACCCAATTGTTTTGCCATTCAAGCACCCTGTAGTTAGTAAACTTGTTTTTGATGAACACGTGAAAGCTTCGCATGTCGGTGTTCAATGTTTACTCATCTTACTAAGAGAAAGGTTTTGGATACTAAAAGGAAGGAAAACCTTAAGATATGTCGTTTCTCGATGCACAATTTGCCGAAGATTCAATGCAAAACATGTGGAAGTACCACCTGTTCCACTACCATTGGATAGAGTTCGACAAGCTCACATATTCGAAGTAATTGGTGTGGATTTAGCCGGTCCACTGTTTATTCGAACAGGAGCAAAAGTATGGATTTGTCTCTATAGATGTGCCATTTATCGAGCTGTGCATTTCGAACTTTTGTCTTCACTTTCTACGGATGTTTTTCTACAATCATTTAGACCATTTGTGGCAAGAAGGGGAAGACCGACGACAATGGCACAAATTTTATTGGTGCGGCAAATGCATTCGTTATGTTGGACTGGAAAATGATAATAAAAATAAATCTTTTAGTACTGCGGAGAGAACAGAATGGAAGTTCAATCCTCCAACAGCTGCCTGGTGGGGTGGTTGGAAGGAGAGGATAATTGGAATCATCAAAGATCTGCTGCGAAAGGTATTGGGGAAAGCAGATATTAAATTCCAGACCACTGGCGTATATGCACGAAAATCCCAGAGACCTCATTCCATTGACTCCTGCGATGTTTTTGCGAGAAATTCAAGAATCTGGAGTTCCTGATTTAGATGCCGAGGAAAGTGCAGATCTTAGAAAACACTTGAGGTAGAGGATGACATTGAAAAATGATCTTCGTAGGAGATTCAGAAATGAATATTTGGGACAACCGAAATTGTCATCCAAAAAATTCAATGCGAAAGAGGTTAAAGTAGGTGATGTCGTTCTAATAGGGTATGATAATTTGAAACGGCTAGACTGGCTAGCTTATATCGAAGAACTAATTCCTGGACGAGATAATAAAATACGACTTGTGAAATTGAAAAGGATCAATATTGAGACCCATCCAAAGAGTATACCGGCTAGAACTGAAGTGTAGTGATGATTTACATCTGAACTCCTTATCGAAAACTTTGGAACCTTCAGAGAAGCCAGATCTTGAGAGAGCTGATGTCAATCAAATAGAAAGAGAGGAAGAAATTTACGAGACTCCTGAAGTTCCCTCATCAGTTACCACCAGATATGCGAGAAAAGTCAAACCTCCTCAAAGATTCGCAATGTAGTGACTCGAGCATTGAGTTATTGAAGAAGGTTAAATAAACTCAAGGTGGGAGAATGTTGCGGAAAGTTGTCGCTTTGTGTTTTTTTTTCCATTTGCGGAAATTCCATATTTTAGATTATGCCTTGATTCATACTGTATAATTAATTATGTTAAAACGTCATATTTGACATTTTGTGACAAGTAGTATGATTCAATTTGAAGTGACAAGTTGCACTTTGTAAACGATAATTCATTAAAAATCAAAGTTTTCTAGTATTTTTACTGCATCTTGATCCAAAATATAGTCCTTTTATTTGACGTATTCAGTCACCGGGTAGGTGCATCTCGAATATTTAACACCTATGGTCAGACTCTCAGGTAGCACTATTTAGGGTTAAAGGTTCCCCCACCTAGAGGAGCACCTTGTGTGTGTAATAATAGAGTCCCCATTATTCAAATTGCTACGAAACAAGCAACCTGGAGACACATATCATCTGTCCACAACCGCGCCGATATGCTGTTCAGAGGAAAATTTCAACCTGATTCAATTCACCTGTGGAAGTCAGGCCCCTATTTTCTTTCCAACCCAGAATCCGTCATAGATTATGTTGATTATTTTTCTCCAATATCCAATCCTCCCGAAGAAAGGAAGCACACTGCCCTGAATACTAGACCGTCACCTAACCTCTGGGAATGTCTTGTCTTAAAATGTTCCTCTTTATACAAGCTGCAACGCTTTTGTTTTACGATTCATCTATAATATCAGAAATAGATAAAAAGTGGCAGGTCTACTGAGCCCAAGAAAACTAGAACAATCTAATTCTTTCATAATAAAACAAATCCAGACAATCTCGTTTGTTATGGAAATTAAATCTATCAAATCCGATAAACCCGTTCATAACAAGCATATCGCTTCTCTTAACCCGTTTCTAGATGACAATCAACTCCTGAGAGTAGGTGGTCCAACTCTGACTTGCCCTTTGATCAAAAATACCTGATACATGAATACGTTAAACCTCAGAAATTAGGCTTTAATTAACTTAAACGTACAATCACATTGAGTGACAGCTAATATGACACAATAAACGACAAGACACTTTGATTATATATCATTCACCCCTGCCTGTCTGAAACGTAGTCTTGTAAATAAAGTGGGACTCTGGGTTGTTAACGGTCTTCTTCGAGGTGGCGAGCCGTCGTTAGGTTTTGAGGAGCCGGGAGGTGGATGAGCAGCCTTCATGTTTTCATCCTTTGTTGCTGCATTATTGGTTGATAAACCGATTCTCGGAGGCTCAGAGTATCAATTGTTTGACTCTGCCTCTTCGAAAATCTCATCAAGATTGCTTGTTATCGACGGGTCCTCATCTCCTGGTATGGACGCTAGTTGCCTATTTGATACTGTAGATTCCCTGCCATCGTCCCGTCTTACATAAGAGTAGGTTGGATTACTATGGAGAAGTTCCACCTCTTCAACGATAGGGTCATTCTTGGAGCGGACATTATTCCTCATGAGGCCTGGTACGAGCCACGAAGGGATGGATTCCCCAACCGGGGCGCGTCTTGTAAATTTGAATATCCTTTCATGAGGGGTCGTATTTATTGAGGTGCACAGCAGCAAACGTACACAATGTAATGCTGGTTTTAAGGCGAGTTCCCAGTTATCAATTGGAAGATTTTTGGACTTCAAATTAAGTTGTATCGTTCGCCATAACGTTCCATTTATTTTTTCTACTTGCCCGTTCCCTTGTGGATTATAGGGTGTGGTACGTGAAGATGCAATGCCATGGTTTCTCAAAAATGTTTGTAATTCTTCAGACATAAAAGAGGAACCTCTATAGCTGTGTATATACAAGGGCTGGCCGAAAATAAAGAAAATATCCTCTAGACACTCGATGACTGTTGCGCCGTCATGTCCTTGCATGGAAATGCGAATGGATACTGTGAGTACTCGTCGATTACTGTAAATATGTATTTGTTGGGTGTAGTCGATGGCAGTGGACCCTTGAAGTCGATATTGAGCCTTTCGAATGGAGCTATAGCTTTTATTAGGGTTCGCTTTGCCTTAGCTAAACGTGGTTTTACTTCAGCGCATACTCTACATGAAGCAGTCATTTGTTTAATATCGTCTAGCGAGTAGGGTAAGTTTTTGACCCTCGTATAGTGATATTTTCGACTCCAGGTCTGTAAATTATGTCGTATTTATAACAAGATAACTCGAAGCGCCATCTTTCGAATATGTCGTTCTTAATTTTCGATTAATGCTTTTGATGTGATAATGTTCTGGAGAAAAATGCGATTGGGCATCCTCGTTGTGAAAGTGTAGTGGCGATCGCAAAGTTAGAGGCGTACGTCTGAACTGTCAAGATTTCCTTGTCATCGATAGCAACTAGGGCCGCCTTTTGTATATCTGTCTTTAAGTGTTCAAAACAAGATCGGGTTTCATCATTTAACGGGAAGTTGTCGTCATGTTCGTTTTGAGTTTTCCCGCATACTGTTACATCGTCCAGGTAGGCAAAAGTTCCCTCAAGTTTTTCTTGATCGATAATATATTCTAGGGTGCGTTGGAAGGCAGCTACGCCGTTTGTTACTCCGAATGGGATTCTAGTAAATTGATAGAGCTTTCCATCTGCCTCGAACGCGGTATAAATTCGTTCTCTTTCTAGTATGGGTACCTGATGGTAAGCAGACTTCAAGTCTATTTGACTGAAAACGTTGAATTTTGCGACCTTGGACACGATATCTTCGACGTTAGGTAATGGGTAAGCATCGAGATACGTGAATTTGTTAATCGTCTAGAATAGTCGATTACTAATCGTTTACGATTATTGCTTTCACCAACGACAAATACCTGAGCGCGCCATGGGGAGATGCTCGCTTCAATGACTCCATCTTCAAGTAGTTTGTTGATTTCTTCTCTGATAAAAACCTCTTCATCTTCGGTACGCCTTCTTGATTTGATAGCAATAGGTATAATGTCAGCGGACAAATTAGCAAATACCGACGCCGGTGGGATTGTTGCTTCCATCACACTTATTTTAGAGGTTCCTTTGATCCTCCAAATCGCAATTCAAGTTTCGAGTGGTTTTGAGCAGGTCGTGGCCGAATATGACATCAACGCACAAGTTGTTTACTACAAGTACAGGACGTTGCTTGTAAACGTGTTTGTCAATAGTAAGAGTAGCGAAACAAATAGCATCTACAAAGGACATGTGGCTGAGTGAGACGAGAGAGATAGTCTGATTGTAGGGTTTTAGTTTAAGTTTCATTGTTTGGACGATATCCTTGTCTATGAAGCTTACGGAGCTACCCGTGTCAATTAGAGCGTCAGCACGGACGTCATTAACGATAATTGAGACAGTTGCTGTTTTAAGACTTGACGGTGACGCAGCCGAGAAGATAGAGTTGGTCGGGAAGAAGACGGCATTTCTTGTGGTTTTGCCCGGCTGACCGACACACCTTGGAGAAGTGCCCGACTTTGCCACAATTTTGACACTCGGCGCGAAATGCGTCGGTGTACTTTTCCTCCGCAAAAAAAAACATTTTAATATCGCTGGAGGCGCAACAGCTACCACTTCAGGACGACTCGATGACGGACTTGGCTGAGTTACTCTCTCTGGCGATGCTAGAGCATTCAGGATTTGATCGTTGTAACTTACAATTGTTTGGGAATCTTTCTCAACAGTCTCAATAGTTTGGGCTTGTTTAATAGCGTCGTCTAATATCAGACTCGAATTTTCCAAAAGACGTTCCTTTATTTTCGTCGAAATTAGACCCGCTATAAAAGCCCCTCGTGTGGCTTGACTTTCATGTTCAACGGCTTCAACAGTTCCATAGTTGCAGCTTTGAGCTAAGAGGCGTAGTTCTCGAACGTAGTCAGCGATAGTCTCACCAGGTTCTTGTTTTCTCGTAGTGAGTATGTAACGAGCCAATATCTCATTTTGCGGTTTAAAGTTTGTGTTCTTTAGAATCTTGATAGCAACTTCATAAGTTTTACTTTTCTTCATGTGTGCATAAATACTCGTGTATAGGTGATTTACCAATAACTTTAGCTTCCCTTTATCTTCTATCATCGTACCTGATGGGGCCTCCGCTTCGAGAACATTTACAAACGTAAAGACCCAATGCTTCCATCTAGTTTCGGCACCGACGCTGCTCGGATCGACTTCCAATTTTTCGGGCCTTAAATATTTAGCAAAAGGATCTACCGTAGAGTTTCCGCTTTTTGCCATTGTCTAACTTAACTAAATTGATACATGAATACGTTAAACCTCAGAAATTAGGCTTTAATTAACTTAGAAGAAAACGTGCAATTACAATTAGTGACAGATAATATGACACAATAAACAACAAGACACTTTGATTAGTCCCGGGACTAATGGGAAAAAAGTCGGGAGCGTATAATATGAGCTAAAATAATGTTAGTACTTCATATAAACGAGAAACAGGTATGAATAAGTAAATGTAATTTTCTATGTATACAAAACAAAATTTTTAATTTTAGGAATATTTTTGCCAAAAAAAGTGGAGAAGGTCCAGTACGAAGCATACGTACTGTGGCAGTTGAACAAGACTTGTTATATGCAGTTGATAATGAACCATCAACGAGTTTTCTAAAAGTATCAAGAGAACATAACGTCTCGAAATTAGTTGTTCATCGCGTCCTAAAAGAACAGCCGTTATATCCTTTTCACATGAAAAAAGTACACAGTATGACAGTGGCTGATTATCCTGCACGACTTGAGTATAGCCAGTGGTTTCTGCGACAACAACAAGCAGACAATACATTTATTAGTAACGTTCTCTTTACGAACTAATCCAGTTTCACCAGAGATGGAATCATAAATTCTCATAATATGCATTTATGGGATGATGTGAATCCACATGGCATTATCCAAACTAGGAGCCAGCATCGATTCATGGTTAATATTTGGGCAGGAATAGTTGGCAATCATTTGATAGAGCCATATACTTTATTGACGGTACTTTGACTGGTCAGAGATATTTGGAGTTTTTGCAAAATTAGTTATGGAACCTGTTTGATGATGTGCTACTACAAACTCGTAGGAATTTATGGTTCATGCATGATGGGGCCCCTCCTCATTTCAGTTTAGATGTACGACAGCATTTACACACAAGGTTTCCTAATAGATGGATTGGTCGTGGAGGCCCTTTTCAATGGCCACCGCGATCAGGAGACGTTAATCCTATGGATTTCTTTCTCTAGGGTTATCTCAAAAGTAAGGTATACGCAACACCTGTGCAAACAAGACAAGATTTAATAGACAGAATTGTGTTACACTGCAATGTTATTAGAAATAATGTGGGATTGCTCATTCAAGTGCAAAGAAACAACCTTCGTAGACTTAGAATGTGCGTGGAAGTGGGAGGAGCTCATATTGAACATTTATTAGAATAACGTTAGTTTTTGTTGTTGTTTAGGAATTAGTATTAGTCTAATGTTTTATCACTTGTGTTTTTTGAGGTTTTCTTAATGGTTTAATAATGTTATGTTCGTTATTTTGATTAAAAGGAAGTAAATCCTGGACATCGTATTAATAAGTTAGTCAGGTAGATTTGTACGTAGTGCATTAATAAAACTGTAAATATTATCCAAACGGCTTATTTTATCGAATTCTAACAAGAGTACCTTTTCGTTAGCTTAATGTGTGGGGAAGTCAATTTCGATGATTTCATACAGGGTGTGCCATCCCTGCAAATTTTTTGGATCACTAACCATTGCGAGTAGTCCGTCCCTGGCTTCAAGGCAGTACTGTAAATCTGTTTACCTTTCCAAAATAAACATACACGTACATTATAGCTTTGCCGTAAATTTGATAAAGATCAAATAACTAGTACAAAAAATAAAAATAAAAACCAAATTCAAAATTGATACTTTGGAGGCCTATAACTCGAAAACGAGGGCCTCCATAGAAAAAGTTTATATGATGTACTAACATTATTTTGGCTCAGATTATACGCTCCTGACTTTTTTCCCATTAGTCCCGGGACACCCTGTATATCAATACCCAATATTGTTACCCTACAATTATCATCTCACGATCCTGATCTTACGTCATGAGCATAAACGATTAGGACATGCAAGCCCCCAAAATGTACTAAATAATGTAAGATTACATTATTGGCCCATAGATGGCCTTAGATCTCTAAAGAAAATTATTCATTCATGTCCCACATGCAAACGCTTCAATGCTATTGCTTCCAGCCAAATTATGGCTAATTTGCCCAAAGATAGGGTATCTCATTTGCGTGCTTTTGCCAACACCGGAGTAGATTTCGGTGGTCTATTCTTCACTAAGTCCTCATTACTAAAGAATAGAGTTTCTGACCGCCCAGCAGACTCTTAGCTTGTTTAAAGCGATTCCTAGCACGTAGGGGATTGCGATCAATCATATACAGTAACAATGCCACACATTTTGTAGGAGCTAACAACTACTTGAAAGAAGTTAATCAATACCGACTTGACAATGCTCCTCAATTGAAAGATTTTCTTGCTCAATCCAAAATCACTTGGAAACGTATTCCTCCAAGATCTCCCCACTGGGCAGGAATCTGGGAAAGTGTCATCAAAATCACTAAAGTACACTTAGCCAAGATTGTGAAAAATTTATCTTACACGTTCGAACAGTTCTCAACCATTTTAAGTCATGTGGAAGCAATACTAAATTCACGCCCTTTATTGCCATTGACAGACAATGTAAACGATCTTTGACTCCTGGTCATTTCTTAATGCACTCTCCTCTCATATCTTATCCAGAAGTGGTCATTTCTATGACTCCAATCAATAAGTTAAAGCACTGGCAGCTCTGTACCACTGTACCCCAACAATTCTGGAAACGCTGGTCAACAGACTACCTAAACCTTTTGCAGAGCCGTCCAAAATGGATGCATCCCCAATCAAATCATTTGTTTTCGAACTTGCATGCCTTCACCTTATCCCCTTCTCTCATATCCGAAACATATTTTCCTAACTGATTCGGGAATCGTCTGTGAACTGTTTGTTTGAACAAACCTAGTGTTCCAGTAGGTGAGCAATTATCTTATCAATTCACTACAACTTAAGTAGACAGAAAGAAGATGTTAGTTGTCAAAAATGTTATTATAAGTTCCCGACTATTTTTTAATAAAAAAAATAGACTATTAGTGTTCCATTAAAACCCATAGTATTCAAAAGTTCATCAGAAAACACAATCCTCCAGTTATTATCGAAAACTGTTGAAAAACAAGTACATATAGCTTCAGAAAGGGATATTGCTGAACAGTTCTAACTAATCCTCTCCTGGGAAGACGAAAGAACTAAAGCTATTGAATTACATAAACAAAGATTGTCAACTATTACAAGACTTCAAGATATCGAGCCCTTCACACCGCGCTTAAAGAGAAAGAAACTTATCTTTAAACACCTTTGATAAACAGTACAAAACTGAATCAGCATATAAAAGTATACAGTCCATTCCGCTTAACAAATTTCCCAAATGGAGGAGAGAAGTAAATGAAATCCAATCCTCCATTCCCCAAGGGTCGGTTATAAGACTCACTCTATTGAACCTAGCTTTTGCTGACCTTTTTGTTCTGATCCCCTTCCTCCCATCAAGTATGTCTTATATGCAGACGATCTAATAATCTATTTCGACTACAACTAATCTAATTCAGTTAGCAGTGAACATCCTTAAATGAAAATATAAGTTGCTTAGGATTAACTTTATCGCAAACAAAATCCAAAATTATTAAATTTAGTAGACGGCCACCTATCTCCTAGTAGCTACATTAATAACATCCCACTTCCTGTTGTGGAACACTGTAAAATACTAGGTCTAACATTTGACTCTCGGCTTTCCTGGAAACAACATATTCGAGAAATCAAAGGTGATTGCTGCAAAAGATTAAAATCCTCTCGCATTACCAGTGGGGGCAGATGAGAATTCTCTTCTTAAAAAATACAGGGCCCCTATTCCTTCAAAATTAGATTATGGATGTCACATATATATGTCAGTACAATGGGTGCTATGGTGCTTGAAGTACCACATTTTGGCCATTTCTGGAGAAATTTCGGTTTGTTAGTACTATACAGCCTCCATAGTGTATACAAGTGACCAATTTTATAATTGGATATCATTCAATAGCTCTGCCACCAAATCAGACCTTGATATTTTAAACTATGTGCATAATACAGCTTTATGTCTCTGTATAGGTGATTTTCGATCTAGCCCTGCAGTAAGCCTTTACTGTGAAGCTAATGAGCCCCCACTTTCGATCAGACGGCAGCAACTTCTACTTTCTTATGCTGTCTCCGTGTCGTCTAACCCCTTCAATCCTGTCTACCCATTATTTATATCAACCCTCTAACAATTCACACATCTCTTCAATTATACCAATAATAAAACCAGTCCTATTGATTTTATTACAGCTACTAGATGGCGTTAACCTCTCACAAACAAGTCCTCTTCCTATTCCCTCTACTCCTCCATGGACTCTCAACCTTCCTAAATTTAACAAATCCCTTATGAGATAAGACAAACACACAACACCCAAACAATTAATAAAAAATGCTTTACATGAAATAATAACTAATAGTAACTTCTTATACACTGATGCATCCAGAAATGAAACATGAGTAGGCTGTGCTGTTATAACATCTCGAACTTCTATAAAATCTTCATTAATCCCATCAACCTGTAGCGTTCACATTGGCGAACTATTTAGCATACTCCAAGCTATGAATTCCATCTCCACACCTTATAAGGTCGTTGCCATATGTACAGACTCACTTACATCAATTTCATCCATTCAAAATATATTTACCGACCGTCATATTGTTCAATATATACTACTACCAACTTATCACAGCCTAACAAATAGCAGTTACTATAATTTGGTTACTTTCCCACATTGGCATCATAGGTAACTAACTTGCAGACCAACAGGTAAAAATTGCTTCTACATTTTTCGTCACCAACAATATAGCCACTTGTAAGGGTTTCAAAAGGAGAACCAGAGTAACATGACAGCAGAATTGGGACACCGTCGGCACATCCTTGCGCCAACTACAGCACTTGGTAGGTCATCTTCAACCAAGTAGTTTCGTAAGTTTCTCAAGGCAAGATTTAGCTGTGATAAGAAGAATCAGAATAGGTCATTCAAGACTTACCCATGGATACCTTATGTCTACTATGTTTGGACCCATTTGTTCAAGCTGTAATTACATACTAACTGGGAAACACATTTTGAACGAGTGACACAAATATGCCATCCAAAGACAACGGTTTCAGCTTAAACTGAGCTACAAAGACATTCTAAACAACTCGGATCAAATTACCTATCTACTTCAGTTCCTCAAAGATGTGCAACTTTACCATAAACTGTAGAACAATTATATACCTATTCATATTGTATTAATGAACTGTAATACGTAAATATATTGTAACTGCTCCTGCGCAAGTAGCCATAGTTGCCGAGCACGTTAATTTGAAATAAAAAAAAATGTAAACATAATTATTTAATCCTGTAACCAAACTACTTTAGATAAAAGTAACAAGTGCTCATCTCGATGTTGGTCCACTAAAGAAAAACAAGGTTCATTCCATGTTTTATTATATTAAATATTAATCTATAACAAAAATTATATATCTATATTTATAAGTTTAGGTTTAAAAAAACAATTATATAACTAATTACAGAATTATTAACAATACCTGATCTTTAAAAGATTTTCTTATAAAGAAAAAAATCGACAGTGTTATTAGAAAATCTACGTTATTTACATATTGTAAAAAAAACTATGATATTTTTCCATTTCTATATTATACAAGATGATTTATCTTTAACAACAGTCAAGTTTTTAGAATACCTTTTTCAACATTGCAAAATATCCATTGTGAATATTTCAAATAATCCAAATATTATATTCTTATTTTATTTCTCCAAGACAATGTTTTTATTGATGTATTAACTTTTCAGTTAGAACTCTGGTTGAGGGCTAAATGGAAAATCAGGCACTAATATTAAATTTTGAGGCCAGAAAGCGCCAATCAGCTTTAATATAATCAATGGCCAGCAGAACAAAAATTTTAAATTACCAATTTAGCAGTAACAATTTTTAGAATTTGACAAAATACAATTTTTTAAATTATCCAATTTAGCAGCAACAGTTTTTACAATATGAAATTGCAGTAAAATTAAGTGATCAATAACAAAAATGGCAAAAATTACTAAGCTAATAAAAATGACCAAATAACATAATGATCATAGTAGGAGACAAAAGAACAAAAACCAGAGACCATGAAAGAAGAAAAAGATAAACTGAAAAAAAATGTGTGATAAGTACCAGAAATAAAAAAAATAAGTTAATGAAATCGATGAAAAGGATAAAAAAGTGGAAGAATATTTTCAAGTTTTGGAGATCTCAGAAAATACTAACAAAGTCATCATCAGAAATAATAAATATACAGGAAAAAAAACAACCAAGCTAATTGCAATAAAACAATTATACTGCAAATTAAGAAGGTATTGCATAGCGTAATGAACTACACCATTACTATAGAAGTTGCTAATTTGAGAAAACGAAAATATCAACTTTATTTCACATATATTATCATATGTACCTACAACGTCTACAGAAAGCATCTAGAAGAGAGAAAAATAATTGAACTCGATTACATTAAAGGACATTTGAAAGCATAAAGTATATTTGTTGATTTTTAATTATGTAAGAAGATAAGGATATTAAAAATGGTATATTGAAGATATTCTAGTCCCAAAAATTTTATTGAAAAATTTTATATGAAATTTCAGTAATCCCTGTTTTGGTACATTTCAATTCACATACAAGCAACTATAATTTAAGTTTATGATATGCTTAGGTTCGTTTCGAATTCAAAATATGCCCACATAAATTAAACTATGTACAAGTAAAACTTAAATAAAAAGGAGCATTATTGCTACTGATAATAGGCACAACATATTACATCTAATTGTATCATTATTGGTTTGTTATTCTTACAAAAGTCCAGTAGAACTTTCATATATTTCCACACGATTTAAGTAAAAATCCTTAGAAACTGTTCTATATAAAATAATACAATATACAGTTTTAAGCATTAAAACTAACTTTTCTGCAGTCCGGAGGCTGTATTGTGCTAACACACCAGTGTTTATCCAAAAATGGCCAAAAATGTGGTATATCTGGATTAATAAGACCCGTTGTACTGGCTCAGGTGAGCTGAAACTCAATAGGGTTTATGAGACGCCCTGAACAATGTCCAATCATAAAATTGGTCACTTGTTTACACTCCGAAGACTGTATCGAGCTAACAAACCGAAATTTTTCCAAAAATGTAGTATATCTGGATTTATAAGACCCGTTGCACTGGTTATGAGCTGAAAATCAATAGGGTTCATCTGTGAGACGCCCTGAAGAATATCCAATCATAAAATTCGTCCTTTGTATACACTCCTGAGGCTATATTGTGCTAACAAACCGAAATTTTTCCAAAAATGTGGTACTTCGGGTGCCATAGCACTTGTTGTACTAGCTCTGGTGAGCTTAAAATCGATTATTCATCTGTGAGATGCCCTGTACAATACACAATCATAAAATTGGTGACTTTATGCAACTCCTGGGGCTGTATTGTGCTAACAAGACATGATACAAAAGTGGAAAACGGCGACGACATACACACAGGATTGTTTTCGTAAAAACCCGTTTTTCTGTGTTTTACTCACCCAAACACGTAAAAATAACTCAAAAAAATAAAAAAAACTGTAACTTTTTGTTGGAGTAAACCATTACTTTTTTCGCATCGTAGATAGGGTTGGCCGAAAAGTAAAATATCTCTGAATTTGAACGATTTAAATATAAACAACAATCCTTTTTTATATTAAATATTCTCGAGAAATATCTACCCATGATCGTTCAAAAAGCCATAACGCATTTTAATATAAATAAATATTTCTTTAAGTTAAAATATTTGCATTGAAATATTATTACAATGATTTTTAAAGAGATATTTATTGTGAACAATGTCAACATAAAAGTTGAAGTTTATTACGAATTATGGGAAACGTTTTCAGAAGTTAAAATTAAAAGATAGAATATAGAACAAACCATTCAAAAAAATATTCGATGATAATTAAAATAGACAATATAAAAAATGTAATAAATATGGAAACATACAAAGTCATTTGTCATTTGTCAAAATCTAGTGGAACATGAACATGCTTTTCAAATCAATTGTATATTTTTAACTGAAGAGAGTTATTGTAATAAAAATATTTCTTTTACTATAGAAGCAAACAAAAATCTACAATTTTAAATAAACTGGTGAATAATGCAGTATTGTCATATTAACCAATATATAACAAAATGCTCAGTTTTCGACATTTTTTTAATTGCATGACCATATTAAAATATGTTCAGTAAATATGTGAAATTGCAATGTTTCGTACAACTTACTCACATTTTTTATTCATTTAGTTCATTAACGCAAATATTGTGCTAATTATTTAACATGCGGTGTGAATCTGTGCCAAAAAATATCGATTTACTAACAATTTGCAACCGAATATTATCTAAAAGAGAAATCATTTAGGATGAATTCCTATTTTATATACTGAATGTATATTAATACTTACAATCAAAATTTAGTAATTAATTGAATTGACGTCATAAGTCGTTAAGAATTCTTATTTTGCTAAAGTATTTTCTATATTTGTATATAGAGTTCCACTGAATAGTATTTAACTAAAATTGCCTAATGAGGATCTCACTGTCTTATGGTTTTCAATTAACAGTGAGCAATGTTTTCAAAAAGGTATTCTAATAATCGACCAGCACATTTTTGATTATTCAACAGAACCCAATTTTTTCCAATACCAGTACATAAGAAAATATGTAGCTTTCATTGGGAAAGGTGCAAACAATCCCTTATTACCCCTCTTCAGTTTTGATACAAAACATTTTTTTTTTAAATATTTAAATGGTCTATTTATTGTGAATTGGTAAGACAATCGGAATTGGATATTTACAGTCGTAAGTATAAGTAATTTTCTTGAGTATTTACAACTGAACTTCAAATAAAAAACATAGTAATAATTCTTTATAATAGAATTATATATAAAAGAAATAACTGTTGATATTCCAACAATTGTCAATGTGTGATTTCCGTAGCTAAACACAAACTGGCACAACAGGAAAGATAATCTATACTAGTGATATAAAAATTTCATAAATTTTCAAATTTAATTTGGACAATAGTATATTGCATTGAATATTTATATATGAAGGCTGAAAATTAAGCATTAGTTAGGTTTCCTACATATAAATTCGAGATCCATTAGCCATAAAGGTCCAAGTACAGAGTCCCTATATATCAAGGGACTTCCTAACAATAACAAATCGAAAAAAATATCAGGATGGAAACAGAATAATGTTAAAAAAGGAACACCAAAGAAAATATATAGAACTCTATACAATTGTATAGAAACACTTTGAAAAAAATTTAATAAATTTTTTGAAATTCCTAAATAAACGATTAATAACTAAAAATGATTAACGACGTCTAGTGAACTAATAGGAAATTTTAATACGTCTGATCCAATTTTACTTTTGGCAAAAATATAACTATTAGCCTAGTAAATCGTGAAGGCCGTGAAGGGTATTTTATTTCATACAAATAGGTAGCCCTCAAATGAAATACCCTTCACGGCCTTCACGATTTAAAGGCTATTAGTTATATTTTTGCCAAAGTAAAATCGGATCATCGGATCAGACGTATTAAAATTTCATATTAGTTCACTAGACGTCGTTAATAATTTTTAGTTACCAATCGTTTATTTAGGAATTTCAAAACATTAATTAAATTGTTTTCAAAGAGTTTCTGAGACCAAAAGAATTGAGTTATTGGTATTAATTGGAGGGCGTGATAAAAAAGGACGCATTCTGAGGTATGCAGAATATTTAATGAGAAATATCCTGACCGTCACATTTCCCAGTCGTCGGTGATTAGAATAAAACAAAAATTCTATGAATTTGGAACTGTCAAAGATCTTCCCAGGCCTGGGGGATCAAAATTGAATGGCAAAAAAGAAATTGGATAAATTGTTAAACGTCGAGGAAAGTCCACAAAAACTTACAAGAGAAGTAGCTGGTAATAATGATGTAAGTAAAACATCTGTATTGAGAATTTTGAAAAAAGATAAATACCATCCATATAAAATTGAACTACTTCAGGAAATAAATGACGATGATCCTGATTAAAACTTTGTGCCAACGGAATCCAATGTTTCCCAAAAATATTATTTTCTCCGATAGGGCAATGTTTACCCTCTACAAGCAAAATTATCGGTATTGGAGAATGCAAAGTCGGCAGTAGATGATGAAAGGTAATAAATAAAAGAATAATTAGATAATATTTTTTGAGGGGACATTAACTGGGGCCAGTTACTTGGATTTTTTACAAATTGTTTTAAAAGACCTTATTTAAGACTACTTTTTCTTGAAAATGTTAACACCGCACTTATTAATAGAAACATATAGTTTCAACAAGACGGACTTACACATTATGTAGCAGCAGTAAGTGCTTATCTGAATCAAACTTTTCCGCATCGATGTAGCAAAACGTCGAAGAATTTCAACACCATCTATTTTTTTGTCAATTAATGAATGGTACCCAGTTTGAGCATATGATTAAATTATAATTATTGTAAATATTGGTAATTACGTCAAACTTTATCTCGTTCTATGGCAGCATTCATTATTGTACAAATTAAACCATTGAAATTTGATTTTTCTTGTTACCAACGTCCAAAAATCAATGTGCTATATTTTCAAAATCTGCAGTGAAATATCTTTCTAGCAGTGAGCAGAGAGAAAAGACGCCAGTGAGAATCGGAGCTCATCGGGAATTTCTATTTTGCATTTAAATACCGCAGAAAAAATGTTTTTCAAAGTATAGAATTTCATAATTATTCGTTTTGGCATCAATGCAACGCAATGAGCGATATATAGTTTTGAAAGAAATTGAACGCTTCAAAAGTTAATGTCAATATGTCAATACAAATAGAACAATTAAATATAACATTTTAAACAAAGTTAAATTAACAACTGAGTTTAATTGAATAACCTTCTTTTCAAAGAATTTTACGAATTATAAAATTTCTAAAAAATATTTCATAATGGAGTTTTAACATTTTGTCAAGAATGAAAAAGATAAAGTAAAATTTATTATGTGTTCAACTTTAGTCTTGAATAACTTCTGAAACAATGATTTTATTAAAAAATCACAAGAGACCTTTTTTGTACATTGTTTAATTTCCTTCAAAAATATATATCACTCATTCCGATAAGTTGATGTAAAAACGAGTTATAAAATTCTAAACTTTGAAAAAAATCCTGTTATTTAAATGCAAAATGTAAATTCGCGATGAGCGAAATGTTCTAGTTTTTTTTATAGAAATAGTTTTGAACGTTTCGGCCTAAATTTGGACTTTATCAAAATTATGATATATAAAATAAACTAACTGCAAGCAATTTTTATATTTACGACTATAAAATTATAAGCTTCAGTTTCTTGAAGCAGTCAAATGTTCAAAAATTGTGTCCGTCAGAAGTTAATATAATCCCAAAAATTTCAATAAAAATCAGCTTCAAAACGAATATATTCAATAACACAGCTATAAAAATATTTCAGACTCCATAGCATCATGCTTCAATTAACTAATTTCTGAAAATGTACAAGGGGAACGACTCAAGGATCTTAGGTAAAGGAAAGCGGCGATGATCAATAACAACTTTTTAATGAATCTAGCAAATGTCCGTGGAAAAGTGTTTTCGAAAAAACAATCAAAAATATTTTTACTTTTTCCAAAAATATTCACAATCTGAGTAAGTAGTTATTTTTCGAAATTACAACTGCCAGTCTTTAATGTTTAGAATATTGGGAGGTTTTCGAATTTTAATAAACCAATTTTGATAGAAAAATATTTATTCAAAGGTAATACCTCTAATTATAACAAATTTACGAAATAATAATAAAATTATTTACACTTTTCAAAATAAGTTTTTTGATTTCCTTATACTACTTTCTTTTAGGACAAGCATAAATTCAAAGTACAAATTCATAATGTAGTTTTAGTGCTACATTGTTTTATTTACCGCTATACATAATATAAATATACTACTTTTAACAGTAGTAACTGATCAAGCGCATTTTTAATATGGAAATTTTTGTTGTAAACGTACAATAACTGTGACAAGGATGAGTTTGTAGTTATACAGTACTTGTTTAACTAGAATATTTGATAAATTTTAATGCCCAAACATTGCATTTGTGTAGATTGTTTCATGTAGATTCGCGTTTTTCACATAATATCTGCAATAATCTTGTTAAATAGTGTAGTTACTTCAAACGTTAAAAACAATCACGAGGTTCCTTGATATTAAAGTCCATGTTTGAATAATGAATTGGGTAAAATTTAATAAGGCCAAATCTACAAATAAAGCTTCTACTGTACCAGTCTTAAGTTTTGTCTAAAGTGTTGAGGAGAATTATAATTTGTAAAGAAAACAAGTTTTTTAATATGATAGGCTAGCCTACTTTCTAATTAGCTTTTTTTCACGAGTCCCGCTATTAAAAATATTAATTCAGATAAAGGCATTTCTATAATAGCATTCTTCATTGGAATGTTTTTAATTTTTCTAATAATCGAAACAATTTCTTGTATATGCGTCAGTATAAGTATTACAGTTAGGGGATATGCTTTATTTGTTGGAAGTACATTTCAATTAATTGGACTAGATTTGTTTTTGAAATTTGTAATTATTTTCTTCCTTTATAAATTTAACGTAAATTTTTATCCACGATTTTTACTACCTACAAAAAAATACTTACTTTGTTCTACAACCATGTAGAAAAATTCAATAAATTTATATCATACATTATTTACACTAAATATTAAAACTGTATTTATAAGCTAAAATTGCAACGCTCAGCACCAAAATTAAATAAACATCTACTAACTACATAATTATTTCTTCAATATCTAGCAAATATATTAAATTAACATTTTTTAGGTAACCAATCGACTAGAATATTCCCATATTAAATAAAATCTAAAGCCAATTATTTGTTAATTTGCCTCCAGTTTATCAAATTATGACTTTCAATGACAATTTTCAATAAAATTGATACTATAGTCAGTCATCTTAGGTGTCTTTCTATTTTCTAACGTTGACAAATTTACTGTTTTATCCATTCCCACTTTCCCATATGTACTGACTAACTTTATTTAAAATACAAATGTCAAGAACATGGTATCAATGAGTATATAAAAAAGTCGCACGAGTAAATAAAATTGAACGGAGCACAATTTAAATGTTCACCAGAAGTCATACTGCTAGATTTTAGTAATTAGAGTAATGACATCTGATTCAATGGTTTTTGTGCTGATACCATATTGATGCTCCCAAAATTTTTATATTTTTTGAATATTCATTTTTGGACAGAAACAGAAAACTATATATGTTAGTTATTTAATTTTTATAACACGTTTAGTTAGGTCTGACTTGTAAAACTTATACTTCTAGCATTTTTGTATTTTCGGTATAAACCTTATGTTTTTTTACAATTTATATGAAGACTTTACTATATTTAAAGATCTTTTAATCATGTTCAAGATACTTAATAAACCAACCATACTTCTTTTAGCAAACTTCAGTAAACACAGTTTTATCGATTTTTCAAATTAGGAAGTTATATAGGATATAATAAGTAATAAGTCATAGTTTTCTACAATGCCATAATCAAACTTTCATTAATACGTTTAAACACCTTTAATTAGAGAATGCAATGTAACAAACATGTTTCATTGATAAACAGCATTTGGATTTTGAGTGGCCAAGTTACATATTTTGTAATTTAGTACAATAAATAAGTTACAAAGGATACAAAGTCAAGGTATATAATGAAAAAATGGGAGGTAAGTAGATCCAAACTATAAGTCCCACCTTTCTCTAAAAGAACATATATACTTTGTGTATTTTGGAATTACGTTGTTTTCGAACTACCTTTGTAATATTGTAATCTCTCACGTTTGAGATATAAAAAAATTAAAATAGGCAGTTATAAGGACTGCCAACAAAAGTGAAAACTCAAAACAATGGAATCTGTGTTCTTTTTTAAGTTTTTAAATCAATTATAGTCTGATTATATGTCAATACTTTTTTTAAAGTTCTATAGTGAAATTAAATGACATATGTCTATAAATCATCATTTTGAAAAAAAAACAAGACGTGTATTTTATTTCTGACACGCCAATAATTTTGAGAATTTAAATTTTCTATAAATCTTTATAAAATTTTCAATTTTGCAAATATCAAATGTTAGGAAAAATAAATAATATTAAATTTTTCAAAGCAAATATCAATAATAATATTGGAAATCAATTCGAAAATAAATGCTTTGCTTTTATTATTTACTTTTCTAAGCAAACATATAATAAGTATATTGAGTATCAATTGTGTACTGCACAGTGATTCTACAATTTAAACAATGATTATCGAAAACACCGATCACCGTATCTGCAAGTGAGTCATCGGTAGCACCAGTGACTTTCCATTCACCGGTGAAAGATTGCGGTTACCGATATATCGCCAAACACTAAGCAATACGTCACGAGCATATAAAGATCATCGTTAACGCGAACTTATAAGCGTAAAAGTTTAAACTTCAAAAATCCCACTCGATCTACGAAAAACTATTAGTTTCAATTTGTCGGCAGTTTTAAACTCAATTATAATAATTCGTGTCTAATTTTGATTTATTAAACGCTTTCTTTATATGTTTGAAAACTTGAAAACTCACTGGAAAAATTTTAGGTTTTTACTCGGTAGCATTTAACAAAAAAGAATGTATTTTGAAAGACATCAAATTATTTTAAAATCTGCCCTTAAAATTTTTTAATAAAAAAAAGCTAAAATAAAACTAGTAGTATCAAACATTAATAAATCTATGGCGTGTCCAATTAATATGTCAGCCAAATATTGGGAAACGGCTTGCAGAAAATCTTTGAAATGAAAAATTTATTTAAAAAGTGGTGAAAAGAAAAAACTGGAGCTACATATATGAACTATAGGTAAAATTAGAGTTTTATTTTGATACAATCTGCCTATATACAAGAACAAACAAATATATGCAAATTATGAATAATTGATGAATATTTTTCAAGATGATATTCATATCAAGTCTTTCAGATAGAAATGAAAGGGTAGGGGGAAACTTACTTGGAGTAAATGATTATGATATCATGCATCTGTACAACTCGTATCTATCACAAAGAGTACCTGGGTACTCTAAAGGTTTGGACATAGGCACGCAGTAATTGGGTTGATTTTAATACACAGCTTGCTACTGGTCTCGACTTGTTGGTGAAATTCAGTTGTATTTCTATGTATATAGAAATAGTTTGTGTTTTTTGTGCACATGAAATGTGGAAAAGAATGTAAGTGTATCAGTTGCTGGGACAAGTTCCTCAGTGCGTTATTGAATATAATACTTTATTAGTAATAAGTGTTACATTTTTAATGTACTATTTTAGTTCAGTACGAAAATCTTTACCATTAGATTTTAGAGAGATAGATATTTTCGAGCAACTTTCGTGAAAAGTGTAGAATGTTTATAACAATTTTACCGTAGTTTGACCGAAGAACAAAAAATCTTCATCTGAAGATTAGTCAGATGAGCAAGATGTTTTTGTAAACAGTAATGACGATACTGACTGGCTACCACCTCATGATGAAGACTCTGATGTCGAAGATTTGATTTATACTGAAGGAATGGAAAATGCAGTAGAAGTCAACTCAGATTACGAAGAAGGATTTAGTGAAAAGCAGGATAATGCAAATGTATCTTGAGATGGGGCAGTACGGAGGACATCACAAACATCTAGTTTCAACATAATTGGAGGATTAGGTAAACAAATATTTATGTATCTTCTATACATACAATGAAGAAGTAAATGATCATTAATAGGTGGCCATATTCTAGTTCTAAATTGTTAACTGCTTTAGATATATTTCATCTAATAATTACAGACAAAATTAAATTTTTGATCATAAGAGAAACCAATCGAAAAGCTACAGATATTTTCTCGAAAGACATTTAGAGCTATCCAGAGAAGATACGATGTTGGCCAGACCTGACTTTGGAAGAATTAAATGCATTTTTTTGAATTCTAAGTATTGCTGGAGTCCATCACTCTAATTCGGAACATATGACTGAGTTATGGAAAAGCGATGCTTGGTCTATATACAAAGCGAGTCTTAGTCTCAAAAATTCAAGATGGCGGATGAAGCAAGTGACGCTTCACCTGCTCCCAAAGAAAATATAAATTTTATATGTAAACATTGCTCCAAAAAAGTTAAAAGTAAAGTGACGTGCATGAAGTGTAGTGAAATATTCCACCCAGCATGTTTACAACAAACTAGTGAGCTAAAAAACGGACTGTAAGCATGAACCCTCTCAACAGATCGTAGAGATTGATATAAATGAAGAATCCTACCTTAAAGAAGAAATTAAACTTCTGAAACAAATGATACCAGACAAACACACTATAATATCCGATAAATGCCAGGTAATTATTTTGATTAATGAGAAAATAATGTTATTGGAAAATAAAGTTTTGTCAATTGATAAAAGTTTACCAACACCATATTATTATCAGGACAACTAAAAAACGTACACCCATTAGATACAGTAAATGATACAAAAACCTTATCTGAAACAAAAAACCAAATAAACAAATATAATCATCAAGGTAATTTGCCATCACCATCATATTCAAACACGGGTACTCCTAATATACAGGGTGGCTCAATAATAAAGGGTAACCAATTCGCAGCAGAAATAATGAGAGTGCAAACTGAACAAAAAGTTATTGAGGTGATCAACTTAGTCAATGACAATCAAGCAAGAAGGAAACCCTCAACACCATCAATAAATAAAGCTATTCACAACCGAGCTATAGATGAAGGATTTATTCCAGTAAAAAGGAAAACTAAGAAAATTCGGAACCATAACATAAGCAGTGGAGATGGAGACAATTTTCAGGCTGTAAACAGGACTGAGACAAAAATCTGGCTCTTCTTGTCGCGAATTCCTGATACCATTACGGAAAACAAGATAAAAGCCTACATTACAAAACAGTCAGGCTCCCAAAACATATATGAAAAAAACTACAAACATACTTTGTCCGACCCAATAATGAAGCCTTCATGATAGGAGTGGATCCTTTCTCTACAAGAAAAAGTTTATGAAAAAAATTTGTTCGCCAAATATTTTTTATTTTAATCGATTCAACTTCAGGCAAGGTCAACCATTCCTGGACCACCCCTCTTATGCCTCACAACATCAACCAAGGGGGAACATTTCCACACAGTCACATGTAAATTTTTAGAAACCAGCCTCATCTATAAATCAGACTCCAACCTAAATTAAAACGAAACTGATAAGTATCATTTAAGTATGATAAGTATCAAATTAATAGCTTCAAAAATTTCAAATTATAAACTAGTTTCTAGTTACACCTAACAAGTTAATACATGGTGGCACAGATATATTTGTGAAAGCAGATCTTTTTGATTTACGTACTAACATAAGTCACCTCGTTAGCTCAACGTTGGAGCTTCATTTGGGTGTTCGGCAATCGAAGTTAACAAAAATCTATGTATTATAACTACTGTAGCTCTTCTCCAAAGTCGCATCAACAAATTTTTCTTGATAAGCTATTTGATACTCTAACTTACATTACAGCTAAGTATGCATTCATTATCCTTGGTGGCGACTTTAGCATTGATTTTAGGGACCATTACTGTTTCTATAAAAAAACAGCTGTTTGATACTTATCAATAAAACAAGCAATGGGCATTCGAGAACCAGAACACTCAAAGCGCAGATTGAGGATGAGCTATCTGATGAGTTTAGTACTTATATTGGAACTCCACAGGGTAGAGTATTGGGACCAAATTTATTTCTCCTCTTCATAAATGACCTACCCTTAAGTATAACAAATGGACGTGTTTTTATATATGCAGATGACTGAACGATTGTAATCGTAGCTGATAGTTTAGACGGATTACTTAGGAAAATACAAATAACCATGATTGAGTTCATTCATTGTCAAAAAAATAACCTCATTATCAACGAAAATAAAACAATTTTTATCCAATTCACATCTCCTTTTAGGGAAGGCAACAACTTAACTTTTACATTAAATAATAGTAAGTTTGAGTCAGTAGAACACACTAAATTTCTTGGAATGGAATTACATTCCAAACTAAATTTTAACCATCAAATTGACTCTCTCTGTAAAAACTAAATAAACTCTACTTTGCTTTCAATAATCTAAAATCAAATTTTTATCAATGTCACCTACCTAACTTGTATTATGCTTTTATATATTCTGCTAACAACTGCAATATAGTTGTGTGGGGCCAAGCAACATATTTTGAGTGAATATTCATCCTTCAAACACGATTCGTTCATCTAATTTTCAACTTGAAGTTCAACGAATCTTGTAGAGATACATTTAAGAAGAATGGCATCATGACCTGCACATGCATCTATCTCTTTAAATTGTCAACCTACACTTTATTTAATAAGAGTAAGTTTCAAATAAATAGTGAAGTCCATAATTATAACACGAGAAATAAAGGTGATATCCACCTAAATCGATTCAATCGATTTCAACTAAAAAAGTCTCCAATGTATGTAGGTGGTCAGTTTTTTAACTTGCTACCAGACTCAATCAAAGAAATAACACATTTTAACAAATTTAAGAAAAGTTTACAGTTGTTTTTAACTGAAAATTGTTTTTATTCTCTAGGCGTAAGTTTACTCCGCTTTGTTGTTTTGTAACTTTAATGTTTACTATTAATGTGTTTATCAAGTTTATTACTTTTAAACTTACTTTTACCTTAGTATACTGTATTTGACGTGTCTTATGTCATATAAATGATACACAAAGATTAATAAATTTGCCTATCTATCTATCTAGTCAAAAAGATTTCAAGATATATTGAAATGTATCACATTTGATAATTATCACACCTGCACTGAACGACAGGCAAGTGACAAAGCAGCTCCTATAAGAGATTTGTGGCTAATGCTAAATCAGAATTTGTGTCGTCACTTCAAACCATATGAAAATATGATGGTGGATGAACAACTTTTTCCATACAAAGTTAAAACTAAATTTACGCAATATATTCCATCAAAGCTCGCAAAATATGGGTTAAAAGTATTCTGGTTAGCTGATTCTAGAACTGGTTATCCTTTGCAGGGTATTATGTATACAGGTGCTTAGTATTACTGATTTTTATGTAATAAATTATGTTTTTTTATTTTTATAGGAAATAAGTAAATGTTGGTGAAAAAGTTGTTATCAATATGTGTAACTATTACAAGGATTGTGGAAGAAATATTACGAAAGATAATTTTTCTACTTATTTGTCTTTGGCGGAAAATTTAAAGTCCAAACGCCTGACAATTGTGGGCACACTCTGAAAAATACGGATTTCATTCCATTCGAAATTCAAGCTCCAAAATCTTGAGAAGTGTACTCAACAGTTTTGGTATTTTCAGAAAAAGGAACTCTGTGTTATGTGCCCAAGAAAAATAAAGCTGTGATCTTGATTTCAGCAATGCATAAAACTGCAACTGTCAGCGGCACCTCGAGAGAGAAAAAGCTGGAAATAATTCTCCAATATAATTTGACGAAAGCAGGTGTTTACCAAATGGTTTCAAAAAAACACTACCAAATACCAAAAGAAGGACCAACCTCTGGCCATTAGCTTTCATTTATAACATTTTGGACATAGCGGCTTTAGTGACCTACATAATTTTTACTGAACATAATCCTCAGTTGTTCATAAAACGGATCGTCGCCGACTTTTTTTGAAAAATTTAGGAAGCGATCTTTGTTTAACGTTCCTAAGAAAAGTCAGGAACCAATGATAATACGATTCTATTTTGTAAAAATAACTATGGAAATTGTTCTTGGAGTAAAAGTGGGTCCAGTACAAAATGTAGCAGTAGTTCCCACTCAAGAGCGTGATAAACCGGGGCTCCTAAAATTTACTGGCTATTGCCAATTTTGTAAAAGTGTAAAGTCGAAGAAAACCCCATAAAAGTTGCAGAAAATGCAAGAATTCTGTGTGGCCGCACTATGGCTGTGTTAAATGAATACAAATATTTAGGTATCATACAAGACACTAAACGCCTGGGGTCCAAACATGTACTCCATGTTAATAACAAATGTGAAAAAGGTTTAAACCTAATTAAATGTGTAACTAATCGTAATTGGGGTTCATCACCGTTTACTGCAATTTTATTTTACAGAGCTTATGTGAGATCAATCATTGATTATGGATGTTGTCCATATGGCTCCACTTCCAATTCCAATTTAAAGAAAATTGATCACATACAATACAAATGTTTACGTTCGTGTGTTGGTGGGATGAATGTAATGAACCTCCTCTGGGATTAAGACGGGAGTATCTGACTCCAAAATATTTAATAAAACTTAGATTTCGAGAATCGCCCATGATCAACAGGTTGAGTGAGATCGCGGCAGAAGTTATAATAAATCGATACTGGAAACAGGAAAATACTCTTGCGAAGGTTTTTACTGAAACTATGATTTACCCTAATATTTACAAAAAAGACAAAATCATCACAGCATTTTGTGTGCAGTTTAGAGCTTTTATTACGAGTCACAAAATCATAATTCCCAATTATTCAACTTCCAATCAAATCAATGTAGGCCTTCTGAAATAAATATTGGCAGGCTTTGTTAATAATATATTCATACATAGAGATGGACCTAAGACAAAAGATGGGGTAGGATGTAGGTTTTTTATCCAGACTATGGTTACAAATTACCCGATATATATAGCATATATACAGTAGAACTCGTATCTATACAGAAAAGACTCAATTGGTTCATTACAAACCAATTATGTAATGCTGTAATTCTTTCGGACTCTAAATCTGTTATCGATTCAATAAAATCTACTTATCAGAGGTATTGGATGCCCTATACTATGTAGTATCAAATCTATACTTTCGGAATTAAATGTTACATTTATTTCAGCTAAGGGCCATAGCAATATAACTGGGTACGAAAGGGCGGACCTGATAGGGAAGGATGCGGTTATAAATGGACAATTTTGCTATATTTTCACATCAGAAGATATAAACAATACGATAACGCATGAAATTGCTAAAAAATGGAAACAGGCGTGGATAAATACATGTAGATCCTCTACAAACCAGTATTTTAAAATCCATCCTACATTACCCCCTCTTCCCGAATATATATTCAATTATACAACACCCAAATTCTATTTATGAACTATTTTTAGACTTAAAACCAATCAAGGGAGATTTCCTGCACACCTAGCAAAACTTGGCTTTATTAGATCATCATCCTGTAACTGTAACCAGTATTTTTATTGTGGTCTGAATCACATCTTTTTTGGTTGCCTTCATAACGTCGTGAGATCCGAATTGAGTCACTTATGAAGTTGAATTATAACCTACCGCTAAATATTAGCCTCATCCTTAATAATGCTCACACAATAATTTATGATTTATTAATAAATTTTTTGAAGGAGTCCAATGTTACTATCTAAATTGAAAAAAGCAATTTCCAAAATTCTGTGGCAAATTTCCGTGCAATCGGTCTCACACACACACACACACACACACACACACACACACACACTGCGAATTACTTATATATCAGTATTTGAAAAACGTCTTCCCATTAAGAAACACTCATATGTAAGTAGTGAGTGATCATGCCACCAGTGCGAATCACTTGTATATGCAGTAAAACCCTACGATATGCGACACTGGCACGGCACCCGCTTATGATATATCTATCCAAGACCTGACGACTCAACCATTTGAATAATCCTAATGATTCATTACTTATTTGTCTTTTGTAAAGAGTGTATAAGACGTTATTATAATTATATATATATATAAAAGTTGATACGAATAGTGCCTTTATATTTATTATTCGATTGTCGCTACCATCCGACTACATCAGAAGTGGTGAACAGTGTGTAAAAGTGGTGTAAGCGATTTGTAAAATGCCGAAATATCAAAAAAAAATCGAAGAAACGTAACTCAACAACCAGTGGCGATAGATCCAGTTCCACTGATGCTGAAAGGCCATCAAGGAAATCAAAAAAACTTAAGAAACACAAGAGATTACACAAGAAATCTGTAAGGTACTCTAATACCTCTAATGTCGATCCGCAAATCTGCTACGGACGGCCAAGCTCTTCAGGTATTGTTTTGTCTAATTTAATTCCTGAATTTGATCCAATAAATATGGAAAGTTTTGATTGGGTCGAAATTATTCAACATAACGCTAATATATACAATTGGTCTGGTAACTTTATAGTCTGTCAAGCAATAAATCAATTAAAAGGTACAGTAAAAACATGGTACGATAGTTTGATACAGTGTGAGTTGGGGTGGTCTCAATATACTTGGGCGCAATGGAAACAATTACTGAGTTGAACAATTTCACAATTCAAGAAATACATATGAATTATTCATGGACATTGCTAACCATAGACCAAGTGAGGGTTGCTCCTTATACGAGTTTCATTTCAATCATTTAGTCAAAATTATTAAACTAAAATTTTTCCAATAGTTATAAAGTTTCACCAATTATGAGTACTATAAATGATACGAATTTACTATCGGCGATCGAGGCCTCAAATATTAAGGACCCTAATTTGCTAGGATACCTTTAAAATAAAATATATACGAAAACATTACCACATAATTGTAAAATTTCCTTCCAGCTATCAACGCCTAGTAGTAGTTACTCTAAAGCCCATATTCATATATCAATTGAAAATAAACCAATAATTTGTATTAGCTGCGGTAAAGGGAGACATAATCGAGATAAATGTAGACATAAAAACAAAATTTGCAATTTTTGTTCAAAAAAAGGACACATTGAAGCAAACTGTTTGGGTAAGAGTTAATCATCATCTCATCATCATTTCATAATTTAAAGAATCTTGGCAAAGCACATTCAGTCTCACTAACTATAGAATTAATAACAAATAAACCAGTTACTCACAGACCATATCACTTTACTGAAAATGATAAACAAATTATTCCGACTACTGTCAAGGAGTTGTTGGACGCCCAAATAATCCGGGAAAGTAATTCGCCCTATTCAAGTCCGGCTCTATTAGTTAATAAAAAAGATGATCATAAAAGAATGGTTCTAGATCACCGCGCATTGAATAAAATAACGAAAAAAATAGTCTTCCTATGCCGCTGATAGAAGATACTATTGACAATTTGGAATATAAGTATTTTACTAGTGTCGATCTGGCATCAGGATACCATCAGATTCCTTTACATCCAAAATATATCCCTTATATAGCATTTGTCACCCATGAAGGTCATTACGAATATTTGAGAGTTCCATTTGGCCTTTGTAATGCCCCCTCACTATTTCAACAATTTATGAACGTAATTTTTCAATCATTAAGATGATTTAATGTGATACCATCCCTAGATGATATATTGATACCCTCCAAAACTATTGAAGAAGGATTGATTATGTTGGAAAATGTTTTGAAAATATTAACAGAATATGGTCTTACATTGAAATTGACAAAATCAGTATTTCTAAAAAAAATAACTTATTTAGGATACGAAATTTCATTCAATCAAATAGCTCCATCAACTGTCAAAACACAAGCAGTACGTAACTTGCCTTTACCAAAAACCCAACAACAGTTGAGACAATTTTTGGGATTAGTGGGATTCTTTAGAAAGTTCAATAAAGATTTTACCAGAATAACGGCTCCTCTTACAAAATTATTAAAAAAAAATTCTACCTGGAAATGGTCTGAATCACTTACGGAAATTATAAATAATCTAAAAAATAATATTTGTTCAAACCCGGTATTAGGTATATTCAACCCTAAATTACCAATAATTGTTTATACAGATGTAAGTCGGGAGAGTTTTGTAGGGATTCTAGTTCAGAACTATGAAAATAAAGAGAAACCTATAGGATTTTTCAGCAAACAAACTACAGATCCAGAAAAGAAATACCATTCTTTTGAATAGGAACTCCTTGCAATTGTCAAACTTTGGAAAAATATCGATACTACCTAGTGGGTACCGAATTTACAATTATTACAGATTGTAATGCGGTCAAAAATGCACTAAGTAAACAAACAATAATCCCACGAATTGCTAGATGGGTTTTAGTTTTACAGGATTATTCTTTCCAAATTAAACACAAAGCAGGTACGCAAATGCAGCATGTAGACGCTCTGAGTAGCAATTTCTAAAAAGAAGAAAACAATTATCCCAAGCAAATTTTAAAAATACGAGAAGACGATGATTTACGGGAAGCACAAGATCAAGACGTTTGTATTAAAGAAATCAAAAACATTTTGTTAAGGAGACTCCATAAACAATAAGGGTATATTTAATGATTTTGACCTCCGTGGAAATAAAATATATCGAATAACACCCTACGGACGACGTTGGTATGTGCCTAAAAATTGTAGGTGGCAAATAGTTAAAGCTAATCATGATGACGTAGGTCATTTCGCGTTTGATAAAACTCTTAATAGAATCAAACAACAATATTGGTTTCCAAAAATGTTCAGTTTTGTAAAAAAAATATATAATTGCATGTTTAAACTGCCTCTATTACAAAAAAAATAGCGGTAAAAAAAGGGGTTATTTGCACTCCCTACCCAAGTATGCCAGACCACACCATACTCTTCATATCGATCATTTGGGACCCTTTACAGAAACTCTTGGTAAAAATAAATTTTTATTAGTAATTGTGGACGGTTTTTCAAAATTTACATTTTTAAGACCAGTTCCGAATACTACTAACAAGTCAGTTTTAGATGTACTGAATGAAATATTCACTATCCTTGGTAATCCTAAAAGAGTAATAGCAGATGCAGGTAAAGGATTTGTATCTAATGATTTTAAAAGTTTTCTAGCTCAGAAGGGTATTAAATTATTCACCATAGCTATAGGCCTATCTCGTGGAAAATCTGTATAGTACAAGGCATTAATAAAACAAAACACCGAATTACACAGTATACGCCCTTGAAAATGGATAACGACATCCATATTGAGAGTAACGAGAGCAACACTGATGTCGCTAATATTCGCAAAGAGACTGCGAAACGGTTAGAGAATAATAGACAAAATGTTACCTTCAATCAGAAGAGACTACCACCAAAAATGTTTGGGATCGGGGATTTGGTTTTAAAGAAGGTTATTAGCAATCCAGCAACCGGAGAAAGT
Source organism: Galeruca laticollis (assembly GCA_963921935.1). Taxonomy (NCBI): domain Eukaryota; kingdom Metazoa; phylum Arthropoda; class Insecta; order Coleoptera; family Chrysomelidae; genus Galeruca; species Galeruca laticollis. The sequence continues at coordinate 64,020,932 of OY998182.1, forward strand.
AAAAAGCTGCTACCTAAGTTCAGAGAACCTTTTAAAATAGTAGAAGTTCTACCAAACGACAGGTATAGAGTTAAGGAGGACATTCACACAGGTAGATCCAAAACCTTTCGAATTTCAAACATGTTAAGGTAAGAGTTGCACTTTGCTTGCAAACATGAGCACTTTGATTGCAAAAATGAGCACTTTGATTACACAAATGAGCACTTTGATTGCAAATATGAGCACTTTGACTGCAGAATGAGCCCGTTGCTGGCAGAAGGAAGCCCTCAATGGCATACAGTGAGCTTTCAAGGATTGCTCACAAATAGATATTAGTTGTTATTTAATTATTTCATTTGTTCACAGATAAGTGTCTTTGACGCTAAGTTGTTGAGGACACCAACAGGTCAGGATGGCCGTGCAGTAAAACCCTACGATATGTGACACTGGCACAGCACCCCCCTATGATATATCTATCCAAGACGTGACGACTGAACCATTTGAATAATCCTAATGATTCATTACTTATTTGTCTTTTGTAAAGAATGTTTGTATAAGATGTTATTATAATTATGGATATAAAAGTTAATACGAATAGTGCCTTTATATTTATTATTCGATTGTCGCTACCATCCGACTACATATAGGTATGTTCTGTATAAAATATTCTTATTTTCATTGCGAATGGCTTATTTAAGAGTAATAAATGATAAACTGCAGTAGTATGCATGTTTCCTGACTGTTTCCATTACCTAAAGTTGTACCTCCTTGGGAGACGTGGTAGTACATTGCTGAAAATGGTACCTCTATTTCTTATTAGTTGATTATTATTTCGAGCTTTTTTCTGGTAATGGCGGGATAAACTAACAAATGGGGCTTTCTTTTTGCATTTACTCTATGAGCAAATAGTATTTACTACTTAAGTTGTCTCTTGACCTTCGTTGGTATAGATATTATTGTATTAATTGATTCATAATGATCCATAACGAATGTTTCACGCAAGCACAACATGAGTGGTGTGAAAGTGATGAGAGAAATTTATTTATTTTAGATGATGTGGATGATAATAATAGTGTGTTACTGGAAAGAAGTGACAACGAGGGTTGCGTTGAAGAGAAGGAAAATATACAACAGTTTTTTAATTTGGAATCAATCAAATATTGAACCAAAATAGTTAGGGTGCCTTGTTTTAAATTCAGATTGTACGCAAGGCAACCTGAATAAAGTTTCAATGCCAATAGATATTTCCAAAACTTTTTGTATTCCAGAAAATGATGATTGATGTAAGACAATTTAAAAAATTGTTCCAGCTTTGAGAACTGAATCATTAGATAAAATAAAGAGATATTTTACAATTCACTGTTGTTTTAATGTCCATCAACCAAGGGATATCTAAAAACTATTTTATCCATCTCGCTTTCTAGCGAGAAGTAATGTTCCTAACAACATTATAAACGCATCGACTTAACCAAGAATCTGACGCAATGCAAGTACAACTTGGTTGAGAGTGGTCCGCAATGAGATCAGAGCAGAGATTTGGACCATACTGCATGGAAAGGGTTAAAATAATTGTACATGAAACAAGCCGAAAAAGCATACACTTACTGAAAGAATTGAAGTTAGTGTATTATACTTATCAACTCCAAGAGAAACTATTATATTTGGTGGTTATAATGAAATGAAAAAAAACTTCACATATATAATCATAAAACTAGAAATATAATGAATATTAAACACTATCGTACAAAAGAGTCTTTAAATATGTATGTTCTGTGTAGATTCGGAACCATGGAATAATAATACAACTATCTACAAATTCAGCAGTGTTTGACCAACTCTTACAAATGGAACCACCAAGTAATGAAAATAAAGTAACAATGTATGTGGTGTGAAATATAGTCATTCCAGAGTATTGTATAAGGTCATACATATGTCTGAAATGTGATATTGTCAGCTGCAAAAAATCTAAAGAGACTCCTGCATCATGCTGTGCCCGCACCCACAATTTCAAAGGTTGTGAGATTACCATCATTTCTAAAAACCTAACAATAGCAAAAAAGTAGAAAGATAATGACACAACAACCAATACATAATCACAATACTAATCCTACATCAAATCAAAGAAGGCCACAAATACAAAACAATTATCAACATATAAATTATGACCAGGTCTTAAAAAATCAACAAGCCAATTAAAGTGACAATACATCCTACAGTGCTCGGCAAATTTTTCAAAGAATTTAAGGGTAAGTTCAACCAATTAATATAACAGATTAGCATCGGTTCCTGGACCACCCCTCTTACGTCTCTCAACATCAACCAAGGGGAAAATTTCCACCCAGTCAAATGTAAATTTTCAGAAACCAGCCTCTTCCAATCAGACTCCAACCTAAATGAAAACGAAACTGATAAGTATAATTTACTTCACATAAATATCCAAAGCCTGGCCAATAAGATCAATGTTTTAGAATTGTTTTGTGATATGAATCAACCTACATTTTTATGTATCTCTGAGCACTGGATGTGTGAAGACAAATTAAAAGCTTCAATAATTTCAAATTATAAACTAGTTTCTAGTTACCCACGTAGCAATCTAATACATGGTGGCAGAGCTATATTTATGAAACCGGATCTTTTTGATTTATGTACTAACATAAGTCACCTCGTAAGCTCATCGTTGGAACTTCATTTTGAGTGTTCGGCAATCGAAGTTAACAAAAATCTATGTATTATAACTGTGTACCGTAGCTCTTCTCCAAAGTCTCATCCAAAAATTTGTCTTGACAAGCTATTTGATAATCTAACTTACATTGCAGCTAAGTATACATTCATTATCCTTGGTGGCAACTTTAACATTGATTTTAGGAACAATTATTGTTGCTATAAAAAACAGCTGTTTGATATAATTCAAATGTTCAATTTCAAATTATCATATAGCGAACCAACACGTATTGCAATGTATAATGACGAACTAACATCGAGTGGTCTAGACTATGTTAGTAATATCGATAATCATACCTCCAGGGTGATCTGTCTGGGTGCATCGGATCACCAAGTGCAAATACTATCATAGCCTATACAAAGCCCAATTAAACAAACATCACGTATAAATACAATAAGGAAATTCAATACAAACTCGCTATTAGAATTTAAAACCGTATACGAAAAAAAACCAATCAGTTGAAGATGTGGTAGAATTGAAGGACATTGATGATGTGTTTGATGATTTCACGTTACATTTCTGGTGGTGCTTCGAGATAGCGTTTCCTAAATAAAATATAGTGCAGTGCACAAAACACGGAAATAAAGTACCCTTTTCGAGTCAACTACACTCTGAACTTAAATAATTAAAAGACCTGAACTGGTTAAGACAAAAAGTGAATAACCCTTCCTTAACAGAATCTCTCAATATAAAAATCTGCAATGAAAAAAATTATATCATCTAATGTTATTAATAATTCAAATAATAAGGCTAAATCTTTGTGAAATTTGGTCAACTCAAAACTGGATAGAGAAAAGCAATAAAAAAGAAATAATCTTGCTAAACAATGGATCGACCATAACGAAAAAAAAGAGGTCGCAAATACATTCGGTCACTACTTTGCAAATTTGGTTATTGAGAAGATTAAAATCCAAAATTTACCCCTTAATTCTTGCACGCGAAGCAGGATGAGGGGTCCGAATTCAATGTTTTTCGCACCGATCACTAAGGATGAGATTAAACATATACTTCTAGCACTTAAGAAAAAATATTTTGCAGGTATTGATGATGATGATGATATCGATTAAAAGAATATGTAGAAACAATATCTGTCCAACTATCTCACATTACCAATTTAGCAGTCACTCAAGGCCAGTTCCCAAAAAAACTGAAAATAAATAAAATGATTCCTTTATTTAAAAAAGACGATCCTCAATGTGTCGAGAATTACAGAATGATATGTATACTTAGCTGTTTCTCAAAAATTATTGAATCTGCTTTTTACACGAGGTTAATTAAATATTTAGGCCACAATAGTATAATCACACAATCCCAACATGATTTTCACCAGAATTATTCAATCGAAACTGCTTCAATTAACTTTGTACAATATGTCCATGAGAATATCGATAAAAACAATCATGTAGTGGGAATATTTTTCGACCTAGCCCGTGCCTTTCACACGATTAATCCAACTTACTTATCAATAAAACTTGAAGCAATGGGCATTAGAGAACCAATTCAATTGTGGATTAACTCATACATGTCGGACAGAACGCTCAAAGGGCAGATAGAGGATGAGCTATCTGATGAGCTTAGTACTTATATTGGAACTCCACAGGGTGGAGTATTGGGACCACATTTATTTCTCCTCTACATAAATGACCTACCCTCAAGTATAACAAATGGACGCGTTTTTATATATGCAGATGACACAACGATTGTAATCGTAGCTGATAGTTTAGATGAATTACTTAGGAAAATACAAATAACCATGATCAAGTTCATTCATTGGTGTCAAAAAAATCACCTCATTATCAATGAAAATAAAACCATTTTTATCCAATTCGCATATCCTCTTAGGGAAAGCAACAACTTAACTTTTACATTAAACAATAGTAAGTTTGAGTCAGTAGACCACACTCAATTTCTTGGAATTAGATCCCAAACTAAAATTTAAGTATCAAATTGACTCTCTCTGTAAAAAACTAAATAAACTCTACTTTGCTTTCAATAATCTAAAATCAAATTTTTATCAATGTCACCTACTTAACTTGTATTATGCTTTTATATATTCTGCTAACAACTGCAATATAGTTGTGTGGGGCCAAGCAACATATTTTGAGCGAAAATTCATCCTTCAAACGCGATTCATTCATCTAATTTTCAACTTGAAGTTCAACGAATCTTGTAGAGATACATTTAAGAAGAATGGCATTATGACCTGCACATGCATCTATCTCTTTAAATTGTCAACCTACACTTTTCTTAATAAGAGTAAGTTTCAAATAAATAGTGAAGTCCATAATTATAACACGAGAAATAAAGGTGATATCCACCTAAATCAATTCAATCGATTTCAACTAAAAAAGTCTCCAATGTATGCAGGTGGTCAGTTTTTTAACTTGATGTCAGACTCAATCAAAGAAATAACACATTTTAACAAATTTAAGAAAAGTTTACAGTTGTTTTTAACTGAAAATTGTTTTTATTCTCTAGACGAATTTATTAGCTTAATTTCTGTAATTTTGTATATTTATTTTTACTTTAAATTTTAACAATACTTTATCAGTCTCGTAATTATCGGGGTAATTTTACTCCGTTTAAGTGTTCTTTTATAATTTTATTGTTTACTATTAATGTTTTTATCAAGTTTATTACTTTCAAACTTACGTTTACTGTGTTTGACTTGTTGTATGTCATGTAAATTATACACAAAGATTAATAAATTTATCTATCTATCTGATATTAAACATGCTTATAGCGTTATTAAATAAAATTAAATAATGGCTAAGTTCTTTAGTGTTGTTTTTATTCAAGATAATTTAATAGATGTGTTTTTAATTATTGAAATTCACTTCATCAGTAAAACTCACTTCAAACTACCTCACTAAAACCTCTACGTCATACATTTCTAAATATTGCAGTGGTATTGTTCAGATAATTAAATGAAAAAATCGATTTGGTTGGCTGTTTGAAAATAAGTATAAAGTGAATATTGAGTGGTAATTAACTATTTAAAAAGTCTTGTAAAATAATTGTTATGAATTATCTTTAAATATATGTAAGATATAATATAGTTATGGTTAATTATAAACGATTCTCTAGGTCATATTAAATGTTAATATTTACTGTTCATAATAAATAAAAAATATTAAAATATGTAGTTTCTTTAAAATAAAATTATAAAATATTTCTCCACATACTTTGTAACATTACGAAGTTTACCCCAAAAATTTCCTTAACATAATTATTCTAATATTCAATTACATTAATAATGTAGAATCCTGGACCAAATTGTTTTAATGTTTTAGTGGAAATCTTCAACGGTACAATTTATTACTAGTTGTCCATAAAAAATACTTGTGTCATTTTTCCAACTGACAATTTTTTGTAGTAATTAAAACTATTGCTGTCATAAATCAGTTTTGTTGGGTTCTTTGGCAATGTCAGATACACTATATGGTTGAAAGTCGAAGAGAATAGAGCTCCATAATTAATGAACCTAGCAAAATAGATTACTTGTTTGTTAATAGGAGTTGTGAGTCTCAACTATTATTCTATAAATTAATATTTTTTAAATTCTTATTACTCTTTTATATACTCAAAAATAGACTATGTTCAATAAAGAGACAGTATATAATGCTAAAACTAAAATCTAAATGTGATAATCTAAATAAAGGTGATAATTGAAAATTATAATAATCAAAAGACTATCCAAAAAAAGTTTTAATGAAAGTTTAAATTTTTAATTTGAAAAAATTGTATAAAGTAGAAATTAAATGACTAACATTAAATATGTTGTAGCTTATATCATTTTTACAAAACTAAGGAGTTTTAGTTAAAAAGCTACTTCATCTGATTTTCGAATGCTCCATAAATAAAATAAAATGAAATATCACTAAAATTGCATGACCAACTGTGATGAATAATAAAATGTGAGCAGAAAATAATTCAAACTAATATTTGACAATGTAATCTCAAATATTCAAAGCCTGATGGTGTCATCATAATTGACTTTTACTTTAATATCTTGTTTCCATTGCACAATAAATAATTTTGAATTTTTTCAATCTGTTTTTTCATAATTTTTTATTGGTACAGTAATTATCTGTAGTCTGTGCTACTATCTGAGCAGTAAAATGGCGATTTTCTTTATTTCTATGTACTATGAATATTCTGTTGTAGTTTCACTATTACTTGGCACCGTACCAGTAGAAAAAAATTATTTTAGCTTTAACCCTGCTGTTAATGCACAAAATTTACGAATTTTTCAAAAGATTCTCTGACCAAACAAAATACATTTATCACATCCATTACTAATGGATATGCATAAATCCTTGGAATAAAAAGTGTATCAATAAAAATGACACAAGTGTATATTTTCAACATTTCAGTCAGAGTTTAACATACATTGTGACCAAAAACGGTTAACATATCACCGAATATCACTTGTTTAAAAAGCTGTATATTCTCCGCTTTTCCTTTATTAAAATAAAACAAAAAACAACTATAAAAAGATCATCGTCGTACGCTCCCCTAATCAATCAATAAATGTCCGAATTCGAAAAGAGAGAGTTGGCCTACTAATAAGGTCCTAAGATATATACATATCACAACACTGAGGAGAAAAAGCGAGCATCACTTAAGGTACGACTTATACAAGATCTTACTCTTGCAGAGGTCTTTTTCCGTCTCAAACAGGAACTGGACGTCACGCAACGTTACTTTCTTCATACGTTGTCGCAATGGAAGTTGACCTCGGGTGCCACCTCCTACACCACTGGCGTTTGACTGGAAAATAACGGTATTAGTAACTCTTATACTTTTACTTGGAGAAATAAAAGATATTTACGTTCTTCATTTAATTTAGAGATACCCGCAACTGGAGGAACAATTTAATTTGACATAGAGCAAATTGTATATTACAATAAATGTTGGTCATGGGACCAACGCATATGTTATATGGTGGGCCACAGAAGCTTGTTATTAAAAATGTGGTTGGCTCAATGGAGCACATACTGGAAAATAGAGGTGGCAGGGAATGTGTAAAGTATACTTTCCAAAAAATATTTAAATTTGATTTGAGGACTACATACTCAATTTAAATTAAACACTAACAAACTAAATGGAAAGTGAAATGGTAAGAAAAAGGAAAGGAAAAAATATTTAAGGAAACAAGTGATGAAAATGTGCAAGCTGGTGTTCCATATTTTTCCAAGTGGAGTAGAGAAAACTGTAGGAACTTTTATTTCATGTTAAATACTCAATTTGGCAACTAAGCTACAATAAACTTGTTACCTGGTTTGAATTAAATATCTCTCCATCTAATCTAGGCTTTTTTCTTGGTCCAATAGCCTGTAAGGCAGTGGCATTCGCTTCTCGCTGCCTCAATTCTTCCATTTCTACTCGTTGCATTTCTTTGGCTTTAGCTTTCAATTTAGCCTGTTCGGGATCTTCTGTCCGCGATCGGCTCTTAGCCGCCCTCAATAGTACCTCCCGCTCCATTTCCTCGTGTCGTTTCCTTTCTGCTTTATCTAAATCTTCTAAAAACTTTAATTGACCTAAAAATAAAAATAAGTATTTTTTACTGCAATAAAGTAAAATTTCTACATTGGGGATGCCAATATAAAATAAATGTCCTTCAATCAGAAAGATAATATATGAATAAGTGATCGCCAAAATGCCTTATAATAATCGTCAATAGAATTGTATTTGTGATTTTTCAATACCAATGTTTATTCTTCAAGCTGTAACTAGTGAATATGCTACTTAAAACCGCTTTAAAATGTTTCTAAAGATAGAATATTATTCTTCTTAAATATCAAAACCCACTACACATGAACTTGACACATCATCCAATCAAGTCTGACTATTGCTTCAAGCGAGACTAGTTCTCATCTAAATATAATCTCAAGTTCATGTTCAGTCACTTGATTGTCAGGACACTAGTTCTTATTTAAATATAATCTCATGTTCACATTCAGTCACTTAATTGTATAAGGATAAAGACGTGTTTTTCGCTATCGAATCTAAAAGATAAACAAGTGCGGTAAAAAAGTTAATGAGTTTGGACACACATTTCTGTACAGAGATAAGTTTTTATATTCAATCGAAATGTGAATTTTTTGCGATTATTGTGAAGTGATAAAGCCAATACAAATAAACTATAAAAATAAATATGTACACAGGGAAACCTCGCCGGATTTGTTAACAATGGGCAGCCAATATTTATACAAGGTGATCCATAAATGCAAACGAGTCAAGCATACTTGAATAATTATCTAACTTTGCACCAACACATAGCCAAGCAACCCAACTACAAGTGAATACCACTCAAACATCGATGTTCTCAACAAATACTAATTATTCTCCGCCAAATCAAGGACATTACAGCCAACGCACGATCTCTTCCGAAGATGAAACAGAATGCTCTAACGACAAGCTGTGGCAGAGTTTAAGTGTCAAGAGAAAAAAAACTCTAATAAAGACAGAACGAAGAATGGCGTTGCCCTAAGCAACAGATATAGCACCTGTTTAAATAATAAAGAGTGAAAACAGTAACAATACACCAGAAGAAAAGATCCAACAACTACCTCCAATCTTCGCGTATGGAGCATAAGATTATTCGGGAATGTAAACTAGCATTAAACAAATCCTAAATCAAGAACAATACCAAACAAAAACTATGGCGGTTAAAAATAAACCCCACAGCCGCTAATGCGACAGAGCATTAGCTAAATACCCGATGGAAAAAACGTAGTATACCATACGTACCAACCCAAAGAAAACAGGGCCTACAGGGTAATTAGCAAACATCTCCATCGTGCCACAGACCCAAGTGACATAAAAAAAAGAACTAGAAGGCACGAACCACAGTCAGAAATATTGTGAATATTAAACATAGACAAACCAAAGAACCGCTAAACATGTTTTTCATAGACCTTGAATCAGCTAAAAATAACAAGGACATATATTAAATAAAAGGACTACAGAACAGAAAATAGTAGTCGAGTCACCCAGGCCACAAAAACATAGCTCAATGCTGATGATGTCAAATGTATGGACTTACCAAATCGTACTGTAATCGATCGCTTGTGTGCATAAAATGTGGAGGCTCATATGACACAAAGGTGGGTATGTAAAAATAGCAAGGACACTTCAGCAACCTGTGTTCTGTGTGGTGGCTCACATCCAGCCAACTACAAGGGATGTGAGTTTTAAAATAAACATTACAAGAATAGAACAAGAGCAGAAAATAGAAACCTAATTACACTTCAACACAACCAGTACCCAGTTCAACCACAACAAACCACGCTGCCAAACAACTCGCTTCACCAAAACAGACAGATATGCAAATGCCGTGAAGGGTCAAACAACAAAGATAGGAACATGTTCAACCAACTGTTACAACAAAACTCTATGGTCATCAATATGCTAATAATGCTAATGTCAAAAATGAAGTAATGGCTAAGTCAGTTAGACTAGCATTATGGAATGCCAACGGAATTATCCAACACAGAGACGAAATAAAGATTTTTCTCCAACACAACTGTATACACATTTTACTAATAAGTGAAATACATTTCACTGATAATTTTTTCTTCAAATTCCATAACTACAAACTGTATTACACCAACCATCCAGACAATACGACACATGCTGGCACAGCAATATTAATAAAATCGACAATTAAACATCACAAAATGCCCAAGTATGAAACACACCAAATACAGGCTACATCGGTGAAAGTAGTGACATCTCCATATGAACTAACAATTTCTTCAGTATACTGTCCACCACACCACAACCTAAAAAAAGAAGACTTCTAAGTCTCTTTCAAACACTAGGACCAAAGTTTATAGCAGGAGGTGACTATAATAGCAAAAACACACTATGGGGCTCAATAATTACCACCACAAAAGGTAGAGAACTGGCAAACATTTTACAAGAGAAAAAATACTCGATCATAATAATACGCACCCCGACGTACTGGCTAACAAATTACCTTACCTGTTAGGTTTTTTCATAACCAAAGGCATAGCTTCAACTTATACTGATGTAATACCCATCTACTTCTTCTGATCATATTCCAATCATAGTAACTCTCAGCGCATTCCCAATAAATGTCGAACAACAGCTCAAGATCCTCAGGACATAGAAGATGCGACAAATAGACTAATCAAAACAATACAAGAAGCGGCAAAAATATCGTCCCCAGATAGAAAAGCAGATTAGAACAATAAATATACTGGTTGAAATAAAAAAGTTAAGTACCTTAAAAAGAAAAGCAAGAGCAAAATGGCAGTGGAGTCATACACCAAATGATAAAAGAGAGTTCAATCATGTAAGCAATGTACTCAAATTGAAGAGCTGCTTAAAGAGGCACACGACAATAGCTACTGCCAACACTTAACAAACCTCAGCCGATACGATTATTCCATCTGGAAACCTATCAAATATTCAAGAAAACCAATACCACCAACTTGTCCTCTAAGAAATTGTCTAACAAACACATGGGCTAGAAGCAGCAAAGAAAAAGCCGACATCTTTGCCCAACATTTAAAGAATGTTTTCACTCCAAACAACAACTTCCCTATACAAAACAATCCAATAATTAATACTCCACTCAATAATCCAGATGAGAGACAAACATCAATAAAACTCACAAGCCCGAAATATATAAAAAAAAGTTGACTCTTAAAAAATAAAAAGGCACCGGGAATACATATGATAACTCCGATAACGCTAAAAGAATTACCCAATAAAGCTTTAGTAATGTTAACATACATATTTAACGCCATATTCAGAATACCCTACTGGCCCAAGGAACTTATAAAATCTGAAATAATCCTAATTCCAAAACCAGGGAAACAGCTACTGGAAGTCACGTCATACAGACCAATCAACCTGCTATCAACCGTATCCAATGTCTTAGAAAAGTTGGTATTACAGCATATAGACCCTATCCTAAATGTGATCCCAGATCACCAATTCGGATTTTACCACAAACACTGTATAGTTCAACAGTGCCATCGAGTAGTACATGCCTTTAACACAACTATAGAAGACGTGAGCCAGGCTTTCGATCTGGCATGTAGGTATTTTAAATAAAATCAAACTCTGTTTACCAAATTCGTATTTCACTCTACTACAGTCATATCTAAAAAACAGAATCTTCAGAACAAAATTTAGAGATGAGACCTCTGAATTCCAACCTAATAAAGCTGGAGTACAAGGCAGTGCCCTAGGGCCAGTACTGTACCTGACACATACGTCTGACATCCCAACCTCAGACTAACACAGGCACATTTGCTGATGACACTGTGATACTGGCTATACATGAGGATCCAATAATAGCTTCTGCCAATCTCTAAGACCACTTATTCCAGATCGAAGAATGACTTGCCGGATGGAGAATAAAAATTAATGAAATCAAATCCCAACACATAACATTTACACTAATAAAAAGCCAATGTCCTCTGGTTAATAATATAGTGATACCCATAACTTGTGACAAATACCTGGGATTACATTTAGACTCTAAAATCAATTGGGACGGAACACTTAACCAAGAAACAAAAGCAGATCTACCTAAAGTTCCGAGAACTAGATTGGCTGCTCGGAAAAAGATAACCAGTCACACTACAAAATAAAATCTTAATATACAAGGCAGTCATCATACCCATCTGGACCTGTGGAATAGAATTATGGGGGTGCGCCTGCAAATCTAGTATTACTCTCATACAACGAGGACAATCTAAAAACACTAGTCAATGCACCATGGTATGTCACAAACAAATTGATCCATCAAGACCTCAGTACAAGAAAGAAGCCGTAACCACTACCTAAAACTAGATACCCATCCTAATCTACTACTACAGCATCTAACCCAAGAAATAACAGAAGACTGAAACGAAGCTGGCCAATTGACCTCAAATAAAGCGTAAGAGACCTTCTCACCGGAGAAGTCTCATCGGGACATTCTTAAGACCAACCTATTATTGGTCTAATAGCCAACAAAATAGCTCATAGAAATTCTGTATTTCTGGTGGCTGTTGAGTGTACAATAAAAAAAAGTTCACGTTCTTTTTGATGCCTAATTATTTGATTTAAGATATATTATTGAAAAATTTTGATATTTACCTATAAGAACGGTGTATCACTATTGAAGCAAAGTAAAATTGATTGAAAAATACATATTTATTTATTAACGAGATAGTTTACAAGTTAAGTATATTCACTATACTACTGTAAAAGTGAAGCAAACCCTACAGAGATAATACACAATTTAATCAGAGAGATCTGCACCAAATTTAAGTCTGGAAATATCTATATCAAAAGAATGTAATATACTTACAAAAACAAGTGTTAATTAAAATGTAATGGTATAAAAAAGTCAATTGCTACAACTATTTTATAATAAAGATTAGCAGCATTAAAGAGTAAACATACAATATAGGTGAAATTTGATTGACACATGATAATGAATAAGAGCATTCAATATGAAAAAATACATAATAAAAGTAAATAATTATTTATTAATCTTAAGATAATCCATCTTTAAGACACTAACAAAACTTTCCACTGAGATGTGTATACTATTTTAGTCACAATAGGCCCCTTGCATAGACTTTTATTTTTACCTGCAAGCATCTTAAAGACCTCATAACATATAAAAAATATCCCTTCACAATATTTTTTCCAAGAAGAACTTCTATTTATCTCATAATTTGTTTGAGAAATTTCGGCGAAGGCCTTTAAATTTGACATCACATGAAAATGCAATGCTATTGACGGTCACATGCAAAGGCGATGCCATTAGTCGTGACGTCTGGAGGTATGAACTAGCGTCAGCTGTATGTAGATTGTATATGTGCTTTCCCATTTTAAGTGTTATTAGTTGATATCTGTGAGCATTTATTGATTGTTTTATCATGTTTACTATTGTGCCTTTCTTTGTGTGCCTTCCTTATTTTTAAATATTAGGAAATATGCCTGAAGGATTTTTAAAAGCACACTCTGAAATTTGTCTCTGGTGGATTCCTTGATTGTGGCTTATTTTTTTTCAAAAAACGAATTGTTTACATCTGCGGAGGAACGTGAAGTTAAAGCTAAAAAGTTAGTAAAATATAATGGATATTTTCTTTAATCCTAGCATAAAATATGGTTTAAAATGTTTTTTCTACTTCCGCTACTAAAACCGCACATTGAACACGGGTTTGAGATGCACAAAACGACTCTTTAAACACTAGTTTAAAATGCGAAAAGTCACATCTCGTTTATCTTTTGTTTTTTAAACGTCAAATCAAGTGTATCTTTTGTATGTTAAATTTCATGCTCCTTGACTATTTCACTCACCTACGAAATGAACCAATCAGAAGCTCTAGTCAAGTTCGGCTTATCGATAATACCAAACTTGACTCTTGACTCTGATTGGCCTATCAAGTTCGGTGTTTTCAGATTTGTTTACAGTGCATGTGACAGTTAAACGTCAAATATAAGTGATTACGCTGTGCACGCATTCTGTTTGTGAAATAGTCTAATAAAATTCCACTCGTGATTGAATTTATCTCATAAGTCTGTCTTTCATTTATGATCTCAACTGAATTGATTCGAGAAAACACCACTCGTCCTGCGGACTCGTGGTGTTTTCTCGAAACAATTCAGTTTCGTTCAAAAATGAATCGACAGACTTATCGCGAAAATTCAATCACTTGTGGTATTACTACTGATAATTTTGTTATTCTGCGTCATTTGATTTATCAGTCAGCTGTCAGTCATCGTCCGTCATGTAATGAATATAATTCAAATATAATATAATGCTTTCCTTCCCGCGGGCAAAGAAAAAGTATAGTAAGCACCTCGTGTTAAAAACGTCTTTAGTCACTCGTTTCACAAGGAACTCGTTCCGCTTCGCTTCACTCGTGCCTAGTAAAACTCGTGACTAAAGTAACCGTTTTAACACTTGGTACTTAATATACTATAACAATTATGTTAGGTAACAATAGCTGTAATTTATTTTTGTGTATTATTTCAGGGCTGAAAGAGAGAGTTATGGAGATTCTGCAGAAGGATATGTGGAACTGAAACTGGAAAGTAATATTTGCATTTCAAAAAGTAAAATGTTCCCTGAAAATAGAGTCCGTGCAAAAAATTACACTGTAATTATGAAGGTAAATGAAGCCGAAGAAAATATTTTAAAAGCTCAATGCCTAGACTGTGCCGCTTCAGAATGTAGGGTTTCAAATTAAAGTCCAGCAGATGTTGTATCCTACTGGACAAAACAAAGCTGTCGGGTGTAGGTACATCATTGCATTGCAGTGTGGTGCATCCAAATACTAACTTTTTGGAGCAATTTATTGAAAAATCCAACGAACGTGGAGTCTCTTGTCAACTGCTAAAATCATATATCATCTACATATTTATAAAAACGCGTAAACTGAAAGGTAACAGTGGAATTACATTATCAAGTAACTGATCTAACACTATCGTAGCTAAAATAGGACTTATAGGAGAACCCATTGGAGTTTCAAACTTCTTATGGTAAAAATTGTTATTGAAACTGAAGTGGTTATTATTATAAATTTGATGAGAAATAAGAAGCTTTCTTTGGATAATGTAATGTGCTTTTTAATAATGTTCCATCTCCCCTGTAAAATTAATAATGTTCCATCTCCCCTGTAAAATATCAATTACCAAATCTGTAGGAATGTTGGTGAAAAGTGAAACATCTAAAGAGATCAGAACATAAATGTCTGGCAAAGTAATACCTCTTACTAAGTTGACAAAAGAGAACGAGTCCTGAACATTATAGTTAGTTTGATCTTCTAAAGCAGCATTTAATATGTTTGATAGAAATATTGAAAGTAGTGGAGTTTATCAAACTGACTATAGGGCGTAGAAGTGCATTGGGCTTGTGAATTTTTGGCAGACAGTATAATTATAGATAGTTAATTATTAGGCTTGTTCTCGGTCAATAATTTTTTTGTTTTAAGGTTTTAACATGTTCTGATAAATAGCACTTATCGCGACGGAATATTACTGATAATAGTTTGCATCAAAACAAAAAAGGACTAAAAATCGAATGTGATAGTGCTGTAAACTGAATTTATACTTTTTATACTGTGTACAAACAATAATTTAAATACAATCAAAAAATGATGCCAACTGGTAATGGGCCGGGTTTTTTGGCTTTCCACAAGTTCAACCAACACAAAATAATGTACAAGGTCAAACATATATTCCGATGTTCCAAACACCAAATAATATACAGGGTCATGCAATATTCAACAATGGCATACCTTCACAAATGATTTCTTCTCAACCAATGCAATCACTGTGTCCTTCACAATCAAACCAGTATTACATTCCGCCAAATCAAGAACAATATTTAAATGTTCAACAATCATCTAGTAATCATTCAAATACTCAAATACATAATACACCGTATTCAAGAATGACTTCTACCAGGGAAGATGAAGATAACACTTATTCTGCTCAAGAAAATCCATGGCAAGTGGTCAAAGGAACGAAAAGAAGGAAATACAGAAGTAGTAAAAATGCTGAAGAAGAAATTTCACTTAACAATAAGTACACGGTACTAAATTCATAAACAGATGGTTCCAATAATAACAACAATGATGGTGAAAACACTGAAATAAGTAAACCTCCTCCCATATTTGTATATGGAGTAGTCAATTTACAGAGATGAAAAAAAAAACTAAGTGATATAATTGAAGCCGAGGAATACACAACAAGAAGCATGGCAAATGACACTATAAAAATTTGCTGTCAAAATCCGGATACATATAGAAAACTGGCTAGTTACATGAGATAAAATAATATAATCAATCATACGTACCAACCCAAGGAAGAGAGATCCTATCATATCGTAATTAAATATTTGCACCATTCAATAGACTTGAAAGATATAAAGGATGAATTAATTAAAAAAGGCCACAATGTAAGAAATATAGTCAATGTTAAACATCGAATAACCAAGGAACCTCTTAACATGTTTTACGTCGATTTGGAACCTTCTGATAACAATAAAAAAGTTTACGAATTAACTAGGCTTCTAAATAGTGGCATACAAATAGAACCACCAAAAAAAGACAACAAATTAGCTCAATGTACAAGATGTCAATTATATGGCCATACAAAAACCTGCTGTAATAGGCCATACCTATGCGTTAAATGTGGTGGCCAACACAGCACAGCAAATTGTAAAAAAAAGTAAAAATACGCCAGCTACATGTGGTCTTTGTGGAGGTGGTCATCCAGCTAATTACAGGGGCTGCGAATTCTACCAAAAAAACTATAAAGTAAAGATAAATAATAATAGGATTACTTTGACACAAAACAATACAAAATCGACTGATCGAGGCCAACAACCTCAGCCCAAATAATTTCTTAGATGAGTTTAAAGCTATGTTTAACCAGTTAATACAGCAGAATAGTGTGGTTCTCAACATGTTGAAATGCTTATCAACAAATTAAATAATGGCTAAATTTCTCAGAGTTGCATTGTGTAATGCTAACGGCCTTGTTCAACACAGGGATGAAGTCCAGTTATTTCTTAGACAAAACTCAATTGACATTCTTCTAATCAGTGAAACCAATTTTACTAATAAATCTTACTTTAGGATTCCATTCTATAAAATTTACTACACAAATCATCCGGATGGTACCGCGCATGCGGGCACAGCTATGTTAATTAAACAAACAATCAAACACTGTGAGCTACCAAAATATGAGGAGGAATTTCTACAAGCCACATCAATTCGAGTAAATACAGTGCCATACGAGATAACGATTACTGCAGTTTACTGTCCCCCGAAGCATAACCTAAAAAAAGATCAGTTTGAATAATTTTTCAACACACTTGGTTCAAGATTGATAG
The DNA here is from genome assembly GCA_963921935.1 of Galeruca laticollis. Taxonomy (NCBI): domain Eukaryota; kingdom Metazoa; phylum Arthropoda; class Insecta; order Coleoptera; family Chrysomelidae; genus Galeruca; species Galeruca laticollis. The sequence goes on from OY998182.1 coordinate 64,038,517, forward strand.
CAGGTGGAGACTACAATAGTAAACATCAGATGTGGGGATCTCGAATAACTACCGCAAAAGGAAGAGAACTATCTAAAGTAATACAGGAAAAACGATACTCATTTTTGTCCACAGGAACACCAACATACTGGCCAACCGATATAAATAAACTGCCAGACCTGATAGACTTCTTCGTCACTAATGGCACCTTCCCAGCATACACAGATATTATTCCAAGCTATGATCTATCTTCGGATCATTCGCCAGTAATTCTGACTATCAGTTCGTGCCCCATACACATTCAAACTACACCTAGACTACACAACTTCCAAACCAATTGGACCCACTATAAACATAAACTAAATGAAGAAATACACTTAAACATAAGCCTCAAAAACCCAAATTAAATCGAGAAAGTCACAAACGATTTCATAAATCTACTGCAAGAGACAGCGCAACAAACAACTCCTGAAATAGTAGTTAAAAAAAGACGTTATGAATATACCTCTAGAAATTAAGACACTAGTAGCCAAAAAAAGAAGAGCGAGAGCAAAATGGCAAAGGAGTCATAATCCTGCAGATAAAAGGAACTTCAATAAACTCAGCAACGAATTGAAAACTAAATTAAAAGCAATGAAAGAAGAGTCCTTTAAAACCTGTATGTATAATTTAAATCGTTTTGATAACTCTATTTGGAAGCCAGTAAAGTCTAAAAATAAACCCATATTAACATCTCCTCCACTGCGACTAGAAACACAGACACATGCTGAAGAAAAGTGGGCCAAATCAGATAAAGAAAAGGCAGATGCATTCGCTAAGCACCTCTCAGAAATCTACACACCTCACAACACAATACCAGACATACAAATTACGGAATTTCTAGAACTCCCTATCCAAACAAACCAAACAATAGACCTGATTAGACCAAAAGACATAGCAAATGAAATAAAACTTCTAAACATTAAGAAAGCCCCAGGAATGGATTTAATAACTCCAAAGATGTTAAAAGAGTTACCGTGAAAGGGTATAGTACTCCTCACTTACCTATTTAATGCAATTATTCGAATCCAATATTGGCCAGAAAAACTCAAAATTGCTGAAATAATTGTAATACTTAAACCTGGGAAAGACCCACATGAAGTAAAATCTTATCAACCTATCAGTCTGCTTTCAACTATATCAAAATTATTAGAGAAACTGATTCTTCGAAAAATTGATCCTGATTTTGTGCCAGCAATTGGATACTTGAATTTCAGTTTGGATTCCGACGAGCCCACTCCACAATCCAACAGTGTCACCGCATAACCCATACAATACTAAATTCTCTAAACAGCAAAGAATATTGTACCTCAGTATTTCTAGACGTTAGACAGGCCTTTGATAGGGTTTGGCATGTTGGACTATTATACAAGATTAAAAAGCATTTACAAACATTCTTCAAACTATTGGAATCTTATCTAAACAATCGCCAATTTAGAGTACGAATAAAAGGAGACGTATCTGTTATGCTGCCTATCAACTCGGGTGTACCACAAGGCAGTGTCCTTGGTCCACTATTATATATCTTGTTTACTTCAGATCTCCCATTATCACCAAACATCACAATAGGAACATTTGCTGATGACACTGTCATTCTAACTACCCATAGTAATGTGCTGCAAGCCCTCCATATCCTCCAAGAATATCTTAAAAAATTAGAGCAGTGGTTAAAAGATAGGAGTATCGAAATAAATGAGACAAAATCTACACATATAACCTTTACTCTGAGAAAAGACGTATGTCCTCCAATACAGTTAAATAACACACTAATCCCACAATCGACATCAGTGAAATACCTGGGCTTACATCTAGATGCCAAATTGAACTGGAAGGAACATATCAAGAAGAAACGAAAACAAATAGACTTAAGAAGTAGAGATATTTACTGGCTAATTGGACGGTAGCTTTCTCTTTCCATCGAAAATAAAATTCCATTTAATAATAATTAAACCTATATGGACCTATGGCATTGAAATATGGGGATGCGCCAGTAAATCCAACATAGCAATTGTACAAAGAAGCCAGTCTAAAATACTAAGACTAAGTAATATTGTTAATGCCCCATGGTATATAACAAACAAAATGATCCACAATGATCTAAAGAAACTAGAAGCCCATACAAATCCTTTACTACAACCGCTACTTGAATATGATGTAATAAGAAGATTAAAACGACGATGGCCAACTGACCTGCGAAATTAACAGGAAGCAGAAGGTCCCTTCGCTGGAGAGGACCTCATCATGCTAGTTGACCTCAGCTTCTTCCCATAGCTAGGTCATATGCCAGCATATTAGCTTATAGAATACCATGTATTTTGATTGCTGAATTATTGAATTAAAAAAAAATCTTTATTCATTTTCTTGTATGTGAATGTGTCATTTAAAAGCAAATCATTTTTATCCATAGCCACTGGGCAACCACCTTTATCAGATTGCAGGATACATAACTGAGGGGTATACCTTGAAAAGGACCTAAACTCTAAACAATTTGTTGAAAATCGATGGTTTCTTGAATTTGTCTTGTAAAAAATTGGTAACTATATTTGTATGATAGCATCTTTGATTTCGGTGGGCGTAACGTCTATAATGTCTTCAACGTCTGACAAAAATGTGTCAAGCTTTACGTCACCTTTAGTGCATTCTATTCCAAATTTTGACTAAAAAGTAGGTACAGTAGAAAATCGAAATTGATTTTTCATATAGACACACCTCGTATTTTATGAAATTTTTTATTTATTTTATTTCATACGACTTATATGGTCGAATAATTATCTGAGGTGGTGGTTCGTAACTGAAAGTGAAGATGGCGCCAGCTGACTACTTCTCGCACGTGTGTTAGCACTCGAGCCAAATAGAGGTTGTCAGAGGACATAATATTCAGTTCAGATTAGAGACTCTGAACTAGAAGGCATTACGGCACTCTTGAAGAGACCCAAGAAGGTCGAAACCGGTTAGTGTACTATGCCCTTCTCCTATCGGTTGCGAATCACCACAGATGTCCGTATAGACAAAAGTGTCGATTGACGTCACGTTCTTCGAAGGGGATGTAATTCAATATTAGAAATGCCTGTGGATATGGTGTACACACTATATGCAAATTGAGTGAATGAAAACGACGAATACTCAGTGTGTATTAATTTATTACTTTTAGGCTAACAGATGACATCTGTTTTAATTCAGTTTTTTAATTTTGAGTGTATTTACATCTTGTGAATATAATTTTACACCCTTATAATAGGGTATTTAATGTTTTTATTCGAATGACTCAATCATAACGATGGTTGGATAGATCTTGAGTATTGTAGTATTGTTTTTGATCAGCTTGATGTCTTTGACAATTACTTTTTAAATGACGACGGCTTTGATAATGGCTTAACAGCCGAAAGCGCTTAGCCTAAAAGTAATAAATTAATACACACTGAGTATTCGTCGTTTTCATTCACTCAATTCAATATTAGCCAGGAAAGTAGTTGTTTTTCTCTTCAAAAAACGGTCAGGACAATATGTCGAAATTATTGAAATTTCGACTAAAAAGTATATATATATATATATATATATATATATATATATATATATATATATATATATATATAAATATATATAAATATATATATATATATATTTATATATATATAAATATATATATATATATATATATATATACATATACATACATTATTTCTTAATTATATCTTCAATAAAATATTAGTGGCAGATAGGATTTTGTATAGGTATTGTGATGGATTCAAAAATTACACAGAAATAAAATGAGATTAGTTTAAATACTGAATAATTTAAATAAGCATTGATAAACGTTTAATGTAAGTTAAAATTGGCGTGTGCCTAACGTACATTATAGAGGCACCAACGTTGTTTTATGTCAAATGGTTATTGATTGTCGAGGAGGTGGAGCTAAATTGGTCTAATTGAAATTTTTGCAAATATGGATTTTTTATATATTAATCTCAAATCCAATGTATCTTAATGTTAAGATGGTCTGTATTCAAATAAATTTCTCATACTTTTTTAATTTATATATGTCACTTTGGCATTACTCATAAATATAAAATATGTTGCTAAACTGGTCTATCTTACACTTAGTTTTAAATGTTACTCAAGCCAGTTTAGTTCCACCTCCAGTTTATAGTATAAACTTCTATATTCATATTTGCCATAAAATTATTTTAACAACACTGGCCATTGATGAATTTGTTCCACATGATTTAAGTGATTTGTCTGTATGTATTATTAGTAGACATAGAGCTGAATGTGTGTGTAGAGAATATTAAACAAAATACCAGGTTTTGTGTAACCAGATAAAATTTGAAACCTTTGACAAACATTCTAAACATCCATTAAGTTTTGTGTGTTAGATAATGTAGTTTGTAATCAACTGAAAACAATATGTAGAAATAAAATAATGATAGTAAAACAATACAAAGATTTTCTATTGACTCTTGATTCTACATACCCAAAATTACAACTTATTATACAAGTAGTGCCTGACTACATGTCATCGAGGCACACTGGACTTTAAATTAACATTTTGTGATCAGACCTAATATGTTATTACATTCAAAAATAAAAGAAATTACTAGATTACTTACATAAGTAAAGAAACATTTACACACACTATATAATCACAGTTTTTTAATATAAATTCCATATAAAAGCATTTTTTTTAAATATTTTGTTTTTAACTTATTAACGGTCCCTGTGTATTCACTAAGGCACAAGTGATATTTATTATATAATCCAACTGAGATATCAACTTAATGTGAATGCACGCATAAGGTCTTAACATTTTAAATTCTCTTAAACACCTTACTAGACTTTCAATGTGAATTATTAGACTTGTGATTTTTTCTGTTTGGAGAGCTTCTTTTCTCCTTAATTCTGATCCAATCGCCACACTTGGAGGTCTCACTAATTTGCAGATTATTTCTGCAAGCATGTTGTCTATATGTTTGAAACCCCTATCAGCCATAATGTGCATGTTCGGCTGAAGTCTATCAAGAACCCACTGTTTTCTACAATAAGGGCATCGATGTCCAACAACCAAAACCGTTTGAAATGAAATTTATTACACCATCTGGGGTTGATGAAATCAAATATTTTATTGTATTGGCTTTTTTATATTCAGACCACGTTAAAACTTGTTTTACAGGATCTTCTGGCTTTTGAATTTCAATTTCCAAACAGTCTATGATTGCGTAGATATTCAAATACCTTGCTCGGAAAGACAATGGCAAACATTTTTTTACTTTCTCGACAGAAAACCACACTATGTGTTTTTTAGATAATTACTAATTAAACTCACTGTTTTAGCAAAAATTCTGCTTGCATTACTCTAAGAGATGCCAAAATCATCTGCCAGCTCTTGAAAGGTTTTATCAAGCATTTTTTGTAAAACCAAACAACCAACAACTACTTACAAGTTTTTTTTAATTATATCAATTATTAAAAAAGTTTCACTCATGACCCCTATATATATATTCTTGGATTTGCTTTTACTATTTCGAGCGTAAATTTTATGATAACTTTTTAATTGTCTTTGCTTATAACTTTGTCTAATTCAGAATCATGTGAATCACTATAGTTCAAAGATGTACTCACTTTAAATTCGGAGGCACTTGATTCCGAGGAACTATAAATCTGTCTTTTTACACTTTGCAACCTAATTGGGGATAGAGCAACACTTCTAGTCAGATGGCCAATAGGTGAACAACCTTTACACACTGTAGGTGGGTAAATATTGCACTTAATAGATTTGCTTCGATACTTATTTCTTAAGTTTACTTGTACTCCTATGGTACGTTCCTTATCCACATTTCCCTCAATATTTGAAAGTACAGGAGTACATTCTTGTTGTGTAGATAAATCCAAAGATAAACCAGCTTTTGAAGTACTCGCTTCGCATAAAATATCTTGGATGATATTCTGCCTTGTCCTTTTAACAAAAGCCTTTCACTCGCGTTTGGGATGCTTTCTGTCTTCCTGGCAGGCAAAAATGTGTGGAACTACATCTTTTTTCTGAACGCCCATCATTTTCCATTCCACATAATTTTCCATGTCCTGCTCTAGCTGAAAGAAAAAAAGCACTGTTTATTAACAATACTAACAAACAAAAAAGTGAGGTTAGACTAATTTTTTTTATTTTAGATTTAATTTTAGGCTAATATCTTTCCAAAGTAAATTTGTAATTTAACTTAACGTTTCAAATTTAAATACTTACAAAAAATAGTCTTCGGATAGGGAAACATGGCTTTTTGATGAAAAATCTTCAGGTTTACATCTCATGGCTTCTAGCCATATTTTTCTTCAACAGGTAGCTTAATAAACGTTTTTCCAGGAGTGGAGATTGTTGTACTTTTGCAACCTGGCACGATACAATAACGATAAACCATTTTTTACTCAAAAATCACAAAAAACTTCGTCAAAACCATGAAACCCCGTGACGTCACCGTTGCATGTAATGCATTTTTGGCAGGATTTTAGCCTGTTTGAATTTCAATTACTTATTACGACGTTAATATTCCACAAAATTTAAAAATATTTCTGTGGGATATTTACGTATAATTGATCATTTTAATACAATTAAAAAATTATCTGCAAGGGGCCTATTAGCAATTTCACAAAATATCAGTCATTTTACATTTGTGTCAACCCTGTCATACAGTGGCGAACTTTAATAAGTTTCAGTGATTAACAGCAAGGAGGTGAAGTGAAGTTTGATGTTTAAAAAAGTGAGTATTACCTTTGATATCATTTGTAACTTCATACCGTTGATTTGTTTTGATATTATCCAATCTATGTTCAGTTATAACAGATAATTTTTCTATGAGATCTCTAAGCCTTTCTTGTGCTGCATGAGATATACATGCCGCGACATCTGTACTAGGCTCTTCTAATCCGTGCCTTGCCATTGCTTGCCGTATCCTATGTTGTAATGGCGGCATTGAACACATAACTTCCTCTTTACATGACCTTATTTGAGTTCCTACGAATTCTGTTGACCCAAGAATTTTTTGCGTTTCTTCAGCGAGATTGACCCCACCCATAGCAGCGACATCGTTAATGTCGTCATCTCCGGTATAAGCAGAAGAAAAGGTCTTCTTTTCTTTGTCTTTGGCTAGTGGTTTTAATGTGGAAGGCACTGCTGGTTTTGACCCCTGTTGTTTTATTGTACCGATTTGTTTTTGGGCAGGGAATGCTGTTCGAACTGGTACTTGCTGTCTGATTTGGCTAGAAGCTAATGTTCTTACCTAATTTAAAACAAACAAAGTCATTTCTTAACATATCACATTTCTTAAACAAGTAAAATATCATATTCTAGATTGAAATAATAGCAGTTCTTGAATACATTAATTGAGATAATTTATTAAATGAAGGGTTTATTAATTATTAATAATAAAGTTTATGAAAGTCAATAAAGTAATGAAATGTTTAGAATCGCAATATCCAAATATATGCAATGGCCAAAGCATGATGAATCTTCAAATGTTCATTGTTAACCTATATAAGACATGTTACATACTTGAACAGGTTGTCGTATTAACGTACTCCTAACTTGCTGTCCATTTGGATAAACAGGGTGAAGAGCTGGAGGTTGAGACGTTGATACAATAACATTATTGGGTATTGTTGGTTGTCGTATGGATGTTACCATCCTCGTTTGTTGTACAGGTGCTCTAAGAGGAGTCACCACACGTTGTTGAATAACTTGGCCAGGTCGGACTACTGTTGTACCAGGCGCGACTATCCTTACATGATTAGGCTGTAAACCGGCTGGTCTGATGGTCTGTACTGTTGGGGTGGCCCCCGCTATCGAGTAGACTACATTCGATGGCGGAGGTCGAATTCCATCTATACTAAGCTCCTGCGTGGCTAGGGAATGCCGGAGAAGAGGGAGACTTTTCTGTAAAAAAATAGTATATTTTAAACATATATAAATGATAATATAAGTATGAATATAAGGTAAATATTTCCGGAATATTTTTAATAAATTCTTCATACTGCATTATGCATCACAACCCATTTTGTACATTATGCACATTTTTGTCAAGATAGACTGAACTGTTTCTTCTTTTGCAAACTCTCAACTTTGTTTAATAATTAAAATTGATGAAAGTAATAATTATCCAATTTAATAATGTCCATAATTTTTAATAAAAGGGTTTAAACTGATGTTTTCGTTTGTTAAAATGTGGACTCCAAGTAAGAATAGAATAACATGTTATGACTTATGAAAAAACATATTCAATTCCCATTGCAAGTTAGAACAAAAAATATAGGAACTCAATAGCATAGAACTTTTGTCTAATCTTTTTCTCTGCAATGCACACCAGATGATTCAAGTAGTCATCGGCGATTTTCTTCTTACACATCACCAAAAGTTTGTTTTATTGTCATAATCTTCCAAACTTCCTCTAATATACTGGTTACAAGTTTCTTTACCTTTGTAATCTCTAATTTTTCTGTTCATTTTATGACCCAAAATGTCAAAGATAGAAAGTAATGTTTTAATGACGACTTCACTATGAAATTTCAGTCTCAAGCAGAAATCTCATAGGTTAGTGAAATATCCGTAAGGGTTGGAAAAAAGATCCCTATTATTCAAATTTCCATTTTTTTATTACAATATTATAAAGTTTTTATCTTTCTTAAAACATTGCTTTAGCCAAAGTTTAAAGAGTATATTAATTCAAATTGAAAAACAGATAAAAGGAATTTTAGGGGTTCTATCTTAATCTATTAGATATTAAGGTAAATATTAGTCTATCACTCATGGGATGAAACTATGAACCATAAGGATCTTAGGATTTCAGTGAATTTTATAGTATACCTTCATCTATATCCTTATATTTTATGTTTGGCAGAATATTTTTTAACAGAAATACAGACTGTGCATCTCAATTTCGCAAGCTCTGCTTAATTCAAATTATCTAACCTGAAAATCAGTTGATATCATTCAATACATAAAATATTAATCTGCAACAATATTATTCAAGTTATATTTAATACCAGCATAAAATTGATGTTAAAATATTTAATAAACATCAAACGTGTTACTAAATATAACGACTGTCAAACTGAGAGTGACTAATATTCCAAAAGTAAAGTATGAATGTTTTCATGTGTGTAAATAGTATATTAAACAAATTTAAAAAAGCAGGTAAGTTTTATTTATTATTGTTTTTCTTGTGAGGTTTATTTACACCAAATTGTCTCATTTTGTATGTGTATGTATAATCATAGATATAAAATCATTATGAAGTTTGAGAATCATTAGACATAGGAAGGTAGACTACACTATGTAGGATTTCTATAACTTGGCAATATGAAATAGCTCTGTTAGAAAAAAGTTATTCATTAAAATAGGCCTAGAATCAAAAAAATGTATTTAAGAAACGCTTAGGTCTTTCTTATCATTGATAGATTTCTCATTTTTATGTATGTAAATCATTTCTAAAAATTCTCTTTTCTTTATATTCGATTCTGTTTAAAGAATTTTTGTATTTTATTTTAGTCAGATTATAATTTTGATAAAGGCCAATATCAAACCGAAACAACACAAATTATTTCTTTAAACCACAAATTAAAATACACCAAAAATCTAGAACGTTTATACAAAATATAGATATATACAGGGTGAGTCACCAAGAACGTCACGGAGCTTTACGGTAAAACGATAAATATTTTCAAAAATTTTTTTGCTATTAAGTCGTCCAGAGCTACATTTTAAAAATATTTTTCAACCCAAAAATCAAAGTTATGCTTCTTTAAATGGTATTTGTTAAAACTTTTGAATTAAACGTAACAAAATAATATCTGTTTTATGAAGGTTCCCTATACCTATCTTTTATGGTTTTCGGTATATCTGTTTTTTTTATGAAATGCGGGGTACTGAAAATAAATTAATAACGAAAAAATTGTTCAACATAAAAGAAAAAGAGAGTGCACAAGTTGATAAGAAGGCCTTGGGGCAACTTTTTGCAACATTGCTAATTTAAAAAAAATGTACAGGGTACTCAAAAAAGTGGGAAATATCATTGACACCTTTCAACCTAAAAAGCTTTCTTAATTTAAATGCAACGCCCTCTATTTTTTCTTTATGTCATACAGCAAATAATTCTCTTTCAATCGATATAAGGGTTCTCTACATCAATAATTAGTATTTTTTATGTAATTAAGAAAAAATATAATTTTATACAGTTCACGGGTTTTTTTTATTTATTATAAAGGTGTAGTGGGCTGAGTTTTATTATAAAAATGTCAAATTTAATGCCCACATACTGTTGTTTTTATTTTAAAATAATGTAATTTTCTAATATTAAATTTATTTATTTAAAATTATTAAAAATCGTCAACATTTTCAAACAAAAAAAGACATTTTATTAAAGGAAAAAATTACCCCAAACTAAATGGAAAAAATATCTGTCAAATTAAATTGAATGTTCTAAATGATGGCCATCTTCTTGAATACACATCATGATTCACTTTTTAAATGATTGTCTTACGTTTTTTAAAATATCTGGAGTAACAGCACGAAAAGCATTTCCTATTCTTATTTTCATTACGTCTGCTGTGGTAGGTGGTGTACTATAAACTACAATTTTACAAAGCCCAAAGAAAAAAATCCATTAATGTTAAATCTGGAGACCTAGGTTGCCAGTTACCTGATCCGCCCCTTCCAATCCACTCATTTGAAAATTTTCTATTAAGATAGTTTCTTATAGCTCTAGAGGAATTAACAGGTGCACCATTGCAACCACATTTTTTGTCTAACATTTAAACAAACGTCCTCCAACAATGTCCAAAAATCTCTGAAAGTCAATCCCGTACAAGTGTTGATGTAATTGAATATGAAACTGTTGATACTTATGTTTTCTTAAAATTCTGTTAACACTAGTTTGACCAATTCCCGTTACTCTGGCAATTACCCTAGTGTTGGTGTTTGAATTTTCAGTTGTGGAACCAAGAACCATAAATTCATTTCTTGGTTTCCTGTAATAGGCTTCATTCTTTGATATTTTTAGGTCTCTCTAAATGTTTCGAGCAATCTCCTTAGCACATTTTTATTTGGATGCCGTCGATTGGGATACCTCTCTGCGTAAACCCTAGAGGCCAATAAACAATTTCCATAGTATTCACCAACTATTACAATCATGTCAATTTTTTCTTGTGTAGAATAAACAATTCTAATTCTGTTAAAGAACAAAAATGGATAAATAGCATAAACTGAAGTGACTCACGAATTTAAAAAACCTCATACTTCACTGACTGACAGCAATTACTCTAAATGTTTATGTTTAACGACTGTGTTTTTTATGACATTTTTATAATAAGACTCAGCCTACTACACCTTTATAATAAATAAAAAATCCCGAGAACCATATAAAATAATGTTTTTTCTTAATTACATAAAAAATACTGATTATTGATATGGGGAACCCTTATATGGATTGAAAGGAAATTATTTACTGTATCAAATAAAGTAAAAGAATACAGGGCGTTGCATTTAAATTAAGAAAGTTAGTTAGGTTGAAAGGTGTCAATGATATTTTCCACTTTTTTGAGTACCCTGTACATTTTTTCTAATTGGCAATGTTACAAAAAGTTGCCCCAATGCCTTCTTATTAACTTGTGCACTCTCTTTTTCTTTTATATTAAACCATTTTTTCATTATTAATTTTTTTTTCAATACTGTCCATTTCATAAACAAATGAAATATATCGAAAACCATAAATTATAGGTATAGCAAACCTTTGTAAAACAGATATTATTTTGTTGTTTAAGAATTTAAAAAAATATGAGGTGTTCCTTTTAAATACATAACTTTGATATGCCCCGGCTTTTTGGAACACCCTGTAATTTGAAAAATATTTTTAAAGTGTAGCTCTTGAAAACTTACATAATTTTGCAAAAAAAATGTTTGAAAATATTTATTGTTTTACCATAAAGCTCCATGGCGTTCTTGGTGACTCACCCTGTATACAGTGCTTCTCAAAAGTCCCCTCTCCCCCTCTTTTATTTTGAACGGGGATACTTGAAATTTGGAGCGTGATAATGAACTATTGTAAGCTTCTCTACTAGTAGTAACAGGTTACGTAATAGGCATCTGTGACGTCTCCAGGCAATTGAAACCAATAATATTAAATGGGACCTCATGGCAAGTGACACCTCGTTTGAAAGGTATTTAGAATACCTATTCAATTATACTATTTTTTTTTTGGATTTACGAACACTAAAATTGGAGTTTCGCTTTTAATTAATAAATATTTAGGAACAAGTTCTTATAACAATTGTTCAAAATGTGCTCCATCTACTTCCTGGCAGTAAAACATCCTATTATTAAACTCTTGTCGGACTCGATAACATGCGTCAGGGAAAATTGCCCTAGATTCTTCAACAATTCGTTGTTTTAAAACGTCAATACTGTCAGGAGCTGTAGCATAAACTTTAGAGTTAAAGTATCCCCACGGAAAAAAATCTAAAAGTGTTAGGTCTGGTGACCGAGCTGGCCATTCTATTAGACCGTGTCTTCCAATCCAACTACCAGGATATTCCTCATCTAGATAACGTCTTACTACAAAGTAATAGTGTGCAGGTGCACCATCTTGTTGGAATGTTATTTACAAGTTACCAAAAAAAAATAGCGACGAAAACTGCAAGAAAGCCGATGGGAGTGTAGACCGACATAACGAGGCTGTATACTTCTCTCTTTGTGGGATGTCTGCCTTCAATTATTTCTTGGTCAACCTTGTGACTGCCGGATTCCACCACAACTCGTTCTCCAGAGAAATCAGACTTTTCCCCTTCCATAAGCTTCATCGACAAAAGATACCCGAATTCTTCAGGAATGCTTTCAAGAACATCTTGGCTATTGCTGGTCCGCTTCTTAATACACATTGCACCAGCAGCATGGATAGTAGTGATGTCACTTCATAACATAATACATAGTTTCTTCTACCATTCTGGCACCAGTACAACAATCATGAAAGTAGAAATCCTGTTGAGTATCACAAGAAGCTTTGGGATACTCGTCCTGGAAGCGAGCAACATTTTTAGTTTTCACAAATATTGCGGATGAAGGAGATGAATTCGTTCCAAATATCATGACTTGCATCTCATACTTCTCAAGTTTCCCCTTCTCGTTTCTTCCACAGGAATCTTTGGCTGGCTGTCTCCTTTCCTCCCATGGTCGCCATGTTATGGAATCGAAAGTTCCACAAAACACTGAGCAAGGATTGATTTAAATCAGGAACCGTCAAAAGGAAGTTGGTCAGGCAGGAACCATTCGTCTTAGCAGCAGCGTCAAAAACCATCCTTATTTTACCTGGCTTGTTGACATTGGTGATAGCAAAATGAGGAATGTACCATGTCCTATCAGTGACCACTTCAGCTTCGGATGAAGAGAGCTTCTTGATAAATCCCTTAGTTTCGTACTCCTCGATTTTGGCGTGACAGATATTGGCTTACTCCGGGTCACATTTCATTTTCTTCACAGGTGAAAGTCGACTGATTGCATAAGATTTGCTTTCGTGCATATGGAAATTATATTCTTTCCAAAGGAGTTCACATTCCCGTCGATCTCCGTTGAGCTTCGTAGTCTTTCCAGTATGTTCAAAGCACACTGGTCTTCAACTGGCCTTGATTAGGACGTGGACGACTCCGAAAGCATCAAGACTAAACTACTCGTTCAGCAGATGGTCGAGATGACAGGTGTAATCAGTGAAGATGTTCATTGTAGAAATACTTGCCTCCGTGAGCGATGATAGTCGATCACCGGCTAGGACCCATCCTAACTTGGTCCTCTTAGCTCGTGCGGATGTCTTTCTAAGATTTCACGATGTGCGGTGAGGTATGGAAGATCTTCATCAATGATTAGTTTAGTAAAGACTTTTTCCATATTCCTCAGCCTATTAGGTTAATTAATTATTATTTAAAATTAACTGTCTCAACTCTTATTTCGTGGAATCCACTCATATTAGTGTTTTAAATGAAACTCACTGTTTCTAGTTAATTCCACAATATAATAAAAATTGTTGAAAATTCTAAAATAAATCTTAAATACGAGTACCTACATGAATTTCGTTATATGACATTATATCGTAGCGGTTCCAACGGCATCACAGACTGATGGTACGATACAAGAGATCGCTTCCTTTGAAATCTTGAAGTAGTAGCCCAATATGTATATCGTCAGAATGACAGAAGTTACATTTCATTTGATACCTACCTGATGTTTAGTAGTTATTTTTGGCTAGACCAAGAAGTGACCTAACTTGTGATTGACTTAATATATGTTAATAGAAAAAAGAGGAAGATGTGATATTACAAATATTGAAGCTTAGATATTATTAGCCCTATGGTGATATCCTGGATATCATTTTTCCAATTAAGATCAGTATAACTGTGCAATGATATAGAAATCCAGGAAAACTATATCTGCTGATCTTTACAATTATCACTTAAGAAGACAGTTTATTAGTGGAGAACTCCCTAGATTTATCTGTTCATTGACAACTTCATATTGTGGGTTTCTTAAATGTCTTCTAATTTCCAATTCTTCAAGGAAATCCAGTTCTTGTTTCTTTTCACAAATATGCAGCACTTCTAGTTCTGTGTTAGGTGTCAATGAATGATTGGTGTCAAGTAGATGTTTTGCGTAGTGGGATATATCTGGTTGTTTTAATCTGTATGCTCGTAAGTGTTCACTGTATCGGATTTCAAAATTTCTAAGGGTCTGACCCAAATAGACAGCATTACATTCTGGACATTTGAGTTTATATACACCTGATTTCTTTAATGGTGGTATTTTTGTTTTTACATTTAACAATTTTGTACTATAGTGTGTTTCTTATTGTCTGACAGCACGCAAAAAGGTCACAGATGCTAGTCAGGTAGTAAAGCATAAGCGTCACAGTTCATCTGAGGAATTTATTTACTATTTAATTTTATACCCGATCTGATAAATAAAGGTAATATAAATGTAAATTCGGTTAGTTAAAACAACTAACTGACCTTCATACATTTGTAGAGTACATACAGTTAAAACAATAAATTATTTTTGAAATAATCTTGTAACGCAACTATTCTCACTGAATATTTCATTAATTATCTTGAGAATTTGAAGCAGGTCAATTCTTGTGAGACATATTAACAAACCATTTATCAATTCATTCTCCAGATAATTACTTTCTGATTTTCGAAATGTTGATAATAACATTTCCAAGAAACATTACAATAGGGTCCTACTAGGGATTGTCCCAATGACTACTTAGGAATTTGGCAGGTATATACCGTGAAACTTGGTCTCGCCTAAATTTGTATAATGTGTTTTGCTTAGAGTTGCTTATGTTCAATAAGTGTTAACTGTGTTGTGAAAAATGTCTTCAAGTTTTACCCCAGTAAAGTGTAAGAGCGTGCTTAGTTTACAAATGAAGACTGTAGTGTTACATGTGCATGATGCTGTTGTACATCAAATGCCGGCTGCTACTGTTAGAAATATAGTTTCGACATGTTCCAATATGACAGGAGTTAGTGAATCTACTATTTACAGGCTTCTAAGAGAGAGGAAAATGGAAATATATCTCCACCTAAAAAGTCAACTGGAAGAAAACCATTTGACCTTGATGAACATATGCAAAATACAATAAGACGAAAAGTACATGAATTATATTTTAAAAAAGAGATCCCAGCCCTTGACATAATTCTAAGAATGGTGAAGGAGGACGAGAATTTGCCTGACATAGGGCGAAAAACTTCGTGGAAAATATTACACAAATCAGTGCTAATCGACAACGAAGAAATAATATGTTCGAGACGCCAGTATTTACGAGATATCCGAAAATACAGACAGGAGGGAAGATGAGACATGGCTCAATGAAGGACATTCAGTGAAAAAAATATGGCAGGACAAAAGTATTCAAACCAGTCGTCAAGCTTTCATAGAAGGTTTATCTACTGGACTGAAAACTCCTATCCGTAAAGGTCGCCGACTAATAATAACGCATATTGGATGCAATCAAGGGTTCGTTGAAGGTGGTTTACTGGAGTTTCAGTCAACATCAATCAAAGACTATCATGAAGAAATGACTGCAGATGTATTTTACACAAATGGTCGAATTAATTCCAAATAATGCTGTAATCGTTATGGACAATGCCACTTATCATTCGCGATTAACAGAAAATCTTCCATCTACCTCTTGGAGAAAAGTTGATATTAGAAACTGGTTAATCGTAAAAGATATACCATTTGAAGATGATATGTTGAAAAAAGAACTTTTAAAGGTTGCTTCAGATCACAAGCTACAATTTAAAAAGTTTGTTATTGATGAAATAGCCAAGAATCGTGGGATAACAGCGCTTCATTTGCCGCATTTGAATTAAATGCGATAGAGTTAATATGGGCCCAAATGAAAGGTTATGTAGCTAGACATAATAAAACATTTAAAATGAAAGATGTCCGTGAACTCATGAAGTACTCATTGACAACAATAACTGAAGAGAACTGAAGAGATGCTGTGAATCATGTAATTAAAGAGGAAGAGAAAATGTGGGTTTTAGATAACCTCATAGAACAAACTATAGAACCGATAGTGATCTCTCTCGACGAGTCTTCGGATGATTCTTGTATGGCCAGCGAAGAGGATGATACTATAGATTGAATTTTATATTTCCTATAAATGGTATGTTTACTTTACTTAATATACATTAATTCATTGTGAATAAATTTGAATTATGAGAATTAAACTATATTTTCTTGATTAATTTAATTTAATAAAAATGAAAATGTAACTTGTTAATAGGCCTAAACGAATGAATTTTATTTCAACTGTAATGTTGACCGAATCTAATTAAATAAGCAAAATGAACTAATATCGTAATCTCCGCCACTACCGCTCTGTTTATCCTTTTGCTGGCATTGTTCAGTTTTATTACCATATTGTATTTTGAGCTGAAACAGGGATGTACAGATAACCAATACAGACACATACTTGTTTTGCATTAGAATTTTAGTATTTACTTGTAAAATTCTTAGGATCACTATGTAAGAGAAAATTTTCTATTTGAATATTTAATGAGGCTACTGTGCTGTCAGACATTAAGAAATAGACTATAACGTTACTTTCTGTTTTAAAAGAAATTGTCACAATTCCATATAGTTCCAATCACCCCATGTCACATAAACTAGCGGCATATAATTCAATGATACATATTGCTTTTTCAGTTCCTATGAACAAATATAATTTTGATAGAGAGATTAATACAATTAGACAAATAGCAACATCCAACGGTTATCCATTAAATATGATAAATAAGCTAATTAATAAAAAAGAGGAAAAAGTGGCATTACAACTAATATTTCCTAAACAAACTGATGAAATAAAAACTTAGAAAACCATCACATATGCAGGAAATATTTCTAATATTTCAAAGATAATATCTTTAGCAACGAATACAACAATTTCTTTTAAAACTGAAAGTAACGTTAGTACAAAATTGTTAAATGTAAAAACAAAAATACCACCATTAAAGAAATCAGGTATATATAAACGCAAATGTCCAGAATGTAATGCTGTCTATTTGGGTCAAACCCTTAGAAATTTTGAAATTCGATACAGTGAACACTTACGAGCATACAGATTAAAACAACCAGATAAAGCCCACTACACAGAACATCTACTTGACACCAATCATTCATTGACACCTAACACAGAACTAGCAGTGCTGCATATTTGTGAAAAGAAACAAGAACTGGATTTCCTTGCAGAATTAGAAATTAGAAGACATTTAAGACTTGGTCTAGCCAAACATAACTACTAAACATCAGGTAGGCATCAAATGAAATGTAACTTGTCATTCTGACGATGACATTGATTTATCGAAACAATTGTCAATTTTTTAGAATTTTCAACAATTTTTATTATATTGTGTAATTAGCTAGAAACAGTCAGTTTCATTTAAAACACTAATTATTATTTAGTTTGTGGTTCATTATTTACAGACTGTATAATTTTAGTATGACTAGTATTTTATGCCATCACTTCCAATCTAGTGATGTGATTCAGGTTTCCTAAAATGGTCCTCCTAGTTTAAAAACAGGGTATAGGAGGAGTGGTTTGACTTTAAGTTGGCAATTCTGTTGATTACTGATTGGTCAGATCACAGCCGATTTGACTCTGCACTTTTGACTTTTGACATAATTATATTCTTTCTTTCTTTCTGATCAAATAATTGTGTAAATTGAAAACAAACTTTCATTTAAGCAAATAGAGAATGATTATTTTTTTAGAAAAGAGCTTCTTCATATATTCTTGCTTCTTATTTATATTATATCATGAACACAATCATTTCTGTAGTATGTCTTCACTTATCGTAATTTCTCCCAAAACTGTAACGTTACTTATACCTACCTATGTATTGATCATACATATAAAATAACAAAATAAATTGACAAATCATTGATGAGTAAACGTTAGCGTACTTTATTCATTAACATTTTTAATATATAACTAGAGGACCCGTGCTGCTCCGCAGGATAGACTATGTATGAGGGTGTAATTATTACATAAAATCATTTTACAGTACTTCCTCCCAGACAATATTAGCTGTGCGTCGGCCGCAGTATTTGGGAAAATTTGAAAGTAAAGTTGATTGTGCACACATAACTTTCCTCAAACTCAACGATTTTAAACAGTTAATAGCTCTAAAGAAAGGGCTTGATCCACTGGGACAAATGTACAGGGAAGAATCGCGTTTGAGTATAACTTGAGTAAGGTGAGAGTTGAGAAAATTTCAATGATTGATGACATATCTGTGTCTAAATACCTTTCATTTAAAAAAAATTTAATATGTAAAATTTGTTCCAATTTACCTTTAAGAACATTTAATCTATTAATTTGCTAGCTAGAACTATGCCAGACCATTTTACATTTTCTTTTAAGTTAAGGTTAAAGTCAAATAAAAATACATACAATAACCAACTGTATGACACTAAAAACTACTAAAAAAGTGTTCAAAGAGATTTCATTGTGACACTGTAAACAATGTTATAATGAAGTCTCTTTAATACGCGAATTATAAAATACATTTTTTTAGTATTTTATTCAACGTTTGTAAATTAATAATAAAATAAAATTATTGTTGCAGTCTTAGATTTAATTTTTAGGATTTTATATGTATATGTCTAAAGTTTAGAAAAATTCAATTATAATATAAAGATGCCAAAACAAGCATGGTAAAACTAGGTTTATCCCTAAATCGCAGATTTCGTCGAGATCATTTTAAAGATAATTCATATCTTTCAAACATCCTATGTAGTAAGACATGGTTGTAGAAAAAAGTATAGTATTTTACTTGTCTAAAAGCATTTTCTGCAACTTGAGAAGATTATCAAACACCTGATAAACTGTTGTCTCGCTTGCAGAGAATGCTACTTTCGTCACTCAATATACAATTCTGCATGTGCTTACAATGTTTTATTGCTATTATAAAATGGGCTGGCGTTTATTTAATTTGGTGTATGCTCAAGTCTTTTTTAGTAAAAATGCAAATGCAAATTTTTAGAAGTTAAAAAAAAGGAATGAAGAGAAATTCTTTAGCTTCAAAAGATATGAAATGTTTCTTTTTTTTCAAAAAAAGAATTGAACATACACAAAATTAAATAAAAGCTAGCCCATATTATAATCGCAATAAAACATTGTAAGCACATGCAGAAAAATATATTTCAAGAATTTAACTCATCAGCAAATATGAAACCACCATAATAGACTTTTAATTATTAACTGAATGGAAGAGAATTTTCCTATGTATGATATCGTTTAAGTACACAAAATTTAGGAGTGAACTAGTTTTTTATCTTAATGTTGATTTGATATCAAAATATATCTTTAGTATTTTGTATGTTTTGTTGTCAACAACTATGTTAGGTTACTAATACATTTTACGTCTTTATCTAGTAGAAATTACTTTTCTACTCTCAAATGTGGCATGGTACCTCTATACATTATATTTTGTCGTTATCATTACCATTGTGCAAAAGCAAATATATTTTTATTTTTTATGCTTTTAGATTCTCTTCATGTTGTATCTTGAGTACATTATTTTGTATCTTTCTCTTATGTTGTGTATAATACAGTTAGTGTATTATATTTCTATTTTATCGTATCGCTTTTGTTTTTGGGTTTTTAAAACATCAAAAGCTCTGTCCTAAAGAGAACAAACTTCCGTGAATGTTTTAACTTTTCTGATATTTTCTTGCTTTATGCACCTTTAGAAATCAGTTTCATTTGGAACAAACCTTATGCTCAAATATTTTCTGGACTTCCTTGCTTCAGGAAAATTTTGGATTCAGATTATTTTGTGGCAGTCCCTTTATTTGTTGTGTGTGTGTACTGTGAAATTATCTTTTTGCTTGGTAGCAATTTCGTTCTTAGTATACGCTTTAGTTGTTTTTATCATCCCTGTATTTTGATACGAGTGTAACACCTTTTTGTTTGCACGACAATTTATTGATTATTTTGGTGTACTAATACCTACTGATAGTATTTTATTACGGCATATTTTTTTCTTTTTTCATTGTTGACAAAACCATTTTTTCTAGACACATTCCTATGTAGTTTGAAAGACCACCCTTTAAAATTTCGTTACCTACAGTAGCGAAAGTGTCCGTTTCCGATTAATAATATAACGTTCTTCTTTATATCCCCCTATTTTGGTTCAAGTATCTTTTGTGCGTCATCGCTAAATTATTAGTACTTAGTTCGTCTTGGTGAGTTTCTTCTCTCCAAACTTTCCGAGAAAGGAAAGGGGGGAAGGACATGCTTTTTTATTTCTTTATTTTATTATGTATTGTATTTTGCAATCCACACACATATTTTTCAAGTCACGTAAGATAATTATTTTATTAGTTAGTTTTGTTTTTGAGTTTAATGTACCAGAGTTATTAACCACCCCTTATCACACTTTGTGATTTTTTGTGGATGAGAAACTATTATAGATGTTCTTTTGTCTTATCGTTGAGATGTTTAGCATTTCATATTTTGACAGAAGCAACCCCTTCAATTTTTTTGTATCTTATGATCTCTTTATGGTACTAATAACTGTTTTTAGTTCACATTTTTGGTTAAATATTTCATTTCTCGCTAATAAGAATATGATCTTATTCTATACATTTTTGAGATTGCTACATTTTTTTAAGTCATAGCTTCGAACTAAAAAAACCATCCAAATAAGCCCGTCCATACATATGTTCTATTGAATTCTGGGGCGGACATTGCAGCGATTGAAAAGAATTTAGCTGATTAACTTGACTGTCAAACACTTGTGGTCAGCTAGGTGGCCCAAAAGAGTGACATATCGGTGGTATATTACATGACGAAGCTTCAAAACGATAAGGCTTGAACTGTGGAGTTGACACACACCCCTGTTAAATCAGCACACTCATCTGCTTTCGGCCCACAGAAGTTGATGCATCTTGACTTCCGCCCCTGGCAGACATGTTTTGGAAAATCTCGATGATCTGGGCTTTGGAAGGTGAGTTTGTCAATGTGACTGCGTTGAAGACGGGAACCAGACAATGCCGTAGGATGTTGAAATATTTCCGTCTAATTTGTTCCTTCTCCATAGGGACAATCGCATTGAAAAATGGAAGTCATACCTGAGACGAAGTGAACTTGACTGATGCCAGTTGATTAAAAGTACCATTTCAAATTCATCCTGAGTTTCAATCGTGCTTGGTAGAGGAATCTGACGATTTTGTGAAGCTTCCTTGATCGATTCCCCAATGTCCTTATCTTGACGTTTGACATATTCGCTGACGCTTTCAAGTGGTTGATTCTAATCTCCTGATTAACTTGTATCAGAATCCACCTTCTCTGAGTCAACAGCATGCTTACTCAGTATTGCATTGACTTTACTACTTGAAGTTGACTTTTCATACTCGACTTCTCTCATCAAGTTTGCTATTTCTTCTTTTAGAGCTGTTATGTCATCCTCCAGCTCTTGCTTCAGAAATTCTTCGACTTCGGACTTATCTTTGTTTCGTTGAAGATGTTGTAGCTTCTATAATTTTGTCTTCAGCTTAGCTTTTGTTGTTCCCAGTATTTTATGTGTAAGGGCTTCATTTTCTTTGAGCTTCTGCAGGGCCTTGTCCATCCAACAGTCCTCTCGGCTGAGAATTGAAGATAGCTGTTTTGGGATTGTCTCCTAGTTGAAACGGGCTGTTGGAGCAGGACTTAGAGACATCCTTCTCCAACTTGAGCTTTGACACAATTAACTGTAGGGAATTCTTCCCGGGTTTTGGCACCACTATGTTGGGGCTGATGATTAAACTTTTTGGCTTGCCCCTTGTCCTGATTTGACTAACTTTTCGTATTTTTGCTGCTGTTACTATGAGGGTGATGACTGAAGAGATACTCTAGACTCTGAACAGAGTCTTCGGCAATCGAAATTCTTTATAAACTGATTTTACTTTTCAACTTATCTGTTAAAAAATGATAGACGAATATTTTTTACTGAATTTTATTAACTAACAAAAGTGACACTGAAAATCATAGACAACGACTCACAGGCGACACACAATACAAACTAGTTCTGACAGTGGACAAACCCCAACTGCCAGAGGCAAGATAATAACAGATCAAAATATAAATTATTGACATAGCGATGAAAACTGCATTTGTTCTCCATCGCATATGTCCTTTACAACGCCAACTAATGAAATTAGTTTTTATCTCCAGGTTAGGCTCCTGTCCGAGCGTCTGTCAGACAGAAATACTTGCAATCGAAAGATGCGTGGAAATGAACCTAGAAAGAAACTATTAGAAATGTGATGATTCATTCTAATAATCAAGCAGCTATCAAAGCACTGAGCTGCCATGTCATTGACTCAAAGCTGATATGGGAATGCCGAAGAAAAATTGATGATATAGGCAAGAATAACAGGGACTCTTTAGTCTGGGTTCTCTGGCCACTCAGGAATAAAAGGAAATTAAGAGGCACGAACTTCTTTTATTGGTCCGGAGCCTATCTGTAATGTAGAAAAATGCTCCTAAAAGGAAGAGTTTTAGAAGGGGGAGACCGAAACATTGCCCAAAAAGTTCCTGTGGAACTTTGACATTGCCAGATCCAAGAAGTATTTGGATCCTAGCAAAAATATGCTACATCCCTTCAGGGCACTGCTGCCTCAGGAAGCACCTAATGAGAATAAATCTATCAGAAACTGACGAGTGTTGATTTTGTGGGGAGGAGGCAGAAACTCCGGATTACCTAGTTATAGAATGCCTCGCCATTGCAGGCCAACGCAAAAAATGCTTCAGACAAGAAACTTGTAGGAGCTATGCCTTCTCAAATACTGGAGTTCATTAGAATGGTTTTTATGACACTGATATTGCTGATCATCTGGGTGTATATATGTTCAAAAATCGAGGAAAAGATTTATACTAAATCACTTGTTAAGTCAAAAAAAATATTTAATCTAGTCAATTTATTTTTAAATTAAGTAAAATAAATTGGGCAAAATTTGTTTCCTCTGTTTGAGTTATTACGAATTCACAAAAAAAACCTGGTAAACTCAGAATGACAATTGGAGTCAAAAAGTAATTTTTCTTTACATACTGAGGAATTTAATACATTTTTTACATCCGTTACTGACAAGATTATTCACTCAATCGAAACTGTCTCATGTTGGCTCCTACCACTTTTAAATAATAATCCCAAACCACATTCCTTCTTTATGTGTCCCTAATAGCTGCTGCATAAAAAGTAAATACTGACGATTCAGATAATTTTAGACCAATTACCTCGATTATAGCGATAATTTTGGTTTAAAGTAACTTGTGTCATCTTTTGACAACAACTCGTTATTTACTGCATCCCAGTACGGTTTTCCTAAGCACAAATTTACTGTGCATGCAATCATAAGATTAATTGATGACATAGGCCTTCTTCAATAATATATAACTTGACCGATGCCTTTGACTATGTGAATACAGATATTCTGTCGAACTATAATTTTATGGAATACAAGGTATTATGTTTGTCGTATTTAGCAGTATGTTCACTACAATTGTTACTGTTTTAAATGAAATTAACTGTTGCTAAATAATTTCACTATTTAATAAGAAAATCATAGAAATTCTAAAAAATTTGACAATTGTTTTGATAAAAATGCTTTTAGAATGTTTAATATTCCTAAATAATAGAATTATTTAGAAACAGTTTCATTTAAAACAATAACATGACAATTGTATTAATTCTATGATGGTGTCTACAGGTGTCCCACTTCCCTCATGGTTCAGTACTGGGCCGTTTATTATTATAAATTATTTACCGCAACAAATTAAAGATGGTACTTGCATTCTCTTTACAGGTAATATCACTTTTAAAACTTCTCGAAATCAATTTCTATCAAAAGAAGAGAAAATTAGTTTACATCTAATGATCTGGAATTAAACCAGTAGAAAAAGCAAACTATTATATTCACCTCATCGAGAATAATTGATAAATTTCAACCTTTTGAATTGTTGGGCATCACACTTCATACAGGCTTAAGCTGGTCAAGTCACGTAAGTGAGTTGAGCTTGAAATTTTTATCGCAAATATTTGCGGCACTGCCTCAATAATGCTATTATGAAGACTATGTATTATTCTATTATCCATAGCCATTTTACATACATGTTGCACTTTGGGGCAATGCAACTCTGGTCTGGAAGGTGTTCTGTTTACAGAAGGCTGCAGTGTATTGGCAGTAAAGTTAAGCAAATATAAAGGGTCAAGAAATTGAATACTGTGATCAAACATATTTTTAAAAAATGATTAGTTTGTTATGTTTAAAAAAGTTGAAAGAAGTTTCTTGTGGAATTGGAAACATTGATATTGGAAATTAATCAAGTAATCAACTATTTTTTATTCAATTTCCATTCCAATAATTTTATAAAAACTAAATTCATGTTATAACATTTTTTATTATTTACCCACCTTAAGAAATCCGATTAGGCACGGTTGTGGGGATGCATTCAATAATCGTTCCAGCTTGTCGCAAAAATCTTCTGGTTCCACTTTGTTATCTATGAGTTCTTGAATCAGTTGCCGGACATTTCTCTCAACTGATTTCGGTTCCCTACTAGAAAGTTCCAAAAGGTTTGCCAAAAATTTCCTACATTTTTCTTTGGTATTGTCGTTAGCAGGTCTCTGAAAATTGAGAAGATGAATGTAATAGACATATAATATTTATTTTGATTTTAAATAAATTTTTGAAGAGTATCTACTTAATTTGTTCATCAGTGTCAAAATACTGAACCACAGTGGTTCACACAATGATAGCAAACAAATAATTGTGTTCTTTCAGTTTTTGATATTTTGTGTTTGTCTAATTAGAAATTAGATTAGATTATATATGTTTTTAATTTCATTTTAGTATACAACTAAATATATGAAGTAAGATGGCATACATCAACTGTTCTTGAATACATTAGCAACAAATCTACTCAAAACAATGCAAATTTAGGATAATGTAGTCAGGTTTCTTGACACTAGAAAATAACTGAAAAATTCAGGAGGTGATTGCCCATACAAAATTATGACAACAAAATTTCCTCAGCCCCACGCCCTTTCGAGATATCACCCCTAAAAGATGGTGAGTGAAATTAAATCTTAATGTTTTTCTCAAATTTAAGTAAAGATGGAAACTTGATATTTTGTAATTTCCGTGTAGTTGCGAATTACTAACCAACCTTATAATGTAACATTCTTGTTACATTATAAGGCAGTGAAATTAGCATCCCTTACCTTATTTAATATCAAATCTTTTTCTCGAGATTTAGTTGCCCACTGTCAAAATCTCGTTCAGAAAAGAATGCTCCGTGGTGGAATGAGAACTTGTCAAACCTCAGAAAAGAGGTCAGTCAGCTCTCTAATAGAGCCAAACATGACGGTAATTGGCAGGGGTACACTGAGAAGCTTACTCAGTACAATAAAGAGATTAGGAAGGCCAAAAGGCTTAATTTTCAAGCCTTTTGTGAAAAGATCACTTCCACTCACACAGCGGCCAGACTACAAAAGGTGATGGCAAATGGGGGAACTAACCCCACAATGTCGCTGAAAAAGCCAGACGGATCATACACGGAAGGTGAAGAGGAACAATCCATTCTTCTTCTTAGAACCCACTTTCCAGGTAGTGAACCAGCAACAAGCACTGAAATGGCAATTAATCACACCAAAAAATCCCACAAGGAAGATTGGGACATTGCTAAGAAAATAATTACCAGACAACAGTTGGAATGGGCAATAAGTACCTTTCAACCTTTTTTTATTCACCAGGAGTGGATGGAATATTTCCAGCACTCCTACAGCAAGGGATAGAGGAGATTCCTCACCTGCTGAAGATAAGAAGAAGCAGTCTAGCAGTCGGCCTAATACCTAGAAAATGGAGAAGGGCAAGGGTAACCTTCATACCAAAAATAGGGAAAAAATATGGGAAAATATCTGCCTACCATCGTTTCTACTCAAAACAATGGAGAAAGTAGTGGATAACTACATAAGAACAGAGAACCTGGAGAATATACCACTTCATAAATGTCAGCATGCCTACAGAGCGGATCGATCAACTGAGACGGCTCTGTATCAGCTGACAGAGGTCATCCAGACAACTCTGAACAACAAAGAAATCGCATTGTGCACATTCCTGGATATATCTGGGGCCTTTGACAACACAACCCATGTGTCTGTCAAAGAAGCACTAAAAAGACGAGGAGTAAAGTAAAAGTAAAAAATTTAGAAACATACAATTTTTTAGGTAGATTTCAAGAGGTAGTTGCATTTTAAAAGGTTCATACAGCATTTATAGGGCGACTATTTATTCTTTTGATTAAGAAACTGTAGCAAGTAAAACGTTCAAATTATCATATGTTGTCTTACTGATAGGGATCAAAAAATGAATTTTCTTAAAATTTCTATGAATAACTTCTTTTTCCTCAAATTTTCGGGCCTATCCTTATTAATATGTATATTACTATACAAAAGATCTTTGTTGAAAAATCTTAACAAACCCATTTTTGTAATTTTTTACAACTATCAAATATATTTAATACCCTATTTCAGATGTTTTCAAACAAACACCTTTTGACAATGCATAATGATCAACTTCCTGCTTGATTCAGCTTAGCTTGCCAAGAGAGTGAGTGGACAAATGCAGTGACGAAAGCCAGCTGCCTGAAGTAGGTTGTTTCCAGAGAATAAACTAAGATCACTCATATTTAGCTTCATGTGTCAGACTCATTTTTCGTTACTGCTCCAATGCCTGTGAAAATCACTACAAGACAATTGATGCAATATTGTCAGATTTACAACAGCAGTATGTTGAACCTGTGGAACATATCTCTAAAATTAGAAACTGATTAGCAAAGAGAATGAACACATATATAAAACCAATACTACTACCATTACTACTCCCACACCTTGGTGCAAATATTCAACACTTGGTGATACACCAAAGACCTTGAAATATTGAAGAGTACCCAGACGAGAATCAAGCATTTGGATAATAATAAAATAACAGACCTACAGTGAATTCAAAAACAGAATATGCAAGATTACTGGGGAATTTTTATAATAGGATAGAAGTTGTTAAAACATTATCTGCATTGAAAAGTTAGGGCCTTTACAGAAATTGTAACTAACAAACCACATCCATAGAACTAGAATAATTATTATACTACAGAGAAAGATGAAATAACCAAGCTCTTCTGTTATTTACCACCACTCTGAATATTAGTATAAAAAATGTGGTTTATGAATTTAAATGAAAAATAAATTTAACTTACCTGAACCTGTACTTGCACTTGTCCCTGCTGAACAACAGGTTGCGGTGTTGACGTCACTGTTGTAGTAGCACCAGTTTGGATAGGATTCGTAGCTGTAGTACTCTGAGACATTAAAACATTTTAATTACTACAGAAACAACTTTTATGCATTATGTACTACAAAATATTAGAGCACTATATCAGGACATATTATATATATGTATTAATTGCTAAAGTAACATTTTGCTGTGTTCAAGATTTAAAATTAACTATTTGTGTAAACTGATTATCAACAAATGAGAATGTGTTGTGCTGATCGTTTATGACAATGAGTTGAGTGTAGAGCTTGTCATGGAAAGTTTATCTAATGATGTTGATTGTTTCTGTTCATAGGGAAGGTGTTCTATCTCGACATCATATGATTAAGGTTTAAGTATAATCAAATCTTGCTTGCACAAACTCAGTTTCTTTAGAAGCCACCATTGAATAGTTTAGGTTAGCAAGTTCTGTTTTTCTGTCAGATAAGATTGAAACAAAGATCAGATTATTTTATTTGGATAGAACTTTAGTAATTTTCATTGTGGACATTGGACATAAAATGTCAAAACAAACAGATAAATAGACTACTGAAATTAAGTTTTCCCAGCAGTATGAGTACTGTTTCTATCATTGTTAATTATTGAATCGTTTACTACCATACCACCTTTTGAAAAAGCTCAAATTTTCAACTGCCTATATTCTGATACATTATATGTACTTGCGCTACATCATAAATATTTAGTATATTAGTAGAATTATTCAACAAACACTTACCGATTGTACTGTCTGCATTCGGAAGGTAACCTGTTGCCCTCCAGCTTGTGAAGAATTAATACCAGTTGGTGGAGCAGGTCCGACCCTGAGTAGCTGGTACTGTCCATTTTCAGTCTTTAGCAGCAACGCACCCTGCTGGCCGGGTTGTAAACCGTGAAAACTTTGTAAGGTTAATTGCTAAAACATGGACATACACACCTTTTAGACAAACATTGGGGCCCAAAACGGACTCTGAAACGTAGCAACAATCTACGGGTAATCAGAGTTGCAAAAGCATGCCAATATGTACATCAATTAGGACTAGTTTTTACCAAGTATTCTACTGATCTGTAATATTTCATATCATGTTCACTTGATAACTCAATTAAAATTCAATAGTAAACATGCACAATAAATGAAAATTTTTAGACTAAGTTTAAAAGAAAAATAAAGTTAATAGGCAAATTCCAAATAGTTAATACATACTTGGATCATTTTATTTTTTTGGAAACTAGTCCTAACAATAAAGCAGAAAGCTACCAAGCACATGGAACAGTGAGCTTATTAAAGTTGATAGTAAATAAAAATAAACACACATTATATATATACAGGGTGTTTCATTAATAATTGGAAACATTTTAACTGTTGAATCCTGAGCTCCAAATATTAATTTTCAACCCAAATCACTTAGATGAAATGTGGCGCCTTACTGAGTTACAGTCCAGTAATTTAAAACTATTTGACGTATCCTTCTCATACTTGGCAGGAAGTGTTATAAGTACTGTACACCATACTAAATTATGTTAAATAAACGTTTCCGGTTACAACCAGATGCGCACAACAGGGGTGAGTGATTGATTGACCCATCCCAAATTCTACGCCACTGGAGGAATTGCCATTTTAGCACAATTTTTTGAAACTCCAACACTTTCTATGTAAATAATGTACTTTTCCTTCATAATGATAAAATCATTATTTTTAGAGATATTTAAAGTAAAACATGAAACTGTACAATTATTTTTATTAATATTGTGTATTAATTGTGTCAGTGTAGTACGGAAATGAAATTTTAACCAGTATTAACAAAAAAAGAACATACCTTTATTTACTGAAAGGAATAGATTTAAAAACAAATTGCGGGTCTCAAAAGAACCATTTTATTATAATATAAATAAAAGAAAAATTTTTAATAACATGTAGAGATCAACAAGCGCATTTTATCTAAGTGATTTAAGTTAAATCTTGATATTTTGAGCTCAAGATTAAACAGTTAAAATATTTCCAATTATTAATGAAACACCCTGTATATATATATATATATATATTCACTTATTTTTCTTTAGCCTTTTGATTAATATTTGAGAATAAGCATGTTGATATTTTTTTAAAAAAGGTCCAAAATTTTCAGTAGTTACCCTAATAGATCACAAAAAAGTAATTTTTGTTTTAGATGCTTGAAAAACTAAAACTCTTCAATTTTAAATTAAACTTTCCATGACCAGTCAAAAACGCTGTCGGCCATGATGTGCTTTATCATGACATTGCGTTACTTATAAACAAACCTCTGACATAACTGTCAGTAAAACAAAAATGTGAAAAATGTCCTCATATTTTTTAATACATAACTATGATTTCTATATAAAGTATAGTAATTATCATTGCTGTATAGGACCAGAATGTGAAAATACATCTATCAAGACTCCAGAAAAGTTGTGTATTAGAGTTTCCAGCTAAGTAAGTATGCGAAACACTTGGCTAGAATTTGCTAATTTGATAAGGATCGTTTCAATGTAAGTACTTACTAAAACACATTTATACTAATAATGATTTCTTCATTCTTAGAATGTTATACAATAACATATAGGTTACAATAATAATATGAATAGCAAAGTGATATTGACATTCGAATATTGAATACTAAGAGTCTGAAAGTAATTGATTCAAATCTGTGTTTGAATATCCTCAGTACACACTAGTTACGTTGTCAGCACCTGTTTGCCCCATAACAAAACAACTTATCTGTATCTGCAAGAATTTGAAGGGTGGGTGACCCCACAGCACTTAGGCCACTATTGGCGTATTGTGCATACTTCTGAGGTTCAGACATCATTCTAGCTCCTCATCCAGCCTACTTGTTTGAAGTAGGCGATAACATCGCCTGAAGTAAGTTCCCTCAAACTGTTGTATGTTAGCCTGTGCTCGCTGAATACAGAAAACCTAAATTGAGAGAGTGTCGTATATTCACAAAGCATAAGTTCGATAGTCTCATCTTCATGTTCACATCTTCAACAAAGTGGGGTGTCGGATAGACCCAGTACGTGGAAGTGTTTTCATAGGTGGCAGTGACCAGTCAGAATACCCATGGCTGTTCATAGGTTCTGCGTGCTCCTTCTGTGTTGTCCCATCTACCCTTAAACTTGAGGGAG
This sequence comes from Galeruca laticollis, assembly GCA_963921935.1. Classification (NCBI taxonomy): domain Eukaryota; kingdom Metazoa; phylum Arthropoda; class Insecta; order Coleoptera; family Chrysomelidae; genus Galeruca; species Galeruca laticollis. The sequence goes on from OY998182.1 coordinate 64,069,562, forward strand.
TGTTCCTTTAATAGGTCAGCTGTCGCTGACGCCGATATTGTGCCGGGTTCCAAGAGTTTTTGGGATGCTGCTTTTATAGCTAGTGAGTCTGCAATACAGTTACCTTGCGATTTCCCGTGGCCCTTGATCTAACCTAAAGTGACAGTGTTGTTGTCACAGACTATGATTAGAGCTATGTGACATTCCAATACTAGACCTGACGTAATGCGTGGTCTGTTCAGAGCTAGTAGTGTTTATCTGTTGTCTACTATCCATGGTGTCCCTTTTGGTCCTACCAAAACGAACAAAACAACTTATTATACAACTAAGATTATTGAAAATGGAAATTCAAGAATAAAAAATCCTACATATTTCATTCAAATTTTGTGATATACTGTTTAGAAATTATTTCATTCTTGTGCTATTCAACATCAGAGTAATTGATTCTCAATATCAATCAATTCTCTCAATACAACGTACGAATGACGTTTATATGTTAATGTTTTTCATGACGTCACAATCATAGCAAATACTGGTTTCGGAGGTTGATTAAAATAGATATTTTCAAATTAAATTTCTAGAGCTGTTACCCACTTTAATCAAATAAATCGATATATTTGGGTACCTTTGGACAAACATTTTATGAATTAAACATTTTTTCAATACATTTTGGTATGAGTCAAATAGCCTATTATAAACGCTCATTGGCTAGTAAATAATGTAAATTTCTTGATTATAATATATTTATGATATACTTAACAATATTTTTCTTTCTTGGGCGTTTTTTAGTTTTTTTTTGAATACATGTTCTTGATTTTCTGTCCGTCTTTTAACCTTTTCAATACGGGTAATGTGATTGCAATGCCAAACGCCAAAAAATGCGAAAAATATCAATCTTAATATAATTGTTATTTTTACTTATAAATAAGTAAAATGAAGAACAATAAGGTAATTGTTTTACAAAATTTTAAATTGTTCACCCTAAAGGGTAAATTTTTCAAGGAAATAATTGAAAAAATTGAATTTTTGAAGGCTCCGATGTCACTGATGTCTTGGGACAGTTCAAACGAACTTTCTGAAATATTTTCCTGGCAACCTATTTTAACAGTTTTCAAAATTCAACCCTTGACCATAAAAACGGAGGTTGAAATTTTTTGTAAACTGTAAATAAAAATGTGGTTTTAAAAATAAAACTTTCGGAATGTATTCTAAAGGAAAAGAACCAAATTTAAATCCTTCCTTGAATGGGTGAATTGGTGTTTTAAATTCTGTGTATCGCATAGGTATATAAAAATATTCATCTAAATTGTATGTTGATAAACAAAGACAATCATTTTTATATTATTATTATTCTGATAATTAGAAAGATAGATTATACAAAAAGTAATGTTAGCCAAAAATATATTAAAAATAAATATTCCTGTAAATATTAGTAAACATTATTCAAATGTTTTTTCTGGTATAATAAGTGTTTAGCAACTTCCCACACAAAATCCTACTTGACATTCTGGACATCAGATTGTAACGTATTTTCGTTTCCTCTTACCCCTTTTAGTATTATAGCAGGCATGACATATCTGTTGTCCTTTTCTTCTTGCAGCATGGGAATGGTTATAAAATTTTTTAAAGACTCGGCTGATGTATGTGTCACTCCTACAAAACACGGAGTACATATACAAAATAGTCAAATCCAACCCGAAAAAGAAGAAAGTGCAAGTGTGGAAAATAATCATCTATGGTTGTCCACTCGTGTAGCTAAGGAATTTTAATATTGATCTGAAAATGGACTGTATTAAAAAATGGCTATCCTAATTTCAAACTGAAAAGATAAATTTTTGGGCTGGAATATTAGGTGAACATTTTTTATTGACCAAAATTTAACCAGATAAATATATTTGAATATGCTGCAAAATCAAATTACTCTGCCCTCATACAATTAAATGTCAACTTCAATGATATTTGGTACCAACATGACGGTTGTGCATCGCATAATTATCATTTAGCAATAATTATTTGAATACATTATTTTCCAATTGGATATTCTCCTCAAATGGTAACATTTGATGGCCTGTTAGATATCCAGATTTGGCACCCAAAGATTTATTTTTCTGGGGATATATGAAATCGAGAATTTATAGATTCCAGGGCCAATTCCTGAATTAACTTAGGGAACAAATTCTACAAGCCTGTATATGGAGATAACCCCTGAAATACTCATCCGTGTTCGTCAACAATTTTATAACCATTTGGGCTATTGTTTAGCTCAAAATGGTGGCTTATTCAAACATTTCATTTAAGCGTAATTAAAAAGGTTTTTTTATTTTATATTTTATTATCAGAAATTTCGTTTTATTTTAAAATTATTTTTTTATTAGAATTCGATTTACTTATCTTCAGTTTACTATTTCGAAAGCATTTTTTAATTTGAACTGTGTGTGTTTACACAAAGAATTTGTTTCTCATTTAAAAGCAAACATAAAAAGTAATGGAAATATTGACAAAAAACCCAAGCATCTGACATTTCAACAATCCCTTTCCAAGTTGAGGAATTTAAAAAAAGTACCTAAAGTTTTTTTAACCTCTTTCAGGTTGAATGACTAAAACAATTACCAAAATTACAATAATTTTTTCAACAAATACATGGGATTAATTATTTTGATACGTTACAACCTCTCGAATTATCATAACTAAGAGTTTCTTATAACTTTTCCTCATGTTATTAAAATTTTATTTTGACAAAAAAAAGTACCCATGGACACTTATCATTGAAAACAAGGTTTGATTGGCCTTTATAGCTTTTTAAAATTAAATCACAAGTAGGGTTTATTTGTTTTTAAATTGTTTGATATTAACTTGGTACTATTATATAGCAATATTTGTAAGTTTTTTAATGATGTATCACAAGTAAGGGTTTGCTATTTAAATTTTTTTAGTTGGGGTAGGTCGGGCATAAGGGGTTGAGGGGGGGTGAGTTCTCTTTTATGTGATTTTAGTTCCCTCTTCCTATCCTAGAAAAGTTTTTATGCATTTTTTGATATGTTTAGTTTGTGAAATGTAACCCATTGTACGTTTTTTAAATTGTCACAATATATATATATCACCTCTATTTAATTTGAAAATGAAAATTTCGAAATATCAGTCTGACCATTCTTTGAAGGAGAAGACAACTTCTTTCCTGGCTAATACCTGAACGAATATTGAATTACATCCCCTTCAAAGGCCATAAGGATCGACCCTTTTGTTAATACACACATCTCTGGTGATTAATAATTGCAAGGAGAAGAGCATAGTTCGTTGACTTATTTCAACCTGTCCTTTGAAGTCTCCAATCCAAACTGAAGATATCACCATTCAGTGCTGCTATTTGGTTTGTGGAAGTATCCATTTACCAGAAAGCGTTAACTGGCGCCATCTCCACTTCCAATTGCGAACCATCACTTCAGAATATTCGACTGTAATGGTCATATGAAATAAAATTTCATCAAATAAATGGTGTGTCTATAGATGGTGGTTTTCTACTATTACCTCTGTTTAATTCGAAAATAATAATAAATATAAGATGTATTAAATGATTTAATTATAATTGATTGAATATGCAAAAAAGTGTTATTCTATAAAATATGTTAATTTCAATATATTTAAATATAAAAAGATGAAAGTAGTATTAGGATAATTTACTTTGAACTTTTGCATTGGTAAGATAAATATTTAATGATTTATGAATAATTAATAACGCTTGTTTCTTCAAGTAAGAAATTGAGTAAAAAGGTAGTTTTTAAGAAAATAAAATGTATGAATCCTACATAATAATTTGGACTATTATTTCAACAAACAACAACATTCTAATTTTAATATCAAAAACTTTGTATCTCAATTTTTACAAAGCTTCAATTTTGTTTATTGTAATAATTAAGAATTGTATCCATAGTATTGAGTATGATATTTAACAAAATAAGCTGCACTGTTACCGTAGGTAAGGTATAACAATATTAGTTGTCATTTATTCATTGTATTGTTAGTATTATACATGCAAAAACTAAAATACTGCTACTTTCTTAACAACCAAAACAATTAGTAAATACAAAAATAAACAACGAAAACAATACAACCAGCAGTGTACAAAATATTTCCAACTGATACTTATAAAAAAACAAATGACGATAGGAACCTAAGTAACCAATTTTACTAATTATACTCATTTGACAGTACAAGAATCAATATTTGAACATCGGTTTTTCAATGAGTCAAGATTTTCTGGTTTTCATCAATATACGCATTTCAACTTCACTATTATGTGGGGTAAACAACTTATTATAATCTCTTATACTTCTAAAAGGCTTCAAAATTCAGGGTAAGAAAAAAAATAAAGAGTAACCATGGAGAAACTAGATATAAAGGTTTGTTAAAAAGTAAAAATATTTATATTTTACTTAGCAAATATAGGTCTAAATATGCTGATAAGGTAAAGGGTTGGGTAAAAGTTGTAAAAACAAAGTAGATGTTAACTGATTAATCAACAATTTTTATAGAGAAATTTTTTGTCTTAAGAAATGCAAATGTGTTGAAATTTAATTTGAAACGAAATAAAATTTGGACTGAAAGTATTTAAAGCCAGTGGTAAATAATAGTGACTGAAATATTTCCAAAGACGTTTAGTAGTTTAACCAAAAGTGCTGTGCTTAATAGTAGGGTTTGGGGCTGTTTTTATGCTGAGTGTTGTATTTGGTCTTTAAATCAATCTGGAGTTTTAAGAAAAGTTGTACTTTATACTGTAAAGATAATATTAAGATATAGTCATATATTATTATTGTACAATTATTTGGTGGATGTCTTGTAATCTAATAAAATTTGGTGATAAATCGCATATAAAATATAAACAATTATCGTTCAATATTCATTCTATAAAATGTTTCTAAAATTTTTGAGATAGTCTTTTATAAACATATTTATCCTTTTTTGATTTTTATGTTCAAAATCTACTGAAACTAATTTGCTAGTAATAGCTCGACATATATCTGAAGTTTTAGATTGTGGTAGACAAATAGATTTCATTTACAACATTTTTACCAAGGTGTTTGACAGAATTTATCATGGAATCTTGATTTAAAAATTAAACCAATTTGACTTCTCAACAAATCTGATTATATTTTTCCAAACCTATTTGTTTCAAAGACAACAATGTGTCTATTACAATGGTCATTCATCAATAAAATACTTAAGCAGGTCAGGTGTACCTCAAGGGTCAAACTTAGGACCATTACTATTTTTATTATTCATTATCAATATAAACAAATATATGAGGTTTGTTACAACTTCATTGAAAACCGTTCAGCAATGGTCACCCTCATGCGCAGTACTAAAAAAGTGTTCCAACTAAAAATTGACGGTTCATTGGACAGTTTTGATGGCGTTCCATCTGATTTTGTGACCGTTTACAAACGGTTTTGAAACGATCATTTCGATACATGGTTGTGAGCTGAAACTAAATTAACTGACTTGCGCACTATTCTGTATTCTGTACATGTACAGTACGTCCTGTTATCCTTTAACCTAATGTTTGAAATTGTTATTGTTTTATAAACATTTTTATTTTCAATAAATCAAATATTTAATAATGTAAGAAGTCCGGAGATGGTGATTTTATGACAAATATTTCAAATGAAGATGATTTATAGTTATAATTAAATAATCCCAGAATCAAAAATGAAAATTATTTAGGTACCTATGTTTATTTGTTTGTTATATTGTACAGCTGAATCATGATGTAGGTTAAGGTGATGTTTAAAGACTTTGATGATGAAGACCAAGATATAATAAATATTATAGAGATAATTGCATATACTTTGCCATTCTGAAACAGTATTTTTAATTTGACACTTCAATGTATGAATGTGAACATTTTCAAAAATAAAACAAAAATATTTTTTATTATTTAGATTTGTTTTGAACTGAACAACTCATATTCATAAACAGGTACAAAGGTTTGTGATTGAAATATATGATGTAAAAGAAAAGAACAGAACATATAATTTAGTGTCGACAAAATATGATATATCTGTAACTTTTGTCGTTCATATTTTTTTAGTTATTAAATTTTAATTTCACCTTAAATGATCATTTTTCAGATTCTTAACATCAACTTTTATCTATAAAACTTTTCGTCCAGTGAACAGTCATTAAAACCGTTCCAACTTCACATTTCGGGATCGTTTGCAAACGGTGTAAAGTCTGGATCTGCGCACAAAAACGGTCCAAACAGTTTCTGTATCGTTTCGTGACGATCTCAAAATCGCCGGTTGGAACAAACCTATGAACAGACTGATGATCTGAAGGTTTTTGTACCAATTTCTAGTATGGATGACTGTGATATTGTAACAAAATCTATATATTTTATGCTATCGGTTATGTAGTTACATATACCAAGAAAAATGTTCATATACGTTTTTAATTATAGTATAAATGGCTGTATTTTATCATGAAAATTTTCTATAAAAGATCTAGGAGTAGTATTTGACTCACTTTAACTTTTAATTCAATTATTTGATATCCTTACTATGATGTTCACATTAAGAGGATTGAATCTGTGCAGAGAAAGTTCTTAAATTATTTAGTATTTAAAGAAATTGGATCCTATTCAGGAAGAGCAGTTGATTACCAATCACTTTTAGAGAGATTTGATTATGAAAGTCTATATATGCAACACAGAATTGGGTAATTCAGAAAAATCACAAAACTAAAATAGAAGCAATTGAAATGAAACATTTGAGAAAAATAGGAGGAAAAACAAAATGGGACAGAATCAGAACGAACACATAAGGGAAATGAAGGGGCAAATATCAATAATTCATAAAATAAAAAAGAAACCGTTAAATTGATAAGGACATATAATGAGAATGAGCCAAGAATGACTAGGAAAATAATGGAGGTAGGTAAACCAAGGAAAAGGCAAAGAGAGAGACCAAGAAGACAATGGATTGACCAGATAGAGGAAATAAGACGAAATAAAGGGAAAACTCTGTCTGAGTCCCAATCTGATGCCTGAAAAGGCATAAGGACTAGCCAAGAAGTCGATTTTGAAATGTCTGTCAAGCTAGCATAGCCATGTTTTATTGCTATTTTATTATGTCAAAAAAAATGTGTTGCTCCAACCCCTTTTGAGAAACAATGGCCAGCTTGAACCTTAAGCTAGCATAGCCATAACTCAGAAAGAGGGTTACATGAGAATACTTTGCGGCATATTTTATTGCTAATTAATTGCTGTAAAGTGTCATGGAGGTAAATTCGCAAAACCAACCCCTTCAAGCCCTGGTGACACTTGCATCCCCATAAAAACTTCAAAATCTTTTAAACTGATATTTCATACATCCTATGCATAGGGAAAATTTATTGCTCAAATTCTACGTGAAAAACAAGTTTTTGCACCTACCTCTTCCGAGAAACAATGGTTCTGCCATTTTGAACCAAATTTGGCATAGCCATGACCATATCTCTGTGAGGAAAAGTGTTAGAGGGATCTACCCAAAGGCATATTTTATTGCTAATTAAATGCTGTGAGGAGTCGTGGGGATAATATCGCAAAACTGACCCCTTCAACCCCTGGTGGTACATGCATCCCCATAAAAACTTCACAATCTTTTAAACTGTTATTTCCTACATCCTATACATTGGAGAATTTATTGCTGAAATTCTACATGAAAAACAATTCTTTGCACCAACCCCTTCAGAGAAACAATGGTTCTTCCAGTTTGATCTGTAACCGAGGAGGTAACCACTGGAGATTTTTTGTGGTAAAAGATTGCCTTCCCTTAGGATCTCCTCGGATTTCCCTGGAACTCCTGTTAATATAGTTACGGGGTCAATCAACACAAACAGCTATATTATAGTGCACTAATAACATTCTGAAATGTCTTGAGGAAGATTATCTGAACGCAGAATTATTTGTGAATCTTAAGGAATTTTTCAGTTTTAATTGATATTATTTGATTGAAAAATCTTGAAAATTGTGGAATTATATGAAATATGTATAGAAATTACTAGTTCCTTATTTATATGATTTTTGGCATTTTCTCAAATAGATGGCAAATGTGCCTTTTCAAGATATTCATTGACATATATTGTGAGAGGATTTTACATATTGAAAACGTTTTAGGGCTTTCTCTTCCAATACCTGAAACAATCTTAAATAATTGAATTTCTCCTGCGTGAATATTTGCACTAATTTGTTAGGAGCAATTTATGAAAATTCAGAATTGTATGTTGATATTATTATATGGAAACGATGGATGTTTGATTACATTTATTTTCTATATATGCAGGGTGTTTTTAATTGATTTCAATTTTGGTCGTGTTATATAAATACCTACTGAATAACATACAATTAAATTAACAATGGAATTATAACAGAATATGTTCATGGTCTTTCAGAAAAAATTTACCTGTATTTTTTTGGAAAGGAGTATACCATATTTGGATATCTCTATTGAAAACAGGGTTGGGAAAAATCTGATCTTTATTAAAAAAAAAAAAACCATTGATTTTTTTTTAAAAAATCACGATTTGTTTGATTTTTTTCATTGATGGTTGTATCACCCTGTATCGTACATAACAGCATATTTTTCCATTTCAATTTTTGTTTCTTTTTCATCCTATAAATTCTCTGTACTTTCACATTCATCAGAAGAATCATCAAATAAAATTTCTGGCTCTTCTTTTCTTCAGAATCATATACCGGAATTTTTAGTTTTATGATTTTATCTGGTCTTTTTACTGTAGAATATATTCTACTCAATATTATATGATCGACATACTTGGTATTTGTCCTAGATTTGAACCTTTCTAATCTGTCTGAACTGAGTTTTGGAGTGTCCTTAACCAATGACCAACATAATGACGTTTTTTTTTCACAGTTTCAGTTGCACTATTTTCCAGAACAACTCTCAAAAAGGAACTTTTTGATTTATCGTCAATCTGTTTATGAGAGCAATCTTTTAAATTTATGTTTCCTTTAAAAGGTTTTAAAGATTCCTCCAAATCTTTATTTTCCTCATCATTGCTTATTTTTTGTTCCAAATCGTCAAACTAAAGTGATATCACATAAGTCTTCCCTATTACCATTATAATTGATTACATCCAAATCACAATCAGTTTCATCATCAGCATCACAGTCCGAATCGCAGCTGTCATTTTCATCTAAATTTTGTATTTCTGTTATATCCATCATTAATGTTTTGTTGACCAATCCTAAGTATTCATCAGTCATTCTCTCAAACTTTGTTGAACAAACAGCACTATATTTGCTACTTCTTGGAAAATAATAACTCTGCATGTCATTCTTAACATAAAAGTAGTGTTGCCGAAGACGATATTGTCCGAGGATTCCTTGAGTATCAGATTCGAGTAAGATGGTTGAAAGTTAATAGGGAGAAACAAAGAAAAATAGGTAATGATGATGCCGCTACTAGCAGTATCCCCCTTAACATCAGAAAGTTTGCGCAATCAAAAATGATACTCGAATTTACTTAGATTTTCTCAGACCTCCTCCCACTAGAAGCACAAAATCTCCTCGGTGGTTACCCCCTCGTCTGTAACTTGTCATAGCCATGACCATATCTTGGCGAGAGTCTACCCAGTGGCATATTTTATTTATAATTATTTTTAAAATTATGTTTAAAATTAGTATGGGCAGACCTATAGTAATTAAATTGATACTTTTCAGCTACTGTTTATATAATTTTTTTGATCAACCTTATACCACTTTGCACTGAGATGCTATACCAAATTCAGATTACTGTTCAAACTGGCAGAACCAATGTTTATCGGAAGGGGTAGGTGCAAAAAAATTGTTTATCACATAGAATTTGAGCACGTAGCAATAAATTCTCCAATGTATTGGATGTCGGAAATATCAGTTTAAAATATTTTGAAGTTGTTATGGAGATGAATTTGTCACCAGGGTTTGAAGGTGTAGGTTTTACGAATTTATCTACATGACACAGTAATTAATTAGCAAAAAAGATGCCGCTTGTTACACTCTGTAACACCATATTTCCTTGCTGAGATATGGTCATGGTTATGCCAAGTTACAGTTCAAACTGGCAGAACCATTGTTTCCCGGAAGGTGTTGGTGCAAAAAAAATTTTTTCACATAGAATTAAAGCAATAAATTCTCCAATGTATTGGATGTCAGAAATAGTTTAAAGGATTTTGAAGTTTTTATGGGGATGCAAGTGTCACCAGGGGTTGAAGGGGTCAGTTTGCGAATTTATCTCCATGACATCTCACAGCAACTAATTAACAATAGAATATGCCGCAGAGTAGTCCCATGTAACCCTCTTCCTTCCCAAGTTATGGCTATGCTAGTTGGCATAGCCATTGTTTCTCGAAAAGAGTTAGATCAATAAGTTTTTTTAATGGAATAAAATAGTAATAAATTGTCAATTAATTATAGGGTAGGATGCATTTGGGCAACATGATATGGCTATGCTAGCTTAACAGACACTATTTTAAAAGTCTAGCTTTCCAAAGAGTTTTGTCATCCATGACACTTCTACACAAGCTATATTTCATGAGATTGTTCTTGTTCTGATAGTCTATCCAAAATCAACATTACTCAATATAATAATGGACAACACTTGCCATTCTACTGTTGTGATATATTTGTAGAGAACTTAAATGTTTTAAAAACTTGTGCTAGTACTATTTGTGTCATCATTACTCTGTAAAGAGATCTTTAATCTGTTGAGTAATAAATGCTATTATTATTATTAATAATCCAAGTAACTAAGTATTGACCAGTGATATGGAAAACTGACAATAAAAATGTATATTTTCATTTTTTAAATATCAATTTTTAATATATAAACTAATATTTCTGATCAAAACTCGATTAAATTGTTTTAGTTAGATGTATTTTTATCATTCATTTACAATACAAAGTAACATGATTAGTAGCCTACTAGAAAAAATTTAGGAGTATTACCAATTGCAGTACCTATTTACAGTCATATCATACAGCTGGTCCATGTCAATAATGTAGCGCCATCTGTGGTATAATTTGTTGGCAAAACATAAATTTAAGAAGATAGAGTATACAGTTTTTTTATTTCAATTATGTAGAGATATATCTCTGTTATAATTTTATCAGAATGTATTAGGTCTATTGAATCCAAATTTGTATACTCAAAAATTTTATATCAAAAAGAAGCATGTCAAAGCCGCCATTTTTTATCCAAATAAATATAACCTAAACCTATTTTGAAATATTTGTATGTAAACAAATACATTTGTACAGAAATTGTATTTTTAAAACATAATATTTCGTCCACTTACCCTTTTCCAATTCAACAGATATTTAAGTTTCAAATTTACTGATTTTAAAATGGAAATTTTATATTTGTACTGCCAAAAAAGTAATGAATACAACACACAAATTCTAAATTGCATCAAATAGGAAGGCTTTAGAATTAGAGCTAGTTAGATAAGCAATGACAATTAGTTCATCAAGCTGAAGCAGTGATACAAATTCAAAATTGTTAAACTCAAACAAATATTTAACTATTTTAGAATAATGGTAGAGGATAAATGTATGGTGTGTTCATTATATCAAACACATAATAAGAAATGTGCTGCCTCTATGTTAATTTTTTTCATTCGATTAGTAATCAATTATACCTAACTTTAGACAATATTTGATTTGGAAAGTAAAATATTAGTGCATTATTAAAAATAACATTTCCTTGGAAATATTACCTATAAACAGCTTTTATTCTGATATTAAGTTTATCATTTTTATCACAGGGTTCGAAATTATAAATTATATTCTTATTATCATAAATATATAGTACAAGATAACTGTGATAAAGATTTTGAATTTGTTTCATTAGCAAAGGTCATAGGATATAGCAGGCCTTCCCATTTGAGCCTTGTACTTTCACTTACTGGAGTCCCAGGACGGGCCCCGACTAACTGAGGTGCACTTAGCACTACACGAGCTGGTTGTCCTTTCTGCTGCTGAGTAGGAACTCCAGGGCGCACATTGACTACCTGGAGGTTGGATAGGATATTGGGGGATTGAATGCTAGGGCTACCTACATTATTAGCCTGGCCCATTGATGAGGCCACATTCATAGGTACAGTCACTAGTCCAGGAGCTCCCGGCGCGCCACTGGTTTTCAGAACTAGAGTAGGTTGTTTATTTTGTATAGTCTGCACATTTGTTGGATTAGTTTGTAGCACTGTCTGTGGAGGTATACCTATAGTACCATTTGGTAATGTGACTCTATTTTGTAAAATCGTTCCCGAACTAGCCATGACTGGGTTTGCTTGGCCCTGTGAATAAACTATTTTAACACTTTCAGAAGGCTTGTTGGCGTTTGAATCAACAGTAACACTTTGGTTCACGTAAGAAGTCGTCACTGGTCCCCCTGCATTACTTCCAATTATCATCGCGTTAGCATTGTTCGACACTTGTTTATTTGCATCGTTCGCGTTTATAGAATTTACACCACTTATCGAGTCACCGTTGGCTATAATCCCATGTTTCTGTGGGGCAACTGTCCCGCCGTTGGATATTGCACTGTTTACGTGGTTTTGATTAATCACGATAGCTGAGCCAGTCTGAGATGACGCTTGAGGTGTTGATGTGACGAGTTGATTCTCTAAGGAGCCGACAATCGCACTTACGGCCGATTCATCAACATCTGTACTCAGAGCTTCCTCGAGAAACTTAGCTGACGCCATTTTCCGAGACCCAACTGTGAGGCAACGTTGCCAGATTAAAGATGTCAAAATTCAAATAACTACCTAACAGTCCAAATACCATTGATTTAATAATAAATTTCAATTTTCAACGTAAGAATTATAAATGGGAACTATCTTTTTTTTGTATATTCTAAATTATAATTTAAAGATATTAATAAATAATATAAAATTGATAACTAGTTTATAGAAATAATGAAATTGTTAGGCAACTACAATAACAGCTGGGCTGTAGATTTGTACCTAGTTAAAATTGGAGAGCATTCCGTTTTGATTTATTTAATTAAGTTGATTCTGAGGGAATTATTGGATAAATTTTTTAAAAGGTCAAAATCGAAGATTATTATTTCTCGAACCGGAAGCTACAATCAAGTTTTATAATTTTTTCATCGACTTCTTTTGAGCTATATAAAGCACGCAATAAGTAATAAAAATGTAATTCATAAATTTCTTTTCAAATAAATAAGAATTATTTAAATATTTTTCAAATTAAATCTGATACCTGATGCTCCAGAGATGCATTGAATACTATAAATTTGAATTAATTTATATACACATATCTTATTTAGTGTATAATTTACGGTTTACGGTGTATAAGAAAAGGCAAGGCTAAAAATTAGTGATATATAAGTAGGTACCAAAATGTGATTACTAATGAAAGTGAACCATATATAGGTATACGTAATAAATTTATTCCATATTTCCAATTTCCATATATAAGCAGGTACATAATAGTAAATATATTGAGTAGGTATAGGTACATAATTTAAATAAAATAGAAAACGTTTAATTTGTAACCAATTAATAACACATTAGAGTAAAAGTATTTTCAAAGAATCATATCCTATCCTTAAATCAACATACCGCGATTATTACTGGACCTAAATTGCTTGTCTAAACCAAATACCCAAACATAACTTGTTTAATTTTCTTATTTGTTGACGATGTGGAATATATAGTAATATTACGGCTACTGATGTTAGCATTATTATAATGGTTCCATCTCTGTGCACAATAAGTAAAGAACAAATGACATACAATTGCCGAAAAACATAAATTCTGTTGTTTTTGTTATTAAATATTAATCCCACATATCTCATCATATAATTGTTACTTTTTTTGAGGTATTTTTTTTATGAATCTTTTTGATGCTAATTCAAAAAGTATTCAACTGAAGTTTTTAGAAAGCTCTGTGAAAAATGGCATGACAGATTACAATGATTTTTGCAATTAGTGTAATTGACAACTAAATATATTTTTTGAACAAGTACGGGACATTAGGCAAGTTATATTGTATATTTTAAAGATGAATACTGAACTTTTGAGTAAAAAGGGCACAAATAAATGTGTCAAACATCCTGAAAATTACATCCAATTTAATAAACAGCCAAACTGTAAAAAATCAATTTATATTTATAGTGCACTTTTACGAATTGCATACAAGTATTATTGTTTCATTCATAGGAAATATGTGCCTGGTAGTCCTTAGAACTAATTCGCTAAATTGGAAATTACCTAAATTAATTAAATGAATTAGATTGTTTATATTTTGTCGTGTTCAGGCATTTTTGAAATTAAGTAAAGTAAAGGAAAGTATTTACGTGAAAAATGTATTGCGTAAGTAATTCAATATAATATAATTAGGTAAAATATAAATATTTAAGGCATACAGAATATGTGTGTATTATTGTTGTAATTAATTACATGAAACAAAATTTAATAATTGAAATGAACTGTTATATAATTTAAGACATTTCAAAATAAGAAAACCATTAAGCTAAATTTGAATAGAGATCAAGAAAGTTTATTCTATTAACAAAATATCTTTAGAATGTAAATATAATCTCTATCTCTTCTTTAATATTGTAGCTCTGGCAACACTGACGTGCTCACAAGTATGCATGGCGCATGAACTTTTACTTTAGCGTTTGCGCTTTGGTTGTTGACAAAGCGAAGGCAGAAGAGCATATGAAACATAATTTGAAATCGCGCCTCTATAAACTACTCAACGTGTTACAACTTATACACTTTCGGGGGCGAAAATGTTTTTCATGTCAGGACAGGACAGTTATCAAAACTCAGCGCAGTTACCTTTACAAAACTGAGTATGAAGGCTGTTCGATCTTTGTTTTCTATCGCGTTATCGTCACAGTACTTTAGTGACACGTCATCTACCCGCCAAATTTGATTACCAGTAATATTTTATCGAAATTGTTTGGAATACAAAATGTAGGACGATAGAAAGAAGAAAAAGTGGCTAAAATTTAAATATTTTATTTCAAAAAGGTACTGTTGATATTTCATAATGAACTGTAGGTATAATATATTCCGTAGAACAGTGCAATAAAAACAAATTCACTGGAAAATGTGACTGACTCCTGACTCATATTATATTGTTATAAAATAATTGGAGTTGGTCCCAAAACCATCTACCTAAATATAATTCAAATAATTTTTAATTTTATGATACTTAGGTACTAAACATATAAAGTCTTAGGATGAGTATCATATAAAAATTTTTTTTTCTACGATCGAGCAAAAAGTAACTATTTTTTAAACTATGTACTGTGCCAATAGTTTAACTTTTTTACACTAGTGCAAAAAGTAACTTACTTTGTTGCACTATATAGTGCAAAAAACAATTCGAATTGTCAATGAATTGGATTACATTGTGGAGTAAATATATGTAAGAAAACAGAAATAGCTGATCAAATTCTAGAAGGTGAACCAAGTACCAGTACCGGAAGCTTCACAATCCGAAAAAGCGCTGGGCATCGAGGATGGACTTCTAAGATGATTGGCTAGATGGCTAGACATCGAGGACGGACTTTTATGATGAGACATCCACAAGCAAAAATAAAACCAAAACTCAAAAAATCAGTAGAAATAAAGTTTGTCCATCACTAATTGCTATATCAAAATTGAAATTAATTCAACAAAGTAAAATTATTAGTAATTTTTTTGTTGTACCTGTTGTGAAATAGTCTAATAAAATTTGATTTAACCCTTAACTACTGTGGTACAAGTTTAATGACGGTACGTGTGTGGTGCGGTCATGGTGACCGGAATATATAGTTGCCATAAAAAATTATATAATTGAAATATTTTCATATTATTTTATTGTAATAATATGAATGGAATATTTTTTGATGAAAATAAAATATATATAATTAAAAACCGGGCATATTTTTGACAAAATTTTATTTTCTTGGTTAACAACTACTTTTTTAACAAAATTAAACATTCTATTTATTATTAACCATTAAACAAAAACTAATAATTCTAAAATCAAACTAGCCTTCTTTTTCTTAAGACAGAGGTATAAACTTACAAAAAAATAAAAAACATTGGAAAAAAAATAGAATTTTCACAAAAATCACACTAGGTAAAAAATTATAAATTAGACCTGCAGTTTATACAGATATATGTTGAACATTCACCACAAATTGGCTTGGTACATGTGTTACACAAGTGGAATGTTTTTCTTTTTATTCTTGAAGGACAAGTGTAGCAAGTTTTTCTTTTTTCAAGTTTCTCCATGGGGACTTGTCCTAGATGTTCTTCAGGAATGTTTAAAATCCTCCGTCTTGTAGATCGTAGCTCTCGAGGAATCCTTGGATTAGCTAATCTTCTTTCTAAATGTGGCCTAACTAGCTCATCGGCAAGTTCTTCTATGAAATCAGTTTTTTGAACTGCTTTACTATTCCTAATACTCTGATGGATAATGTGAGCATTTATTGCACTTATGTCCATGATTCTGAAAAATACCACCATAGGCCATCGTCTTGTGCGGCGGCTTGTAGAATGTTTGGCGCACTTTTCGTCAACCGCATCTACTCCGCCTTTTGTGGAATTATAGTAAGTGATAATCTCCGGCAGTTTCGTATTATCGTCAAATGATTTGGAATGGTGCATAGACGATACGAGAATAACTGCTTTATTTCGTTTTGGGACATGCGAAACCAAAGTAATTTCTTCAGTAAAACCAAATAATGTTCCCTCCTCACCAATCTTTCTGCTCCTTTTTGGCAGGAACTCCGGGGGTATTTCTTTTTTATTTTTCTTAACTGTTCCGACATGTGAGCCCTCGATTCGCTAGCTGCTCGACAACCTCTAAGGAAGTGAACCAATTATCGGCGGTTATGTTTCGATTTGATCTTTCTATTGGCTTTACTAGTCTTAATACGGACTGTGTGGGTTTTGCAAATTTTCTTAAATTTTCTTCCAAACCAAATCCATCTGAATCTTTGCCAGTATATATATATCCATTAAAAAAGTACTGGGTACGGGCATCTGTCATGCATACGATCTTAATGCCGTATTTGCATGGCATGTACATCTTGAATCTGCATCTTCCCCGAAAAGACACCAACATCTCATCAATGCAGCAGTTAACTCCCAAAGAATATGCATTCAGACAATTTTTAATAAATTGTTTAAAAAATTCAGATATTGGAGCTATAGGATCTTCTTTTTTTCTAAGATTTCGGTCTAAAGAATTATCAAAGCGTAAGCACGCTAATAAAAATGCAAATCTCTGCTTACTCATCACGCTTCGAAATATTTCTCGTCCAGTGCCGTCAGTTGCAAATATTCGTGATAAATTTTCGTGATTTGACACAAATATTGCGGTATAAAATAACAGTCCAATAAATGCTCGTAACTCAACGATGTCCAAATCTTGATGCTCTGCCCTAGAAGAATTTTTTAGCTTATCACTTTGTATCTTTATTTTCTGATTAGTCCAATTTAAAATTATGTTTAACATATCATCTTGGATAAGCAAGCTCCACACAGCAGATGGTTGTGCTTCTTGTCCCAATAGACCAGCGGATCCTCGTAAAGTTGGTAAACGTAAAACAATATTATGCTTCTGTGTTCGACTGCGAGATACAAAACTTTCAGATGACCACTTGAATCGGTTTTTGCCAAAGAAATTTTTTGAACGATTTGTAGTTTGATTTACCAGTTCCTCATCAGCATCCTCCCGTTCATTTAAACTTGCCAACTCTTCATCTTCCCCTTCTTGCTCCGAATCAGTGTCATGTTCACTGGGTACGTAGACACTTTCACTGGCACTATCTTCGTCGCTATCAATTGCATTTTCCGTTTCTATCTCATCCAACCACTTTAAAGCAGTTTCTTCAAAATCGGGATCCGTAAAACGAAGTTTTTTTGAAGGTCCGACATCACAATTGTCCATTATGAAAAAAATATGGGTAACAAACACAGCAATAATAAATTACACTAATGCTGTGCTGAGGTCACTATGACCGCAACAAAATTTCAACTCGACGTAATTTAAAAACAAAAGCGAGTAACACGCGACTACCGCACCTGCCTTCTTAAAATATACTAATTTGAAGATACAGAGACGCCCAAGACTATACAACTAGGGAGGGGCCCGAGGGGCTTAATACTAGAGATGTTCAAATAGGCATCGGTCACGGTGACCGCACTACAGTAGTTAAGGGTTAAAAACATATTTATTTCGATCGTAGAAAAAATGTTTTGTGTAACATGTGCAAAAAGCATATTTGTTGCACTCAGCATGGTTGCAGCTCGAGACGAAGAGAGAAAATCATTTTTGACAATCTAGCATTATCGTTATAGTGAATTTCGTTGACAGACGCTAATATTACAATTAATGAAAACTTATTATCAAAGTAATATACACACCACAGGCATAATAATTCAAAACTGATCACGTTTACCTGATTTTTCCATAATCAATATTCATTTTTGAAATAAAATATAATTTACTTTTTTCTCTCATTAATAAACGCGGTTGTAGAAAAAATATTGTGTTCAACTCATACATAAAGCGCTTTTCCCACTCGCTGATTTGCGGCACCCACTCGTTGCCTTGTGAAGTAGCAGTCCGGCGCGTCTCCAGGTGGCGGATAGGAGGGGCCTCCGAGATGATTTTATACCACGGGGAGGAGGTCTGCAAGGAAATACCTGGTAGCTCGTTGTGTGTAAAAACTCAACTGGTATGCCGGGTGAAACTTCGAACTTACCTCGAAATCACCTGTTATACCAATGTCTCTTAGCTGTTTGTAATTATGTCTTGCGGACCAGTGAGATGGGAAGAGGGTGTCTTGGCTTGACTGCCCAGACCAAGAGGAGACAACCTAATTAAAAACCTAAATTCAAGGTGGGAAACCAGGCCGAAGAATGCGTGGCTATATAGAAGAGTAGTCGTTACTGGTTTCGACCTTGGAGCACAGAGGGGAACTCCACTGTATAAAACCCCTTACCACTGCATGCGGGGCTCTGCAGCGGTGGACCGTAATAACCCTAGCTTATCGTATGATCATTTATAGACAGGGAACGTAAAACAACCACCGGAAAGCCTCCACCTCTCTATTTTATCCATTGGAATGTTGGGAAATAGGTCAAGTGGCCAATCGATTCCTCGGGATAAAACGACATATTGCGCATTCAATGTACTACTTGAAATGCATAAGGATTAATCTGAAATATAATATAGAACAGCTTCCCCAATGTTTTTATAAAAGCCGAATGTGTGGATGATGCAAAGTTTGCCTTTTCCCAAATATTCGACCACTTTGATGTGTGCAAAAAGACCGACACTGAACGGGAAACAACGAGCACTAATGTTTGCTGCTTGCCAAATAGACGAATAGCTATCCACACCACAGATAACTCTGATCCACTACTACACTACTAGTGATTTGGCGAGACACTGCTCGGTGTTCGGTGAATAGCACATGTGTGGCGCCGCCTTAAAAAATGCTGCGTTTACGTGCTTGGCAAGTATCGACAAATGTCCACCAACAAGCGTGTAGAAGGAGTGCTTGGCTTGGCTTGCATGAGCTTGTCGCCGTTCCGGGCTAGAGTCGGTTTTTGAGCACAGATCAAAGGAATATTGTGGCAAGCGTTTGTGACGCATTTACACGTTGGCGCGTGTTTAGTGTCGCGCACGAACTCTAGAATTACCACAGTGGGTACGATCTAAGGAACCCTAACTAAAATTTAATGAGCATTTCGCGGTATCACCTTAATTTGGCTGGTACTGAGAGATGCATGGCTTAATTTATTTTTGAGACAGGCGTATGTCTACTGGCAGGATCAACCAAGGAGCTGTTTTATAGTGTACCTATACCTATACTATTTCTAGTATCGTTGAAAGAAAACAACTTATATTAGATGATGCACACATACACACTGTATTTTATTCTACTCAAGTTTTTGAAAAGACATCAAAATGTGTATGTTTATCACATCTATCGTACATATATTATCTTTCTCTTCTGCATGTTTTATACTTATTTTGAAAATGTATAATTTTCAACACCACGCTTTACTGAAAACTTTTAATACGATATACAGAGGGCGGCACATTTCATTCTCTATATATAAAGTCAATACCAAATCGACTTTCGTAATTTAAATTTTGTACTTTTCACTATATTGTGTCAACATCCACGTCTGAAATCTTGCCTTTCCAGAATACACTAACTCACCACAAGCGTGTAGATATGGCATAAAAGCGTTTGTAAAGACTTGGAGCTTGTGAACACTTGCCAAACCTCGGCAAGCGTGTAAAATCTAGCAAACACGGAACGTGTTTGTTTCAAACAAACAATTGACACACCCGTCGAAAAAGAATACACCAACAACTGTATTCTTTGGTCACACTTTTCTCACCAGTCCAATATATGGCGTCGGATTCATGACTACTGGCCAGGGAACTGGTAAGATTTCGGAATACACCCAGATTTGTTGTTGTTAGCACGATAGGCTGTATCGTGCTAACATCCCGAAATTTCTCCAAAAAGGACCAAACATCTGGTACTTCAGGTACCAGAACACCCGTTGTACTAGCTCTGGTGAGCTAAACATCAATAGGGTTCATCTATAAGATGACCTGAATAATATTCAATCATAAAATTGGTCATATGTATATACTCCGGAGGCTGTATCGTGCTAACTGAAACTGAACGAAATTTCTCCAAAAATGTCGTACTTAAAGTACTATAGCACTTGATGCTGTACCGGCTCTGGTGAGCTGAAAATCAATAGGGTTCATCTGTGAGATATCCTGAATAATATTCAATCATAAAATTAGTGACTTACTGCACTCCGAAGGTTGTATCGTGCTAACAAACAGAAATTTCTCAAAAAATGATGAAAATGTCGAACTTCAAGTACCATAGCATCCGTTGTACTGGCTCCGGTGAGCTGAAAATAAATAGGGTTCATTTTTGAGATGTTCTGAACAATACTCAATCATAAAATTGGTGACTTGTTGCACTCCGGATGCTGTATCGTGCTAACAAGAAATGTAACGAGAAGTGGCCGACGACAACGACATACACACAGGATTTTTTTTCTAAAAACCGTTTTACTTTTCCGCCCAACCTTTCAATATGCGAGAAAAGTATTGGTTTACCCCAAAAAAAGTTGGAATTTTGAAATTTTTTTTTTGAGTTATTTTTACGTTTTCCATCAACAACAACACGAAAAAACGGTTTTTAGAAAAAAAATCCTGTGTGTATGCCGTCGTCGTTGTCGTCGGCCACTTTTCCTTACAATTCTTGTTAGCACGATACAGCCTCCGGAGTGCAATAAGTCAGCAATTTTATGATTGAATATTGTTAAGGAGATGTCACAGATGAACCCTATTGATTTTCAGTTCACCAGAGCCAGTACAACAGGTGCTATGGTACTTGAAGTATGACATTTTGTCATTTTTTGCGAAATTTCAGTTGGTTAGCACGATACAGCCTCCGGAGTTCAACAAGTCACCAATTTTATGATTGAATATTGTTAAGGACATCTCACTGATGAACCCTATTGATATTTTCAGCTCACCAGAGCCAATACAACAGGTGCTACAGTACTTTAAGTATGATATTTTTGTCATTTTTGGAGAAGTTTTAGTTTATTAGCACAATACAGCCTCCAGAGAGTATACGATTGATCAATTTTATGATTGAATATTGTTCAAAGTATCTCACAGATGTACCCTATTGATTTTCAGTTGAATGGAGCGAGTACAGCGGGTCCTATAAATCCAGACATACTAAATGTTTGGTTATTTTTGGAGAAATTTCGGTTTGTTAGCACAATACATCCCCCGAAGTGTATACAAGTAACAATTTTATGATAGAATATTGTTCAGGGTCACAGATGCGGAAAAGTTAGTTTTAATCTTTTAAACCGTTTATTTTTGTGTTGTTCTTGATGAAAAATAACTCCAATTTTTTTTTCAAAATTCCAACTTTTTTTGGTTGGTTGGACGGAAAATACTCGTAGATTCTCAACTGTTTTTCTTTTTACATGTGATATTATTTAAGTTATTGATAGATGTTACAGCAAATGTATTTTATTGTTTCAAGTTTGAGAATGCTTTATCTTGGAGGAAATCTTTAGTTTGCATTCTAAATATTTTCGGATAAGATATTGGTTTGATGTATAAGGGGGAGGTTTTTCGCCCCATATATGTTGGAATTTTTAACCAATTCAGAAAACGGAGTAAGAATGCATACTGATTCGAGGATAAACAAGAATGAATGGGTCTTAGTACTTCATTCTTTTTAAAAAGGAAGGAATTTGTTAACTCTCTTAAACCAGCAAAGACACACCTAATGGCTCTTTTTTGCAATTTGAAGATTAAGTTGAAAATTGTCGATTCAGTGGGGGAGGGATATAAAAGTATTTTTGACGAAAAACATATTTATCTATCATGGTGATTATAATATATATATATATATATATATATATATATATATATATATATATATATATATATATTGGAAGAATGTTCTTGAACCATTACTATATATTCATTTATGTAATTTTCATGGGATAGGTTCATTAATATACTACTAATTTTCTGTCATTCTTGACGTTTCGCCTTAATTACAAGGCTTTATCAAAAGATTTTAATTTCAGTCTACAATAAAAATTCACATTGGATAACACTGACAAACAATTTACATTGAAAATAGCACACAAAAGTAAGGGTACATATGAATATAAAATATAAAAGATATAAATATTTATAAATTATATTTATATCTTTTATTATTTTATATTTTATATTCATATGTACCCTTACTTTTGTGTGCTATTTTCAATTATTTTCAAAATCTTATTGAGATGTCCCGAAACAGACGTCTTAAAGACGTCCATTAAATGCCTTTGGACGTTCAGACCTTATATGGACATAAATTGGACGTCTTTAGGATGTACAGTGCTGTTTGGGTTGTACTCTCAGAAGCTCTCGAAATTGAAACTCATTGTGAATGTTGCCCACAAGTGGAGTAATTCGTCGTTGGAGCATGTTCCATACCTGCTCAATGGGATTCAAGTCCGGTGACTGTGCTGGCCATGGCAATACATCAATACCCTCGTATCCAACCAGTTTACTACAATACGGGCAACATGTGGTCGAGTGTTATCATGCATTAAGTGAAAGTTATCTCCAAGAGCACCAGCAAATGGACGAACGACACGTTGGAGAATAGTATCTTAATACTGCTGACTTATGAGAAAGCCACGTGGGAAAATGAGCTCAGTTCTTCCGTCAATAATGATTCCGCCCCATACCAATAATGTGCCACCTCTGTATGTGTACACTTCCTGCACATGTCGCAAGCGTTCCAAATTTCCGGGATGTCTCCACACTCTCGTCCGACAAGTATCTGGATGAAATCCAAATCTAGACTCATCGGTGAATAAAACTGTAGCCCAGTCATTGTAAGCCCAATTCAGAAACTCTTGACACCAGGTTAATCGTGCAGCGCGATTGCCTCTAGACAGAGCTGGACATCTCAGTGTTCGCTGACTACGAAGATTGGCTCCATGGAGACGATTCCTCAACGTATTACTGCTAATTGTCACATTATATGCACGCTGTAATTCATTAACCAACTCGGGTGCTGTGATTGTCGGTTGCCTTCTAGTGGTTAAAACTAAATACCGGTCTTGAGCGGCGATTGTAGAACGACCACGTCCTAGATGTTCCTCGGCTGGACTCCCAGTGTCTCATAACCGACGCCATAATCGACTTATGACGCTTTGCGAGACTCTCAACTGTCCGGCTACTTGGGTATGTCGCACACCAGCTTGAAGGGGGCCCACCGCCCTATTCATCTCATCCAACGTTAAATGTTGTCGTTCCATGGTAAAAACATACTATCTTTAACACACCTACTAAGCAAGAACAGTATGGAATTACTAAAAATCGGAATTAAACAAAACATTAAAATGTCAGGTTTTTCGTCCCTTGTGAAAAACGTTCTAAGACACGTATTGTTATCTGTTTTGCAATTTTTTTTATATGAAAAAGTAAGTATTTAGACTAACAATCACAGTCGAAGTAAGTTTATATTAACACGAAATTGTCTTTCATTGGTTTTAGTATTTTCCAAAAATATCCCTAGACTTTTGCGTTGTGTTTATATATTATAGTGTGTCGCATTTAAGATGAAGACGCCTCCATATTTTCGTTGTTTGAAAGAATTCAGATTTGAATTTTTACACTTTCATATAGGATGATGGGCCACATTTTTTAAGGTAATCTACTGAAATTTAAAATTCATACACGGCCTACTAAGAGTTGACAAATAGGACCAATTCTGGATATTTTGCTTCGCGTTAGAGATAACGAAAAAATTTATTAGAAAAAGTTGTTCAGTATATTATTTTAACCCCAAATAACAATTTTCATGACAAAACTCACATTTTCATTTTTTTATTATTTCTACCTATACTCGAATTTATTTCAAGGTTTTCTTTTTAATTTGATATTTAGTGTACCTTGAAAAAGTGATGTTTTGACAGAAGTGTTAAATGTTATATTATTACTTTTCTAGGCACACTAAATATCAAATTAAAAAGAAAAACTTGAAATAATTTCGTGTATACCTAGCTATATCAAAAATTTCAAATGTGAATTTTGTCATGAAAATCGCTATTTGGGGTTAAAATAATATTCTGAACAATTTTTTCTAATAGGTATATTTTTTCGTTATCTCTAACGCGAAGCAAAATATTCAGAATTGGTCCTATTTGTCAACTCTTGTAGGCCGTGTATGAATTTTAAATTTCAGTGGATTACCTTCAAAAATGTGGCCCATCAACCTATATGACTGTGTAAAAATTCAAATGTGAATTCTTTCAAATAACGAAAATATGGAGGCGTCTTCATCTTAAATGCGACACACACTGTATATATATAAAAAAGAAGATGTAGGAATATCGCGTAATATGTTAACAACAACAACAAATAGATTCATGGGTAATTCACGCAAAATAAAGGGCTACTGAAACAGAGTGGTAACCGCGGACATGCATGTTTCTGGCTCATTTGCCTCATCAGCACAGTATAACCAAATAAGTATGTGAAATTTGGGAGCAAAGATGTTAATCGAAACATGGGAAAACACAAAACAACGGATTTCAGGTTATACCGTGCTGATGAGGCAAATGAGCCAGAAACATGCATATCCGCGGTTACCACTCTGTTTCAGTAGCCCTTTATTTTGCGTGAATTACCCATGAATCTCTTTGTTGTTGTTGTTAACATATCACGCGATATTACCTACATATTCTTTGTTATTTACTATGGGTCGGAACGTTCATGGCGGGGGGGGGGCTATATGCGCCTCCGTGTCGATCTTGGTTGTTGTCCTGAAAACTCGGGATCTTCCAATTGAAGGCACAAATTAGCATTTGGTTTCCCTGCTGAAATCCGTTGTTTTGTGTTTTCCCATGTTTCGATTAACATCTTTGCTCCCAAATTTCACATACTTATTTGGTTATACCGTGCTGATGAGGCAAATGAGCCAGAAACATGCATGTCCGCGGTTACCACTCTGTTTCAGTAGCCCTTTATTTTGCGTGAATTACCCATGAATCTCTTTGTTGTTATATATATATATATATATGTATATATATATATATTGATATGGTCTAATATTTATGTAAATGAATTTTAATTTTGCCCCACGTTGGTTCGACATATTGATATGGTCTAATAATTATGTGATGTGTTTTAATTGTTTAATTTTATTAGAATTTCCTTACGTTGTAGCGACAATTATTGTATACGTAGCTTAAGCAGCGTTTTTTTTATTATATTGCAAACAAAGGCTTAAACGGCATATATTATGTATATCAAAAGTTGACAGTAGTTGTCAAAAATTTCCCGGCTATCAAATTGTAATTATTTGAAAGATAAATTTAACATAAAATACTCGAATCACTCTTACCTCAGGGTGGGTTCAATGCGCTATTGAAAATAAAAATTTTATAGAAATTTCTTTGTTCTGTTTGATCTATCTAATAATATAATGTGACTGTTTGTCCAAGTCTAAAATGGCTATTGAATTCCTTTTTTGACATTCACAACGTATAAATGACTTGTATGTCACCAAAATAATACACAATTTGTCACTTTTTAAAATAAAATTTCTAAATTTGATAAATATGTTTAATTTTTATCAACGTTCTTGAATGGTTTGAATGTTATAAATGTGAGTGACAAATTTATAAGTATTTACAATTATAAATCAAATAAATTTTAAAATTTAGTTTTCCTTTTTTTACAACAATAAAGAACCAACTCGTATCTTCCCAGATATAAACTAAATGAACAACCTACAAACTATAACGCCTTATCTCTAGTACGAAAAGTTTATAAAACATTTTTGAAAGAGTTCAATCAACTTCAAAAATTTCACTTGACTTTTGTCAAATATCCGAAATGTCTTTATTTTATTGTATCTTCAAATTATTTAATATTCTATGCGAATTGAAAAGTTTAGATGCATCTATAATTTAATTTGATTTTAAGGCCTGAATGTTTCAATTAAATAATAATTCTGGAGTTGATTCACCAGTATTCGATGATAACAGTCAGCTCGTACAATTCTAAAGACTTTAGAATTCCGGATCTTACACCTCTGCTTCAATCATCTTGACAAAGGTTTTTTTTTATCACTCACGCACATAATTTAAATGGGTTACCGAATAATGCTTTCTATTATTAATCACTGTAATACAAAATTTTTGAATAGATCTAAAATTATATGATAATTTTTGGAGAGCCCTACTTAGAAGTTCTCTCTTCGGAGGATTCAACTTTACTGAATATTTTTTTCAATAAACAACCAAACAAATTATATTGTGGTTACCAAACTTTCTCTTTTTTCAAAAAAAACTAAATTTTTATCTCCTTACTATAAATAGATTTGGATTTCTTGTATTATCTAAATACCTTAAAATGACTATTTATTTCTCTAACCTTGAATATCTTTTGAATTGTCATCAGAAATTAAATAGTGTCAAATTTTATGTATACAGGGTTTTTCAATTATATTGAGTACATAGACAAAACAGGGTTTTCCAAAAGTACTGCATAAGAATATATTAAGTGAATTCTTTAATATTTGAAATAGCAGTACTGTATTAAATTTTATTGTAGTTTATTTTAATTTGCCCCAGTATATTTAAAAAAATTATTTGGGTTCAATAATGTCACACAGCACTTACCTTTATATCTCTTTTAATTATAAATTTTTTTTAAATGAGCACTCAGCTTCTCAGTATGTTGAGTTCATAAGATTAAATATTCATATGATTCCTTTAAAAATAAACGCCAAATCTTAATATTGAATTTTGATAAAAAAATTTGTGATCTAAAATATTTGTATTCAATAAATTTTAAATTTTTCTCTTAAATAGTTTGAATTCTTATTATATCGGTGTCATATGTATATATGTACAAGGTACATTATAAAGTTTAAATGAATTTGTTTAGTTTGATTTAGTCAAAATTTGACTATCGAATAGTTTTCCTTTCAATAATCTTATACTCGTTAATATCTTAAATTGTAATTGACTCGTGTTAGATATATATACAGTGTGTAGCATTATTTTTCCACATTAATATATATATATATATATATATATATATATATATATATATATATATATATTCCTTCAGTTGATATAACTTCTCTATATGAACTGACTGCATAGATAGTCCATATTAAGCCTCACTTGGGCAGTATTATTTATTAAATACGTTTTTATACAGTTTAAGGTTAAAAAGGTCCTTTCTGGTGTAGCAGTGGGTACATGCACTGTACAAATTTTTTTAGAAGTTTGTGAACGTTCGGGTAGGCATGCTAATTACAAACTTCCAAACAGGCCAGTGCCTGACGATTACTGTTTATTTCTGAGCATTTACTTAAATGTTTGTGCCACGTATTAATTTATGATTTTATAACAGTTTTGGGAATATCAGCTAAATATGAATCAAGTACCTAATTTATGACACTGATTATTGCCTGAATCAGTTTCGTCGCTTTCACCCCTATAGAGTCGGTGAATATTTATAAGTTTAGCCGAGTCCATGGGGGGGATATATCCCCCCGTAAGTACGTCAGTGTAGATTACAACCCCCAAAACGGAGCTGAGAAAATTGCATTGGTGAAGTATATTTTAGAACAAAAAAGAAACTGATTTCGAGAAAAGATACACGCGTTTTAATTAATATATCAACGATTTTTGATGGAACATGCAACGGCACTTATCTAGTCAACTTGAATGATATTCTGAACACTTTTGTGTAGAGGAATTATAATAGTTTTCAGGCGGCTGGAAAAAAATCCGGCTATCTAAGGATTCGTTGATAATATTTGTAACGAGTTTAAAGAGCTAATACAGGTAGATTTATAAAAACTTTGATGGGAAGTATTACAGTACTGACAATGTGGCTATTAAAACCATGTCAGGACTGAAGGAGTCATAAAACAACGAGGTTTGCACCTTAAATCTTAATAGTTTTCTTTTTATTGCCCATGGCTTATGACACTTAGTTTTAATAGGGCACAAGATAAACATGGGATGGTCGTGTTATGGAAGTCTGTGTCAGAGTGAGGGAAATAGACCAATCGATGGACATGCAGAGCATAGTCAAAACGTTTGAAAGTTGTTGGCATATTAAATCCTGCCCAGTTTAAAAGCCTTGCGGAATTTAGAGGATAGAGGTAACATGACAGGGTCATATGTAATCTCACAGTGAATATTCAATCATTTTTATTTTGAAAAAGGTTCAATTGCTAAGCTTACAGTCATTAAAATTCAGAAATAAAACGCCATATTACGTACATTTTTTAATAACGGCAAAGATGAATAAATTACATGTCTATTAAAACCTACTATTACATCATATACACACTGTTATACTTAAATAGTAATGTCCATATTTTGACAAATAACACGAGTTCACTTGCCTTTAAACATTTAATTTAAAACGGGCCTGATATTATTGAAACGGATTTATACAATATATACAAAATATCCATCAAAATTATAAGTATTAAACAAAGGTAATATATTTAAAAATTATACAAGTCCGAACAAAGATAATATTACAAAGGTATTATGATAATTAAACCAGTTGATGTACCCAGCACATGACTTCACCTTATGTAACGAGGCTATCAGTTTTCACCCAACATTTTTATAAAATACTTGCAAAAAATTTCATAAATTTGAACAAAATAAATGGATACCAGGTATTAAAATACATGGTACAGAGCCTAATTTCTTCCATAGATTGACTGTAAACCAAAATTTTTCGGTCAGAACCACAACATTTTTTAACACGTTTCCATAAAAAATTCTAGAATTACGATACTATGTTATGTATCGATTCTTTTCTTACGCCATTCAATAGAGGAAAGATGCAACTCAATTACATACTATATTTGAATTCTCCCATTTCATATCTGAAGACAATATATGGGATTAAATCTGGAGTAGAAACTTTCGTAAAAAATTACCTTAAAATTTTTTGTAATATCTACGTCTATGCAATGAAATTGGCGAAAATCGAAATAGGAGTGTTCATACTATTATAAAAAAATACAGCAACTTCCCATCGATAATGCAAACCGAGGTAAAATATATCAAAGTTTAGTTTTGTTTAGAAAATTCCGATTTCGATGGGCTCCCATGGATTGAAAATCCCAAAAAAAATTTGATTCCGATTTCGATGAAATTTTGCATTGGGGGGTTTTGATACGAGGATTCCAATACATTTCTCAATTGTTCTTAGAAAAAATTATTTCGAGTGGAAAATTGAGAAAAATGTACATCAGATTTAGCTCATTTACGAACTAAACCTCAGTTACATTCTAAATCTACATATAAAATTTCATTAAAACATTCGGTCGCGTTTTTGAGTTATCGTGTTGACAGACAAACAGACTGGCCGACATTTTTTAAAAACAGGTTTTTTGTACTCCGAAGCATTTAAAACCTGTAGATCACTCGAAACTTCAAAATCACTCCATTAGTATACTTCCCTTACATGTATACATATATTACATGTAGGTACTACTATATATAAGGTGAAGTAAAAATTGAAACATTTTCGTTTTTTGTTCATAAAAAGCGAATGATTGCGAAAATACTAAGACGGTATATGAACCTTTTGAATAGATGGTTTATTATGTTTTCAAACAAGACCCTGAATCCAATACACTATATTATCATCAGATTAAAGATGAAAAATTATAGGAAAAATTGAGAACATTAGTTATTTACAAAAAATATATGTTGACTGTATTAGCAGACTACTATGTAACATTTGGAGAGGTATTTTAGAGAGAAACAGAAACTAAATTAATAAAACCGGCGGTGGTAATGGTAACTTTGTAGAGAAATTTAGGCATTCTATTTTTTAAACCATTTTATAAGAAAAATTGATGATCATGATTTTGATACATATGTAGAAAAATAAATCCAACAACATGTTAGTAAAGAAAATTATGGGTGCATTAAATTCATTACTATAGTCCGAAAAAATATGTAAATGGAATAGAGATATTTTTAAAGTTATTTTGAAGTCTGTTGTGCTGTATGGATGCGAAATATGGCAATTGAATAAACCTCAGCAATACCTTCTTCTAGTATTACAAATGGATTTCTGGAGATCAGCAGGTATCTAAAGAATGCAAAGAATCAGAAAGGAACAGATGTCATAAGAGCACAATTTAGTTGGTATTAACATATACAGAGGATGTCCGACAAACAAATTCCTAAACAGGTGTAGAATTGGATACAAAGCCTAAAAGAGACAAAAAACAACGTGGATACAAATAACAACGAAAGACATGTCATAAAGAGACTTAAGACCAGGAGACTGGTCAGACAGACAACAATGAAAACTGGGAACTAGGTACCGAAGACGGAATATATATATGAAAATTGTTTAGGCCTAATAATGGTTTATAGACCTACAAATAAAAATCAATAAACATAATAATCAGTTTATTTGCAGAAAAAATACAAGTAATTGTTATAAACCAACATTGTGCAAAAAAATTAGTTAAAACAATTATTGAAGAGGACAATGAGAAAGTAGTAATAGAAACGGTATATCAGACATATAAACATAATAAAAACTATACTAAAAACAACAGAAAACGGACGTCGAATGTCATAATAACCATTAAAGATGTTTTTTCACTTCTGTTTTAGTATGGCTTCTTTTATGTTTCAATATAAAATCGATCAAACACATTATGCCAAAGATCACTGAAAATTAGAATCATGTTTTTTTAGATAGAAGAATCTTCTCATGGTTCAACAATTATTATCAAATCGTTAATTTGGAGCTTCTAAATAGTTCTCATGGGTTAAAATTATAAGGATGCATTATAGCAACTTTGGTGTCTTAAGGTTTAATTAATTACTTAGGAAGGTGAAATGCAAACTACATAATATAACGATACACCTCAGCTTTATGGGTCAGAACCCTGAGCATATATCAAATGAGATAATGAAGCACTCAAAATGTTCAAAAGATATAAGCTACTGACAATATTTGGTGGGGGAATGAAGACCGTCTATAGAGAAGATGATATAATTTCTATTTAGTGAAGCAGGTATTTAATGAGACTAGAAGAAGAAAAGACTAGTCGGTAAAGGACGAGCCAACTAAAGCTGTGCCTTTATTGAAAGATCTTTGTACAACATACTTTGATCTGTTCAGATTAGCTAAATTGTTTTATCATGGTTCTGTACCCTGACTTATTTCAGAACATAAATAATGGAATGAGCAATATCCTCACAAAAATTACCACTTTCTAGAAAGAGACAAAGCGACTATGCTGCCAAGATCTGTTTCTTTTCTGCAAGCCTGTAATGACAAGAGCCAGTGATGCAGACGAATCAGAATTCTAGAAAGAGACTACTACTGCCCACAAATTCGCTTTGTCTCTCTCGTATTTCTGGTCTGTATACACTGCACAACTGAATCGGGAATGCTCAGTCCATTCTCTATATATTTGTTATACACTTTACTGCTAAAACAATTCATATTCTGCAGGCGAAATGTGTGATATAATTTTTATTACAGAAATAGTACATATGTACACAAAATTTGTTGTTATTGAATCTGACTGGAAATATATTTAAAAATGTTGTATTTAGTTGAAAATTTGCTGGTGTCAAATATATAATGAAGTACATTCAATGTTTAGTTATTTCAATACTGTCTTTAGTTATTATATTTTGCATATTTATTTTTAAAAATAATGTAATATTACTTTTTATTTCGCTTTATTCATGATTACAAGAAGTAATTTTCAATCTTCATATACTATGCCAACTGTGAATCGTCATTTCACCATGTTTACTTGT
Organism: Galeruca laticollis; assembly: GCA_963921935.1. Lineage (NCBI taxonomy): Eukaryota > Metazoa > Arthropoda > Insecta > Coleoptera > Chrysomelidae > Galeruca > Galeruca laticollis. The sequence continues at coordinate 64,101,992 of OY998182.1, forward strand.
GAGCATTTTAACATCCATAAAGGCATTAGCATATCTACTGGGCGAATACCAAGTAACCAAAGCATTGAATTGTATAAATATAGTTATAAATTAATCGCCATATGTTTACAGTTTGATCGTTTTGAGTTTAATAAAAGTGTTTCCAATTTTATCGCTACAACTAAAGTTGAGTTTATGGAAAATTGTATTATTCCACACTAAAAAACTCCTGTATCAATATTTAATTAAAGATACAGTGAAATAATAGGCAGCTTGGATAATATTGCATAAGACTGACACTTCAATTAACATGATTTTTTCGTTTTCATTCAAATCAACTTGTATGAATTATGATTTAAGATTAACACACATTGGTTATTTTATTTAAGAGTACAGCATCATTACCGTATACTGTTAAATAAACAATTATTGTTTCATCAAAATGTTAAAATAGCAAAGAGATTTAAATGATAAAAATTTCATTTCTTTGCCATTACATAAAAAGCTTTAGAAAGCACAAGTAAATTGATAAATTGACGTCAGACTATAGATGACAATTGGAATATTGCATAAAAAATTTCCTTCATTTCAAAATAAAGGAAGTATAGTATAATCTTTATTGTTGGCAATGTGATCAATGTTTTGGCGCACCCTCAAGCATCAGTAAGGAACGTTGAAATAGATTTGGAAATATCAAAATCATTCATAAGTTAAATTTACATTCTTACATTTTCAACACAATGTTAAAGAGAAAAGAAATATGGAAAGATTGGTATGTAACATGTTTAAGTTAACAAAAATATATTAAGCTGATATTTTGACACAAGAAGCACAAAAAATGGGGAGTGTGACTGAAGGAGTTCTAATTACTGAAGTTGACCTGTTAAGCAAATGTTACATTTCAAATTTTTTGGAACTTTAAAAATTTTGTTTAAAGCGAGACCTGTTACCAAATTTTTTCTTGCTGATTAAAAAATCAATTTTATATTCAGTCTCATATGTTAAAAGAGAATTAAGAAAAAACAGGAGTTATTTCAAAACAACATAAATGCATAAAAATTCAGAAAAGGAATTTGTAGTATTTGTTTATATATAATTGTATAAATACTCCTTAAAGCAAAAACATGAATTAATATTACTTGAAAATCATAATTTATTCAAAACCAATCAACTTTAATGTAGGGAATATATCAAAAACAACCTCTCCGTTAATTTTTGCTAGATGAAGTTGGTTATAGATCCCATCAAAGTTAACACAAATTATCACTATATTCATCTCCCGATTAAAGAAAATTAAAATCTATAAATTCCATTAAATTTGTTTCCAATATTTGTGAACTGCAATCAACAAGTACACACATGTTCTAAAGTAATACTGGATAAACTTCATTTTTAATGAAACGAAAATTTTGTTACATATTCTAAATATTTTGTGTTAAATTAGTAATTAGAAATACAAACTTCTTCAGTACCAAAAACTTCTTGATCAACATAGCACTTTATTATTATTACCGTTTTTTATTAGTTTCTAAGACCCACTCTTCTCATAATATGTGATTATTTAAATAGCTCAATAATTTTTGAAATGTTTTAACCTATACAATGAAACAACAGATTTTCTGTTGCCGAATGCTAAATATCCACTACTAGGAGAAAAATTTAAGACATTTACATGACCCATTTTTGTATCAAAGTTAGGAAAGTTACTAAATACTGTTCCTGAACCTATATGAAATACTTTTACAGAATTTTGTATTTCAGCTGAAGAAAAAGCCAATGCTTCTGATGACTGATTAAACTTTAGGTCTTTAATAGTAGTTGTAAGATTCATTATACTTTTTCTGGGTTTAGGTAAGTTTGTTTTTAGAACATCCTCCATGCCATAAAGGTTGACTACTCCTTGAGCCGATCCTGCAGCAATAAATTGGTTGGAAGGAGATATAGAGAGAGTAGTACCTTGAAGACAACCTTCATCCATGAATTTATGTTTAACTCGTTGCATATTCATATCCCAAACTGTAATTTCACCATAATCGCTGTGTCCAAAGAGAAGATTTCCTAAAATGAAAAAATTTAAGTAAATTATAATTCAGTATTTATTTACAAAAAAGCTAATTCACCATTACATTATTTATTAATAATTGGACTAAGACATATGAATACTCTATTTCATTGTTCATAAAATATGAAATGGAACACACAATTCTTCTAGAATTATAGTATAAATAAATAAAAAACTATCCAATAGCTTACAAAAAGAAAGGTTACATAATGCATTTCTGCAAGTTTCTAGTTCCTTTGTCATCATGAGTACAGTATAATTAAACTTATTGGGTATTAAAGCTGGGAGCTAAGTAGACAACACGGGAAATCCAAAAAGGGTAACAGTTTTATTACTAACATTTCCATACTGAGTACTTTTTTTGGCACTCACTTCTATATGTTCATCAATAATTTGAAGAACATGATCTTCAAGTTGTGGAGTTTATACAGTTGTAGGTCGTCTAATAATATGTGGTAATTTAGCAAAATTTTCAGTTTCTTGTAAACGAAGATATAGCTTAATAACACTTCAGAACATGGTAAGCAGTTATTTGAATTGCACATACATACACATTTCTAAACTGTGAAGCATTTACATTGACAAATCTAGCCAAAAAATGCATATTAGCCACTTCAGCATTAGTAAATGTAGGTATCATTGTTAACTGAACACAAACAATGAAATTAGTTTGATGAAATTTCTTTTTTCTTCAGCTTTTAGGTATGACACATTAATTGTTAACATTCGAAGCCACTTAGAATAAACATTGTAAAATTACTACCTTCCTAGCTATATTCCGCGACAAATATTGCAGGCTATTAGTAATAAAGCCAACCACCATCTCTTTTTGAGAGAAATGTAATTTAACATTCACCTCTGTATATAGTCAGGAAAGTTGTTTTTCTCTTCTAAAAACAGTCAAATTGTGTTTGATAATATTTTCAAACATTTGCAAAAAAAAGTTTTTCATTAAATTAGACCTAAAATTAATTCACTTGATTTTAAGCCAAATTTAAGGAAATATGTTTTTTTGTGTCAGATCAAGTGTTTTAGATTGTAAAATAGACTAAATACAGTAACATAATTTTGAGAAAAATTATTTATAAGCTGGATAATATTTTACCATAACATAAAAGATTGACATATACATTAATTTAAGATGGAAAAATATTACCTGTTGGATTATATGTAAGTGCAGTAACTTCAGACTCTTGTTTTAACAAACCAATCTTCTCCTTTGTAGTTGCAGACAACAAATGGACTTCTCCCCATTTTCCAGCAACTGCTATAACCTGAGAATTAGGTGACACAACAAAATTTTTAGATTGTGTCAATCCTTGAGGTAAATTATATCGAACTGGTTTTGCTGCTAATAAGTCATAACTAAAAATATGTGATTGTCTTGATCCTAATAAAGCTTCATTACCATTTTGTAGAAATTTTGCACAAAATATTGGATATTGTTGGAATTTAATGCTATGTAACTTATTGTTTCTTTTACCATCAACTGCAAATAATGTAGCAATTGCTCCATTTCCTGCAACTAATGCTACACTAGATGTTGGATGAAATTCAATAGAATTTATAAAAGGACCTTCTGAATATGTTTCACAATTTAAATCTTTAACTTTTTTGAACTCCAGTACACTAGGAGGTAAGTGAGCTTTCGTAGTTTTAGAAATAAACCCACAACTTTGTAATATCTCTTCATCAGAGTCTGATTCAAGTCTCTTACGTTTATTCAAAGAAGCCCACTCTGGTGTACCTACTGTGGATTGAAATTTGTGTTTAAGTAAGTTAGAATATTTATTATCTATTGAATTAATTCCGCCTGAAGGTAATTTACGTCTTTGGCTGTCGAGGGCTTGACCAACATCTATACCATCATCATCTTCATCAGTCCAAGCTGGTTTAAGAGTTTTGTCCTCATCGTCGGTGTCAGTTTCGCCGACCCCAGAATCTGCTGATATTTGAGATGGTCCAGCCTCTTGCTCGGCTTCTTCAAGGCATTGTAGAAAACTCGTGGCTCCTCCGAACAGAATTTGGGACAAATGTTCTTCTTCGGCTTGTGCATGTTCATCAAATGGTCGAAATGTTGTTTTGGGTTTGTCTATTTGAAATTCTACGGCTTCTGCGGTTTTAGACTGGAGTTTCCTTTTTTTGTTTTGTTTAATTTTCGACATAGTTTTAAACTTGAATTCACTTTTCAAAATGTGTAAAATCGTAAAATGACAACAGACAATTGACTTTATTGACTGCGTCATAATTCTATTTCAGCTTTGTTCAAACAAACAGTACGGGATCATCAGAATTAAGTGCGTTCTTTTTGACTTAGATCTCAATTCACATCAGTAAATGTGAGCGTTCTTTTTGTTTTACTCGCTTCTAGTGAGCTAAGATTTTTCCTCCCCCTTTACCGATGCCGAATGTGTTGTAAGGGGGTAACAGTTGGAATTGAGTCGGAAATAAAGTGGAGGGGATGAAGAAATATTTGATTTGCTTGGTTTCAAGGCCGTAGCCAAGGGGGGATTGATCCCTCCCCGAAATATTTTTTTAAATGTCTTTTCTGTCTTTATTATACGCAAAAATAGTTAATCACTACAAACAGAGCGTGAAGTGACTATATACAAGACAGTGGCGACAATTAGGTATAAGCTTTGCCCATCCGCCATTAGTTTGCTAATTTTGGTTTATTTCCATTTGACTACATGCAACTAAATAACCCTTTTTAAAAGTTTTGTCTTTTTGGTAAAATAACACGTTCTACACTCTCATTTATGTTTCTTTATTTAATATTGCAAAAGATTTTTGTGTTACATGAAATCAGAAAATTTAACAACATTAATAACTATATCTCACACTTCAACTTCTAAAAAACTCTTCTTCTTTTTTATCATGAAACTGTCTAAACTCAATGAACATTTTAGCGCAACTCTTAACACCCCCCCTCGCTAAAATCCCTTAATGACAGCATATTTTTAAACTTTACAAATGAATTCACAGGTAGACCCTTTGTGAGGATGTCAGCCTGTTGATTAGCGGTATCAATATAATTTAATGTTATTTTTCCTTTTTGAATATTTTCCAATACAAAATTGAACTTCAAATCTATATGTTTCACTCTCCTATTGTTTGCTGGATTTTTAATCAACGCTAAGCAACCCTGATTGTCCTCATAAAAGGTGATATTACTAAAATTAACACCTAAATCTAAGAAAAGTTTTTTCAACCATAAACCTTCACATATAGATGCACAGAGTGCTACTAATTCTGCCTCTGTAGTGGAAAGCGATACGCAAGCTTGCTTCTTGGTTGTCCAACATAAAGTATTGCCAAAAACCTTAAAAAGATATCCAGTGACGGATTTTCTGTTTAAGGTATCGTTTCCCCAATCCGCATCGACATAACAACAAATATCTTTACTATTTCTACTATACTCTAATCCTACAGAAATGGTTGATTTTAAATATCTTAAAACACGTTTTAAATGATTAAATACATCGTCTGTAGCTTTATCTTGAAACCTACTGTAAAAATTAACAGCAAAACATATATCCAATCTAGTTCCCAGCATCAAGTACATTAAACAACCTACTAATTCTCTGAATGGTTTTGAAGTTTTATTTGATTCGTTACAAAGTTCAAGCTTAAGATTTTTTTCTATCGGTGTTGAACAACCATTACAGTTTTCCATGTTAAATTTTCTTAAAAGATTTTTAATATAATTTTTCTGACAAACCCTCAATATCCCTCTCTGTCTATCATAATCTATTTCCAATCCAAGAAAATACCTTAAAGATCCTATATCTTTCATCTTAAACTTGTTCATTAATTTCATTTTAATATCATTAATTTGTTCCTCATTTGATCCACATAAAATTATATCATCAACATATATAAGTAGGTACACCTTAAGTTTATTTTCTACATTTAGTATATACAGACAAAAATCATTTTCTGAACGACAAAAACCAATTTCTAACAAGAACTTATTTATTTCATCATTCCAGCACTTGGAGGATTGTTTGAGACCATATAAAGATTTCTTTAGTTTAAAAACATATTTTTCATCTAAATTTATCCCTTTTGGGGGATAGATGTAAATGTCTTCATTTACAAATCCGTTCAAAAAAGCAGTCTTCACATCCAATTGCTGGAAAATGTAACCTAGTTGATTTCCTAAAATTAATAATGCTCTTATAGTCGTCATTTTCGCTACAGGTGAGTAAATTTCATTATAATCTGAACCCTTTTGTGCAAAACCCCTAACTACCAGACGTGCCTTAAATTTATCTATTTCGTTTTCTTCCATTGATTTGAAATTAAATACCCATTTTGTATCTAAAATTTGTTTATTCACCGGTTTTTCAATTTTTTCCCATGTCTCATTCTTTTCTATGGCTTTCAATTCTGTTTCTATAGCTTCTAGCCATCTGTCTCTATCTACCCTACCTTTTATCTCTTCAAAGCTTGTAGGAACATTTTCAACAAAACTACATGCATCAAAGGCCATGTATAACTCATAATCATCAAACCTGGTAGGTTTTTTGACTATTCTTTTACTTTCTGATTCATTCCCAATCTCAATCTTATCTTCATTCCTACTCTCATTCGTATCAGTCTCCCTACTTCCTGCCTCTGTTTCTTCATTAATATCTGTCTCATTTAAACTTTCACTATATTCCATACATTTATTTCCTTTATACCAAAACTCATTTTCGTTGAACTTTACATCTCTTGCAATAATTAACTTGTGATTTTCTAAATCCCATAGCCTATATCCCGTCTGAGCATACCCCAACATTATACATTTCTTTACTTTAGAGTCAAATTTACTTCTACATTCCTTTGGTATATGACAATAAGCCATACATCCGAAAACTCTGAAATTAGTCACATTTGGTTTCTTACCATACCAAATTTCTGCCGGCGTTTTGTCTAGTTTTTGTGATGTTCCTCTGTTCATCAAATAGTTTACTGTCAAAATTGCTTCTCCCCAATAATCTTTTGTTACCCCTGATTCCTCTAATATTGCCCTGGCTCTTTCAACTAGGCTTCTATTCTTTCTCTCAGCTTTTCCGTTTTGTTCGGGTGTATATGCTACAGTATAATCTAGAACATAACCCTTTTCAGCACAATACCTTTTGAACTCATTGGAAATATACTCCCCACCGTTGTCACATCTTAAAGTTGCTATTCTTTTATTAAATTTACTCTCAACCATACTTGCATACTCTTTGAACTTGTCAAAAACCTCCCTTTTTTCTTTAATTAAATAAATGACACAAAAGTTTGAAAACCCATCGATAAAAGTCACAAAATATCTACTGCCATCATGATTTGCAGGAGTAATGGGCCCACAAACATCGGAATGAATAATTTCCAAAAGCCTCTTACTTTTCGATCTCTCAGTAAAAGGAAACCTACACATTTTTCCACTCACACATGGCTGACAAAATTCTACATCTCCGATTTTAATATTTTCAAGACCCTCAACCATTTGTTTATTTATAATTTCCCTTAAACCTGTAAACCCAATATGCCCATATCTTCTGTGCCACTTTATAAAATCATTCTCATCACTCTCTACATTCATGCATTCAACATTTGATGTTAAAAATTCTATTTCATACAAGTTCCCTCTTTTTCCCATACATACCAGTTTTCCATCATTATTTAATATTTTAACATGTGCATTTTCAAATAATATTTTCATATCTGACATTTCAAGTTTTTTAACACTTAATAAGTTTCTCCTTAGATTAGGTACATATAAAACATTTTTAATAGTACAATCTACTTTTTCAGCTCCTAAATTACTTATTACTTTTATGTTGCCGACTCCTATGGCTAACAAAAAATCATTATTTTTAGCAACAGCAATTTGTATGGGTTCTTTTAAGATTAATAAGCTTGAAAAAATTTCTTTTTGGTTAACCATATGATCTGTGCAACCTGAATCAATATAAAATTTTAATACTTCCTGTTTATTTTCAAATTTTTCTTCTGGTTTCGTTTCTCCCATAAAACATATACTTGTATCCTCTTCACGGTCAGGTCCAGAGCATGATTGGGGCGTTAGCTCTTCTACTAAATTGCTATGAATATTTCTTGGAACATTTTGGTACTGATGATTACCTCCTCTTGCTCTAAAAGCTCCTCTTGTAAAGCCTCCCTGAAGACCTTGTCCTCTGGTGCCTCTAAAACCTCTGTTACTGTTAGAGCTACTTGTCAAATTATTATCTTGCCTGTTGTAATGATTTTGTTGCAATTGGTCTGATGGAGTGTATGAATGGTTTTGTGGGCAATATCGTTGTATGTGCCCTAGTAGACCACATTTGTAACATTTTCTCTGATTTTCCATTGACAAAAATGCACTCTGTCCTACTGTTTCACTATTGGTGTTTCTTTGAAATAGTACTCTCTTTTCACTTTCTCCTAACAACTTATTTTTGGCTTCCTCATAAGTTAGATTACTGGAATTCTCAATTATGGCACTTACTGTTTCGTAAGATCTTGGTAAGGTTAACAACAAGCTGCCTATTTTGTCGGAATCAGTCATTTTACAACCTGAATTACTTAATTGTCTAACAAGGCTCTCAAAATCTCCAACATGCTTCTCTAGTGATTCACCTTCTTTTAATTGTAATGATAGCATCCTTTTCTTCAAAAATATTTGTCCTGGCAATCCTTTCTTTTCGTATCTATTCCGTAAAGCTTCCCACATTTCAAAAGCATTTTCCTTATCACGTATAAAATCTAATTGGTTATCATCCAAGCACTGTACAATGATTGATTGACATAATTTATCCTTTTTCTTGTCCTGTTCCCGTTTTGAATCATCTGTATAAGCACTCGGTGTAAATTGATTTTCCACCCATATACCAACTCCCTTTTCTTCAAGCAAAATTTTAATTCTGAACTTCCAGGCCGCATAATTGTTTCCATTGAGTAATTCTATATTAAAGTTGTTTTTGTTTGCCATTTCTTTTACGTTTTTACTTGACCTTGTCTTGACCTTTAGTTGCTGCTTCGAAATCAAAATCTGTTTACTATGGCCGGCCTGGGCCCATAACCTTTTGTCTTTTTGGTAAAATAACACGTTCTACACTCTCATTTATGTTTCTTCATTTAATATTGCAAAAGATTTTTGTGTTACATGAAATCAGAAAATTTAACAACATTAATAACTATATCTCACACTTCAACTTCTAAAAAACTCTTCTTCTTTTTTATCATGAAACTGTCTAAACTCAATGAACATTTTAGCGCAACTCTTAACAAAAAGGGTTTTACCACTTTTAAACTAGTTTTGAATGTGCAATTTTAGATAAAAGCTTTTTTATAAGGCGTATCATAAAATATTTTTGGAAAAAGTGGACAGATGTTAATAAAAATCTTCAAGGATGTAATGTTGTTGCATACAAAATTATGGATGTATCTCTATTTACCATCTGATAAAGATATAAGGTAAGTTCATAAATTCTGGATTATAATGTTAAATGTCATGCTAAACAAATAGATACTACAATAAATCGTAATATGTAGTGTAGAGGTATATGTACTAGGTAGTCTTTCTTTAATCCATGATTGCCGCAAATATAATCGGAGCGGAAATAATGCACCAGGCCTCTTAACGAAAGCAGGTAGTTAATTAGATAGAAATATGCCACAGAGGAGGGATGTTAGCCCCTATTCTTGTGTGAATAGGAAAAAATAAAATAAGTAATAAAATATTTTAATTTGACTTGTTATTGGGATGCAAATTTGGACTATTACGGTTTTAGTCAGAATTATATCTAATTTCAGTACATAATTAGGAAATAATTACATGTTTATTTTTTCATCTAATCTGAAATTAATCAATGAATGTTTTTATATGTTACAGACTGTACCTGCAAATCTGACATTTAAACTCCACCGGAAAAAATGAAACACATACATATTTAATATTAATGTAATAAATGTTTTAGGCTATTAATAAAGAAGAAGAAAAAATGAAACACATACCTATTTAATATTTATGTAATTAAATGTTTTACACTATTTAATAAAGAAGATAATATGAAGCTTATATCTAATATTTTTGGTCATTTTACATGTCATAATGCCCCAATATTTTTGAATTTGTCTCAGAGATTTTATGTTTAATTAAAATACCATCAAGCAAATAAATAATAAAATAAAAAATGGTCTATGTTATTAATATTTATTGAATATTCATAACAAATGACCAACAACGAACTTACTAGCTATTTTTTCAGAAGCACTTTTGTTCTTTTTTCTACTACTAGCTGTGAAGTTGACAATTATTGTGTCATCTAGCCAACTGAGAAGTTGAATTTCTCTATTAGTGGTTAATAATTTTTTCTATTGTTAACCTAGGTCAATAATGGACAAATTCAAATGTTTTGAGTATTCAGGGATAATAGCCTAACAAAAACTAGTGCAACATCAGTTTGTATACCCAGGAGATTGTGTTTAACATATTTACTGCTTGAAATTACCTAACAAGATAAAATTATTTCAATAAAACTGTCATTAGTTTAAAATTCGCGCTCAACCAAAATTTTCTGATGACACTATAGGGCTTTTCGGAAACGGTAATCTTAGATCAGATAGATCACTTATCAGCTGATTGTGGATTCTAACCCAGAACAAGATTTTCATCAGAGTTTCCGAACGACGCGTTATGTTTTGTGTGGAAATGTCAAATTTAATACATAGCAAAAACTTTTTATTTTTATTACTTCAGTTTCGTGGGTTGATTTTTCATATACTTCTCTCCATAATCATCTTGTAAAGCTTTAATTTGTTTTCACTCATCGTTGATACTAAATTTTAATACCAACAAGCTATTTTTTATATCGAAAAGCCAAAAATTATAAAAACCGCAAGTCTGAGCAATTTGCTAACTACGTGGCTTAAAACACTTGATAACTTTTTATTCAAAGAAAACAGAAAGAAAATTTTAATACCAATGAGCTATTTTTTATATTGAAAAGTCAAAAAGTACAAGAACCGCAAGCCTCAGCAGCCTGCCCACTACTAGGCTTAAAGAATTAATAACATTTTAGCTTGAAGAAAACAAAAACAAACGAAACAATCCGTCAGCTGATCGCATTTACCCACCGATGTACTAGGGTAGAAAGGATCCAAACATATGATTATGATCCGCTCAGTTCGTTCAGTTTCCGAACGTGAGTGAATGTGATCCGGATTACTTTCCGAACGTTCAGATCATGAACGGGTTAACCCGATCATAGTTTCCGAAAAGCCCTTATGAGTGCGTTCATAATTATGGGGGAGGTGAGGAGCGAAAACAGTGTCAGTGTCAGTCAGACGATGGAGTAAACGCCTAGGGAGAAATCAGTTTGAACGATTTGTAGATCGACACTATCAAAATTTGACATTGAAATGTGTTGTCTATTTTCCGTTAATTTTAGAAAAACGAGGATCGAGGAATGTTTTTACCTTTAACGTTATCACCAGCTGAATTTGAAAATCTTCTGTTGATAGAAACTGGTAGCTAACCTTGACCCACATAGACAAATAATATATTACTTTCTATATGGTGAAGCATATGCTAAATGTTTTATGAACGCTCAATTTGTACCCAAGTGTTGTGAACGCACTACCGCTGTAATTGTTCAAAGTAAAACATTAACCACGTTTTGGGAAATTTTTGTATGTGATCGTATAATTGGTTTCGTTAATTCGTTGCACTTAATATTGGTGATTACGGACTATAGGAATAATGGTATTCTGTTGCAGTGTGATTAAATTATACCTACATGATTTTTATGACATTTTTTTATTTTCGTCTTAAATTTGGCTAGTAGTGGAAAAAAATGTATATACACCACGGTGGTGAAGACATTTATAAACATATAGTCGAAATTGTGTAAAGTGAGTCAGAGCTATCTAATCAACACTTTGGTTAAAGCGCAGTTGCCATATGTATTCTAGAGAGAAATGCTGTATTTTATAAATACACTTCAAATCCATTGTGTCAATATTTCAGGTACAAAAGATGCAATGTAATTAAGTCAATACCAATTTAATATATTTATTTCAAATTTCAAGCAGACTAATAATAATTAGTTTACTTGAAATGTATATTTCTTGAACGCAAAGTTTGTTGTGAAAAACTCGCCGATTTGACAATGTTGGAGAGTCGCTTCAATGTTCCGGCTTTGAGAACGAGATAGATAGATCGAGCTACGCGAATGAGACAGTGATAGTAAACAGTTATGTGAGGTGTTTATTCTCTTCATGAGCGTAACATCAGTATTTGTGTTGTGGTTTTGTGTGATAAATCGGTTATTATTGGTATTTATTGTAATATTTATATCGGTATATTTAGTGACAATAATGGCGGAGTGTAGCGGTGTTGGCGATAAAAAACGGCGTCGTAACAATTTAATTCGGGAAGAAAAAGTCCTCATATTAAATGTGTACGAAGGACTGCGTGCCATGGACAAACAGTTGGGTGTTAGTGACGCTGTGATTAAGTGCAGTTATTTAACTAAAGTTTCTGAGAGTACTATATACAATATTCTAAAGAAATCGCGGGACGGATCTTTGACAAGAGAACGAGGTGAAAACTGTAAACCGGAAAGTAGGGGAAGAAAGAAAATTGTTTTGGACGACCAAACACGGAATGCTATACGTAGGGAAATACATTCTTTTTATTTTAGGAATGAAATCCCCTCGGTAGCTAAATTGAGCAAGGTAATAGAAGCTGATGATACTTTACCAAACATCAGTGATAAAGTTTTGAGACGAACTTTAAAATTAATGAATTTTCGTTACCAAACAAGAAGTAGAAACAGTGCCTTAATTGAACGAAATGACATTGTGGAATGGAGGAGAAATTATTTAAAACAGATACGACAGTTTCGTAACGAAGGACGGCACATATATTATCTTGACGAAACATGGTTAAATGAAGGCCACACTGTGTCAAAAGTGTGGCAAGACATGAATATACGAAGCAATCGACAAGCCTTTATGGAGGGTTTCTCTTTCGGTTTAAAAGCTCCCTCTGGGAAAGGACGTCGACTGATTATCACTCACATTGGCAGCGAGGAAGGATTTGTAGAAGGTGGATTACTAAGTTTTCAGTCCAAAAAAACTGTCGATTACCATGAAGAGATGGATGATAACCGGTTTGAAACATGGTTTAGATCAATTTTAACAAAGGTAACTCCTGGTTCAGTGATAGTTATGGATAATGCTTCATACCACTCTTGTCGACTGGAGCAAATACCTACTTCAGCTAGCCGCAAGAGGGTTATAATTGATTGGTTAGAGAGTAAAAGCATTCCGCACAACGAGGCAATGCTAAAAGTTGAATTATTATCTCTCGTACGGAAACATAAAAGCAGTTATATTAAGTACGTTGTCGATGAAATGGCGAAAGATTTCAACGTCTCAGTTGTTAGACTTCCTCCCTACCACTGTGAGTTAAACCCCATCGAGCTGGTTTGGGCCCAAGTGAAAAATTATGTTGCGAGAAAAAACAGTACATTCAAAATGGCTGACGTTGAGAAACTGTTTGACGAGGCGCTGCATACCGTTACTGCTGAGAGTTGGCGTAAATGTATTCAACACGTATTAAAAGAAGAAATAAAGTTTTGGGATTTAGACATACGTGTAGAAGTAATGACGGAACCACTCATTATCGATATAGGAGGAGAAAGCGATGATTCTGAGGAGTCGTCAGGGAGTGATACCGCTTCCAGTTAGTCAGACATTTTACAAGTGACCTCGCAACATACCTATACTTATTGGTAATTTATTTTGGTCTTGACAAACAACTTTTTTTTAGTTTTAGTAGTAGTAAGTTGGAATTGACTTTTAAACATTTTTTTATTTTGTTTTAACTTACTTATGAACAACTTGTGATAAGTTATTATTTCAAATGTTAAAAATTGAAATTCCAGATATTTCAGTATTCGCACCCTTAAACTATGATACTCTCATGGAGTTCACTTTAAATCGGTAGATAACCGATGACGTCACTTTACAGAATTTCGACTATCGACTTTTTTATATACATCTTATTATAGCTCATCCTTAAAAATGTGTATTATTCTTGGTAACACCCTGTATATACATAATGATACCTACCATAATAATTTCGTATTTCTGTTCTCTCAAATTTAAACGCCAGAGCGTACAAGAACATTTTCTATTTATTTTTTATTTAGGACTATTAAGAACCCTTCAAAAATGATGCGCTCATGAAGTTCGCTTCTGCAACTGATTTTATGGACAGTAAGAGCGATGAGTCACTTTACAGAATTTCGACTATCGAGTATAGATTATTCGACCTTATTCCGCTCGGGGCAAAGCCCCTCGCGAAATAATTTTGGTGCACGGTTGATAATAATAGTCTTCACCACCTTGGTGTATAATATACTATTTTTAACTTGTTTTAATCTGAATACAATGTAGCTTTTAATAATTTTATTTTTCAATTTATAACAATCGGGTATTATATTTAGAACTAAATTTTCTTCACACATTTTTTTTGACAAAAAAATCTTGCAAATTGTCCCTTATGGTCTTAATGGGTCACTGCGTCCTTACAAAGATCGTTTGAATAGTGTTTCATAATAAACCCGTTTTTGCAGAATTACTGCAATTTACATCAGCACAGCCAGGCAATCCAGGCATTGTCCTATTACAAATAAAAACAAAATACTTATGCAACGGTTTATAGATCTAAGAGGGTTTAGAAATAACAAGAAACAACTGGTAAAACTCAATACTTTTATGTTTTAATTTAATCGATGAATGTCTAAAACTATGCTCAAAATCCACTGTAAGAACCAAGGACATTTGGTTATAAAAAGCCCAAAATAGATATTTATTTGAATAATATATGTATTAATCTAGAAGGTTTATAAATAGTACTTAAACACCAAATTTTGCACGAAAACTTTCAAAAACCAGATGGTAAATAAACAAACATTTAGCAAACTAATGGCGGCCGATCCGATACCACGTGACATAGGTGTGGTTTGGATTGCCTAATTGTGGCCTGTTATTCATTTCAGTTATGGAGGGTCAGTGCTTACGAGGTTATAACCATAGACAAATAATATTACTTATCCTATGGTTATAACCATGGGTTATAACTTTGCTTGACCCGGACGTCGGTTTGAATATATTTTGACAGGTCGTTTAATCTTTGATTATGGTTTTATAGGCCAGGGAGTATATCAATCAACCTAACCTAGCCTATCCTTTATCTATGGAGTATATATCAGAGATAAGTATCTCTGGTATATATAGTCTGTGTTATCAGAGTGTAATAGGCTTTTAGGTTGCCAGTAGAAAGAAAGGTGATAGAAACAAATTAGGGAGTTTATTTTATCTATGGTAGGGAGTACTCCCTCGGGAGGGTTGCCGTCAAGAATTAGGGAATCCAAACCACGTGACTTTTCAACTATCAAGATGGCGCCTGGTTGGCAAACAAAGCTTTTAAGCCATAATCACAAAATACGGACAGTTTTCTGTGGCCATAATCATGTAGCTATATATACAGGTAGTTTTAGTGGTGTTTATTTTGCCTTTTGATTATTATCGAAGTAATCGTCAGTTGTTTCAAGTGTTACGTTAAATTAGTTACGGTGCTCAATATGCAAAGTTCATATTTGAAGAAGTTATTGCAGGAAAACCCGTTGGTCAGAGGTAAATATGAAGATTTCTGCTGCTATTTTGGCATTTTTATCAGTTAAAATTTATTTTCGCTAGTGAACTGTTATGCTTGAAACTATGATAAAATCATAATTTGTTTCTAGGTACCTAATGAAGCTGACTGATTGAGAATTTGGATCCTTTTACATTTGCAACTGCTGATTTAGACCACAGTGTTAATGGCATTCCCCCAGTCACATACCCTGATATATTTTCTTACACTGTGTTGATTCATAGTTTCTACAGTCATGAGCAGATGAAAGCCTACAAAACCCTTGATGCTCACAAGTATTTTTCAGCGGCTTTTGTCTTGAAAGTAGGAGTAATTGATTTTTATGTCATGGTTGGAAAGGTAATTTTTTGTTTTAATACTCTTTGATAACTAACTAGCTTATATTTTGTAACTAATGTATTATTTGTTTTGATGTTAATAATTTGTAATAAATATTTAACTCAAAGGAAGCTTAATTATCAATGATAAGATAAAATTTATAATGATGATGTTATTCACGTTTTTCATATATTGTATATGTACCTCATATTCATTTTGGTCTAATGTAGTCTTTTGTTTCAGGTAAAACATTCACAAAGGGCCAATGCTAAACCACTTGAGGCTTGGTGTATAATCATCAAAGATGATTCAATTTCAAGCTGTCACTGTACATGTATGGCTGGTAATAGTGAAGTTTGTAGCCACATTGGTGCTTTGCTTTTGTAGCTGAATATGCAAACCGTAATAAAGGAACATTTTCATGTACAGATGTAGCTGCTTTGTGGCCCATGCCATCACTCTCCACAATTATTGTGCCTATTGTCCCAATAGCAGCGATGGACTTTGGTACAGTGAATGGTACAATAAAACATAATGTTAGTATACCCCCTATATCCAAAGAAGGTGCGGTAAGTTTATTTGAAAGGATTGAAGGTTTGGGTCGATAGTGGATCCATTTGCAAACAAACTACAGGAAGCCTCAGCTGTCACATTACCAATGATATTCAATGTTTTTGAAGAAAGATATATTTCTAAGAGTTACGTAGAACTGATGGAAATATCAAGAATAATTAATATTTCCTTGACTGCAGAGCAAGTATCATTAATTGAGCAGAATACCCGAGGACAACATCTTTCAAATAATTGGTATTTATAAAGAGCAGGAAGGATAACAGCTTCAAAACTGAAATGTTTGCAGAACAAATAAAGAATCACCTTCTCTGTCGCTTATTAAAAACATATGCTATCCAGCAAACACTTCTTTCTGTACAAAAGGCACAGATAGGGGATTACATCATGAATCTGTTGCTGTTGAAGAGTACAAAAGAATGATGGAAGAAAATCATGAAAATTTCATTGTTACTGATGTGGGTCTACTCATAAGTTTAAAGTGGCCACAATTGGGAGCATCTCTAGATAAAATAACGTTTTGTGAATGTTGCTTAGGGGGAGTGTTGGAGGTTATAATATTTGCATCGTTTGTAATTGATTTCAATGTTCAATTATGTAATTAACGTTGAATTGAATTAAAATAATCTTTTGCGTTCGACACTCTTTATTCAACCCCACTGACATTGACATTCCTCGCCTTGAACATTGAAATCAATTACAATAATCTTTTGCGTTCGACACTCTTTATTCAACCCCACTGACATTGACATTCCTCGCCTCCTCTACCGTGGGTACCAACCTACATAATTACAAAACCCTAACAGAGGTGAAGTGTCCTTACCTGTTATATACAAGGGGCACTAAATACATCAAGGAATATTCTAGTTACAAAAATTCTTGTGTAATTTTAAGAGATGTTAAAGTCACACTGAAACGTGATCATGCATATTATTACCAAGTGCAAATATTTGTTTGTAATTTGCTATATTGTGATTTTGTTATTTGGTCTCCATTCATTTTTGTTCAATAGTGTATATATCCAGATTTTGAATTTTGGAGTCAAAATTGTCAAATCGCTTTGAAATTTCATACTGAAGTTATAATGCCTGAACTCTTGAGTAGATATTTCACCCGAAGTGAAGGATCAGCAAAATTAAAATATTGGTGCAAATGTAATAGTGTTGATGAGGGAAACCCAATGATTTGTTGCGACAATGATGAGTGTCAAATTAAATGGTTCCATTTTAAATGTGTAGGCCTTTCAGATACCCCAAAGTCACAATGGTTTTGTGAATTATGTAAATAATCTTTTCAGTTTCAGTAAAAAATGTGCAATATATACTTGATAATTATAGATAAATTTAATTCAATATACTTTTTTAATGTATCCAATATAATTCATTATAGAATCTATTTTGTTTTGTACCATAGTTCCTGTTAAACATTTCCAAGTTTCATTATAAACAAAAATTACAACAATTATGTGTTTTTTTAATCATACCCCTGAAAATCCTAACTTTCCTTGCAGGCATTTTGCTACATAATTTAGGTATATTACTTTCATCTGTAATATCCCAAGGACATTGATAACTGACGAAATAATTTTATCACAGTTTTGGAAAGCACGTTATTGAACAGTCCTTTGCCTTCGGTGTCTGGCTGTTACCTAAAACAACATGCTTGAGGAAGTTATGATAAAATTATGAGTTATTTATAAATGTTCGAGTGATATTTGGTGAGAAACTTGTTTTGACACTTTCGAAGTAAATTGAATTTATAAAATGTTAAAACACTGTTCCTTAAGTGATAACTATATCCATGGGTATCAGTGTAATGATGGTTTCATTGGATATTTTGACACACATGACTACAAATAGACAAATTTGATAGGATATTTCTTTGAGCAAAAAATTTTCTGTGAAACAATACACTATTTCTTTGCATACATTTTTTATTTATAAAATTTCATAATGTTGGTATACACTATATTCAACTATTAATAATAACTTTACTCTCCTCAAAGACATTACATTCTGTATAGGAGTTGTCAGTACATATATACACAATATATACATTTTTAACACAATATATGATCAACATGGTCATTGTAAGCTCTGTTTGTGTAGCACAGCCTTCTTCTCTGCCTTGGCCTGCTTGTCTTTCATCTCCTGAAATATTTTCTTCATTTCTCTATAAAATAGAGGAGAAATTTTACATTTAATAATATGTTACAATGGCATATAAATTACATAGCATGAGTATACCATCAGGTTACTGCAAAAACAAGAGAACTTACATTTTACAAGTTTGAATGTTTAAATTCGATTAAAAATGTGAAAACGTATAACAAACATTTATTACTCAATAATCCCATCAGGAAAATGCACTAAAAACAAAGTAGTCTTCACAAACCAACAAATGTGCTGGAGCCGAAAGTTCACTTGAATCAAAAATTCTAAAAGGTGGAGTTATCTTGTTTTTTCAGTCTACCTACATAAAGTCAAAGTAGTTTATATTTTTTATAAACTTACCAATTTTCTTAGTACCAATGCTTCATTACTTAATTTAGCCCCTTTATTTGCCCTCAATTTTCTATCTACAACAGAATTGCGCTTTGAATGGGCTCGAGATTGATGACCCATATTCTGGGATGGAACCCAATCTGGATGATTTTCGTCACTCAAGTCACTAGGTTTTCCTACAAGTTAGAAGTTAAATAAAGTATAATGTTTGTTTCAAAAATAGGATGTTTTCAAATAATGTCGCAATTTGTTTTTTCATCAAAATCAAAAAATTACTGGAATGATTATTAAGCCCAAGTGATTCCTCTTGAACTAAAATAATGTACTACATACATATTACATATGTATATATTTCTTATATTCTTTTTCTTAGGGATTGGCGGAGTATGTAGTCAATCAAATAAATGTTTGGACAATTGCTTTGGTTCAAAGCTAATGTATACCCCTACTCCAAAAAAAAACATTATTACATTTGCTACTTCATACATCACTAGGTATATACTTTTCCCTGTAAAAGTTATATATTTATTAGAAATGGTATATAAACTTCGCTTGGTACATACCTGTTATGAAATGTCTGCTACATATCCTTTGGTTTGTTATAATTGATTCAGTTAGAACTTCCCTCTTGATGGCTGCCAACCACATATCCCTCCTTTTCCTTGATAAAATGGTCCCCATCTGCACGGCTTCCACAACCAACAACAATACACTTTACTGGCATTTTTTTTTCAAAACTGAACTTAGGTCTCACTATTTTCTATAAATCTGATAAAAACTAAAGGTAATTATACCTAAATACTTCAAAAAAGCTTCCACAATTAACAAAATTGAACAGGTAAACAAACGTATTACAAATTGTTTGCCAACCAAGCGCCATATTGAGTTTATTTGACAGGTCGTTGGATTGCCTAATGAGGTCCTGAGAGAGATACAAAAAAATTTACCACACTGGCAACGCTGCACCGAATACTACTCTACGAAGAGTAGTATTCGGTGCAACGCTGAATAAATAAATCGTAACCTGAAAATATTTATAGAATTAAACAATGGGTTCCGAGCACTCAAGTCAGTCTACGACACAAAATGTACAAAGACAAACTAGTTTCACTAAAGATATATCGAAATTCCCAAATATTAGAAGACAACATACAATTGCAAACCCCGGTGGAAGTGATTTTAGTTGTGAAAATTTAGATGTTAATAGACCTGGGTCTATATCACCGGGTCCTAGTGTATGCAGTGATGTTGATTTGCCGTATATTAGTTATACTGTTAATAGGCCTATTGGAGGTACTTTTATAATATCTGGAAGATGTAGCTTCGTTTTTTCACACTTTACATTTCAGACTCACCTAAACTTACAAACAAACAACTTATTAAATCAAAGACTTCACGTCGAACACATCAACCAAAACCAGGAAAAACTAAAACTTCTGCTCATAATATCGTAGTAGTTCGAGGCGCAACAACAACTTCTGTGGCTACAGAAAAAGATCCAGAGATTGTTCGATTGCAAAGTATTCCCATGTTTTTACCTATAATGAGAGCAACCTTAAGTTTACCAGCTGCAAGAGATCCAGAAGTCCTAGAAAGATTAGATCCAACCCCTATTAGAAATCTTTGCTTAAAATATCAACATCATTTGACTGCTGCTGCAAATTTAGTAGCTACTGAACAAAATCAAATTACACTTAGAATAAGAGAGGTGAGATACCCATTAGATATTTTTATTATTCAACATGTGAAAGAGGAGCTACAATATTTAAATTTTGTAAAAATAGTTATACATCTAAACTCAAGATACTATAATATTTTTCATATTAATGGATTTTTAAAAATGTTTTACTCAATTTAAATTTAGGTTTTCATGTTTAAAAAGTTGTCATGAAAATACCTTGTTAATTTGCAATTTTTCTCATAATCTCATTGACTACCATATTTCTACAATCTCAAATATTATTTTTCATTGCATGTCTGGCAGGTACTATTACTCTATTACTATCTTGTCTATGAAATGAATAACAACATCTTAAGATTTTATTGTTTCATTATCTTCCTTGTATGTGATTTGCTTTTTAGTATACATGTAAGGTGTTACATATTAGCTTGAGATAAGCTTATTCCCTTGCGGAATAGTATACTTTTTTACATAAAATTGAATTAGAAAAATATTGACACATACTTTGACAGAATGTGATTTTTATATTTTTTACCATATCAACAACTTTGTTTTTTACATACATCTCTCTAAGTGACTTAACAATATGTATTGTAGTATGGTATTGTGACCAAAGAAAAAATATCTTCTACATTCTCCACCCCCTGAAAGTCTCAGATCTTCACAAACTGGTAGAAGTTGGCATGGGACATAATTTGGAAACTGGTCTATTTTAGCTTGCCTTGGTTGTCATAACTTTTACAATTCTGATGATGCCGTCTTTTCCTGGGAATGTTTATTCTATTAGGCCTCTCAGCCATTCACTTCTAGGTGCCTTCTCATCAATGATGACAACAATATCTCCAATTTGTATTGGCTTCGATCGGTCACTCTATTTCTGACATTGTATCATGTAGGTCCATATTCTTGCACCCATCATCTCCAATCAATATTTGCTAAGCCTTGGGCAATTCTCCGTTATTTCTTACTGCATATTGAATTCTCTTTGCATTTAGAAACACCTCGTGGACATAGGAGTAGAAAATTGTTTGGTGTGATTGCTTCTGAGTCTGCAGGATCAACTGATAAATAGGTTAGAGGCGTCAAATTCACCATGTACTCAGCTTATTACAGAAAGGTAAGCAGTACTTCTTTTGGGTTGATATTTTTCAACAAGAGCCTGATAGCAGTTTTAATCGACTTTTCTATCCTTTCCCATACCTCAGCCATATTTGAAGCACCAGGACAGTTGAATTTCCAGTTGCATCCACCCAAAATTAGTTCGTCATTGATCTTAGTGTGGTCCGAAGACTGAATATAATCTCCCATTTCTCGTTCCGCCCTGCCAAAGTTTGTACCATTTTCAGTCCATATTTCCCTTGGTTGTCCCCTTCTGCAGATAAAACGTTTTATTGCAATTGTAGTAGAACTAGTATCGATGGACGCAGCTAACTTTATATGGACTGCTTTGATAGAGAGACACGCGAAAAGAACTCGATATCTCTTTTCAACTCTTCAGCCTATCCATATTGTCATGGGTCCAAAAAAATTGATACCCACAAAGCTGAAGGGGAATAGGGGGATAGGTACTGCCGGCTTACATTTCCAAAATTTACAACTAAGACATTTATTGAAACATTTTTTTACTGCTGGTCGAAGGTGTAATATCCATAACGTTGTTCTTAACTGATTTATCATTGTTCCGACCCCAACATGACCGGCTTACTGGGGATGATGGTCAATAAGTAGAATTGTGTACCTCTGCTGGGAATCAAGTACTATGGGGAATCGAGAGTTGTAGTCCAAGTGAAGCCTGTGAGAGTCTGGGAATTTGCTTGAAAACTATCATAGAGTCTGGCCAGTAGTAAATATCATGATATATCCCAGTTCACTGTAGATTGATTTTGTAACTCTGCAAGCTAACACAGCACCTAGTAATTCCAGCCTTGGAATTGTCTGTTGCTTCAGGGGTGCTATTTTATATTTAGAGGTTATAAAAGCTGTGAATATGCCGCTGTTAACTAGAGATCTAATGTAGTCCACTGTAGCATAGGCTTTGTCACTGGTGTAACAAAATATGTGCAACTGGACGATCTGTATGGGGGTCACTTCAGGAAAATAGCATCTAGGAATTGAAATTGAAGTTAGTGTTTTAAGAACTATTAACCTATTTGTCCATGCAAGGAACATGTCACTTGTTATCTCATTATCTCAATCAATGCCAGTTTTCCAAATAACTTTCATCCTGCCTCTTACCACCAAAGGAACATAAAACCAAAATCGACATCACCAAGGGAAGTACTTCTCTTTTAGTCGGCTACTTGGTACCTTCACTTATTTGGTGAGGTATCTTTTGGAAACATAACATGAAGACGAAATTGTCTGATTTGGGATTCCAGAATAGGCCCAATACTCTTTCAATGTCATCTGGACCAATTTTTACATGATTTTGCTACTCTGAAAGGAGATTTTCAGGGATGGACTGAAGAACTTTGTTAGAATTTGTTATCTACTTGACCATTTCGAATCCTGCCTGCCCATGAACATTGTTTTATCATACTTTTGGTAATTACCTGGAAATTATCACTCAAAATCAGCAGCATTCCTATTCTTGACAAATTGAGCCACTGAAGGAGAAGACACTGCTCCGAAGATCATCACGTTCATTTGATAGATATCAGGTTTCTGATGTCTATCCATGCCACGCCATAAGAATCTTTGTGCATCTTAATATTGTTTTCTGATAACAACCTGGTGGAACATTTCTTTGATCTCACCACAGAAAGCAATGTTTCCTTGCCTGAACATCCATAGTTTGGGTATCAATGGGGGACGAGATATAGACCTTGTAGCAAGAAATCATTCAAGTTTGAACCATGCAATTTTGCTGCTGCATCGAAAACGAGTTTTAATTTTCCTGGTTTGTTGATATTCCACATAGCAAAATGTGGTAGGTATCAAATCTTCTTGGATTCTATCACTTCAGGGGTCTCTAACTTACTTGCATATTTCTTTGAAGTGTACTCGTAGATTTTCGCATAATAGGGTTCTAATTATGTTTAATCTCTTTAAAATCTCTTTAAACAGATGCTTTTGAGTTCATGGATATGGTGTTTCTAAGTAATTTGAGAGTCGAAGGTTATTCCGAGAATTTTAAATTGTGTTACAATGGGGAGAGGGGAGTTATTAAAGAAAATGTTAGGCAAGGAAGAAGATGCTCTTCGTGAGAATTTAATTAGTTTGGATTACTTTGAGATGAGGATAATCCCAAGTGAAAAGACCTATCTTGTAGTACTGCTATTTGAAGGAGTTTGCATGTGGACAGGATCGATTTACCATGGCAATAAACAATTAGATTATCAGCATATTGGACATCTTTTATGGAAGCAGGAAAGTGTTAGCATAGCTTGTTTATTGTGAGAATGAATAGAGTAGAACTTAATATTGATTCTTGAGGGACACCAGCATTTTGTGGATGAGGCAAGGAGAGTTTACCATTAGCAGAAAACCCTGAAGGTTGTACTAGTTAAGAAATTATGGATGAATGATATAATGTTACCATGAAGATTGTATTTGGAAAGTTTATTTAGTATTGCCTTTTTAGATATTGACTCAAAGGTACCTTCAATATCAAAGATAGTTGCAACGACATCCTGATGATTATTTATTGCAGAAGAGTTATGTGTTTGGAGAAGAACAATGTTGTCGCTAGTGGATCGATGATGCGAGAAGCCGGATTGGGCATTGGGAATGATTTTCTACTTTTCAAGAAACCAAAGGAGTCTTTTATTGATCATTTTTTCAAGGAGTTTGCAGGTAGTGTTCAAGTGAGTGAAATCGGTTGGAAGGACTTAGGAGATATGGTAGATTGATCTGATTTTTTTATTGGAATTATTATGGATTTGCTCCATCATGCGTCAGGGAATTGATGAGTACTCCAGATGAGATTATATATTTCGAGAATGTTAGAGAGAGATGGATTGGATAGATTTTTAAGAAAGATGTAAGAGACATCGTCAGGACCAGCAGCAGAATTTCTACAAGTAGACAAGGCCGATTTCATTTCAGTTAGATTGAAAGGTGCGTTGACAGACGCAACATCATGAGGATTCAACTGAAGAGTGGAGGAAGGCTGAATATTAGAATTGTGAGAAACAGAAATGGGGTTACAGTTATTAAATTTATCCTCAAAGTTTTGTGCTAGTGACTCTGCAATTGCTTGGCTATCTGAGATAACAGTATCATTGAATATTAATGAGGGAGTTTTAGTATTAGTTTTCTTGCCTTGGATATGTGCATTTTTCTCCAGACTTGACTGGGATTTGCATTATGATTCAGCGAGGAGATATAACTTTGCCATGAGGATTTTTTGCTTTGCTTGACTAAGAATTTAGCATTGAGCTTTTTATGTTGAAAAGGTTTTCTTTTGTTTTATGTAGTCTAAACCGGTTAACAGCAGTTTGCACTCTAGGATGGCATTTTTGCAAACTGGATTCTACCAAGGCATAGTTTTTTGTGCCGATGAAGTGACTATTTTACCAATATAGCGGCAAATATATTTTCAATAAACATTTTTAGAGTGTCATTTATATTCGCAGAAATAGCTAAAGAGAATAAATAGATTTGGGAGAGAGAAGTAAAATCAGACTAATTTGCGTTTTTTAAGTACCAGTAGCTTCTAGTGATAGTTTGCTTATTAGAACAGTTAGATATAATGATAGGACAGTGGCTACTACCATGTAGATCATCAGAAGCCAATAAATGGAAAGTTCAGATTTAGGGTCACAAAAGCTGAGGTCAATGGTAGAAAAGAAACCGGAGGAGATGTTAAAGTGAGCTTTCAGTTCAGTATTCAACAAGCAGGTTCCGGAAGAGTTTTATGACGTTTTTTATAACTTTGTCTCTAGTGCAACTACAGGTAGCGCCCCACATGGTGTGGTGTACATTAAAGTCACCAACCAGAATATATGGGTGGGGCAGCTGGGATGGTTAGGTGGAATGTAAATACTGCAAATGGTAAGATTATTAGGGCACCAAGAAGTGACAGCAATTGCCTCTAAAATTGAGTTTAGTAGGAGATAAGATGAATGTACATCTCTAGATACAAATATAAAAGTACCACCACTAGCTCTCGTACAGTTGGTACTGTTGTAATGATAACCTTCAAAGTTTCTTAGATCTTTCATTGATGTTAGAATAACTTAAGGACAATTCTTTCAGTAGGGAGGCATGAGATACATTTATTGGCTCCAGGTAGAAGGACGTTGACGCCGAATCTATTTTCAAGAAGCGCAATAAGTTGGGTATTATTAAGGGAGAAAGATTCAGGAGACTCTTCAAAGAGTTTATTTATAATAAACTTGCTTTGAGGCTTATATTGTGACAATCATTTTCAGCCAGTTTCAGATTTTTTGGATCTTTTTTTTTGGCAGGTTTTTTTGAATTGAAGATTGGGAATTCTGGAGGAGGCATTGGGTTAGGATTTTCGAGAGGAGTAATGGAAGGTGATATAGACTGTGGAGAGTCAAGATTGCTGTCATTTGAGCGGAGGTGTTTTTCGCCAGTCATATGAGAGGCGGGGGTGAGTGGCACTTCCGTGAGTAATTCAGGAATGTCTGAAATGGAATCAGTAGTGGCTGGAGGGAAGTGTAAGTGTTGGGACATGAATCAGCGCTATGTTTGCAAAGAAAGCATTCAATTTTTTCGGTAGGAATGAATATTCTGTGTGATGTATTTTCATGAGTAATAATAATCGAAGTTTGTAGTGAAAAATCGTTACTGGTGGGTAGAAAGTAGGTTACACGGCGGAAGCTCAGGACATGTGCTATTCATCATCGGGCGAGCCACATTTGACATATGAAACAGGAGACGTAAGTGTTAATCCGCGGTCATGAAGGGCTTTTTCAATAACGGGATGTGGAGTGGATAGGCTGACATTTAAAATTCTATTCTTTTGATGGGGGAATTAAGCCAACAAATAGGAATAACATTGGAATTAACTAAGATGTCTTGACAGAAGGTCATCGACTTGAGTGGTAGATGATGAATAGATACATATGCGGCCATGGGAGATTCTGGAAGCGAAATGTACGTTTTTGGGAGAAACTATATTTCCTATTTCTTTGATATAATCGAGTAGTACAGTGTTGGGGATAGAAAGCATAATGATGGCTTGATCTCAGATGGTACCTGTGGAGTAGGTGGTCTTCTGAGATAGCCACAGCATAAGATGTATGCATTGAATTTGCATTTATTGGAGGTTAAAGAAGTGGTGGTTCTTGAGAATAGTGGTTGTGAGGGGAGGTTTGACATATTGATGCGATCCTGGATACCAAAATCACAAAGAGTGAATAGGAATAGAAGGAAAAAAAATATATAAGTAAATCTCAGCTCAGAAGACAGTCTGTGACTTTTAATGATGACAAAAACACGTTTTTATTTGATAGGATATTAACGATCCGAACCTAATGAGTTCAAACTCGTGAATGAAAAAATTTAATTAATGTTTAGAAATTCCTGAATAAACGAGTAATAACTAAATAAACAACATCTAGCCAACTAATATAGATTTTAAATACGTTGGATCTTTTTGTGGCATTTAAATGTCACAAAAAGATCCGATTTAAATTTTTTGGCAAAAAGATAACTAATAGACCAGTCAATTGTGACAGGTATTTGACTCGAGGGCTACTTGTTTGTATGAAACAAAATTACTTGAGTATTCACGTTTAAAAATCAGAAGTGCTATATAGCTACATAGAGAATTGAAAACCCTTTTATATGCGGTACCACACGCTACCCCTTCTAATTGATAAAATTTATAGGGTAAGTTATTACCCCTAGGGAGTTGAAAGGGCAGGTAAATAATTTTATTCAGAAAGTGTAGTTTCGTATCCAAAAATTGACCTGTTTCAGGATTTTTCATTTGCATTAATAATTACGTAGAAATTGAATTTATCCATTACTTTAGTACCTCACTGTATATGCAAACAATGATTATTAATCAAAAATATTTTTATATTTTTCAGATAGATGCAGAAATAGTCAAAATAGTTATTGCTGCCACTGATAGACAGAAAAAATATGCTAAATATGCTGAAAAATTATCAAAAGTAGCAGAGCTATCCCATCAATTAAATCGATGTCACCTGTTATTGAATCAAACATTAGAATCCATAGAAACATTAAACAATTACTTGGATGTTGAAGATCGATTAGAACCGTTTATTTGGACAACTGGATGAAATATATTTCAAAAATAGTCTGAGGTTTCTAATAAAGACAATTTGAGTGAAAATCAGCAAGGATGGTGTCAAATAATATTGAAATTTTAGTGATATAAACATAATTTCATTAACATTTCATCCATTTTGAACTAATCTTAAACTTAAACTAGCTCATAAACAGGTTATTACTAAGATGTTGTATTTGAAAACAACAGTTTATTTGCTACGAAATTATAAAGTTTAGCAGGGAATTTAACATTTGGGCTTGTTTCAGTAAATGAGTCAACAATACACTCATGATATAACAACTTCAAAATTTTTAGCTTCAGTAATAGGTAGCTTAAACAGAAATATGATTATAGCAGAAGAAACAAACAGTTCTAAGCCAAAATAAGAATAATATCTTGCTCAATCACTGTTTTCATAGTTATGCCAAGAGGTCTTTAGACATTTATATGTTATAATAAAAAAATAATAATTTGCAATTAATGTAATTTTTAATGTGGGATGAAGGGAACTAGGGGCTAACATTTTATAGCCGACTTTAGGTGATTTTGAATATCACTTATCCCTTGTGAAACATACTTGTGGCTTTACTCTCTCTAGTTCCAGTTGATATAAAAAATTTCAGAATATAAATTAACATATCAATTTTCAGTACTGATATCACAAGAGGGTAACTACAAACAACATAATTCTATAAACTTCAAATACTGGCTTTTTAAAACGATCTAGAGATTATTTATCGATTCTTTGAAGTCTTATGTGGTATTTTATGGATTATTTGACATTATCAAGAACTCTACTTTCAAATCAACAAATCGCTTATTCTTAAATAGTTGATTTTGATTTTATCCATATAAAATTCTTACAATTTGTATTCAAATTTATAATAGATGTCAAGTAGAAAAATAGCAGTTGTAACCAAAGTAGGTTATTTCTTTTTGATTATATTTTTTTGACTCCTACATATATGATTGAAGCGGTTAACAAATGTCAAAAAACCCTAAAGGAATAGAAAATTGTAAATTTTGTACCTTAGTTTTTAGTTTTGCCTGGATTACTGCAACATTCTATCATGTGTCTAATGATTACTTGCTATATAAGTTTGATATATTAAAGTTACATCCAGGATTATAAATCTAAAATTTTCTATTACAGAGCCCCTAATGCTTTAATGACTTGTTTATTTATTCATGACTGAAGAAAATTTTTGGGAGTTTGGAGTAGGGTGTTCGGGTTAGTAAATTCAAATATCAGAGAGGATGAAAAATGCCACAAGCTGTAAACTTTCAATTAAAAGCACAAGATGGCACATGTTTAAAGATTATATTGTTAGTTATTAAATTTTTTTTTGCTAGCTACTGACGTTAAGAGAAGTCTGTTGTAATTGTAATTGTTATAAGTATATTTCAGTGCAGATTCTAAAGGAATAAAATGAATTAATACAAAAGGTCTTTATTTTTATATTCAATGTTGATTTGATTTACTGTATTAAAATCCTGTACAGTGAATCGGTGGTAAAGTTCTTCCATTCACAATTGAATAACAGCCTGGACAGATATTCCTTTTATTAATATTTAAATATTTTTAAAAACGCAGAGAAAAAATTACCTACCTACAAGGACGTTCTGCTTAAACAGGGTACCAGACGTGAACTGAGTCCTTTTTGTACCATGTTCGATTTTATTCTGGAAAACAAAGCAAAAACCACAAACGGAAATAAATTCTTTGCACAAATCAAAACAAAATATTCTAGGTAATTACTCTTATAAAAAGAATAGAAGTTAAAAAAATTTCACTTTGTAAAGTTGTTTTATCAGCAATCATCACAACAGTCAGACTCGTCTGAACTAGAATCATCATTTGTTTGTATTATAATAGGTTGAACAGAGAGTAAAACCACATACTCTACTTCTTTCTTAATAACATGTTCGACACAATTTTTCCAAATCTCTTTGTGGTCTCCTGTCATAACTATTTTACATTTTCTACAACCTCTTTACTCAGTTTTGGAGTTTGATTACATTTTCATAATTCTGATTTTACATTTGCCCATATTAACTGTATAGGGCTATAGTTGGTGCAAAACATAGTGTAGCAATGTAATGGTATATCCCCTTTAAGTTATGTTGTGGAACTAGACTCTGAAAGGTATTGATATTTTGTTTACTTTTACCAATACCTATATTGTATTTGATGTTACGTAATTGTTGAAAAGGCGTTCGGTTTAATCGGGATGCCAGACGTGAACTGAGCCCTTTTTGTATCCAATTCGATTTTTTATGAACAAACAAAAATTTTATGAAAAAAAAAAATTTATAACAATGAATAAAACAATTCTTTAAAAATAAATATTATGTCTTGCTCCTGTTTGTCACTACTACATAAGTAACATGAAAAATATATTAAACGTAATTAATTTTCTTCAAAAAATTCTATTAGTCCTTCTCACATATCATCTACTTCACTATCACTATTTTCTTGTAACTTAATAATAAATTTATTTCCTCCATTAATATGGACCTGCCCAATATTCTTATACTCATCTTCAATTTTGATTACTTTTTTAATATCTGTATTAATTGTGCCCGCATTAACTCGATGGGACTGAAAATACAAAAATAAGGAGGAAGTCTCACTATAGAGTGTCCATGTTGCTCAGCAATACTCTCTAGGGCGTATAATTTCTTAAATTTTTTTGTATGTAAAACTTCAATCAGTTGTTGTTTTGTATAAGAATCTTCAAAGTACATATTATTATCCATTAAAAATTTTTGTAGTTCGGTCTTGTATTTGGTATTTTATTGAGCTGTCGTGAATGATAAGAAGCGTTGTCAAGAACTAGAACACTATTTGGCTCTAAGTTTGGGATAAATGTGAATTCAAACCATGTTCTTATGGTAGTCAACGTTACAATCTTCCATTTTTTTTCCACATATTTTTAAGGCATTTGGAACCCATTCTTCATTTCCACCGCAATGCACAATAATAAGTCTGGATCCTTTGTTTGCAGGCATTGTTGGCATACATATTTTTGACCCATCAGTCCTTCCTTTCTTAACCGTGTCGTGTGTATCATACCAAGTTTCGTCCAAATAGACAATTAGCCGGTTTTCTTCTCTATACTTAATTACTTGATCAAAGTATATATACCACGTTTATCCACTATTCATCTGCATTCCATGACTGCTTGACGTTTATTAATCGTTTTGAATTTGAATCCCAATTTTTAAATCCAGTTTTCGTTTTCTTACAGACATTTACATTACGGCCGACATTTGTCAATTTATTTCTTATTATTTCAATCGTTGGTAACTCATTACTTTTGTTAGAGTCTTATATGGTGGTTTTTAATAATTTTATTACAGACACATCTAAAAGTTTGATCAATCCCTTTTACCACGTCATTTCTTGCGTTCGTAAGACCCATTCTTGGCTATTTCACGTATAGTAACTTCTGTTAAATCAGATACTGCTTGCATTAATTTTTTCTTCGTCGAAACCAAACTTTTTCCGTAGATTCTTAAACACATTGAAACATATATGCTGTGTTTCCAAATTTAAATGACGTCGAATCCTGTTTTCACTTTGATCACAATTATTTAAATTTTCGTTGTTGTTACACACAATATTTCGGACCGAACTCGATATTTCCCAAGAGCGCCACATTGTAAATATTTAACTTTTAACTAAAAATATAATTGCTATATAATAAATATGTATCTTACCGAAATTACTGAGAAAAACACTACACTTTTTCTCGATGTCAGCCTACCAACTAAAGAGTGATGGTTGCTTATCTCTGGTGAACACCTGTTGTTTTCGAAAAAATTGCTATCTCAAAATATACTTTTAGTTCAGTGAAAGATGGGAAAAATAATACGTTATTTGAAAATTATATTCCCAATTCTTCTTAATAAAACGAGATATCAGGTAGTGTTAATTGTCTGGTGTTATGTTTAAGATGTTTTTAAATATAAATAGGAATATTGTTTAAAGGAATGCATTTTGTTCTATACATTAACGCTAAGTATCTTAAAAAGTTGAAGTAGGATGGCGCTCCATAATTGCGGGTTAAAAATAATCGTAATAATCGTAAATAATACATTTTAACGATTATTAGTTGAAATTATAATATTAAATGGACTATGACGGTATTTAAATCAAACGATAAGCCGAAACCTTAAAGTTCACACTATATCTCTTGCGTCGACTATACATAATATGCAATAGTATGGAGGTAGTCTTAGAAGGGTGTGACCTCGTTCTTTGCACAGTTCGTAAATATAATATATTTTATCTAACATATTTAAATTTTTTATAACATTAAGCAAATCTTTTTAAGTTAGGCGTTTCGCAAGATTGGTCGCAGGAAGAGGTTTACTGTTTTCATACATTTCAGCTCTCCTACTGTTACTATTTGGTATATTACGGAGTTGTGACGAGCGATGAATGATACGATGCGTTGTCCATAACGATTACTGACTGTGGTGGAATATTAGGTATAAGCTGTTCTCTAAACCAATTTTCACATAAGTCTGCTGTCATGTCTTCATGATAATCCGCAGTAGGCTTTAATTATTGTAGCAGATAATAATAAAGCATTAGGTAAAAAACTGGCGCGGATCCAGGATTACATTTTTTTGATGGGAAGGGGAATTTCTGAACGGGTGAAAATTTTAGTTCATATAATGAAGCGATCATGGACTAAAAACGTATGTTTCACATTAAAGGTATTCAGGATGTTTTATTTACTAATTTACTCAATGAAATACGTCAAAGTTAATGGAAGGCAGATTAAAAATGTGAAGAGAATTTATTCATAAAAACATCATACATCTAATGTTACATAGTAGTTAAACATTGAGTCTTCACTAGTATGATATCCGCTAACGTAAAAAAATAGCTACATGGTCCAAATAATGGCTTCTGAGAAGAAAAAAACTCTGCTATTGTGAAAATATAATGCAGTAACTGGCTTTAGGAATGAGTAAATTGTTTTTAGGTCCGGTCTTTACAAGTGCGAATAAAATAGCCAATAACTGACTGGAAATAAATTTATTAGGAGGTCTTATTCAACAAATAAAGTGCAAATATCACGCAAATATCTTTCAAACCGACTTTTATAAGCATTGATTTATTATTCTGTGAATTTAACACAACTAAATCTGCGTTCCTTTTGCAGGAAATCTCAGATAATCTCACCTCATTTGGATTGCCTCACTGTGTTATCATCCTTTTACAATAAGTGAGGTGAGACAAACTGATATTTCTATCTCCCCCCTTTCCGATCGTGAGCTACCACGAGACAGTCCTTACTAGTGAGATTTCCGTACTCATCGAGAAAGTGAGGTTAAAGGTCGATTCACACAGTAGTGTCGTGACCGGCACGTGATTTCACCTGTAAGATCGAAATTATTGTTCGTAGGTATTTCAGCGGACGTATTCACATCTGCCCGACCCCCAACGGATGATCGTGACATTGCAAACAGTGCTGTGACCGACACCAGAACTTAAATTTTATATTAGTTCCAGACGATATTTTTGGATTTTCACGGTAGTACAACTTGTTTCTTTTTGCATTTAAATATGAATGATGAGAAACTAATTGAGTTGGTCCGTGGTTATCCCGTCTTATATGACATGCGTCACTCAAAGTATATGGATTTCAAGAATGCTATTTGGAGTAAAGTAGGAGCCGAAATAAAAATGGATGGCGAGTAAAAAATATTATCTGTTGGTCTGGTCACAGAATGAACATGAGTCATCATTATGCAACTTAGAGATTTTTTTTGCCTGATTTATTTTAATACATGTTCATTCCTTGAATAAACCATTTGTATTTATTATTATCAGTACTTACCCAAAGTTTTCTCCAGTGGTTCCAATTTGTCTACGCTCGAAAATGGTAGGTTCTAACGTCAAAGAGTTGACACTCACGTGAAACTCAGAAAATCGGTCTCGATGCCGTGGCTTTTCACGATGAATCCTACTGACTGCGCTAGTTAAACGCTAAGATATTTTTTTAAAACTTATTTTTCAACTATACAAAATTTTACTAATTAAATTTGATGTTTACAATACAAGGTACAGAATTATAATAACAATTATTAATGAGAGCTACACCAAGTAGACTAATTGCTGACAACAGCAACCTTTATTTTATGTAAACAGGATGGCTTCAAATAACTTGCGTGTATGCAGGATGTCCTCATATAACTTGCAGTCCGATCTCAAAATACGAGGCGAACAACAACTTTATAATTTTATAATCAGGGAAGTGCTTATCGTAAACAATATGGGCTCGGAACCAACTTTAGTGACTAAGCATCGCCGTGGAGTTTTAGATATAACAATCACCACGCCTTTCATAAGTGCTGACATTGTTTACTGGACAGTTTCAACCTATCCCTCATGTTCGGACAGTAGACACATCCGTTTTGACATAAGGTCAAGCCGATTAACTCCTACCTCAATTTCGGGGCCCTAAAAGAGGAGACTGGAATGGTTATACCAAATCTCTACAGCCCCTTGGGTAACATTATTAGACCCATTAGAAATAGTGCAGAACTTGAAGTGACTAGTGATCAACTCCAAACAGCCCTCATATCTATCTACCAAGGTAACTGCTCACTAAGGGAATGAAGAGAGAATAGAGGTACACTAGAAATAAAAAGAAATGAGGTCCAGCGCCTCTTCAACCGGGTCAAACCCAGCAAACATGAATGAGCGGTAGATAGACGGGCCATAGCTGTTAACTGCGGTTAGATGTCGGCAGCGGCACAGCGATGTCGGTAAATACTTGGAATGATATCAGTTTTGCCGCCTTGGCTGAACATACGCATATTTATGGTGGATGTTTGTAATTTAGCCACAAATTACCCGTTGAAAATTTGCGATAGTCGCGCCGATGTCGTTTTGACACAGTATGCATGCCGGCATGCGACCTGTAATGAAAATAAAACATTGGCATTACTGAATATCACATTGGCAGTTGGCACTACTGCTTATTTGCTAGACGTTGTGTTGAACACGTGTTGAAAATCAACCTAGTCTAGTTGTGTTGTGGTGTGGTAATTAATAATTAATCACTGTAGCGACAATTTTATTAGATTTGTGTGTTGTATCCAATCTATTCGGAGTAAAGGCACGAGCAGATATGTCCGGAAACACAGAAACGTAAGTACATACATCATTTGTTGCATCATATACCATCATAATATATGTTTCCTCTAGAAAACCCCTGCATAATATCTCAAAGAGCACTCGTCAAAAACAGCGTCTTGCGAAAAATGCTGTTAAGGATATAGTCTCCACTGTAGAAGCTGATGTTATAATAGACAATATATCTCGTAGAAGTAATAATCTTTGTGCTGATAGTGAGCCCGGACCCAGTAAAGCTATTGGCGAACATATTTTTTTATATTTATATATGGAATATTTATTTATTTTTCATTATATTTCTTTGTTTTAGTCATCATGTTTCATTGTTAAATCTATAAGTATATATATATAGCCTGTAGATTTGCATAAATCATTGATTAAGCCCCAACAGTGGGATGCCGGCGGTTGATTAGTAGGATACCCGCAATCGCGCCATAATCTGTACAATGCAATATCAGTTCACCCTAACTTAGTCAATCCGCTAAAGTCCCGCTATATAACGAAGCGGGTGGTAGTCTGGAGGCCTACTGGTGGCCGTCGCGAGACGGGCTAGCCGGGCCGGCGACGTATCATGATTGTGGCCCACTTATGATGTCCGTCGGTTGTTTTTAAAGTGCCTCTAGAGGCCCACGTGTAACATGTTTGCTGGGAAGAGTCAGGTGACTGGGACAAATATCGCAGTTCTCTAGCGGAGTACAACAAAGCCATCAGAGAGGCAAAAAAAGAGTCCAGGAGGAGGTTCTGTCAGAGTATATCAGACATACTACAAAGGAAACGTTACAGATTCTACTACAGAAGCACTTCCCTGGTAGTCAGATTCTGGAGAACAAGCCACAGTGCCAGCTCGCCCCCACACAGCCAGCTGGTGGAGATGATTCGAGGCTCAAAGCTAAAATTGTCTCTCCAACACAGTCATATGGGCGGGAAACTAGGATGGAATCTTCCCCGACCTTCTCAAAAAAGGTCCCCGGGCACAGCGGCGTGGAGGGCATTGAAGAGGCCGACGCTCTCGCCAGAAAAGGAACCGATTTTGCTTTCATCAGAACAGAACCCGCCGTTGGCATTGCAATAAGTACCGCCAAAAGCTACGTCTCAGATTGGGCCAAGCGTAAAACGCTCAGGCTCTGGAGAGACACACCGGGGCTCGCACACTCGAAGGCGTTTATCGCAAACTTTCGAAGGAAGGTTCTTAACAGGTCTTAGAATGGCGTAGATCTGATTTACGCATTCTGACTGGACACTATCGTCTACGAACACACTTGAGAATTTTGGATCACTAACAAAAATCGGACTGTCGCTTCTGTTACGTGGAAGACGAAACTGCAGAGCAAATTCTCTGTACCTGCTCCGTACTGGAGCTTTACCCGACTGGAACCCAAGGACTTTAAAAGAAGTCTCGCCTAGCACAACCATCACCTTTATCGGAAGGTGTGGCCTGTACAGTGAACTTTAACAAGATGTGAGCCACAATATACACATATGGGTCACAGTGGACGGCGTTAATTATTAACCCACTCACCTATAACCTTAAACCATCCTCAGTAGCGCTTTCATAAAAACTTTGTTGCTATTTAGAATCTTGCCATATTCTAAAAATAATAAACATGTCCATTGTCAGTCCTTTAATCATCGATGATATATAAAGATATGTCTTATGTGATTACACTTGAACCATAATTTTGAATGTACTTTTGAATTATCAATCATTTCGCTATGTCTGTTCATTTCTTTTCTACCAATAAAACATCGCTTCATATTTTCTAACCAGTGGATAGGTAGTAATAAAATGAGAAAATTCGATAAATAGCCACTAAACGTTTTTATTAATTTAATATTTAAAAATGCAAATAATCTTGTTTAATAAAGTCTGAGACCATTTCTCCGACTAAAGCTATAGCAGCCATTGGGTGCCCTGCAAGAGTAAATGGAAAAATGCTTCCATCCGCAATTCGCAATCCTTTGATACCATACACCTTACATTCTGAGTTTACCACATCACCACCTGAAGGATTAGGTCCCATCGGAGTAGATCCTACAGGGTGATAAAGGTTCATACTCATTTGACGTATAGCGCATTCCCAGTACTCCCTGGATTGGTAAATAAAATTATTACACGCCCTTAGTGGTCCTCCCTGCAGCGTTGTACCCAACTTTTGCATGGATTTGGTTCTAGCAAGTCTTAGCATGATTTGGATACCTTCATAAATTCTTTCCAAATCTCTGTTACCAGGATCTGACAAAAATCTGTTGTCTATAACTGGATAATCGAATGGGTCGTTACTCTTCAGACGGACAGTACCAATGGAGTCAGAATGTAATGAAACTATGTACAAAACAAAGGATTGTGCTCGCTCAATATTTTGCCAGACGTCTTCATAGGTTTCATCCGTCAACCTAAAGGCTCTTTGAGAAAGATCATTTGTAGCGTTTGAAGGTATGAACATTATTTCGATATCGGGGTAGCCTGTACCTAAAAACAATAGTAAAGGGAAATATACGTTTGCTTAGAATTTTACATTAGCTGAGCATAACTAATTTCCATCATACTCTCAACGCGATTGGGAAATAGTTTTAAAATCTTTTTAGCTGTGATTTGGTTATTCATAATACAAGTAGAATAGTTCATATCCCTCAGTATATGAGCTCTCCGAATAAATATTGATATGGCTCTTTTATTTTTCACAAAACAGCAAATGTTACTAAGCAGTTAATAGAGTCTGCAAGCTTGACAAGAAGCTTCTACTTTGTTAATTTCGATATAAGGCCTGACATCTGTTAAGAAATCATCAAAGTTTGGAGCGTTTTTAAAAATGCAAAATATTTTATATTTTTGTTGATACATTTATATTTTGGATAAAAAAGACCTCTAGGAAAAATATAGAGGTTTTTCAAAAATTTGAACTAGTTCATTAATTTTACCTTCCATAACACCCAGTAAAAATTATTTTATTGCGGTAATATTTGGCATACATATCAGGGAGTTCCTAATAATAAAATGATTAAAATTTCACTCCAATCGGGTGTGAGGATAATCTGCTCACCAACTTTAATAATAGGTTGCAGCTCCACGATTTCTCACATTCCCTAATGCGTCTGGGAATATTCATAATCAGGTGATCAATATCCTTCTGGGATATCTCATTCCATGCCACCTCTATCGCATCTCGAAGAGCCATCAGAGTTTGAGGAGGACGCTGTTAATTTCTTCATCTTCTAGCGATTATGTCCCACACATGTTCAATTGGGGACAAATCCGGGTATCTAGGGGGCCAAGGTAGGATATAAATTTGAGACTGGTGGAAGCAGTCCAATGTATGTTTGGTTATATTTGGCCGAGCGTTATCTTTCTGAAAAGTTGGATTTTCAAGTGTCCTAAAATAAGGAATCAGATGAAGTTTTAATATTTCTTGAATGTATCGATGTGCATTCATATTGCTCCTGATGAAGTTTAAAGGGGACCTCGAGTCATAAGCAATGGCACCCATATTATAACTCCAATAGTGCGCTCAACCGCTCAACAAAAAATTGAAGTCGATTTTTTCGATGTTCCAGAGTTAAAGGTAACACCAATTGAGGTCGGTATGAAAAAAGTCCAAACCTTCTTATCCAAATATGAACACTTCGCATTCCAAGGACCCTTCCGTGTTCTGTAAACCACTGAGTTGCTATTGCCCTTGTTGATGAGAAACGATCTTGGCCCTCTGTTCTCCTGCTCACTCGTCCTCTACCTCTTCGTGTTCGGTATTATTGATGACATGCCTGATAACACCTGACAACAGTATCCACACCCCTCTGTTTATACTACCATCAATTTCTGGGAACGACAGCCCAGCTTCCCGAAGACCAACAATTCGACCTCTCTCGAACTCAGTTAGCTGCCGATAATTTGAATTTATTCGCACACTAGGCATGATAAACACTTGTGAATTCTTGTAAGACAACATTTAAAACCTAATTCTATATTCTGATATCGGAATGGGCCGGTTCGTCCAGTACTTAAAACAAAAAAAAATTGAATAATAACAGGGGTGTCCAATTGATCAAATTCTAATATTGTATTATTTATGATAAAAATGTACATGACATATTTTTGAAATAAAATAAAGTTTACTCGGTGTTCGGGTTTCTATGTTACTGAGTAAATTTCACAGTATACTATCTCGACTCCTGATTAATATGCTAATGTCCGACACGTAAACCACAATTAAATTTACAGATAACCGCTCAGCAAAATATTCCCCACAACGCTTATATATTTATAATCATAACATGGGAATGAAGGAGAAATAGAATGAAGAAGATTGAATTGACTGTTGAATAGATTTTATACCCTTTCTGGAAAGAGGAAAAGATGTTCATTAGAAAGGAACAAACCATCTCATAGATTTTTGTGATTGGAAATGTATGTCGAGTCTATTACAGGTAATATTTATAAGGATGTTGAGGCATTATTTAGTCTTTTAAAATATTTTGAATAAATTGGGGAATTGATTTGTAGTTTAGTCTTCTTTCGCAAAGTCATCTAATTATTAGGTGGTTGTGCATAGTTATTGTAGTACTTATTATAGGGACATATTAGAATTTGTCTGTTACACCTGCTTTCTCTGCTCGAAAAGGTTCGTTCACTCTGTTTGATTCTCATATGTTGAAATTGTTCGGTTATCCCCTGTTCCGGGTGTCCCAGTAAGAATGATTCTCGAATATGGCTTTCTTCAAAAAAATCCGGCGTATATTTGATATTACAAGCTTTAGACTATCTACTCAAATAAGGGATGGGAGGTGGGTTAATTTATTATGAAAAAACGCCCATAGCTCCGGTTCTACTTGACCGATTACCGATAACTTAGTCTTCCTGAAAACAGCTCTTTTCCAATAGTATAATAATAATAGTAACAATTTTGACATAACCTAATGAGTAACATGCACGCTAGAGGGCGCTATTTTTTTAAATCACTTATCTTTAGAAAATATTGAATAGGAGTGTACAGTTTTAATCGGGGATCATAACAGCAGACGTAATTAGCAACACAATATCGAAAACCGCTTGTCGATATCTTTTTCATGTCCCGAGATATCTTAAAATTAGTGTGCATTTTATTTTGATTAGATTACCTACGGTTGTAGGTACGGGACTGATTTTAACAATTTTGAACTAATTAAATTGACTTTTCTGTCCCTATTAATAATTATTTCAATATTGCTGTTAATGTTACTGGGCAACTGCGTTAAGGAATATACACTATTGTCCACAGAATACTGAATGTAGGGTAAATTTTTTAAGGGATGCATTGCCTCTTCTTCTAGAATATATACCCCTATCAATTCGTAGGACCATGTTGTTCCAACACGATGGGTGTCCGGCGCATTACTCCATAGACGTTAGAGACGTTTTAGATGATGCATACCCTCTGATAGATGGATAGAACGTGGCAGCCAATTTTTTTGGCGAGCCAGGTCATCAGATTTGACTGTCTTAGACTTTTTCTCTGGGGGCGGATTAAAGAGCTTGTAGGCCAACTACTCGAGATAATACGAAATGCCATTCAGAGTATTTCAAGAGCAGAAATTGATACTGCTGTTCAATTTACTCTTCAAAGAGTAAACACTTGAACGTTTAGGTCGTCACTAGTTGCGTTGATTTTTTTTCATATTTGATTAATGTTTGTTTTGATTATTGTTTCAATTCATTATATATAGATATTAACATTTGGCAAATGTTTGTTTTCTCCCATGGCCCACTACTTCTTTTTATATATTTCTACTTTAACATCCTTAACGCCGTTTCCCTAACAATAACAGTAATATTAAATAAGAATTGAAATTATTATTAAATTTAATAGCACAAGGAAACAGTGGCGTACTGACATAGTTGGGGACCTGGGACGGCTATAGATGAAGGGGCCCTCTATATATAGTACTCTTGTGAACGTCCACATATATCGACGCTTACAAGGCAACATGACGTAAACGCCTAGACGATAAACTCTCAATAAATGGAAAAAAACTGTTCACTTCTCTATACTACATATTTTGGTTGCAATTTTTTTATGAGTTACTAAAGATAATCTATAATTTCGTACAAATGTAAAATTAAAAGAGCAAAATATGCTATTTTCATTTTTCTTGCAAGTAATGTCGCTTGTGTCAAACGTTTTCTTCGACGTGGAGGTTAAGTCAAAAGTCTAAGTTTAAAATTGTTAACCTCTCCCTATAGTTGATCATACAGTACTGGTGGTTGTGCCACCCTCGTTTGCTTCTATACGAATCTGTTCACGAAGTTTTGGCGCTTGCGCAGTTTTAAATCAAGTTATCTCTGGAAATATTGCATATTTTACGGGGTTTATTTTGTTATATAAAAATTGGCGCTTAGTCCTTCAATATGATACATGGACCTGAGTTTGTGCAATAATGGCGCTTAAGTCATTTTGCCTTGTGAGCGTCGATATGTAGTGTGTGTTAAATGTGTTTTAAATGTAGCGTTATAGTACAATTTTAAACAAAATGAGATTACCATGATGGAGCACTCGCTGAGGTTCAGTTCGCAGAGCTTTATAATCTGATGAAGGTCAAAAGAATGAGCGAAACGTTATTTTATGATGCAAAACTTTTCCTTTAACCTTTAACATTTTAAGTTTTTAAAGGTTGGTTTTAATGCATCGTGATGAACACTCCACATAGTAACACTAATAAGTCTTTTCACTGTCACTCCAACAGTTTAGATAACAAAAGA
This sequence comes from Galeruca laticollis, assembly GCA_963921935.1. Lineage (NCBI taxonomy): Eukaryota > Metazoa > Arthropoda > Insecta > Coleoptera > Chrysomelidae > Galeruca > Galeruca laticollis. The sequence continues at coordinate 64,143,913 of OY998182.1, forward strand.
AATTGCTATCAAGAACAATGAAGGTAACAGACAACAGACATAAATATGTTTATAATGATATTTTCTTCTAAAATTACATAATACTATGTATGTTGTACAATATTGAGAGAAATCAAGACATACATATTTCAATGAAAAGTACAATCAAGAAGCGAACCTTGACTTCTGAAAATTGTAGGATTAATTCATCAAAATTCACATGTTCTGCAGCACAGGTGGTGGTCGTATATTCTAAGGCTTTATTCATCAGTTCTCCCCGACTCTCTTCTAAAAATATTTTCAGTGTTCTCAGCTTCAGTACACACTTTTCTAAACTAATATCTTGGATTTGGAGGTATTTTTGGGCGTAGTTGACTTCTTGTGAAATGCGGTACCATAGGTGCAAGAAGCAAAGAAAACTGAAGTTGCAAATGTTTTTCATCAGTAGCTCCGCTGCTCCCCTTGCATCTAAATTTTCAGCAGCACCACACAATGTCTCCACAGCATCGACCAACTTTTCGAAATTTTTAAAGTTTGGTTTTAGTGCATCATGATGAGGACTCCACCTAGTATCACTAAGTCTTTTAACGGTTTCTTTGAGTACCTGCCATCTATGTGCTGACCAAGAAAACGTATTGTACACACTTTCCAACGTTCCAAAAAATGTGACACAAGCAAGAAAACTACCAAAAGCATGAACATCACATAGATTGAGAGAATGGTTTGCACAAGGTACGAGAATCGCTTTCGGGTTTTGTTCTTTAATCCTTGTTTGTATTCCTGTATAAACATCTGACATTGTTGTAGCATTATCGTAACCTTGGCTTCTACAAAGTTTTATATCCAAGTGATTGGAGTATATCCTCTGTAATGTCGTGTGCCTTTTTCTCACTAAGTGGAATGAAACCTAGAAATTATTCTTTGACCTCTACTTTCCTGTTGACAATTTTCACACATCTTATTACTTGACTCATATGTTCCATGTGGGATATGTCAGGCGTGCTATCGAATAGTACTCCATAGTACTTTGCTTTCTTGATTTCAGAAATTATTTCTTCTTTTACGGCGTTGCCCAAAAGAGAAGTAAACTCATTTTGTATTGCAGGCGATAAGTAAGATAATGAAATCATTCCTGCTTACAATGATTGTTGAAGCCGTATGATGTGCTCGTTTAAAATAGGGTCATAATGTGACAGAAGATTCACCAGTTCTAAGAAATTGCCACGGTTTGCAGAGTCAATGTCTAAACGGCAAATTCTGCTTAGTTAAAAAAGTGATATCCAAGAGCCTATGTAAAATGTCCTTCCATTTCTTCCCCTCTCTTTCCATAACGTCTTGGTGAGCAGCATCGATTGTTTTGTTTTGAAAAAGTCTTACTTCAAGAGTTTTCCATTTTTCGAAGTTCTTAACATAGAATTCAGAGCTTTCATTGCCAGACACTTTAGGGTTTGATTTCCAACAACTGTTGAATCCTGTGATGAAACTGGATGTCATAGCGTGTATATCGTTGTTATCAAAAAGCTTGCAACAGAAGCTAAACAATGATTTCTTTTCAGGGGAATAAACCATCAATTTTCTTAATATCTTTTCACCACTAGGGAGCTGTTTTTAAATCCAATTAGTGTTCAACTGTCGGGCATGACCTTTGGAATTTTCCACAGGCTTCTGCACAGCTCCAAATGGTCACTCTAAGTGTTGGTAAATCTCGCTTCCTCGTCTTATTATCTCGGTCCTAAGAACATCTGGCACTGGAATAGGCCAATTTCCAACATCAAAATTTAATGAAAAATCCTCTGATTCTTCAGGTGGATCTGACTCTGGGTTAGAACATAGCAAAGGGAGTATGTCTTCTTCATTTTCTTCCCCATTCCCTCCTTCCTCATTTTCTTCTTCAGTTTGTTTTTCTAGCCCTCCATATTTTTGTTCTTCGCCTTTCCCTTCTTGTTCTTGATTGCTTTTGTATTTAACTCGTTGGTCATATCTTGTACTTGGACTTTCTATAGACTTGGACACATCTAGCTCTGTTTCATTGTTTGCCTGAAATGAGACCCTTTGAGGGAGTTTCAAAATTGAACCTAACAGACGTTGAATTTCTTGTTCTTTAGCTTATTGTTTTTTCTTCTTTTCCCATCCACTGGGATAACTTCGTTTCATTTTATCGTCAATTTGCTTGGTTCTTAAAATAATAATATTTTAGCCTATATTTTTAAAATACCAAAAAAGCAAACCTAAGAATAAGAGATATAGTAGGGCTTGTAACAGGTTATATTTGTATTTTTTGTTTTATTATTTTTTATAACTGTTTTCAGAATCAAGTTATTTTAGTTATTTTTTAGCTCTTCGTTATTTGAAAAAACATGAAGTAATCTAGGATGTTACAATATTCCTGATCATGAAATTAAATTTCGATAAGACTTAATACAACCAATAAGCTACAATACATAGCAATAGGCTTCTTCAAAAATTGTTTATGGCAATCGAAATACGCTGACACTTAACTTGCAATATTTCAATATGAAACATTCGATAAATACGATAGAGTCCAGTACCATAAACGTGATGACAAAGTCGTGACATACGCTTGACCAAGTGCTTGGTGAATAACTAATTAACCACTAAGGCGTGGTTGAGGGCTATCATGCCGTGCACCCGTGCAGACAAAACACTGCTTATGTTAACCTCAGCTCAGTTTGTAAATAGCCATGCAAAATAAAAATAATCGCGATTAAAAAGAATTAGTACTCTGGCATATGGAGGCCTGATAAATTTTTTTTTTGTTTTTTAAAACGATTTGTATTTTTTGGCCGTTTGGGGGCCTATGATGGTGCGGGGCCTGGGCGGACCGCCCCTACCGCCCCCCCTTAGGTACGCCCCTGCAAGGAAATCAATTTTAATTAATTCAAAATTGTTAAAATCCATTTCATACCTACAACTATGGTAGGTAATCTAAAGGGTGATTCATTGCTAATAAGAAATAATTTAATAGTAGAATCTTGACTTCATATTATGAAGATTTACCCCAAAACATCTAAAAAAAAATGTAGCTGATGCTGTAATAACTATGTCGATGTTTTGGGTCAGTGGATTGTAACAATGTAACTTTAATCCGTTTAATTCTCAGTAAGCAGCTACAGTTTTATTCAGGTGTTTTGGGTTAAATCTACATAATTTGAAGTGAGGACACTACTGTTAAAATATTTCCAATTAGTAATGAATCACCTTGTATATTCAAAGGAAAATGCTTAAAATTTACACTTTTTTAAATATATCTCGGGACAGGCAAAAGATATCGACATGCGGTTTTCGCTATTATGTTGCCAATTGAGTCTACTTTTATAATCCCCGATTAAAACTGCGTACTCTCATTCAATATTTTCCGGAGATAACTAGATTTAAAAAAAAGGCGCCCTTTCTAGCGTGAATGTTAATTATTACGCTATGTCGAAATTAATACTCTTATGTTGGTACAAAAGAGCTGTTTTGAAGAAAACTAAGTTTACCAAAATCGGTCAAGTATAACCGAAGTTATGGGCGTTTTTTCATAACAAAGTTCCTATTCAACCCCCCTTCCCCCCATTTGAGTAGATAGTCTAAAACTTGTAATATCACATATACGCAGAATTTTTTGAGGAATGCGATATTTGTTTTTGTAATGACCCTTAATTTTGTAAAATTTGGTTTTTAAATTAAATTAGACCCTCTAGCGGTAGACATACAAACCAGTTTTTTCTCAATGCCACTTTTATTATAAATTTTTCCCACAGCTGTACTATAATCGGTTTCTTATATATGGTCGAGAGCCATTCTTATTGGGACACCCGGTACATGATTGATAGGTATGTATATGACCATTACAAATTACTCCGTTTTGTTTTATAAATCTGACCCACATTCTTTTCTACACAAATCACAAGTTCTCCTACCATTATTTTTTAAACATCAATTATTTTATACAAGGTTAGTTTAAAATATGGAAACATCTGAATATCTCACAAACGGAAGAAGATAAAAAAATATTTTATTACGTGTTGCAAGGTTGCCATAGTAGCATATTTTCATGATACAACCAATCGTACAGGGTGGTCATGAAAAGCGTAGTGACTGCAGAGATTGATTTTTTAAACGGAACACACTGTATAATATATCATTTTATTAATCCTTTCGACTTCCAGATTAACTTTGTTATGGCCAAATTCTATGGTTACGCAGATATCGGCACTTAAATTATTGCATTACATGTTTTGATAAAACTAATAGTAACACATAAATACAGTAGAAACGCGGAGTCTTTTCCATCACGTGACTGATACGACCTCAACCGTTTGCATCTTACTCAAAACAATACGACAAACGCTTGTATTGAGTTTCGCTCTTTTTCTGTTATTAGAAGAAGACTACCAACATAGTATATGTTGAATAATATCGTTAACTAAGTCACGTGATGGAAAAGCTTCACCGTTTCTACTGTATCTTATGCACGGCAATTAACAAATAAAAATCTTTTCACATGTGTTGCAGGGTTGCCACGGAAATATAAAATACGCGGAGTGATAATGAAAACCGTAGCCAGTAAGCCTCAAAATGTTTATTCTAGTATTACATCTTGAATCCTATTAATACTACCTAATAATCAACATTCAAAGAAATGAAGAAAAATAACTGAACACATAAAATGAAATATTATACTGGGTGTTCCATTTAAAAAATCAATCTCTGCAGTCACTACGCTTTTCATGACCACCCTGTAAGTTTTGTTGTCTCATGAAAATATGCTCCTATGGCAACCTTGCAACCCGTAGTAAAATCTTTTTTTATTTACTGCCGTTTGTGAGATATTCAGATGTTTCCATACTTTAAACTAACCCTGTATAATTCAACCTTCATCATTAGAGTCAAACTTATTATTTTAATTTTTGTATACTCTCAAATTTCCCGCCTTTTCCGAATACGAATGGTGAAACTGAAGCAAATTAAATCGTTAGAAGCAAAATTTTGTGTTTTGTCCTTCTTTACCGAGTTACCGTAATCCAGGGTAACTTTGTAACTTAGTTATTACTTTGGGATAACCTGTACTTTTTCCACATTTCACTTCAAAAAAATCCTAAATCTGAAAAGACAACAAATTTTGGTACTCAATCTTATAAATAAGGTAGTCTGAAAAATTGTGAGGTTTGGCAACATCGCATTCGTTTTGACATCAGCCAGTGTATTTTCACCATCTACAGGCATTACCACGTGATTTTCAAAACTTTGTAGTGGATAGTACAAACTACTAAAGATATTTGATTTTTGGTAACTACATTTTAGTAAGTGACATTTTGCCTAAGTATTGGTAATATACGAGTAGTTGAAGAAATTGTCATCATTTAAAAAATATATATTTACATCTAAGCAAAAAATATTAACATATGGAGGTAACTTTGGAACATGTCCAAAAGTTGGACCGCAAAAGCAAATTCTAGTAACAAATTTGAAAAGCGTGTTGTACCAAAGTTAGGCCGGTGCTTTAAGTTTGACTTGTTTTACAATTTTTTTAAATTCTTCAGGTGCAATAATGCTTCGCAATCCACGTCGCCAGCTTAGTGCGCGACATTACAAAATTATAGCGAAGAAAAGTTACAACTGGCTCTTGAAAAGATTTAAAGCAAATCGATTTACCTTAGAAATGTGGCCAAAAAATACCAAATATCAGAAAAATAATCTGTGTAATAAACTCCATGGAAAGCATCTTCGTAGACCTGGAAAGCCGACAGTCTTCTCGGAGCGAGAAGAAGAATCCTTTAGTGGACACCTAAATGCCTTATCTGCATTTGGTTTTCCAGTTACAGCTGAAGATTTAAAAGTATGCGTACGTTAAGAGTTACTTAGACAAGGGAGAAAAGATCCTTGTTTTCAAAACAATTATCCAGGTTCTGATTGGGTTCATTTATTTTTAAAGCGCAGGCCAGAACTTAGTCAAAGATTTTCCCAAATTATTTCTCATGCTCGCTCAGCAACAGATGATGAAGGTATAATTAAAGAGTACTTTCATAATGATATGCGGAAATACCGAGGGCCAGCTTGCTCCAGTATATATTAATTACAAACCTCACAAGCTATGGTCAACTTAGACGGAAGGCGGTCCATTAAATGCTCGTTACAACCGCACGAACAGTGGATGGTTTGACTTCCAAGTATTTGAGGACTTGTTTGTCAATGTAATACTTCCCTTACTAAAACGTCAAGAAGGTCGTAAAGTTCTGATTGGGGACAATCTTAGTTCACACCTAAATGTGGATGTAATCAGTCAGTGTGAATCAAATAACATAATATTTATTGTATTACCCCTCAACACAACACATCTCCCCCATCCGCTGAATGTAGCCTATTTTCGTACCATGAAAATACACTGGAGGCAAATACTGAACAACTGGAAAAACACGGCTGAAGGATGTCGTTTTAGTGGCATACCAAAGGATACCTTACCTAGACTTTTAAAAGCTTTAATGACAAAACTGGAAGAGCGCGAAGCTGAGAACCTTAAATCTGGATTCAGAAAATACGGGATTTATCCTTGCAATAAGTCCTTTTAAATAGACTGCTGACATGTTGTTTCTGATGACCTCGCAATAAAAATAATTGTTGGAGAAAACTTTCTGGAGCCCCTTGCCCAAATACGTCAAGAAACTACAGCACCACGTATTCGCAGAAGAAAACAACTCCAAGTACCTCCTGGTAAAGGAATAACAGTGTACGATGTACTGAACACCAGTGAGCCTCCTAACATTTCACAGCCCTTCACATCTGGACTTCACAGCACGAGCATCCAAGAAAATCTTCAGGATTCAGATTCGAATGACAGTCTACCTTTATTTGAAATGGCAAATAAAAAACATTCCAAAAGGCCAAAGTGCGATTCGGAGAGCACAAGGATAGCATTGAGAATGTAAAATACGCAGAAAGTGTAGACAGTCCTTCTTATCCAGACCTTTCCGATTATCCAGAACCAGAAGAAGAAGTCAAAAAATCAACATTTTCTGCGGAAACCAAAAGTGTTGGAAACTATGTTTTAGTTATTTACGACAACAAATATTATCCTGGCCAAATAACGAAAGTAGGAATGAAACGATTGTAAATGTTATGACGCCCTATGGAAAACAGTAGAAATGGCCATTCCACAAGGACGAACTATTTTACAGTGACAAGAATATACTAATGGCAATAGAAGAACCAGAACGCCGAGGATATTGAGAGGCTTTTGATGTTCCGGAATGCAACGATTTAACATAAAATATGCTCTAAGACTTTATAGACTTCATTTTTTCAGTTACCATGTTTTAGTTTGTAGTCCACTACTTTAAAATATCAAAGAGTTTTATTTTTATAAGTATACCTATACGTTTTTGTAACTATAAGATTAAAAAAATATATGTTTTAAAGCAATAAGAATTTCAAAATAAATCTTTAGGAGCCCTTTTTTATTTTTTTCTGTCCATTCTGAATTTAAAAATGACACAATAGTTGTTATTAATTTTAATTTTTGCCCATAACTATTCCAAATAGGAATTATTTTGTGTGTTTAAAATATCAAATTTAAATTTTGTGCTGATATGCGTGTCCACACCACCCACCACCTTTTGAACCTCTATCCCGTCTTACCAAAAAGAAAGAAAAACAAATGCACAAATGTCTTATTGTAAAATTAATAAGCAATCTCAATCTGTTATACAGACTATCCCATATAATGTACGTAAAATTACAATGATGATCTACAAAAATTACGATGCTGCAAAAATTCGGAAACAGTAAGATAATTGTATTTAATAAATAGACAATAATGGTGCCAAAGTATTAAATTATGAAAAATGAAGGTAAACATATACTCATAACAACGAAAAAAAACAACAAATAACAGTAACCTTCGCAATAGCATCGAGTTGCTATTCAACTTGAGTATTTTTAATCTCCTCTTCAGCCTTTAAGCGTATTTTCTCGCCTTTAACACTTGTGCATACCAAAGCATCTTTGGTCCATACTTTTTGATTCTCCAATTAAGTTGGTATTTTTAGTTTCTTTTTATTTAAAAACACCTTGTTCCTATCTTCATAGCTACCGAACTGTACCGGAACAGTTCTTGGATCATTTTGTTCCGTTTGTTTCTTTCCAATGCTGTAACACTCCATAATTTTAATGTCATTTATCTGCAACTTATTTCGAAACATCGTTAGTTAGATTGTGCTCCAACGTATTTTCTGTATCTTTTGGTATCCATATACTGATTTATTTTATCTCTTTGATCTCGGTTGTCCAACTTCACTCGTAAATTTTTATTTTCACTAATCACATTGAAAATTTTAGAATAAATGAGTGTAATTTTATTATTGATTTCTTCTATATATTTTTCAATTGTTGCTATAACACTATCAGCTATTTTTTGGACAGACCTAAAAATTTGTCGGTACTAATAATACCATCAAACATTTTTTGTGAAATGTCTTTAACAACTTGCATTAATTCACTTTTTTGTCTTTCCGTAAAGACCATTGTTCTTAGGTATGATATTTATTTCAGGATGTAGGTATACTGAGATAAATGATTCACTAAAATTTACTTTCGGAAATATTGAAAATTAACAACTCTTATACTCGTTCAGCCAGAGCGACGAATAAAATGTTCTACTCACTACGAAGGCTCATTTTCAATCTACACGTTGAAAGTATAAGTGCCCATACAATATCCCTTTTTAATACTAACAAAAATTATTCCTCATTTAATTCCAACGTAAAACAATAATCGCCTCATAGTCAACGGGAAAATGTAAGAGGCACATGGCATTACCAGTGTGTTAGAAAGAGGCATGTGAGATAGACAATCTAAAGTCAGCGTAGATTATTACAGTTAAAATAAGGATACTAGAATATACGAATACGAATCGCGCGTGCGCCTCTCGAGGGCGGTACTACTGACCAGCTATAGTTTCGAGGTTTCGACGTTTAACTGTACGTCACTACCTGTTTGTTTCCGAATGACGAACGATCTTTGTAAATCTTATAAAATGAGCATGCAGATACATCAAAAAGTAAAATTGTAAAATGGTATTATCAGGGTAATTCATATAGAGAAATATCAGAAAATTTGTTTATTGTTGCATTCGAAAATACCCAACCAATTAGCAAGAAACAAGTGAGAACGGTAATTAAACATTTTGAAGAACGTGGATGTGTCATTCCTACAAAACATGGACCGCGTACACAAAATCGTCAAATCCAACCCGAAAAAGAAAAAAAGAGATATTTTAGTCTGTGCAAGTGTGGAAAATAATCCTCTGGAGTCGTCCAATCATTTAGCCAAGGATTTTGATGTTGATCCGAAACGATTCGCACTGTATTAAAAATGGTTATCGTAGTTTCAAACTGAAAAAAAGTCATGAAATATTTCCAGACGATCAATTTCGCGAAATGGAATTTTGTGAAATAGTAATGGAAAAAGATACAATTGGATGCAAACTATTAAAAAAATATTTTGTTCACAGATGAATCGACTTTTACCATACACGGTGCACATAATTCATCCGTTATGTGATATTGGTCCAGGAACTACAATAGTAGAGCTCAATATCCCCAAAAGTTATATGTTTGGGATGGAATATTAGGTGAATCTTTAATTGGACCATTTTTTTGACAGCAATTTAACCGGACAAAAATATTTGAATATGTTGCAAAACCAAATTACTCCTGCCCTCATTCAATTAGGTGTCAACTTCAATGATATTTGGTACCAACATGACGGTTGTGCATAGCTTAATTATCGATTAGCAATAAATTTTTTAAATACCAATTTCCCAATCGGATAATCTCCACGAATGGTAACATTAGATGGCCTACTAGATGTTCAGATTTGACACTCAACGATTTTTTTCTGGGGTTAAGTGAAATCGAGAATTTATGGATTCCAGGAGAGCAGGGCCAGTCCTCTGAATGAACTTAGGAAACAAATTAAAAGCTTCTTATAACTTGTTCTCGTATTAGAACAATGCATTTTACAATTAATATAAATGTACAATCGAAAGCCGGCATTGGATAAGTATACTTCAAATAGTGAGTCTCCATTTATGGTAGTATTCCTTCAAGATTGGGAGGTCGTTATTTAGTATGTGATCTGTGCTTTCAATCGGTTTCCGTTGTATATCTATTCTGACATATATATATATATATATATATATATATATATATATATATATATATATATATATAAGTTGAAAAGTATTGACGCCAATACCGAGCCCTGCGGTAGACCGTTATATATCTTTTTCATTCTGCTTCTTTGATCACCCATAATCATTTGAAATACTCTATCACTAAGTTTAGTAGGTTAGCCAGGTTTATGTTGGGGATTATTCGCAGGAATTTATAAATCAACCCTTGCCTCCAAACCATGCCGTATGCCGCATTGAGATCAATAAACACAGCTGATGTTTTGTTACGCTCTTGGAAACCTGCCTCTACGAACGGGGTAAGGCTCAATACCTGGTCTGTGCAGTTACGTCCAGGTTGGAATCCTGCTTGTTCGACGGGATGTTTTCGTTTATTTTATCTGCTATTCTTTCCGGGATTAATCTCTCAAGGAGTTTATAAGAAGAGCTCAGGAGGGATATAGGTCTACAACTCTCTGCTTTATCTTTCGGTTTTCCTGGTTTTAATATAGCTATGATTTTGGTCTTTTTGAATTCCTTTGGGAGAATGCCTGTTTTAAGTATATCGGTAAAAAGTCAGCTAACCATTTTTTGGCAGTTCGGCCAGTGTTCTTCAGGAACTCATTGTGGATTCCGTCAAAACCAGGAGCCTTACCAACTTTAATAGTTTTCAGCGCATTGGTAACTTCCTCAGGGGTAAATGGTCTTGAAAGGAGCCACTCGTTCGAGATACTATTCCTCAGTTTCCTTAGTTCACACTTTGTGATTTTTGTGTGTGAAGAATCCATAGGAGCTCTCGATAGGGCCACGAGACGGTTTGCAATTTGATTTGGAGCTACTTTTGGGGCTTCACGTGTTACGGGATTGGCAGCACCTAATTATCCCGCGACAGACCTGGAAGACTGCTAACAGAATCCGCACTGGCCATGGAAGAACCGCTGACTTTCTGCATAAATTGGGAAAATTAACATCTGCTCAGCGTGACTGTGGTAACCCGCGTCAAACCATGTGCCACATAGCTTGGGAGTGTCCAAGCAGAGCCTATGCTGGGAACCCAATTGATGTCATCAAACTAACGTCGCCAGTGGTTGAGTGGGTGAAGAACCTGGACGTCGCGGTGCACAGTTGGTCTGATAAATCTTTTCCCATGCGTCATTAATGTCTGATAACATAACCGACATAATTTTTAAGTCGTATCTCTTTCTGTTAATAGGGAAGAACAGAACAAAATAATTTGACGGTTATGTTATCAGATATTGATGACGCATAGGAAAAGATTCACCGGACCAACAATAAATTAAGCCCTGTGTTACCTATTTATACGTTCCTTATTTTAACTGTAATAATCTATACTGATTTTAGATTGTCTATCCCACCATGCCTCTCTCTGGTAATGCCATGTGCCTCTTACATTTTCCCGTTGACTGTGACGCGATTATTGTTTTACGTTAGGATTAAATGAAGAATGATTTCTGTTGTTATTAAAAAGGAATATTGTATGGGCACTTATACTTTCAACGTGTAGATAAAAATAGAAGAATTACGGAACTAGACGAAATCGTTTTATCAGGAGTGTGAGAATTACAGGCGGTTTACGCTAATCGTTCTAAATTGAATATTTGCCATTCTATAATATGTACAGTTTTTAATTATTGAGTTCCAATAACAAATTATTTCAATGTCACTATCGTAGATTTATTGTTTTTATATTATAGCCATTAAAACTATTAGATTTTCAACCTATTTTTAGAATATTTATAATGATAGGAGTGCTAGTTGAAAAACAATTTAACATTTTGTGCAACGATACTTCCTACACATGTTATGATACCCTGTTAAAGAACATAGGTGATACACTGAGTATACTTTTTTCATTCTAACACATTGTCGCTTATAGACTCTGTATTAAGCCTCATGTTACCAAAAAATATTCCTAGCACTTTATACTAATTTGGATTCATAAATATCCGGGCTTCAATAATTAATAGCTTAAGCGTAGTTATTTTCACAAGTTCAACATAAAAATTCGTACCAAAGTTACCACGGTTTAGGGTACTGATAAAAAACAAAGATCTTAAGTTCAATCTGTACACTTTATTAAATATGAAGTCAACCTAAAACAAATGACTGACATAGGTTGCTATCGTGATTTTAAAAATGTATGATTCGTTTTGTTAACTTCTATCAATATTGTATAAGTATTATTTCATACGGTTATTTGTTTTGAAAATAGAACATTATTATTCTATCATCTTGATGCATAAACGATACGGGAAACAAGTAATTTAGATCCTAGATTAAATAAGGGGAGCGAAACCTAGTACAACAAGTTATATTCATTTTCAAAAAGAAACAATTCATTGACTATTTGGAAGGGATGGATCATATCCTCAAAATTTCAAGTTTTCGATAAGGGAAATAGGGAGCTTCGGATTAATGTTTGTAGATGGATGACGTTAAGAATGATCTTTATTTTATAATAAATATTATTTTACTGATGACTGTACACTTAACCAGGCAGGGATCGTAAATACTCATAACTTGCATGAATGGAGGGACGAAAACCCTTTGGGGACCTCTTTTACGTAGGTATTAGGTAAAAGATGTCACCAAAGACGGTGTTCAATGAACATTTGGACTGGATTATGAAATAATAATGTAATCGGTCCAAACATTCTACCAATCCGATTCAATTCAGCGTGGTATTTACATTTTTTAAATGACAATTTACCACAATCGTTGCTCGATGAAATTCCATTAGCAACTAGATTGAGTTGTTGGCTCCAGCGTGATGGTAGCTCTGCACATTATTGTAGACAACTGAGAACTTTAATAAATAAGAAATTCCTCGAATGTTGAATTGTAAAAGGATGACTAGTACTATGGTCTCCTAGACCACCAGGTCTAGATTAGATTTTAACGGGGTTACAATGCACTGAAACCTAAGGTTTATTGTGCCCCCACCTATCTGAGCTACTACTACAGCTCAGCTTCCAGTTCCAGAGTTCTAATGAACTCTAGTATTTGGGCAGGTTTTAACGAGATTAGATTCTCACTCTTACAAGTTTCTTGTCCGAAGCATTTCTTGCGTTGACTTGCAATGGCGGGGCATTCTAGAACTAGGTGATCCGGAGTTTCATCCTCCTCCTCACAGAATCTACACTCGTCAATTTCTGCTAGACCAATTCTCATTAAGTGATTCCTAAGGCGGCAGTGTCCTGTAAGAAAGCCCGTGAGGAGATGTAACTTATTTTTACTGAGATCCAAATATTTTTGGATCTAGCAGTGTCAAAGTTCCGCAGGAACTTTTTGGAATGTTCTAGCTCGGGAAGGCACCGCCAAAGTTCTTCTCTCTCGGTTTCCTCTTTCTTCCGAAACTCTTTCTTATAGGAGCATTTTTCTACACCACAGAAAGGCTCCGGTCCAATAAAGGGCGTTTGTGCCCCTTTCCTGGCAAGTGTATTGGCCTCTTCATTTCCCGTGATTCCCTATTGACCAGGAACCCAGACTAAACAGACCCTGTTATTCTTGCCTAATTCATCAAGTTTTCTTCGGCACTCCCATGCCAACTTTGAGTCCATGAGATGGGAGCTCAATTTGATAACTGCTTGACTATCAGAATGGATCGATATGTCAAGTTTCTGATAGTTTTTTTTTAGGTTCATTTCCACACATCTTTCGATCGCAAGTATTTCTGCCTGAAAGACGCTCGGGAAGGAACCTAACGATAATGAGTATCTGGTGCCAGGCCAAAATACTCCAGCACCTGTTCCAGTGGTGGTTTTTGAACCATCTGTATACCATCTAATATTGTTCTCTTTAAGAGTTTGTGTGGTGTATTCCCTTGCCCGGACTCTCCTCTTATTTAGCATCGTAGGGAAATTCTTATCGATACTTACTTTCTTGATCATTTCGTCACTGGGAAGATTCGCTGATGAGATGTATTTTGTTAGAGAGGACCAAGCTCCCTGATTTTTAATACTCTCATTGCCTGAACCTTCCTTAGATATTCTAAGAATTGCCTCTTGGGCAGATCTTTCTATCACCAGGTGTAGAGGTGTGAGATCTGTTATGGACACGTTCTCATATCTCTAGTGATGCACACACAGGCAAGCATGTGAACTTTGTCGAGGGTCTTCCTCGTGCTGTACTGACTTGTATGCCAAACTATTGCCCCACACGTAATTGCTGGTCTCACAATCATGGCGTACCTCTATCGCAGTATTTTTGAGTTACAGCCCCAACTCTTACCAGCTAGATTTCTGCACGCCATCAAAGCTCTTATTGCTTTACTAGCAGTTATTTCAACATGCTTATTCCACAGAAGCTTACTGTCTAGGGTTATCCCTAGATATTTAACTTCTGATTTCCATTCTATGACTTCCCCGTTTAAAGATAGGGGTTTCATGGCTGGAAGTGTTCTTTTCTGGGTAAATGGAATTACTATGGTCTTGTTTGGGTTAATATTTAGCCCCACTGACAAGCACCATTGCTCAATAATTCTGAGGCCCTTTTGTAATAAATCACACAAGGTGCTCTCGAACTTGCCTCTGACTATTAGAGCTATGTCATCAGCATAGCCGATACATTAGAAGCCAAGCTTCGTTAGCCTGTAGAGCAACTCATCTACTACGAGGCTCTATAGTAGGGGATATATTACTCCCCCTTGAGGTGTCCCGCGAGTGGCTTTAACTGAGGTGGTTTGATTCTCCACGTGTGTCTTGGCTATACTCGTCGTCAACAACGCGCACATCAAATTTCCAATGGTTTCATTTACTCCTCGCCCTTAGTGCTTCTTTGACAGGCACATGAGTTGTGTAGTCAGAGGCCCCATATATATCCAGGAATGCGCATATTGCGATTTCTTTGTTGCTCAGAGTTCTCTGGATGACTTCGGTCAGCTGATACAGAGCCGTCTCAGTTGGTCGACCCGCTCTGTAGTCATGCTGGCATTTATGAAGTGGTATATTCTCCAGGTTCTCTGTTCCTATCTAGTTATCCACTACTTTCTCCATCGTTTTGAGTAGAAACGATGTTAGGTAGATGGGTCTAAAAGATCGGGGATCAGTTCCATCTTTTTTCCCCATTTTTGGTATGAAGGTTACCCTTGCCCGTCTACATTTTCTAGGTATTAGACCCACTGCTAGACTGCTTCTTGTAATTTTCAGCACGTGAGGAAGAATCTCCTCTATCCCTTGCTGTAGGAGTGCTGGAAATATTCCATCCAGTCCTGGTGATTTATATGGTTGAAGGGTACTTATTGCCCATTCCAAACGTTGTCTGGTAAATATTTTCTTAGCAATGTCCCAATCTTTCTTGCGGGATTTTTTGATGTAGTTCATTGCTATTTCAGTGCTTGTTGCTGGTTCAATACCGGGAAAGTGGGTTCTAAGAAGAAGAATCGATCGTTCCTCTTCATCTTCCGTGTATGATCCGTCTGGCTTTTTCAGCGACATTAGTTCCTCCATTTGCCATGACCTTTTGTAGTCTGGCCGCTGTATTAGTGGAAGTGATCTTTTCACAAAAGGATTTAAAATTAAACCGTTTGGCCTTCCTAATCTCTTTAATGCACTGAGTAAGCTCAGTGTATCCCTGCCAATTACCGTCACGTTTGGCACTATTAAAGAGTCGACGGACATATTTTCTGAGGTTTGACAGGTTCTCATTCCACCAAGGAGCATCCTATTCTGAACTAGCTTTTGACAGTGGGCAACTGGAATGAAAAGCTTCCATTATTGCCTCACTGATCTGTTCGACTCTTTGTTCCAGGTCGTAGTGCGGGTGATCTACCCCATTTACTTCGACGTGTTCCAAATTGTCCTTCAGATTGGTCTTGTAGAGAGACCAATAAGTATTTCTAGGATTTCGGATTGAAGGAATCGAGGTACTATTTCTCTCTATCCTAAGTTCGATGATATTATGGTCGGAAAGTGATGGCTCGCTCATCATCATCCAATCTTTTACTTTTTTCCTAGCAGCAACATTAACAATTGTTTCGTCCAGAGCCTATTCTCTTGCTCTCGTGACAAAAATGGAGGTTGTCCCCACGTTTAAGGTTTCAAGGTTATTTGCTAAGAGATATTCTAATAAACACTCACCTTTGGCGTTGTTGTTAGCGCTTCCCCACAAGGTATTGTGTGAGTTGTCATCCGTCTGCGATTGCAGTGTCTCACTTCTCCTGGCGGTGTCATCGGCCCGTCTCCAGCGAAGTAGACAGAGGCAATGACGATGTCTCGGTCGATACCCCCAATGTTGAGGTGAACCATGATTGGATGAAGGTCCCGTGACACGTATTCTGGAAAACATATATAACCTGCTTACTGGCCTCTTCAGGGGATATTCCCTGATTGAAGAATCATAGGTATTTCCACACGCCTGATCCACTGAGGCCTTTTCTCAGTGGGTCGCCTATACCGCCCGGTTCTCCCAGTCTTGGGAGGTCGAACGGCATACGACCTTTGTGCTGTTTGGCCTTTTTTCCCTCTGTGATGTGCCCGGATGAAGAGGTTGAGGTTTTCTCCTATACTTTTCCGGTGGAAGTTTTACTTTCTCTGTCCATAAATTGTCCCACGAGAAGCTAGAGTCATTACGGTCCACCGCTGTAGAGCCCCGTATGCAGAGGTAAGGGGTTCAATACAATGGAGTTCCCCCCGGTGCTCCAAGGTCGAAACCAGTAAAGACTATTCTCCTATATAGCCACGCATTCTTCGGCCTGGTTTCTCACCTTGACTTCAGGTTTTTAATAAGGTTGTCTCCTCTTGGCCCGGGCAGTAAAGCCAAGACCCCTCCCCCCACTGGCCCGCGAGACTTGACCATATACAGCCAGGAGACATTGGTATAACAGGTGATTTCGAGGTAATCTCGAAATTTTACCTGGCATCGTAACCCTGTGTGCCATCCCTTAGCCACGATACTACAGCTGGGACAGATAAAGTTGGCCCGCGGCAGGGTATTCGAGGGCTGCCAGTTGAGTTTGTAGACACAACGAGCCCCCAGATATTTCCCTGCAGACCTCCTCCTCATATAAAATCATCTTAGAGGCCCCTCCTATCCGCCACCTAGAGACGCGCCGAGTTGGTGCTTCACCCCCTCCACATCAATAAATATCCCAACGAACAGCGACGAACTACGTATATACCTACTGATGTGGACCCGGATCACCAGGAAGTCCTTTAGATTTTCTTCATGGGATTCTTGGAAGAAATTGATTATTTCGAACCTGTTGAGAGACCGGTAGATTTAGTAGCTCATATTGACGCAGTTGTAACATATAGAAGAGAACATGTTATATAAATCGTGCAATGAATGAGGAGGCAATCTGTTTGAACACCTTTTATGAATTAATTTCTTGTTTTATAACAATTATTCATTTTTAGTAAAGTGTAGAGATTTAATTTTAGATCTTTGTTTTTATTCAATTACTCAGTAATCAAGCACAAAATGCTAATTTTTATTTTACGATTCAATTTATTCTAGTCCCCAGATCCATAATCGGAGAGGAAAGGCGTCAATTTTGACAGACTTTGTATATTACAAATCGCCTACTTCAGAAATCATTCCGGATGGGTCATTTTGTTTGAGAAAATTTTGATGACATATTGATTTAAAGGATTCTGGTTGGTGTTGTTACTTACTGATAATAATGTTTTGTGTTGGCTATTCAAGTTGCTAAATAAATATACATAGTTGTACATAGTTCAAACACGGGTGAATTGCTCTTAGAATTATTGAGCACTTAACTCTTATGCGATATGGTAATCATATCCATCCTATATAAGGTACTTTTTTTCTTTTGGTTATATTTACCTCTTGTAAATCGTGATTCATAAAATGCAACTCCTTGGTTGTTTCCTGGAGAGGCTAAAGGCCCTACTCCTTTGAGAAACTGTTTTACATAATTTTCTAGTGGTAATATGGGTTCCGTGTAATTAGTTCTGAAAGTTAAACCATAAAAACATGCATGGTCTCTTAATGTGGTGCCAACTTCCAAATCTTGTATTACTGGGATTTCTAAAGATTTCAAATGATTTTTAGGTCCAATTCCCGAAAGCATAAGTAGCTGAGGGGTTTGGAATGCTCCTGCACTCAGTATAACTTCTTTAGTTGCTTTAGCAATAAATTTTTTCCCTTTATATGTGAAAGCAATTCCACGTGCTATCTTGTATTCGTCAACGAGTATTTTGGTAACGTAGGCGTACGTTAAAACATGTAAGTTTTTTCTTTTGAGTATTGGTAAGATAAATGCAGTGCCAGCATCTTGGGTTCTTCCGTCAAGTGTGTTTATTTGTGCTGGAGAAGCCCCAAGACCTGTTCCAGCATTATAATCAGCAACTAGTAAATTTAATTCTTTATGGGCATCGAGCCAAGCATTTAGTTGAGGACTCCTTGGTAGATGATATTCGACATTAAGAAGGCCATTATATCCATGCACCGAACTAAATATTGGAGCTGTTTTATCTCGATGATTGAATTTTTCAGTTCTCTTAAATAAGGGTAAGACGTTTTTGTAGGACCATCTATCATCCTGGACTATCCTAGCCCACCTGTCAAAATCTAAACTTGATCCTCTGGAATAAACTAAACCATTTACTAGAGTTGTTCCTCCCAAACCTCGACCTCTTGACATAGCACAAGTTCTGTTAACCATTCCTAGAAAAGAATAATTTATTGTAGAGCAGTAAGGGTTATGGTATAATGGTAAGTGTCCAGAATTAGAATTGTTTAGTTTTCTCCCAATTACGTTTCAAAACTTGATTCCCAAAGTTTAGTAGATTTATTAATTTAATTGTTCGTTGCACACTTTACTATATACAATTATAAGCACAAAAGTTATGGTTGTCAACTTTTTGAGTAGAAATATTATTGACGTGATGCTTCACTTCACAATAATACACATGATTTATAATGTCAATTATTTATCCATGCTTCCTTCATGATGAACATTTACAAACTCATAGAATTATTAACGAGGCGACATGTAGGATGCCACTCTAAGTAGATTCCTATTGTCACAAATAAGGTAGTTTTTTATGAGATGTTATATATTTTACTCAAATTAGAGAGAAAAATTAGTACGCGGAGTAAGGTAAAAGCACCATATTCTGACGCATGCTGAATCGAGCCCCAATCTGGACCACCAAAAATTATGATTTTAGTCTCATTCGATTCGAAATGGCATCAAAACAAACGATCCACTTGGTTTTTGAAAATATTTCGAAACTGTTTGAGATCATCAAAATTTGAAAAAAGATCCTTAAAGAGCAGAAAATTTCCTAATGAAAAGTCTGGAAATGTACCGTCAATATTTATGATTGTAATTTTGGAGGTGAAAATTAGGCTAAAAACGGGTAGCGCCTCAACCGAATTAGAAGCTTGATCAACAAAATGATTTTAATGGACTAAATATGGATATTAATTGATAAAAAAATTGGGGTAGTATCTAAACACATGAATAAACAATAATCTATCAACAAAAATTTTTTATCTCACTTTTTTAATTAATCTCTTGTTAACGAGCTAATTTTTACCAGGTGAAAGTTAACATAAAAACGCTGATTAGTTTTAAACTAGAAACCTAGATTTTTTTTACTTTTTGGAGTTATTCTTAAAAGGATATGGAGAAGATCCTAGTTGCAAAAATTCTGAAATTTTGAATTTTCACTTTTTTATTAACAATCAAAGGTATTAAAAAATTAATAATGTATATAAAGCAATCAGGAAATATATTTTTAATTATTGTTATTATTTTGTTTTCTTATTGCTCAAAGCTATATAACAATAATGTTTTCAAATTTTTAACATTCATTATTTAAATAATTGTTATAAACAAATGCATTGTTATTCAGATGATTGAAAATTTTTTTTGGGAATTTAATTCCTGATGAAAATAAAGAGTTTGAATAAAAAAATCGTTTATTAAAAAAAATTATTGACAAAAACGCACTTGTTAATTAACATTTTTTTTGTGATACTAAATATATATATTAATATTAAGGAATCATTTTTTAAATTCATTATTTATCACATACTTTCATATTATGGAAGAAACATTTTGTTATTAAATTTTCATTGGTTCTTAAACAAACAATTTGTTATAAGCAAATGAATTTTTGCGCAATATTTTTTTAAATTCTACGAAATATTATGGAAACACCACACGTCTGTTTTTATGCCATATGTTTTTTTCTATTTTTTATATAATTTTTAAACATATTGTACCTACGCGTTCTTTCTGTTTTTCTTCATTGTTATTAAAATAACTTATTTGAATGTCAGGTTCAAACCTAAGTTTGTTAATTGCTTAGCGAAAAACAAAAAAGTCTTGAATCGATCTTACCGTATAGTTTATGAGTTATATTAATAACAATGAAGAAAAACAGAGACAAAGCGACGAGTCCAAGAGTACAATATGTTTAAAAATTATATAAAAAATAGAAAACGACTTTTCACATAAATAGACCTATTTTGTAGTATTTAAAAAAGTATTGCGTAGAAATTCATTTGTTTATAACAAATTGTTAGTTTAAAAACAAATGAAAATTTAATAACAAAAATTTTTCTGTTATGATATGAAAGTACATGATAAATAATGATTAAAAAAATGTGTTTAGATAGTATCCAAATTTTTCTATCAATTATTATTCCGTATTTAGCCCGTTAATAGTTATTTATGTAACAAGGCTGCCAAAGGAAATTTCGCACGCGGGATTGAAAGTATTTTGACGAGCCAACGAAATTATATAGCAGCCGAGTTATATTCAATATTTTTTCTACAACTAATTTTATTAAAAACTAGAGTTTAAAAATAGAATAGGTAATAATAATACCTAGAGCAGAGCTAGAGCATAAAATATTATCACAGCTGTGATAAGGTTGACTGCGGTTGCTAGGACTTAGTAAATGAAAATATCATCTTCAGACTTAGTTTCGTCGTCGGACGTAACATTTTCTTCCTCTGGGTTTAGCTTTACTAGTTGTAGTAATTGTACGTTTAACATATATTGTAAAGAATAAATTGAAAATAGATATGTACCTATACTCAAATATAGTTTTGAAAAGAGTTAGCGCTTTTTTAGCAAATCCATTGTATATTTAGTGTACCACCAGTATGTAAAGCTGTACCTTTCGCGCACTATTGTGCGAAATTTACCCTTTGGCGCACTTGTGATGTTTTGACAATCCATTTTTTGATAGTTGTAGAAAAAATTATTTTGTTGATCAAGCTTCTGATTCGGTTGAGGCGCCCGCTTCAGCCGCTACAATTTTTAGCCCAATTTTCACCTCCAAATTACAATTATAAATATTGAAGGTATAATTCCGGAAGTTGGGACTTTTGTTAGGAAGTTTTCTGCTCTTTGAGGATCTTTTTTCTAATTTTGATCATCTCAAATAGTTTTCGAAATATTTTCAAAAAACCAAACCATTCTTTTTTTATTACGTAATTGTTTATAACTTTTGCTTGCAATTTTTGCCGGCCCCTATTGTTCAGTTGATCGTTTGTTCTGGATGCCATTTCGAATCGAATGAGACCAAAATCATAATTTTCGGTGGTCCAGTCTAGGTTCATCACTAATTGGCACTTGTGAACTAAACTATAAACTATAAACTGACAGCGAATATCTAAATGCGATTAAATTTATCCCTAACAGAATTTATTAGATTGCCGATTGCCCAACAGCGGATCAGTCTAGGTGTCAGAGGGAGAACTTTTGCGTTTTGGCAAATAAGGTTGATTGAATAATTGAAAATATTTCGAAAATTAAAAGTTTTGCTTACCCAAGCTGGTTGTGTTTTTCTTTTACGTCGAGCAAAAGGATTTAAAAATAGATTTTTAATGGTTTTGCTTTATTAGTTTGACACAAACTTATAAAAATATGTTTAAAAAAATACGTCGGAATAAGAGCCCATTTCTGTTTCCAAAGCTAATGTCGTCGAAACACGTGGAAATAAGGAAGTTCTTCTATTCTATTCAAATCAAATTTTAAAATCTATATGAACTGCAATTAGAAAAAAAAATATTTGTAGATTGTAAATTAGGCATTAGGAGTAAAATATATCGTATATATTTCTCACTAAAAAACTAAGTTTTTTATGTATAAAGATTGTGTCCCAAAAGTAGTCTATTTTAAATTATATGTATACCCACAGCAAGCTTTTCAATTTTTCAATTAAACCAAAAACTTTTATAAAGTGAAAACACTTTCAATTTACGAAAGAAGTATGTTTAGAATTTGATTTCAATTTATTTTCTTTCAAAATATTGACACCAATCTCAGAAAATCTTTTAAAAAATACGTCGGCATAAGGATCCGCTTTTTATGGTCTAGAAGGTAATTCCGCCTTAAATTGACTCATGCACCCTATCATATTTTGATAGTTACCTAAGTAAGTATACTTTTTTTTTTAATTTCCAGTAAAATGGCACCTACAGCAATAATTAAACCTAAAAATAAAAGAAAAAACAAGTATTCAGAAGCCGCGGTTAAACAAGCTCTTTGAAGAAATAAAATAAGGTATGTCTATTTATAAAGCCTCAAAAACTTACCACAGACAACATAAACGACAAGAAAAAGTAAAAAGATATTTTCAAGACATGTGGAAAGCCTATCTTAACAGCTGAAGAAGAAAAACTAGTAGTTGATTGGATCCGTTTTCTAGGAACTGCTGTGTTTCCAGTATCTAGAGCTCAGCTAATTAACGTGGTATCCACATTGATTTAAAACCTAAATTGCCCCAATCCTTTTAAGGATGGGAGACCAAGAAAACATTGGTACCAGGAATTTTTAAAACGAAACAAAGACATGTCTGGCCAAATAGCACAAAACCTTACTTCAAGCCGAGCAGGAGTAACTGTGGCCATTAGGAATTGATTGTGAAGGTGCATGAATATTTTGTAAGATATGGAATAACAGAAATTTTAGGAGACCCCAGCAGAATCTAAAACCGCGAACAAAAGCTCAAAGTCTGTCTATAACAGAGTCTTAAATGATGATAAAACTGCCTCACAGTTTTAGCCAACGTTTCTGCGAACGATCAAGTTGCTCCGCCGATGGTGGTTTTTCCATAAAGTCCAGGATGCCAAAAAATATCCTTCTATCTATGCCAACCGGTTGGGGTTGTGGATATGCCGAAAATGGTTGGATGAATGCGGAAGCTTTTTGTGAATATGTAGCCAACGTCTTCAATAACTGGTTAAAGAAAAACAACATTACACTGCCCGTCGTACTTTTCCTTGATGGCTACATCAGCTATATTTCATTGGCATTAAGTGAGTTCTGCAAAGTAAATGGAATTGTGAACGATGAAATAAAACAATATAATTTGTTTAAGACTTCATTTATTGTTAAATGAAGTTTTAAGCAAATTATATTGTTTTATTTAATCGTTCAGTATGGATCTTCATCAAGTAAAAACCTCATCTATTCAAATGGAATTGTATTGGTAGCGTTGGCTCCGAATGCCCCCCACATCATGCAGCCATTAGATGTAGCAGTGTTTCTTCCCGTTAAGGCTAAGTGGCGTACAATATTGCATGTTTTTAGAATGGAACATGAATGTAACAGAATTAAACGAATAGATCTTTCCATGCTAGTAAAAGTAAAAAAATAATTCAATGTGGATTTGAATGTACTGGATTATATCCTTTTAACGTCGAAAAAATTAAATTCGGGAAACTCCAAACAAATATAACTCAAGCCCCACACGTTATTTCTTCACAGGCCTGTTCTGAACTCACTGTACCAGGACCAAACTTTAGAGGAAAGCAAACTATCTCCTGAAACGCAACGCCAGTCTAACAAACAATCTAGTAATGCAGGTTGGTCAGGAAATCCATCTTATACCAAACTTTTTGAATTCTGGAAATCACTTAATCCCAAAGAGGAAGTAGATGACCAGCTACTATCGAATAAGCTATCAAATGACACTGCACAACATCTTGTCCAAAACCTTGCAGAACTGCTGTATGATGATGAACAGACCTCGTTGTATCAGTTAGGGGACTCAACACTAATTAACAACATGATGAAGATTTTAGTATATTTATAGTTTATTTCTCATTGCCTACCTCATTAGGTAGGCAAAGGGACCACAGAGTGACCCAACGAATATTTAAGCCACTTTCATAGTTTGGCATTGATTTCATTGTGAAATTCTTTCTTTTTATCAAGTGCAGGTAGTACCACCCGGGTTAGGTTCAATATATGGGTTTCGCCTATTGTTATCCATTCACAAACACTGAAAATAGTGTGCCGAAGGCGTGCCGGCAGGATACTCGTAAAAAGGAAAGAATTTTATTTTAACAGAATAAAAATTAGGCATTATGTACATAGTATTAGGTACACTTATTTTTTATTGAACATTAAACAAAAAATACATTATACACAAATTAAATTATGAAAAATCATAATATTCTTCGTCATCTGAGGAACTGTCATCTCCTCTTGACGTTATAATTAACGGGTCGACGGCCCGATCGATCAAGTAGTCAAGACCCAACATTTTCTCCTCTTCTTTAATGACATGCTGGACTGCTTTTCGCCAGTTCTCTGGTGACACCTTCTTAATGGCTTGATCAAACAGTAGCTTAACGTCTTTCATTTTGAATGTTGTGTTGTGTCTTGTTACAAATCCTTTCACTTGCGCCCATATAAGTTCTATAGGATTTAGTTCGTAATGATATGGCGGTGTGCGCAGCACAGTTACACTATGTTTTTCTGCTATATCTTCTACGGCGTATTTCATAAAACGATGTTTGTGTAAATTTGCGATAGCTAATAGTTCTTTTTTTATCAAATTATCTTGAAATTCAATACTTTTGGTGGTTAACCAGTCAATAATTTCTTGTTTTCTCCAAGATGAAGTTGGAGTCTTCTCTATACGTCGAGAATGATAACTTGCGTTATCCATAACTACTACTGAATCAGCCGGAAGATATTTTATCATTTCACCAAAATAGTCTTCAAAAACATCCAAATCCATGTCCTCGTGGTAATCTCCCGTATGGCACGACTGAAAGGTTAGCAAACCTTCTTTTAAAAATCCCTCTTCGCTTCCAATATGGACGATTATTAGTCTTTTCCCTTTACCTGAAGGCACCTTAATACCCGTTGACAGGCCTTACATGAAAGCTTGGCGAGCACTGGTTATATTTTTGTCTTGCCACATTTTTGGTACTGTATAACCTTCATTAATCCAAGTTTCATCAAGATAAAAGATTTTCTTCTGCTCTGTTCTGCACAGCTTTATACTTCTTAAGTATTTTCGTCGCCAGCAAAGAATTACATCGCTTTCCAGTAAAAGTGCTTTACGGTTATGCTTTTCCCAAGCAAAATCCATATTTTTCAAAGTGGTCCATAAAAGTTTTTTAGATATCAACGGAATACTGCCATCTTGGCCAAGCTCCATTAAAATCTTATCTAGGGTTGGTATTTCTTTTTTAAAATAAAAAGAGTGAACTTTTCTTCGAATTATACTTTTGGTGTCTCCATCAAGGACTTTTACTGGTCTGTCTGGACTTTTCTTGGGAGGCTCCACTTGACCTGCTATCTTTCTCCCCCGCAATAATTTAAAAACGGTGGACTTTCCAACTCCAGTCATTCGGGAACATCGGTCGACAGTTTCTTGTACAGTAAATTTCGGGTAATCGTATTTTATGAAATCGTGTACATTTAAAATAATACGTTTTTCATTCACTGATAGTGGAGAATTATTTGAACATCTTTTCGTTGGTGTAAATGTCGCCATTTTATTACTAATCTTATAATACTGTGAACACTATTTACGGCTTAACAGCAAGTACTGATGCCTTAAACTAAACAAATATACTTAAAAAGTTCTAAAAGCCACCGTCCATATATTCCAATAAGTCTGGTAACTCCTTTGATGTAGTTGAAATGTACCGCGTTTTTTGTCATCGCTCATAAATCATGCAAATAACAGCAAAAATGTGTTATACGGGGGTCAATCGACACCGTGAAAAATATGTTTACTCGGAAGTATGTCTACGAGGGTAAGGCGTTAAATATTGATCATATTGAATATTTATTTCGTTGTGAATGAAACCAACTGTTTCCAAATAACTCCACAATATATTTAAAAAATGGTAATTCTAATATATTTTGGAATTGTTTGGGAGCAGTTGGTTTAATTTATAAAGAAATGAGTAGATTCCACAGAGTAAGGTTAAACGGTACCTGTTAAACGCAAAACGTAACTGTATAATCTACTACCTAAGTAATCCCTACACAATATTTCGATGTTGACACTTCAGGCCAGAAAACATACTTTTCCTAATTCTCTTACGCAATTACTTGAAATTTTAATATTACAAACAATACTATTTCAAGACCTACGCCTATGGCCGACACCGAAATTGAGCCGAACTGAACGGAATTCCCCATTTTATTACTCTCTACCTTTCTGAAATAGACTATAGCATTGGATGAGAGGGTTTTTTAGAACTGGTCGCTGAAAATAACGAATAAATGACAACTGATAATTCAATCAACAACCATAAAAAATCAACAGACGAAAGTATTGAAACAATCTTGGAAGCTCATTCAACAGCAAAATTAACTTCCTTTTTAAAACAATGTCAACTCAACAACAATACCACAAACAAAATTCAAAGAACACCACCCAAGTTTCCTACGCCTTTTAAAAATGCCTTTTATTTCCCAAAAAATGAGTAACAAAAAAGATAACACCGATTATAGCCAGAGCTGATGAATTTGTAGAGTATCAAAGGCGGCTGGACGCCGAAAAAATGTCAAAAGAGAAAAAGAAAGTCTTGCCAAGAAAAACGAAGCGAAAATTAAAAGAATCCCTAAGAAATTAAACGGCAAAAAACAAGAACAAATAACCCAAGAACAACCAGCTGAAGAAACAAAAATTTATAAACATCAGGGTAATGTAGCGAACGAAAAAGAACAGTTAGAAAAAGATCAGAAGATATGATGAACAAAGCAAAAGCCGAACCAGTAAAAAGTAAATCCAAAAAAGGGAGCGGTTATCAACAAAATGATTACTTCATTTCTATATATGAAAATAAATATTTTCGTGGACAATAAATTTTTTTATTAAGGCGATGGAACGGATTGGGATACATTGGAGATAGCCAGGCTATTGAGTATGTCATCTAGTATGAAAGAAATGAAATTGTTTCTCGTTTAGGTGCTCCTCGCCTTATAAATAAGAGGGGATTTTATTCTGTTCCTGATATAGAAAATATAGACTAAACATGCAATATTCGTTTTAGTGACATACTACAATATTTCCAGTTATGTAAGCAATGTAAGTTCTTAAAAACTTATGTGTACAAGTTGTTACAAGTTTTTATTTTTTATAATATTAATGTATTATTTTAGAATTTACTTTAATAAATATATCGTTCTGCATATTTTTGTCGTATTTAATGTTTTTTCTGTTAATTACAATCATATAAAAAAATAATCTAAAAGTTTACGCCGAAATTGGAACCTCTTAGGTCGGAATAAGAGTCTTAGTTAAAAAATTTCGTCGGAATAAGGAGAATCTTTTTTTCACCAAAAAAGACGTTATATTATTTAAAAAATATATACATATTCCTATATTTCACAACTTATCATTTTAAATTTCAAAAATGTCAAGCATAATATAACAAAATCAATTTTTCTAATGTTTAAAATCGAACTCAAAAAAGCCTGCAGCTGCGGACTATGGTGTGCTTTCACCGTACATTGCCTTTTTGGTACATTCATTTGGTTGCAAAGTGCACTGCAAAATATAGCTTCCACTTTCTTTATATATCTATATTTTTAGTGATGGGTCTTTAGAAAGCCTTGAATTAAACTCCTACCTAATTCATCATCGGGTAATTGATTAGACAAAAAAATTGGAAAAGAACTTTAAAAAAACTACATTCGACTACGACTTCAACGGGTATGCAACAAGAGTTGCAGAAATTCAGTTATTTATTTTCGTAATATTTATAATGTATATAACATTCTCTTGATGTATGAATTAAACCTGGCTATAGTTATAATTATTCTAGTTATAATTAACATTGAAGCAGGGCCGTATTAACCACTAGGCCAAATAGGCCATGGTGTATTCTTGTTTATTTCACGAGATCACTTTATAAACTCCCCTTCTTCCGCTGGTCGGTCCTTTTTATATCAGTGCCTTACTTTCTAGATAATTCTATTTTGCGGCTTACACAAAAACAAACGCGTTTCGGGATATTACTCGAATGCCGGCCTAATCCTTAAAAGACCTTCGGAGAACATGTCTATAAAAACGGTCAAAAAAAATCCTCAGAATTCGGCGCGCTCGCCATTTTTTAACTCCGTTAACATGAGGTTACAGGACCGTACTTAGTATCTACTTCGGTGTGCGAGTCGTTTGAATACGTCTTCCAAATTCTTCAGGTGTTCGTCAAATGGCTTCCCCAGCACTACGATGTCGTCCAAAAAGAACAGGCATGTCTTCCAAGACAACCCTCTCAAGACATTTTCCATGAGTCTTCCAAATGTCGCGGGCGCATTACAGAGCCTGAATGGCATGACGTTGAACTGCCATAATCCAGATCCGGTGGTAAAAGCAGTTTTCTCTTTGTCTTCTGGGTCCATTTCCATTTGCCAATAACCAGACTTCAGGTCCAAGGTGGAAAACAGTTTGATGCCGGCGTGTCATCAATTCGAGGCAGAGGCAGAATTCTTTCTTCGTCACGTTGTTTAGCTGGCAATAATCCACGCAGAATCTCGTAGTTCCATCCTTTTTCTTGACGAGCACTACTGGAGACAGTCATGGACTAGTAGATGGTGCTATTACTTTTTCGTCTGCCATCTCTTGAATTATTCTTTCAGCTTCCTCTCTCTTCGCTCGCGGAAGTCTTCGAGCCGATTGCCTAATTGGCTTAGCATTACCAGTATCGATTTTGTGTTTGACGGCTGATGTTCTACCAGTCTTTCCTCCTTTTGGTACAAATAGGTCTCGAGAAATTCTCGCATTCTCCTTTTTTCAGCTCGATTTACGGATTGACCAGCTACTGATAACATCTTTTCGAATCTGGTATTAGAATTGTTAGTGGTCGTTGTTTGACGAACTATGGACATCGCTGGTACGCAGGACCCAATCCTGGTTTCTTTCTTGATGGTAGTTGGGTAATCGTTCACGTTTATCACACGTACTGGGATGTCCTTCGTCGACGTAACCAATCCTTTTCCAATTAGTACTCCCTTGCCAACCTATTCGTCGTGGTTCCTTGGCTCCATCATAACTGGTGTACCTTCTTCCACGATTCCCTGTAGCCGCGCTACTATCATGGTTTCGCTTCGTGCAGGTAGGACGGTATCTTCCTGTACAGCTGCCAACACCGTGCTGCCTTCATATGGATGAAGGAATACCTCCTCGGAACTCACTTTGATGGTTCTGTTTCTAAAGTCCAACTGGAAACCATGTAGATTCATTACGCCCATTCCCAGAATCACGTCTTATTCAATGTCAGCTACGATTACCGAATGCGTGAACTTTTCTGCGCCAATTCCCAATTGAATTTGTGTTTCTCCGTGAACGTTGGCACTCTCGCCTGTGGCGGTCCGCAGTCGCAGTCTCGTTGGTAGAAGCTTCTTCTTGGAGTTTATTATCTCTGGTCGTATAATGGTTCTAGTTGCTCCAGTGTCAACCAGCACAGCATATTTCTTGCTATTTACTTCGCCATCCACATATATACTGTCGATGCGACATCTGAGAGAAGCTATCAGTATGAGAGGGTCTTTGGAACGATCATGGGTCGGTGCTGCCCCCTTGTAGCCGACCCGTTCTAGTTTTCCTGTGACTGGGGTTCTTGGTTTGCAGGAATACTGGGGCGCTTACATGAACTGCGCGCATGCTCTAGTTCGCCACAATTACAGCACCTGATTTTCTTCGGCTTCTTGTCTACCATACCTTTCAACAAGTTGACGATCTGGTCAAGTATGTCATCGTCACCTTCTTCCTGTATAGTCCTACCTTTGTTGTATCCCGAAGCCATCGTGGCTGCTTCATATTCAACAGCAGCAGTCAATGCATCGACCAATGTTTTGGGATGGGCTAAACGAAGCGTCCTCTGCATATCGCGGTCACGTAAGCCATCATTAAAGGCCTGTATGCCCAGACATTCCATCATGTTATCTGCTGCTGATGGATAAGTAAATCGAACGAGTCGGGCAATATCCACTTCATATCGTTGAAGTGCTTCGTCACGCTTCTGCCTTCGGTTCTTCAGCTGGGATTGGTACAAATCTTCTAGATGTTCGTGACCATATCGCATGTTCAACCTCTTCTTCAGCTGCTCGAAGTCATCCGTTTCTTCAAGTGCTATCGTCTGAAGTACATCTAAGGCATATCCCCGAAGCGCGATAGTTAAGTTCACTGCTTTCTCCTTGTCGGACCAATTACTCACTCTAGCGGCTGCTGCAAACTGTTTTACGTCGTTGGTCTACGACATTTTTCGATCGAACGTTGGCCCGTGACTGGGGTAAAACTGCCAATATCATCTGTCTTGGGTTGTGTTTCTGGCTTGCAGATCTCGATCTTCTTTTCTTCTGCTGAAGTGTCTTGTGTTCTTAAACCGGCAATATTTTTCTCTAACTCCTTCATTTTCTCGTCCATCTGATTTTCCATCGTTGTCATCTTATTCTCCATGTCTGATTTTCGAGACGAACTTTTATTCTCAACTTCAGCAGCAATGTTATTTTTCAATGATACGATATCTGCAGAAATATCATTCTTCATAGCAGAAATCTTCTCGTCCATATTAGTAGAAACCTTGTCCATGTAAGCAGAAATATCATTCTTAATAGTAGAAATATCGTTCTTCATATCCGAAAAATCGTTCTTCATTGTTATAATCTACTCGTCTATATAAGCAGAAATCTTCTCTTCCATGGCAGAAATTGTCGAGATAAAGGTGGAAGCGTCATTGAATAAAAATAATTCTGGATCAACGCCGTCATTTTCCAGTGCCACTTTAAGTCTTTCTACTAATTCACTTTTCTTACCGGACGTTTCCAACTCACGATCTTCCAATTCTGCTCTTAATTCCGTTATTTTCAGATCACATCGTCTCTTGGCCATTTTTACGTAGCAATTTATTTATATTATCCCACTTCTGACATCAATGTAATGTTTTTCTTATTTATTTAAACAGTAAACGGGTGGGATAAACTTTAAACACACGGTATGGCTACTTACGAATTTATTTAAACTCTTCACTCTTCGCTATTTCGGTGTATTCTTGTTGATTTCACGAGATCACTTTATAAACTACCCTTCTTCCGCTGGTCGGTCCTTTTTATATTAGTGCCTTTTTTATAGATAATTCTAGTTTGCGGCTTACACAAAAACAAACACCTTTCGGGACATTTCTCGAATGTCGGCTCAATCCTTAAAAGACCTTCGGAGAACATGTCTATGAAAACGGTCAAAAAAAATCCCAATAGACCTTCTCAGAATTCGGCGCGCTCGCCATTTTTTTAACTCCGTTAACATAAGGTTACAGGACCGTACTTAGTATCTACTTCGGTGTGCGAGCTCGTAACAATACCGTATGTACATTTTTCTATTGGGCATAGCATTGGCAGTGGGAGTGTACTATGAAACATAATAAACACGTACATAGCAATCGGTACTCTTACTCATAAACTGAAAGCAATTGCATTGGTTACTATGTAATTGTTAATCAATGGTTTATCTCTCTATACCTATCATCATATATAGGTTTTTATCATTCAAAATTTGTTTTTTTTTTAAATTTTTTCACATAGAAGGTACCTACTAATTTTGTTGGGTTAGTTTATTTTGAACATTGGATCTGCGAAGTTGTTAATTAACGTTTTAGAATATTTATTTTGTTGTATTATGTTCCTTGTATGTATTTCAAATTTTACTAACTATTTTAACGTTATAACGTTTTGTGTTCTTGTATATAGGCACATACTTTTATTTTGTGTTTTATATTTTCCCAAAGAAAGTATTAACTTGTATTATATAAATAAATCTATAATGACCACAATGACTTTCTGTAGTATTCGTGATTTGCACAACTCACCGCTTCGCGGTGCGTTGTGCAAACTTCACTCGTACTACAAAACGAGTCATTGTGACACTTGTTTTACAAATAACCATTTCAAGTCGGTCTTGCATCAAAGGACGTTTGTTATACCATTTCTGTCTTAAAATGCATACACATTATTTTATTCGTAAGACCGATTAAAGAAAATTAAAACTAACCAAAATTGCAACAATAAAAGGTTAACATAAAATTTAGTACACTAAAAATTTATACGTATTCGTCCAACTGGGGTCTGACGTACTCCAAGAAAAGTTTCAGTGCGCACATATCGAGCTCTGAGAACCAACTGAGGTCACACCAACCATTGGTATGATGTGACGTGACGAAAGAATATGGTGTTATAGTGAGAGAAACCAACTTAATTTACATTAGCGGTAATCTCTTAAACTAGAACCTGGGGAATCGGCGCCAATTAAAAGAATTGTTGGGGTATGTCACACCCCAATCGGAGGACGTAGGGTTAATATTCACAAGTACCTAGTAGATCTAGCGTGAAAACGGTGTATATACTGGTGTGTTCCATTTAAAAAAAGGAGTGGTGACCATATTAGGGAGGAAGAGGGAAAGTTATAACGGGGTAATACACAATTTGATCTTAATTTTGAATATATTCTCATTTTTCTAATATTTTTCATCTCGCTTCATCATTGGAACAATGAATAAAGATAATATTTATTTTCAAGTAAATATCATAACACTCACCTAAGCAAACCGTCTTCTGAGGAACACTTACAAAACCCCAGTTGTACTGAGTATATTCCACTTCAAAATACATATTTGGCATATCTGTGACATTATCTGGGTATCCCCCAGCCTCTATAAGTAGTACCTTCCAATTTTCTATTTCTGAAAGTCTGTTTGCTATTAAGCTTCCAGCTGGTCCTGCTCCAATTATAATAAAATCGTAAGTTCCGAATCCTATAAAAACAATATTTTTTGAAAACAGAAAACTCGAAATATCTCAGGATCGTAAAGTTGTTAGTAGTCGCATGAAAATACTCATTGTACGACAAATGCACATTGGGGACAGGATTACTAGTATTAGATTATATTAGTATTATAGTTAATTCATGAATTAAGCTAAATACGAAAAGCTCATCGGAATTATTCTAATCTATCAGCCTACCGCAGAAATTACGTTTAATTCTTTAAAAAAGTTTCCAGCTGATTGTTCCAATAGTTGTATTTTAGTAGGAGAGATATAGAACTGTGACGTATAATCAATTACGGTTTGATTTATATATAATTACATGAATATAACTGACGTCACATTAATGAAAATTGAATATCGCATAACTTAATTTGGGGCGAATATATTTTTAAACTAGCACAACCTCAAAGGTATTTTGTATTGTACTAAGTTTCCTACTTATGTAACTTATGCGAACTTGGGTATACAACTTTCAACATTGTCGAGTGTAACTATTATAGTTATCTGTATGGAGGGTAGAGGTAAGGAGCACTGTTTCCGTCAAAGATTAATAATGTTACGAAACAGCACACTGGTATAGACCCTAAATCCGACTCTGTCTAAGCCAGGTATGAAAATTAAAATTATGACGGATACGCAGTGTTTTTATAACTGTTTGGGACTATCTTATCTAAACATTGTTTTTGTGACCAGACTTTCTAGAAAAGGCCAGAAAAATTATTTGAGTCTGTGTAGGCCGCAGCCCGGAATTTTCTAGTAAGAAAGGCATTAATATAAATAAGGACCGATCAGCGGAGGAGTTAGTTGATAAAGTGATCTCGTGAAATAAATAAACAAAAATACACCGAACAGTAAAGTGCTAATTATTAATCAAGTTTATGTGCATATAAATTAAATTTAAGTGATTAGTTCAGTATATATAAATTAAGTGTTAGTGAGTTAGTGTTTAAATAAATTAGTAAGTAGCCATACCGAGTGTTTGAAATTTATCCCACCCGTAATAAAACCTTGATAAATGATTATTTATTGCTCATTCTAGAATCTGACTGTTAATAGGGATGTTGACAATATCCAAATAAAAACAATATTTTCAACGTAAGGTGGTAGTTCCTACAATAAAAATACTAAAAACACAATAGTTCTCTTTATTTTCAAGCCACTTAATTGATATTCAATGAATAAAATTTAAATAAATCAGTCTCTAGAGCACCAATCAGAGTTTATGACGTCAGATGTTCCAAAACTTCATCTGACGCTTTCAAAAGTCTTCGTTTTCTTTGGTTGACGTTTTTATTGGTCTATAAGTAATTTAATCAAAATTAGCTTGTTTCATCTTAGAAAACTAATATAAAGATAATGGAGAGTGGATTTATTAAGGCAAACAGTTTCAATTTGCCGAGAATTGACTATTTTACACTGACAAATTTCTTCGCAACAAACAGTAATTTCTGTTCCAGTGAATTCAGAAATGTGAAGACCCCCAAGTTGTATACCAATTATGTAGTCAATAATATTATTCTGCAGATAGAATAAAATAAATAACGAAGAATTAACCTCATTTTTAACCTGAAAATTATAATATTTTTTTCTTTGAAAACTTGATTAACATTAATATGTAATAAAAATAAACAAATATTATTACTAACGCTTACATCGAAATTATCTTGATTAAAATACATTTTAGATTGTTTAGTAACAGGTGCCGGATCCTTGCCAGCAAGCTGGAGCCACATTTTACTTTTATTTTATGAACGTTGGACGCTCCGCACAATATTTATAAAACTTTGAATTAATCTTTTATAACAACTGTGACGAAAAAGCTCTATTGACATCTCACTGGTGTTTTGGAACTGATGACGTTACAGCGGTGACGTGACAAGTATTGGAGTATTCGCGCGAAATTTGAAACGTTATTTTAAATACATGATTTTTAAATCTTCCGTCATTTAAAAAATAATAATGCGGCTATATTAGGCACTAATGCAAGGTTTAAACCACTTTCCCAAAAATAGTCAACATCCTTATTCAGCTGTAAGGTAATTTGAATTTAAGTCTAGCCAAGAAATTCGATTTTAGTCCAAGGTATATTTTACAAAACGTTGATGAAAATTCAAAAAAATACTCGCCCAAGTACGAGAGGTATTTATTGAAGTTAAAATGCAATTACCTGACGCCAAGTTATCATCAGATTTGTATACTCTTGCATCTGTTGGTAGTTGGAAATATTGTCCCTGCTGTCGAATCTGTGCCACCATATTTGTCAAATAATCAACTTGTGCATTATAACCACTTGGAGATCTAAAAAAATATTGATAAGGAACATGACGAGTCTGAATTTATTAATTTATTTGTAATAGTAGTCCAATAGTAGGCAAGATAACTAATTTTGTAAAACTGCTTTACAATGCTCGGAAGTAGTTTCTATTTTCATAAAATATTTCTACAAGAAGTAAAGACATTTTTGACGAATACCTATGATTTTTTAAATTCACGGTAAAACGCTTGCAGGTGTCATGGAATCTGATTGTGATGATATTACACAGGTATAAGCAAAGTTTAAAGCTTACAGAAGCAGTTATATCACTGCTTGTCGGCACCTTTGATCTATCTCTATGTTTCAATTTTTCCACTGCGCAACCTGAAATCATTTCCTACGCGCTTGGAGGTGGAACCAACCGATACAAAATAGTATAATATATTGCTCAAGGAAAAGATGAAACTACATCATACATCAGATTTTAAATTAATTTATGAATGTGAATAAAAAATAATCATCGTGAATATAGGGAATACTTATCAAAACTCTAACTAGTGATATATTTCTAGTTACGAATTTAATGTAATTTCTTTGCAAGATGTATTAGCCATGATAGATGCGTTTTCTCTTAAGTATTTCCATAGTTTTATTCAAAACTATGACTTGGGAATTGGCTGATATATTAGGTAACACATTTTTTCTTCAGTAAATGTTGAAATAAATTACATGAATCTTTATATTCTTTATGAATTAAAACACACTGCTAGATACATTTGAAATCAGTAATCTGTACAATCTTAAAAAGTTATATAAAACATAACTCAACCTAATAATCATAGATAATTTTTATATACGCAGATAGATAGTCATCTTAATATTAAAATTGTTGTACTGATTTCAGTGACATTGTAGTCAGAACTAACAGAACCACCAAAACTTAAAATTTGAAATCCCACGTGAATAATAGGATTATTAATCAAATTTTGGCGTTCTCAAAATTATCCGATATAAAACGAAATGCTTGTGCATTAAATGTAGAATAATCACATGCAAATATTTTATTAGAGAGGAAGGGTTTATATTTTGCTTTCTTAAATTTTTAAGCATAACATGACAATGTAACGTTACTGACATTTGGATATGCACTGAAAAAACTGTATAAACTGGCTTCATCTAATTCAGTTTGTTATTTGGCAAATTTTAAATAAGGTATTTGGGGGGAAGACGCGTAACATTTTTTTAAAAATAAAAAAAAATAATTAACTTTATTCAAAACTTACAAAAACTGTGTATTCTATTACTAATATAATAAACAAATGATTAAACACAAAAAAGTTTTTATTTTCTTAAAAATAAACGAAAAAGTTGGATAAACATTGACAGCTGTCATTTCGGCAACTTACCCCAACTACGGGGTAAGATGCCGACAGACTTGGGGTGAAACGACAAATTTGGGGGTGTGATGCCATAGACAGAAAACATTGTATTGGCCATCATACTCCAGCTAAAGTGCCATCTTACACCAAGTCTAAAGTTTTGAATGTTTTATTTAGTGACTTTTGCGCAGGGATCGCACATATTCGGCCCCGAAGCACAGGTTTCGTGTAGCCACTTGTTGCATACCACACAGCAAATCCAGTCAACTTTGGGACCCTTTTTGTCAAAGTAAAAGCCATCGCAAATTGCACAGAAGTCGTCCTTGTCACTGTCAGGTTCATCAGAGCTATGGTCTGAGACAATATTTTCATCTCCACTGACTTCTTCACTACTGCTATCGTGTGCTACATTCTTCTTTTTTTGTTACCTTTTTTACGAAGTTTCTTCTCTAACTTAGCTGCCTTCCCTTGTTGCTTCTTTTGTTTTTCTTCAATTTTTTGCGTTTCTTTTGGCGGTAGTCAGGAGAAGTAAGGACTTCTGCATGTTGTTTTCTAACGTTTGGCCTACTAGGACCAGCTACGGATGGAATTGGTGCAATATCATCAAAATTTACTACAGCTACGTCGCCGCTATGTTCGTCCGAGTTTTCTGCATCGACATGTTCCACTTCTTCCTGTGAATTTCCAGTTTGGTGCTCAGCTAAAGCATATGCATGGTCGGGAATTGCATCTTTGGAGCATGGATAAATTTCACAAGCCCGAAATCCAGAAACACCATTCTGAACCGTTGCGGCTTGAGACCACGCTTGGTTTAATAGTTCCCCAAACTGATACCTGTAAAGCACAAGAAACATAGAAATCTCTTTCAAACTTATTTACTTAAATCAAATTACTTAGTTATTCGACGCCCTGGATGATTTCTTATTCACTGATTACAAGTGCTATTCCAGAAGGTCTTTAAAGGTTTAAAAAATGAACGGCCGAGAGGCTGAAGCCAGTGAGTCGTATGACTTGGTAAGCAAACCACATGAATTTCATTTTCAGCCAAAAAGTGCAAACGTTCCACGTCATTACAATGGGAAGCATGACCATCTAATATTAGTACTGCAGGCCCTGGTCCCTTACGGGGCAAAAAATGGTCTTTAGTCCATGATGAGAAGATACTGGTTTTCACATAGGCGGACTTTGGAGACATCACTACTACCGATCCAGGGGGCATGTTATCTTCAAACT
Source organism: Galeruca laticollis (assembly GCA_963921935.1). Classification (NCBI taxonomy): domain Eukaryota; kingdom Metazoa; phylum Arthropoda; class Insecta; order Coleoptera; family Chrysomelidae; genus Galeruca; species Galeruca laticollis. The sequence continues at coordinate 64,181,953 of OY998182.1, forward strand.
CCTTTTTTTTTGTTTTTGCCTTTGAATATTACGTAGGGAGGCAAAAAGCTACCTTCTGCATTACAGCAAGCGATGACGCTAACTGTTTCTCCTTTTTCTGAGCTTGTGACCGACTGAACATCTCTAGCTCCTTTTGTGGCTACGACTTTGGTAGGTTTATTGCATAATTGCAAGCCAGTCTCGTCCGTATTGAAAATGTTTGCCGGTTTATCAAACAAATTGAGCGCCGTAAATGTATCGTTCAAAATATGGAAGTATGGATCTACTTCTGCGGCAGGCATACCAAGTGAATAAGCAATTGAACGACCTTGAGCTACTCTAATAGTTAGGTTTGGGTGTCGTTTTAAAAAAAGTTTAAACCAATCGTAGCCGGCTAATTCTTTTTCTTGGTTAAATCTACATTTTAACCCATTCCTTTGCGAAAAGGTAAAAGCAAGGTGTCTTACGTCTCTTGAAGTTGGAGCATAGCCAATTTTTTCTAACCGTTTTATATAAGACACCAGTTTAAGTTCATTTTCAATACCTAAGGACGCGGTTGGCCCAAGACTGCCCTTTTCAAGATTGTTATTCTTTACAAGTCTCATCAAGGTTCGTAGAGGGATTCTATATTCTTTAGCAATCGCATTTGCACTCAGGGTTGGCTGCTGACGTAAAGCATTTGCAGCTGCTCTAAGGTCTTCTTCAGTCCATTCGCCTCTAGTTGATTTTCTGACGTACGTTCGTGGCATTTCACCTAAAACAAACAAGATAAATTAAGAAACTATTCAATTAGACGTACTGAAAGGAAACCACTAACCAAAATAGACGCAAACCTGAGAAAAAACAAGAGTTACAAAGTTTACAGTGCAATTAAGATAATGCATCTTACCCCACACTGATTTTGGCGTTTTACCCCAACCCTTAGGTATAAGATGCCAAACCCACAAATCAAAATAATAAAACCCTTTTTCTCATTTAATATAGGACAGGAGTATTGTGCCAAAACCCTAAATAAATTATATTAGAACAAACAAAAAACATTTAACACTGTATATCACATAATTAATTTCTATCGTAAAAAACTTACCGGCATAAAAAAACACATCACCTCAAGGAACAGTTGCATGCACTTAAGCGCTTCGAAAACTATGATGTCTAATAATAAACACAATAACAACGTAGCCGTGTATGTGGCGCGATCTATTGAGTATTGTCCAAAATACTTGGATTAGGCATCTTCCCCCTTTTGGCATCTTCCCCCCAATTACCTTACCAAGGGAATTGATGTTGATCCAATACTTTCTTAATGAAATAACCACCGACATAAACCAAGCCATTTTTATATGTTATCTTTATGTTGGTATAATCTCTTGTATCATCTATTCCTAAAAAATTTAAAATTGGATTAATTAAATATCAAAATCTGATACTTTTCTATAACTTCGGGTGTGATATTACCTAGAATTTTATCAAATTCATCAAGAGGAAGGGTTTGTATTTTGCTTTCTTATATATTTAAATATAACATGACAATGTAACTGAACCTTTCAGATAAATTCTACGTTTGATACCTGTTCATGTTATAAATAATAATTAATTATAATGCATAAATGTGTGTTATTTGTTTGCCTATGTAAATGTTTGAATAATTTGAATTTAGTTTTCAATAAATTATAATGGACAATTATCGCTATTTAATAATCAAGGTACCATTTTAAACATATTTTAGTGGTTGGTATTAATGAATAATAGATTAAAAATAAATCGATTTAGTTAACGCACATACTAGGAATAACACTTTTAAACTTGTCATAAGGTAATACGAAATTAATTTAAACCGTCAATAAATATTTAAATGTCAGTGTTCAAAATTTATATTTAGAAAAATCTGTTATTTTCGTTGGGGCGTATATAAAGTGTACCTAACAGGAGTTGTAAGTATATTACGTACTCATGAATTATGTCGTCACCTCGTTTGTTTCCCATAAGAAGATGCTGACGCTGCGTATCCCACAGTCCGGAGTTTAGTTTCCCCGAATCCGACTTTTGTGGGAATTCAGCAAGATTGCCAAGGTCTCTTGTGGACGATGCGCTCATTTTTTAGTTAGTTGTATTCTAGATCTCAAACTACAAACATATATTTTTCGTAATTATTATAATATTATTTAAATTGTAAAAATAAAGTTTTTAAAAAGTTACTTATAGATATCCGAATTAAAATTGGCGCAGTCAGTAGGATATCCGGGTTATCGCGTATCGAACGTGGTGATTTCGTTTTAACGATTAACTGGATACCGAACATAGTTGATTCGTTGTGAAGTGTTGAAGAGGACCGTCTACCAGTGACCCGTCTGAAGCCCTTCGTCACCGAAACATCGAGAATTGGAACTTACATTGTCCATTTCTACAAGGATCGATACTTCTGGAGGAGACATAAATTGCAAATCCAGGGCTCTTCCTTATAGCTGTTAGGAAGGATATGCTTGAAGTAACTCTATTATTTCTGTAAGTACATTTGAATGTCTATCGAGAATTTATCTGATATACTTGAAAATTTAAATTTGGGTGACTCTCTAACTGACTCTCAAATTAATCGTAGAAAACTTGATAACTCAAAAAATCAATCTATAATGGCTCAATTTAAATCAGAATATTTAAATTGTATTCCCGAATTCAATGGGAATCCAAATGAATTAAATCGGTATATTTCGATTTGTGACCAAATTATTCAAAATTTTTACGATTTTGCAAATCCAGCTAATTTTCATAATGTTTACTTATTAAATTCGCTTATTTCTAAACTCACGGGCAACGCTAGACTAGTTGTAAATATTCAATTAGCAACTAACTGGAAAGAACTAAAAGAAACGCTACAGAGAAACTTTTCTGACCAAAGAGACGAAGCTTGCCTCAACAGAGATTTAGTAATGTTAAGACAAAATCAAAACGAAAGACCGCAACAGTTCTACGATCGATGCCTTAAAATTTTGAATCTAATTTGTAGCTATGTAGATATGCATGAAACAAGCCAAGAAGCAAAAGTTCTGAAACGCAATTTGTACAATGAATTAACATTAAAAACATTCTTGTCAGGTCTCAAAGATCCTCTTGGCACTACGATACGTTGTATGAGACCACAAACACTGAGTGAGGCCTTACAACTCGTTACCCAAGAAGATAACACACATTATTTTCAAAATTCAAACCAAAATAGACAAATAGCCCGACAAAATAATTTTTCCACAAGGCAACAGCCACAACAAAGATTTTCAAATAACTATTCAAACGATAATTTTAGTAATTCATTTAATCAATATAGGAATCAAAATTCACAAGTGTCGTTTCCTTCTCAACCTATTAATATACAACCAAAACCGAATAATCGCCCACAAAAATTTTTCACAAATGCTCAAGTATTTGGTACAAACAATCAACAAAATAGAAATGTTTTCAAACCAAATTATACTAATAATAGTTTCGATAGGCCTACGCCAATGAGCGTAAGCACTAGAAATACATTTAGGCCCACACCAATGAGTGTGAATACAAGAAACACTCCGAGACCTTCACCAACGAACTTCCAAAATAACCAAAATTATTCAAATTCGCGATCATTTGATCAATCAATGCAACCCAGACGAACTTTTGTTTCAGAAGAATTGTATAATACAGAATTCAATGAAAATTACGATAATTTCGAGGAACAGTACGATATTGTAGAAACTGATGACTTGCAAGAACAAGCACTCGATAGTGAGAACGTTGCCGGTACGAATCAAAATTTTCAGAAAACGTTTTGCAACAGGAACCCGATTTAGTATCAAATATCATTCCATTTAATACTACAGATGCAAGTGAATTACCATATGTTATTTTACCTGAATATAATATAAAAGTTTTACTTGACTCTGGTTCGACAAAATCGTTTATCGACCCAGATATAGCTGATAAGTTTTTCCCTAATTTGATCAGGCATGACCCATTTGTTGTATCCACAGTGTTTCAAAAATCAGCACATAAATTTAGTGCATGTATTCCAGCTTCAAAGTTATTTAAATTACAAAAAAATAAAACATTAAAATTCTATCTATTTAAGTTCCATAATGTCTTCAGAGGATTGATTGGACTCGATAGTTTGAAATCATTACAAGCTACTATTGATTTTGATAAGGGATATTTAATTACACCACAAACAAAAATTAAACTACTATTTCAAAAAACACAAACAGATTTAAACCTAATAAATGTGAATGCCAGATCAGAACAAGTTATTAAAGTAAAAACGTCCATAAACAATGGCGAAATAATTATTCCGCATCACAAATTTCATAACTGTGAAATACCGGAATGTCTTACAATTGCAAAGAACGGCCAAGCCTTGACAACTATTTTGAATAATACACAAAATAATGTAACATTAGATTTTTCCGAACCTTTAACTGTAGAAAAGTTTGACCGTAAACATGTACAAGAAATCGAACTAAATAATTTTGACGAGTTTCCTAACAAAAATTTAGATACAACAAAAATTAGAGTAAATCACTTAAATAATGAGGAACGTAATGAAGTACTTAAATTGTGTAAAGAATTTTCGGACATATTTTATAACGAAGAGGATCGTTTAACTTTTACTAACCGCATTAAACATCAAATAAAAACAGTAGATGAATTACCAGTCTACACAAAATCCTATCGTTATCCATTTATTCACAAACAAGAAGTAGAAAAGCAAATTAAGGAAATGTTAGATCAAAATATCATAAGAGCTAGTAGCTCTCCGTGGAGTTCGCCAATTTGGGTTGTTCCAAAGAAATCCGACGCTTCCGGAAAACAAAAATGGAGAGTTGTGGTAGATTATCGAAAGCTGAACGAAAAGACGATTGGAGATAGGTACCCACTTCCTAATATAACCGACCTACTCGATAAACTCGGAAGATGTCAATACTTTACCACTCTCGACCTGGCTAGTGGCTTTCACCAGATCGAGATGGACGAAAGAGACATAGAAAAAACAGCTTTCAATACGGAAAATGGGCATTACGAATATTTGCGTATGCCATTTGGGTTAAAAAATGCTCCCGCAACTTTTCAGCGAATTATGGATAACATATTACGTGGAATTCAAAATGAGAAATGTTTAGTGTACTTAGACGATATAATAATTTTCTCTACATCGTTACAAGAACACATAGAAAGGCTTAGATGCGTTTTCCAAAGACTTCGTGATTCTAATTTCAAGATACAACTTGATAAATCCGAGTTTTTGCGGAAAGAGGTCGCATACTTGGGTCATGTTGTAACCCCTGAGGGTGTAAAACCCAACCCTGATAAAATAAAAGCAATCAAGCAATTTCCTATACCAAATAGTACTAAACAGATAAAAGGTTTCTTAGGTTTACTAGGATATTATCGTAGGTTTATAAATAACTTTGCAAAAATCACCAAACCTCTCACAAAGTGTTTGAAAAAAGGAGCGAAGATTGAACATAATCAAGAATTTTTAGACTGTTTTAATACTTGTAAAAATCTTTTAATTAACGAGCCGATACTACAGTATCCGGATTTCTCTAAACCTTTTGTTTTAACGACAGACGCTAGTAACGTTGCCTTGGGCGCCGTCTTATCCCAAGGTCCGATTGGTAGCGATAGACCTATTGCTTATGCTTCTCGAACGTTGAATGATTCGGAACAGAACTACTCAACTATCGAGAAAGAGCTACTCGCAATAGTTTGGGCTACGAAATATTTTCGACCGTATTTGTTTGGTAGAAAATTCGATATTGTAACTGATCATAAACCCCTAGAATGGCTTTTTTCTATTAAGGAACCCAACTCCAAATTAACCAGATGGCGAATAAAATTAGAAGAGTACGACTATAATATTAAATATAAAAAAGGTAAACTAAATTCGAATGTCGACGCACTTTCGCGCGTAGAAATCCATACCAAAACAGTGTCTGACGAAATAGAAGATTTAGTAAGAAACATGAAAAATGATCCTAATAATCTTGAAAATGAACAAATAATTCGAGAAATATTTGAATCACAAGACGCAAATAAACAACGAGACATGGACAACATCTCTATGCAAGTACAAGCAGACGAATCTGTTCAAAACGTAGAACAAGACGAAGAAAATGACGAGACTATACATTCCAATGCCGATCAAAATCCTGTTGTAGGTATTCCAATATCAGACATACCTGTAAACTTCGGTCAAAATCAAATTATTATATCAACAGTACTACATTCCCCAGCAAAACCAAAAATCACGATTTTATTCGAAAGAAAACAACGTATTAAAGTCCAAATATCCGAAAATAATTTTGATAATGATATTACGAATTTTATCAGAGAATATATCGCACCAAATGTTCAATATTATCTTTATTTTCAAAACCCAAATATTTATGAGAAATTTTCAGTAGTTTTACAAAAAAATTTTAGATGGCCTTCTATTAAGTTTAAAAGATGTAACAAATTTTTAATTGACGTGACAAACAAAAATGACATTGAAGAATTAATTTCGAATTATCATGAAAGTAAAACAAACCACCGTGGAATCGACGAGACAGTAAAAAGAATTAAAGAAAAATACTATTGGCCAAATATCAAAGAATCTGTTCAAACTTACATCAATAATTGTGAAATTTGCCAGCAAAGTAAATACGAGCGACACCCCATACGAATGGAAATGAATATTACTCCAACAGCTTCAAAACCGTTTGAAATAATTCATTTAGATACCTTTACTCTCGAACAATCAAAATTCCTAACTATCGTGGATAGCTTTTCCAAATATGCTCAAGCATACCATTTGAACTCATCCTGTGGAACTGAAATCGTTGATAATTTAATAAAATTCTTTTCACATCACGGTACACCTAAACAAATAGTAGTTGACAATGGTACTGAATTCAAAAACTCTGTCGTAACAGAATTACTGAAACTTCACAAAATTGATACTCACTTTTGCAGTCCAAATCATCCTCAGTCAAACGGAATTGTTGAGAGGTTTCACTCGACAATAATCGAACATGTAAGAATATTAAACACAAAAGGATTCTTAAAAACCCCAATCAAAAATAAAATCACTTATGCAATTTTGGCCTATAATCATTCTCTACATTCTTCAACGAAATTCAAACCAATCGATATTATAAACGGACATATAACAGATAATAACCCTTTTAAAATGGAAATCGATCAGATATTAATAAATGATTATATAAATGATCATAGGGAGAAATCAAAATTACTTTACTCAAAAATTAACTCAGATCTTATCGCTCTAAAATCAAAGACTATACAAAAACTCAATGTTAACCGAGACAAACCTGAAATATTTCAGCCAGAACAAAAAGTTTTCGTGAAAAAACATATAAGGCAGAAACATGCAAATAAATTTGACAAATCCACTCAACTAGCAACAGTAAATAAGGATTTAAAAACAGTTTCAACCCCAACACACGAAAAAATACATATGGATAATATAAAACGCCCACTTAAACAAACCTATACTTTCAAAAGATAAAATATTTCATTTCTGCTATTTCAGACTCCCGGGGATCCTCGGACTCCAGGAAAAAATTCTACTTCAAAAATTAGAAAACAATCCCGGCCTTGTTCCAGTTAAATTAGGAACTGCCAAAGTCGAACAATACACACATACACTTATTCACTATTACGATATGAATCCAATCATTACAGAAATCTACAAATTAAAATTGAAATCTCATAAAATAACCAGGCTAATACTCACAAATAAAGATTATTCTTTTGATACATCAAACTATCTAAAAATCTTACAATTCACTGAAGACAAAGTTGAATCAAAAATGAAAAACATTCTCCCGCATCATATTATCCGTAAACGAGGATTAATCGATGGCTTGGGCTCAATATTCAAATCCATTACCGGAAATTTAGACGCTTATGATGGTCAACGCTACGAAAAATTGATTTCTCAGTTAGAGTCAAACCAAAAGCAAATAGTGTCAAATATGGGAAAACAATATTCGCTATCTCTGAATGTCATAGATCAATTCAATAAAACAATTCAAAAAATTAATCATAACGAACAATTGATTACTTCAAAAATAAACCAAATTAGTTTGATAGTTGAAAACAATACATATAGAGAAAATGCAATGTTAATAAAAGATGTTCTCAATCAAATAATAAATATGTACGAAATAATTAATTCAATTCTACAAGACATCGAGAATTCTATTACTTTTTCAAAATTACAAATTATGCACCCGAGCATTATTTCAATAAATGACCTATACATCGAACTTAAAAAATTAAGCAATCAAACCGAATCGAAACAACTACCATTTCCAGTGAATGTCAATAACACTGAACCTTATGAGAAACTCATTAAAATCGATAGCTACATACTAAATAATAAAATCACATATATTCTACATATTCCAATTACTTTTCCTTTTGATTTTGAATTATATCATTTTTATTCAGTACCAATATATTCTGAGAATCAGTTTAAGACAATTATTCCAAAAAATAAATTCTTGATAAAAAACCAAATGTATTTTACATTTATGAGTAACTCTTGCAAAGAAATTCTTCCTCAATGGTATATTTGCGACAAACAAGAGCTAAAAGAAATCGAAGATGGTCCCTGTGAAATTCAGCTCCTCGAGGCCAGAAACATCTCCAAATGCCGCCAGACTCAAGTCCATTTGACCCAACCACTGCTAAATCAGCTCGACGCGTCCAATCAATGGATCGGATTATTTCCATACGAGTCAATAATAAAATTGAAATGCTTCAGACAAGAAGAAATTCGAAAATTAATGGGCACATTCCTCATCGAAATCCCTACTGGTTGCCAATTCACCACTGATCAATTGACTATAATCAATGAATAGCAATACACGAACCCGAAGCAGCCGATCCTGTTCCTCGATATAGACGCTGCCATTCCGACGCCCTCAAAGATTAATATTAGCATCGATTTAGAAGACCTCCGATTTGACGAACTTCAAGAAATCCGCAGCCAAGTGATCGAAAATCAGCCCAATCTTCATTTCGAGAGTCCTATCTACGTCCCCAGTGCCTGGACGATCCTCATTTATGGACTTCTGATTGCTACAAGTTGCTACTTAATCTACAAGAAGCTCACCAACAGATTTCGGACTTCAACACCCCCACAGATGGACCACCACGATGTTCGCCTTCCTCTTTAACCCTCGGAAGCCGAGACTATGGGGGGAGGAATTATGTCGTCACCTCGTTTGTTTCCCATAAGAAGATGCTGACGCTGCGTATCCCACAGTCCGGAGTTTAGTTTCCCCGAATCCGACTTTTGTGGGAATTCAGCAAGATTGCCAAGGTCTCTTGTGGACGATGCGCTCATTTTTTAGTTAGTTGTATTCTAGATCTCAAACTACAAACATATATTTTTCGTAATTATTATAATATTATTTAAATTGTAAAAATAAAGTTTTTAAAAAGTTACTTATAGATATCCGAATTAAAATTCATGGAAGTTTTTCACTCGTACGACATATGCTGCTTTTACAACTCTTGTTACGTAATATACTATTATTACTTAAATGGAAAATTGGGTATTCTATATTACCATTACATTTTTGTTTATATTTGAATAGCTCTTGTTCTACATGATCTAATTTTCAAATAACATTGTAAAACTTCGGTTTTTTATGAACAGTAAATTCGTGGTAAATCTGGTACACATTTTCATAGAAGCACGTGCCAGAACAAGCCGGTCAAGTCCATGTAACAATTATAGGTATTGTGTCATTACTAAGACAGACACTATTATATTTATGTACTTTTTATAATCGTCCGCAATCCATTACATTGTCATAAACGTTTCCATTGAAATAATACGTGAAATTTATGTTTAATGAATTCATAATTTTGTTTTACCAATAATAATGGATTAAGTCAATAAGCTGTCAAAATTATGATTCACAAATCATACGTGTCTATCAATCTCCTTTTTGTTAATGAATCTTGAATTGTAAGAATTGATCAATCACTCAGAATTTAAAGATGTCTAAAACTTAAAATTTATAACTTTTGGCAAATTCCATCACGATGTTGTCGTATTTAAATATTTACAGCACTCTTTTTTTATTGAAAACTGATGTTCAATTCATAAAGTTCTATGAGAGTGTATTATACTAAAAAACTCGGACAGTACAAATTCTCTTTTACAATGAGAATCAGACAAAATAACTGGTATGGAGTAAACGGCATACTATCATTATGGAACGGGAAATATTATCGTAAAAAGATAACCCCTTCGATTTTTCGGCATAAGTATTTGCAGAAAATTTAATTTAAGACGGATTAATCCTATATATTTTATTTTCAAGCAGAGTTACACGTAGTTACCTACTTCTGACTAACATGCAAATAAAACTGAAAAATATAGGATGTACATACAGTGATAATAAAGCTGCTCAAGACTGTTTTCAAATCCCATTTTGAAAGCGAGATCGAAACATACTAAATTGTTAGACTTCTAAACAAGAGTCAAAGTATTATATTCTGGCTTTGTCCATCCATTTGTTTTAATCTTCAACAGTTGAATGTGCTAGAGCTTAGGCATACACGGATTCGGAATCAACATGGTCAAACCCTCTCTAATGGAGAAAAAATTTGACCTCTTACCTACATGGCGCCACGTGACGAACAATCATATCAATAAAATATAGTTTTAGTAGTAGTGTTTTAAATGAAACTCACTGTTTCTAGCTATATTGTGGAATTAGCTAGAAACAGTGAGTTTCATTTAAAACACTAATATGAGTAGATTCCACGAAGTAAGGGTCGAGACAGTTAAGTTTTAGTAGTGTATAAAGTTCATTTATGATTTTTCGTAATCCTAAACAATCCGAAGTAGGCCATAGCCAAGTCATAAAAGGACATTTGAAATTGCGTGAAAAATTGATTTTATGCTGATAATCTAGGTACCACATAACAGGTCATTTTCATTGTGTCCAATCGTGAGATAAAATAATGTTATTCAAACAAAGCAAGCTAGACATGCATTAAATTATGTTTCTCAAGTAGAATAATGTTTATTCCATTTATTGAGCATAGTTTTGTTATTACTATGTTATTACTCACCTATCTGCTTTTATGTTTTTTGGAAAGAAGTCACTCGAATCATCTAGAAAAAAGAATCAAAATAAACATTTAAATTTTGACTATAGATCAATGATAATCATATTTTTAACATAATGTTAATATTTTGCTTGTTGCAAAGTTTGCAGGAGTGAACCAAACGAAAAATAAACGGCTTTAAAGACTAAAACTAACTTTTTCTATAACTGCTATTAAAAGTAACGTATTCCTCATAGCTTACTTAATTTCAAAACCATATTGTTACGAAATAGCACACTAGTGGAGACCCTATATATAAAGGACCGATCAGCGGAGAAGTTCAGTTTAGTTTAAAAAGTGATCTCGACAAATAAACAAGAATACACCGAAATAGCGAACAGTAAAGTGTTGATATAAATTAATAATTAAGGTTGTGTGTATATAAATTAGATTTAAGTGAACAGTTAAGTGTATATATAGCGGCGTTGGTTGTAAGTTGGCCATTGCTTTGTAGTTGGTTTGCTTACTTGCTTGCATGCGCTTGCTTGTCTGCTTGTAGGTAGCTGTCTGCAGTCCAATGGAGAAATGCAACCATCGAGTGTCTGCCTCCTCGTGGCACCGCCGGATACGTTAGCACTGTTGATCATCAGTGACAGCAGTGTTGACCAACCAAATATCACTTCAACGAAACCCAAGTTAAGGTGTAAGGAACGTGCCGATGGCTGAATGGCCGCAGGGAATGCGACCGTGAACGTCCCCCTGAGGGTACCAGGCGACACCCCCTTGCATATAGCCTTTTCCTGGCATACAGGGCTCTGCCAGAAATGACAAACCTTTCCCTAGCGACTCGTGGAATCAAAAATGGATGAACAAAAAGAACAAAAAAAATAAAAACCGGAGGATTAGCGAGAACGCACACCTCCAAATCAAAATCACCGTCGAGGTAAAAGAATCTGCAGTGCTGAGGCAAAGGGAAGAAGGAAAGCGAGGCAGCAGGCTGGAGTCTCTACAGAAACCACCAGCGCCACTCGCCCCTCCCTGTCTAAAACTGGCACCAGCGGTCTAAAATAAAAGGAAATGCCTGTGGATATGGTGTACACACTAGATGTAAATTGAGTGAATGAAAACGACGAATACTCAGTGTGTATTAGTTTAACTAATACACACTGAGTATTCGTCGTTTTCATTCACTCAATTTAAAATAAAAGGGCAGCGATGACAGTTCCTCCTCCATAAGAGGCCCGGAACGCGTCGCCTCCCACGAAAAGAAGCGCCTCCGCTCCAATACCTCGGAGGAAAACTCTACCCGAGGAAAAAGTATACGGATGGACGCTAATGCAAAGAGCTATAGCGAAGCAGCTACCAGCCATCTACGGGTAGCTATCATAGACAAGGTCGATCCATACGGTACAATAATTACCGATAATGGAGACCTTGTCAAAAGACAACTAATGGAGGCTTTGGACAAAACAACTTATGTCCGCCTCCGGCAGGTCGGAAAAAGCCACCTACCTTTAAGTCATGGTCGCACTCTGGCGAAATAATCAGAGTCACCTGCGATAATGACGAAACGCTAGAGTGGCTAAGGAACACGGTTTCACAACTGAAACCATGGAAGTAGGCTAAGCTCGACGTGGTACACGTCGACAACCTCCCCCAGCTGACGAAAGCCACCCTCTGGGTCCCTAGCGAAGCTCACGCTGACCTGGGTGACAAAGAGGATTTGCTGCGCCGGCTGGACAAACAAAACCCAGACATTCGGGTGGATGCATGGTTTTCCTTCCACCATGAAGCGAAGGTCAATCCCAAAGGACACCTATTCGTCTTTGGTATAAGAGACGAGGAAATGGGAGTCCTAAAAAACGATCAATGAGGATGAGCTACGCGCTCACCTCATTGATTGTAAAAACAAAGAAACTTGACCCGGAACGGAGGAGATCGAGCACGGATCCCCCTCTTCCATCCGAGGAACCCCAAGGAGCTGTTGCTACTGTGAAGACTGTCGAGCCATCCTCCAAGATGGCGACCGACAGTCTCCTGGAGGAACTAACAGCCCTAAGCTAGGATACAGGCGACGTCAACCCACCTCCAAGTGAGGAAGTGGAGATGGCCTAAAAAGTAATCATAACCCATCTCACCACCATCAAGCAGAGATGGACAATGAAAAGGTGAAATTTATTCAGTGTAACCTTCAACACAAAAAGTGGCTTCGGCAACTTTATGCCGCCACCTGGATGTGATGCAGGATACAATAGCACTTATCCAAGAACCCTGGATAAGACAAACTAAAATCATGGGTCTAAATAATCCAAAAAGTTTAGTTTTCAGCTTCCCAAGCAATCAGCAACCTAGGACGGCTATATATGTCCCTAGGAATTTTAAGACCTACCCACTGACGCATTTTTCGTCCTCCGACCTAACGGTAGTGAAGGTTGAATATGCACAGAAAGGTCAAAAGAAAGTGTTAATACTGGCATCCGAATACCTCCCCTCAGACGCAGCTAAACCACCACCAACTAAGGAGCTGGAGGACCTTGTGGAACACTGTCTCACCCAAAAGCTTGAACTGGTAATAGGTTGCGATTCAAACTCCCACCATGTAAGCTGGGCCAGCAAAGATATTAACACTAGAGAAAAGTCTTTTTATGATTACATAACTAACAAGAATCTCTGTATCCAAAATAGAGGTACTGAACCAACCTGGTAGAACATCAGCCGCCAAACACAAAATCGATACTGGTAATGCCAAGCCAATTAGCCAATCAGCTTGTCGAGTACCACGAGCGAAGAGAGAGGAAGTTGAAATAATAATTCGAGAGATGGCTGAAGAAAAAGTAATCCATCTAATCTACTAGTCCATGGGGGTCTCTAGTAGTGCTCGTGAAGAAAAAGGATGGAACTACGAGATTCTGCGTAGATTATCGCCAGCAAAACAACGTGTCGACGAAAGACAGCTATCCTCTGCCGCGAATTGACGATACGCTAGATACTTTGGCCGGCAGCAAACTGTTTTCCACCTTGGACCTGAAGTCTGGTTATTGGCAAGTGGAAATGGACCCAGAAGACAAAGAAAAGACTGCTTTTACCACCGGATCTGGATAATGACAATTCAACGTCATGCCATTCGGGCTCTGTAATGCGCCTGCGACATTTGAAAGACTCATGGAAAATGTCTTGAGAGGGTTGTTTTGGAAGACATGCCTGGTCTATTTAGACGACATCGTAGAACTGGGAAAGACATTTTACGAACACCTGAAGAATTTGGAAGACGTATTCAAACGACTCCAAGCTGCCCAGCTCATGTTAAACCCGAATAAATGTCAGCTGTTCCAAAACCGAGTCAACTATCTAGGTCATATAGTGAGCAATGAAGGAGTGACGGTGGATCCAGGGAAAATTGCCTCCATTCAGCAATGGCCGCAACCAACCGACAAACATCAAATTAGGAGTTTCCTTGGACTTTGCACGTATTATAGAAGATTTATCAGGAAGTTTGGAGATATTGCCAAGCCTCTAACTCGACTTACAGAAGAAGCAAGAGCTTTCCAATGGGACGAAGACTGTCAAACGGGTTTTGAAACCTAGAAGGGGCATTTAACCACGGCGCCGATATTAGGATATCCATTACCAGAGTCAGATTTTATTCTTGACACTGATGCAATCAACGTAGGAATTGAAGGAGTGCTCTCACAGATCCAAGGAAGGCAAGAAAGAGTGCTGGGATATTTCAGTAAAGTCCTCTCGAAACCAGAAGGAAACTGCTGCGTCACAAGAAGAGAACTTTTGGTGGTAGTAAAGTTCGTGGAACACTTTTACCAGTATCTCTATGGTAGGAAGTTCTTAATCCGGACTGATCATGCAGCACTCAAGTGGTTGATGAAGTTCAAGAGGGTCAGATTGCTAGATGGATTGAACGACTTCAAGAGTACGATTTCAACATCGAGCTGGTGTGAGTCACCGAAATGCCGACTTCCTGTCCAGACGACCGTGCCCAACAGACTGCTCCCAATGCAACAAGGCGGAATCTATGAAAGCTGCAGTTTCATGAACTACAGTAGTCAATGAAGAATGGTCACCCACCAGGATCAGAGAAGATCAGGAGAATGATCCTTGCCTAAAGAAGACTCGGCAGTGGAAGGAAGAAAATCGGCGACATACCTGGCAAGAAGTGTCAAGATTTGCACCGAAACTCAAGGCGTATTGGGCTCAGTGGGACTCCATTGTCCTGAAAGAAGGGCTATTGAAAAGAGTCCTTGAAAACGATGGTGGTTTCGAGATGAGGAGACAGCTTGTTATCCCTAGAACGAGAGTAGCTGAGGTACTGAAGAAAGTACACGACAGTCCATCGGGAGGTCATCTGGGAGTGATGATAACCCTTCAGAGAGTCCGTGAAAGGTTTTATTGGATGAACAGCTCCGACGATGTGAAGGGGTGGTGTAAGAAATGTACGACTTGTGCTACGAGTAATGGACCACATCGCAAGAGAAAGGCACCTATGAAACAGTATAATGTTGGAAGCCCTTTCGAAAGGATTGCTTTAGATATCGCTGGACCATTTCCGACGACAGAAAATGGTAGCGAATACATACTGGTTGTAATCGATTATTTCACAAAGTGGGTGGAAATTTACGCTATCCCGAACCAAGAGGCCACAACTGTCTCGGATGTATAGGTTAAAGATTTTATCAGCCGATATGGAGTGCCATTGGAAGTCCAAGTGACCAGGGAAGAAATTTCAAACGCCATCTATTCCAGGAGATTTGCGAGAAGCTGGGAATGAAGAAGACCAGGATACCAGCATTACATCAACAGTCAGATGGAATGGTCGAGAGAATGAACAGGAATATTGGAAAATACCTGTCCAAAGTAGTTTCCAGCTATCAGAGAGATTGGGACCAGTATCTTTCCCTATTCGCACTGGCTTATCTATCTGCCGTCAATGAGTCCACGGGTGAAACACCGGCGAAAATCATATTTGGACGTGAAATGAGGCTTCATTGTGACCTGGAATTTGGCTGTCGGCCTGGAGAAGATCTAGCAGGAGAAGACTACGTGATCCAATTGAGAAGAAGGCTGGACGATATTCATGAATTAGTTCGAACATATCTTCAAGTTGCCAGCGACAGAATGAAAAGTCGGTACGACACTCAGGCCACAGAAGGCGGTTTTAAAGAAGGAGACAAAGTATGGTTACACAACCCGACGAGGACATCATACAACATCCCCGCCCGTCTCAAGAACGCAGGAGGGCTGGCATTCGTCTTTCGAAGTTCGGGCAATTAGAAAAACTTGAAGACCAGATTCCAGCCCCTGGCAAGACACTGAAACGGAAACATAATTCGCGGTACGTCTTCTACGTGGTAACTAAAAATGAATTTCAAGATCGATCTACCTACCGCGATGTGTGGGAAGCACTTCGAAACCTTCGAGATCATGTGTTAGAATTTAGCGTGAAGAAACTGACTATGCCTAATATAGCGAGTAACCAGTTGGATTGGCGAGTCATCAGGAGTATGGTAGAGGTTGTCTTCCAAGATACCGGTGTCCAGATATTAATTTGCAGCTATAACCCCCGTTATCAGTATCCAATGAAGAGGGTGCCCTGTTATTTCCATAAGATCGGAAAGTGTAGAAATTGGGCCATTTGCCGATTCAAACATCCAGTCTCGGCTACACAAAAGTTCCAGGAGGAACTTCCATTTAAGGAGGGAGTAATGTTGCGAAATAGCACACTAGTGTAGACCCTGAATCCGACTCTGCCTAAGCCATGTATGAAAGTTAAAATTATGGCGGATGCGCAGGGATTTCTTAGAACTGTTATGACTATCTTATCTAGACATTGTTTTTGTGACCAGTCTTATCTAGAAAATGCCAGAATGCCAATTGTTTTTGTGTAAGCCGTTATCTAGAATTATCTAGTAACAAAAGGGACTAATATATATAAAGGACCGACCAGCGGAGTAGTTCAGTTTAGTTTAAAAAGTGATCTCGACAAATAAACAAGAATACACCGAAATAGCGAACAGTAAAGTGTTGATATAAATTGATAATTAAGGTTGTGTGTACATAAGTTAAATTTAAGTGAATAGTTAAGTGTATATAAATTAAGTGTTAGTGAGTAGTTTAGTGTTCAAAGAAATTAGTAAGTAGCCATACAGTGTGTTCAAAGTGTATCCCACCCGTAATAAAAACGTTTTAATAAATAAGAAAAACATTACAATATATATACTGTGAGAAATATTATTTCTCACGGCACTCTGCGCACACTACATACATTTATATGGAGAATCCAGTGTAACATGTCATCGCGACATGTTTCAATTTTTCATTAGTTATTTAGGAGCTTTACTTATTCTTCAGCTACTCCCACCTCTAATTCGTGACATCTGAAACCCGTAAGTAGAACATCTGAAGCCATGCAGAACATGACCAAAAATGTGGTATTTCAGGTACCACAGCACCTGTGGCACTAAACGTAATCAGGATATTATAATCATGTCTCTTATCTTGACAGGTGGATTCCATGATAGTAATTTTTGTTCCAATGTTTTCGGTTGGATTTCACATATGCCACTTATTTAAATTTCGTTATTGAGATGGTGCTTTAAATCATTGGTTCCAAACCTTCTTCAGCTGGCGACCCACCTTTCATCAAAGATAATTTTTGAAGTTTCTTCATTTACTTTAAGATCATTCTCGTCTAAAAAATCGTTCAGATGTTGGAAGTCATCAGAGATAATTTTGTATCTTTTTAAGAGTAGCATTAACTTTGTCTTGCACAAATAATTTATGGACATCTTTTTCTTGTAAGGTCAAATTAAGGGTATTTAGAAAACTGAAAATATCCGCTAATTAAGCCAGTTTATTAGCCAAATCTCATCATTAGGGCTTGTCTAAAAATATTTGGGCTTTCAACTTTCCTTCTGCTTGCAGTTGCAATAAGAATAAACGCTCAAACAACCTGGCCAGAATTTTTCCTTTGGATAGCGAACTGACTTCACAATGCAGGAGTAGTTGTCTATGTTCACTCCCCATTTTATCGCACACCACAGCAAAAACTCTTGAATTTTTAGATCGGGACTTTATTAAATTTACGATTTTAACAGAATCGTTAAGTGTGTCTTGGAGGTTTTCTTTCATTCGTTTCACCGATAAAGCCTCTCTGTGAATACTACAGTGAACCCATTCCACTAATGGAGAAACTTCCTTAACTTTTGCTGTTAGACCTGAGTATTTGCCATACATAGCACGGGCTTCATCGGCTCTTACTCCGACACACTTAGACCAGTCAATTTCGTTTTCTTTCATGAAACCATCCAAATACTTGAAAATATCAGTCCCAGTCATACTAGTAGGTAAAGATCTGCAAAATAACATTTCTTCTTCTACTGATTTATTGGTCTCATATCTCACAAAAGCTAATAAATTGGCAATATCAGCTATATCAGTGCTTTCGTCCAATTGTAAGGAGTAAAAGTTACTTCGTTTCAAAGCAGAAATCAGTTGCTGTTTTATATTTTCAGACGTTTCTTCTATTCTCCTATTAACCGCGTTATTTGATAGTGGTATTTCCTCTAATTTCTTCGTTGCTTTTTCGTTAAATAATGAGGCAGAAATAAGCTTAGCAGCTGTCAAAACGATATTATCGCCTGCTGCATGAGGTGCATTTTTTTTGGCAATCAACAATGACAATTGGTATGAAACTATTGTAACCATTTTATTTTGACGTCCTGTTGAGACATTTTCTATACTGGTCCTAGACGATAATAAATCTTTTTTCATTTTGAAAAAGCTATAGGCTTATCACGCATTCTGGCTGTTTGGTTGAAATGTGTCTTTCTAGCTTAGAAGGCTTCATGCTTTGATTTGCCAATGTTTCAAAAAAATTACACATTGAGGTAAATGTTCTTCCTCTGTGTTTACAAATGTGAACCCATATTTGCTATAACCGATACTATATTTTCTGGAAAAAGTTTCTAAATTTCTTTGAATTCACCTCTATGTTACCCTTTTCAGAAATTGTTGGGCCAGTATTTGATGGGCTAGCTTGCGAAATTTTCCTCTTACTAAAAGATCCTGTTTTCAACCACTTGTTCATATTCAAAACTTTACTAAATCACAAAGCGAATTTTTAAACCAAAGAAAGGCGGTAGAGCAGTAAAAGTAGGGTGTAATGGATGTTGTTTGATAACGCAAAAGTTTTTATGCAGAAAGTTGTCGAATATTGTGTACAACAATAATCTATGTTTGTCTACCCCAAAAAGTGCTTTCTAAATGCTGTAGAACAACAAATGTACCGAAATATCGAAAAATGACCAATTTTTCGATACATTTGTGTCCAAAACTTTGAAACAAAGCCTTAAATCAAAAAAATTACTCTTTCTTTTTTGTTTATTTGACGATTTCCTATAAGGTTATGAGAATCGCGAATCGAAAAACTTTAATTTTCCATTTATAATATGCGAAAATTAGTAAAAAATCATACGTAAACTTTAAGAAATTATTTCGGTAAGTAAAAATTGATAAATATTTATCAAATTTTCAGAAAAGATAGCTAAACATATGACAATTACGCACAAAAATTTTTGTAACGATCGATCACGTAGTTTTTCACTGCCACAATTATTAATTAACAAATTATAAAAAAGTTGATCGCGCGTACCTTGTTTAAACAACGGTGAAAAAGGAGCACGCAATTTTTAACAGTTACTTAGTGTCATAACAAACAATAAGCAATTATAAAAATATCCATTTTACGTTTTAACAATTTTTTAAAATTATGTCAAATTTTGTCCATTATAAATAATTTCTCGTTTACAGCATCGGTTCGATGTAATTTAAAAATTGTTTCCCATCTGAATACTGCTTTGCAAGCACTTTCATTTTAGCCCAAAACGACGAAATTTGACCGTGTACATCCGGCGATAGAGGCCCACAAAGTTAATAATAATTTATGGCTTACTTAATCGTTAAATTGAAATTAAAAAAATACTATCTTGTAGCTGGTTGCAAATACTGTCTATATTCGTCTTGTGCATTTTCGACAGATGAAAGCCTAATGAAAGAGAAATCGATGAAAATATCGTAGTCAGAGGAGTTCGTCGGCCGAGCGGAGTGGGAGCAGGAGTGGGGATGGCGGAGAGCAGATGTGCTGTCGCACGGCCCGGGTGTTTCAAAATGCGAATGCGCAGCAACGGTAGCACTTATCGAGACGATTTTTTTTGAATTCGATGTAGCGAAATGAGAGGAATCAGAATATGCCATCAAAAAACAATATTACAAAGAAATTTTGCACGAATTTCAAAATAAAAAAAGTATGCCATTTTCATTTCCATCAAAAAAATAGTTGAATGATTGAAAAATTATTTTGTTGCTTAATGTTCATCAAATCCTGCAACTAATTAAACGTTTCAATAATAAATATTGATAAAAAGTATATTTTCTTTCTTAAATGGTTTTTGTTTATCATAACTAACCGTCCTTTTTTATAATAAATTGTATAAATATGGTTGCGCTTTTTTTCCATAAAATGGCATTATTACAGTACAATAAATATTTTGCAATAATAATACTTCAGCCCAGGTATACATACTGCGTAGGAACAAGTAAAATCATTGGTTACATTGGACCCGACTAGCCAATTAGGGATGCTGTCTGTTTCAATTATTTATAATGGAAAAAATATGACAAAATTAAAAAAAATTGTAAAAAATTATTAAAACGTAAAATGGATATTTTTATAATTGCTTATTGTTTGCTATGACACTAAGTAACTGTTAAAAATTGCGTGCTTCTTTTTCACCGTTGTTTAAACAAGGTACGCGCGATCAACTTTTTTATAACTTGTTAATTAATAATCGTGGCAGTGAAAAACTACGCGATCGAGCGTTAGAAAAATTTTTGGGCGTAATTGTCATATGTTTAAATATCTTTTCTGAAAATTTGATAATTATTTATCAATTTTTACTTACCGGAAAAATTTCTCAAAATTTACGTATGATTTTTTACAAATTTTCGCATATTATTCATGGAAAATTAAAGTTTCGCGATTCTCATTACCTTATAGGAAATCGTCAAATAAACAAAAAAGAAAGAGTACAGTCTTTTGATTTAAGGCTTTGTTTGAAAGTGTTGGACACAAATGTATCGAAAAATTGGTAATTTTTCGATATTTCGGTACATTTGTTGTTCTACAGCATTTAGCAAGCACTTTTTGGAGTAGGCAAACATATTATTGTTGTACACAATATTCGGCAACTTTCTGCATAAACATTTTTGCGTTATCAAACAACATCCATTTCGATTGCTCTATCGCCTGGACTATGTACCGGGTGGGCAAATAAGCGAGGTATGCGGCTGTACCTCAGAAACTAATGATCGTAGAGACTTACGGTAAAAAAATTTATAGGTGCAGTGGGCAAGGGAAAATGCTGGAAATTATTCTCAAATTTCGATGATGGCCGCCAGTGGGCGTTTCCACCATCTAGAATTACATAAAGTTACGTTTCTCGCGATTTTCCCCAATGAATGTAACAAAAAAGTATTTGCGTTGTAATGTTAACTTAAAGTCGAACATTTTTTGTAGAAACAATTTTTATCTACCTTTTGAAATAATGTGGTGGGGGGTATTTGAATGTTGTTTTAAATAAATGCCTGTAACTTCGAAACGGCTCAATGGCATTGGATACATTTGGTATCACTGAAAAGAGCATTTCTTGTGCTTTTAGGTTTATTGAAATCATGACAGTTGTAACCTACACGGCCGCCGATAGAGGGCGTTTTTCGATATTATCACCAAAATATTGGATTTTCTCAAAAAATTTAAATGCGATCATATGACATTTTTTAGACAAATGACCAACCAATAAGCCTGCGCAAACCGCATCTTAATATCTCTTTCCTAACTCAGATTATTAAAAAAAATTCTAAACCTGGAAAATTCATATACCCCATTTAAAAATACATCGGTTGCTTTCGATAAGAAGGCAAGTAGTAGGCCATGGACACGACAATCGCCTAACAAATTACGTCACGTAACGTTACGCCAACTAACGTCAAACTTTAGTCACACGCAGCCCAATATTGTTGAATGCGTATAAGTTGAGTACTTTTTAATCAAAATGTCTCTCATAAATAATGAAGCCGTGACATGATAGCTCCAAGACAGTACGAGGCACGGTATCCAGATTGCCGTCATTACGGGAGAAAAATGTGTTCATGCTTGGTACAGCGATTACGTGATACTGGACGTTTTCGTCGTCCTGAACGTCGTAGGCATCGTAGTGGAAGGACCGAAGAAAATATTATCAATGTCTTGGCTTACATAGAATTTGATAGACATGTAGGAATTAGAACATTGTCTCTAGACTTGGGAATAGCACGAACAATTGTTAGAAATATTTTGAAAGATTACAGGTAAATAATTTTATTTTATTCCAAGTATCTTAGCACATACTCTGAAATACACCATTCAGTGTTATTCTGAATATATTATTTTTACGCATATGCTGTTTATTACTTTTAGATTACATCCTTAGCACAGGCGCTAAATGAACAAGATTTCGATAATAGATTAAATTATTGTCAATGGATGCTAGGCATGCTTGAGAAAACAGAAATTACTTAACGGAAATTCTCTGGACCGACGAGGCTACCTTTTGTAGTGATGGTAGAGTAAACCGTGATAATATGCATTATTGGTCCGCTGAAAATCCGCATTGGTTAAGAGAAGTGCAGCACCAGGGACGCTGGAGCCTAAATGTGTGGTGCGTTATCATTGGGGACAGAATTATTGGGCCTTATTTTTATGATCAAGCTTTAATTGGTAACCGCTTCTTAGAGTTTTTGATCAAAGACTTGACAATTTTGTTGGAAGATGTGCCACTCGCTACTAGGAGAACTGTGTTTCTGCAATTAGATGGTTGTCCGCCTCATTATTCAATTAATGTCCGAAACCATATTAACGGGACCTTTCGAGAACGCTGGATAGGAAGGGGAAGCCTATTTCCTTGGCCGGCAAGATCTTCCGACTTGACATGTCTTCATTTTTACTTGTGGGGACGCTTAAAATACATTGTTTTTCAAACTCCACCAACAACACGAATGGATATGGAAAACAGATTTCGAAAATCAATTAGTCAACTATCAGCGGCTGAAGTTGAGGCTGCGGTTCTGTCGACTCAAGAAAGACTGGAACAATGTGTGGAATATGACAGAAGGCATTAATCTTTTTTCAAAATCGGTCCTTTTCAGGACCACATGTATATTTAAAAGGAAAATCGCATATAAATACGAAAACGTGTGACTTAAAATCACAGCACTAAATAACCTGACATTTCTTGTTAATATTTTAGAGAGGAGTTTGTCTTCTATTTCCATGGCCTACTACTTGTCTTCTTATGGAAAGCAACCGATGCATTTTTAAATGGGGATATATGAATTTTCCTGTTTTAGTATTTTTTTAATAATTTGAGTTAGGAAAAAGATATTAAGATACGGTTTGCGCAGGCTTATTGGTTGGTCATTTGTCTATTTTCTAGTCTAAAAAATGTCATATGATCGCATTTAATTTTTTTGAGAAAATCCAATATTTTGGTTATAATATCGAATAACGCCCTCTATCGGCGGCCGTGTAGGTCACAACTGTCATGATTACAATAAACCTAAAAGCCCAAGAAATGCTCTTCTCAATGATACCAAATTTACCCAAATCCATTAAGCCGTTTCGAAGTTACATGCATTTATTTAAAACAACATTCAAATACCCCCCACACTTTATTTCGAAAGATAGAGGAGACAAATTGTTTTTACAAAAAATGTTCGACTTTTAGTTCATTAGGGAAAATCGCGAGAAATGTAATTTTATGGAATTCAAGATGGGGGAAACGCCCACTGGCAGCTATCTTGGAAACTTGAAAATAATTTCTAGCATTTTCCCTTGCCCACTTTACCAACGAAATTTTTTACCGTAACCCTCTAAGATCCTTAGTTTCTGAGATACAGCCGCTTACCTCACTTATTTGCCCACCTTGTACAATTATCTGCACCAAATATGTAACTCCATGCACGATGTCCAAAGTAAGACTGAGTGACTGAAGTTCGTAAATAATAGTGCTCACGTGGCGCGATCTTCAACAGTGTAATAGTAGAACGGGAGGGGGGTAGCGTTGCCAGAGTATGTTCCACCTACCTCGGAGAAGTAGTGGTTCTGATATCTGCCCCAGATGCCAAAAATCCGGAACCATGAAAAAAATCAAAACACAATTCGATTTTTTCTTTTTTTTATCTTTTCGGATGAATTATTCCATGGTTTTTGACAGTTTAAGAATTGAGTCGCGAAACACCTGCAAGCCTTTCGCGACCCACTGGTTGGGAGCCGCTGCTTTAGATAAATCGAAGTGTAGTTGGATGTCGATAACACTTTGCTATTGAGTCGGCCACGCTATTTCCTCTTATTCCGCATTTGAAAGGAATCCGTAGACATTTAGTTGTAGGTGCATATTGTTGATAAATTATGTATTCCGCTTTGATGGACAAAAGAGTAGGATATTGAGGATATAATTGTTCGACTGCATAGGGAAGCTCGAAGTGTCTGGAATTATTGAACCAAATTTAATATTATTTTGATGCATTGATTTACATGCTTCGAGGATAACGGATGCTGCTGCAAAAATGTGTGGTTACCTAACGAACGCAGCTGCGATTCCATATTTGGATTTTGAAGTATCTGTGAAAATATAGGCGCAATTTCTATAGATATTAAACTTTTCCAGGGTTTTCATTGTGATAATGCTTGTTGGGGAGTCTGCTTTTTTGAAAAAGAGATTCCAGAATTGAAGATTGATAGATGAATTGTGTTAGGAAGAGAATGTTTGATCTAGGAAGTTTTATAGGTGGTGAATATGTTGTTTTCAGATTTAATAAATAGCGTTTGATTTAATGGAAGAATAGTCGGTCTAGTATTTGTCTTGTGTTAAATGTTGGAGAACCTACAGTCTAAACGCTGAAGCTTTTCTGACACGTTACTTAGTTGACGATATTATTCAACACATACTATGCTGGTACCGTCTTCTTCTAACAACCAACAGAGAAAGAAAGAAACTCAATACAACCATTTGTCATATTGCTTTGATTCAGATGCATATGGTTGATGACGTATCAGTCACGTGTCGGAAAAGATTCAGCGTTTCTACCGTATCTGCCTTCGTATTTTTATACACAGGTATTGATGGCGAACTGCTATTCATGAAGCATAGATAGGCTAATTTCTTATCTTCTAAGACTAAGTCGTAGTGGAATTATCCGGATTCGCAGTACATCCTTTCGATGACGCATTTCTAGTTGTCAAATTATGAATTCGATCCAGAGTTTTCACCAGTGTTCGTGGAGCAACTTAATTTGAAAAAGCGAGCGTTGAAAAGAAAAGTGTGTACTTAGCAACAAAACTTATTTATTATTTATTTTATCAATATTCAGAGTCTGTCAACGGCACTCATGAGAAGCAGTTCTAAAATAAAAGGTTTTATTCGTTAAGACGGAATATTGTACGCAATTATTCCTATATTCGTGAGCAACATTTTTCATTAAGTTTTTTTCCATTTTGTGTTGACTGATGAATATAGGTATATCCAAGGCGATCTTTTATCTAACTCCATTCTCAAGAAAAATAAATACGTTCACTTATTCAATAGAACTGTTTAGGGTTAGCCGGATCTATTTGGGTTTTTGCAAAACAGAATTGCTTTGGGTAGGTGGCTAAATTATCAGCAAATGAGCAGGCATGTCCTAATGGGTTTGATAAATTGGCAATATCATTATTAGCTAGAAGAAACAAAATTCACATTTAGGGTCTAATCTTGAGAAATACCATTATTTAATATGTTTCATTCTGTGTGTTATCTACACAGACGATATACAGTACCATCGATAGCTTAAAGAGTTGTAGATGAACGTACGCATTTAGCAAGTGTTTTAATCAATGACGTACAAAAAGAATAGACCTAGCATCTCATTTATAATATCGGGATTGTTTTGAAGCCATCTTTAAATTCCCTAATAATGTCCTAGAACAGGACAACAATATATTCATTTTCCTGCTTTGGCAACGATGTGTACATGGAATCATAAATTATTTTCCAGTGGCGTACTACTCTGATTATTTTGTTTAACTTTTGAGGAGATTCTCAACTTAGAAATAGATGTGTGATAGAAATACTGTAGAATTACATACTGTTTAAATTTTGTATAGAATTGAAAATAATTGACTGGCCAGTAAAACAAAAAATGCATGGTTTAGGTATTTCATATTGTTAAAATGCATAACTTTCAACTTCAAAAGTCATTCAATAAGTAGATACACACATATCGACGACACTGCTTCTTAAAAAATTGAGGTCAAATGCAAAAGTCAACTTACTGGTGAAAAGAGAGATATTCAAATGATCCTTTTTTTTGGAAATATAACACTGACTCACCATGTTTTTGAGTTATAATACACCTACGAAGTTAGTCAAAGTACAATAAGCGCTTAAATAACTGAATAATCGCTTGTAAACAAACAAATCTACGATTGCAACTATGCGATGATTTGTTATGTTTGTGAATGGATGATGTCTTACAGCGTTGTCATGTACAGCAGAATAAGTTTATTGTATGAAAACACGTAAACCAACAACATCAATCGAAAGAAAATTTGTTTACTGTTTGTCCTTTACTGTCATCATTACTTAGTATCATATGCCTCATGACTATTATTTTTTTGCAAATCAATGTTACTTTGAATATTTTACTTCAAATTGTTATATATATTTTCGAGAAGTTTTCAGAAATAAAGCACATTTTGTGACGGGTAGCGTATTGTTGCTCATCTCATTATTGTTTATGCAACGTTTGGGTCTATCTTTTTCTACGTCATTGGTTTTAATCTATCTGATCTCCAGAATGTATCGTATGCAATGGTTATGACAAAGAAAACTTATAGACATTTCTGATTACTAGCTAATGATTCATGCATAAAATACTTAATATCAATTGAAAGGGGACGAGCAAATTCGTTTGTTAAAGAGTGCAGAATAGTATATTATGTAACAGGGTTAGAATGAAAATTCGATGCGAGCATCACGAATTTTCATTGTAACCGAGTAGCAGACTATACTTTCTCCACGATCAAATATTTTGAATATATACAGCAATAATTTTGACACTTACTCAAATTTTGCCGCTACGATGACAATCAATTGCGTCAAGGCTGATGTTATTACTGCTAACCAGTGTGAGAATATTATTCTACCACAAAAGAGAGAATGTAAATAGATTTAAATTGCATGGGGGCAGAGGTGTTGCAGAATATTTTTTAAATCTTAAGGGAGAGAATTCCCGCATTATTTAATCAAATTTGATTTCAGAATTGGCAAATTCTGTGATGATCGTGAATAATTTTTCCTGTCAATATTTCCACGAAATTTATGGATAGTACATATTAGAAAAATCGGTATGTAGGAATAAGATTGAAACGATGGGGGAATCACACTAGTCTATAGGGAAAACTTATTTTGTCCAAATGACACTATGGAGATTGAAACGACACTTGTTTCCTTCGATTGGTACGTGTTTAAGGAATACTACTGAAATGTTATCAGATTCATGACTTACTTCAGTTGCCCAGTCTAGAGATTGCATAAGGTAATCCATAGTAAATTCTCGATTTCAAAGTGAGTTGACGTTGTCAATACATTACATACATGGATTATGACCACTTGAGTATTGTTCATATGTATTGGCTAACATTCTTCTAGACATTGAATTGGGTTGACTTTCGCCACACATTTTCGGATTTAAATGTATCGTAATGTTTTTCTTATTTATATAAATAATAATACGAAACTGCAAACTGCAGTAGTCCCTGAAACCGACTCTGTTCTAGTTCGATATCTAAAGTTGAAATTCTGGCGGAAGCGCACGGTTATCAGGGAAGGACTAGCTATTTTTTTGATTGTTTTTATAGAGTCATTACAAGAAAGTAGATTGTTTGTTAGGAGCCGCATTCGAGAATTTTCAGGAATCCGAAGGTTCGAGAAGGTTGTTTTAAGTCAGTCTACAATTTAATCGGGTAATGAACAGACGTATAAATAGTGAATAAACTGAGAACAGTATATTTAATATATATTAGAATTAAGTGTGTACATAAATTAAGTATAAGTAAATAGTGTATACGTGTATAATTAAATCAAGTAAGTAGATATACCGTGTGTATAAATTTATCCCACCTGTTGTGTTAAGAACTATTTAAATAAATAAGAAGAACATTACATTGGTGTCAGGTGTGGGGTAATATAAAAAAATAAATTCGTAAAAATGACTAAGAGTCTAATTGAACCGAAAGTGACGGAACCAAAAGCAGAATCGCGAGTTGGAAACGTCCGGGAAAAAGAGTGAATTAGTAGAAAGGCTCAAAATGGCACTGGTAAGTGACGGATTGGATCCAGAAACATTTTTATTCAATGACGAGTCTTCCACATTAATCTCGTTCAGCTCTGTTAATGTGAAGAACGATATTTCTGCCGGTATCTTATCAATGAAAAACGACATTGTCGCTGACGTTGAAAATAAAATTTCGTCTCTAAAATCTGATATTGACAATAAGCCGACAACGATGGAAAATCAGATGGACGAGAAAGTCAAGGAGTTGGAGAGAAATATGACAGATTTAAGAACACGAGGCACGAAAGCGGATGAAAACAAGATCGAGCAAATAAAACCTTGCAAGCCAGAAGTTAGAAGACATTGGCAGTTTTGCTCGAGCCAAGGCCCCAACGTTCGACGGAAAGACGTCGTGAACCAATTATGTAAAACAGTTTGAAGCAGCCGCTAGAGTGAATAATTGGTCCGATAAGGAAAAAGCAGCCAACTTAACCATTGTGCTTCGGGGAGACGCCTTAGATGTACTTCAGACGATGCGCATTGAAGAAACTGATGACTTCGAGCACCTCAAGAAGAGGTTGGACATGCGATAGGGTCTCGAACATCTAGAACACTTGTACCGATTCCAGCTGAAGAACCGACGGCGAAAACGTGAAGAAATCCTTCAAAAGTATTAACTGGATATTGTCCGAGAACATGATGGAATGTTTGGGCATCCAGGATAATTTGACCACAATATGGAAAAGACGTTTCGATTAGCCCATCCCAAAACCATGGTAGATGAATTGACCGCTGCTCTTGAATATGAAGCAGCCACGATGGCTTCGGGATACAACAAAGTTAGGACCATGCAAGAAGAAAGTGACGATGATAGACTTGACCAGATCGTCAACTTGATAAAAGGTATGGTGGACAAGAAGCCGAAGAAGATCAGATGCTGTAATTGTGGCAAGCTGGAGCATCTACGTAGTTTGCATAAGCGCCCTATAACTCCTGCAAACCAAGAACCTCTTGAATATGGAGCAGACATGCGGAACTTGATAAAGAGTATGGTAGACAATAAGCCGAAGAATATCAGATGCCGGAAGTGTGGTGAGCTAGGGCATGTACGCAGTTTGTCAAAGCATCCCAGGACTCCTGCAACCCAAGAAATCCAGTCACAGGAAAAACTAGACAGGGGCGAACATCGAGCTTGTGTGAGTCACCGAAATTCCGACTCCCTGTCTAGACGGCCATGCGCAGCAGACTGTTCCCACTACAACAAGGTGGAATATAAGGAAGCTGCAGTTTCAAGAACTACAATAGTCAACGAAGAAAAGTCACCCGCAAGGATCAGATAAGATCAGGAGAATGATCCTCACCTAAAGATTATTCGGCAAGGGAAGATAGAAAATTGACGACCTATCAGGCAAGAAGCTTCAAGATTTTCACCGAAACTCAAGGAATATTGGGCTCAGCGGGACTACCTTGTCCTGGAAGAAGGGATGTGGAAAAGAGTCCTCGAAAACGATGATGGTTGTGAGACGAGAAGAGAGATAGTTATCCCGAGAACGAGAGTAGCAGAGGTACTGAGATAGTTACACGACAGTTCATCGGGAGGTCATCTGGGAATGAAGAAAACCCTTCAGCGAGTCCGTGAAAGGTTTCATTGGATGAACAGCTCCGAAGATGTGAAGGACGGGTGTAAAAAATGTACGACTTGTGCTACGCGTCGAATCGCAAGAGAAAGGCACCCATGAAACAATATAATGTTGGAAGCCCTTTCGAAAGGATTGCTTTAGATATCGCTGGACCATTTCCGATGACAGATAATGGTGGTATATACATCCTGGTTGTAATGGATTATTTCACAAAGTGGGTGGAAATTTACGCGATCCCGAATCAAGAGGCTACCACTGTCGCGGATATACTGGTGAACGAATTTATTAGCCGATATGGAGTACCCTTGGAAATCCACAGTGATCAAGGAAGAAATTTTGAGAGCCAGGTATTTCAGGAAATTTGTGAAAAGCTGGGAATGAAGAAGACCAGGACAACAGCGTTGCATCCTCAGTCAAATGGAATGGTCGAAAGAATGAACAGGACCATTGGAAAATACCTTTTCAAAGTAGTTTCCAGCCACCAGAGAGATTGGGACGATGTGCACGAATTGGTTCGAAAGAATCGTCAAGTTGCCAGCGACAGAATGAAAATACGATACGATACGCTGGCCACAGACGGCGGTTTCAAATAAGGGGACAAAGTAAGGTTACACAACCCGACAAGGAGAAAAGGATTTTCTCCAAAATTACAGAAATCATGGGAAGGTCCTACTTAATCAAGAAGAGGATCAGCGACGTCATCTATCGCATAAGCAAGATCCCCAATGGAAAACCGAGAGTAGTCCACCAAAACCGACTAGCGCCATTCGAAGGAGACTATGACAAAGAGGAAGGAGTGAACCATATACAACAAGAGTCTGACCCAGCCTTCGAAGAATTTTTGGCCGCATACGGAGGTACCGGGAAAGCGAGATAGCCACTACAGAACAAAGACAATATTTGTTCACGCTCCCAGAAGAATAGAACAGAGGTTCAAATTTTTAAATTAGTATTGTATAGTAAAAAAAATTATTTTTGAGTTGTACCCTCTCTCTCTCTATCTCTCTTTCTCTCTCTCTCTCTCTCTCTCTCTCTCTCTCTCTCTCTTCGATGCGTCAATGCAGTAGCTGCCGCGTGGGACCCTTCATTCAGCATTCAATATAAATTACTTGTTATTAACGTTGAGTTGCAGTCAAGACTTTTTTTAGGCAGGGAAAACAACTTCACAAAAATAACACTAGAAATGGCACCCTATTATAAATGACGTCCCGGCTGTCAGTTTTAAATTTCAAATTGTGGCTTAAAACTTCATTCACAATGCAGTTGCAATTAGTGCTTAAAAAAATTAAACTCAGAATTCGAATCGTCATTGAAATCTTGCATTCACAAAGAGAAAATTGATTTGGTTGCGTCCTCTTTGTATTATGGGCTAGAACAATTGACAGTGTTGATGCTTGACAATAATTTGTCAATGTAGAAGTATCAAAGCCATCAATCAGACAAAGTCGTGGAAAATATTAGTAATAAATATGACCCTTTTTTAACCTCACAAAATGAGGTAACTTTTAGTATAATTACTAAAATGTTAATTTATGCTGAATGCTGAGCTGCAATGACAGCTTACAAGGTTCTATACTAATTTTTAATTTGTTCATTGTGACTGTACTTTCAGGAATTTTGTTGACGTTAAAACTAAGATTGAAAATAGTTTGTTACATAATATGGACGAATCCGACGCTAGCTATTCTACACCGGAAGGGATTATGCAAAAAGCAAGATAGGCTACACTAAATTTGCTACTTGAAAAGTCAAAAGAAAAATATAACCAAAAATATAAACATTTTATGGATTGGTGTTTATTGCATTGAAAAATACAGCGAAAATATTATTTTCAACAAATAATTTGCCATTTTTTATGACTCGTTCATCTCATAACATTAAACGGTACAGTCAAAATATTTCCCTCCTTTCTTTTTGTTATTTTAGAATCTAATAATTTTATGTGTAGGATAAAAACTATTGTGTTCCACGTCGCGAAAGTGGTTTTCCAGGCCTCCAGAAGTGGCCACTGGCCATTTCTTCTGTCGGCCCGGAAAACTAGCACTTTCGCGCCTAGGTACGCAAATAGCTATTTATTCGTCAAAAGAATTATTGCCTTTATTCACGTATTCTATGGCTGTGACACTATTTCCAGTTTATCTGGCAAAGAAAAAAAGTATTGTTAAAAGTTTACTAGGGAATATTTATCAATTTTATCCGGTATTTTCTTTGAAGAGGATGCAGATCAAGCTGTTACTGCAAATAACGGTAGACAGTTAATAGCTGAGGTCTATCAAACTAAAAACATTCGTAAGAAGATATCAGATGTGCCTTTAAATCAATTAAGGTTTGAGTTGTATAAAGCTTTAATTAATACATCAAGCTTTAAACTTGAAAAACTACCACCATCCGAAAGTGGAACTGCACAACATTCTTATAGAGTTTATCACCAAGTACAAACTTGGGTTGGTTTTTTCAATAACGACTAAGAGAAAAACCACACAATGAGGTTGTAGTGATCATATGGGTAAGCTAGTGCCAAAATATGTATCAGATGATTTGTAGTTTATTCCAGAGACGTTACTCAAAAATAATAGCTGTGTAACTGGTTGTGGTAAGCGATGCGGTTGTAGAAAACCTGGCATGAAATGCAGTTCTCTATGTATTAATCGTGATAACAATTGCTCAAATAGACAAATCGAAATATTTGAAATTGAAAGCGATACAGATATTATTGAAGAGCCGACAATCCATCATGATGAAATAAAGGATTGGAAGTAGAGGATAATGTTGATTATTCGGATATTGAAAGCTGTTGAGAAGGGGACGAATCATAATAACTTTACAATATAATTCAATGTTATGTAATAAATTCACATATATTTTTTTATTAATAAACATAACCTGTTATATATAAATTATTCTGCATTTTAATAATTTTATTCAAACATACCTATATTAGAATACTTATAATACTACTATTAATAACTGTTAGGTACACTACGTTATCGAATACTTTTGCTATGATATCACTGGATATAATTATACTACAATTCAATATTTTTTGGCGCAGATAATAAAAAAATCGACAAAATGAGGAATATTGACAAATTCTACTTCGAAAAGTCGTTTTTTTCGGTTTTTCTCGATTTTAAGCGGTTTAATGAAAAAAAAAGCCCAAACATACATAGGTCATCTTAAAGTAAACATTCCAACATTAAAATGAGCAGGGGCAGAGTATGAAAATCGAAAAAAAGGTCAATAAAGTTTTCCATAGATTTTGCAATTTTTTCGAAATATTGAAAAAATATGAAAAACCGCAAAATTATCAGTTTCAAAAAAATTCGTACTTATTTAGTATAAAACAAGAAAATTTTCATGAAAATTGAATTTTTTTTGCACGAGAAAAAAAACGAAAAAGTCTTTTTAATTTTTTTGTTACCTACACTTGCGTGTAGAACATGTTTCGCTTGGGGGTCACTTTCCGCCAGAAATTCAATGAATAAGTTTTCAACCCCAAAAATCCACCCCCATTTCACCATTTCCAAGGGTCTCGAGTTTAATTTATTTTTATCATGTTACTTATACCTTGAACTAAAACTTTCACGTAGTCGCGCCTGCTGCAGATTTGTATCGTCACAAAATCTAATTGCACTAGCCTATAATCTGTATATATTTGCAAACATAGGATTTGAAAACATTACCAAAAAAATGATCCCATTGATCAAAATAATCATTCCAGTTTGAAAAATCACTATTCAAATCGGTATAATCACTGTTCCAATTACCGAACACTTCAGAAACTTTTATTAACAAAAAAGTAAGTCTCGCTAGATTGCACATTATTCACAGTATTGATATTGTTGGTACTTCAACTAGTGCCGTTAATATTAATAAGATATGGTAGAGTTATCCGAAGAAAAATGAAATATATATAAATTATGTACAGTGGCGGTAATACCACAGAAGTTGAAGGGGGAGGATATTTTCTACAAACTCATAACACATAACGGAATGAAACGCTATCAATAAAAGTACTCGTATTATTCAATAATTTAGTTCGCTTCAATGGATTATATTATATTCCTACACTATGTTTAGGTTTAGAATACTTCAGTAGAGAGAAAATCCCTTCAGGATTAGAGGAGCATTCCCGAAAATAACATTCAAATGCTAACCAGTACTTTTCTGACCATTTCCAGAAAATGAAAATCCCTGGATATTCGGTTATAATAAATTCAAAATATTTTCTAATTATATTCACAATTTATTTCAGGTAATTTGTAATTTGACCAAACTTATCAGGAAGATGTCATTGATATTATTTTAATTATCACGTGAATCCATAAAATTCTAGAAATGTCAATTTCAATAGGCGTTTGACTTATTTCAAAATTATTAAAAAATGTTTTATTCATAAAATATTTGTACAAATGAACCCAAATATATCGATATAAATCTATAAAAGTGGGTAACGGCTCTAGAAATTTAATTTGAAAATATTATAAATTCACATCGCCGAAAACGTTATCTGCTATGATCGTGACGTCATGAAAAGGATAAACAAATAAACGGCATTCGTACGTTGGATTGAAAGAATCGAATTATATTGGGAATCAATCTCTGATGTCAAATAGCACAATAATGAAATCCTTTCTAAATGCACAAAATTTGAATGAAATATGTACGATTTTTTATTTATGAATTTGCAATAATCTTAATTATATAAGTTGTATTGTTATGGGGCAAATAGTGCTGACAACGTAAGTAATAGGTTTGTTCCAACCTTCAATCTTAAACGCTTCGCTTCGCCTCGGCTATTTGAATACCTCCGAGCACCTTTAAGGGCTTTGCAGCGTGTAATGTATTAAACTTTTCATTCTTCCCCGATTTTATTATTAAAACACACAATTTAAAGATGCAAAAAATTCTCTGTAGACTACAATAAAATGGGTAGAAGGAGTGGGTTAACGTTACTTTGGTAACATTCGTGTAATATTTTTTCCTTTAATAAATATCTTATCAATATGCATAGTTCAAATTTTTGGTACGTAATTTTTTTCATATCATTAGTAAAACATTTTTGAAATTAAGGGTGGTTTCAACTCTTTAGACGCCCGGTAAGTCATTCATATTTAACGTTTTTTTCTTTAAATAATATCTTATCAAGATGTATAGGTTCCATTTTTGATACATTATTTTTTTCATATCATTAGTTGAGCATTTTTAAATTTAGGGTGGTTTCTACCCTATGAACGTGTCGTAAGGCATTCATATTTCATAATTTTCCTTTAATAAATATCTTATCCATATGTATAGTTCGAATTTTTGGTACGTAATTTTTTTCATACCATTTGTTAAACATGTTTTTCTTTGAATAACATCTTATCAATATGTATAGGTTCAATTTTTGATACGTTATTCTATTCATACCATTAGTTAAACATTTTTGAAATTAAGGGGGGTTTCTACCCTTTAGACGCCTCGTAAGTCATTCATATTTTACATTCTTTTCTTTAAATAATATCTTATCAATATGTATTGGTTAAATTTTGGATACGATATTTTTTTCACACCATTAGTTAAACATTTTTGAAGTTAAGGGTGGTTTCTACCCTTTAGGCGCCCCGTAAGTCATTCATATTTAACATTTTTTTTCAAATAATATCTTATCAATATGTATAGGTTCAATTTTTGATACGTTATTCTATTCATACCATTAGTTAAACATTTTTGAAATTAAGGTGGGTTTCTACCCTTTAGACGCCTCGTAAGTCATTCATTTTTTTACATTATTTTGTTTAAATAATATCTTATCAATATGTATTGGTTAAATTTTGGATACGATATTTTTTTCATACCATTAGTTAAACATTTTTGAAATTAAGGGTGGTTTCTACCCTTTAGACGCCTGGTAAGTCATTCATATTTTACATTTCTTTCTTTAAATAATACCTTGTCAATATGTATAGGTTAAATTTTTGATCCGTTATTTTTTTCATACTGTTTGTTAAACATTTTTGAAATTTAGGATGGTTTCTACCCTATAGACGTTTGGTAAGGCATTTATATTTCATATTTTTTCCTTTAATAAATATCTTATCAATATGAATAGCTTACATTTTTGATACGTTATTTTTTTCATACCATTAAACATTTTTGAAATTAAGGGTGGATTCTACTCTTTAGAAGCCTCGTAAGTCATTCATATTTTATATTATATTCATATTTTACATTTACGTTTATTTTTTTCATAGCATTAGTTGAGCATTTTTGGACTTAAGGGTGGTGTCTACCCTTTAGAGTAAGGTCTTTTATTAATATCTTATCAATATGTATGGGTTTACCCCTTTGAAGCCTTCGTAAGATATTTTTATTTGTCCCTATTATGTTAAAGGGATTTTGCATAAATATGCCTCCTACTTTTAATCCCTAATTTTCTTTTTGTGAGCCTTTAAACATTTTTTAAATTGTAACTTTGTTTTATTATTATAGATATTAATAAATCTTTTGGAGGTCTCAAAAAGATTGTAATTTACATAAAATAAATAAATATCCTATATTGAATAAACCATAAATAAATAATTAGTACGTTAAAATAGTTTTAAAAACACAAAAAAAATATTTATTATATTTTTTTTAACTCAAAATATACACTTTATTAGGGGGCAGTACTTAATGGACAGCAAACAAAAATAAGCCGTTTGTTAAAAGTAAGGTCATCAAATACTGCAAAAATAAATTATATTAAACGTTCTAGGTATCAAAAGTAAACATTCAATCCCTTGTTACGAAATGAAACCTTTCGATCGCCAAAACCTAGGTTGGAATGAATATACTATATTATTTAAAAAATAAAAGGTCGCATTAAAAAAAACCAAATATTATGATGACACTAAACAAATATACTTCTACTCAAATAGCTAATTTCGGTAAAATAATTAGCGATAAAATGTTTCTTAACAAAATAATGTTATTTTTCCCGAAATACCATTCATTTTTAGTATTTTAAAATGCCTCAATACCGTCGCTAAGCCGAAAATGATGCTATTGCATACTAAAATAACAATTTTTCCTGGCTAAACTGACACTAAACGAAAAATGTCACTTTTGCATAAATTGTAGCATTCAACTTGCTCCGCAGACTTGTCGCTACTGATTTAATGTCACTGTTGCATGCGGCTAACCTGTAAATTCCACAAAAGCTGTGGTGACACTTGCGCCTGCTAGAGGCTTATAATAAATTATTTTAAAAATTTAGTATAATGACGTTATAGGTAGGATTTAGGAAATTTTTAATGCAAAAAGTACATTTACGAAAATTTTTGTATAGTGACACTTTTGGATTACATGTGTGAAATATACAAAATTTAGATAGATATGATGAGACCGGATACAATTAAAATTACATATATGGATTTGTACATGGTTATTTGGGAGTGAAATTCTTAACTACTTATATTACGAGTATAACGGATCTTGATAATATTTAACTCAAGTAAGTACAAATTCCTTATTATTAGCATAATTATTATCAGCGCTTGTTTAGTTTGAAAATTTTGTCCTTTAAACTGTCATAGGCCTTTATATTTGTTTATATTAGTTAGGAAAAATTATCATTTTATATCGATAGTTTTGCTTTGGGACCCAAAGAAATGATTTCAGACCTGTTATGTTGTTAAGTTCTTAATTCTACATGTCCACCACGACGCGTCTCTTAGGGACTGCTATGGATTTCAATTATTTACCTTTTATCCATAAATACTTCCTTCTGGAGTGGGAAACTCGTTGAAACTAAGCACTATAATTCCAGTTACCGATGTGGATAAGAAATTTCACTTAATTTCAAGATTTTTTAATAACTTTGTTAAAATTTTCGAGAGCTCACCAACATGCCGTTCTCGCTATTCAAATTCCCCCACGATTCTCTTTTGTTTTTTAATCAACAAACTTTCTTGACCGGATGTTCATAGGTTGCTTGTTGCTATATTAGGTTTAATAATAATCGACTGTCTTGTAATGAAATGTTCGAAATTTCCAAATTGTTAATAATAATGTCTTGTAGATTTTCTTTTGACATTTCACTCTGTTCATTCCTTCACAAATTCTCAATATTCGTCCCTTTGAATTATATTAATACCCTTTTTTTCTTCATTTAAAGCTTGTTTAAAGGTATAATTATAATCTTTATTTACACTAATTCTACCACCTAATTAATTAAATGCTATAAATGTAATTGATTCATTTTAGTTCTTATTTCTCATCATTTAATTGTGAATCATAAACTCTTGATCGTTTAAAAGATCTGTTCTTTGTATTTTCATCGGGTTTAATTAAAATAATTATTGTGTTGGCAATGTATTCTTTTTGTGACGTCATATCCTCTTGTGCAAAATTCGAAGATCTAATGTAAATCTGTCATTCTACTAGGAAGCGTTTCCGTACCGTCAACAAATAAATGTCCCTTCATATAGGTTATGAAATGTTACTTAATTGTAGTATAAAAGAAATAATATAATCTACGACTAATTGTAATATTAATATTTGTTTCTTTTCAGATACCAAGTGTACTTTAAAATTATTCAAATACATCTATGTTACTGGCGTAATGAATTTGGGTAATTTACTTCTGTCTGTATGATTTTAATTAAATCCAATTATTATTTCTAACCACTTTTATGATTCATATGATAATTTTATCGATGCAATGCAATTTATAATATTTAATAAGAATATAGCTAATTTCTCCTGTTTCCGTTTAATTTCTCTATTTATATATCATTATATCTACTGTTACAACCTGCGTGACGTTAAGCTAATTTCAAAACTTATCATATCAGTTCAACTTCCCTCAAATTTAAATTTGAAAAGGTATCTACTTAGATACTCGTAGGTTCTTCAAATTTCTATTTTCTATTAGTTAATATGCTGTATAGCTACGATATGGAAATACTTTCTTTTTTTATCAAATCCTAAGAATAATATTTATATATTGATTCTATGTTAAAAATACCTCTTATCATTTTTATACCAGGATATATCAATTTGTAACTGTTATAGGCATTTTCTGTTAATACCTATTAGGGTGCTTCGAATGGCAATTGCAATTTTCTCCTTTTTCAAATTTAGTTTCCTTCTTCATCTTTCTATCCTGATTTCTAATGTATCTTTCTGCATTCCTCCTTAACAAAATTTTACATTTGATATTTTGCAAATTCCCATCTATGAATACTAATTTAATAAATTCATGGCTTTCTATTTTCTCTTCCATGATCAATTCTCTAGGGTGTTGGTACTTAGACGAATAGACAATATTATGCACGTCGGAGCGGTTTAAGCGAAATTTTGAACAGAACTTTGGCCCTGATCACTTTCCCTTATCACCTCCTCTTGACTTGGATCATATTGAATTGCCTTCTTTCTTCTTCCCTATTACCTCTTTGATAATAATTTCTTTCTCGGTTTTCTTGATTATAATTTCTTCTGTACTCATTTCTACGATATTATAGTTGTTTCTTGATTCCCCTCTCCTCTGCTGCCAGTTACCATTTCTGTTGCCATTATAATTTCTTCTCTCAAAATTTCCATAGTTTCCTCTGTTCTCATAAGGCCTATTAACATTATTTCTGTCTCCATTACGAAATTTCTATCTTCATTTCTATAATTTTCATTTTGGTGATTTCTGTCTTCATTTCCTTGCATAATTCGATCATAATTCCTGTTTTCATTTCGGTCATAATTGTCTCTTCGGTAATATCCATTTCCATTTTCTCTAGGTCTGTTATTTCTTGTTTCTTCATTTCAATTTTCCCTCTGGAATCTGTTAATACCATTATTGTTTGTTGAGCTCGTAGATAACTAGATAGACTGTCCATAGTCTTAATGTTATGCAGAGCTATGGTCTCTGGAACTTCGGAATTGAAATGCCTGCCAACATACAACACCAGCTCTACCTCCTTCATTCCTGGCTCTAAATATTGGGCTATATTATATAATTGCATGGCGTAGTTGTTCAAATTTTTAATCTTTTGGTAGTCAAATTTACCGAAATACAAACGTTCCCTGAATGTAGCTTGTTGTATTTCCCCCCAAAAATATGTTAAAAATTGTTATATACATTGAAAATTGTGCTAAACTGAATATTCTACACTTCATTATATGATGGATAAACAAACGCACCTTACTGTATTATAAGATAATTAACTGTCCTAGAAGTAGGTCCACTATAAGCATTGGCCAGATTTGAAAAAAATAAAAATAAAATAGTATCAATAAATTAACTTATTAGACGCATCCACCAAATAAAACACCTCGCCCTAGCTCAAGCGCCGATTTTGGATATTCAATAATGATAATGATATAATACAAAGCCAATATAGCGGCCCTTTTACATGTTATTGATTAATTGTTGCAAATTAAAAATACAAAGTGTACATGCCCTACTATTCTACTATTCTCTTTCCTTTATAGGCTTGTATATAAATTATATAACTAAAGAAAGAATTAGATTCGTAGTTAATATAAACTACTTTTTAAAAAATAACTTTTATTTCTACAAACTAAAATGAGACTTTACAACTAGGAAGCTATATAAAATCTGAATATGATAATGAAAAACGTTATAAAGAAAACAATCCGTGAGATTGCAATTCAGCAGTCTAGCGGTGTCCTATTACCATATGCGTTCCCATAACTCCTCCGCCATTAGACAGAAATTCAAGGAATTTGTTGAATTTCAGAGTTCCAAATTTTGGGGACCATTCTCGATTTCTTGGCATTGGCTTCTTCTTCGGATTCTTCTTCTTAGAATGAATTTTACAGTTCAATACAAAATAATTATTAATATGATGAAATAAATAAAAATAGTCCTAATATTAAAATTTGCAGATATTATTGGAGACGAAATGTTGGAGATTTTTTGTTTTTGAATGTCTAAAGCACTTTGAACATATTCAAAGTCGTCTAAATTGATAGAATTTAATTGGATTGGTTCCATCTGAAAATTTGCTATTTCACTTGAAAATGTTAAATTTGGAAGGTTTATTAGATTCAGTTCGGTTTGATAATTTTCAAAATATTTAATTTTAATACCATCAATGTCCAGTTCGCACTCCGAATCAAGTTCTAGAATAAAAGTTCCCTGAATTGGAAAATTGTCTTTGTTAGATCCGCACTTTTGATTAACTACACTTATTTCAGGAGATATTAGAATCCAATGATTCTTCTCTAATTTTTGGATTCGTAATTTAGGCATTCGAACAGTTAGCTGCTGGCATGATGAGACGTTCTTGAAGTAGCGAAGCATCTGGATTTCACATGGGATTTCTTCTTGGATGATAATGGGTCTTTTCTGGTAGCAAATGTACTGTTCAGATGAAACTTCTTGACAATTCTCGTCGAAAAACATATAGGAAAGGTCATTTAGGATAAGGAATTTCACTTGAGGTAGAATTACTTTGAAGGAGTTTTGTGTGGGTACAGGCAATGAGTATATGTGGAAATAATTATAAGTTTCGCTTTCTAATATAGGAATTTCTAAGATAAATACTATTTTGTATCCCTTGGTATAAAATTTTACTTCTGTGACCTTTTCACATAAAAGAATATTTTCTACTTTTGGTTCAAATGGAAGCTTATTGAATTTCAGTTGTCCATTTACAATCATTATTTCATTTAAAAGTTCTCTAGGTTCAATTATTGAATTATGAACTGTATTTAATTTGGAAAATGTGATAGCTACTTCGATGTTCTCTAGAATATTGTAAATTAATTGAAAAGTTGGAGCGATTTGAGAAACCAATGTATCAGTGACATAAAGGTGATAATTTCCTTTTTCTTGTTCGTAATAAGTTTCAATTTCCTCTATTCGTTTCAATAAAGTTTGTTGATTTTGTGCCAATGTGTTTGTATTATTTTTAAAAATATCAACAGAATTTTGAAGAAGTGTTATTTGTGAATTGACTATATTTTTTAATTTTGATTGATTCTCAGAAAGTGTGTTAATTGCTTTATCATATTTTTCTGCATCGTTTTCATCTAGTTTGCCCGTTAAAGATTTAATTATTGAGCAAAGTCCGTTTAGTATTCCTCTTTTGATTCTTATATTAAAAACTGGATTTATCTGATTTAACTGGATTTGTATTTTTTGTTCTAAATTTAATATTAGGTTGCACACACTTTCAAATTCATGGATTAACACGGATTTATCTTCATTCTTTGGAAATGTTTGCTGAATTCTTTTGAAGTGATTTTGTACCGCTTCAAAATGGGTTACTATATCTGGAATGTCGAAAGTTTGAATAAAAGACCAAAAATCAATTTTATTTTGAGCATTGCCTAATTTATAAGGTAGAAGACCGGGGTTATTATTTAAGTTATGGAGTCTTGGGTGGTTTGATCCCTCATGGATGTGGATGGACAACCTGTAACAGTTGGAGGTTGTTCGAATTTGGTTTTTAATTACCAAATTCTCCCGTGATTTTATTTCAACTTCCCCTGTATACTCCCTTTCGAATATTATGCTCAAAATAGATAACTAAATATATCCTTATTTTCAACAGTTAATATTTCTTTACTTCACTAAAAAAGTCATTTAAATTTACTAACACCTAAGAAAAACAGATAAATATCGTTTTCTGAAATTCCACTGAATATATCAAAGTCCCCGACATATTATCTCTTCATAAAAACACTCGTCCAAACCCTGTTATCTGTTTCTACGAAACCGTTTCAAGCCCAAAAAAAAACATATCTCCAACTGGCAATTTCACTTGTGTTTGAACATTACATTTTAAAATACTCGTATCCCATTGGTTAGACCCGAACAAGTGGACCCTACGTCATACATATACCCTACATTCACTCTTTTTTTCATCATTGAACGGGGTACACAAAGGTACTCAGTTTAGAAGAGCACCCGGCGTTTTCATACCGGGAACAAACATGTGTCCTTAAGCTTTAATCATCTCATAAATCGTCATAATAATATGTGCAAAATACCTTCATTCATCGCGTAAATAACAAGTGAAGTCTTAATTGTCGACGCAAAAATAGAATAAACTTATCAGTTCATGACAATATAAAACATAACGTGGTATCAGTGTTTTAATTTCATTCTACGGTTCAGCTTTACATCAGTGAAAAACAACCGTAGTGGTCCTTCGAATAACCAGATAACCTACATTCCCTCTAATTAGCCCAAGTAAAAAGGGTTAATTTAGAACAGAGGTTGTTTTATTTCCTTTATATGTATTATCTCTTTTTTATTTTTATTTTTCTTAGAAGTTATTTCTACTTTGTACCTATCTAAAATTTCGGTTATTTCATAAGGTCCTATAAATTTATTATCTTTTTTACTATGATAACGCAAGTTTTTCTTAAACACTATTTGTCCTAACTTAAAATCAGTATTAGTATTACCTTTTTGGTTATTCTTATCTACAATTTTATCTTTTTGTTTTTATATTGTTTCTTTTACATTTTCATATACATGTTTTTCCTTATGATTTTCAGCATAATCTGAGTAAAATGCTGCCGGAATAAAAATTTCATTTGGATTTCGCGAATTAGTGTGTCCGAAGGTTAATTCGAAAGGGGTAAATTTAGTTCTAGTATGTATTGAGCTATTGTAACCTAAAATTGCATAGTCAATTAAATCGTCTTCATTCGGGTGCATTTCTTTTAGAATTCTCAGATGTTCTATTAGACTGGAATTGAATCGTTCTGCTACACTGTTTGATTCGTGATGTCCTACAGTGCCAAAATGTATTTTTATTTTATGTAAATTCAAAATTTCTTTTACAGTATCATTATTAAATTCAGTACCATGTCAAGAATAATTTTTTCTGGTATTCCAAAAGAACAAAAGTATTTTATTAATGCTTTACTTACATGAATAGCCGTTTTGCCTTCGAATTGGTATGCTTGTGCGAACTTTGAGAAAGCGTCAATAATAATTAAATATATTTTATTGTTGTAATGGAATAAATTTATGTGAACAATTTGATAAGGTTTTGATGCTGTTTCAGTTATTACCAGAGGTGCGTATGGAGGATGTCTGCCATATTTTGTTCGTTGACAAATATCACACGAGTTTATATATTCAGTAATGGTAGTTTTCATATTTTTCCAATAATAATTCCGTTTTAAATATTCATACGTTTCTACAATACCACGATGGTTAGTTTTGCCAACGTGATGATGTTTTATTAACATTATTTGTTCTTCTTTTTCCTTGATTGTGTTAACTTGTCTTAAGCATCTAATTAATTTTGGGCCTTTTTCCGAAAAATGCTCTAAATATATTTTATTGAAATCGTTATAATCGTTATTGTGAAAATACATGCAGTAACAACGTTTCATAATGGTGTAGTCTTTTAAAAATTCGAGTATAAAATTTTCATTATTTTGGGTCGGAATTTTAACATTTATTATTTTATGATTTTCGTAGGATTCCTGTTCAACTATTAATTTAGGATATGTATGCGGTGTGACTATAATTTGATTAACTTTATTATTAATTATTTCGTCATATATTTCGTATACCGTCATTTGTTGTTTCATTAAAAGTGGTGTGTTGTGTATTTGAGTCGGTG
Organism: Galeruca laticollis; assembly: GCA_963921935.1. Taxonomy (NCBI): domain Eukaryota; kingdom Metazoa; phylum Arthropoda; class Insecta; order Coleoptera; family Chrysomelidae; genus Galeruca; species Galeruca laticollis. The sequence continues at coordinate 64,226,666 of OY998182.1, forward strand.
TCAATTGTGTCAGCTGTTTGCAAATTGGCATCGGTTATATTGTCATTTATTTGTTCATCTATAAGGTCATTTAAAAATTGGTCTAATTCATGAGGATCTGTAATTTCGTCAGGATTATTTGAATCATTTTCGAGTGCGTTAATAACTACTCTAGAAAGTGCATCGCAATTAGAATTTAAAGTACCTTTTTTATAAATTATTTCATAGTCAAATTCTTCCAAACGTAATCTCCAGCGTATTAATTTTGAATTCGGTTCTCTGAGATTAAATAGCCAAATTAAAGGATGATGGTCACAATATATTTTAAATCGTTTACCGTAGAGATATGGTCTGAAGTACTTACAAGCCCATACTATGGCAAATAATTCTCTTTCAATAGTACTAATTTTTGTTCAGAGTTATTTAAGGTTCTTGAAGCGTATGCAATTGGCCTATTCGAACCAATTGGACCTTGAGATAATACTGCGCCTAATGCTACGTTTGAAGCGTCCGTGGTTGAAACAAAGGGCTTAGAAAAGTCAGGATACTGAAGTATAGGTGAATTGATTAATAGATTTTTACAAGTGTTAAAAGCTGAGATAAAACTGTGATCGTGTTTGACTTTAGCATTCTTTTTCAGACATAAGGTTACCGGTTTGGTTATTTTAGCAAAATCTTTAATATATCGTCTATAATAGCCTAATAGTCCTAAAAAGCTTTTGATTTCCTTTTGAATTTTTGGTTTTGGATAATTTTTTATTGCACTTATCTTGTCAGGATTTGGCTCTACTCCGTCTGGTGTAATAACATGCCCTAAGTACGCGACTTCTTTTCTTAGAAAATTAGATTTATCAAGTTGGATTCTAAAATTTGATCGTCGTAATCGGTCAAATACTGTTTTAAGTCTTTCTACGTGTTCTTGCAAGGATGTGGAGTAGATTACAAAGTCGTCTAAGTATACTAAACATATTTCGTTACTCAAACCTCGTAAAATGTTATCCATAACTCTTTGAAATGTAGAAGGGGATGAACGTAGTCCCATTGGCATACGTTTAAATTCCCAATGTCCGTTTTGAGTTGAAAATGCTGTCTTCGGAATGTCCTCTTCGTGCATTTGGATTTGGTAGAATCCGCTAGCTAGGTGTAGAGTACTAAAATATTGACTTTAGCCTAATTTGTCTAAAATTTCCGTAATGTTTGGTAATGGGTATTTATCTGGTATGTTTTTTTCGTTCAATTTGCGGTAGTCTATTACTAAACGGAATTTCTTTTTGTTTGATTTGTCTCTTTTCTTCGGCACAATCCAAATTGGCGGCGATGAGAACGGAGAATTGGAAGGTTGAATAATACCTTGATCAAGCATTTTGTTTATTTGTGTTTTGTCTTCTTCTTTATAAATTTCGGGGTAACGATATGTCTTAGTAAATATTGGGGTATCGTCTGTTAAATTTATTTTGTGTTTTATTTGATTAGTGAATAAAAAATGTCACGATAGTCATAACATAATTTTTTGATAACGTCTTTTTCTTCTGGATTGCAATGATTTAGATCAATATTTTTCAAATTTGTCTTTAAAATATGGTCATGTTCTTTACTAATTTCATGATCAGTTTCCATTTTTTCAATGAAATTAATTTCGTTTATATTTAAAATTTCAATATCGATTGGTTCGAAAAATTCGATTTTTTCAGATTTAGTGTTAGAGTTTATTATCGTAGTAAGAGCAAAGTAATTTTCTACATTTACTACAGCGACCGGCATCTCGATATGAGGTGCAAACTTTTTATATTCTAAAAGTCCGGTGCCTTGTTTCATTTTTACTGGTATTTTTACTTTTTGTTGAGTTCTAGGCGGTATTATCAAGTGATATGTTTGATATTTAGGATTTTGAATATTCGATATTTCATTCTCAATTTCGTATATTATTGGAATTTTTGCAAATGGAATTACGATAAATTTTGAGTTCATATCTATTGAAGCTTTTAATTGTTTCAATAAATCAACGCCTATTAATCCGTCATATTTATCGCTAAATTTAAAGAGATTCTGAGACTCTAAAAATTTTGAAAATTGGTATTTCGATTACTTCGTCATGATATGTTATATTATGAGCACTTTGTATTTGAAAATCTTCTTTAAAAATTTCATTTGGATAAAATTGATAAGCTAAATCATGTTTAATTATACTACGAGTACTACCTGTATCGATCAAAAAATTTGCTTTTAGTTCGGGGATGTAAATATGTGGTAAATTTGCTCTGGATATATTTGAAGTTATTAGGGGGATTGTTCTGTGAGGCTTCTTGTTGAAAATTTCCGTTTGGGTCTTGAGAAATTTGATAAGGATCATCGAATTGATATTGATTAGAATTGTCATATTCTGGATATGTTTCATCGGTTTCATGTGAATTAAAATAATCATAATTTTGGACATCGTGGGTTTGGTATGAGTATTCACCTTGTATTTGATTCTCAAACGGGTTATGGAATTCATAATTTTGATGGTTTACATCATGTGCAAACAGTTCTGTGGACGTAAATTTCCTCTGAGGTGCTAACATTGTATTACCTGATGATATGTCCATTGGAGTAGGTTTGTATGGTTTGTTGGGATTTGATTGATTTCGGCTTTGATTTGAGGGTGCTCTCAATATCTGGCTTTGCCTGGGTTGATTGGAAAATGGTTGTCTCTGAGTTTGAAAATTATTATTGTTCCTCCACTGGGGTTGTGAATTTTGAATGAAAGGACAATTGAAATTATTAAAATTCTGTTGTGGTTGCGAGAATTGATTATTAGATACACCTGAATCTGAATTTCGATTAATTGGAATAATGGGTTGAAAGGTGGCGAATTGAAATGTTGGTAATTAGCACTGTTATTCTGGAAAAAATTGGGATGATGATTAGTTTGTCTGGATGGATTGATTATCGGTATTGGTTTGTAAGATTGATTATTTAGGGTATTATTTCTATTCTGACTATACATAAAATTCTCTTCTTCTATAACTAAAGACATAGCTACTTCTAAACTATCTGGGTTTCGCAAAGGTATATTATTTTGCAATTGACCAGTTAAACCTCTAATGAAAGTTTTAAGTGCTAAATCGTTATAATTTTTGATTTTAATAGTTTTTTCTGCAATTGGATCATTTGAAGCATTTAATTTTGAAATTACTAAGCTACGTGCTTCCTGACATCGCATACCGAAATTGTATGGTGTTTCATTTTTTGATGGTCTCAAAACAATTAAATCTTGCACTAAGCAATCTATATCTCTCTGATCTCCGAAACATAATTGAAGAGCTTGTTTTATTTCTGCCCATGTTCGTAATTCAGTTCTTGAACCTATAAGCATTAAAGCTCTACCTACTAATTTACTTAACAATGCACGTAATAAAAAACTATTTAATTGTGGATTTGTTGCATCGAAAAATTGAGAAATTAGTGTGTCACAGTTATCTAGAAAAATATTCAAAGTATGAGGATTACCCTCGTATTGTGGGATAGTATCAATATATAATTTTAATAATTGATAGTTTGGATTAGCCATAGCTTCAATTTCTGGTATATTACTTTGTTCTTTTAAAGTTATACTCTCTCTCTCTCTCTCTCTCTCTCTCTCTTCTAGCCGTTTTCTATCCTTTGGATATAGGCCTCTCTCATATTTTTCCAGTTTTCCCTGTTCTGTGCCACTTGGTTCCAGTTAAGTCCGGCTGTTCTTTTGATGTCATCATACCATCTTTGCTGTGGTCTGCCGGTGCTTCTTTTCTCCCCCCAAGGTCTCCATCTTGTTATTTTTCCGCTCCAGTTGTTTTTATTTCGGGCAACATGTCCGGCCCAGTTCCATTTAAGACTGCCTATTCGCCTCACTATGTCCTCTACCTTGGTTCTATTTCTTATCCACTCATTGGTTTTATGGTCTTTAAGCGTTATTCCTATCATTTTTCGTTCTATTGATCTTTGGTGTATCTTTAATTTATTTAAGATTTTCTTTGTTAGGACCCATGTTTCACATCCGAGGTTGTTACTGGGAGAATGCATTCCATGTAAACCTTGGTTTTTAGTTTGAGGGGTAGGTTGGAGTTGAAGAGGTGTCGCATCTTCCCGTAGGCCGCCCATCCTAGATTTATTCTGTGGTTAATTTCAAGTTCTTGATTGGCTTTACCCAATGTTAACTCTTGACCTAGGTAGACATAAGAGTTCACCTTCTTTACCTGTTTACCATGTCTCTTCAGCACGTCTATTGTTGCTCCCGAATCAGCTAACAAAGACGCAGATGTGCGTCTAAAACAATGTCCCGTATAAGACGTCGCATTTTCTAATTTCAAGAAAGCTGCTATTTGCCGTGGAAATGTACCAAACATGTTTTTTCCTACTACTCGCGTAGTACATTCTTGATGTATTGAACAAAAAATTTTGAATGAGTTGTCCCTGTCTTTCGCAATGCCACATATTTCCGAAATATCGCCACAAAACTGATGGCACTGTTTTCTGAATTTTTGATCACAAAATTTCGGTCAATTTTACTTTTGGTGTTTCTAATCGCAATTAGGAAGGAATCGCCCAAATCTCTCACATCGTCGATTTCTAAATCAACCAACTCTTTTCCACGACAAGCTCCCGCAACGCCCAAAATAAGTGCAACCTACAAAAAAATTGATTTCTTAAAATTTCTGAATATAAACAAATTTCCAAATTTACCTTAAGCATTAAATATTTATCATCCGGAGCCTCCCGTAAGAACTGATCTACCTGCTCAGACGTGAGAATTCTTGACTTCTTTGGCTTAAATCCCTCATTTCTTCTCTTCAAAAAAGCTAATAATTTTGGAAATTTACTTATATCAATATCTTCTCTAATGTTAATAACCGATTTCAGCATTGAGTAATGTGCCCAGAGAGTTGAGGCACAAACCGCTTTTGATTTATCATCGAAGTAGACTAACAGCGCATTTTCAGTAGGTTGTCTCACATTTTTTAAGCGGCACCACTTTTTAAAAGCATCGTACTGCTGCTCGTATAGTTTTCTAGATTTCGGTGGTAACAATTCTTCACCTACTTCGGCTGCTCTTTTATCAATATCAGATACACCTTCTTCACTCATGATACCAATAATTATCAATAACAATGTTTCTTTACAATGACACTAGTAATGACAATGTTTCTAAATTATAACTGTCACAACGCAATGTTACTATGGTAACTTATTTTAAAGACAGTTTATTAAATGAGTTGAAGAGAGAAAAAACTGATTGAAATTATTGAAATAATTAATAAAATCATACCGGAAGTACGAAAAGTATCGTATATACCTTGCGACTGAAGTACATTTAATCCTTCAGGTAAATTATGGCCCTCCCTGCGGTCGGGCCATAAACTTTACCTTCAGGATTAAATGTACTACTTCAGTCCCGTGGTATATAATATACTATTATATCAGGAATTTTTAATATTATTGTTTATTTAGCTAATAATGAATTTATGCGTTACTTTATGGACGCAGTGTATAGGTACTGTGAATAAAAAAATTAAAGAAAATGGTTTAGTGGACAACAAATATAGTTATTACAATGTGGCAATAAAATTGCTTTAGAAACAATTTCATCACATAATTTGCAAATTTCAATATTGCTAAGTTGTACTTCGAATAATGAAATAAACGCACTTTCTGTTGGGTAATTCAAGAATGGTTTTAACATATTAAATTTTATGCCCTGAATATAAATTTTATTTGATTCTGTAAAGAAGCAATCAATCTTTAATGCTTCTTGGTTTCCTATTGAATTCAATAGGCCAAAATTTTCTTACAGCTTTCAACTTACAGCTTTCAACTTATTTTCAAGAGTTTCTAATTTTTCAGGTGTAAGTCGAAAAAGTCTACTACCATCACGCCACATAAATAATAGTTTTCTCATAACACCAAGACTGAATGCATATAATCCACTGGAAAGCTTGATATCATACCAATATTTATTTTACACAAGGGGCTTATATTTGCATGATATTCTTGATTAATAAACCCAGGATCAGTTCTAAGAGCAGCTTTTGAATCTAAAAATATCATTCTCTTATTAGAATAATTACCTTTGACAACACATTTATCACATCCATTATAAGAATTAAGAGCCATCGTTGCTTTTATGTATGCACGAGCTGGTGTGTCACAGCAAAACGACTTGCACTTTATATTAATAACAGTTTTGCCTACTTTTATAGTCTATTTGAAAATCAAGAGAGAGTAAATTCCCAGAAATGTTTTGCAGTTATCAGTGTTAAAGGCAGTAAACCATAGACGTGCGTTTTCAAAATTAAATTAATATGGAAATAGAATTATTTAATTTGTTTTAGTTATTTATACCTAGATTACCAATTTTAGATAGATAAACATAATTCGTAAGTAGTAATTTAATTTGGGTAAAATGAAGAAAAAGTCAATATTATTTTAGGCATTTTGTTTTAGGCATATGTTTATTTATAAAATATGTATATAATATGTACAGATAATTACAATTATTTATAAATTAATACGAGGAGCTAAAAAAACAATTAAGTAGGTATATGAGAAAAACAAAACCAACCGCAAGGATAAAATTTGACGAGCAACATGCAAAAAATACGACAATATTAAATCTTAAAAAATTAAAATCTAAAAATAAAATTAAAGTACATAAATTAATAATTTTAAAGTTATGGTTCCTCGCACTCTGTGTCAGAAGATTCACCATCTGATTCTAGAGAAATTACAATGGGCTCTATAGTAATATCAATTATGTTATCTAGCTCCCACATTTTTTTTTCTACTTCTGTAACGTGTCTAATACATTTTTGCCAATTTTCACTTGTTACTTCAGATATTGCCTTATTGAAGAGATTTTTAACATCTGATAATTTAAAAGTCGTGTTATTTCTGGCAACATAACCTTTAACTTGAGCCCATATTAATTCTATCGGATTCATCTCACAATGGTAGGGTGGTAAACGAAGGATTTCAATTTCTCGTTTTTTGGCTATCTCCTCAATATTATATTTTTTATAATTTTGCTTATGTTTTTTAGCAATAGTTAACAATTCTGCCCTCAGCATTGTATTGTCAAAGGCTAAATTTTTAGAAGATAACCATTTTGCAATTTCATCCTTTTTCCATTTAGTGGTTGGTAAAGGTTCAAGTAATCTGGAGTGGTAACTTGCATTGTCCATTATAATAACCGATCCTTTTGGTATGAATTGAATCATCTGTTCAAAATATTCCTCAAACACGTCTCCATTCATTTCTTCGTGATAATCAACGGTTTTTTTTTATTCAAATAAGAGTAAACCATTCTCAAGAAAACCGTTTGTACTGCCTATATGACAAATAATTAATCTTTTACCTTTTCCTATAGGTTCCTTAAAACCAGTAGTATATCCTTCTAGAAAAGCTTGATGGGATGATTTTATATTTTTGTCTTTCCAAACTCTTCCTACACAATGTCCTTCATTAACCCATGTTTCATCTAAATAATAAATGTTTTTATTTTGAGCTTTAACTTGTTGTATTCTTCTGAGGTACTGTCTTCTCCAACATACAATTTCTTCAGAATCAATTATCATTGAGTGTCTGCCCATTTTTTCAAATTTAAAGTTTAACTCATGTAACACTTTCCATAGTTTATCCCGGCTTATTGTGGGTAAATCAACATCATTCGTAATGGCTTGCAAAACTTTATCTAAAGTTGGTATTTGCTTGTTTATAAAAAATGAGTGAACAAGCTTACGAATAGCATTTTTAAAAAACTCGTCCACGTTGACTTTTAATAGTTTTGGTCTACCTGGTTTCGGCTTTGGTGAGGTTACTCCACCTGATTTTTCCTCCTTTAGAACTCTATATATTGTAGATTTTCCATATCCCATTGCCTTAGATGTTGTTTCAACTACACTGTCAATAGTGTTTGAGGGATTTTGATGTTTAAAATAGTGGTACACATTCACTACAGCACTCTTTTCATTGAGCGATAAATGGTCTAGTTTTAATTTTTTCACTGGCGTATACTCACAAACTGCTTCCATTTTTAGTCACTACTATTTGTCACGTTTATCGAAAATCAAATAACTGCATTTCTAGAAACTTAAGCACTATTTAAGTCAAAATATCTGTCATTAGAAGCGGTCGGCGGGCGTAATTTCGGCCGGTAATCCCTTGGCCTACCTGCATAAATCAAAGGGTACCATTTATGACAGGGGTAATTTCGGCCGAGGGGTTGATGTTTACGATGAGATTAAAATATTGGTAATTACGCTTAATAGTTTCTGTAAAATATTAGTTGTGTATTTATTTGGAAATACCTAATCCTGTGTACCTGTCGGAAATACCTTTAATTTACTTATCTCTTTATTCTAATAACTATGTTGTACCTACTTAAGATTATTCCTTTAAATGTATAAAATTCACAAATAACAGGTATAAAATTATTATAGCTAGTCAGTATTATAACTTATCTTTAAGCTACTAGTCGATAGAAAGCATAAAATATATTATTTGTATACGATGGCATCAGTTTCAGTAATTAAGAGTTCACGCGGTTGTGACTTACTAGTTGTAGAAAAGTTTCAGTTTTGTAAACAGGACGTATTAAAAAGTGGTGAAGTACGTTGGAGGTGTATAAAGAAAAATTTAAGATGTTTAGCCAAACTGTACACTGTTGGTGCGGAATACACAGTTACTAGAAGTGAATTAATCCACAACCACGAGTCCGATGAAACTACGTTGGAGAGAAAAATAGTGACGACTTCATGCAAGCGCAAAGCTGAGGAAGACATATCGGAGAAACCTTCAAAAATTATTAAAAGCGTTCTTTCAAATCATTTGCCAGAGAATTTGTCATCGATAGATGTCAGTCTAATAAGAAGAAATTTGTACAACAGCCGCCGTAAGCTCTTACCAGCCCTGCCTAAGGATATTCACGATGTACATTCTGTACTCGATAGTTATGGACCGAAAACCACAACAGGTGAAAATTTTTTGTTTATTAACAGCACAGCTGATAATATCATTGTTTTTTCTTGCCATACAAACATAATAAGTTTATGTAAACTGAAAGATTTTTACATGGATGGCACATTTTCTTATTGTACAAAATATTTTTATCAGTTATTTACCATCCATGGACTGGAAAATGGGCATTATGTTCCTCTTTTGTATTGTCTGTTGCCCAATAAGACCAGTGACACATATATGAGACTTTTTCTGTTGGTAAAATCTAAAATTTTTGAACTTTATAATATTGTTTTTGAACCGAAGGAGGTATTTGTGGATTTTGAAATCGCAATTCATAACGCATTAAAAGTTGTCTTTCCCAAAACCAAACTAAATGGTTGTAGATTCCACTTGCACCAGGCGTGGTATAGGAAAATACAATCATTAGGGTTAATCCAAATGTATAAAGATAAAAACTGCGAGGAAAGCAAATGGCTTACTCATACTTTTGGGCTAACTTATTTAGACCCCTCTGAAGTTGAAGATTGTTTCATATTTGATCTCATGTCATACAAACCGGACCATAAACTTATAGATAAATACGCAGACTATTTATTAGAAAACTACATAGCGCCAGAATCTCATTTTCCACCAAATATATGAGCATATGAAAACCCATCAATTAAAAGAACCACAAATGCCTGCGAATCATTCCATTCGCACTTTAATTCTAGTTTTTATTCAAGTCACCCTTCTATATTTATTTTTATAGAAAAATTAAAAAATTGTCAGATCGATGCATATTTAAAAATAAAAAATTTAAATATTCCAGCAAAAATTAAAGACAAACAAGTAAGAAACAAACTAAAATTTATCGAAAACATGGTAAATATGCTTCGATCTGACAATATTTCTAGAATTAATTCCGTTAAATCTGTATCACATCAAAACGTTTTTTAAAAATTTATAGTTTACCTAAGTTATAGAAATAAGTTGATGTAATAATTTTATTGAAATAAAGAAATATTTTAATATAAAGCATTCTGTTATTTTATTTGATTTGCGGCCGAAAATACCTATGAGATAAGGAAGCAACTTAAAACCTCCGGCCGAATTTACCTACCGGCTTTTAGTACCTGCCCTTTTTCCGGCCGAAATTACATCCGCCCGAAGCGGTTGCCATTCTTGCCATTCGGAGGTCGTTAAATAACAATTATCCCTTTCTATTCTGGTTACGCCTATGACGCACGTTAATCCTCTTAGGCCTACTGTAGTAACAATGAAAGATCATAAAATAATGTGATAGTCCAAGAAATGTAATAAATTTTGTATTGAAATTAACAAAAACCATTTAGAATGCATTACAAATATTGAAGTTTTACCGCACGTACTGTACTATAGTTTTGCATACCGAATTAGTTTTTATTCTGGGAATTTACTCTCTCTTGATTTTCAAATAGACTATAATTTATTTTCATGCAATTCATTAACTTCTAATATAAATTCTGAAAAAAAATCTTCGAGCGGCGGTTTACCTGGCCCACAGTAAATTGCTACTATAAAAGGAGGTTCCTTTGGATGATTTAATACTCGACACAAAATTGGCCAAAAACAATCCTTAGTACTCTTATGTATTAGCAATCCATCTACATTCAAACTTAAATTATAAAAAATTTCATTCTTTATGTTGGGGATAGTTTCATTTTCAAATTTGTTATAATTTTTTATGATACCTTGACTTAATCCAAAGTAATAAAATAAACCATTACCCATTTGAATTGTATTGACATGCCTGGGGGTTTGTAACAAAGTACGAGCATCTTTGGGCAAGTTACTGATATCTGGATTTGCGGAAAACCATTGTAGCAGTTGAGTTACTGACTTATGTGTTAAATTATTTCTTAATGCCCATCCTCTTAAAAAACTGCTGTTTGTATTTTCCACAAGTACAGGGTCAGTTTTATTCTTATTATCTGTTTTGCCATGTTCATTGTTAGATTCCTCGATATCAGAGTCAGAATCTGAGCTAAATATGTAATCAAACTCTGTCTCTGATAACACACTTTCTATTGAAGGCAGTGCCTGTGCTTCAATGCAGTCACTGGATTTCATTAATCTTTGACTATCAATGAAACTGGAGTTAGAAATGTTAGAAGTGAGGCTGGAAGTTTTAGATTGTGTCTCCAAATTAGGATCATATTGGGTATTACTTGGGAAATTATAGACAACATCTTGTTCGAAATGAGATGCACAGATTGAAGATTCTGTCTTGGGCTCTGAACATTTAGATCTCAAAGCCTCGTTTATAGAAGTAAAATCACTTAATATTGATTGCAGTTGCGTGGCAATCAAACGCCGCTCTTGTCTCTTACTTATTTCAGGTACAGACGCCATAATTATATAGGTTAAAATAGATTCCAGAAAACTTTTAAAATTTAATCTAAGTAACATTTGATTGAGATTGTTACATTAATCACTTGTACCATAAGATACTTCACACTTGTACTTACAAATTATTTTGCCCATCATGTAAATGCGACTGGAACATTATATTTATTTTTAGACTTGTCTTCTGCCTACACTTTCTTGAAATAACAATAAATTAACCGGCAGCGAAGAAACTCAAAAATGATCAAATTATATAATTGATAATCTACGAGTATTTATCACGGCAGCACGATTCACGATACTATATCCAAATCAGCACCAAATATAAAAACAACATAAAACAAGATTCCTTTCCCCTAGTTTAAGAGTAAGAGTTGAGTTACACAACACACCAATAAACAATAACCTCACAAAAATACAAAAGGCCTTCAAATGATATGGGCGAAATTTAAATGCGATTGATTTGGTACCACTTTACGGCTTGCTAACCGAACGCGGCCCGGAGTCGGATATAGCCAACAAAACATCCTGCGGATCGGGTTTGCCACGAAATATGGTCTCCCGGTAGCGAGTGTCCGAGGAGTAGCCACTTCCGGCCCGAAAACATAACAGCCGCTCTCGGTTTGCCGTTAAGTTGCCGAGTAAAAGCCGATTCTTTGTACATTAGGAACGGTATATACGAACTGGGCCGGCGGAGGTCCAGATCATGGCTACTTCAGCAACCAGAGTACCGTGCGTGCCGACTGGCGGCCGTATGTTTTCCGATGGCGTTTGGTTTGTTGGGTCCCATAAACAAATGTACACTAACCTGTATTCACTAATTTCAATCAGAAGCACTACGATGTTGTATTTCTCTCTGGGGAGATGCTGCTAACATGGTCTCGCAATCTTCAATAAATTTTCATATACAAGATAATTTAGCTGAATAATCTACTCAGGTAGTACTAGCTTTAGTTATTATTTTCTCTTCAGTTTGAATTTCAAATTTCTTAAAATTCTTATGTGTCTAAAATTTAACTCCGCTCTTCATATGCGGCTTGCTTCCTCGCTTCCCGACGCTCACTGTTTTTTGTTTTATCAACAAACTATTTGTTCCCAATATTTTCATATATCACTGTATTTTTTTACAATTATAATGTTACAAATTTTCTTCTTTATTTAACACTTAGTGTGAATTATCAGTCTTTTCCTATTACTGTCTTTGCAAAAACACTTTATATTATAAATAGTTAATATATTCGCATATTTCCAACAGACTTTTTCTTTGGATAATATATTTTTGTAATTAAATACAGTCTTTAATAGGAATTCTCTTTAATGACTATAAAATAAATTCTACAAGTTTTCTACATATGTAACTCTCTCTTAAATAAATTTAAAATCTATAGCATTATTTAATTTACATAAACTATCCTTCATTTCCTTATTTCAAAATGTAAAATTCTCTTCAAATTTATGTACAAAACAATCCTTGACAAGCAAATAATTTCTAAAATATATGTTCCATTATTTTAATTTCTTGCAATTTGTGCCCTTCACTTTTGACACAACAAATATTCACTTAATTATGATTATTGCTAAAGCTTATTTTATTTTTGGATAAGCAACTTATATACTATGTGAAAGAAAAAATAACTTCTAGTAGGATATATGTATGTATAATTTATTAGACCTAATGTTAAATTGATCCCACACATTTTATCTGAACACAGGCAAACCTAACCTTATTGTACCATGCTGGTATCATGAATTTTTTTATGAAACAATGAAATCCTAGAACAATTTATCAACTTTTTTTAACAAATATAGCCAATTTATACTTTTGTTTCTAATTTGATAATTGATCTCATGTGCTCGGTGTTTTTTCTAAAGTACTAATCTTCTTAGTTTCCAATAGGTACAAATCATGTTCGATAAGTAGTTTTTCATTTGTAGATTTTAGTTTTCCAACTAGTTCGTATAAATTTTAAATGATATTTAGATACGAGGCGATTTTCTTAATGTAAAATATAATTTTTTATTGATCCTCATTAAGGGTAATACAGACAAAATAATTTAAATATACGGTTTATATGAAAATGTTTCTTTTTTAAGCTTAGAAGGATCCCGGCTACCGTTATTTTACAATCCAAATTTTTTATAGTAATTTTTCACCCCCCCTACTTAGGATATCACTTTAATATACATATATACATACATATATATATATATATATATATATATATATATATATATATATTGTTATGATATACTGATGACTGATAAATTAATTTATTGTTTATTGAGTAAAATCACAACTACAGATTTGCCCTGGCTAGATACTTGAACCTTCATTTTGTAATATCCCACCCTTTTTCTTCTGTTTTAATAGCTCGGTACGCCAATGCATGAAATTCTCTTAATCCACAGGGAGAATTATTGAAAGCTAATTATAAATTTCTAATTTTGAACGTAACAAAGATATTGTTTTTAAAAAATTTGCCAAGATTCCATAAATTTTGTGTCTTTTATTCAAAATTAACTTGCAAAAAACATTAAATGTAAATTTTTCAAAGTTAATATATCAATACCTATACTGCGATTACTAAATTATTCTATCAAACAACTTATTAAAAGTTAAGCGTAGAGTCTGAAAATTTCATAAAAATTTGACTTATCTTCACGCTACTGGTGTACTAGGCACATCTTATTTACCAAGAATATACATCAATAATATCTGTCAATATTTTATGAAATTTCAGTTCAATATTAAGTATATAACATTCAGAATTTATATGTGTCTTGTGATTAAATTGAAATAAACTAATAACTAATAAATTGAAATAAACTATTAACTAAATTATGGACTATATAAAGTTCTTAATGTGGTTATATAATCACTGAGTTTGTCGAATTAAAATTTGAAGTTTATCGTATAGGATTGACAGTTCTGCAGTTTCATTTGAATTAAATTTTCTTTTAAAAGTATTTGGTTGTTGTAAACGACTTTCAAAACTACATAACACACTTGTGAATGTTTCTGTATAAATACCTTTTGATATGTGTCTGCTCCAGTGATATTTTCTTCAAGGATTTTTTTAAAGTTTTTGCTTATCACCTTGGTAAATACTACTAATATATGGATCACTTCTGTTGTGTATTGTCAGCTTCCTTTTATTTTTATTTTCCTATGCTCTCTTATATCGCTTAAGAAAAAAATGTCCAGTCTTATTTTTCTATTCAATGTGACGTCTCTCAAAAAATTCCCCTCTAACAATCTTCAAAACCCTAGCAACCAACTTTTCTCACAACACTTGCGATGCAGACGCGATATTTTGTTATTCACTTTGAATGATTGCCTTATTCCACTTTTTAAATCTAATATTGTTAATATGTACAGGAGGTTTTGTTAATATGTACAGGAGGTTTTTACAACTGTTTATAATCAAACCTTTTATATGATTTTTGCAATTAAATTGATATTTTTTCTCATTCTCATCTGTCTGATGCTTATATTTGGCATTGTTGAATTTTGATTTATTTACTGAATGTTCGTTTTTTTAAGCGAGCTTTTTACATTTGTTTTGATTGTACTGCTAAATTATTTTGATTGTCCTTTTTCAAATTTGTTTTTTTTATGTAGAATAAATTATTTACTATTGATATTTTTGTGGAACATAGGATATATTCGTAATGATCTATTTTGTTCTAGAACTTGCTTTTATTGCCGTTTTAAAAGGTTTATGTCAATTACTTTTGATTTACATGTTCTGATAAGACATATCAAAGTTCAGCTAAAGTATCTGCATGGTTTTTACAGCATTCATTACTTGTTTAAAGAAATTTAAATGTACTCAACTCTACATACACACACGACAATCCATATTAATATATATATTATAACACAAATTGAAAAATATCTTATTGGGGATAGCAGCAAATGAGGAAAAGTATACTCTGTTAAATTCTCCAAGCTTTCGTAAATCTTTATTTACATCATCAGGGAACTACAATAAAGGTAAGAAAAATATAAATTATGAAAAGTTTCCCTACAAACATTTCTACAACTTACATTAATCGAGATTGCATCCTAGATCTTGAAAATCAGAAATGTGTAAAACAGCAAATCGTTAAAGAAATAAGTCCTACAGGCAAACCTAACATTCCTTGATTTTTAAGTCAATTTATAGTCCTTTAAAAGACAAGATACCTGTTGTGGATTGTAGTAATGTTGTTTATAAGCTGCGTTGTAACAGTTGTGGCCTCTCATATATTGGTCAAACCTCTCAGAAAATTTCCAGCCGTGTATCGCTCCATAAAAGTGATATAAGGTTACATCCTGAAAGATGTTCTCTGGCGAATCATGTCTCCTCGTTGGATCATGTCATTGATTTTGAAGGAGTTAAAATCCTTTCTCGGGAGAGATGTTATAACAAAAGATTGTTTTTGGAAATGGCGTTCATCTTCCAAGAAAATGGTTGTATGAATAAAAAGACTGACATTAAAAATTTGAGCAACCTCTACTCCCTCCTCCTAACGCTTGATAAGCACAATTGTCTTCATGATAATAATAATAATAATAATAATAATGATAATAATAATAATTCTCACTGGTTTCCTACTTGGGTTAACATAATTGGTGGTTGTTCCTTTCAAGAGGAGATTCATAATAATATTAATAATAACATTTTTAATCTTATTAATGATATTTTTCTTGTTGTGATAATTCATAGCATTTTCATAATTTTTGGTACCACCCTGGTATTCTTTTGAAAGTTTTAATTCGATTGTTTCGGTGGCTCGCGTCATTGCCAAGATCGATTCTTTTCATTCATTAAATAATGATGAATTTTGTACTTAACCTAACATTTTCCGTTTCCGTTAGTATTCTCACAGGTCCGCGTGGGTGTGTGGATTCACGATATTTTAATGTTTTAACTTATATTTTTAATATTATTTTTATAAATTAACCAGTAGTGGGCAAATGTATTGCCAACTGGACTTATTTCTTTAATGATTTGCTGTTTTAAACATTTCCGATTTTCAAGATCTAGGATGCAATCTCGATTAATGTAAGTTGTAGAAATGTTTGTAGGGAAACTTTTTATAATTTATATTTTTCTTACCTTTATTGTAGTTCCCTGATGATGTAAATAAAGATTTACGAAAGCTTGGAGAATTTAACAGAGTATACTTTTCCTCATTTGCTGCTATCCCCAATAAGATATTTTTCAATTTGTGTTCTAATTGATCAGCAAAGATCACGGCGTTTTTCGCTTTTCAGCTTTATATATATTATATATATGTATATATATAATATATATAAATATATATATATATATATATATATATATATATATATTTATATATATATATATATATATATATATATATATATATATATATATATATACATTATATATATTGAACACATCACAACGTCTATAAGGGTTGAAGCCGTTGAAGGTGTTGGTGTGTGAGGTTTTCAAGCGTGAATTTGGTTAGAAGTCGCCAAAACATCGGGAGTTATTTGTTTTTCATCATATGAATGAAATTAAAATGAGTTATATATTGAATTTGTACCTATGATATCGTTTGTTGAATGTAAATATTGAGATGCTAAAATAATATTCTAAACATTTACCATTGTGTCAGTGCTTCATAAAATAACTCAACTCATACTTGTATACCAGACCATAAACCATCTTTAAACAATATAATAACTTGTAAATGTGGCATATATGTCATAAAAAGTATCTAAAACCCTAAAAGAATGAATAAATATATTTAGATTATTATAATACATCATGTTTAATAAGAATTAGTAGCAAAATCATTATTTTTGATGTTTATTATTATTATGACAAAGAGAACTGTCAACTGATTGGAATGTCAAATTTACTTTCAAAGCATGAAATGTCCGCGACAGGAACTTGATGTCAGCGACAGAAGTTAGTTCTCATAGAACTATGTAATTCTGATTGATATCTGAAGGGACAATGAAATATAACACATAAAGAATTTTTGTAAATATAATTTTTAGGCCAAGTTTATGAGAAATAATAATCGTGACCAAATTTTAATAGAAATTGAAAAGAATTATATATATTTTGAAAAGTATCAGTTTGTAGATTTGTCTAAATTAGAATGGAAAAGTATTACACAATGAGAGGTTTTTTGTATAAATAGGGATATTTTTGGAGAAGTAGGGTTTTAAATAGATAAATTAAATTATTTTGGAAATAAATAAAGCATTAAATATCATCAAATAGTTAAGAAAAATATGAAATTAAATGAAAACCTCTGATTTGTGAACTATTGTTAAAAAAATCTAGTAAGAGGATGAGTTTTGTCCATAGCAACGGACAGGAGAAATGAGGGTTGTTGATTTGGAAAAAAGGGAGTATGATATATGATATTTTTGGAGAGAGGACGTAGTTAAATAAAATTTTAAAATTATAATAAAATAGAAGTAAAGTCCTCATATAAGTAAAGAAAAGTATATAGAAAGTGTAAATGAAGTTGAAGAAGTTATTTGAAAAGATTTAAAAGTGAATTGGAGGTACAGAAGATAAAGGATTAAAATACATAGAAAAGAAAGGTATTGGGTTGATAAAACAAACAGAAAGTACCATTAGATCATATTTCTAAATTAATTGAATATGACATCTTAAATTATACCTGAAATATGATTTTAAACTTACGTGTCAAGTTCCAGAGTAGGTGTATATGGTAGACACATTAATAGAAGTGTTGGTGTAGAAGATTGATTGTTGGTTCCAGAAGAAGACATCGGTAGTGCTAGGTTAGTGTTTAGTACTTTATTGGTTAACCAATTAAATAACTAAAATAATTTTTATTTGGCCATTTGAATTAAATTTTTTAGCATAAAGGTATTTTAATTCAAAATTTATTAGGTTATAGTTAATTTTTCATTTCATCGTATTAGATTTAAATTTTGTTTGTATTGATATATATATATATATATATATATATATATATATATATTTTCATTTCATAGTTCTTATAAAATATATAATTATAGTGTATGTCGTTGTCGTTTCATTCTGATATCAAAAAAATAAAATAAAGAAAAATAGGTTCCATAACTTAGGCGTACCAACGTATTTAAAATCTAGAACACAAAGGGAGTAAAGAGTCTCATGCTCGACTATATATATTTGAGCTTGCCGATTCAACATTTGTATATAAATTAAATAAAAACTAAATATTACATTTAACCTAATCAAAAAATAAAAGAATTAATTATAAAATCATAAATATATTATAATATATATATATATATATATATATATATATATATATATATATAAATATAAATATATATTATGTCTCTACAGACACCACTAGCGCCACTCGCCCTTCCCTTTCTAAACCTGGCACCAGCGGTCAAAAACTTAAGGATGGCGAAGGCAGTTCCTCCTCCAAAAGAGGCCCGGAACGCGTCGCCCCCCAAGTAAAGAAGCGCATCCGCTCCAATACCTCAGAGGAAAACTCTTCCAGAGGAAAGAGAACGCGGATGGATGCTAAAACCAAAAGCTACAGCGAAGCAGCTACCAGCCACTTACGGGTAGCCATTATAGATAAGGCCGATCCATACGGTAAAATAATTACCGATAATGGAGACCTTATCAAAAAACAACTAATGGAGGCTTTGGACATAACCCTTATGTCCGCCTCCAGCAGTCAGAAAAAGCCACCTACTTTCAGGTCATGGTCGCACTCTGGTGAAATAATCAGAATCACCTGCGATAATGACGAAATGCTAGAGTGGCTAAGGAATACAGTTTCAAAACTGAAACCGTGGAAGGAGGCTAAGCTCGACGTGGTGCACGCCGACAACCTCCCCCAGCTGACAAAAGCCACCCTTTGGGTCCCCAGCGAAGCTCACGCTGACCTGGGTGACAAAGAGGATGTGCTGCGCCGGCTGGACAAACAAAACCCAGACCTTCGGGTGGATGCATGGTTTTCCTTCCATCACGAAGCGAAGGTCAATCCCAAAGGACACCTATTCGTCTTTGGCGTAAGAGACGAGGAAATGGGTGCCCTAAAAAAACGATCAATGAGGATGAGCTACGCGTTCACCTCATTGATTGTTAAAACCAAGAAACTGGACCCGGAACGGAGGGGATCGAGCACGGACCCCCCTCTCCCACCCGAGGAACTCCAAGGAGCTGTTGCTTCTGCGGAGACTGTCGAACCATCCTCCAATATGGCGACCGACAGTCTCCTGGCAGAACTAACAGCTCTAAGCCAGGACACAGGCGACGTCAACACACCTCCAAGTGAGGAAGTGGAGATGGCCTGAAAGAAATACCCACCTCACGACCATCAAGCCGAGATGGACAGTGAAAAGGTAAGATTTATACAGTGCAACCTTCAACACAAAAAGGTGGCTTCGGCAACACTATGCCGCCACCTGGATGTGATGCAGGACACAATAGCACTTATCCAAGGACCCTGGATAAGACAAACCAAAACCATGGGTCTAAATAATCCAAAAGGTTTAATTTTCAGCTTTCCAAGCAATCAGCAACCTAGGACGGCCATATACGTCCCTAGAAATTTTAAGACCTACCCACTGACGCATTTTTCGTCCTCCGACCTAACGGTAGTGAAGGTTGAATATGCACAGAAAGGTCAAAAGAAAGTGTTAATACTGGCATCCGCATACCTCCCCTCAGACGCAGCTAAACCACCACCAACTAAGGAGCTGGAGGACCTTGTGGAACACTGTCTCACCCAGAAGCTTGAACTGGTAATAGGCTGCGATTCAAACTCTCACCACGTAAGCTGGGGCAGCAAAGATATTAACACTAGAGGTAAGTCATTTTATGATTATATAATTAACAAGAATCTTTGTATTCTAAATAGAGGTGCTGAACCAACTTTTATCAACTCTCATAGTCAAACGCGAATAGATATTACCCTATCTACTATTAATACTTCGAATATAATCTCCGGCTGGCATGTATCCGACGATATTTCAATGTCGGACCACCGCTGGATAAAATTCGAAATAAAACTTGCGCTCACAACCTCCACAATGACTCGCGACCCCAGGAAAACGTATAGGACAAAATATGTCCACTGTTTGAAAGGGGATCTGCGAGGAGTCGAGGATGTGTTGCCCAACAATAAAGGAGATTTGGAAAGTTATTATGAAACAATTTAAAACTCCATTATTAATGCCTACAAGATGTCTTGCCCACTCAGGCGGATCGATCTTGATAGAGCCTCCACTTCGTGGTGGTGCCATGAGATTGACCAGCTCAGTGGGACGGCGAGGAAATCTTTTAATAAGGCTAAAAGAACAAGACTTAAAGAGGATTGGAACTCATACAAGTCTCACCTCAGAGAGTATAAAAAAGTCATCAGACAAAAACAAAGAGAGGCATGGAGAATCTACTGCCAGGAAATCGAGGTTTTCTCCCAAGCAGCTAGACTCCAAAAAGCCCTCTCAAAAGATCCCCACCGTCATATCGGTATACTAACCAGAGAGGATGGCACTAAAACTGTCAACCTAAAGGAAAGTCTTCAATTATTGATGTCAACTCACTTCCCTGACTCCAGAACCACAAATACGGCGGCCTGGGAGGATGAGGAGAATCACTACCCGACGGACGATGACTGGCGTATATCACGACAGATCGTCGACGCGGACAGACTGAGGTGGGCCATCTTAGGCTACTCCCCATTTAAATCCCCGGGAACGAACGGTATTTATCCAGCCCTACTTCAGTGGGGCCTGGATGACCTAATGCCGCACCTGGTAGGAATCCTCAGATCCTCACTGGCACTGAGGTATATTCCAAAAGGTTGGAGAGAAGTCAAAGTCGTGTTCATACCAAAACCAGGAAGAATGGACTATTCCATCCCAAAAGCATATCGATCCATTAGCCTCACATCGTTTTCAATGAAGACTTTAGAGAGGCTGTGCGAACGATACATAAGAGATGTGGTGATAACACGAAATCCACTGCATCCAAATCAACATGCATACACTCCAGGGAGGTCCACCGATTCGGCTCTTCATCTCGTGGCGGCCGCATCTAGAGATCGTTGGAAAATAAGGAGTCCACCCTGGGTGTATTCATAGACATTGAAGGCGCATTTGATAAAACCACTTTTCCTAAAATAACAAATGCACTTTCCAACAAGAATATCTCCCAAACCATAAATGGCTGGATATATAACATGCTCTCAAAAAGAGCAATCAAAATCAGTGTAGATGATGTAACTATCAGAGGCTTGGTTGTAAAAGGTTGTCCACAGGGAGGGGTGCTCTCACCACTACTATGGAACATGGTCTTAGACTCCTTGGTCCGCCACCTCAATGATAACAACTTCTACACAATAGCATACGCAGATGATCTAGTGATTCTGCTAACAGGAAGATTAGAGGAGACACTTTGCGCTTTAATGCAGGAGGCCCTCAATATCATAGAACAATGGTGCAGAGACCATTCGCTGTCAATAAATCCAAAAAAGACTGAGATGGTCCTCTTCACGAAAAAAAAGGAAGCTTGCAAAACATCAAGCCGAAAGCTCCTAGATACCAAACTTAATTTCTCTTCAGAGGTGAAATATTTAGGGGTCACTTTTGACAGTAAGTTAACGTGGAACTCCCACTTAGAAAACAGAGTTAAAAAAGCATATATTTCTCATGAGCAGTGTCGTAGAACCATCGGCCGCACCTGGGGAATATCACCTAAGGTTGCTGCCTGGATCTACACTGCCATCATCAGACCTATGCTAACGTACGGCGCGATTGCCTGGGGAGCTAAGGCAAACCAGCTGACAGTCGTCCGTAAACTGGACCAAATCCAGAGAACAGCATGCATCAACACAACAGGAGGCATGAGAACCACACCAACAAGAGCTATGGAGGTAATCCTCGGTCTCACTCCCCTTAACATATACATCAAGGAGGTTGTTTTGATGACCATGGCACGTCTGCGCTCTACTGGTATACAACCTGATGTAGGATCCCGTAAACTGAGACGTAACTTGTGGCATGAGGCCCTCAGGGAGATCCCACTGCTGCAGGCCAATACGGACTCGATTCCCCCGCGATATGCCTTCAACAGACCCTACAAGGTAATCTTTAAAAACAACTCACAAGACCTATTGGAAGAAAGCGCAATCCGCATCTTCACAGACGGGTCTAAATCCAATGTGGGCTCAGGATGTGGTATTTTTTCCAGATCCCTGAATCTAAACATAAAATGGGCAATGGGCTGCAATGCAAGTGTTGCTCAAACAGAGCTCACTGCTATCTGCATCGCTGCTAAAGAGATTACCAAAAGGAAAACCACAGGTAATAATATATACATCCTTACAGACAGTAGACAAACACTGCTAGCCCTGAACAGACCACGTATTACATCAGGCCTAGTACTAGAATGTCACATGGCCTTAATCGAAGCCTGTAACAACAACACGGTCACTTTAGGCTGGATCAAGGGCCATGAGAAATCGAAAGGAGACCGTATTGCAGACTCGCTAGCCAGGAAGGCAGCCTCCCAAAAACTCTTGGGACCTGGCACTTTCATTGGTCTATCAGCGTCAGCAACGGCCGACCTATTAAAGGAACACTCCCTTAATGAGTTTAAGGGTAGATGGGACGACGCAGAAGGCTGCAGGCTTGCCAAGGAACTGCTACAGTATCCGGATAGCAAAGTAGCCAAAAAATACGTGACTATGAACAGGCGGAACCTACGAACAACCACGGGAATTCTGACTGGTCACTGCCACCTACGAAAACACCTTCACAGACTGGGTCTATCTAACACCCCACTTTGTAGAGGATGTGAACAAGAAGATGAGACTGTCGAACACATTCTTTGCGAATATCAGACACTCTCTCATTTTAGGTTTCAAGTATTCGGCGAACACAGGCTAACATACGCCAATATGAGGGAACTTAATTCAGGCGACGTTATCGCCTACTTCAAGGAAGTAGGCTGGATGACGAGCTAGAAGGAAGTTTTGAACCTCAGAAGGATGCACAATGGGCCAATTGTGGCCTAAGTGCTGTGGGGCCACTCACCCTTCAAACCTTTACAGATACAGATACATATTCTTAATTATGATTAGTATATATTTCTCATTATATGTATATATACTATTATAATTATAAATATACCTAATTTATTTGATAATTATCAATCAAATCAGTTTATTGTCAACCGGTCCAGAATAATTCTGGACAATAATATGAGTATAGGATATATCATGTGCAGTCGCTTACATTTGAGGGATATTGCGCGCAGAGCTGTTATTATATTAGATTCAGTTCTATTGCACAGACTTCGGCCGCTCAACTTTATCTCTTCCACACCATTGCTTGCTCAGATTTTCAAAATTCAAAGCCCGGCAATGATAATTAATGACAGGTTTATTGTAGGCACTGCTTTGCCATCCTATTTGTTATTAAATTACCTCCATTTTGGTATATAATTCAAGCGGTTAACAGATCGGTGTAGTTACTTATATTTACTTAAAAGATCGGTGAAAAATAAAAAAAAAATTGATTAATGAATTTAATAATAGCCTGTCAGGCACACCATTCTGGTAGTATTTATCTATTATTGAAACAATCTTTTAGGGAAGAATGGGTCAATGAGTATTTCGCGGATAGGGAGGAAAACTGCGATTACCATAGGATTTTTTTTATTTTAAGATGAAACTTTTCCCCATTTTGTGGAATATTGCATGTAATGTCCAATTCTGTTGCTCTCTCCATCCACGTCTTCACATAATCTATGTTGTGGTGCTTTTTATCTCTATCGTCTCAAATGGAACTTTTTTCACTAACAAGTGATATCAACAGTTCAACCATATCTATTACGTGCATGCAACCACGCGATTGGAATTAAAATATTTTGGTTCTATTCGCGCGAGTAAAATAGTTGCGCGAGCGTGCGCAATCAACGTGCCTTCAGTGTAAGCACCCTCGTGCACGCTGCCATATGAGCCCATTGAACGCATCCAAATTTGCTTACTTATGCACGCGTGCGCACGTTCGCGCAACCAGTTCACTCAAGCACGCGTGCGACCATTCTATTTGAACCCTGATAAGAATTCTTCAATTTAAAACCAATTTCATATCTCTCAGAATATTCATGTGAACGCCTATGCAGTTTAATCTTAATAATGGTTTTTTCTCATTATCCGAGTTATTCAGCGTGGTGAAAACAATATATTCTTGTTTTTTCTATAATCATGGGTCAATGAATATAAAAAATCTGACATTAATGCAATGAGTGCCTATTAAAATAATAATTATTGTAGCTTATTCCTAATTAAAAATTGTGATATTAAAAAAATAAGTCGTTAGTTGCATTTAAAAACACATCTATCAAATGTGTGTTAATTTTATAGTGTCCCAGAAGTAATAATAAAATATACAAGTCGTTGTGGTTATTATGAATATAGTGTTCGTATTTCAAATGAAATATGTATTACCATTCAGCCTTTAGAAAAACACTTATTTCTTTTTAACCATGGCTTTTCAGTCTGGCCCAATTTTTACTGTTTATCACATTTTTTCCTGTTCAGTTTCAGCCATGATGTTTTGACTTACTTCTTTACAATCAGTAAATTTTTCATAAGCAGTTCTTTTTCCTTGGAGAGATTGATATTTGTATTGTTTCTCAAACAAATCTATTCATTAAATTTGGTTAGCAAAATAACCATTGTTGAATTCCGACAACAATATCTAGGGGAGAGTTGGACAAAACCGGGTACCAGTACAAAAACTGACTACTTCTTCTGCTATGTTAGAGTAGCAAACGTTTGCTACAGATAGAAATATTCTCAAATGACTTAAGGTTGATATATCAATGTCAATTTTTATGAATATTCTTAAATTTTTTATTTTTAAGAAAATATTGCAAAATAACCGGTTTTGTCCAACCGGTATGATAAAACCGGGTAGTAACTTAATTACCATGTAAAAAGACAGAAAATAAAATATTTATTGAAAATATGTGAACAAAAATCGAAAATCTATGAACAGAAAACGCAAATAAAAACTTCATCTACATCATCATAGGTACTACAGGCATCATGAGCCCATTTGTTGCAAGACACACATTTTATCCAGCCTACCTTTGCCTTAGAGTTTGAATATAATTCATTGCAATACAGACACGCATCGTCATTATTATCTTCTTCCTCCGAACTATCAGAATCTGCAATCTTTAATTTCGGAACCAATTTTGTTTTTGGTGCAGCCTTTTATACCACATTTTTCTTTTTTTGTCCGGTTCATTTAGCTTTAATTTTTTCACGACTGGAGATTTTTTTAAATTTGCCTCTAACTCAGACTTATAAGGAGATGATGTTATTACAGCAGCCTTTCCTCTTCTCCTGTTATCGTTGGATGGCTTCCTGGTTGCCTTAGGGATCGGAAAAACCTCTTTTGGAGAGACTGAAAAATCACATATTGGTTTTGGTAATGTTGCTTGTAAACTATCAGATTTAGTGTGGCTTGTTTAGAAGAAGAAGAGATGTTAGTATGATTTGCAGTGCGAGAGTTTGAGGAGCTACAGCTTGGTTGGGGAGAATCGATACGGGTACAGCTTGGTTGGGGAGAATCAATAGGTGGCGGTAACGGAGCTAATAATTGTGTAGCTGTCAGCTTTGTAGTTGAAGTAGAATCTTTATCGAGTTCTTTGCCTAAATCCTTGTTCAAATTGGGTGTCGTAGATTCATCTTGTTGTATATTTAGTTCTCGCTCTGTAGTTTCTGAGGGAGCAAACATCCACTCAGGAAAAAGTTCAGGATTAAGCGGATAAATTCCAGACTTCCTGAAACCATTTATTGCAGTTTGCATAACTGCCGATTTAACAAAAGCCCCACCAAAGAGTTCTGCCACTTCATAAATTGTAACACGTCTTCCAGGATGCTGGCGCATCCATTTTCTTACTTCTTCTCCATAATATATGTTCAAGGGAGTCATAAATGACACGTCAAGTGGTTGTAACCAGTGCGTAGTATGCGGTGGAAAGCATATGATAATAACGTGATTTTCTCTGGCCAGATTTATCAACTCCAGGCTTTTTGTATGGGTCACGTGTCAATCAAGAAGCAATAGAACAGGATTTTCTGGTGTCGGGTTAGGTTAGGTTAGGTTAGATGAACTTTTTAAACCACATAATAAAAATATCTGTTTGGATCCATCCACTTGGGTGGAGCTCAGCAAATGTTCTAGGAGGAGCGTGGTCTAGAAGCTGCGCATTTGGAAGCTTTCTAGGAAAATTCAGCATTGTAGGCATATAGGAACCACTTGCGCTCATACAGATTTCGGCGGTAACCAAGGTTCCTCTTTCAGCGGAAACCAGAGCACCAATTTGTCGTTTTCCTCTCGTAGAAATAACTTTAGAATGCTTGTTGGGGACAGTTGTAATTCCCGTTTCATCAACATTCTATATGCGCTCAGGAGTAAACTTGTGTTGGTTATAAACTTGTGTTAACAGAGTGAAAAACTTCCCTACGGCTGCTCGGTTAAATCCTATAGCTCGTCCAATTGAAGTAGCTTCTGGAGTCCTGAATCGAAGATTTGGATGCCGTGACAAAAACGAATAAAGCCAACATTTACCAGCCATTTTCATTTCTGTACTAAAATTGTGGTTGATGTTATTCTGCACGGCTAGTTCGTAAGCAAGAATTCTTAGTTCAGATAAAGTAAACCCAAATAGTCTGCTTTCCATTTGTAAGATATGCGAAGCTAGCTCATCCTCTTGGGCAGCGCTAAACACAGGCTTGTACCGAGCCAGACCTAAAATTATTTTTATTTTAAATAAGAAAACAGAAATGAATTAAAGGTAATTCCTACCTTTCTTACTACCTTCTTCAACAGAGTTACCATTTCTTACTTTTTTCACACGATCTTCTAAAGTGGATTGAGGAACACTAAAACTTTGAGAGACTCTTTTGTATCCCATCCTATGTTCTAGCACTTCAACTATTGCATTTTGCATGCTTTCTTGACCCCATGACTCACGAGTAGTTTTTCATTTATAATGCGACATGTTGTAGTTAACTAAAAGCAAAAGAACAGCTGTAGAAGCTGGAAGTAACAAAAGGTCTGATATAATCGGGTACCCGGTTTTGTCCAACTCGTAAACAAGACATTTAATATTATTAAAATTTTTAGGTTATGAAATGATATTCAAAATCTTTGGTCAAATTAAAGGTAATATATTAGGTTACATATATTAAATTTTGAAATGGTCATTAGTTATTCAGTAGAGGAAAAAAAACTATAAACTTACCTTAAAAATCGTGTTTGCTACCCCAAAAAACAGGCGAGGTCTTACTGCTCCGGCACAGGTTACTCAAATGATGTAGAAATGGATACACGCGACTGTTGGTGGTTTAGGGACACTAATTTTAACATTGTCTGATAGATGGCAGCAGTTAGTTAGATGAATTAAGGGGTACCCGGTTTTATCAACCTACCCGGTTTTGTCCAACTCTCCCCTACTTCGTCGCCTCCTTTATCCTTATCAATTTCTGTCCCTCCGCTAGCCATCAACAAGCAACTGTATTGTTATTTATAGTTTTAGATATTTTTGGTGAATATTTCTAGCTGCTCTGCTGCCACTATTTGGGAGTTTAAATTAGGCTGATCGCTGGACAAAGGGCAATATCACTCTTTTAGGGACCCTGAACCTTAGGACAATATCCTTCTCTCACAAGTTAGGTTCCTTATTTTACGTTTGAAATTTGACATGTGTTTTTCTCATTAATTTTTCTTCTATCCTTCATACCCTATGCAGATGTAAGCATTCTTCATTTCATCTAATCTGTATCCATTATTTTCTCTTCTTTCTGTCAATTTCTAACTGCTTCAGTTCGTCTCCATTTCGACCCATTTTTCTCTAATTATTTTATTCTCTTAACGGTGACTCTTCTTCCCACATATTGTACTTGCTTCCATCAGCTTTCTAGTATGAGGTCATTTAATTATTTTTATGTGTTAAAACCAGCTTAATTGAATTACTTTAATGTTCTTGAAGATATTCTGTTCCTGTTCTAGAATTACTTTCATTTTATATTTTTCCCTATCCCATTTTGTTTTTAGCTTTTTTTGGACTATGTTTCAATTGCGTATGTTATTATAGATCTCACTTTTGAGTTGAAAGCTCTTAATTTTATGCTACTGTGTATCTTTTTAACCAAATAATGTTCTATCTAGTGAGTTATGTAGATTATTGCACTCATGCACTCACAATTTTGCGCAAATTATATATAATATTTCTCTCATACTGTACAATATCCATGTGTTTAGTATTTGATTTTAGCTATTTCCGCTACTGTTTTTGTATTTCATAAGATCTGATCTTTCCATGCACTTTGACTATCACTACCAAAGCAGTATGCAGTGAGCAGTTTGGCAATACAAAACTATTCTTGTTGATAATTCGATTTTCAGGTCTTCACAATATTAATGTTTTGAGCTAGCACACTCTAACCAACTCTTAAAAATAAACACGGTGACGTTTTCAGATCTCAAAATCAGAATAAAAATAAACAATTGTGATCATGAAATAAATTTGTAGAAAGTAGTTTTAGTCGTATTACTTTTCCTCCCAACTCTATCTAAGATGCGAGAAAAGTTCTGGTTTACCCCAAAAAAAGTTGGAATTTTTTAGAGTTATTTTTTCGTTATTCAGCGAGAACAACACGAACAACAGGTTGTTAGAAAATAATCCTGTCTGCATGTCGTCGTCGTCGACCACTTTTTGTTAGCACAATACAGCCTCCGGAGTGCATACAAGTCACCAATTTTATAATTGGGTGTCGTTCAGGGCATCTCACAGATGAACCCAATTGATTTTCAGCGCACCACAGCCAGTAAAACGGGTTCTATAAATCCAAATATACTACATTTTGACGATGATATTTAATATCGAAACAATTTTCGATTCTTAGAATTTTTAACATTTTTTCAATATATTGTGGAATTATCTTGAAACAGTTAGTTTAATTTAAAACAGTAATACTACATTTTTGATAATTTTTGGAGGAATTTCGGTTTGTTAGCACGATACATATTCCGGAGTGTATACACTTTTATGATTAGATATTGTTTAGGGCGTCTCACAGATGAACCCTATTGATTGTAAGGTCACCTGAGCCAGTAAGGTCCACTGCGTATTGAACCCAGCACACGCACAGCCCACGGACAACCCACGCGTGTGTTATTCTGTAAACAATGGTTTGAAGTAGGGTACCGCACATTGATCCCATCCCACGCCGAGCACACGTCCAACCCATGTTCGCTTGGGTCGGTTTGAGTGTGTCGCACAAGTTTTCGTGGGTCGTAGGTCGTGTGTACAGCTCGGTGTTATTGAAAATGGAGAAGTTAATAGAGGTAGTTCGATGTTTCCCAGTTCTTTATGACACCAGTCATGACGATAATATAAGTTCCAAATTTAGGGATGAGTTGTGGGCATAGATTGCCAAAAAAAGATAAATTATGAAGATGGTAGGTTTATGTCTTATATTGTAAGTAGGTATGTATAAATAAGTATATATGTATAATGTGGACCATTAAGCGGTATCTTATGTTACGTATAATATTTCTTTGTTTCAAGGTAAAGTTTTTTATAGGATGTCCCATTTCAATCCGACCGACGAAATAAAATAAGCACATTACATTTTCGGAAAACAGTTATAGATATTAAAGGCTAATATTCGATGCCACCAATACTTTTAACCTTAAGTAGCAGGTTTAAGTTCAAATTTGTTCCTTCGGACTTAGAATCCATATCAATAAGTGTACGTTGTTCGTTTGCAGTCATTGTGGAACTGGGTCTGGGTTGGGTAAAGCGTCGGTTTAATATGCGGTAGATAAGAGAAACGTGGACATGGGTTGCGCGTGTGTTGTGTGTGATTTGTGCTTGTGCTGGGTTCAATATGCGACATGCCTAAACGGGTCCTATACATCCAAATATACTACATTTATGTAATTTTTGAAGACATTTCGGTTTGTTAGACGATACAGCCTCCGGAGTATATACAAGTGACAAATTTTATGATTGGATATTGTACAAAGCGTCTCAAAGATAAACCCTATCGATTTTTAGCTCACCAGAGCCAGTACAACGGGTCATATAAATCCAGGTATACCACATTTTGGTTACTTGTGGAGAAATTTCGGTTTGTTACCAGGATGCCGCCACTGGCGTGTATAAGTGCGAAAAAGTTGGTTTTAATCTTTGAAACCATTTATTTTTCAACTTATACACAAGCGACAACTTAGTAATCAATTGGAAACGTGCGGAGGAAGTATAATCTGGATAAGTGGTACACACAAGTTCCTTTTTGCAAAAATGAATTGGAAAAACTTATTTCGCCATTTCCTCACTACATTCATGAATGCCTCTAAAATAAATTCCATTACAGTAGTCCTATTTTAAAAGTTATAATATTGCATCCAAAGTTTATAGAGTATGATATTTTAGCTGGAAAAATACGAAAAAAAAATGTCAATGACAATTCATCTATCAATACTCCCAACTCTGTAATTCGATTAGAATCGGGAAGAATATTTATTATTATCTAATTTATTATGATCTACAGTGCTTCTCAAAAGTCCACTCCCCCCCTCTTTAATTTTGAACGGTGATACTTAGACTGAAAAAATTTGGAGCGTGAAAATGAACTATTGTAAGCTTCGCTACTAGTGGTAACAGGTGATGTAATAGGCATCGGCGTCGTCAATAGGCAATTGAAACCAATAATATTAAATGGCAAGTGATACCTCGTTTGAAAGGTATTTAGAATACCTATTCAATCATACAGTTTTTTTTGGATTTATGATGTTTTTGATGGTTAAAATAAATAAACAATAAAACAAGTTCTTATAATAATTGTTCAAAATGTTCTCCATCTACTTCCTGTCAGTAAAACATCCTATTATTAAACTCTTGTCGGACTCGATAAAATGTGTCAGGGGAAATTGCCCTAGATTCTTCAACAATTCGTTGTTTTAAAACGTCAATACTGTCAGGAGCTGTAACGTAAACTTTAGATTTAAGGTATCCCCAAAAAATCTAAAGGTGTTAGGTCCGGTGACCAAGCTGGCCATTCTATTGGACTTCGTCGTCCAATGCATCTACCAGGATAATAGTGTGCAGGAGCACCAACTTGTTGGAACGTTATTTCCAAGTTACCAAATACATCTGGATTATCTTCTAGAATTTGAAGAATTAACGGTTCAATTGCGTTTTATTACATCTCGAGATATACGTTACCAGTTAAATTAGAATTCAAAAAAAGAGGCCCGACTATGTGGTGTCCCAAAATACCTGCCCAGACATTTACTTTTAATGGGAAGTGTGTATGTTTTTCACGAAACATATGAGGTTTTGTGTCCCTCCAATACCTCACATTTTGAGTATTAACATTACCATTAAGGAAGAAAGGACTTTCGTCAGTAAAACAAATTATCCTTACATAGTCTGGCTGTTTGTGGGAGAATTTTAGTAAACATATTTTCACAGAATTGCAGCTTCCGGTCGGGGTCGTCATCTGGAAGTTGATGGACCCTTTTTAATTTGTGTGGTTGAAATTTGTTTTTGGTCAACACTGTACTGTACTATGACTCACTCCACAAGTAGACGCTACTTGAGCTGTGGAAGAAGAAGGGTTTACTATAATTTCTGTAACTATATCAATTTGTTTATCAATACCAATATTTGGTCGACGCGATCGTTTGTCATCATGGTGAAGCTTATGAAAAAGCTCCCTTAAATAAGTTATCGATATAGGGCGATCGGGGTATCTCTCATTAAAAAAAATGCGTTCCGCCGCATGAAAATTATTTCCACTTTCACCAATAATCAAGATAGCTGTTACTTTGTCAGCTAGAGCACGTACCATTTTGTTTATGTAGTCTCGTTAAACAATAATTCAAGATATTATCGCATGTAAAAACGTCAATTAAAAAACTTCAACTTTTTTGACAATTAACAATAAGCGGACTTTTGAATATTTATTAATTAAAAGCGAAACTCAAATTTTATTGTTTATTTATTTTAACCACCAGAAATATCGTAAATCCAAATAATATTAGTATGATTGAATAGGCACTCTAAATACCTTTCCAACGAGGTGTCACTTGCCATAAGGTCCCATTTAATATTATTGGTTTCAGTTGCCTGGTGACGTCACCGATGCCTATTACGTCACCTGTTACCACTAGTAGAGAAGCTTACGATGGTTCATTTTCATATTCCAAATTTCATCAGTCTAAGTATCACCGTTCAAAAGAAAAGAGGGGGAGGGGACTTTTGAGAAGTACTGTATAAATTCATTAAAAACGATAACTCTGGTTTGCCTATACTTTGTTTTGACGCCGTTGGGCATCATAAATGATCACGTTTTTCATTGACACGATTTAAATTATCATTTCCATCTAACGATTCAGATAAAATGATTATTTCCCAGTATCATAAATATGTACATGAACCTCTACATATAAAAGTTCTGTGAAACTTACACTTCACGTGATCTAAGCAGTTACTTGCAGTTGAAATCGCCAATACAGGTCATTCGTATTTTCAACATTTAGGTGAAACATTACAAGACGTCCCTGCTGTCAATATAATAAACTACGATGAAACTAATTTTACCGATGATCAGGGGCAGCAAAAGGTTATCGTTAGACGAGGAGCAAAACATGCAGACAGAGTGTTGGACTCTTCTAAAAGCAGTACATCCGTTATGTTTTCTGCTGCAGCATCAGAACAGCGCCTACCTATTTACGTAGTGTATAAAGCCGTCCATCTCCACATTACATGGACCAAAAGGTATATTTTGTAATCGAAGTACTAGTGGCTAATAAAACAGCACACATTTAAAAATATTATTAACCTACACATAATATAAAAACAAATTAATAAAATATTTCTTTACTATACATAGGTCTGTTATTTATACATGTTATTACATTTATAACTTCAAAATTCTTATTCTAATTGTTAACGATAATATTAAAGTACAAAAACATCTGATTAAATTATCAGTTACAATAATCAAAAAATTCAAATTTTCAATAATATCTCCTATTTATTATCAAAGTTATTTTTCCTACCACACGCACTATAAATAGGCATTTATATGACTGTATATTTTTCAAAAAAAATCTATTGCAGCCTCCGCCATCCCCATAGCTGCCCAGCTCACACCTTTTTTTAATTTTTTTATTTCAGAAAACAAGAAACTTCACATTTACTTTCTTTAAATTAATTAAAAAGACAAAACATGTAAATCAGAGGAAACCTACAGTTGTATAAATACACAACATAAACATATACTTAGCGAAAACTAAAAGTAAAAATGGCACACTAGCTTGAATATTAAATAATGTTTTAAATTGGTAACACAAAACACGAAAAAACTATTATTATCTATATCATAATTTACCATACAGTTACATATTATTATTAATCACAAAATTACATATTTCTACTCAAATTACAGCATTATACTTAAGAAAGTTTATCCAATATTACATCAAATATTTTAATAAAAAGCATTTAAAAAGTAGATTCCCCTTTACATGAAGACAGGAACAGGTCTGAAACAAAAAAAAAATTAACGCAGTACATTGTTACCAAAAAATAATAATTATTTTTGTTTGTTAGTCCTCTTACCATCATTATAATATTTTTTAATTAATAAGGGGACACAAACTTTTATGAGTTGAGAAAATACGTATGATTTATGTTCTCGACAAGTGAACCAATCAAAATGTATATGACATTTTGCAAAGAGTTCGTTTGTCATTAGCCACATCCTAAGTCAATTGTTCTTTTAAAGCTATTTCATCAAATGAGAGGACACAATTTTTATCTATCTGCTTCATTTTGACAACCCTTTCTTTAAGCCTATCAAAAATTGCTTTATTAATTCCAGTTTCAAATGGCACTGATCTTAGAAGTGACTGTAAAGTAGATTTACTGGGCAAAGCTATAAAACGTTTAAAAAAATTATATGCTCGTGGTCCCTTCTTATAAATGGCTAATGAAATGGCCTTATCCGTTATTGACCATGAAGGTTTATGTTTCTTAGAGTTAGCAGTACTACTTTTTAAAAAGTCCATGCCTGCTGGATCTAATTTTGAATTAAAATTTTGAAATAACTTTGATTCTGACAATTTAACCGCGTTTTTAATTTTGTTATTACTACTGATAAGTGCCTTTTTTAATTTACAAATTCTATTTCTCTGTATGATCTTTATTAATGTAATACATTTTTTTCTTCTTGGGAGATAAATTACTGACCCTAGTTTCGTTTATTTTACTTAAAATACTAGATTCCAAACATTGTTTTTTAGGCAAAGTTTCAAATTCAGTTTCTTTAAGACTATCATTATTGGTACAAAAAATAAGCTTTCTTTTTACGGGCAATACTGTATTTTCAAAAGCTTGAGTTTTATTATTATTATTTTCAATTACTTTTGGTAGTGTATGATGGAAGGGTTGCAAAGGTAAAGCAAATTTATTAAGTCTTTTGCGTAATGAATTTGTAAATGCCTCATCATCAAAATGATCTTCACACAACCTTTGATCTTTGGATGTATAAGGAATTTCTAAAATTTTGTACCACTGTTCCCTTTGACTAATGTCAGATGGAAATTTGGAAAATGTTTTGTTCTTAGACTCCAAATTGTGAAGCAGCCAAAAATATGTATTATTACAATTTTTGCTATACAATTACGACGATTTTTTCGTGGTGGTGACATTTTAAAGGTTCACTTAATTTTATTTACTTTATTAAAAAAACTAAATCCTAAATAAATTTTAAAATACTCACTCTTGTATTGTCTTTTTTTTCGGAATTGTTATTTTTGACACTGTCACTTGCATTTGACAAACAGAAACCATATTCACACCAACCAATGTAAGATTGGTTTTGTATATTTTCATTTTTAATGACGTAAAAGTTAATATGCTAGGATATTTTATAATATTTATCCACATTAAAGGCGATGTTTTGAAATGTATTGAAATTTATGATATTTTGTTTATGTAAAACAGTCTTGTAGTTCGCGACAGTAGAGACTCCATGCGCGGGGAACTTGCGCAGAAACGTTGTGCCATATACCGCCTATGCATCAAACTGTCTCTTATATTATTATTTGTCTATGTCGGAAATATTGTAAGAAAAAGAAGTTTTGATGTTTTTGGGCTTTGATCACAGAGCAATGATGGCTAAGTCACTAGAAGCACATCTGTGGTTCTCATCAAGATTTCGATTATTTACCTGGTGTGTTTATTTATTTATTTACATTTTTTTAAATTGGATATTTAGAAAAAGAATAAAGATCTCATCTTTTCAATCAGAGTCTTTAATATTTAATTAAAATTTTTTATTTATAAAATGTGAAATTCGTTAAGATAGGAATAACGACCCACACCGACTTATCGAGCATTCATATTACAGTAAATTGCAAAATTTTATTTAATAGTGAAAGTAAACTATCGACCATTTATATATATTTTAAGTGCACATGTCATTAACATACTGAACATAATTTGGTGCATAAATTGTATATTGCGATTTTATAATAAATATAAGACTTTCCTTATTATTTTATACGCCATTTTAATTTTTTTGTTCAAGCATATAAAATTTTTTTAATCTGCAAATTATAATAAATTACCGGGTACTAATTACGACCCTTACTCATATTATAGATCGTACAGTAACATACAAAAAGTACTTCTCAAATATTTTAAAGCTTTTAGTTGCAATATGTCCCTTAACACATTGACTGCGACCTTCTGAAATGCCTCCTTAGCGTGGTGCTGACTTACCTTTTTAAAATTATATGGATATTATCCTTGTGCAGTTCGTTAGAACTATATGTAGGTAAGGTATGCCTGTAAAAATTATGATTAAAAGGGCTGTGACTGCCAAATAAGTCATGCGCACTAAGGCAGTAAAACCCTATCTTAGTGCTAATGACGGAATTGTCCTTCATGAAATTTAGTAATGTTTTCTTGCATCTCCGCACTCTTTATTATGTAGAATAAAACAGAAATGAAAAACATCAATTTAATTTATATGTGTGTGATATAAATCGAAACAGTCATTCAAACATAAATATGGTTTTTCGGTACAAGCCGGGCAGTGATAGGACGCATCTCTTCTTTTTTATTATTAGGATTATAACACCAAGTACATTTCCTAGATACAACCTTTCCAGTAGGGCCTTCAGGGATTTTCTTTGGTTGGTGATTTTTTTCTTTGAGAGGTTGTGGAACGGCTGGTTTTTCGGGAACAACCACACCAATTATCGAAATTCTAAAATCGTGAAAAAACATTCTAGACTTGGTACAGTTCTCGAAAAGTAGATAAGAATTTAAGAGCAACATTTGAAAATTGTGTATTCCTAATTTTCTGTACCAGCGTAGTGTCTTTCTTTCAATGGGGTATGACATAAACTGATCCTGCCTATCTATACCTTCCATGTACTTGTTGTAATTGTATATTAGTTTAGGTTTTTCTTTTACTCGATCCAATTTATCGGGATATGTAACCATATTGTTACAAATTTCGTACAGATGTAGGTTACCCGGTAAAATCAGTAGGTTTTATTGTGGTTTCGTGTACCCAAACCGGTCCTGGTTCACCAGATACAACAGCAATAGGTGGCTGCATATGATGAAAAAAAAATTCTTGTACGTTTTGCAACGGATGGACCTGCCTCAGAGTCACTCGTTTCGAACAAAAACTAAACAATTTTTTTGACGAATTTCACTTTTATTCACACGCTGACGCGATAACAAAGTCATTCGGCGACTGCTAAGCTCACACTAAAGTATTGAAATCGTTCAGCTTTATGACGGACGCTGTAGTGATCCCTAAAGGGCAGCAATGGCAAAAGGACATTAACTTAGAAATAATATTTAAATTTAGGTTAATATTAATTATAGTATTTAGGGAGCATTGATCGGCCACGGTCAATGTCAGTTATCAGTGGAAGCACGTTCGTGTTTATATACAAACATGTACAACTTATAGACGGAGGTCAGGAATGTAGAAAATCATATCTATATTTCCTATAAATTAAGAGTTAACGAACCAGGATAGGAGAGTTGTTATTAATACTTTGAATAAGACGATTGGTTTTATATTTGTGTATTTTTAATGTATTAAACGTCATCCCAGTGATATTTACAGAAGTGATGTTGTTTATTTTATTCCCGCATACAGGTTGCTAGGTAAGTGGTTTCCTCCAAGATATAATGCCTTTATGGTAAGCGTCGAGTATACGAGGGACCCTTACTAAGTAACCACCACAACGCGTCCGTCATGCGCGCTGGTTAACGAGCACTCATGACGGATATTTACGTCATGCGCAGTGAATGTGTTAAGCTGCATTTTCTTCACTCGCATTTAGAATTCTTCCCTGACAATTTGGGTGCAGTTGCAGACGAGCCTGGCGAGATATTTCACCAGCAAATTGCTTAGATGTAGAAGCGTTACAGTGGAAAACTGACCCCAAATATGGTAGCGGACTACTGCTGGACTCTTAAACATGAAACCGCATCTGGCGAATACAAGCGAAAAAAGACAACCCAATAAATTTTTTGATTCAATTTATCTTTTTTTTTGAAACAATTAAAAGTATCTTTTTAAAAAAAATTTTAAATTCACCACTGATAACTACCCGAAATCTTTTAAGTGACTGTTCTAAGATTTAAAAACGACTACACGAAGATTTTTTGATGACTGTTATTTCTGAACTAAGTGTTTTTGCTTTTTATTCTTGGTTAGATTTATTAGGTCTACCATAGCTGCCAGCCGTTGAGTGGTCCAATAACAATAAGTAAATTTTTTGTCGCTTAATCATTACAAAGTTAATGGGTTTAGGAACTCGATATATGGGCATAGGAATAGATTTTTCGAAACTAAGTGTTATACCCCCGCTTAGAAGGGTTCCTGAAGAGGCACCATTTCAGTGGAGATACTTCACTGGTAAATTACATACCAATGCTTTTGTTAATTGTTCTCAATCGTGACAAGCGGAGTGCCAAGTTGCAGCACTGATTATAATATAGTTGCAAAGAATCTCCAAGGAAGAACAAGTGGTTCTATATCCAATAGAAAAGCTAAGAGAGAACTTTTGTTAATAGTTATCTATATAAAAATAAAATGTTGACGAGTATTTACTTTGGTTCCTTAAAGAGATTATACACGTCCACTTTAAGTCTACGTAACCTTGAACTAAAAATCTAATTTTTAATTGCAGTGTAAAATAAACCTGTTACGTTTTATTAAAACTCATTCTACGACTCTGACAATATCCGGTTTATTCATGAGACATTTATAAATTGTTTCACAATGGCACATTATTTCTTGAATGTATGGACAAAGTTATTCAGTATCGCCAAATCAGAATGAATGTTGCGTAATATACTTAATTGTTATTCTGTTAAATGGCAGATAGTTAAATCTTTAACATATTTAATTACAGGTATTGTTTTTCCCTTGTGATATTCTAGGGCATAGTATGAATAGAAAGAAAAATGTTAAAAACGATCCAACAAAACTTACAAAATATATTCCATACGAATTTTTTAAATTAAACTAACTGTTTCTAAATAATTCTACAATATATTAAAAAATGGTAATAATGACAATTTCTTAGAATTTTTACCATTTTTTAATATATTGTGGAATTTAGAAACAATTAGTTTCATTTAAAAAGTAATATGAATAGATTCCACAGAGTAAGGGTCGAAACAGTATATTCCATACGAATTAGTTAAGTTTAACAACTGAAGATCTGCGATACGAATTTGTATATTAAATCATAATATCAGATCGTAATTTATACATGTTTCTCCTTCAATCATTAGAGGTCCCATTTTGTACATAGATGACACGGCCGCAGCTCGTATTAATTATTTTTCAAACAAAGGTGGTTAGTTGAAACCATCTATTCACAAATATTTTAATTACACCTCGATACCTACAAATTATTTTAACTGAGATACGACAGAATATTTGAACTTTTGATTTCCAATTAGGATTGGAGGTAGCGGCTTCCTGGCTCTATTACTACTGCTAGGAACTAATACAAGGCGATTATGTCGTCTTCTGTTCAGATGCTGACGGGGCTTATAGATGCTGAAACTACTCTACAGGTTGGTTATGCATTTCTCCTGTTAACTGCATACCAAAAGGAATGATGGGAATCGATAAAATTGTCAACCACTGTCACCTATTTATTGTTCCTGTTTATTTCATTGTAAATTTTCACTTTTCCACCCAAGCCTATCATATTTGCGAGAAAAGTATTGGTTTACACCAAAAAGTTGGAATTTTGCATTTTTTTGAGTTATTTACTCGTTTTTCTGCAAGAACTATACGAAAAATCGATTTTTAGAAAAAATCCTTTGTGTATGTCGTCGTCGTCGTTGTCGTCGGCCATTTTTCGTAACATGTCTTGTTAGCAGGATACAGCCTACGGAGTGTAACAAGTCACCAGTTTTATGATAGAATATTGTTTCGAACATCTCACTGATGAACCCTATTGATTTTGAGCTAAACACAGCTAGTACAACGAGTGCTATGGTACTTGAAGTTCGAAATGTTTGTCATTTTTGAAGAAATTTCAGTTTGTTAGCACGATATAGCCTCCGGAGTGTATACAAGTGATCAATTTTATGATTGGATATTGTTCAGGGCCTCACAGATGAACCATATTGATTTTCAGCTCACTAGAGCGAGTACAACGGGTGCTATGGTACTTGGAGCAATACATTTTTGCCAT
Organism: Galeruca laticollis; assembly: GCA_963921935.1. Taxonomy (NCBI): domain Eukaryota; kingdom Metazoa; phylum Arthropoda; class Insecta; order Coleoptera; family Chrysomelidae; genus Galeruca; species Galeruca laticollis. The sequence goes on from OY998182.1 coordinate 64,266,795, forward strand.
TTTTGAAGAAATTTCAGTTTGTTACCACGATACAGTCTCCGGAGTGTATACAAGTGACCAATTGTATGATTAGATATTGTTCAGGGCGTCTCGTATATGAACCCTATTGATTTTCAGCTCACTAGAGCCAGTACAACGAGTCCTATAAATTCAGATGTACTTCATTTTTGATTTTATAGATGAACTTACAGTAGAAACGCTGAGTTTTTTTCATCATGTGACTGATACGACATCTGCCATATGCATCTTAATCAAAACAATACGACAAACGCGTGTATTGAGTTTCTCTCTTGTTCTGTTATTAGAAGAAGACTGCAGTATCAACATAGTATGTGTTGAATAATAACGTCAACTAAGTCACGTGATGGAAAAGCTTCACCATTTATACTGTAATTGATTTTTAGCTCATTAGAGCCAGTACAATAGGTGCTATGGTCCTTGTTCGCACGATACAGCGTCCGGAGTGTATACAAGTGACTAATTTTATGATTGGATATTTTTCAGGGTATCTCACAGATGAACTCTATTAATTTTAAGCAGAGCGGGTATAACGGGTCCTATAAATCCAGATATACTACATTTTTGGAGAAATTTCGGTTTGTAATCATGATACAGCCTCCGAAATGTATACAAGTAATAATTTTATAATAGGGCTTTTAACAGATGCGGAAGAGTTAGTTTTAATGTTTAAAACCGTTTATTTTCTTTGGATTTAAATTGGATACGGTCGAATTTATTAATTATATAACTTTTAATGCGCAATTCTGCAACACTCTGTGAAAAGATCTATCTATTTATGTGGTTGATTGAAAAACATTCAATTTTTAATTAAAGAAATATGTTAAATGAATAGAATTCATGAAATAACATACCAATCAACGTAGGTATTTGTTCTCATACTGTCCTTCAAAATGTTTTAATTTTTGGATACATATGTACATATTTGTTTGTCTTTCGCTCGATTGATAAGTGCAAAAAAATAGATGTGTGGAAATGTTGGTATGTAGCATAGTAGCATAATTTAACAAGTTAACTAAGGTAATTAGCAGACACTTGAAAATTAGTAGCACTAAGAATTTATAATTTTGATTATGATTTGATCGTAATTTGTGCACTATGGCATTGATTACATAAAAAAAATATTTCAATCAAAATTCTTATGTTCACTGTTTTCCTTCATATTACTTGTGCTGGAGAATCGTTGGCGTCGAAATAAATTCGTATGTTACTGAGTTGTATTACAGCCCTTTCAGTTTTTAACTTCTAAAATTAAAGTCAAAAATAAAATTTCCAATTCTCATTCTGGCAACCCCACTACCTAGTTGTTATGGGGTAAAATTTGCCCTCACAGAATTATTCACAATAATTTTTAAATCTTTTTCAATTATCAAGCGATCTTACGGAGTAGGTAGTAGGTATATTTTCTATCCGAATCACTGGTTAATAACGTTGATTCTAAAATTTCAAAATTTCAGTTATTGTTGAAGGATTATAACAAATAATTATGTGTCCTATTTATATAATTCAATAGTACATTCCGAATACCGTTGGAAAGGATATTAGATCATCATCATGAGATCACAAGATAAAAACGCTATAGTTAAATATTGCATCATTCCTGTATTTTAATTACATAACAGTTTTTTTCTATTCCTTGTGGGAATAGATTGTTATATAAAATAATTAGAACCACCTACCAAACAGGAAATTCAATTTCAATACTACGCTTTAACTTAAATAAAAAACATTATTGATATAGATTAAGTATAACATTTCCCATAACTTTTGTCTTTTCATTGATATACCCAACTTAATAAGAATACATTATTTGAACTGGGTGGACCATTATTAGAAATATGTACTAGTTGTACTGGCGAGCTTTCAGTTTGAGTCGTTAATACCTATTGTGGTCGACCGGACACTATATATTTCAGCAGTGATTGACTTATATCTCGACAAATCCAGTTTGTCAATTGAAAATAATTTTCCGAATTAAATCCAACTCTCTTATCGCCCGGAAAGTGTCACCCGAAAGGAGCTTCAATGTCGCGTCACGGGACTATAATACATGGGGGTAGTTATGAAACGATAGATGTCCCGTCAACCGAATTCATTACCTTATATGGTATCGTTACATCGAACCATCATCGGACGATCGACTTGAATTAGCGTCTTTCTTAGAGACGAGTAAGTAACACTTTAATTAAAACTTATTGGGATCCAAATCCCGCAAATACCAATTGCGTTCAAAACATTGGTTTAATTTTCGGAATATATGGAAAATTAGTCGGAAACGCGAGAGAAGTTTACAGTATTTGCATAAACAAAGATTGGGAAACAGTTAAAAGCACTCTGGTAGCTCACTTCGGCGACCAAAGAGACGAAAACGGATTACTCTTTGATCTAGATCAGTTGAGACAAAATTCTAACGAACCTGCTCTTAATTTTTACCCTAGAGTAATGTCTAATTTGAGTGCTCTTCATAGTTACATTGATTGTCATGAAACTGGCCAAGCTGGTGCAACCGTAAAGAAACATTTTTACAATACACATACTTTAAAAATATTTCTGGCCGGTTTGAAAGAATCTATGGGCTCCACAATTCGAGCTATGAAACCCGATACTCTTGCAACAGCTATAAAAGTTATTATAACAGAAAATAATATCCGTCACCTTCAAAAATCAAATAACGAAACTTTTAAGAATAAACCATATCCAACATTTAATCAAAACTATCATAATCAAACTAATTTTAATGTCCCTAACTTCGGTCAAAATTTAATGCCAATACAAATTTTTTCAAATCCATTTCCTCGTGGACCAATCAATGTTCAACCCAGATTCATCCCACATAAATTCCCGACGAATAAACAAGTTTTCGGTTCTCAACAACCTTCAAGAGCACCGAGTAATGTGTGGAAACCTAATTCAAATTTCCGTCAGCCCAAACCAACTCTATGAGTGGCATCTCGTCAAATACATTCAACAGATCCAACTTAAATCGAAACCAAAATCGATTTGCACTTCCACCTCCACAACAGTACCAACCCCAACCATCACAACCCAGATTTACTTCTCAAGAACTGCACAATGTCGACCAAACGCAATATTATGACTATTATCAATCAAACACTCCTTACTACCCTTATGAAAATAGCATGCTTGACCAAGATAACAATTACGACTAATATTGTATTATTCCCTATGAATTTAATGACTATGTAGACACCACAAATTCAATATCTGACAATCCAGAAACACAAAGCAGCGACGAACAAAATTTTCAAGACGCTCCCGAACCAACAAATCAGACGTAGACATTTTTTCAATTTATGGCAAGAAATATCTTCCATACATAATAATTTCTGATCCTCCCTCAAAATTATTGATAGATACTGGAGCTTCAAAGTCATTTATAAACCCCGGAATTGCTGAAAATTATTTCCCAAATTATATCTATAAAGAACCAATTACCATCAGCTCAGTCTTCCAAACAACTACTAAAGATTTTTACGCTAAAATTCCAGCTTTCGCGAATTCAATTCAGATAAAATCATGAAATTTCATCTTTTTAAATTCCACCATTCCTTTGACAGGTTACGAAACTTTAAAAGATTTAGAAGTACATATCGATCTAAAAAAATCACTTTTAAAAACACAAAACGCAAACCTACCATTATCTCACTACTCATCTAAAGGCAAACTTTCATTTTTCGCTCATGTTGAACCCAATTCCATGGAAACCGCAAAAATACCTGTCAATATACCAAATGGTACTGTTAGAATTCCATACACTGAACTATCTAGTTGTAGTATGAAAGAAGGTGTCACTTTCTCAAAAAATGAATATGCCTCAGTTGATATTATAAATACCTCCAAAAATGTTCAAGATGTCTTTCTGTACAAATCCATAGTTGTAGAACCTTTTGAAGACAATTACAAAATCTGCCAAATTTCTGTTCAAAGCCCTGCCGACGATCATCCCTATAATTTCGACATTGCTCAACGCATTCGACCTTCTCATTCAAATTCAGAAGAAAAACTCGAAATTGAAAAACTCTGTAAACAATTTCGTGACATGCTCCATGAAGAAAATTCACCCCTATCCTTTACCAACCAAGTCAAACATCAAATAAAAACTACAGACGAACTTCCAGTCTATACTAAGTCATATCGATACCCCTACATCCATAAACCTGAAGTCGAACGTCAAATTAACGATATGCTAGAAAAATGGATTATTAGGCCTAGCGACTCACCGTGATTCCCATATGGCTTGTTCCCAAAAAAACTGATGCATCTGGAAGAAAGAAATGGCGCATCGTCTTTGATTACCGAAAAATCAATGCAAAGACCATTGACGACCGCTACCCCATCCCAAACATAACTGACATATTTGACATAGATAAATACTTTTAATACGGGGGAGAATGGAATCTCCTGTACTAAGTCCGAAGCCACAAAGTTTTGGCGAGTGCTGCGCCATCTATTGTGGTGGAAAGTTACTATTTAACAACAGGGAAAAAATAAAGGAAGAGACCTGCTTGATTAGTCACAGTTTACTAGCTACTACTAGATGGCAAGCCAAGCAAATACTGGTTTTTTAAATGATGCCTATATTGTTTTTTCTTAAATAAACAAATAAAAACAGTCACACAAAGTTTAAACACTTTTTGAAACAACTTGTTATTTTATTTTGGCTTAAAAGTAGGATAGGTTATTTCAAAAAGCTGTTTAAAGCTTTTATCCGTTTTTATTAACCAGGATAGTTTATTAAAAGACGAATGTCGACAAATAGGTTCAAAAATTTTATATAAAATTTTGTTTATAAAATAGTACAGGTGATTTTCTTCATTTTATTCTCAAACTTAATATAAGAATAATTTATTGATAATAGCATGTGCTAACAAATACTACACATATGATACAATATAATGGATACACATTTTTCAAAAAGTTCAGATTTTTTAAAGGTTTCAGCAGCATACCTTTTTAACAGCAACTGACGACTTCTTCTAAACTGGGTAGCTCTTTTTTTAAATTGAGTGGCTTTTTGATAGAGATGTCTGGCTTTTGGTGATAGGTCTTTAACCCTAGAGACATTCACCCCAGCAAGTAAATCAGATATCTCTAAATTAAAAAAATAATATCATTAGCAATAAAAAATAATATGCAATATACGTTGCATTTAGATAACATTTTTGTTGACATGGTCAATTTTAAACCCTATTTTAGACAATATTCTAATAGAAGTATACAGTCAAAACTTGATGTAACTAAATAATATGAAATTATAAATCCGTTTCTAAGTACCTAATAATTTTTCATGTTTTTTAATAAATCAAAATATAGACCTATACCTAATATCTACTATTTCTGTGAAAATTTCTTTGTTAAAAACCTATATATTAATAAATCAATTAATTATTCACTCACTTCTTTTTGGAGTAACTGTGGCATTCAAATCTGCTGGTGTTACAGAAGTAGAATCTTGAACAGCATGTGTTGATAATTTCAGCTCGGGTTCAACTGAATAGCTACAACTAGCCTCATTAATAGCGCAGGATTCTTGTGCTTTTTTAGCTCTCAGTTTTACAAACTGAGCATTCAAAGCTTCCTGTAACTTTAAAGTCCTAGGACTCTCAGTTACAGATACAGTGCCAATTTGTGGTACAGCTAAAGAGGTTGATGGTTCAGCTTCAATTATTGAGGAAGGAACATCATCAGTTACTGTTTCTAAAGATTCTAGAAAATAAAAACAATTATTGAATAAATGTATCCTAGTTAGTTGTTAGTTTTTTTCTTTAATTATTACATATTTACCTGGTAAATTAACTGATGTGAAAACTCCTCTTTTCAGAACTTTATTTGGACCAAAATATTTAGGTAAAAAGTGTAAGGCACACACTCTACAATTGTTGTAAATATTCTCAGGTGTCATTTTCTTCTTCAACCTTCTGTTTCCACATAAATTTACCCATTTGTCAGAAATTACTTTATTTTTTAAAATTGACATCCAAACAGCTTGGTTTGGATAAATTCACAGATGACGGTATTACAGCAATCAGTAAAATGCAGTTCGTTAGTAACCTTCCAAGCGAATAGATGGCGTTAGAAATGCAGTTTAGCAGTGGCTATAAAAGATCTCAGGGCATGATACTTGACAAAATTGGACGCTGTTATTATTTCACCATCTTAGATTTAGCCAGTGTATTTCATTTAATTGAAATGCATCCCGACGATGTTAAGAAAACCGCTTTCAACGTTGAAAATGGTCATTTCGAAAACGTCAGAATGCCTTTCGGTTTAAAGAACGCCCCTGCAACCTTTCAGAGGGTCGGATAATGTACTAGAAGAACTCCGTAATAAAATTTGTTTCGTCTATATGGACGACATAATTGTCTTTTCAAGCTCACTCCAATAACATATTAATAATTTAAAAAGTGTTTTCCAAAAACTTCGTGAGAGTAACCTCAAGGTTCAACTCGATAAATCTGAATTTCTTAGAAAAGAACTATCATTTCGAGGTCATATAATCACCCCTCAAGGCATCAAACCCAACCCTGATAAAGTAAAAGCAATTACCAACTACCCCTTACCGAAAACCACGAAAGACATAAAAGCTTTCTTAGGCCAAATTAACCAAACCCTTTACAAGCTGTTTAAAAAAGCGCGCTCACGTCAATATACTTGACCCGATTTACATAAAGACATTCGAAGATTGCAAGTCTCTTTTAATCAATGAACCCATTCTCATCTACCCCGATTTCACCACAGAATTCATTTTGACCACAGATGCAAGTAATTTCGCAATAGAAGCTGTCCTCTCTCAAGGACCAACCGGTAGAGACAAAGCCATAGCATATGCTTATCGTACACTTAACACTGCGTAACAAAATTATTCAACAAAAAGAGTTGTTAGCAATAGTTTGGGGTACAAAACATTTCCGGCCATATTTTTTCGGCAATAAATTCAAAATCGTTACCGATCATAAACCTCTACAATGGCTAATGTCTCTAAAGGAACCAAATTCCCGACTTGTTCGTTGGAGACTGAAGTTAGAGGAATTTGACTACGAAATCGTATATAAAAAAGGTTCTTGCAACACGAATGCGGATGCCCTTTCCCGTGTCGAAATTTATCCAATAGATAACGAAAATAGTTCTGGCTCTGATCTACCGCCAATTTTTCAATATATGCAAGAATTTAATAAAACTAACGCTACAACCAAATCAGACTCTCAATCTCTCGTTCCCGAAGTAGATTCAAATGACGAAAATGACGATCAAACAATACACACTAGTCTAAAAACCCAATACTTGGAATCGAAATAACCGAGAAACCATTAAATGTATTTTTAAATCAAATAGTAATAATCAAAACTGATCAAAATCCTCATCAAGAAATTAAAAAATTATTCGATAACCCTGCAAGAACCAGATGGTTCTTACACGTGAGTGAAAATTCTTTTATAACGTTCGATTTTTGGGATAAATTACCAGATATCTATGTGAAGATGTATTGTAGAAATAATTCCTGTTCATGATATAATATAACTAGATCGGATGAAGCTCTTTTTTAAACAAATAATCATCCTCTGTTTGCTTAAATGAAAGTTTGTTTACAATTTACACAATTATTCGGTCATAATATGTCAAAAGTCAAAAGTGCTGAATAAAACCATCTGTGATCTGACCAATCAGGAATCTACAGAATTGTCAACTTAAATTCAGTACGCAACTCACGACCGAAAGTAAGATATGCCATACTATACCTTATTGACTGCGACTTAACGGAATTCATAGCGAATCTCACTGCCGGGATTTGGTCTTTCCAGGCTGTATGGTGAGCGCCGGTTAGAATTGCCAATTGTGGTTTCAGATCTGTAGTTTTACGTTCTATTGGATTTTCTGCAGGCCAATAAACTAGGACAAGAGCTTGTTTGAACCGTAAACAATGGGTCACCTACTCAAGATAACTTCTTCAACTAAGTAGCGCACGCAATTTTCTGCGGTAGCTGCCTTTATGGGGAATGTTACAACCCACTTACTGGCTGTATCCTCGATGACATACAACCACTTATAAGTGGACCAAATAGATCGGTAGCTTGGACAGTAGTTTGAAATTATCCCGTCGGTTTCAGATTAGTTGCTTTATAACGTTGGCAGTGCAGGCATTTTCCAACATAGTCAACGATGTCCTTTCTCATGCCAGTCTAATAATACCTACTGGCGATCCTTTGGTACGTCCACTCAGCACCAAAGTGGCCAGCTAATAGGGTGCCGTGATACCCACTTAAAATACTGATTACCTGAGTCCTTGGAGCGACAAGCTGCGCTTCTTCGCATTCCAGCTCGGTTGTATATAAAACGGGCCCCTTGACTTACAAAATATCCTCTTTTAGACCATCTAGTGTATTCAACAGAATTGGAGTTGAATTGAATCCAGATCGTTCATTTGTTCTAATCTTAAATTGGTAACCGTCTGCAGAGGGAAATCAAACTGCAAATAAGTAATTTTGACATTTCCTATTAGTTGGCGCGAAAGCATGTCTGCCACCATATTTAGACGTCCAGGCGTATAGTCGATTTTCAGGTCGTACGCTATTAGGGTGAGTGCCCATCTCGAGAGTCGACCATTCATTATATCCTCGGAACTTACTTACTGCCCGCACGACAGCTATGGTTTCCAATTCTTTCGTACAGTAATTTTATTCAGCTCTTGTAAGCAGGCGACTAACGCATTCAACCAACACCTCCTATAATTCAAAGGCATCGGCGCTAGCTGCGTGACGTCATTGATGTAACCCACTCTTTCCAATCACATATGCGGGGACGTATACTAACAATATTAAGGTCCCTGAAGTTAGCTCCCAAATTTTTCAAGATTTAACTAAATTTAGTGTCATCTATTAGTGCATCGTTAGTGCCTATTAGTGCTTCTAATAATTTCGTTAGTGCTTCCGTGGTTTGGTATATATTGAATATAAATTTATTTCAAGGTCAACCCCCAAAGTGTTTAGGATTAATTCCAAATTGGTGTCATTCGTTAGTGCTTCATTAGTGCACTTTAGTGCTACAATTATTTTCGTTAGTGTTTTATTGGTTTTCAAGACAGTTGACTTTATATTTTCAAAGTCAGTTCGCAAATTAGTGTCATTCGTTAGTGCACATTAGTGCTTCAATAATTTTCGCTAGTGCTTTTCGTGATATTTCATGTTCTTTTTTGAGGTCAGCCCCCAAAGTATACACGGTTCGATTAAATTTAGTGTCATTCGTCAGTGCTTCGTTAGTGCTCTTTAGTACATCAATAATTTTCATTAGTGCTACCTTGATTTTCGAGATATTGGATATCAATTGATTGGCACTTCCAAAATGTTCACGATTTAGTTAAAGTTAGTGTCATTCGTTAGTGCTTCCATAAATTTCGTTAGTGCTTTCTTGGTTTTCTAGTTATTTGCTATTATTTATTTTAATATCAGCTTCTAAAATTGTTCAAGGTTGATTCCAAATTACTGTCATGTATTCGTTAGTGCTATTTAGCAGTTCAATAATTATATTCCTAAGTGCTTTATTGGTTTAAAAATATTTGTTTTTTTAGTAAATCCCTGAGTTTTCCAGGATCGAATATGTTTAGTGCTATTAATTTCGTTTGTACAGGGTGTCCAGTTTTCGTGTGTTTTCATGTACCATCGTTATTATTATAAAATATAGAAATATGGGGTTTGCGGCTTACTGTTTTATTTTTAAGAAACTATTGTCGGTAACTAAATATTCATAGCCCTATTAGTTTCTGACTTATCGGGCGATTTTGATAATTTGTTATTTCTGACGCTCGATTATTCTTATGTAGAATTCAATAGCGAAGTTACTTTTTTCCTAAAAATTTTGTTTTTGAGCTATGACTTGGCACAGTTCCAAAATCCAATACGTCTAAAAAATGGATTTAAAAAACAGTTACCCGCTCTATTCGACTTAAGACGTGCACTGGAAATATCTGGAACTGACATAACGTCCAAATATATATTTTTTAATATAATATATATTAAATAGTTTATCTACATTTTTATTTGGTTGTGTGTACTTGTGACTATAAATGAAACATTGGGCCTTATCAATACCCTTGGTTATTGGTTGTTGTTTGGTTAATTGTTGATAGGTATAAAAGGAAAATGTCTATTTCGTATTCAAGTCATACACCACTTGAGTGGTCGCCGAAAAAGTAAAAATTTCTTAATCAAAATAACAAAATAACCCAGTAGTTTCTTCCATTGTTATAAATCGTTTTATTAAAAATGCTACGTATATTGAAATATTTTTGTGTCCGCCACTGGAACTTGACAAATAATAAACGTAGGTCTAAAAGAACTTATAGTTACCCGGTTGAGCCGTTTGATTAATTAGTCGGTCCTTTCCTGTTCTTCTAGACAGGCTAAAAATAATGGCTAATTGTTAACGATAAAATGTATCTACTTATAAATTGAAATATTGATACATGCATTAAATTAAGATATGTGATATTTTAGTCATTTTCCTTTTTGCATTATTGCAATGTAAATAATTAAAGTTAATGTAAAAAGTTGAAGTACAAGCGAAATTAATGGCACTAAACGTATTCGATGCTAGAAAAATCAGGGATTTACTAAAAATATTTTTCAACCAACTCAGCACATAAGCTAATACCTATAACAGTTTAGATTCTACCAGTAGATGAGGGGCGCAGATGTATATGATACACTAGATATGACCGAAAAAGAACTGTGGGGTCCCCTACCTTTTGAGACACCCGGTTAAGTCAAAGAAAATATAATAAAACAGATCAATACAATATATAATAAATTAATTGTAAGTTAAAAACTTACGTTTTGGAATATCACTAGTCACAAACTGCACAATATTACTGTTGAGGGTGAAGGGACCGTCCGTACTTAGACTGGCCTATTCGGGGAGAGTTACTGTCTCTCTCCTTGATTCAAAATTTTCTCTTTATTTATTCTAAAATATACCTTGTGTGAAGGTTAGTTTCCTGTATCATTATTTTTTATTTGTTAACGTATTGGTAAACAAAACATGACATCAACTTTACTACTAATATACCGTTTACAATAGGAGATGAAAAAAGAAAAATGCAGGAATAAAGTACGAATTATTGTAATATTTATAAAAAAAAGTCTGACAAATAATAGTAATAACTAACACAAAAACTAGTCTATATATCAGAATCAGACGATTCTGTTGAGCTTCCATTATTAACATTGATTATAAATGGTTCAATCATGTGTTCACTTATATGATCCATTTCTCAAATATTTAGTTCTTCTTGTATCACGTGTTCAACACATTTCTTCCAGTTTTCTTTGGTTACGTTACCTAACGCGTCTTCGAATAAAACTTTTACGTCACTCATTTTTAATGTCGTATTCTTTCTTGAAACTTCCCCTTTCACTTGGGCCCATATTAATTCTATGGGATTGAATTGACAGTGATAAGGAGGAAGCCTCAGTACCGGTATACCACGCGCTGATGCCATTTAATCTACAACGTATCTACTATATTTGTGTTTATCTGAATTGGCCAGTTGCAAGAGCCCATTTTTCAGCGGGTTATCTGGGCATTCAATATTTTTCGAGGTTAGCCAATCGTGGATATCTTGTTTACGCCATGCAGTTGAAGGTAATTTCTCCACTAACCTGAAGTGATAACTTGCGTTATCCATAACAATGACTAAGCCCGTTGGAATTAGATCTAACATTTGTGAGAAATATTCTTCGAAAACGTCTCCATCCATATCTTCATGATAATCTCCGGTTTGCTTCGACTCAAAGCACAACAATCCACCTTTAACAAAACCTTCGGCACTTCCGATATTGGTAATGATGAGTTGACGTCCTTTTCCTGCTGGTGGATTGAGGCCTGTTGACCACCCTTCAAGAGCTGCCTGCCTCCGACTTTTGACATTCGTGTCTTGCCAAAACATTGAAACAGTATGACCTTCATTTAACCAAGTCTCATCCAAATAATAAATTCGTTTTTGATCTAGTCTTGCTTTCCGAATATTGCGCAAATAACTCCTCCTCCAAATGACAATGTCGTCTCTATCAATCAACATTGCGTTCCGATAATTTTTGTTATATTCAAATCCAAGTTCCTTCAAAATTTTCCATAATGTACTTCGAGACATTTTCGGAAAATCTGAATCTTCTTGAACCGAAGCCATAATTTTGGAGAGAGTTGGGATCTCTTTTCTAAAGAAAAAAGCATGCACCTTACGCCTTATTCCATTCTTCAAGTCGTCATCCATTTCAAGTTTGGGTCGGCCTGGGGACTTTGCTGGGGCTGTGATGTTTCCATTTTTTTCTCCTTCATTAAATTATAAATTGTTGTTTTTGAAACACCCATCATTGTTGCAGTAATTTCCACAGTTTCATCAACACTTCCTATCAAATTCATGATTTTCCTTCTAATTTCTACGTTCTTCAACGAGGAATTTATTATCAGATTTTTTTCGTTCAGCGACAATGGGCCAACTTTAGGTCGCTTATATGGTGATAAATCCTCCATATCTGGTCGAATTTGGTTGGAACACTATATAGTTGGAAGGTGTAGTTAGGTGTTTGTCTCGTGTGATGAGAAGAGAACTTGTATAGATGAACGAAAATAAACACCAGTTAACAATAACGGTAAAAAATAATAACAAATAACAGTAATAATGGGGAAATCAATGAACACAGCAGTTTCTCCAGAACAGATGAACTGTAAATTGAAAATATTCAAACTTTCCGCTACTTTTATAGTGGAAAATTCTAGTAAGTACATTGTATTATGGGGGCATTTTCTTAGAACTGAAAAGACTATATTTCACAATAATAAAACCATTTTTGAGCTACCTGTTTGTCAAGTTTCTTCAATTACCTGCTAATTGGGTGAAATAATCGGCAAATGGGGTTGGTTTGGATATATATATATATATATATATATATGTATTTGTATAAAACACAGTTTATTATATTACTGATAATTTGAAATTTCATTTTAAATAATATGACAAAACGGTTATTTTCGGAAATGAGATAATTTTAGAAGTCTTAACTTTTTTTAAATGACTAAATATGGTACGCCTATGGTTCCGGCCAAAATGAGTGATTTATTACTCCATGCCTTTTAAAAACGGAGAATAATTCGCCAAGTTTTTTTTTGTTAAATACGGGCTCCCAACTTTCCTACACCTGCCCCAAAACTCAGTATATGTATATATTTAATATTAACTAGCAGAAAAAAAGAATGCGGTTGAATATGAAGTAGTTGCATTTAAAGTTTACTTTTTATTTTTACAGCTATATACTAAATTCTTCCGCACCTTGTTTTATTAACTATACTATATAATATGCAAGAGAAAAAAATATGTTAGGATGAGTAGGCTAGTATATATTTGAAACACAAAATTCATAGAAATCAAATTAATAGTATAATATATGCAGGTTTTGGCGTGACAAAAATATTCTATACAAACAATATACTATTATGAAATTTACTGTTTATATCCTTACTCTGTGGAATCTACTCATATTAAAAAAATATACTATTATGTTACTCATGGGGTATTAAAAAAAATATGTTTTTCTACTTCCGTTACTAAAACCGCATTATAAACACGGGTTTAACATGCGCAAAACGACTCTTTAAACACTAGTGTTTGAAAGGCGAAAAGTCACATCTCGTTTATCTTTTGTCTTTCAAACGTCACATCACGTGTATGTTTTGAATTTTAAATTTCATATTCTGTGATAATTTTGTTGTTCTGTGTCATTTGATTTGTCAGTCATCTTCTGAAATATGAATTTATAGGCCGAATAGCCCTGGCAGCTGAGGCCATAAATTAAAGAAAGAATAAGATGTTATGAATATAATTCATATATAATATAATTAAGATCAATTTTTTTATTCCTACAGGCGTAGAAAAAGTATAGTAAGCACCTCATGCTAAAAAGGTCTTTAGTCACTCGTTTCATAAGGTACTCGTTCCGCTTCGCTCCACTCGTGCTCAATAAAACTCGTGACTAAAGTAACGCTTTTAACATTTGGTACTTTACATACTATTTTATTTGGAATTATGACAAGTAAAAGTTTACAAATTCACATATATAGGCTCTCAACTTATTTCAATAACGTATTAAGTTTCCTCTTCCGGTTCTTTCCTAACTGGTTATTGCTCTTACCGCAATAGTTTTTCAAAAAAGTATTCGTAACACTTTTAAGAGTTATTTTGACAATATCTGTTCCATTATGATTAGAGCATTGTTCAAAAAATGTGACAGTTCTGGTCCGTACAATAATGTAATACCAAATTAAGCATGAAAGATCGATGGGTAAATGCATCTAAAAATATGTCCTCAAATTCATTTATGACCATGTTAAATATAATGTAAGCCACATATATAACATTTGTTACTTCATCTCGAGGATATAAAAACCCGCCACGATTTAATTTATTTATAAGATCATATTTATCATCAACAATGAATTGTTCTTCGTAAACTAATTTCTGTTAACAAACCTTACATTTCAGATTTTTTAATGCAATGTTGCAACAATAACCACTTTAAGGTTATTAGTGGCAATGTATCTTTTATCTCCTGAAAGTCATTGTCATTGATAAAAATTTTGGACAGTAAAGTGTTAATTTGTGAAGAGTATTGATAAGACAAAGTTTCAGTTAGTTCACGCGACTTCAACGTTAATATAGATTGAAAGTTTTTTTCCAACTCATACAATTGTCGAATTGAAATATGATAATGACCACCTGACATCTGCTTATATTTACCAAATCTATCTTCAAGTGGATCTGTTTGAAACTTCCCCAGGAGCACATAATTCACATTAAGTTCATCAAAACAATATTTAATAATTTCAAGTAGACCATAAATGGTATGAGTCAAGGTCGTGTGGGTTTGTCGATTAAGAATATTTGATAAAACCTTAGGTTGTCATGTGTCAAGCCAACATAACATTTTTTGCAAATACTCAACTTTGGGATCTTGGATAATACTATCAAAACTGTTTTTCTTAATCGGGTTTTGAAAAACGTCACGTTGGTGTTTAGCCTTATGTAGGGTTTTCATGTTAACTATTTTTATTCAGTGAGGATGTCTGTCTCGCAGAACAAACATTTACATGCTAGCATGAGCCTAAATGCGATGGCCTACATGCGTGACGTCACGAAGCAATTTTTATTTAGCACTGTGGCCTTAAGACATTTAGGGGGTATTGATTCAACAGGCCTTTTCTCTGGTCCCTCAGTTCTTAGGGTGAAAGGTAGATTAGGGACGGCTCGTCTCTGAAAAGGGCTAGAGCCAAGACAAGTTTTAAGTTGGTCAAATGCTTGTGTTAGAGGACACTTTATCGGGATTCGGTTGAATACCAGAAGAGGTAATAATATTGTCGAGATAGAGGACCCAATCACAACAGAAGTTACATTTCAGCCGATTTAGACGATTATTAACTATTCTTAGACAGGAAAATACTTGTTCGAGGTCATGAGCATGCTCAGAAAATGTCGGGACAGGATGATGAGATCATCTAGGTACGCCAGTATATTGACGTCTGGTAACCTCGAGCGGAACTGTAGAGGGCGCATTTCGCAGCCCAAAAGGCATGCGTGTATAGCGGAAAGTGGTGAAAGGACAAATTAATTCCGTTTTGTCTCTGTCTTCAAACTTACCAGACACTTGGTGATAGCCTGCTTTCAAATCGAGAGTTGACATGTAGCGAGCTTCCTTTGTAGAGTGTAGTAGGTCGTCGATTCTTGGCAAAATATAGACATATGCTACTAATGACAACTTGCGGTAATCTACCGTTAAACGAATTCTACCATCCTTTTTCGGAACTAAAACTACGGGTGAAGCATATGGGGATTCACATTCTTCTATGGTACCTTCAAGCAGCAGCTTGTCAATTTCTCTTCTCAACTACTCCTTTTTTACCTCGGACATTAGATAGGGAGGAACCGCTATTGGAGTTGGGTAAACTGATGTTCCGCAAGTGGCGTGAGTTTCTAGCACATAAAAGTTTTCAAATAAACTTCTGTTGCTAAGCATTTTCACCTGTCTCTTGATTTTTCTGTACAATATAGGGAAATTGAATTTTTCTCCAAGATTAAAGTCTTTTCAGTATAAATAATGAGCCTTTCAACACTTCACAGGATTAATAGTTTATCCATTATTCGCTTTTATAAGGTCTTTTCTTTTTATAATTGCGTTTATAAAAGTCCTTTACGTTTTTATTGAAATAAGAAATTCTACAATCTAAAAATTTATTTCTTTATATGTAACCCTTTCTTAACAAATAAATACAACTCTATTATTATTCATTTTATATAAACTACTTAAAATTTTTATTTTTGAACTTTTTTAAAATTTGAATATAATTTAAATAATCCATCATTCTCTACCACTAAAATCAACAATTTCTGAAATAACGTGTTCCATGTTTCTCTACATGAATTCTGTACTCTTGTGTATAACAATTAATATTATGTTATGTCATCTTCACAACTAATCAACAATTTTATACCTTTATTTGTCAAACAATAATTTATACTTTTTATGTATGTAGTTATAATTAATTGTACCGATTACCAATAAATGTTTTCTTTTCTAGATTATCTACTTATATGTAATTATGTTATACCAAACAATATACTTCACTTGGCTGATATATTTGACTGGTTTTAAATTAATCCCAGATATTTTAAATATATTCAGGCAAATATTTATTGCATTGTACCTTGTTGTTAATCTATTTTAATTAAATTATTATCATCATTATTCGCGGCCAAGTGGCTCCGATATTCGGATGCCCGATGGTGAAATATTTTATGACGAACTATTATTATGAATTTACTACAGATCTAATGCAATATAATGACAAGAGAAGTACCTCATTTTATTATTAGTACCTGAAATGCATACCAAACCTATAAATGTGTCATACCTAAGTTTCATATATTTACGCATAGTTCATTCATCATTCTTTGAGTCGTTTTGTTTACGTGGATATTTTTTTAGGTTAAGAGTGTTTTTTGTGCTTAAATATAAACTTATTGTTAAAAACATTTTATTAAAATAATAATTCTGGTTCAGTAGTTCATTGTGTGTAAAAAAACTGATTATTTACACCCCGAACTTACATTCCTCAAAATAAAGTCAGACATCAGCTGATAGCGAATCGGCCATGTTATGCCAACCTTGATGCCAACAGCCTATTTCCGTTTTCCTTTTTTTAAAAGATAGCCTGTTATTCATGTTGGCGATTAAAGAAATATCATTTTATGAATGACTTGTTGGGGATGTGCAACAAACGGCCATGTCACGGTGTGGGCTCTGTGCGCTCATGTCTGTCTTCTGTCTCGGGTTTCAGTTGTACACTAATATTGAAAGGGTCACGTTATTTCCAGTCAAAAGAGTCTCCTTACTGACTAACTTGTTGTAGGGTCTATCTACACAAATGCTCATCTGTTCTCAAAGAATGCTTTTAGTTAATTATTGATAAGATTGCATAATTCTATAAAGAATTTTTTGTGAAATGAGTATGTCAGTTTTCGTTCACTGATATAAAATATAGAGTGTCTAATCTGAAAAAATTGAGAAAATAATGAACTTAGGTTTTGACTTGAGCTGTCATTAATGCAACAAACACTGACAAAATTACTAATCGTTACGAATTTTCTACCCCACATTTAAAGATGTAAAGCTGCTTTATCATTGTTATTATACTACGTTTGAATTATGCATGGCGTTCAACTTAATTGTTACAATTCTAAGATATAAAATTGGTGACGTCTTTTCAAATACCTTGTATAACCTGTTACACTTTCATATTCAAATAATAATATTGAAAAAATAGTTTGGCATAGCTTACATCTTGTAACAGTATAACCAATTTTAATATATGAAATTTAATGATTTCACAATCTCCTCGATTCTAACTTTGATGCGTTATAGAATCAAGGTGCTACTTGTACTTTCAGATTTTCTCATATTTAGCAGTGTTCGCAAAAGTCACTATTTCTTTTGTATATCGCAACAAAAACAGAAGTTACTTGATGATTTGATTTATTATTTGTGATTTTAATTGAAAGAAATTAGCAAATATAAAATCCGTCCATTTTAATTAAACAACATTTAAATGAATCGTTCAACTACTACAAACTATGACCTCGTCATAAGATCGATTCATGACCGTATCAAAAACTTGTGCGATTATAATTAACCAAGTGCCAAATACAATTGTGGTATTTTAAAATTAAAAACACTGACAGTGATCTAATTACTAGTCACGGTTTCACGGCACTCTTAGGTATTTATTGGCGATGCAATATATTATAGTCATAAGTTTCTGTGAAAAGTAAAGTCTACCTCTTTTTAAGTTACTCTTAGTTTACATAGTATCTGTTGTTAAAAATATTCATCTAATTAAAGTTGTATCCTTCGAATATAATATCATAATATAATTGTTTGCATACCATAGGTAAATTACTAGAAAATATATACATAGGTTAATCAGTATCAATTGCCCACATTGTAAATTTCTACATTCCTTAAATGTATTTTATTTTTGTTACTAATGGTATGTATCTCAATTTCAATAATTTATTCTAATAGCGTGAACACATGAAAAAATTGTATGGGAAATTGAAAACAAATATATAATATTTCTCAAGTTTCAACTAGAGATGGGTAGTTCACGAACGAACTAGAAAAAGGAACTAGTTCAGTCAACAAGGAAAATGAACTAGTTCACTTTGCTAAAATGAACTAGTTCACTTTGCTAAAATGAACTAGTTCACTTTGCTAAAATGAACTAGTTCAAAATGAAATACTAATATGGCTGAACGACAGAACTAATAAATATGAGCTACTATTACTACTATGACATGACTGAACGACAGAACTCACATAACCAATAGCGCGTTGACAATAGCGCGTTGACGTGGCGCTTTCGACGCGAACGAGCTACCAGGCTACTAGAAACAAACGACAATGAACTAATTCATATTTTTATTATGGATTAGTGAAGATTTGAGTAAGGAACTGCTGACCTATTCTATTTCGAAAAATTTTACTAATATTGTCTAATTCATAATTATGTATTTATAGGTACTGTAAAATACTTTAGTAATGAAAAGCGTGCTAATAACAATAATATGATAAATTATTGTAACTAAATAAGAATTATTGTATTGTAATAGTAATTCGGTTTCTGGCGTTAATAGTTCAATCGAACTAGTTCAGCGAACTAGTTCATTTTGGTGAACTATTTCACATGAACTAGTTCATTGAGATGAACTGTTAAGCACACCTCCAGTTTCAACAGTGAAATATAAACCCTTTAATTTTTAACTCTGCCATATCGCCCACTACAAAGTTCCTGGACTAACTGACAAATGGCGTCTCAAATTATTATTTTTTTAGTAACAACTTTCAAAATTTTGAAGAAGAGCTGATGTTCGGTTAAAAGGTTACTGTGGTCTGTGGGGTTGGAAAATCTTCTTATCCTACACTGTGAGAAAATTGAATTGTTTATCCTATACTACTCGATAACCCAATTTTCGTGGCTCGATAGGGACGGGAAAGTAGGTATTTGCACGGCTAGGGGAGAAAAATGGCAAAGAATGACTAGGCAGGGAAAACAACTTCACAAAAATGACACTAGATGGCACCTGTTATACAATACTATTTGTTTTAAACGGACTGGTTGCAATTTATACGAGAATAGTAGTTGAAACACTTTAAATATTAATATTTTACACAATAACTGTGGGGCAGCTTCTGCAATATTTCCACAACCATTGTACTATTTAGTCTTAATTATAATATTTAATTTCAATGTGTTCGTTACTTGTTGTTGCAAATTTACTGTCAGCCTTCGTAACATCACTGTCACAGAACAAGTGTCATAATTATGTTCATGCACTTGCTTCTTCTTTTTCATAGCTGCAAAGGGGCGTTCTGTTGGTGCTATAAACTGAGCGTTTTATTGTCACCAACAGCACCCTATTATAAATGACGACGTGGCTGTCACTTTCAAATTAATGCTTCAGGGTTTGGTTGCCATTAAAACTAAGATGTAATATACAG
This sequence comes from Galeruca laticollis, assembly GCA_963921935.1. Taxonomy (NCBI): domain Eukaryota; kingdom Metazoa; phylum Arthropoda; class Insecta; order Coleoptera; family Chrysomelidae; genus Galeruca; species Galeruca laticollis. The sequence goes on from OY998182.1 coordinate 64,286,930, forward strand.
TGTGTTACATAATATGGACGAATTCGACGGTGGTTATTCTACACCGGAAGAGATTACGCAAAGAGAAAGACGGACTACACTAAATTTGCTACCTGAAAAGTTAAAGGGAAAATATAACCAAATATATAAACATTTTATGGATTGGTGTTTATTGCATAATATTAATAGGTACAGCGAAAATGTTATTTTTAATAACTCATCTGCAATTCTCAGTGAATATATTTACCACCTATTTTTTTATCACTTTAGACTGTAATCATTTATGTGTAGGATAAAAACTATTGTGTGCTCCACACCGCGAAAGTGGTTTTCCGAGCCTCCAGAAGTGGCTAGGCTTGACTACGCCTCGCCTGGCCATTTCTTCCGTCGACCCGGAAAACAAGCACTTTCGCGCCTAGGTACACAAATAGCTATTACCGGCTTTATGGAGAGGAAGAAGTTACTTTTTGTACGGTTAGCCGAGAATATAAATTTTACATTTTCACGCTAGGTGACGACCTAATTGACATAAATTAAATAAAAATTGCCAATTTGCTTGGAAAATAGAATAACCGATTTCAATCACATGCAGTAGTCGGAAGAAACAAAAGAGAATTGCGTAAAATGAACAACGCCTTTAACACAGTACAAAAATAAATGAGCTAGTTTCATGTATTTCAATGAAAATGTCACCAGATAAATTGGGTCTGAACAAGTATATGCAACTAATAACGCCACTCTATGTTTTCAAATAAAAATGAAAAAATATTGAAATTTGAATTCTTGTCGTAGACTGTTGTCACGAGGGAAAACTTCATAAGTAGCCTAGTTATCTTTTTTGTTTAACACCCGTTAAAGAGAAACGCAAACTAATGTCAAAACGTACTCATTTAAATAATGCTCTCCTAATCGGGTACCTCTTATTGGAAAAGGTAACTCTCTGGTAGTGAAAGAAATTTGGAAATATATATTTCAAACTGCAGTGATGATGCTTTCAAAATAGGAAATATAATGAATTTATAATGAAAATTAAATGTTCTCCATGTAGGTTGAGTTGTTTGGAAAACATGTGATGTAACACATATACACAAATTGCGTTACTCCAGAATTCCGTTCTCGATTTAGTGCCGGATCGCTTATTCTTCTTCTGTTTAGGGGAGTTCGAATTACTGAGACACCATGTTCACATCCACTTGAGGAAGATTTGTCGAATTAGCTTCGGTGAAACCTTAGGCCGGTCCCAGACACTACATGTATTTGGCAAACATTTGGTATTCAGACTTATTCGTGTAGCGTGTGGGAAGTTAACTTTGGCAAATATTCGTCCTTCGTCATTTTCCCGACGCTGGTCGGTGAACTAGCACGAAGTAAAGGATGCCGTAGTGCAGCGTAGTAAACTACGTGTACCTTCGACAATGCTCCTACACTCTTCGGCACAGTACAAAAGGTATGCGGATAGTTTTTTGTTTCAATTTAGTGGTGATTATACAGTACACGTACTATTGTATGCAGTGTCGCCGTGACAAAAGGTTCGTTTCTACAAAATGGAGTGGACCAACGAATCAACGTTGGAGTTTTTGGGGTTGTTCGAAAATGAACCTGTGATTTGGAATCCAAGGATTCCAGACCGTGACGTCACTGTATCAAATTTAAACAAATATTTAGTCATAAATACCCTACCTAGAACGACTTCTATTCAAAGACACCATCCACGATCTTATCTTTTTACGATTCTTTTGTTTTATTCTTTTAAGTAGTAAAGCACTGCTTAAAATAACACAACTAGCAGCGGCAGCAATCTTTAAACTGAACTAAATTAACTAAAATAGTTGCATAAAAACAAAAACGCCACACGCCACTGAAAGTCCACGTCTTCCTGCGCGAATATTCGCCAAATGTTTTCAAAGTCAAACCTTTGCTATACTACGGCACCGTGTGGGAGATCAAGCAAACATTCGTGCAAATGATAAATATTGGCCTATTCACCAAATACACGTAGTGTCTGGGACCGGCCTTTTAGAGTGATAATAAACATAGAGAGGGCTATTCATTCATAAACACGTTTATTTGTGCGGCCAACAATTCTAAACGCCAATAGTGAAATAATAAATGAATTACAAAAAGTGGGGATGGTAATGTAGCTACATGCCCTTGGTAATTTCGGCTTTTTTTCTGACAAACTTGGCACCGACGAACCATGATAATCCAAAAACATTAAATTAATTAACTTAAAAGTTTATTTTGTCACTAAAAATTGTGAAAAACACATCAAAAGGAAAGAACTGAATGTTTACTCTCTAGTCGTAACGGCGCTCGTATAAACAAACCACGTTTGACATTATTTACTACAATACTACGATGTAATCGAAATGATCGTCGATCACAGTCTGACGATATTTGCATCCCTCTTTATATGGTAATTAAACAAGGACAAAACTACTAAATAGATTACTATATTGACACATTAAACAGGTACTGAAATTTTGAGCAATGCTGCCACTTTTAGTTATAACCATAAAGGTATCTAAGGATACAACAAATACTTGTTTAAAATTTATATAAGACTATGCCTAAAATTCAAGTATTATTAAATAATTTTAAAAATAGCGACTCAAATGCATAAATTAGTATGACTTTTTTTTATTTGCATAATTTTTTAACACATTTTCAGTTAAACTCCTAATTTCATTTTTCCTGCAACTAAAGAGACTTTGTAAATATGGCAAAGCAGTGTAAGTGTCCGCATGTGAGCTTAGAATGTGACTCAATATTTGGGGCAAGAAAAGATCAAACAAACATATCTATTTTATTTTTTAAACTGAGGGTGAAACCTGGATCCATTTTAAAGATGTCTTTTAAAAGGCAATCAAACTGGAGTACACTTTCTATTATAAAATAATATAACTCAAGCAACTAAAAAGTCGTCGATGATGATATCTGTTTGAGGTTGGTTGTTGGTTGTGGATGTCAATTGTCAAATTCTTCTAGTCGACTTTCACTTTGTATTAATCAACTTGGATGGTCAAGTAGGATTTGTCCTACGTTTATAAAGAGAAGGTTGTCTGGTAACTCTGAGCCAATGAGAATCAAGCAAGAAAAGCGCGGGAGTGACGTCAGCCTGGGTGCCACATTTGAATTTTATTATTGGGACGAGTAATCGCTCGTTAAAATACCACTTGTAACTAGAACACTGAAATGATATAAAACTACTTCTGATAGGTTTTGGTTTTAAAAAACAATATATTCTCAAACAAACACATATTTTTTGCAGCATTTGTTAATTTAAGTACATATATTCAAATGAAAAAAACTCAAATATACTATGTACATATTAATAACCCAATCTTTATCTCTATTTGTGTTGCTTTATACGTTTTTTTTGTTTTCAAGGAATAAAACGTATTAGATTTTATTTGTATTGTAAAATATTATTACAAATACAGTTCTTTATTATTAAAAACTATAAAAATACATATATGTGTTATCTGATGTAAGAAATAAAACCAATAATTTGCACCACAACACTTTATTTACCGAAAATACGATCAATATTATTAATATACAAAAATAGCGACTTGCTTATAACAAAACTGTTGATAGAATGTCCCACAAAATATCTAAATATCTTACGTCTAGGCGAAAACTTCAACATGTTAATGTTTAACTTGTTTATATTAACAGAAATGTTTATTAAATTAATATGATTTAGGTCCTAAAGAAATAGCTCATTTATGACACTTAAACAGTATCCACACTGATGGTGCATGAGTGACATCATCGCTGCAACGAATACTAGATAAAACAAATAATATACAATCTTATCTATCTACTTACTACTTTTAATGTAAGAAACCAATATTATTCTAACATATGTAACAAAAATAGTACACAACATAGGCAAGCCTTTTTTCACTTTCTTTCATAACTTAAGCTGGATACTCTAAAAGTTTCTTATATTTGGTATTGAAAGAAACTAATTTTACCTTAAAAACCTATATACAAAAAAGTTTATTAACATTAAAAGGTAAAAAATAAGTGATATATGACAATCACTAAATTCATTTGACAATTTTTTTCATTTTTTTTCAATTTATTCCCTTTTTCTTTTGATAAGGGAGGTTTTCTCTTTTTTTGTTTTTCTTCAGCTTCTTTTAAATTTAAAAATTTTATTCTGACGAATATTCTTAGTCGACTAAATGACTTAACGAGCTCTTTTGGGATCTCTACTAATTATAAAATAACTCCAACACAACAGTAGCAAAGAATATACAACGATAATATTCTGTGACGATAGTTCCAGTTGCATTCACAACAATACAGATGAGTCTACTTCTTTTGTCTGTACTCTATAATACACAAAATACAAAAAGAATAACAATAAATATTAATAAAGGAACAAGAACCCGATATAAATAATAATATGCACTCCTACTTCTATAAATTCATACAGCCTTGTCAAAACTGGCACCCACTGTGACGTAACGATCCCCTGTTCCGTCTGCCCCGCCGAGTAGTTATCAGGCAACCTTCTCTCTCTATAAACGTTGGGATTTGTCAACAGAACGTATTTTCAATTTGACAACAAGGGTTTCTGCCATTGGTCGACTAGAGAGGTTTATTTAAATCTAATTAAATTTTTAAATCTAATTTTCGAAGATAAATATCGTTATCATAGAAAAATATATGTTATTCGTAATCCTTCTGATATGATTTCACCCATGAAACTAGCTCATTAGTGCTATTCAACGCGACAATCGATTACAATCATTTCCTGTCATTTAAAAAACAACATATTCAACAATACATTTTCGATGTCAATCGATCATTCTGATTATAATCGATCTAAATCTTAATCTTTTTTTCTTGATTTCGCTACTGTTTTGATTTTCGGTGATTATTCTCTGCAATAAGTCAACTCAAGAATGTGGAAATTTTGCCAACAATTCCTATCATATTTTTCATACAACTCATATCACAAGATCTTGAAATGCATAAATTCAGTGAATGGTTGAAACAGTGAGTATAGAGTGCTAGAGGATAGTCTTTTTGTATAAGTGCCTTTAAACCTACAATTTGAAGAAATAAAGTTTTATATCAAATAACAAATTTATCATTTGATTACCATTATCTTTGCCTGCCATATTTGAACCCCCGTCGTAACCTTGGCCTCTGCAGTTATAAATATCCAAATTCATCTTCGTTAATTCATTTGACAAAGCTTCTTTTATGGCAACTCCAGTCTTGGATTTAATCTCTGCAAAACTCACGAAGTCTTCTCGGATCAAAAAGTTATTTTCTACACTGCCGATATCTACATAACGAATACAAATTGTTATTTGTTTCTAACGCAAAGAGTCAGTAGTGTCATCTACCAATATGCTAAAGAATTTTGATTTTCTGATTCTTTCTAAAATTATTGACTGTAATTGAATTGAATGTATCACATCATTTTGTATAATATTACTTATCATAATCGAATTTTCCACTTGTTTCGAAATGTTCTTATACATTTTTATCCCCAGATTCAATTAGGAATGCCAGAAGGGCTCGAAAAACTCAATGAGCACCAGAAAGGGCACCCTATAGAGTTTTTTCGTTGCTCAATGTACCTTTTTCCCTATGACCCCTTAGAGGCAAATTAATACGTCCACAAAATATGATTGTTTTTATAATCGACATTAAACGCTTTCGATTCTGCTGTATATTTCTTTGTTCATTGTTCATCAGCACAGATACGCTCTCTCCAGATTCAAATGTTCTCAGGAATTCTCCTGCAAGCTCAACACTCTTAATGTGATGTTGCTTATAAGAATGGTCTTGCAAATCTTTTGTAGCATTTTTATATTTATGCATTGGTTCTGTTACTAACGTTTTAATCGGCTGTAAAAAGGTGACAAATGAGGAAACATAAAAATTGCAGTCAGTAGATACTTGGACAAATATATAACATAAGTGATAACACTAACCTGGAAATTAACTCCAGCTCCAGCCGAAGCGAATAAATACAGAATTTACAAAGAGCCCCTTCTTTAAACTTGCTGTAGATTAGCCATTTGTGTTTTTCCAGCCAGTCTCGTCGAAACTGTCGAGTATGATTATTTTCAATTTTGAAGGAAATTGATAGTTATCTGGAGGTATCCATGATTGTTTCATATATTTATATCTTTCGCTGGCAGTTAAATATCTTGAAACTGCATTGTCAATATCTAATTCTAGTTCATTACAACTTCCACTGGCTTTATCGGTGTCATCATTATTAGTAAGCGGGGCATTTTCTACTGATGTAGACGGATTATTCTGTTCTTGATCAAATTTTGGAGCCTTGTGTACGAAAAAACTTCTTATATCACTTGCTCGTTTCATTACGACTCGAGATTACTCATGCCAAATTACCACCAACTACCTCACTCAGCAACTGCAAACTGAACAGTGAACACTGCCCCCCCATTAAACACGCCACTGCTACTTATAGGTGGGATATGTGGAATAAAGAAAGATTAATAATAATTTGGGTACCAATTTGATTACTGCATTATCAAATCATTCTTAACTTGCACAATAATCAGCTCAACTGCAACTCTGTCTCTTTTTGATGTGTTTAATAACACATTATAATCAAAACCCTTAGGCGCGATTCTCACTAAAGTAACGTCACCGTCCCGTCGCTTCACCGGCACGGTAATGATAAATATTATTACATTGCAAGTGACGCAAAGTGGACCTGACGGGGTAGTGTGATTACGTTCATTGCTTACAATGTAAGAACATTTTTCTTGACGGTGCCGGCGACGTTACGTATACTGAGAATCGCTTTTTTATTGGAAACATAATACGTATTAGAACATTTTGAAATTTAACGATTGCAAGTTTTAAGTGATGTTGACTAGAGTTACTATTAATTTTTCTTTCTTTTCTTTTTAAGCAATGAATTCACATATTTCATAGATATGTATCCCCATAACAAGAAAAAAATATTCTCGAGAATGTGCTATGTACTTTTTCGAAGAAATTATGTTTGTTGCATATCATAATATGTAAAACAAACTTAAGAGCAAATGCAGTTTCAAACTTGTATATATATATATATATATATATATATATATATATATATATATAAAGCTGAAAAGCGAAAAACGCCGTGATCGTTGCTGATCAATTAGAATACAAACTGAAAAATATCTTATTGGGGATTGCAGCATAAGAGGAAAAATACACTCTATTCAATTCTCCAAGCTTTCGTAAATCTTTATTTACATCATCAGGGAACTACAATAAGGAAAGAAAAACATAAATTATAAAAAGTGTTCATAAAAACATTTCTACAACTTACATTGATCGAGATTGCATCATTGATCTTGAACACAGGAAAAGTGCACAACAGAAAATCATTGAAGAAATAGGTCCAGTCGGCAATACATTTGCCAATTACTGGTAAACATTTTTATTAAAACATTATAAAAAAGTTAAAAAGTTTAAAAAACATTTAAAATCGAGAATCCACACACCCACGCGGACTTGTGAGAATAATGGCGGAAACTAAAAATGTCAGGTTAAGTACACCAGTCATCATTACTAAATGAATGAAAAGAATCGATCTTTGCAATGACGCGAGACACTGAAACAATCGAATTGAAACTTTAAAGAGAATACAAGGGTGGTACCAAAATTATGGAAATGTATTTGAGTAATCATTCCAATGAAAAAATTATTTTAATCACGAGAATTAGTATGTGATTATTAATGTTATTAATTATTATTATAAATATTTTATGGAGCTAATATTAATGGGGGAACACCTACAAAAAGGGAACACCTACAAAAAAAGGGGAACACCTACCATGATGCCACAAGTAAGAAACTAGTGAGAATTATTCATATTATCATTATTATTATTGTTGTCATTAATATGGAGACAATTGTGCTTATCAAGCGTTAGAAGGAGGGAGTAGAGATTACTCAAATTTTGAATGTCGGTCTTCTTATTCATACAACCTTCTTCCTGGAAGATGAAAGCCATTTCCAAAAACAGTCTTTTATTATAACTTCTCTCACGAGAAAGGATTTTAACTCCCTCAAAATCAATGACATGATCCAAAGAGGAGACATGATTAGCCAGAGAACATCTTTCAGGATGTAACCTTATATCACTCTTATGGAGGGATACACGGCTTGAAATTTTTTGGGAAGTTTGACCAATATATGATAGACCACAACTGCTACAACAAAGCTTATAAACAACATTACTACAATCCACAACAGGTATCCTGTCTTTCAAAGGACTATAAATTGACTTAACAATCAAGGAACTCCTGGAGGCAAACCTAACATTTTGTAAGTATTGTGAAAAAATTCTAGCAAGTCTAGGCGTAATTTCCTTTATATAAGGCAGAGAAACCGTTAAATCGGAAGGAATCGTTCTGGAGGATGAGAGAGGATCCAACTCAGTTGCACCTGCTGCGTCAATTGAATGTATTGAGGTTTGTGACAAAACAGAAGACGTATTGAAGATGATCTTTCTCAGTAACTGTTTTGGATAGGAATTGTCAAGGAACAAATTAAAGAGAATATTACGATTCTTATTTCTAAATACAGGGTCAGAGAGGTTCATAACTCTAGCTGTCATTTGTTTAACCAAGTTAACCTTTATGCTAAATTTATGGTAAGAATTGTAGTTGAGATATCTCCCAGAGCTACTTTGTTTTCTATACCAATCAATTATAATCACATTATCAGGAGACCTAGTCCATAAAGTATCTAAAAAGGGGACAGCCATGTTAGAGTTTTCTGTTTCGATAGTAAACTGAATGTAAGGATCATAACTATTAAAGGTGAAAAGGAGATCTTCAGTGGAGTCCACAGGGCAAGCTAGGATTATATCATCTACATATTTCTTGATGAAAGGCACATTGAAAGGAAGTACCGGAAGGACCACGTCCAACAGATCATCCATTACATAGCACGCTAATATCGGAGAAATACTAGCACCCATAGGAGTACCAAAAGTCTGTTTGTAAAATTTATTATTAAAAGAAAAGCAGGTAGAACTGAACAGGAATTCAATCAACTCAGTGAACATGTCAATATCAATATTACACACTGTACTAATGGATGGCCAGTGTTTGTGAACTGAACGTATAACTGCTTGTAAATAAACATTGCTAAAAAGTGAAACCACATCCAGACTGACTAAAACATAGTTATTTGGAAGAGTTCTTCTGTTAAATAATTCAAAAACCTGGAAGGAGTCCTTAATGAAATACTCATTATCATTATTGTATGCCTTGGTCAAGATATCTGTGAGGAAAGAAGCAATAAACTCAGTAGGAGAGTTAATAGAAGCGACAATAGGTCTCATTGTCAAGGTAGGCTTATGAATTTTAGGAAGAGTGTAAAATTTTGCTATGACAGAGTTATAAGAAGTTAATTTTTTCCTTGTGATCTCATCGATCTGTCTCTTATTATACAGTCTCTTAACAAGAGCGTTAGATTTGGATTGAATCGTCCTACTGGGATCTCTCGAGAGGGGAACATAGGAAGAATCGTTATCGATTATATCCTGAGATAACTTGAGGTAATCCTCCTTTAACATAACAACAGTCACATTACCCTTATCAGACTTGGTAACAATTAACTCAGGGTGCATTTTCAGGAAACATCTTGCCTCAACCAACAAATTTCGAAAAAGAGAAGGATGGCAATCATCTTTATGAGCATGATTAGTGATAACATTAATGGACCTAGCAATAGCAAGACTTCTATTATCAACATCAGGAATTAGAGAAGAAATATAATCGATATCAGAGAGGATGGATTTAATTGGTATATCTATACCTAATTGAGGTTCCACACTGAATTTGGGGCCCAACGAAAGAAACTTCTCAACATTAGGGGGGATATTCACATTGGAAAGGTTTTTAATCCAAGAGGGCTTTGTCTTAAGAAAAGTACCATACCACTCGTCTCTTAAATTATTAAATTTATTTATGTTTTTTCTTTTAATATCATGAAAAGATCTATTATAATGTCTCAACTGTTTATGAATGAAATTATTGCAAATGAATTCATTTGTGTTATTAATTATATCAATTCTCAAACTCGAGAGATTGTTTTCAAGAGTAACAATCAACTTTTGATTAATATTAATTTCAATATTTAACAATTTGTATCCTAACCTGGTAAGTAAACTCCTAGTCACGTGTGTGTATGTATCTTGTCTATAAATTAAATTTTCAATAGGAATAGTTGAATGTATGATATGACTCGGTAAAACGCCTGCTTTTCTACATTTTAGCAGGAAAATCCTTCTATTACGTTCCTTTGCCAACTTCATCTTAGTTTTAGACCATCTCTTCAACAAACCAACTGCATATATCCCATAGGTGGACTGAATATCATTGAAAAACCCCATCTTGCATAAAGCTGAAAAGCGAAAAACGCCGTGATCGTTGCTGATCAATTAGAATACAAACTGAAAAATATCTTATTGGGGATTGCAGCATAAGAGGAAAAATACACTCTATTCAATTCTCCAAGCTTTCGTAAATCTTTATTTACATCATCAGGGAACTACAATAAGGAAAGAAAAACATAAATTATAAAAAGTGTTCATAAAAACATTTCTACAACTTACATTGATCGAGATTGCATCATTGATCTTGAACACAGGAAAAGTGCACAACAGAAAATCATTGAAGAAATAGGTCCAGTCGGCAATACATTTCCCAATTACTGGTAAACATTTTTATTAAAACATTATAAAAAAGTTAAAAAGTTTAAAAAACATTTAAAATCGAGAATCCACACACCCACGCGGACTTGTGAGAATAATGGCGGAAACTAAAAATGTCAGGTTAAGTACACCAGTCATCATTACTAAATGAATGAAAAGAATCGATCTTTGCAATGACGCGAGACACTGAAACAATCGAATTGAAACTTTAAAGAGAATACAAGGGTGGTACCAAAATTATGGAAATGTATTTGAGTAATCATTCCAATGAAAAAATTATTTTAATCACGAGAATTAGTATGTGATTATTAATGTTATTAATTATTATTATAAATATTATATGGAGCTAATATTAATGGGGGAACACCTACAAAAAGGGAACACCTACAAAAAAAGGGGAACACCTACCATGATGCCACAAGTAAGAAACTAGTGAGAATTATTCATATTATCATTATTATTATTGTTGTCATTAATATGGAGACAATTGTGCTTATCAAGCGTTAGAAGGAGGGAGTAGAGATTACTCAAATTTTGAATGTCGGTCTTCTTATTCATACAACCTTCTTCCTGGAAGATGAAAGCCATTTCCAAAAACAGTCTTTTATTATAACTTCTCTCACGAGAAAGGATTTTAACTCCCTCAAAATCAATGACATGATCCAAAGAGGAGACATGATTAGCCAGAGAACATCTTTCAGGATGTAACCTTATATCACTCTTATGGAGGGATACACGGCTTAAAATTTTTTGGGAAGTTTGACCAATATATGATAGACCACAACTGCTACAACAAAGCTTATAAACAACATTACTACAATCCACAACAGGTATCCTGTCTTTCAAAGGACTATAAATTGACTTAACAATCAAGGAACTCCTGGAGGCAAACCTAACATTTTGTAAGTATTGTGAAAAAATTCTAGCAAGTCTAGGCGTAATTTCCTTTATATAAGGCAGAGAAACCGTTAAATCGGAAGGAATCGTTCTGGAGGATGAGAGAGGATCCAACTCAGTTGCACCTGCTGCGTCAATTGAATGTATTGAGGTTTGTGACAAAACAGAAGACGTATTGAAGATGATCTTTCTCAGTAACTGTTTTGGATAGGAATTGTCAAGGAACAAATTAAAGAGAATATTACGATTCTTATTTCTAAATACAGGGTCAGAGAGGTTCATAACTCTAGCTGTCATTTGTTTAACCAAGTTAACCTTTATGCTAAATTTATGGTAAGAATTGTAGTTGAGATATCTCCCAGAGCTACTTTGTTTTCTATACCAATCAATTATAATCACATTATCAGGAGACCTAGTCCATAAAGTATCTAAAAAGGGGACAGCCATGTTAGAGTTTTCTGTTTCGATAGTAAACTGAATGTAAGGATCATAACTATTAAAGGTGAAAAGGAGATCTTCAGTGGAGTCCACAGGGCAAGCTAGGATTATATCATCTACATATTTCTTGATGAAAGGCACATTGAAAGGAAGTACCGGAAGGACCACGTCCAACAGATCATCCATTACATAGCACGCTAATATCGGAGAAATACTAGCACCCATAGGAGTACCAAAAGTCTGTTTGTAAAATTTATTATTAAAAGAAAAGCAGGTAGAACTGAACAGGAATTCAATCAACTCAGTGAACATGTCAATATCAATATTACACACTGTACTAATGGATGGCCAGTGTTTGTGAACTGAACGTATAACTGCTTGTAAATAAACATTGCTAAAAAGTGAAACCACATCCAGACTGACTAAAACATAGTTATTTGGAAGAGTTCTTCTGTTAAATAATTCAAAAACCTGGAAGGAGTCCTTAATGAAATACTCATTATCATTATTGTATGCCTTGGTCAAGATATCTGTGAGGAAAGAAGCAATAAACTCAGTAGGAGAGTTAATAGAAGCGACAATAGGTCTCATTGTCAAGGTAGGCTTATGAATTTTAGGAAGAGTGTAAAATTTTGCTATGACAGAGTTATAAGAAGTTAATTTTTTCCTTGTGTTCTCATCGATCTGTCTCTTATTATACAGTCTCTTAACAAGAGCGTTAGATTTGGATTGAATCGTCCTACTGGGATCTCTCGAGAGGGGAACATAGGAAGAATCGTTATCGATTATATCCTGAGATAACTTGAGGTAATCCTCCTTTAACATAACAACAGTCACATTACCCTTATCAGACTTGGTAACAATTAACTCAGGGTGCATTTTCAGGAAACATCTTGCCTCAACCAACAAATTTCGAAAAAGAGAAGGATGGCAATCATCTTTATGAGCATGATTAGTGATAACATTAATGGACCTAGCAATAGCAAGACTTCTATTATCAACATCAGGAATTAGAGAAGAAATATAATCGATATCAGAGAGGATGGATTTAATTGGTATATCTATACCTAATTGAGGTTCCACACTGAATTTGGGGCCCAACGAAAGAAACTTCTCAACATTAGGGGGGATATTCACATTGGAAAGGTTTTTAATCCAAGAGGGCTTTGTCTTAAGAAAAGTACCATACCACTCGTCTCTTAAATTATTAAATTTATTTATGTTTTTTCTTTTAATATCATGAAAAGATCTATTATAATGTCTCAACTGTTTATGAATGAAATTATTGCAAATGAATTCATTTGTGTTATTAATTATATCAATTCTCAAACTCGAGAGATTGTTTTCAAGAGTAACAATCAACTTTTGATTAATATTAATTTCAATATTTAACAATTTGTATCCTAACCTGGTAAGTAAACTCCTAGTCACGTGTGTGTGTGTATCTTGTCTATAAATTAAATTTTCAATAGGAATAGTTGAATGTATGATATGACTCGGTAAAACGCCTGCTTTTCTACATTTTAGCAGGAAAATCCTTCTATTACGTTCCTTTGCCAACTTCATCTTAGTTTTAGACCATCTCTTCAACAAACCAACTGCATATATCCCATAGGTGGACTGAATATCATTGAAAAACCCCATCTTGCATAAAGCTGAAAAGCGAAAAACGCCGTGATCGTTGCTGATCAATTAGAATACAAACTGAAAAATATCTTATTGGGGATTGCAGCATAAGAGGAAAAATACACTCTATTCAATTCTCCAAGCTTTCGTAAATCTTTATTTACATCATCAGGGAACTACAATAAGGAAAGAAAAACATAAATTATAAAAAGTGTTCATAAAAACATTTCTACAACTTACATTGATCGAGATTGCATCATTGATCTTGAACACAGGAAAAGTGCACAACAGAAAATCATTGAAGAAATAGGTCCAGTCGGCAATACATTTGCCAATTACTGGTAAACATTTTTATTAAAACATTATAAAAAAGTTAAAAAGTTTAAAAAACATTTAAAATCGAGAATCCACACACCCACGCGGACTTGTGAGAATAATGGCGGAAACTAAAAATGTCAGGTTAAGTACACCAGTCATCATTACTAAATGAATGAAAAGAATCGATCTTTGCAATGACGCGAGACACTGAAACAATCGAATTGAAACTTTAAAGAGAATACAAGGGTGGTACCAAAATTATGGAAATGTATTTGAGTAATCATTCCAATGAAAAAATTATTTTAATCACGAGAATTAGTATGTGATTATTAATGTTATTAATTATTATTATAAATATTTTATGGAGCTAATATTAATGGGGGAACACCTACAAAAAGGGAACACCTACAAAAAAAGGGGAACACCTACCATGATGCCACAAGTAAGAAACTAGTGAGAATTATTCATATTATCATTATTATTATTGTTGTCATTAATATGGAGACAATTGTGCTTATCAAGCGTTAGAAGGAGGGAGTAGAGATTACTCAAATTTTGAATGTCGGTCTTCTTATTCATACAACCTTCTTCCTGGAAGATGAAAGCCATTTCCAAAAACAGTCTTTTATTATAACTTCTCTCACGAGAAAGGATTTTAACTCCCTCAAAATCAATGACATGATCCAAAGAGGAGACATGATTAGCCAGAGAACATCTTTCAGGATGTAACCTTATATCACTCTTATGGAGGGATACACGGCTTGAAATTTTTTGGGAAGTTTGACCAATATATGATAGACCACAACTGCTACAACAAAGCTTATAAACAACATTACTACAATCCACAACAGGTATCCTGTCTTTCAAAGGACTATAAATTGACTTAACAATCAAGGAACTCCTGGAGGCAAACCTAACATTTTGTAAGTATTGTGAAAAAATTCTAGCAAGTCTAGGCGTAATTTCCTTTATATAAGGCAGAGAAACCGTTAAATCGGAAGGAATCGTTCTGGAGGATGAGAGAGGATCCAACTCAGTTGCACCTGCTGCGTCAATTGAATGTATTGAGGTTTGTGACAAAACAGAAGACGTATTGAAGATGATCTTTCTCAGTAACTGTTTTGGATAGGAATTGTCAAGGAACAAATTAAAGAGAATATTACGATTCTTATTTCTAAATACAGGGTCAGAGAGGTTCATAACTCTAGCTGTCATTTGTTTAACCAAGTTAACCTTTATGCTAAATTTATGGTAAGAATTGTAGTTGAGATATCTCCCAGAGCTACTTTGTTTTCTATACCAATCAATTATAATCACATTATCAGGAGACCTAGTCCATAAAGTATCTAAAAAGGGGACAGCCATGTTAGAGTTTTCTGTTTCGATAGTAAACTGAATGTAAGGATCATAACTATTAAAGGTGAAAAGGAGATCTTCAGTGGAGTCCACAGGGCAAGCTAGGATTATATCATCTACATATTTCTTGATGAAAGGCACATTGAAAGGAAGTACCGGAAGGACCACGTCCAACAGATCATCCATTACATAGCACGCTAATATCGGAGAAATACTAGCACCCATAGGAGTACCAAAAGTCTGTTTGTAAATATTTATAATAATAATTAATAACATTAATAATCACATACTAATTCTCGTGATTAAAATAATTTTTTCATTGGAATGATTACTCAAATACATTTCCATAATTTTGGTACCACCCTTGTATTCTCTTTAAAGTTTCAATTCGATTGTTTCAGTGTCTCGCGTCATTGCAAAGATCGATTCTTTTCATTCATTTAGTAATGATGACTGGTGTACTTAACCTGACATTTTTAGTTTCCGCCATTATTCTCACAAGTCCGCGTGGGTGTGTGGATTCTCGATTTTAAATGTTTTTTAAACTTTTTAACTTTTTTATAATGTTTTAATAAAAATGTTTACCAGTAATTGGCAAATGTATTGCCGACTGGACCTATTTCTTCAATGATTTTCTGTTGTGCACTTTTCCTGTGTTCAAGATCAATGATGCAATCTCGATCAATGTAAGTTGTAGAAATGTTTTTATGAACACTTTTTATAATTTATGTTTTTCTTTCCTTATTGTAGTTCCCTGATGATGTAAATAAAGATTTACGAAAGCTTGGAGAATTGAATAGAGTGTATTTTTCCTCTTATGCTGCAATCCCCAATAAGATATTTTTCAGTTTATATATATATATATATATATATATATATATATATATATATATATATATATATTGTGACATATATATGTATATTCAGTACGTTAGGATGTCATATTTATAATTTATATATGTATATACATATAGGTTATTAGTATTTATGTTATTATTAATGCATAGAAAAATTTATTATAATGATATTGTTTTATTTTTGTTATTGTATTTCTTCGGTGAGCATGAGGTACTCTGTACACCCTTTGGATTCTGGCAGAAATTTTAACTCTTATCTCATATATTTTATCTATGGTTTTTTTTATATATTTAATAGTGACCTTCAATATTTTACCTGGAGTCTTTATCTGATGCGCTTATGGATAAAATTCTCAATAAGATAGTCTACCTTGCATCTCACTGTGAGAACAGATGTTATGCATATCAGTTGAAAAAGAAGTAAGTAAAAACATTCTTTTAGTGAACAGCTTTAATAACATAATAAATAGTATTGATCAGAAAATATGTGTATGACATTGAACAGAATAATTAATTAATGAAATGCTTATATACAAATATACAATTGGGAAAAGAAATGAAAAACTTCATTCGAAAAAACAAAGGTAAGTACTATAGTTTGATTTACTTTTTATCAGATCTGTATTTTAAGCTTTAAATTAGTTTAGATGTTTTTTAATACTTTTCATAATATATCACAGATACAAATCTATGATAATAAATGTAATGTTAAAGTTGGTACCAACAATACGAAAAAACCACACTAACCTTTTAAAACCCCACTAGTTTCCTTCTTGAAATGCTGTCTTCAAAAAAAACCTGCCTTGCAGATTTTCCGTCCAGGTGACGCTGTTTCTCTTCTAGGAGCCAATTCTTGATGTATACTACATATTTGATTATTTTCTCATAATTAGATTTCTTGCAATCTTAATAATTCTTCTAGCAACTTTTTAATTAAGTTTAGTTCCAAGTTAACTTAATATTTGATTTGGATATTGTATCCAGTTTCTGTTCTTTTATAATAACTTATTATATATCTTATTTTGTAGTTTATATGTAATCTCTTACTATTCACTGGATAGTTAGAACTTCATTTGCTACTTCCATTTATGTTTTAGGAGTTTTTAAAACATAATTTTGCTAATTTCATCTGAATTTTGTTATAATTATAGTAATATATCCTCTCTCGTTAATCACCAAACATCTACTAACGCTTCCTCAATCAACAACTTCCTTTTGTCTTTTTTCTGGTTGCTATATAAATTCATGTGTATGCTGATTTCCTATTTACTATCGAATTCTTAAGTTTTTAATTTTATTTAGTGTCTATTTCTACATTCTTTTAATGATATTTCCTATCTATCGTAAGCTTTATTATTTATAAATATTATTTGAGTATTTTTATAATCCTATAAATGGTCTTAATTGTTTATATATTCAATATAAACATTTTATCTAAAACTTCTTATATTTATAAAACTACAACATGAATTCAATTTAAGTTATGTCCATATCAATTTTTGAATATTCTTTATACCTCATTTATAATTCATTTACTTAAACGTTTCTTTATTATTTTCATTTTCATCCCTAAATAATAATATCATTAATTATATGACAACAAAAATTCATATATTTTCTGACGCAATAAAGTTGAATTCTATGGTTCTGCATCTTTTTTAAACTCTCGTGTAATTTATCTGAATTGCGATTTCTGACGTCCACGTCAAAATGAAATATAACCAAACAATTTCGTAGATGTTGAATGATTATGAAATAATCTGTTAATTTTAAAACAGCTGTTACTAATTGTTCAAATAATCTTACTGAATATGCATTGCACGAGTCCTTTATTTGAGACGTTTATAATTATATGTTGATATTTACTATGTACAGAACTACATAAATGATTTCTAACTATGATGAATACAAGGTAAGTCTTTTTTGTGGATTATCAATATTTCCTGTTAACAAATGTATAAATATCGCATTCTACCATGAACTGATTACTTTATCGCTAAATTCCCTTGCCTTGAGATTGTATATTAAACAGTTTTTCTTATATCTTATTATGTACATGTGAGAGTAAGATTTTTAATCATCTGAGCATCGTATATTTTCTCTTATATATTTTATTTATACTTATCTATAGGTTATAATATATATATATATATATATATATATATATATATATATATATATATATATATATCCTCATCATCAGGGAAACTAGAATGAAAAAACAACAGTTAAATACTGTGGTCAAAGAGAATAATTAAAAATGAAATTTACAACCACGTGTGTACTTACCTCCGAAGTGAGGTTAGATTCCATAAAGATGTAAAATCGTAAGCTACAAGTCGTAAATTGTGGAATATTTAAGTAGGAATTAAACCAACGGCCTAATCAATCGTGTCATAGCAACAATTGTAATTGTCGCAGCATTTTATAAAATAAAACCATTGATCCTATCTTCATGTGTCACCACACTAAACGCCGGCGAGGAAATGATATATTTTGCCTCCAAAAGGGAAGTGGCAAGAGACAAACAGTGTTACCAACGTCAACAATGAGCTGTGGGACAATGCCACTATTTTCGTAATGGCAGCTGTAGGGCAAACAATTGGTGTAATGAGAAGATGTAATATTGTTGAAAAGAGGAAGAGAGAAAGAAATTGTGAGACAGAGCTAGGAGAACGCTCTCATTTTTATTATGTTCAGAGTGCATAGAGAACATCACTTCGTTTGGACTAACACAAAGGAAGAAAAGAGAAGACAACAGAAAAGAATATTAATATGTAATAACAAATATAGTAATTAAGTAATATAATAGTTCTCCAATCTGAGTGTATCTACCAACACCAATACACTCAAAATTAGGTTTAATTAATTATTTGTTTACTTGAATGTATCTACCAACACCAACACATTCAAAGTAAGTTTTTTATTATTATTATTATTGAATTAAGGTAATAAGGGTGGTGTTGTCAGGAGCAACATAGTTATTTCCCACCACTTGATGTGCAAAATTAGTATCTAAGGACAACAAAAATGAGTAAATCTCACTTAAGTGATCAATATCAGTTTTCCTGTTAATTACATTATTGTTTTGTGAAATAAAAGCCATTTCCAAGAATGATCTTTTCGTTTTGTTAGACTCAGTCGCTAACACCTTCACAGCCTCATAATTCATCTGATGATCAAGAGAATTTACATGAAAAGCTAACGCGCACCTCTCTGGGTGTAATCTAGCATCACTCTTATGTGAAACTATACGGCTAGATAGAGATCTTAAAGTCTGTCCGATATATTGTTTATCACAATCTCTGCAAGGAACACTGTACACCACGTTAGTAAGTGAAGTCAAGGGGTCTTTATCTTTAACTCTAGAGTAAATCGATCTGATTGAAAGAACAGTTTTATTAGCAATTTTAAAATCACCACATGAACGGAGCAATCTGGCAAGTCTCGGAGTTATGTCACTTATATATGGCAAAGTAGCGAAAACCGGTCGAGAAGGGGACACATCAGTTCCAACATCCGTCTGGGCTAAGTTAGGATGGCTATCTTCATGCAACAAATCCACAGCATTAGATGTGCTGAATAATATCTTATTCAATAAAGGTCTTGGATAAGAGTTATCCAAGAAAAGGTTAAGTAAAATATTAAGATTTTTATTATGAAAAACATTATTTGAAATTCTGAGTACTCTCTGCTTCATTTGTTTAACCAAATTCACTTTCATGGAATGTTTGTGGTAGGAGTGATAATTAAGATATCTACCAGAGCTGCATGGCTTCCTGTACCAATCTATAATAATTTTATTGTTGTTACGAATAAATTTTGTATCTAAGAAAGGTACGGAATTCTCGAAGTCTTCCATTTCGATTGTGAATTGGATATTAAGATCAAAGCTATTAAATGTATCTAGAAGTTCATCAAGGCCTTCTCGAGGAAGTGCCAAAATAATGTCATCAACATACTTTTTTATAAAAAAAGGAGTAAAAGAAAGAACAGGTATGACTGTATCCAGAACATCGTCCATGACATATGCTGCTAAGATAGGAGAAATTGACGCTCCCATTGGAGTACCAAAAGTTTGTTTGTAAATTTTGTTATTAAAGGAAAAATAAGTATTATCAAAAAGAAAAACTATTAATTCAAGAAAAGCTTCCTTCGGGATGGAGCAATGGACACTGATACGATCCCAACCCTTATCGATAGCTCTCAAACAAGCATCAAGATAAACATTACTGAACAACGAGACCACATCCAAACTGGCCAGAACATAATTTTCTGGAATTTCTAAGTTATTAAACTTTTCAGAGACTTCAAAAGAGTCTTTGATAAAATACAAATTATCATAATCATACGCTTTCGTCAGTATTTCTGTGCAGAACTGTGCAATATTTTCTGTGGGGGCTCCTATGGAAGCCACTATCGGTCTTACAGAGAGAACTGGTTTATGAATTTTCGGAAGAGAGTAAAATTTAGGAGGGACACCATGGTAGCTCATGAGTTTTTTCTTAACTGTTATGTCAATGTAATGTTTATTACATAAAGATTTAATTAGGTTGTTACCCTTTCTTTGAATAGAGGAAGTAGGGTCACTAGACAGTTCTACATAAGAACTGTTATTTAAAACAATATCATTAGACAATTCAATATATTGATGTCTGTCCATAATGACAGTAACATTGCCCTTATCGGATTGAGTAAGAATCAAATGAGGGTTCGCCTTTAAGAAGGCTTTAGATTTAAGTAAAAGGTTATGAAAAAAAGAATTATTATGTGGTTGTTTTATGTAATTAGTAATAATATTAGTGGCTCTAGCTACCGTGATGTTTCTCATTTTCGAGTCTGTGATTGTGGAAGTGATATAGTCTACATCTGATAAAATTGATTTAATTGAAATATCCTTCAAAATGACTGGATCTACACTAAACTTTGGGCCCAAAGCTAAAAACTGTGAAATATCATCAGGTATAGTGGTATTAGAAATATTTCTCAACCAACCCTCTCTTGATTTTAACAATAATTTAAATTGATCACCTTGTAATTTATTAAGTTTATGTATATTATTATATTTAATATTATGAAAAAGTTTATTATAAGTAACCTGCTGTTTACTTGCAAAGTTTTGAAAGTGAAATTCACTAGATAAAGAAACTATTGTCCTTTTCAAAGATGACAAAGTTGATTCCAATCTACTAATCAGTGAATGGTTATTAGAAATTTCAATATTAAGAAGCTTTATCCCTAACCTGTAATCAATCCCTGTTTTCTTGTGAATGTCCTGTCTCATCAGGAGGTCGTCAATTGGTCTAATAGCCTCCTGATGAGACAGGACATTCACAAGAAAACAGGGATTGATTACAGGTTAGGGATAAAGCTTCTTAATATTGAAATTTCTAATAACCATTCACTGATTAGTAGATTGGAATCAACTTTGTCATCTTTGAAAAGGACAATAGTTTCTTTATCTAGTGAATTTCACTTTCAAAACTTTGCAAGTAAACAGCAGGTTACTTATAATAAACTTTTTCATAATATTAAATATAATAATATACATAAACTTAATAAATTACAAGGTGATCAATTTAAATTATTGTTAAAATCAAGAGAGGGTTGGTTGAGAAATATTTCTAATACCACTATACCTGATGATATTTCACAGTTTTTAGCTTTGGGCCCAAAGTTTAGTGTAGATCCAGTCATTTTGAAGGATATTTCAATTAAATCAATTTTATCAGATGTAGACTATATCACTTCCACAATCACAGACTCGAAAATGAGAAACATCACGGTAGCTAGAGCCACTAATATTATTACTAATTACATAAAACAACCACATAATAATTCTTTTTTTCATAACCTTTTACTTAAATCTAAAGCCTTCTTAAAGGCGAACCCTCATTTGATTCTTACTCAATCCGATAAGGGCAATGTTACTGTCATTATGGACAGACATCAATATATTGAATTGTCTAATGATATTGTTTTAAATAACAGTTCTTATGTAGAACTGTCTAGTGACCCTACTTCCTCTATTCAAAGAAAGGGTAACAACCTAATTAAATCTTTATGTAATAAACATTACATTGACATAACAGTTAAGAAAAAACTCATGAGCTACCATGGTGTCCCTCCTAAATTTTACTCTCTTCCGAAAATTCATAAACCAGTTCTCTCTGTAAGACCGATAGTGGCTTCCATAGGAGCCCCCACAGAAAATATTGCACAGTTCTGCACAGAAATACTGACGAAAGCGTATGATTATGATAATTTGTATTTTATCAAAGACTCTTTTGAAGTCTCTGAAAAGTTTAATAACTTAGAAATTCCAGAAAATTATGTTCTGGCCAGTTTGGATGTGGTCTCGTTGTTCAGTAATGTTTATCTTGATGCTTGTTTGAGAGCTATCGATAAGGGTTGGGATCGTATCAGTGTCCATTGCTCCATCCCGAAGGAAGCTTTTCTTGAATTAATAGTTTTTCTTTTTGATAATACTTATTTTTCCTTTAATAACAAAATTTACAAACAAACTTTTGGTACTCCAATGGGAGCGTCAATTTCTCCTATCTTAGCAGCATATGTCATGGACGATGTTCTGGATACAGTCATACCTGTTCTTTCTTTTACTCCTTTTTTTATAAAAAAGTATGTTGATGACATTATTTTGGCACTTCCTCGAGAAGGCCTTGATGAACTTCTAGATACATTTAATAGCTTTGATCCTAATATCCAATTCACAATCGAAATGGAAGACTTCGAGAATTCCGTACCTTTCTTAGATACAAAATTTATTCGTAACAACAATAAAATTATTATAGATTGGTACAGGAAGCCATGCAGCTCTGGTAGATATCTTAATTATCACTCCTACCACAAACATTCCATGAAAGTGAATTTGGTTAAACAAATGAAGCAGAGAGTACTCAGAATTTCAAATAATGTTTTTCATAATAAAAATCTTAATATTTTACTTAACCTTTTCTTGGATAACTCTTATCCAAGACCTTTATTGAATAAGATATTATTCAGCACATCTAATGCTGTGGATTTGTTGCATGAAGATAGCCATCCTAACTTAGCCCAGACGGATGTTGGAACTGATGGGTCCCCTTCTCGACCGGTTTTCGCTACTTTGCCATATATAAGTGACATAACTCCGAGACTTGCCAGATTGCTCCGTTCATGTGGTGATTTTAAAATTGCTAATAAAACTGTTCTTTCAATCAGATCGATTTACTCTAGAGTTAAAGATAAAGACCCCTTGACTTCACTTACTAACGTGGTGTACAGTGTTCCTTGCAGAGATTGTGATAAACAATATATCGGACAGACTTTAAGATCTCTATCTAGCCGTATAGTTTCACATAAGAGTGATGCTAGATTACACCCAGAGAGGTGCGCGTTAGCTTTTCATGTAAATTCTCTTGATCATCAGATGAATTATGAGGCTGTGAAGGTGTTAGCGACTGAGTCTAACAAAACGAAAAGATCATTCTTGGAAATGGCTTTTATTTCACAAAACAATAATGTAATTAACAGGAAAACTGATATTGATCACTTAAGTGAGATTTACTCATTTTTGTTGTCCTTAGATACTAATTTTGCACATCAAGTGGTGGGAAATAACTATGTTGCTCCTGACAACACCACCCTTATTACCTTAATTCAATAATAATAATAATAATAAAAAACTTACTTTGAATGTGTTGGTGTTGGTAGATACATTCAAGTAAACAAATAATTAATTAAACCTAATTTTGAGTGTATTGGTGTTGGTAGATACACTCAGATTGGAGAACTATTATATTACTTAATTACTATATTTGTTATTACATATTAATATTCTTTTCTGTTGTCTTCTCTTTTCTTCCTTTGTGTTAGTCCAAACGAAGTGATGTTCTCTATGCACTCTGAACATAATAAAAATGAGAGCGTTCTCCTAGCTCTGTCTCACAATTTCTTTCTCTCTTCCTCTTTTCAACAATATTACATCTTCTCATTACACCAATTGTTTGCCCTACAGCTGCCATTACGAAAATAGTGGCATTGTCCCACAGCTCATTGTTGACGTTGGTAACACTGTTTGTCTCTTGCCACTTCCCTTTTGGAGGCAAAATATATCATTTCCTCGCCGGCGTTTAGTGTGGTGACACATGAAGATAGGATCAATGGTTTTATTTTATAAAATGCTGCGACAATTACAATTGTTGCTATGACACGATTGATTAGGCCGTTGGTTCAATTCCTACTTAAATATTCCACAATTTACGACTTGTAGTTTACGATTTTACATCTTTATGGAATCTAACCTCACTTCGGAGGTAAGTACACACGTGGTTGTAAATTTCATTTTTAATTATTCTCTTTGACCACAGTATTTAACTGTTGTTTTTTTCATTCTAGTTTCCCTGATGATGAGGACAAACATCCTCGAAAGCTTGGACATTTTCCGCTAAGAGTATATCTTTTCCAATTTTTTGCTGCAATCCCCAATAATCACTAGTTTTATTCCTAACTAGTCAGCAAAGACTATCTTTCTTCTATATATATATATATATATATATATATATATATATATAAATATATATATATATATATATATTGAACTTTGATTTAATTTATTTATTATTATTATTATATTTATTTATTTATTTCTACCCTTCGAGTTCAGGCATTGATTGATTTATTCCGCTTGAGTAAATAAAATGAAACACATTAATTCCAATGACTTAATTTTTTTAAAGAAAATTTTATTTTTATATATATAACAGATACGCCTATGACATTATCAAACCACAGTCACAAATGAGAACATCCACCATCCTATGCGCATGCTCAATTAAATACGAATTGATGCGAGAGAAACCGAACGCTTCTTAGAGATGCTTACCAGTTATATGTGTATTATATAAATAAAATTCGTTTCTTTGTAACGCTGGTGATGTACGTAGCATAAAAGAATTTATGTGTGAAAATTACATATATACAGATATTTAAAATGTTCAGAAGAAATGGGTTATAATCTATACATGCATTTGGAAATATTATATCTATTTATTTAAATGCACATTATTTATTACAGAATGAAAAACATGCATGTAGGCCTTTTTTAATAATCTCAGAATTTTATCTAATGAATAAACTACATAAAGTCTTTTTCCTTTTTAGTTAGATCGATCATATGGACGCAAGAACTATTATACACATGGAAATAGTCACTGAATTTAAATTAGTTTGTTATTATTAATATTGGCCAATAATATTTAAAAAATACTGATCAGAAACTGGATATACACACATGTGAGTGTTCGTAGTTTTATATATACGATGAATCTTTAGCTTTTATACTTATTTGTTGCGATAAAACTTGAAATTTGTTGTAAAATTTTCCTTCTCATCCTCTCTGCTTCGACGCCAAACCCAATCTACCAACGCTTCCCCCAGATCGTCAATTTTTTAATCAATAAATAAACTATTGTTTCTCAGCTCACTGTTTTTATACAACGTTTTGATTCATTATAATTTATCAAATTTGTCCTGTCATATTACACCAATGATATTCTTTCTTGAGCTGTAGAATTCTATTCACATTTATAGCACTTTATGAAAGTCTTGAAAACCAATATGATTGTGAATTTCACTTAAAGAAGTCTGTTTTTTCTTTAATTCAAACGAATTTCAATACAATAAGTCTTTTACAAATAGTGAAATTCATGGTTATATTTCGATGTTACAATGTCAACCCTTGTTTTGAAACTTGTGACAATTTTGAAATAACATTTACATTTATAAACATAAATTTTTTTATCTGACATATATATATATATATATCTTGCTTTCATTATTTGAACTATCCAAATTTTATAGTTTCAAATATTTACCTATATCTATCACCATCTTATGATTCATTTCCTACATAAAATTGTTACCAAATTTTGACATATAATTACATTTATGTCATTTTATATTTTATTAGCTTGACTAAATCTTTATAATAAATATGAATATTATTTTTATTATTACTGTTCAGCTAATAGTTATATTAAATTAGATAACTAAAGCTTGTTTATTTTCAGATAAACAGCTGATTCCTTTGTGATAAACAAACATCCATATTGGGCAGATTTGATGTTTTCTTCTATACTTGTTAAGCGTTTTCAAATTTTAAGACACTTATTAAGGTAATTTCTTTATATTTATTGTTACTCTTTTTAATTATTATAAACAAATGATTTGATATAATATGAATTTATATGAATTTTTACTTATGATTGTTGTTTTTTAATGTGTTCTTTATTTACATAGTTTCAATCCATTTTAAATACTAAGCAAGATATCCTCAATCAGCTAATGTTCTTTAATATATAATATATGTGGTTCAATATATATATATATATATATATATATATATATATATATATATATATATATATATATATATAATAACTTTTCACACTCGGAAAAAGTTTTTTTTAATTCATTTATTTAACAAAAGTTACAACTTTCAAGATTCAAAGTAGATATATAAACTAAACAATTCAAAAGGTAAAAACTACAATGTAAGCAAAAATAACGTTCAACAATTTATAAAATAACAGGTGATTACACAATATACTGATTAAGCAATTTATTTAATATGTAGCAAGGCATTTAAAGTATATAACACCTCCCCCCTTAGATTGAGGCACCCCCTGGAAGTTGAATTTTCTTTTCTTGTAATTCCATTGGAGTTTCTTCTGATTTCCTTCTTTCTTGAATTTCCTTTAAGAGTAGCCAAATAATTATCAATATTGCGCTAGAATATAGAAATACAATCCATATGCTAGGAATGTGGAGATTTAATTTTTCTTCATTTATTGGTGCCAATCTTTGCGAAGATATTTCTTTTAAATTTAATTTTTTCAAATTTATTTCCAAAGGTTGGATTTTAATTATGTCAAAACGTGTCTGAAGTTTATGCAGTACCAGAGGTTGAACAAAAGTTCTATCTTGAATTATTAATTCTTGGTTTTTAAAAGTTATTTTACATGGCGAGTTTTTGATTAGGAAAATTCCTTTTAAAATTTTGATTTCTGTGTCTTCTGAACATTTAATTATCAATTTTTCTTCTTTTGGAAATACAGCTGGGTATTGGTTTATTTCTGGTATAATTGCCAAATGATTTTCAATAATTTTGATTTTAGTGTATTCGCAGTTAGTAGAGTTCTCCATTAATAATATTTGTTCTTCACATAACTGTTTATTATTGTCTTGAAGGTGTAAAGCACATTTAAAAGTTTCGCTTCTTGTACAAATGGCACATAACGGCACATGTTCTTCACATAACTGTTTATTATTGTCTTGAAGGTGTGAAGCACATTGAAAACTTTCGCTTCTTGTACAAATATCGTTTAGAGGTTTTATCTGTGTATCAGATCTTAGCAAATACTTTGAATTTGGTATTATTATTACGAATTCTGATTCTAATTTGGTAGGTATAGGTAATAAATAAAATAATTCAAACTCAATATTAAAATCTATGGGAATTGATAAAAAATAGTCTATTCTATTTTTACTTACTCAACATGTTATATCTAAAATTGATTCGAAGTTTAAAATATTCTCGTATTTCAATTCCAACGGTAATTGTAATTTATAATACGAAGGTATTTTTTGCAACTCTGTAAATAATTCCTTTGATTTAATTATACTCGAATGCAATGTCCTTAGTTTGCAGAATGAACAGGAAATCTCTACAGTTTTTATTATATCTAATATTACATTATAAATACTTAAAACTTAATTCAACATTGTTTAATGAAAATATAATTCTCATGTAGCACGTGTAGTATATCATATCCTTTGTAGAAAAACTTGATTTGTTTTAAATGTTCTAATAATAAACTTATTCTGTAATGAGAGTATAAGGTTACTTCCTAGGTCGTTTCATATTTGAAATATGAATATCTTCAGCGGTATTAAAATGACGTGTTACAATTTTCGCAGATTGATTTTTTCAGTTTACGACTTTTATTTTTTCAGGTTCTTATCTATTTTTTGTCTTACTTTTAATCTGCTTATTTTTGACAAATACATTTGTAGGTAGAGGGTCTGGAAGGTCTTCTCTACTTTCATTAGCTTTTGAAATAACTTTATCTTCAGTTTCTTGCAATAGTTTATTTATTTTACAATAAAGTAATTTCATTTTTTCTTTGTGATTATGAATATAATTTTTTACTAATTGTCGATCAGTGTCTAATTCAAAAGAAGAGTTATTCTCTAAATGACCTGTAATAATTTCGTACGGTTTTAGTTTTGTTACTGAGTGGATACTATTATTATATGCCAAAAGAGCATAATTTAGTTTTATTTCAATAGGTTCTTTCGTAAATTCGGTCTGATTATTTAAAGGTCTAATATGCTCAATAATTGTTGAATTAAATCGTTCGGCAATGCCGTTTGCTTCAGGATGTTGTGAACTGAAAAAATGAGTTTGAATTTTTTGAGTTTCTAATAAATCTTTTACCAAACTATTTTTTAATTCTCTTCCGTTATCGGATATTATTTGTTCTGTTATACAATGATGGGTGAAATATCTAATTAAATTATTAACTAAATACCTTGGGCTGAGTTCAATTTATACAACTGCCCGAATTTTGAAAATGAGTCTATAATAGTTAGAAATTTCGTATTTTCTAAAGTAATAGTGTCTAAATGTATTATTTGAAATGGTTTAATAGCTGTTGGGGTAATATTAAAATATGGTTTCACGGGTTTGCGGTCATATTTTGTTATTTGACATATTTCGCATTCGTTAATGTACGTTTGAATAGAAGATCTTTGATTAGGCCAATAGTATCGAGATTTTATATTATTTTCGGTTTCATCTAATTCTCTATGATTCCGTTTACCTTCAAGATAGTTTTGTATTACTTCTTTGATTTCATTTAGAGGGATGTCAATTAATTTTTTATTACATTTGATAAATGAAATGTGTGAATTTTTGAAATATGTTTGTATAATAGGGCTGAATTTTTCGTATAAGGGATCTTCAAAATAAATATGATATTTTGCTTTTGGTGCTACATATTCTTTCACAAAATCTATTACGTCTTGTTCAAAGTTATTTTTAGAAAATTGTACTAGAATTTTTTGCTTAGATTCATATAATTCAATTATAGTTGGAGTAGCTGGTTCAACATTAACTTCAGAGATTATAATTTGATTTTTTCCCACACTTACTGCAGATTCCGAAATAGGTATTCCTGCAATAGGATTTTCTATGTTAGTGTGAATGGTATTATTAACGTCATTAAAGTCTTCAGCTTCTACAATAAGTGATTCGGTTTCTACATTTCTATTTTTTGTATTATTTGAAAGCGAGTCATTAAATTTTTCCATAAAAACTAATAATTTTTTGGAGGATTATCCGAAGAATTTACTTCATTCATATTTAGCTGGATTCGTGATAAACAGTCACTATTAGTGTTCATTGCACCTTTTTTGTACCCTATATCATAGTCGTATTCTACGAGTTTCAACCGTCATCTAATTTAGAATTGGGTTCATTCAAATAAAATAACCATTGAAGTAGTATATGATCTGATCTGATCTGAATTACTATAGTGAATTTTCTTCCGAAAAGATATGAGCGGAAATATTTGCAAGGAGTGCCTTTTCAATTGTTGAATAATGTACTTCAGAATCATTAAGTGTTCTGCTAGCATATGCCACAGGTGAATCGGTTCCGATTTTTCCTTGGCTAAGAACAGCGCCTAGAGCAAAATTGCTTGCGTCTGTTGTGAGATTAAATGTACGAGAAAAGTCGGGTATTGTAAAATAGGATCATTTAATAACATATTCTTACAAGTATCAAAACAATTAATATAATCAGAATCTTTTATGTTAATTACTGCATTTTTCTTAAGACGATTAGTTAAAGGTTTAGTCAGTTTTGAAAAATCTTTATTGAATTTTCTATAATATCCAAGAAGTCCGAGAAAAGCTTTAATTTCTTTACTAGGTTTTGGTATGGGAAATATTTGAATAGCACTTATTTTATCGGGATTTGGTTTTACACCTTCAGGGGTAACAATATGTCCCAAATAAGCTACTTCTTTTCTCAAAAATTCGTATTTGTCAATTTGTATTTTAAAATTCGATTCGCGTAACCTTTTAAATACCCCTTTTAAATTATTTATGTGTTCTTGCAAGCTTGTACTAAATATAATTATATCGTCAAAATAAACTAAACATTTTTCGTTTTGGATACCTCTTAGAATGTTGTCCATCACTCTTTGAAAAGTTGCTGGAGCTTCCTTTAGTCCGAATGGCATTCTCAAAAATTCCCAGTGGCCATTTTCAGTAGTAAAAGCCGTTTTGGGTATATCTTCTTCAGCCATCTCAATTTGGTGAAAACCGGAGGCAAGATCCAGGGTAGTGAAATATTGGCAACATCCTAATTTATCCAAAAGATTGGTTATGTTTGGTAATGGATATCTATCTCCAATAGTTATTTCGTGAGGCTTGCGATAGTCTTCGACGACTCTGAATTTTTGTTTACCGGTGGAATCTAATTTTTTTGGAACGACTCATATACTACTCGGGCACGGTGAGTATGAGGCTCTTATGATATTTTGATCTAACATACTCTGTATTTGATTTTGGACTTCTTTTTTATATACTTCTGGATATCTGTACGATTTAGTATGAATAGGTACATCATTTGTAGTTTTTATTTGATGCTTGATTTTACTCGTAAAAATTAGTTGATTACCATCAACATGAAAAATGTCAGAATACTCTTTAATTAATTTAAGAATAGCATTGCGTTCTTCAGAATTCATATGTTCTGTTCGAACTTTATTATTATCAAATTTGAATTTTTCTGCATAAATAGCATTAAAATTAGGGCTCAAGGTTTATTCGTATTCGTCGAACTGTTCAACCTCTAAAGGAGCACTTAAATCTACTTTAAAATATGACTTAGACGAATTTAAAATAGTACATACAGCTTGACTATTTTCCGCTCGTGTAGACATTCGGGAATTTCTAATTTTCCTATTTTTGTATAAGGTATAATTATATCGCCGTTATTAATATTATCAATATTCAATTTAATTATTCGTTCAGTTCGCGTAGGCACTACTATACAATTCGTGTTCTCGCTTCTGATTTTAAAATAATTTATTTTTATTTCACTGCAAGGCGGAATTAAAACATTATTTACTAAATCAATAGTTGCCTTCCATTTTTCAGATTATCTAAACCTAATAACCAATCAAAATGGTTGTGAAATCGAAAAATACAATATTCTAAGTTCATTTTATTTTTTATTTTAAATATATTTGAAGTTGGAATTGCTGTACACTAATCTTGTTGACTTGAGCCTAAAGCAGAAGTTACTTTGAAAGATTTTTTCATAATCGATTTTGAAAAATATTTTTTGCAATTTCAGATGTTACAAAGGATTTTGTACTACCTGTGTCAATAATTACTTTTAAATTTTGTTCAGGAAATATTATGTACTGTAATTCACTTTCATAATTCGTAAAACTAAACATTTCTACGTGTCTGTCTCTTCCGAGGCAATTTCCTCTAAAAAGCAATTTTCAACATCAGTGGGACGTTCAGTATCGTCCATGTTATGCAATTCTTCCGAAATAAAAATTTTTCTTTTATCTACGAAATGCGATTGATTTTGGCCATTATTTTTAGTCTGTACATTAGGTTTATTGTACGTATTAGAAGTAGATACTCATTGGAGTAGGTTTTTGAAATTGATAATTTCTATTAGGTTTGAAAACATTATTATTTCTATTCTGAAAATTTGTATCTCTACTTGTACTAGGTAAATTATTTTCATTGTTGAAATTTCTATTAAATTGTGGTTGATAATTACGTGGTAAATTTGGTCTGTTTACTGTTTGGTTATTAGGATAATTATTTCTGTTATGTGATGTAACATTAAATTGCGAGTTATTAAATGAATTTTTTGGATGTGTAATGTTGTTATTGTTACTTAAATAAACTTGAAAGTCATTCGTTAGAACATTTAAAGCTGAATTTAGATCGCTAGGATATTTGGTTAATTGTATTGAGAGGTTCCTATTCGCGTAATAATACTCTTAGTGCTAAATTTTTGAAATAGTTGCCTGAAATGGCTTGTTCACTTGCATTAGGGCGTGTCATTAATAATGATGTTTCCAGATTTAAAAGATGCTGTATCCTATTATAAAAGTCAAAAGGTGATTCATTTCCTTGTTTTAATTCCGATATTCCAATACTTAACGTGTAAATGGCTCGTTCATCAGAATATATGTTTAATAAAGCATCTTTCAAATTCTGCCAATTTGTTATACTACTGAAGTATTTATTGAGGCTTTGCCTTTGATTTTAGATAAAATACTAGACATCAAATATTCATTTTGAATGTCTGTTAAATCTACTGTATTGTAAAATTTATTTACTAATTTCTCAGATATTTCTATAAATCTTGGTAATAAGGCATTTTCACCATGGAATTCTGGAATCATGTCCAGATATTCCTTTTTCAATTGAGGTACTACTTGATCTACAGCCATGTTGTAAAATGTATTTATTTTAAATCTAGGTTTCGATAATTCAATATTTATTTTACGATAAGTTTGTGAGCCAGAATCTAAATCAGAATTAGAATCGGAGTTATCAGAGCTTTTGGAATTAAATAAACAATTTTTTCCTCCATACGACATAAAGTACTTACATCAAGAGTAGGACTGCGTTCGCCATCTAGTTGCACTTGTAGCTGGAATTGCCAATGCTCCCTTGAAATTCCTCTTCGTATGATCCCACTATCTTCGAGTTCAGCTACTTAATTCACTTAACCAAGAGTCCTAATAATTCACTTAAGATATGTTAATAAATCGTTGATACGAACTCATCAGATTCTGATGTTGATGTTCAATATAATGATAATGAAGATGAAGATGTCGATGAAGATATATGTTTGATATGTAATGATTATGGAATGTAATGAGAAGTGGTGCAGATGTACTCTATGCGGAAGATGGGCACATTCTGAATGCAGTGGATGGGATACACACGTGATGAAGGTCAGCGTTTTACTTAGATAGTTAGATTGTTTTTGTTTTTATTTTCTTTTTATTTCAATAAACAATATTTTGGTAAAAAACGCTTATTTGAAGTTTACTTAATTATATTTAAAGCATTTTTCTGCTTGACCGGTATTGCCCGCATAAGTGACCGGAATTCCCCTATCTGTATTACAATGCCAGTCAAATGCACATTTTTGTTTTTTTTGTTATCATGAAAGTATAGAAAACATTTTGAAAGATTTTCAGATCAAAAAAGTTTTTAAGTGCACTAGTGATTGCTATCTTAAAATTATTTGAAATTACGACTTATTTTTTTAATTAGAAAAAAAATTTTTCTTAAGTGACCGCCATTTACCCACTTTACCCTACTTTTAATTCACGAATGCCCGACCATACTTCCAGAATTATAAGACATAACTTATTGAAAAGAATTAATAAATGTTTAGAAGTATATGGTGGTAATTTTAAACAATTATTATAAAATTATTTGTGTAATATTAGTTTCAATTATTTATGTAAGTTATGAAATTAAATTAATATTTCAAATACCTAGTCAACGTTTTGATTATACACAATCAATAATCCTTTCAGAATTAATTACTTCTGGAAAAATTAGGATATATCACCTTAAATACTGAAAATCATAGCCCGCACTTTACTAAAGTTAAGAAAAGGAAATAATGAAATATATCAAAAGTGGTAGGATTTAGGTATAGAGAATACCAATACCAAACGAAATGGCATAAAAAATACATCTACAAATGTAATAAAATTCAGGGCGTTCCATCCAAACACTGTTACCAAAGCTTTTAGTCAATAAGCAATTAGATGGCTATTTTCTGGGCTATCGCCAATACGGAATAATTTGAAATTATAGCGTCAATCGCAGCAATAAAGACAGCTGTAGATTAAGAGATTGGTTGAGATCAAATAAGTCAAACAAAGAACTGATAAACTATCTAAATTTTTCAATGTGCCCATACCTGAAAAAATAAAACAAATTTTTTGAAACATATCTTTTCTAGTTTTCTGATCTAGCTGAACTTATCTGATACACTATCTCAGGTGCGTTTATGGTTAGGTTTTCGGATCCAGATTTCGAAAAAGATGAAAATATAGTGTGTTGAAGGACAAGTCAATTCTGTAGGATGGAACCGTTAAATACACCCTATATACAGGGTGCATGATTAGTGTGATAAAGTTGAATATCTTCTATGTACGTTGAGTTATCAACGTGAAAATTTTGGGGATTATAGCCATCATTAGTCTTCACATTATGAAATTATTTACAATGTTACAGGGTGTTCCAGAAAGCTGTGCCATATCAAAATAATTTTTTTTTAAATTAAACACCCTATATTTCACTCCATATTTGGAATTCGCTTGACTTCCCCATTACAACAATATAGGGTTACGATGTGTTCTACGGGGTATTTAAAAAATTATAACCAATTTTCCATAAAAATCGTGAAAAGTTCAATACCCTGTACAATGTAAAAGAAATTCACGAATGAAGATCTGTTTTTAATAGTCAAAATTCTGGACAGCTATTTATTTCGTTAATATTCATTGAATCTGATACAGGGTGAATCAAACTACATTATTTTCTGTTTTTTCAAATGGATCACACTGTATTTTATGTAAGTATTGAAAAGTACTACCAACATACTTATTTTTTTATAAAGCATTCTCTATACCTAAAATTCTTAGTTCTTGAGATATTTTGATGTTTCTCTGCAAAACATTGATTAGATACCCATCTAATCATTTAACAATTAATTGTGACTTGGCCATGGTTTATTTGTCAAAAGCTGATATTTTATCATAGCTGTTTGGACCAATAGAGATTACATTACAAACATAAGGAAAAAACCAGTATATTACAAATTAATTAGAGGAGCAAAACCAAAAAAAACAATCCTATTTTACTACAATATAGGTACACGTCTTGATTATTAAAATAAGTGTTGTTTTATTTTAAAAAAATGTAACTTTGATATGGTTGTTTTGCGTTTTCTCTTTTCTAATGTTGGAAAAGCAAAATTGGGGAATGCCGTATTCTCCTTTATGGTAAATGCTCTGAAGGACCAATCGTCGTAATGTGACGATAATGAATGTTATTCCATGTATGAATTGGTTATTATGTGAAAATAAAATTCGATGGTTTAATACACTTTTCGTTATATTTTTATTATTTACATTTTCTTCGTTATATATCTGCGTCACAATGAAGAATTCACAAATGCTTATTAAAAGATGCAATCATATTTTTATGTACGGTTTTATCAAATTTATGACAATATGTGTCGTTAGATTTTCTGATGCTTTTTTTGTGACTTGATTAACAACGGTTTCTTTTATGATAATGAAAAATTGAATATATGTTGTTATGGATATTTTTATGTGTGGTTTTAAGTGGGTGATAATAAGGAACGTTATGTGAGAATGTAACCAATGGGAAAAATAGAGATTTAAATGAAACTGTCATATGACAGCTGATACTCAACCGACGCATGTAGTTTTGTGGAGAAAAGAAATTGTTATACAATTATCTGTGGTTTTTTATATACAATGAAGTTTGAATGGTGTTATACAGGAGAAGTTGAAAATGAAAAGTCACAGGATAATTTTGTAATTAAATCAAACTCGAACAATGGTACAGAATTCTGGAACACTCTATAACATTGTAAACAATTTTAGAATGTGAAGATCAATGATGGCTAATCACTCAAATTTTCAAAGGACATAGGAGGTCTAAAACTTGGATTACTACTACTACTACTACTACTAATTACAGATGGGCGATTTTGATTTTGTTGGTTATTTTGAAATTGTGACCTTTGTTGAAAATTTTGGCCTGTTAGGTTATGTGAATTTGGGGTTTGATTTGGTCTAAAGGAATCCTGAGCAAAATTTTGAGATTGTCTTTGACGTGTGAGACACTCATTTATAGTATGTCCTATTCTATGACAAAAATTACATTGTTTTGGTGAATTTTGGCTAAATCTACGAGTAGGTATATTATTTGTATAACGATTAGTCGGAGATTTGTGGTTTTCATAGTAAGTTAATTGAAGTTCTCTTCTGATTCGTGAAATAGCTGATAAAACACTAGCTCTAACAATTTGACCAATTTTTGGATCTAGACCGGTTAATAAAGTATTTAAAGTTAATGATTCTATTAGACGTGTTTGTGCGATTTTTTGATCAGTTGTTAAGTGCTGTTGTTTACTAATAGCTGAATATATTTTTGCTTCCAGAGTTTGTAATCTCGAAACAAAAATTAAAGGCGATTCGTTTGGTAGTTGTTTCATTCTTTGAAGGTCTTGAATTAATGAATTTATGTCGCGAGAATCTCCGAAGTGAGTATTTAATAATGTTTTAATTTCTTCCCAATTTGAAGGGGCGCGTGAATTAACGAGTTCAACGGCTCTTCCTTTAAGTTTGTTTTTTATATGAAGAATTAAAAGTACTTTTAGGTCATTGTCGGCTATTCTGTAAGCTGTTTTACAAGCATTTATAAAAGTATTTAAGAAACTTTGATTACCGGAATTATTGAAAATATTTCGGATAATCTGTAAGGTTCTAAATTTGACGCTTGATCGGTTTGAGTAACTGGAGCTCTTTCGATACTATTAGCATTGGCATTAGTATTTATTCCACTACGTGTTTCAGACATTTTGCTTTATATTAAAATGATTGTATTTAAAATAAAAGTAAATTATGACAATAGAACTTGGTGAAATAAAAATAAATTGCAAAATATTAAATAAAAAACAAAACGAGAAGATTCTTACGTAAATATTTTCATTCCTTCCTTGGCAGATGAAATCCTTATCAGTGAGCTTTGCTACACCTGGTTAGGAGTTTGCGTGTTCCTGTTGCCGGAGAGACCGTCTGCATCTTGAAGATCTGGAGCTGGTACTTGAAAATTCCCTAAAGGTTTAGAAACCACCACACTTAGTTAGGCAATCCTTGTCCTAAATGTGTTTAGGAATCCCATTGACTGCGCCACTGTTATATTTACAAATTCACATTTAAGTTTATAAAAACAGTTTTTATTACTTATTGTTGAGTTACACAGTTTTATATGTTGTATAAAAGAATTAATAGTTTGAAATGATAATTGAAACTGAACTATTCTACATAAAATCAAAGAATTTATAGATTTGGTTAAATCAACGTCAGTGTTTATTTCATGAAGAACACGATGTAGCGTCGTTCCCATAAAAAACAGAAATTATTATTCTTCTGTAACCTTCGGGATAGGGTGAGAAAATTATCTAATCCAGATTTCCTAAATAACGATCTAATTGCATTGAAAGACATTCTATTTCAAAACTCATACCCTCGAAGTATGATAAACACATTTTTAAACAATACTCCGAAAACTTTTATTAAAAATGAAGATGTTGTATCTGATTCAGTCCACAGTACAGATTTGTGTTTTAGTTCACTACCATACATACCTGGTTTAACACCTGACCAGCTTAAAGTTTTGAAGGGTTCAACTACTGTTAAGGTTGCAACCTATAATTTACTTACGATTAACAACCTTTACACTAAGGTCAAGTCAAAGTTGGGCATAGGGGAGGTGTCTAATCTTATTTACAGCATTCCTTGTAACGAATGTGATCAAGTTTATATAGGCCAGACTTCTAGATGTTTATCTGGGAGATTGACATCATATAAGAGCGACTGTAATACTGCAAAGTTGTCTTGTTCTTTGGCGGAACACGTTATTGTTGGTAAACATACTATTAGTTTTGATAATACTAAAATACTTGCAAAGGAAAAAAATACAACAAGAGACTTTTTCTTGAGATGTGTCACATACATAGAAATTTAAATAACTGTCTCAACAAAAAGTCTGAGGACTTAGCAAAATCTATACCTATCTATTAATTTTGTAGAATAACTAAATTATTTTATTTCTTGACTTCAATATTTATATATCACCTTGTATATTCTTTTACAACACCAATTCATGTCATCATCGATACCTAAGTTGGTAATAATATCATTAGAAGATTTGGTCTTCTTTTTGTTTCGTGACGACAAAAACCAATACTTATTGACTTTGAAATATATACCTTTCTCCCTTGGTATATCGTTTCTAATATTCATTCACTGTACTTTAATTGTTGTGTTAGTTCAAACTTTTTACATTTCTACAAGTTATTGTAGATTTGATCATTTTAAATGTTTAGACTGTCAGAAAATTGTTTTTATCTCGATTTTTATTAATTAATTTCAGGCTCCTGTTAAAACTCTTGTAATGTTCTTGATGGATAATTTTCAAAACTTACTTTGGCGAGTCAATTGTGTTTTTTTCAAATATATGTTCAGCTTTATTAATTTGAAAAATTTTACTTATTATTATTTATGACCGTACAAATCTGAAGTTTTTAAAATGTTTCAAGATTTTTTATCAAAAAGTGAAGCACATTTTAATATAAAATTTAGAAATCTGTGTTGTGATAATGGGGAGAATATATTTCAAATGAATTTAAATACATCTGTATTCAAAGAGGAACTGTACCATATACACCACAACAAAATCCTATTGCAGAACGTATGAACAGGTCAATAACAGAAAAGGCCCGATCAGTGGTACATGGTGCTAATTTAGATAAAATATTTTGGTGCGAAGCAGTCCTAATAGCAACATATTTAATAAATGTAACACCTACTAAATCTCTAAAACAAAACAAAACACCTTTTTAACTGTGGCATAATAAAAAGCCCAGAATAGATCATTTGAAAATATTTGGCTCAACTGCTTACATTCATAACAAAGTCATAAACGATAAATTTGAACAAAAATCAAATAAAGGTATAATGGTTGGTTATGAAGCAAATGGTATAAAATATTAAATACCCAATCTAATAAATTTATTATAGCACGTGTCGTCATCTTTGACGAAATAAATATTATAACATCAAAACCAAAACTTGATGAAGGAGTTAATAAATTAAGATTAGAACTTAATGAGGGCTTTGAGCCTGAAAACTCTATTCCTAATATATTTAATAAAACTTGTACAAAATAATGAAACAATCTCTACAATAGATAAATCTGACACCGAAGCAGATAACGAATACAATAGTACATCTTCGCCAGATGAACATCACAATAATACCGATTTAAGAAGAAGCGAAAAAATTAAAACCCTTTCATATATATCATACAACGAAACACCCTGTATAAATGATTATATTTGATAAACCAGTCGACAAAAAATAAAGCTGATGGTAGGTGGGTCTTCACAATTAAAAATGACGCTTTTGGTAATACACAAAGATACAATGCTCGATTAGTAGCCAGAGGATTCAGTCAAAAATGTTTACTAGATTACGATGAAACTTTTGCACCATTGGCTCAAATTTCTACTTTCGTATTTTTAATCATTCTAGCTAATCAGTATAACTTATTGTTACATCAAATGGATGTTAAAATATCTTATCTTAATGGCATTTTAAAAGAAGAAATTTATATGCGTATACGCGATCAGTTTGAAGCTAAAGAAAACAAAGTCTGTACATTAAATAAATCATTATACGGTTTGAAAGAGGCCGCCCGAACGTAGTTTATGCGTTTTAACGTTATATTACAAAAACATGGTTTTACAAATTTGTTGGTAGACCGTTGTTTATATTTCTTGGATAAAGGTCACATTAATAAAAATATCTATGTAGTAGTATATGTCGATGATCCATTAATCGCCACAGTTGACATAGAACTTTGATAAGTTTTAAAAATTATTTAAATAATCAGTTTAGTATGGAAGATATGCGAGAATTAAAACTTTTTCTGGGTATTAACGAAATAAAGATACAATTATGTTAGATCAGAGTTCATATTTGAAAACTGTTTTAAATAAATTTAATATGACCGATTGCAAGCAAGTTAATACACCATTGCCCAATAAATTAAATTATGTTGACTTCAAATCCGATATAAATATTGATGTACCTTGTCGAAATTTAACAGGTTGTTTACAATAGCATATATCTGTCCAGCGGCCATTACTTTATTAAGTATATATCAAAATAAAAATAATAGTGAATTGTGGCAATGCCTTCAACGTATTTTAAGATACATACAAAGTACATTAAAACCTAAATAAGTTTAAAAACAAAAAATCATTTTAATCATATTTTGGTGGGATATGTAGATTCCAATTGGGGTAATAATGAACCAGATCGTAGAAGTACATCAGGCTATATTTTTAAATTATTTGAAAATTGTACAATTTGTTGGAATATTAAAAGACAAAATTCTGTAGCAGCTTCACCTACAGAAGCTGCATATTTGGAACTTTTTGAAAGTGTAAGAGAAGCTTTATGGCTTAAATCCCTTTTAAGAGATATTAATTTTAATATAACAGAGCCTATAATTATATATGAAGATAATAACGGTTGCAATGCAATAGCTAATAATC
The DNA here is from genome assembly GCA_963921935.1 of Galeruca laticollis. Classification (NCBI taxonomy): domain Eukaryota; kingdom Metazoa; phylum Arthropoda; class Insecta; order Coleoptera; family Chrysomelidae; genus Galeruca; species Galeruca laticollis. Next base: position 64,327,644 of record OY998182.1, read on the forward strand.
CTGTTTTTCATGAACGATCTCAACACATTAATACCAAATATCATTTTACAAGAGAACAAGTAATTTTAAAACATATTTCAACAGGTAACCAATTAGTAGATGCTCTGATGAAATTTCCAGCAACTTTAAAATGGGAAATCCAGGACATAGATGATAAGATTAATTTTAAATATTTTTGGTCTAATTGGATTTTTCTTTTGGGGTTTTCCCAATCCATGCAACAAATGTTGGACCATAACCACGTTTACCCAAAATAATAAAAGCATAATAATTTTAATTTGAATTAATTATTAATTAATAAGTTTTTCTTTCTACTTTTCTCTTTTTGAATGGGAGTGTTAGAAACATATATATATATATATATATATATATATATATATATATATATATATATATATATATATATATATACGACTAAGGTATAGTACCGGGACAATCGCGATGTCAATTGTATATCAAAGTATATAAAATATTTTGGTCATATATAAGTATAGAAATTAATTTCTTCATGAAAATTTGATATACACCAAAATCCAAAAATAGTATATCACTATTTTTATAAAGTACAGACTTCCGGGACATTTTTGATAAATCTAAAGAACCAGACACTGTTTTAGAATGAGATGTAGATAAATACTTGCTAAATAATGTTTATAATAATATTATTGCATTTTACCATGTGATGTCATTTGTGTAAAGTATAGTTACAGCAATAGGTATAATACACAACCGAGAAATAATTTAGTCAAGCGTACGTTGATCGAGCAGATGTACTGCTCTCATTTCAGAGTGGATTCCTCTCACAATATTTGCGTTTTAATAACAGACGAAACCTTTGGTGTAACGTCTGTTTTACTTTACCTATGACTGCAGCTATACAACGCACCTAACTTACGTTTGAAGGGCTCGATGATCCTTTTTATGCAGTTATATGGCAAAAGTGGATGATTTCTTTCAAAAACTGTACTATTTTTATCTACAATGACAATTTATTTTTGAAAATTTGATATCCACAAAAATTCAAAAGTAGTATATCACTATTTTTATAAAGTACATACTTACAGGATATTTCAAATAAATGATTTCTAAAGAACCAAACACTGTTTCAAATTGAGATTTTGATACATATTAACTAAATAATGTTTGAAAATAAATATTGATAAATATTGCAATTTACCAGTTGTGTAACGAATAATGCACCTAACTGGTGAAATTGATACGAATCCAGGACTCGAAGTTTCTTCTTAAGATGTCATACAGAGTGGGCCACTTAAAACAATCCACACTGTTATTTGGCAGTACTTACTCAATTTAAAAAAAATGATGAATCATGTTGATTTTTTGTTCTAATTTACTATTTTTTTAAATAACCACCCAATAATCAGGTTGAACTTCTCGTTTTATAAATAGAGCACGGTATCTATTTTTCTACTTTCTTAATTTCAGAAATACTACTAAAGGGTCTTTCTTAACTGAATATTTACAGTTACAGAGTTACAGGGTTTTTAAAATCACCTTTTTCCAACTTAGGTCGTTTTTTTGACAAAAAACTGAATATTTGGCAAAATGGCTCACGTGTTCGTATCCTAACTTTTTCTTTTCCTGGTCAATCGTAATAAGGAAAAAACTAATACAGGGTGGCCAAACATTCCTCATAATTTGACCACCTTATAATAATTTTTCCTTATCTGTGAATAGCCCTTGAAAAGTCAAGATAAAGACCCTATATATGAAGGATTTCTGAAACCAGCTCATCAGGGAACGATAGAAAATACAAAAACGTAAAGGTTGTTCTATTTAAAAAATCTGATGGCGTCATCACGCGATAGTAGTTCACCCTGAATATAAGGTTGTTATTTTTAAAAAAGAGTCAATTAAAATTATAACAGTTTCCTTAAAATTCATTGAATACTGCCAAACATCGGGGTGGACTGTTTTCTGTGGATCATACACCATAAGTAAAAAGTAGATAAGTTCCTTTCGAAATTTTACTATTATATCTACAATGATAACATCTTTTTGGAAATTTGATATACATTCAAATACAAAATATTGTAAATCACAATTTTTGAAAAGTAGAGACTTATGGAATATCTTTGATAAATCGTGAAGAACCAAACACTGTTTAAGAATGTGTTGATGAATATTAAATAATGTTTGAAAATAACTATTATATGCTACCAAATGACGTCAGTTGTTTAACGTACAATGCATCTAACTGGTTAATTGATTCGTATCAAGGTGTTGAAGATTCTTCAATGTATTAATGTATATGAAAATATTATATTTCTTTCAAAAATTTCACTATTTTTACCCAGTGACAATTTATTTTTTAAACTTTGATATTCATAAAGAATCCAAAAATAGTGTATCACTATTTTTATAAAGTACATACTTCCGGGACATATACGATAAATAATTTGTAGAGATCCAAACAGTGTTTCAGAATGTTTTGATAAATATTAGTTATTATACGAGTATATTATTTGAAAATAACTATTGCATTTCACCAAGTAACGTCAGTTGTGTAACATACAATGCATCTAAATACTGAAATGATACGTATCAACGGGTTGAAGATTATTTGAACTTGTTATAATGTGAAAGTAAGATGATTTCTTATTTAAAAAACTTCATTATTTTTCCCTGGTGACAATTTATTTTTGAAAATTTGATATCTACATGATATCCAAAAATAGTATATCACTATTTTTATAAATTACAAACTCCCGGGACATCTTTGAAATGATACGTATCAACGGGTTGAAGATTATTTTGAAGTTGTTGAAATGTATATGGAAATAAAATTATTTCTTCCGAAAACTTCACTATTTTTACATAGTGACAAGTTATTTTTCAAAATTTTATATTTGCAAAAAAAACAAAAATAGTATATCAATATTTTTATAAAGTACGGACTTCCGGGACATCTTTTATAAATCTTTTGTACATAGTCACACAGTGGATCAGAATATGTTGATAAATTATAGTTTTTAAATAATTTTTGAAAATAACTATTGCATTTTTCCAAGTGACGTCAGTTGTGTAACGTACAATACATCTAACTGGTTAATTGATCCGTATCAAGGTGTTGAAGATTCTTTAATGTATTAATGTATATGGAAATATTATATTTCTTCCAAAAATTTCACTATTTTTACCCAGTGACAATTTATTTTTTAAACTTTGATATTCATAAAGAATCCAAAAATAGTATATCACTATTTTTATAAAGTACAGACTTCCGGGACATATACGATAAATAATTTGTAGAGATCCGAACAGTGTTTCAGAATGTTTCGATAAATATTAGTTATTATACGAGTATATCATTTGAAAATAACTATTTCATTTTACCAAGTAACGTCAGTTGTGTAACATACAACGCATCTAAATACTGAAATGATATGTATCAACGGGTTGAAGATTATTTGAACTTGTTATAATGTGAAAGTAAGATGATTTCTTATTTAAAAAACTTCACTAGTTTTCCCTGGTGCTATTTTATTTGTGAAAATTTGATATTTACATGATATCCAAAAGTAGTATATCACTATTTTTATAAATTACAAACTTCCGGGACATCTTTGAAATGATACTTATCAACGGGTTGAAGTTGTTGAAATATATATGAAAATAAGATTATTTCTTTCGAAAACACTATTTTTACATAGTGACAAGTTATTTTTCAAAATTTTATATTCACAAAAAAAACAAAAGTAGTATATCAATATTTTTATAAAGTACAGACTTTCGGGACATCTTTTATAAATCTTGTGTACATAGTCACAGAGTGGATCAGAATATGTTGATAAATATTAGCTTTTAAATAATTTTTGAAAGTACCTATTGCATTTTTCCAAGTGATGTCAGTTGTGTAACGTACAATGCTTCTATAACTGGTTAAGTGATACGTATCAAGAAGTTGAAAATACTTTTGAAGCTGTTAAAATGTATATGAATATAAAATGATTTCTTCCAAATACATCACTATCTTTAACCAGTGAGCATTTATGTTGGAAATATTCACAAAATATCCAAAAATAGTATATCCCTATTTTTATGAAGAACAGACTTCCGGGACCTCTTTGAAATGATACGTATCAATGGGTTGAAAATTTTTTGGAAGTTGTTATAATGTATAATTAATTTATACAGTACAGACTCCCGATACAACTTTGGTAAACCATTTTTAGTAAACCAAACAGTGTTTCAGAATATGTTGATAAATATTAGCTATTAAAAAATGTTTGTGTCGTTAGTGGTGTAACTTTCAACGCATGTAACTGGTGAAATGATATGTATCATGGGATTGAAGATTATTTTTAAGCTGTTATAATGTATATGAAAATGAGTGGATTTCTTTCTAAAAATTCACTATATTTACATAGTGACCATTTATTTTTCAAAATTTGATGTTTACAAAATACCAAAAACAGTATATCACTATTTTTATAAACTACCGACTTCCGGGACATGTTTGAAATGATACATATCAATGGGTCGAAAATTCTTTTCAAGTTGTTATAATGTATATGAAAATAAGATGATTTCTTTTGAAAACTTCACTATTTTTAAATAGAGACAAGTTATTTTCCAAAATTTAATGTTAATAAAAAAACCAAAAATATTATATCACTATTTTTATAAAGTACACATTTCCGGGACCTCATACATATCAGCTTTTAAATAGTGTTTGAAAATAACTATTGCATTTTACCAAGTGACGTCAGTTGTGTAACGTACAACGCATCTAACTGGTGACATGTTACGTATCAAAAGTTTGAAGATCCTTTTGAAGATGAACATGGGATGATTTATTCCAAATACAACACAATTTTTAGTCACTATAAATTTTTGAAATTTCAATATTCATCAAACATCCAAAAATAATATATAATTATTTATTTATTTATTTATAAAGTACAGACTTCCAGGACATCTTTGAAATGATACGCATCAAGAGGTTGAAAATAGTTCTATTATTTCTAGTTCCGGGATACTAGAAATTTAAACAAATTTTACGCAAAAGATCAAATTACAAAATTTGATATTCTCACAAACTATCAATTTTTCGGAATTCAAGTGTCAATTATATGGGTTCCGAATTAGTTTCCGCCATTCATATTCCAATACTTAATTCCAAATTCTTTGAATTTTCTCACCCATAATCGAAAATAATAAGATGTATATTCCCGATTTTCCTTATTTGGCACGAACGTAAACGAAAACCAATCATAATAAGAATAATGCCCATCGTTAGAGGGAACCTATTAACTGCCAACATCATTTAGTGCGTAAAGACTATTGTACTAAGTTTACTAGAAGAAAATGGTTTGGATGATTGCCACATCATGGACATCAATATTAAAGAAACGATTATTCAACAAATCACAGCTAACGAAATCCTATTAATGCCAATGCAAAGTTATTTTAATATGCCAAACAGATCGACATCTCGAAGTAAAAGAACCGACGATGTTCAAAATAAAAGACACTGACATTTACTACGGCAAACCATTCATTCTTCCAAAAATAGAAACAAGCAAATTTATAACATCTAAATACTATTAGAAATCTAATATTTGTAAATTAGACATTGACGAGCTTTTCGAAATATCAATGAAATATCAAGAAAATTGAAGCCCATTCTAGGAAATCGTGAACACCTAGAACCATACGGCAATAATTGGAAGTACTCTTGGAACTATATTCATTATCATAATCATCTATGCTGTAATCAAATTCAGATCCAAAATCTTAAGGTGCAGAAGGAAGGAAATAGAAGACTGGCGAAAAAAAGAAGGAAATTTAGAGAAAAATCAAACGAACAGTCAATCCATACTTTTCGATACTTAAGGAAGGAGAATTTATATACCCCGCTTATCAAGAAACCATGTATGAAGGTAGAAACCCGACACCATTCTGAGAATGATTAACATGCTAGCAAGTGTTTACATTTTAGATTGTTTTATATAAAATATTCATTATTTGTTTAATCCTCTTAAAAATAAGTTGTATAGTTAATAGTAAAGTAACTTTTCATATTGGATAGTTATTTTTCTGAAACATATGTAAAATTCGCTACTGTAACCGACGTTCTTGCAACAGATAATATGTTCGACTCCGATGTTTGAAAAAAATATGTATAAGTAACGTGTATGAGTCCAAGTGAGACACGCATCTATAGTCGCTGTTCAGGCAGAAGTTGGAGGAAGTTCTTAAACATAAGAATTAGAAGTACAAAGTTTATTTCTATGTGACTCACAAACTGAATTCTGAGGAATTCAAGAATACGTGTTAAAATTATTAGTTTTAGAGTTTTTTAAAGTATTTCTGAATTATTCACAAATATATAGAAATTTTAGAATTAAATATGACAACAACGCTTTCATATTACGCTTTCGTTACGCACTTTCCAAACTTTTTTGCTTTAGTTTTTATATGTTTTAACACTAGACGTTAGATAAACTATATCGAGCTTTTTATTGCACTGTTTTTCCTATAACAGTCGATTATTTGAGTTTTTGGACATACTTATAGAGCTTTTGCTAGTTTTTAGCTGAAAATCGTTTTACCTCAAATATATATTTTAGAATCCCCAAAGAGAGTCAGTCATTTAGACATTTTAACTAAAATCCGAACTATATGAATGTATCTGTATCAATCTCAGAACTAAAATATTATACCTTCATATAACACTCAAATCAAAGCTCTTTCGTGTCCCACTTTGTGTTCGATATTGTCAGCCGGTTAAGTATTTTCATAGAAAAAATCCAATTTTTTCGCAATGGTAGTAATTACCTATATTGATAAATTTTAGTTCCGGGACATGTACAATGTACATATATTTTTCCATTATATCCAAGACATCCCTCTACTGACGCAAGCAAAAAATTCGTGTAAATGTTTGGTCTTTGTTTTTACAAAAAGATGCATTTACTAGTTAGTAAGTTTTCAGCAGTTATTCTGGTCACAAGTAAAGCGATTACGAGCCAAAAAAAACATAAACAGTAAGTTCACTGAAAATGGTTATCAAACTGGTCTCGGGAGTCTGTACTATATAAAAATAGTGATATACTATTTTTGGATATTTTGTGAATATTAGAATTTCGCTAGTTGAAAATAGTGATGTATTTGGAATAAATCATCTTATATTCATATACATTATAACAACTTCAACGAATCTTCAACCCATTGATACGTATCATTTTGAAGATGTCCTGGAAGTATGTACTTTATAAAAATAGTTATATACTATTTTTGGTTATTTTGTGACTATAGAAATTTCAAAAATAATTGGTCATTAGTTGTGAATAGGAAAATTTTCAAAAGGAATCATGTTATTTTCAAATACATTATAAGAACTTCTTGTAATCTTCAAACCCATTGATACGTATCATTTCAAAGATGTACCGGAATTCTGTACATTATAGAAATCGTGATATAATATTTATGGATATTTTGTGGAAATTTAAATTCATATAATAAATTGTCGCTAGTTAAAAATTGTTATGTATTTGGAATAAATCATCTTACATTCATATACATTATAACAGCTTCAGAAGAATTTTCAACCTCTTGATATGTATCATTTCACCTGTTAGATGCGTTGTACGTTACACAACTGACGTCACTTGGTAAAAAGCTATAGTTATTTTAAAGCATTATTTAAAAGCTGATACTTATCAACATATTCTGAAGCACTGTTTGATTATCTACAAATGATTTATAAAAGATATCCCGGAAGTCTGGTCTTTATAAAATTAGTGATATACTATTTTAGGATATTTTGTGAATATTAGACTTTCAAAAATAAATAGACCTTAGTTAAAAATTGTGATGCAATTGGAATGAATCATCTTATAATCATATACATCATAACAGTTTCAAAAGAATCTTCATCCCATTGATACGTATCATTTCAAAGATGTCCTGGAAGTCAGTACTTCATAAAAATTGTTATATATATATACCACATCTAATAATCATATACATTATAACAGTATCAAAAGAGTCTTCATCCCATTGATACGTATCATTTCAAAGATGTCCTGGAAGTCAGTACTTCATAAAAATTGTTATATACCATTTTTGATTATTTTGTGAATATTCAAATTTCAAAAATAATTGGTCACTAGTTGTAAATAGTAAAATTTTCAAAAGTAATCACTTTATTTTCATATACATTATAACAGTATCAAAAGAATCTTCAACCCATTGATACGTATCATTTCAATGATGTCCTGGAAGTCTGCACTTTATAAAAATTGTTATATACTATCTTTGGTTATTTTGTGAATATTGAAATTTCCAAAATAATTGGTCACTACTTGTAAATAGTAAAATTTTCAAGATAAATAACCTTACATTCATATACATTATAACAGCTTCAAAAGAATCTTGAACCTCTTGATTTGTATCATTTCACCTGTTAGATGCGTTGTACGTTACACAACTGACGTCACTTGGTAAAATGCTATAGTTATTTGAAAACATTACTTAAAAGCTGATACTTATCAACATGATCTGAAACGCTGTTTGATTATCTACAAATGATTTATTAAAGATGTCCCGGAAGTCTGGTCTTTATAAAATTAGTGATACACTATTTTAGGATATTTTGTGAATATTAGATTTTCAAAAATAAATAGACCTTAGTTAAAAATAGTGATGCAATTGGAATGAATCATCTTATAATTATATACATTATAACAGTATCAAAAGAATCTTCATCCCATTGATACGTATCATTTCAAAGATGTCCTGCAAGTCAGTACTTCATAAAAATTGTTATATACCATTTTTGATTATTTTGTGAATATTGAAATCTCTTGAACAATTGGTCACTAGTTGTAAATAGTAAAATTTCCAAAGAAATCACCTCATTTTCATATACATTATAACAACCTCAAAAGAATCTTCAACCCATTGATACGTATTATTTCAAAGATGTCCCGGAAGTCTGTACTTTATAGAAATAGTGATATGCTATTTATGGATATTCTGTAGAAATAAAAATTCATATAATAAATTGTCGCTAGTTAAAAATTGTGATGTATTTGGAATAAATCATCTTACATTCATATACATTATAACAGCTTCAAAAGAATCTTCAACCCATTGATACGTATCATTTCAAAGATGTCCTGGAAGTCTGTACTTTATAGAAATAGTGATATACTATTTATGGATGTTCTGTTGAAATTGAAATCTATATAATGAATTCTCGCTACTTAGAAATTGTTTTGTATTTGGAATAAATCATCTTATATTCATATACAACATAACAGCTCCAAAAGAATGTTCACCCTATTGTTACGTATCATTTGACCAGTTAGATGCGTTGTACGTTACACAACTGACGTCACTTGGTAAAATGCAATAGTTATTTTGAAACATTATTTAGAAGCTGTTACTTACCAACATATTCTGAAACACTGTTTGGTTATCTACAAATGATTTATAAAAGATGTCCCGGAAGTCTGGTCTTCATAAAATTAGTGATATACTATTCTAGGATATTTTGTGAATATTAGATTTTCAAGAATAAATAGTCCTTAGTTAAAAATAGTGATGCATATGGAATTAATCATCTTATATTCATATACATTATAATAGTATCAACAGAATCTTCAACCCATTGATACGTATCATTTTAAAGATGTCCCGGAAGTGTGTACTTTATAGAAATAGTCATATACTATTTATGGATATTATGTGGAAATTAAAATTTATATAATAATTTGTCGCTAGTTAAAAATTGTGATGTATTTGGAATATATCATCTTATATTCATACACATTATAACAGCTTCAAATGAATCTTGATACATATCTTTTCACCAGTTAGATGCGTTGTAGTTTACACAACTGACGTCAATTGGTAAAATGCAGCAGTTTTGTCAGAAATTATTTAAAAGCTAAAATTCATCAACTTATTCTGAAACACAGTTTTATTATCTACAAATGATTTATAAAATATGTGCCGGAACTCTGTACTTTATAAAAAATAGTGATATACTATTTTTGGATACCATCCAAATAGCAAATTTTCAAAAATGAATTGTTACTAGGTAAATATAGTGCAGTTTTTGAAAGAAGCTATCATCAATTTAATACATTATAACAACATCAAAAGAGTCCTCAACTCATTGTTACATATCATTCCACCAATTAGATGCATTGTCTGTTACACAACTGACGTTACTTGGTATAATGCAATAGTTATTTCCAAACATGATATAATTACATTGGCTTTGCTTTGAAGCTGTTATAATGTATATGAAAAGAAGATTATTTTTTTCGAAACTTCACTATTTTTACATATTCACAAAAAACCAAAAATAGTATATCACTATTTCTATAAAGTACAGACATCCAGTACATCATTGAAATTATACATATCAAGAGGTTAAATATTCTTTTGAAGCTGTTATAATGTATATAAATATAAGATGATTTACATCAATATTTTTAACTAGGGCCATTTATATTTGAAATTCTAATATTCACAAAATATTCCAAAATAGTATATCACTATTCCTAGGTAAAGGAAGAGACGTTACCCTTTTCATAAATTAATTCCACAACTAAATTTCCGATTCTAAGAATCACAACAACAATTAATTGCCACATTTTGTAGTGCCTACGGTTATAATAAAGTCGTAAATATATGAACATACACTGGAGTTGAAAACTATAAATTGATCGTCACGTGTCATTTTAAAACTTTCGGCAATTATTTGTACGTGAAATAATAATATTTACACACCAAATTGAGCAATAGATGCTACCACCGTTCAAAAGGGCGGTGACGGGTTTTTGGACCAAATAAAAAGTGACGAGATTTCCAAAAAATATGTGCATCCAAAATGACACCAAATTTGAACAATTATTCTTCCTTTAGGGTTGTTTCCGCGTAACCACTTACGTATTTGAATTCACAGACACTTATTTACACTGCTGTCCTGGAAGATGACCTTAAACATAAAATATTTCCGGGACTGTCTTGAGTCCCGAAACACTACCTTAAACATAAAACATTTCCAAGACCGACCTGGAACTATAGAATTGTCCCGGAACTATACTTTAGATGGGAGAAAAAGTCCCGGTACTGTACCCTAGTCGTATATATATATATATATATATATATATATATATATATATATATATATATATATATATATATATAAAGAAGATGTACGAATAGTGCGTGACATATGAACAACAAGCAACAAAGAGATTAGTGGGTATTGCCGTCCTCAGTACTCATGTTTCATTCAACACCTTTGCTCCCAGGTTATATATATATATATATATATATATACAGGGTGTCCCGGGACTAATGGGAAAAAAGTCAGGAGAGTATAACATGAACCAAAATAATGTTAGTACTTCATATAAACTTTCACTATGCAGGCCCTCGTTTTCGAGTTATAGGCCTCCAAATTTTTAATTTTGAATTTGGTTTTTATTTTTATTTTTTGTACTAGTTATTTGATCTTTATAAAATTTACGGCAAAGCTATAATGTAAGTGTATGTTTATTTTGGTAAGGTAAACAGATTTACAGTAGCGCATTGAAGCCAGGGACGGACTACTCGCAATGGTTAGTGATGCAAAAATTTTGCAGGTATGGCACACCCTGTATGAAATTATCGAAATTTACTTCCCCACACATTAAGCTAACGAAAAGGTACTCTTGTTGGAATTCGATCAAATAAGCCGTTTGGCTAATATTTACAGTTTTATTAATGCACTACGTACAAATCTACCTAACTAACTTATTAATACGATGTCCAGAATTTACTTGCTTTTAATCAAAATAACGAACACAACATTAAGAAAACCTCAAAAAACACAAGTTATAAAACATTAGATTAAAACTAATTCCTAAACAACAACAAAAACTAACGTTATTCTAATAAATGTTCAATATGAGCTCCTCCCACTTCCACGCACATTCTAAGTCTACGAAGGTTGTTTCTTTGCACTTGAAAGAGCAATCCCACACTATTTCTAATAACATTGCAGTGTAACACAATTCTGTCTATTAAATATTGCCTTGTTTGCACAGGTGTTGCGTATACCTTACTTTTGAGATAACCCTAGAGAAAGAAATCCATAGGATTAACGTCTCCTGATCGCGGTGGCCATTGAAAAGGGCCTCCACGACCAATTCATCTATTAGGAAGCCTTGTGTGTAAATGCTGTCGTACATCTAAACTGAAATGAGGAGCGGCCCCATCATGCATGAACCATAAATTCCTACGAGTTTGTAGTAGCACATAATCAAACAGGTTCCATAACTCATTTTGCAAAAACTCCAAATATCTCTGACCGGTCAAAGTACCGTCAATAAAGTATGGCTGTATCAAATGATTGCCAACTATTCCTGCCAAACATTAACCATGAATCTATGCTGGATCCTAGTTTGGATAATGCCATGTGGATTCACATCATCCCATAAATGCATATTATGAGAATTTATGATTCCATCTCTGGTGAAACCGGATTCGTTCGTAAAGAGAACGTTACTAATAAATGTGTTGTTGCTTGTTGTTGTCGCAGAAACCACTGGCTATACTCAAGTCGTGCAGGATAATCAGCCACTGTCATACGGTATACTTTTTTCATGTGAAAAGGATAGGACGCGATGAACAACTGATTGCGAGACGTTATGTTCTCTTGATAATTTTCTAAAACTCGATGGTTCATTATCAACTGCATTTAACAAGTCTTGTTCAACTGCCACAGTACGTATGCTTCGTACTGGACCTTCTCCAGCTTTTTCTGGCGAAAATCTTCCTAAAATTTAAAATTTTGTTTTGTATACATGGAAAATTACATTTACTTATTCATACCTGTTTCTCGTAACCTGAGATCAATACGCCCAAACATTCGTCTGTCTGGCAATGCTCTGTTTGCAAAATGTTCTTCATAAAGCCTTTTGGCCTCTAAATAGTTTCGAGAAGCCAGTCCATGCATTAGATGTTTATCTGCGTACTCAATAAAAGCGAATTCTGCTATTGTAACTGTTAAATTAAGGAATTCGAATTATTGACAAGTACTGACAAGGAACTATTCTACACAACGTTTGACAACTAATCCTATGGTAACTTGATAAACGGTAAAAACACTTATAAAAAGTTTTTACCAACTTTCCAATTAATATGTCGCTAATGTTTTTCATCTTCTGCTATCGTTAAATTATTTTTTTGTAGTACTCTAGCTAAATATTGGACATCTATTAAAAGTTAGTTTTACCTCGTTGTGTACAATGGTGAATGCGTAAACTGGTACGTAGTGCATTAATAAAACTGTAAATATTAGCCAAACGGCTTATTTTATCGAATTCCAACAAGAGTACCTTTTCGTTAGCTTAATGTGTGGGGAAGTGAATTTCGATAATTTCATACAGGGTGTGCCGTACCTGCAAAATTTTTGGATCACTAACCATAGCGAGTAGTCCGTCCCTGGCTTCAATGCACTACTGTAAATATGTTTACCTTACCAAAATAAACATACACATACATTATAGCTTTGCCGTAAATTTTATAAAGATCAAATAACTAGTACAAAAAATACAAATAAAAACCAAATTCAAAATTAAAACGTTGGAGGCCTATAACTCGAAAACGAGGGCCTGCATAGTAAAAGTTTATATGAAGTACTAACATTGTTTTAGCTCAGATTATACGCTCCTGACTTTTTTCCCATTAGTCCCGGGACACCCTGTATATATATATATATATATATATATATATATATATATATATATATATATATATATATATATATATATATATATATATATATATATATTTTATCACATCAAGAGATATTAACATATGATCTTTAGGTATTCTTTGGGTGCTTATGAATTTTACAAATTCCCATGAGTCTTTTGTGTAATATTCATTTTTTCCTATTATATTGATAGGTATGTTGGATAAGTATCTAGACAAGTTATATGTAGCTGCTTGAACATCGCTTATAATAGGTCTTAAGGGAACTCCATTTTTATGTGTTTTGGGTAAACCATATATTGAAGGTGGTTGGGCATTGTGTATCGTTAACTTATTTTTGGTTACCTTATCTATTAATTTTGATTGAAACCAATTATGTAAGTAATTCACGATTTTTTAATAAACTTTTTAAAAAAACTAAAAATTTTCTTAAACAAAATAACCATCTGTTAATAACATATGCAGACAAAATACATAAAACAGTGATCATGAAAAAAACAGAATATAGGGAAAAAATGTTAAATATACTTAATGACACAACAACATACAAAAAAGAAAGATTCAATCCCACTGAAAAGATTCAAAACAATGTAAATAAATTAATAAATAATTGGTTTCAATCAAAATTAATAGATAAGGTAACCAAAAATAAGTTAACGATACACCTTCAATATATGGTTTACCCAAAACACATAAAAATGGAGTTCCCTTAAGACCTATTATAAGCAATGTTCAAGCAGCTACATATAACTTGTCTAAATACTTATCCAACATACTTATCAATATAATCGGAAAAAATGAATATTACACATAAGACTCATGGGAATTTGTAAAATTCATAAGAACACAAAGAATACCTAAAGATCATATGTTAATATCTCTTGATGTGACACCATTATACACAAATATAGACACAACATTAGCGTTAAACATTATAAAAGAAAAATGGAACGATTTCCAAAACAGTAAAACATTAAATTTAACAGAATTTCTCAATGGGGCCGAATTATGTTTATCTTCGACATATTTTCAATATGAATCCAACTTTTATTCACAAATATTTGGCATAGCAATCAATACCAACTGGTATTCAAAATCAACAGGTTCTCATAGGTACACAAGTTATTATTCAAATGCTCCCCTATCTCATAAGAAAAATGTAATTAAAAATTTAACTGACAGAGCAATTAAATTATCTCACCCTAAATTCAGAAAGATCAATCTAAATAAAATCCGAAATATCCTTAAAGAAAATAACTACCCATTATCGTTTGTGAACAAAACTATTAAAAAAAGAATACATGCAATCTACAATTCAAATCAAAAACCACAAAAAAAACCAACATCATTTATATCATTACCATATGTACACGGTTTATCAGAAAAAATTAACAAAAGCTTTCAGAAAGAAAATTTAACTGTTTCCCACAAATTAAAGAACACCAACCAAACATTTTTTTCAAAAATGAAACCAAACATTCCGAAAAATAAACAAACACACACAGTATACCAGATTCCTTGTGGAGATTGTAATAAAACATATATTGGTCAAAGCAAACAATACCTCCAAAAAAGAATACAAGCTCATAAGTATTCAAAAACTGATGTAACAGCTTTATCCAATCACTCTAAGAATACAGGGCATAAATTTGATTTTGACAATGTAAAAATATTGGCTAAAGAAAATAATGAAAAAGTTAGAACTGTACTAGAAATGATTAACATAAAAAAGGATATAAATAGTATTAATAATAGAAACGATATTCGTAATTTGAATGTAATATATGATGGTCTCTTAAAATAACCAATAAATTGTTGAAAGCTTCTGCACCTTACTATAATATACACCTGTTAAATCAAGCAAACGCGCCCAGACTAACACCACATCGTATTAGAAAAAGAAAGAGAAAAAACACCTTCAAACTAAATAATACATTTTAAAAGTTTACTAACAACAGCTACAAAATGTATACAGCATTTTAGTTTTAATTTTTAACCTTCCATGTTTTTATGTTTTTGACACTGTTATTAAGGTAATCGTTTTATTATTTTATATACAAAAATTTCTAACGTCTTTTTTTAACTTATGTGTTGTATCAATCATAATGTAACATTCTAGCCGAAACAGAAGATGACTTAACAAGTCGAAACGCGTCTTTTGGCAAACAATAAACAAATTATTAAAAAGTAAGAAAATTCCTCCCATATAAAATATTTAAATGGTCAAGAATACATTGCGTTTCAAATATATATATATATGTGTATGTGTGTGAGGGTGTGTGTGTGGGTGTGTGTGTGGGTGTGTGTGTGTGTGTGTGTCTTCAATTTCATACAAAAAGGAGAAATAAGAATTTTGTTTATGTTCGATGGAAGCATAAATGAATATTCACGAATATACAAATATTAAGATTTAGTCTGATGAAATATGCTGTATCGTAATAATCAATAAATCAGCTCTTTTCTTATATTAACTTTATTCAGTTGTTTTATTTGTGTATGCTCTTTTTCTATTACAAATCTAATAGGTTATGGGCCCAGATTAAAAATACGCTATTCTACTTTCGGTTCCGTGTTTGTGTTTGTTGGTATTTGGATACCAATAAAAGCCGTCGTAATATTAGACAATTTCATGGTGAACGTTATAGTATTTGGAAATTTCGTAGAAGAGCTATACTCGTAGAAGAAGACGCATTAAAAGTGATTAACGAGGAGGCTCCGACGGAACCTGATAGAAAATGGGAAAACTCGAGCGCCTAACCAAAAGCATCATAATTGATTGTTTAAGTGATACAATGATAGGTATCGTTACAGAAGAAGCAAGTGCCCACCAAATCATTGAAAGACTAGATTCCATCTAAGAAAGAAAAAGTCTAGCAGCACAGTTATAAGTTCAACAAAAAGAAACTTCCTAATAATGATGAGGGAAATTTTAGTAGGTACTTATGTTAAGAGACAAGTACATTTAGTAGATAATAATGAGCGCGTAAGATAAGAGTGTTTTCCATATATCGCTTCAAGGAGATACTGAGGACACACTTTATAAATAATTATGACTCAGTGTCGATGTTGAATAAAATTGAAAAAGGGTCTATTGATTGTCCAGCTTATTATTTTGTCACTATTTAAAGATAATAAGTAATACTGTTACGACCCTGATTGACAATTTGGTATTACAGCCTCTATTAAATAAAAATTATTCATCTCGTGAATTGATTTAATCCGAGATAATAGATGTATAACTGCACCTATTCGGTATTTCAAAGACATTTCTTGTTCAACTAGTGGGAAATTCGTTCAAGCTATATAATACGATTTCATTGAAACTTGAAACGAGTTTGAAAACCTTCGTATGGGGATTTCTCAGTTTCACTGACCTGCAAAAATTTCGCCGTGTTTAGTTTTTACAAAGGAGACTTACAGACGTTGCAATTGTGTCACTGAAATTGATTGGCGGTTAAATTTTAATTCGACACGATATACGGCGTGTGCAAGTGTTTCAGTGTATAAAAATTTCTGGTGAGTCTTTCCTTGATTAATCGCATTTTATAATTTAGAGAGACTTAAATATTTTTAAATGAATCAACAATATGTAGCCACATTATGTAATAAAAAATGGGGAACCACAGCGTTATATCATGAAAGGCAAGATAACAATAATTCATGTAATAAAACATGTAGAACAATAGCGTTATATCATGAAAGCCAAGATAATTAAATATAATGAATAAAGATTCATAAACTGAGACCCAGATAATATGAATTAATTGGCAACAAAACTGTTAAATACCGTCAAGTGATGTCTGATATCAAAAGGATTAAAGGAGCTGGATAAACACCCCTTCTTTTAAAAGACAATTATTTAATTTTTGATAATTTCTAACGCCATTTGCGAAGACGAATAATTTTTAAAGTAAATGTCTTTCAAAGGGAGTAATAAAAATGAAAACAAAATCGGGAATACCAAAAACGTATATAAAATTATGAGTTGATTTGTAAGAGTGTCTCAACGTGTGAATGGAGTTGTATCTGATTTTCTTAACAAATACTTTTAAATATTTTGATTTTCTCTTCACAAAATTTATTTCAGTAATTTTGTGTATTATTTTTTTTCATAAGTTAAAATAATTTTCAAATATGCATCGCATAAAGAGCCGTTGAAAAAGCTGATACCTTTCTAATATATGCGTATTTTTTGAATTCTCTACGCTAATTATTTGTTTTAAGGAAGTTAAAGAGGTGAGAGTTAAAAGTTCAAAAACGAATTTTTTTTTTAAAAACGTTTAATATTAATATTAAGAGCAACAAAAGAACTAACTGAAAAATATGTTTTCCTACAATTTATAAGCTTGATAATAAGGTATTATATTTCTTGAAACGTTGCATCTTCCACCCCTGGATAGAAACACATCCCTCAAGAATGTGGTTTCAGGACATAAAACGACAATTTCTACCTCCCTTGGTCGTTGGCTTTGTTGATGGTAGAACGCACAGATTGTTCTTAATATCAAAAATTCTAGAGTGGAACCCAAGGACTGTCCTATACTTGTTCTGGAATACTAGTAATATGGAGTGTAAATATTTTCTAAATTTTCATCATTTGAATTGTGTGTAGTCGAACACGAAATGGTTGACAAGTTTTGACCTCTGCTTTATAGGTGAGTAATAGGACCTCACATGGCGACTCTTTTGTAGTGAAGGACTTGTGGGCTTCTTTACATATGTTCTCTTTGGATTATATGTGACTACAGGCATATATGTATGAGCGACATCAGTAAGTGCCAGAAAGGGTTCATTAAGTGAGGTGAACGTAAAATTCAGAGTTGTTTCTAAGGATGGGTACAGGAAATAATTCGTAATAGTGATATATATCTGATTATACTAGATGCGTTTCTAATATAAAAATAATTATAAAATCTTTTGAGTAACTTTTGACTTAATTTTTCGAATTTAATAATATTTTTTAAAATTGGTTCAAATGGCAATAATTCTATATTCGATTTAAATTATAATTTTCATTTCATTTAATAAATCTAAAGGATTTACTATCGAGTTATGTGGTGTATTAATTTTAGCAAAAGTGATAGCAATTTCTATTGTTTCCAAAATATCATATATTGTTTGGTATAACATCGTTATGTGATTTATTACTACAAATGATTGAAAATAATCATAATGATAATTGAATAGATGAAGATTTATACTTAACGATGAAATAAATCAATTTAAATTGTTTGAAATTTAATTATATTTGAACTAATGATCAATTTGAACTAGTGAACGGTTTCACTAACACAGTAGCTTTGTCAAACGAATGAAGGTATAATGAAAAAATGTTTTAATATATACATAAATACAGAATCATACGAATACTAACAAAGGTATTGAAAAAGTTTACCTGGGAATTCATTCACTACAAACATTCCTAAACTATCTTCTAGGTAAAAAGGTTTAATAAAGGAGAGTGATTGATATCTATTTGGTTGTTAAGAAGGTTACATGTTTTTATTTATCTCAAGAGCTTCTAAAAGATTTAATCTAAAGGATTTAGGTTCTACATGTAAAATTTGGGTCGAAAGTGTGTTGGTTTTCTAATAAATGATTTGAATAGTTAGAATCTAATTTTTTGTAGTCATAGCTACGTTTGTGTTCTGAAATTCTTGTTTAAAAATTTCTAAAAGTTCTACCGATACAAATTTTATCACAGTTATCACTACCACATTTTAATTTATAAACTACTGATTTGTTTAATTTTGAAGATTTATATTTGTTATACTATAAGTTTCTAAAAACGATCTAATTTGTAAAGATGGTGTTTCAAAGTATGTTAAGCTTTTAAATTGTTTATTTTTATCACAAGGAAATACTTGTTCTAGAGTCTGTTTTATTATCTTTTTATTTATGATATTGTCAATTAAATTTGGATCGTAATTATGATTAACTGCTATTTGTTTTATGATATTTAATTCTGTGTTGTAATTATTAGTATTTAATGGGACTGTGGGACAATAATAACAATAATAAATTCTAGAGAATGGACTACCTTACAAACAATATTTTTTAAGACACAAAGTAAGGGGTTTTGCAATTTTGGAGAAATTATTTATAAAGCGCCTATAATATCCAGTTGAACCAAAAAAATATTTAATTTCCCGTTGTGTCCTAGGCATCGAAAAGTTTTTTTACAGCACTAATTTGGACGGGATTCGCTAATACGCCTTCTCTAGTAATTTTATGATCTAAATTACATTACTTCGGTGTGCAAAAATTCAGAATTTTCTAGTTATATTTTTAAATTATATTGTCGTAACCGTTCAAACACTAATCTAAATATCTGTACGTGTTCTTGGAACGTTGACGAAAAAATAGTTATGTTATCAAGATACACATAGCAGATCTTATTTTAAAAACCTCTTCACACGATTCATAACCCGTTGAAAAGACACAGGTGCATTTTTAATTCAAAAGGTAGTTCTGTCGAAAATGCAGTTTTAGGAACATCTCTTGGATACATTTCGATCTGATGGTACCCATTAACTAGATCTATCTAACGTTGTAAAATACTGGGTGTGCTCTAGTTTGCTAAAATATTGTTTATAACTGGAAGTGGAAATTTATCATCGATGATCTTCTCATTTAGCTTACGATAATCTATCACAATTCTATATTTCTTTTTATCCTTTAAATTTAATCGCTTTTTCTGGACAATTCAAATCGATGAGTTTTACTTATTTGACTATCTACTTCTTTTCTATAAATTTGCGGATAGCGGATACGTATAATTTTTGTCTTAATTTGATTTGAAAATGTAAGGGGTAAATCCTTAACAAAAAAATGTCCCTATACTCATGGCAAATATTTTTAATAACTTCATATTCTTCATTATTACAATGATCTAAGCTAAGCTTATCTCTCTGTAAACTATCAAGTTCATCTATATTAATTTTTTCAAAAAAATTTAAATCTATAGTAGGTTTCAATTAATTTTCTTGAATTAACTCTACTTGAAAGGGTTTGGTAAAAGTTATTTTAACAGAATTTTCAACAACTATTCATAATCACAGTAAAAGCAAATGATTCTGCAATTTTTACCGGACACTGGGGCATTTCAGCTTTTCTAACATTTCCAATATATTTACCTATGCCGGAGGTTTGATTTACCGGTACTTTTACTATCTGGGGAATAACTATTTGGTTTCAAAGACGGGTTGAAAATGATACAAAGGCAATACAGCGTGAGGCGTTTCTAAAGAATTTTTTTTATCGCCAACCGTCAGTAAAGCCGTACGTTATCAGAGTGATTTCCGGAAGTAGATAAACACTTTATTTTGTCGTAAAATAAAGTACTTTATCTACCGCATTTGCGGCAGGTAAAGTATTTTACCCTCGACAAATTTTCATTAGTACAACCAAGTCTTTGACATTATTCAAAAATCGTCTGTCATTGTCACACCTCTCCCTATTACGACTCTCAATACTTTTCTCGCGATTAATTAATAACAAATTATGGAATATACGAGGGCGGATTGTTATTGAAGCTACCTTTGTAGGAAAAAAACATTTTTCTTTCAAAAACCATTTATTTCTCAACATAGTCCCCTTTTAGCTCAATACACTTAGTAAGTCGATTTTACAACTTTTTTATACCATCTGAATAATACGGTTTTGGGAACCCCTCAGAATACGCATTAGTTTCGGTAATCACTTCTTCGTTTGAGATGAATATTTTTCCTGCGAGCCATTTTTTCAAGTTTGGAAACAGGAAAAAGTCACTAGGGGCTAAATCTGGACTATAAGGGGGATGATCAACCAATTCGAAGTGGATTTCTCGTAGTTTTAGCATCGTATCTAAAGCTGTGTGAACCGGTGCGTTGTCTTGAAGAAAGAGCACTTTTTTCTTGTTTAAACGTGGTCGTTTTTCTTTGATTGCATCAACCAATTGATCCAATAATGCACGATAATACTCTCCTGTGATTGTGGATCCCTTTTCAAGATAATCGATGAGCAATATTCCGTGTGCATCACAAAATACAGTGGCCATAACCTTGCCAGCCGATTTCGCTATCTTCGCCTTCTTCGGAGCACTTCCACCAGCTTCCACCCATTGCTTCGATTGACTTTTGGTTTCAGGTGTGTAGTGGTGGACCCACGTTTCATCAACAGTTATTAACCTATGCCTAAGCAGGATTATGCTTTATCATGTCCAAACATCGCTGTGAAGTGATCTGTCGAACTCGTTTTTGTTCAACACTGTGCAAACGCGGCACCCATCTTGCCGATAGCTTTTTCATATGCAAATGTTCATGCAAAATGTTGAACACACGTTCATATGATATGTTTACCATTTCAGCAATCTCACGTATTTTGACCCGGCGATCATTCATAACGATATCGAGGATTTTCTTGATATTTTCTTCAGTAACCACCTCTTTTGGCCTTCCTGTTGATGGTATTGTTGCAGTGCTTGTTCGGCCCTGTTTAAATTCAGCAATCCAATATTTTACCATATAATCTGACGGAGCAGATTCGCCGTAATGTTTATCAAGCTTTTCTTTTGTCTCTTTCGCCGTTTTTCCTTTCAAATAATAGTGTTTAATCACTACACGAAATTCACTTTTTTCCATTTTCCAAGAAACACAAAAGTTGCTTACCTCAAACGACTACAACAAATGAACTAATCGATGAATTTGGCTAAAATTTTAACAGCTGACGTTTGATAGATCGTAATTGTTAAGACAGAAAACGTTTTTGTGTTTGTGCTGCCATCTAGCGCTAGGTAGCTTCAATATCAAACCGCCCTCGTATTCAGTGCACGCCACTGAAATTCAAGATATGTCATAAGAAAATTCGTTGAAACTATTGACAATTCTAATAGACAAGATTTGAACATTTTTAACATAGATAATAATTCTCCAACGTTTTCAGTTGGAACCACTTCGATTTCAGGTATTAATTTTTGTAATACTTTTGGATGTACACTCATTTTTAATAGAACAAATTATAAGTAGATTTGTTCTATATCTGCATGTTTATTTTGTCATAATAAAATGCGATGAGTTATCCCTCAATTTTTATATTGTGAATTCTGAACGGTTGGCGATAAAATTTTGTATGCACCCTGTCATTAAAGTGTCTTTATTGGACTCGCCTGTTATTCGCCTCGCTCGCTTCGCTCGTCTTTTAATTTCAGACTCGTCCGATAAATAATCACTTTGTTGACTTGGTACATAAATAACTATTAAATTCGTGTTAGCACCAGCCACAGTAAACAACAACAGTAAACAACAAGTGACAGGAAGATTTGAATAAGAAATTTAATGTTTTGAATGAATTAGTGATAAATTATATTAAAAATTAATGGGCGTATGTAAATTGCGCACAGTGGTCATAAAGTTTCCCAAAATTGGGAAGGATTCATCAGGTAGTTGCAGCCAGGGGATTAAGTTTCTGTATAGGTAAATTGCGCACAGCGGTCAAATTGTATCCTTAGTCCGGTATACCTCAAAGCTTTTTCTTTCTGATATAATCAACGAATAAAAGTTGATGAAAAGAATACTTCTTGTAAACTATCTAGCCTAACCTAACTTTTAAAATTCGTGGAATCGGTAGAAAGTTGTATGCCATTTACCTAGACCCTCTTTAGGGTCACTTGTGCGCAATTTACCTATGAAAAAGAAACATTTTGGGTATACCTGGCTACAAACTGACCGCTGTGCGCAATTTATCAACCCCGAAATTAATATATTCCGTGGTATAAATAAAAGAGATAAATAGAAATAGTGAACTAATTTTTCCACTGAAAATACGTTTAGTGAAAATTTATAAATAAATAACATTTCCTTCTATACCTCGTCTAATGTCTAACAACATGCGCCAATCCCAACGCTTCTACTCCGTGGCTATTCTATGTCATAGAAATCGCACATGTTAGCAAAATTTAAAGAAAGTTGAAATTTTTAAATTGTAAATACCTTTTTACTACAACAATTTGTAGGTATATCAATGATATCCACTAATTCTTCCCCCCTTTCAATAGGAATTGCTAATGTTGAAGTGATTTGAAATTTTATCATCATAAAATCAGTGGAAGTATGTACATTTTTCCGTACAACATTTTTTTTCCTGACAACAATAATATCTTGTTTCGTTTTCTTGACGTAAATATTTGTTATGTTAATTATCTGTTGCCATTAAAAGAATCTTATAAAAAACAGATACCTGAATATAATACATTTAAAAATGCAGGTACGTATGTTCAATTTCATAATATTATCTTTGCGAATTTTAATCAACATTCCTAACCGGTTTTTTCTAATCAGCTACGCCTAAATTTATAATTATGCATACAACTTGCAGCATGTATAATACAAGTGCAATACTTAAAATATCCTTATGTGAATTTGAAATATAATGGGAGTCGTAGGTATGCACAAAATTGGAAGAGTAGCATTTTTTAGATAGTGGCGTGTGACTTCTTCTATCATAATTGTCCACAGCGGCAGTTGCAAACAGCATAAAACCAAAGGGTGTATTCTTTGATAAAACTCATAACTGAAAATACACTCGTTTAAGCAGCTTTAGTAAATGACGAAGTCCACTGGAAAGACTAGAGTATTCGTTGATAAGAAAAAGAGTACATCAATGAAAAGTGTGATTAAACACTGATGAACATTAAAAGTGGCCAAAGATACGCAGAAAATAGTCTCGAATATTCTCAACCCCTATCCTTTCCTTCATTAAATGGTCTCTATGTATGGACACAGGCACACACCCATACATACACACCAGTCCAAATCCATAATACCCCCCCAAGATAGTAGGAGCCATCTAGACGGTATTACGCGCACCTCGTATTTGGTGAAATTTTGTTTCATAGTTATCGACAGTTACGGTCGAATATCTGAAATGGTGCTTCGCAATTGGAAGTGGAGAAGGCACCAGTAAGCGTTTTCTGATAAATGGATACTTCCACGAACCAAACAGCTGTGCTGACTGGTGTTGTCTTTAATTCGGATTAGAGACTCCTAGCGAGGGGGCATTACGCCGTTCTAACGAGATGCAGAAAGACCGAAAACGATCAACGGACTATGCTTTTCTCCTTGCAATTGCGAATCATCAGAGATGCCTGTAACGACAAAAAAATCGATCGACGTCGCGTTCTTTGAAGGGGATGTAGCTCAGTATTCGTCGTGGCATTATCCAGGAAAGTAGCTGTTTTCCTTCCCCTTTCTTTTTTAAACGAAATTACTTTTAATGGAGGTTAGAATTCTGTCATAAAAAAATCTTATAATACTCAATTATTCATAATATTTATTACCCTTCAATTACAAAATGCCTTCTTCTTTTAAAGTTGACAAAATTATTACGTAAAATGTAATTAGCAAAAATTATAAATTTAGATACATATTGACACTTTTCTAATAACCAAATTAATAATATTTTCAAATTTTGAACTATGAATGCATTTATTTAATTTAGTTCAATCGCCAAGCAAATTAAAGAGATATCAAAAAAATTACAGTTCCTGCAATGAAACAGGATGATTCAAAATCCAAAAATGTTCAACTGATCTGTGCCTAACCTGTCACACCTCCAAAACCAATGACAGCTCCCGTCTCCGGACAAACTATCGCTGATCTCTCGTCCGATATAATTTTCAGATCAAAACGCTCACTGCTTCTTTATTACGATGCGTTAATTTGCCTTTTGGTTTGATAACACTTTTTCTTTTACATAAATTTGGTTTTTATTTTCACCAAAATTGTTTAAGCTTTGTTACAATACTGAATCTTGGGTAATTGTAGAAGTTTCAGACTTTTCTGAAACGTTTTAGTTCCCAAATGACATTCTCTCAAAAAATCCCATTTTTAGTGACTTGTTTCTTTCATCGATCCCACTTTTTTATTCCCTGTCAACCCATAAAAAATCGACATTTCTAGTAATTTCAAAATTATTTGATAAAATTTTTAATTATTTTATTTCTTTTATATTATGTCTGAAATTTCTATATTCCATTATATTGATTTCAATTTTATGTATAATTACCTACTACAAATATAATTACCTATTAATAATTGATATAACCATAATATCTGATCTAGAGTCTGTAATCTACAAATTTCCATAATATGTGTTCACACATCACGATTTACGTATTTATATTTTAAATTTAGTGGCGATTGAACGTCAATGGAATACAAGCAGTTCTCTACCCTTTTTCAAGAAGAAAGCGCATATATTACTATATCAATCATGCCACGCGGCAAAAAGTATGGTTAATTAAGTGTGTGAGAAACAACTTGTTGAAAAGCTTCAAGTCAAGCAATGGTGACCTGTGTGAATGGCTTTCCATTTTAAAGTAAAGGGCAGTCCGAGATTTGAAGCAGACACAAATAATCAAGTCATAATCATGTTTTGCTTGTTCCGTGAATGGCCATTCATTATACACATATATGAAAGAATTTGCGTGTCGTGTTTGTGAACAATATGTGTTTCTCAAACAATGAAAAAAATCTCTCGCGAATAAATGCAGTTCAACAGAACCAGTAGATCATTAGCTGGAGGGGAACATCTAAAAACGCGCGAGAACGTCTCGTTTTGTTTGCCGGTTAGTTTCAAAGTGGTTATTTTCGTGTAAAGTTCGTCTGTTGTGAGTTCAACTGAAAACATGGACATTAGATTTGAGTAAGTACTTTTTGACAAACACAAATGAGAGTTTTGGTTGATGTATTTTAACTGTGGCTTTTTAGAACAGCTAAACAATATATTTATGCATATTTAATAATATTTAGATGAATTGTATAGATGCAATGCCTAGTTAAATCTTAGTGTAGCCATATTGCCACGCTAGGCGTTCCTAGTTACTGTATTATACGTTGATTTAGAATCGTTGTTTCTGAAGGGGGTTTTCTTTATCAGAGGCTCTTGATATGATCGACAGTGAAGATATTGATGGAGACATATTTATTGAACCACCAGATGTAAATGTAGATACGGATGAAGACTCAGCGGACGAAGACGAAGGCGGGTAAGAAATACCTATTGGTTTCACAAATTGGTTATATTATCGCATGTCTATTTTATAGGCTAGTTGATAATCTTACAACCCGTCAACTACTTGCCAATGCAGAAATAAGATTGCCCAACAACGATCGATTAGGAATTGACCCTGCAGCAATAAATTTAGATGATCAACTTGTTTCTATGTTACCTGATAAAGTTAGAGCATGGATTGTCGAGACAAAAATAAATGAAAATCCAGAAGTGAGATGGGAAAAAGGAGCTGATTTTGATATTGAAAAAGCTGCCTCGTTTCCCAATGCTGATTTTAGTGAATATAAAAGTCTCTCCATGGTGAATATTTTTGAAAAATTTGTAGACGATGCAATGATTGATCTTTTAGTAGAAGAAAGTCGTCGATATGCTCTTTTTCTAAATTGCCCGGATCCAAAAATAACATCAAGCGAGATACGGTGTTTTCTTGGCATATTACTAATAAGTGGTTCTAACCACGTGCCATCTAAGCGGCACTATTGGGACGGGGGTAACGATATGAGGAATACTGCCATTTATGAATCTATGAGAAGAGATAAATTTCGGCAGATATGCCGATTTCTCCACTGCACTGACAATACAAAAGTCGATAGCAACGATAAAGCTTGGAAAGTGCGTCCAATTATGGACCAGATGAAAAAACGCTGTATTGAAAATTTTGTGCCAGAGCAACACTTGTCTTATGATGAAAGCATGATTCGTTATTACGGTAGGCACGGATGTAAACAATTTATCTGGGGCAAACCGATTCGATTCGGATTTAAAATGTGGTGCGTCAATACCAGTAGTGGATACCTAGTCAATTTCGAGCTATATCAAGGCAAAGGCCCTAAGTCAAATACGTCCTACGAGAAAATTTCTGGCAAAGCAGCTAGTCCGCTTTTAGTTTTATTCAGTGAGATATCAGAGGAAAAACAAAAGTTTAAATATAAGTTTTACATGGATAATCTATTCTCTGGACCTGCTCTTTTTTCGTTTTTGACATTTTATGGATATTCTGCTATAGGTACTATTCGCGATAATCGGTTACCTAAAGATTGTCCCTTGACATCAAAAGTATTATGCAAGAAAAAGAATCGTGGATATTTTGAAACTGCTTTGGAAAAAAGTAAGGGTCAGTTCGCTGGATGGATAATTCCGTAGTTACCATGATCTCTTCATCATGCGGTACTCAAGAAATAAGTCAGTCCAAAAGATATTCGCAGCAACAAAAGAAAAACATTATGGTTCCTAGACCCAAACTTATTGCTCAATATAACAAACATATGGGCGGTACAGATCAAATGGACCAAAATGTAAATTGCTATAGGATCGGAATCCGAGGCAAGAAATGGTACTGGCCCATACTGACTTGGATTTTCGACGTAGCGATTCAAAACAGCTGGATCTTTTATAATAAATCTCACGAAAAGAAAATTTCTGGATTAGAGTTCAGAAGGGAAGTTGCCAATGTTTATTTACAAAAATATAAAATCCTACCAAAAGGACCAGGAAGACCATCTACTGCACATGGTTCTACAACTGACAGCAGAGTATCAGATGAAGTTCGTTTTGACCGGATAGACCATTGGGTTCAATCGGTCGAGAAGAAAAGAAGATGTGCATATAAGACTTGCAAATCAACTCCAAGAACAATATGCTCCAAATGCAACGTAGGCCTATGTGTACAATGTTTTCTTTTATATCATACAAAATAATAGTCAATTTAGTACAATTGTTTTTTATTTGAATGTTTATTTTGTTTCAAGTATTTTTTTTTTCATTTTCACCGAAGTGACTACGTAAATGCCTAGCGTGATTATATGGGCACGGCAAAAATGTCGACAACTGTAAATATTAAAGAAAAAAGTTATATAAATAAAAGTCTGTAAATAACATTAGCATACTAGTTCTGACAGAAAAAAACAACATTTACAAGAAAAATTAATTCAGGCGCTAATGGGTTTTAAGACTCCCCCTTATCGTAATCCGTCATTACTATCAAAAATCTATGATTGCAAGTTACCCTTCCTTACATAGTTTTTGTTATCTTTATATAAACTCTGAATCTCTTTTAGTAACTTGTTGTTAATGTTTCTGTTTTTTAATCCTTCCCAAACTGTTCTTTGTGAAACTTTGTCGAATGCCTAAGTCTAAAAATGCCAGGTATATTTCATCAATTTTTATTCTTGAATTATTTGCTTGATAGTAAAAATATGATCCTGTCCACTCCGTCCCTTTCTGAATTCGCTCTAAGGGGCTTCTAACTGATTTTCTACCAGCTTCATTAATTTTCATTCTTGTATGAACTCATATGTTTTACATGGAATACTTAACAAAGTAATTCCTCTATAGTTTTAATCTCCTTTTTCGAACAATGGGACTATTATTCAATTTCCGGGTCCATATCTTATTGAACAAATGTGTTATTACTTCTATTGCTTTACTTCCATCATGGCCAGCTGATTTCAACCGTTTTAGGTATTTTATTGCTTCTGTGACTTCTTCTACTTGTATATTTTCTTCTTCTGTAATAATGTCTTGTTCGTAATTAGTTCCTTTTATTGTGTTTTGTCGTTCTTCGGTGTTTAATAATTCTTCGAAGTACTATTTATCTTACCATAATTTCTACATCATATTTCATATTTGTGTTTTTTTTGATTTTACGTATTCGATTAGTTGTGTTATTACTCTTCTTAGCGTTTGAAGGACTTTGTAAAGTAGTTTCTGATTTGCTTTACTATTCGGTTCCATTTTCTTTCAAAATTCTACCCATGATTTATTTTTCCCACTTTGAACAAGTTCATTAACTTTTATTTTTTGTTGTTAGTAATTTGTATAGTCAACTTCTTTTTTATTACTGAGGGAATTTTTTCCAAAATGTTTTCTTTGTTCTTATTTCTGATTTTATTTCTTGGTTCCACCATCTACTTTGTTTTCTATTTTTATTAATTCTTGTTATTTCGCATATTTGTTTAGATGTTTCTAGTATAATAGCTTAGGTATTCCACATTTGCTCAAGATCCATATTCTTAAAGTTTGTTCCCATTACTTTTGCTTCTGTTTCCTATCAGTGTTCATTTGCTACTTTAGTTTCTTGTAACTTTTACGTTTTAATAACTTCTTTTACTTTCTTCGTTTGTATCACGTGCATTCTATGTTCTTGTAATTTTCTATCCTCTTGTTTTATTTTAATTTTTGCCTCAATTAAATAGTGGTCATTGTAACAGCACTCCTCTTTACTTTAACATACACTATTTCTTTCCGAAATCCTTTATTCACAAGTATATAGTCTATTATACATTTTTCGTTTCTGCTCTTTATTTATTTAGTGTCTTTCATGCTAACATTAAATTCGTTTATTATAGTTGATGTCGGCGATAATTATTATGTTTTGAATCATAGATTCAGATATTCCCATTTCAATAAATCATTTTTGTAACATACAACAATTTTTCGTTGAATTTACTCAATTTGAACCTATTCTAAATAAAAAGATCTAATTTGAGATAAATAAAAAAAATATTATCTTGATAGATAATAATGACAGTGAAGTAGACTTTTACAGGTCAATTTATAAAATTACGTACATATACCCACCTACAGTAAGCATAACAAAACAGGTGGAAATTATATTTAATTTAGGGGTAGGTAGTACAGTAAATAAATTGGGCAATAATAATCAAATTACTTTTTTACTTGAAACTAATTGTTTCTAGACAATTCCACAATATATTGAAAAAACGTTAAAAAATCTAAGAAATTGACAATTCTTTCGATATTAAATATCATCGTCAGAATCGACAGAAGTTACATTTCATTTGATGCCTACCAGATGATGTTGAATAATTATTTTTGGCCAGACCAAGAAGTGACCTACTACCTTGTGATTGACCTAATATTTATATATATATATATATATATATATATATATATATATATATATATATATATATATATATATATATATATATATATACATATAGAACAAGGTGGATATTTCGACCGTGGTTATTTATAAATTACAATATTTTGTTGATTTTCGGGTTATTGCGGTCACTAGACTAATAAATATCTGTAAGTTAATTACATTTAATTTTGTTGTTTTCTGAAGTAATTTTAAATTTACTATGTTATTTTAGTTCACTCCTGATGAAGCTATGAAATATAACGAAATATTGAGTAAATAGATAAAAAGAGTTTTATTAGTCTAGCGACCGTAATAACCCGAAAATCAACAAAATATTGTAATATATATGTATATACGAGGGTTGCCTTTTATATTTCTGGAATAGAGAACAAAAACAAATATTAATCATCGACAATCACTTTATTATTCTTCAAAATATTCCCCATGAAGATCTATACACTTTTGCATGCGTTTGAACCAATTGTCGAAGCACTTTTGCCACTCTGATTGAGGTATCTCCAAAACATGCATTCTGAATGCAGCAACCGCTTCTTCAGGTGTCGAAAAACGTTGACCTCTCAGTTTGTTTTTTACGTACGGGAATAAAAAGAAGTCATTCAGTGCCAAGTCAGGACTATACGGCGGATGACTCATTAAATCGATGTTTTGGGTGCTCAAGAATACAAGAATACAGTGTTTGAGCCGATGTGTGAGAGCTCGCTTTGTCGTGGTCAAGAGTGATCCGTCTTCGGCGGTTGGTTTTCCTGATTTTTTGGAAGACAATTGGCAAACAAATGGTTGTGTACCAGCCAGAATTGACTGTTCTGCGTTATTCTAGTGGTACGGTTGCACATGTCCAGTTTTTCCGGAAAAACAGGCGACTATTTGCTTGGAAGTGCTTCGTGCGCGAACAACTTTTGTTGGATTTGGCTCAACTTGAAACACCCATACAGTCGACTGCTGTTTATTTCCGGGCTCATACCCGTGAATCCACGATTCATCACCTGTCACCATGTCATAGACGTGTTTCGAAGCATCGCGATCGTATTTTTGAGCATTTCTTTCGACCAATCGACACGAGCCTTTTTATGAGCGATTGAACAATTGTGTGGGATCCAACGCGAACAAATTTTGTTGACAGTCAAATGTTTATGCAATATTGAACATATGCTGGTCCCACTGATGCCTAAGGTTGTCTCAATTTCACGATAGGTCATATGACGATCTTGAAATATCAGTTCGCGCACAGCATCAATGGTTTTGGGAACAACAACTGATTTTGGACGACCTTCACGAAATTCGTCTTGGAGTGAACTACGACCACGATTAAATTCACCATACCATCGATAAACACTGGTCATTGATGGAGCTTCATCGTCAAAAATTGAATTAAGTTCATCCATGCACTGTTGCTGAGTTAATCCACGTCGAAAGTTGTAAAACTAATCGCACGAAAATGTTCACGATTTAATTCCATTTTTGGGCCGAGATGAATCTTTTAAGTTACTGTAAACAACACAAATTGTGCTCGTATGTGAAAACGTTCTGAGTACGTATAACCTCAAAAATGTCCAATTTTACGATAGAGCTGTCAGTTGCCAGATTGCAACACTAGGGTTGACAAATCCCGAAACATAAGGCAACCCTCGTATATATATATATATATATATATATATATATATATATATATATATATATATATATATACATATATATGTATAAGGGTTCCTTTGGGGACTTTATTTGGTATGAAGTGGGGCCTTTGAGGACTTTTCGTAGTAATTATATATATGCAATGGTGCCTTTAAGGACTGTCCTCAAAACAACATTTTCAGTTATATGTTTGAAGGTTGTTACACGGACCTCATATTTAATATGAAATTTACTACCTCGACTCCTACTTTGTTTAATCTACTCATATTACTGTTTTAAATGAAACTAACTGTTTCTAGATAATTCCACAATATATTGATAAAATGTGGTATTCTATATAAACAGTTAGTGTTATTTAAAACAGTACCTATCCATATGGTGAGTTTTTATCTTTACTTTGAATTCATTCAATTCAATAGAGCGGGTCAGGAAAAAGCCAAATTAGGATTTCAACCATGTAAATACCATTTAATTTCAATGCAGGAATACATTCCATGCATATTAACTTTGGGGTAACATAACATGGTTCGAATAAAGCAGGTGGCCTATAACTGGGATTCGAATACTTGGGTTTTTTTCCGTCTCTTTGTTTGTTCTCGCACATTTCTGAAATTTCTGAATATAGGCTTCATTTCATTCAAATTGGAATTCAGGAAATAGTATATTATATCACGAAAACGGAAAGCGACATTTTACACACAGCGGGAGTGAAAAATATTTTTCACACTAGTGGTGTACAGTATTTTTTCTATGACCACGCGATAATTTTACCAAATAATATAAAATCTAAAGTAATCTCGCCAGGGTTGAAGATCACCTTCGCATCAGTGATGTACCCTATTTTTTTACGACCACCACGAAAATTTCACCAAATAATGTAAAATCTAACGTAATTTTGCCTGTGTGAAATATCACTTCCGCGCCATTGATATACACCATTTTTTCTACGAACACGCAATAATTTTACCAAATAATTTCGCGAGTGTGGAGAATCACTTCCGCTCCAGTGATGCATACCTACTACTTTTCCTACGTCAATAATTTTATAAAATCTGACGTTTGTAAAATAGTCGATGTGGTCTGTAAAGAAATTATTTGATATCAAATCGTCCACGCGTACGAAGTCGTGAGAATTGACTTGCTTATAGATATTGAAGATCATAGTTTTAATTTGGTTTCCTGGAACATAAATTAAGGTTTTTAGGAGATTATTAGAAAAAATTGAATTAAAAGCTGTAAATTCTGATTCAACATTCATAGTTTTGTTCAATAAATATTTATAGCATCCAAAAAATTAGTCTTATTTAGTTGAACAGATTTGGTACCAGAGAGTGCTGACTGTATCATTATTATTCGATTGATTATATCGAAATGATATAGTTACATTTACAGTTGCTTTTGAGTTTTCCTTATAGCAGATATACGTAACAAAAAGATTAATTTCGAAGTGAAAAAGTATTCTATCGATTAATTTGCTTTTTGTCTGAACATTTATGCCGACTAGACTAATAGAATATAATCAAACTCAGGTTATATTTTATTAGTCTAGTCGGCATGTATGTTCAGACAAAAAGCAAATTCATCGATAGAATAATTTTTCACATCGAAATTAATCTTTTCGTTACGTTTATCGGCATTGAGAAAAATTTAAATTCATGCAAATTCAAAAGTAACTGTAACTGTAACTATATCCTCTCGATATAATTAATCGAATAATACTGATTCAGTCAGCACCCAGTGGTGGTCAAGGGGGGCGCCTTCCAAACTTGGCGCCCCTCTTTGCTTAGTTAGTGCATTCACAATAGACATTTTTTCGCCACACCCTTAACAAAGTAATTTGTAACATACGTATTTTCAAAAACAAACACCGTACCTATATATTTGAAATGCCTGAAAGAAAAAAAAATTTCACATTTCTTCGGCTCAATTATACAGTTCTATGAAATATTTTTTTTGTGACGTTTCAAACACAGACGTCAATTCTTAGAATCCTATACGTAGTCATAACAAAGTCCTCCAAAATCAGTGCACGACGCGGTATTCCCGGCATTCCCATCGAGAGACCATTACCGGCATTCCCATCGAGAGACCGAGTTTTGATTTTTCCGGCACTGAAATTGAAAGTTTAAAAGAAAGTGAGAAAGGTACATTCGAAAAATTTCCGATGCATGGCGAGAAAATGGCCGAAATGGAATCTACCCAGGAAATGGTCGAAATGGAATCTGGCCAGAAAATTGATGAAAATTATTATGATCTTGTGGAAATATTGACAGTTCTATAAAGTCAACATTATTTAGCCGTCATTTTAAATTTGTTTTTATTTCCAGAAATCGATCCCAATTTTGAAGATAAACACATGACAACAGAATTAAGTAGAGAATTAATTTTGGAAGAACCCTGCCCATCAGGACTTAAAAAAATTATTATCTTGAACTGGATTCGTACCATAGGCGATTCTGTGTAAATTATAAATCTGGAAAGAAAGGACAACAAATACGAGAATGGTTAGTTTATTCGCCTAGGGCTAATAAAATAATTTTTTTGTTGGCTCATGTCAAGTCATAATAAAAGTGTTTGGGCTGATCCCAATAAAGGAAATGAAAACTTCAAAAAGGGCATTGAAAAAATAGTACAACATGGGGATGACAGAAGTTCTATCATTCTGAGGATAATAGCAATATAGTATATAATTGTCAATTTCTTAGAATTTTTTACATTTTTGTGGAATTATCTGGAAACATTTAGTTTGATTTAAAACAGCAATGTGATAGACAACTTTGAAACAATAAAAAGTAGAAGATATATTTTTAAAATTTTTTCAGTTTAAAGTAGTATTATATTATTTTAACTTAAAAAAAATTCTATTTTTATGTTGTTATAAATCCTTTTTTTTTATTTTATTTTCGAATAGTATGATCATGTTATAACTTGACTGTTACTTTTCATGTTTTTTTAAATATATGTTTATCCACCCCTCCCCCCCCCCGCTTCACGTGACTAGCTACGCCACTATCAGCATGCTCTGCTACGAAATATGTTCTACCAAATCAGACAAATTTTTTGGCAGCTATAAATATTTATTGAATGAAAAAATTCATGTTTAATCAGAATTTATAGCTTTTAATTCAATGCTCGCGACTTCGTACGCGTGGACGATTTGATATCGAACAATTTCTTTATAGACCACTTCGACTATTTTAAAAACGTCAGATTTCACATTATTTTATAAAATTATGGACGTAGAAAAAATAGTATGCATCACTGGTGCGCAAGTGATTCTCCACACTGGCGGGATTATGTAAGATTTTACATTATTTGGTAAAATTATTGCGTGTTCGTATAAAAAATGGTGTATATCACTGGCGCGGAAGTGATTATTCACACAGGCAAAATTACGTCAGATTTTACATTATTTGGTGAAATTTTCGCGTGGTCGGAAAAAAGTAGGCTACACCACTGATGCAGAGGTGATTTTCCACACTGGCGAGATTACTTTAGATTTTTTATTATTTGGTAAAATTATCGCATGGTCGTAAAGAAAATACCGTACATCACTAGCACGAAACATATTTTTCACTCCCACTCGTGTCTAAAATGTCGCTTTCCGTTTTCGTGATATAATATACTATTTCCTGACATCCAATTTAAATGAAATAAAGCCTATATTCAGAAATATCAGAGATGTGCGAGAACAAACAAAGAAAACAAGTATTCGAAACCCAGTTTTAGGCCACCCGCTTTATTCGAACGTTACTTCAAAGTTAATTTGCATGGAATGTATCCCTGCATAGAAATGCTATTTACATGATTGAAATCCTAATTTGGTTTTTTCCTGACCCGCCCTATTGAATGAATCCAAAGTTTAGATGAAAACTCATCATTTAGATAGGTACATACACTAAGTTGTATTAAATATGGGGTTCCTGCCTGAAAATGTTGTTTTGGGGACAGTCCTTGAAGGCCCTCGTACTTACACAAAATAAAAATTATAAAAAGTCCGTTTTGAGCTATTTTTAATAAATGAAAACTCTTACATTTTGTCCCAAAAAAAAGTTGCCATAAAAATTGCTTAACAAATCCAGTCTTGAACTTATTATTTCCATTCCATTGGGTACTATACAGGGACTAGTAAAAAATTAGATATTTTTGTACTTGTGTTACTGCCGAATTCCTAAACCAGCACATTGCATTTTGACTAGAATTATGAATTTTAATGCATTTTTGTAGAGAAAAATAGATTTTATATTTTGTTAGCCTATATATAAATCGATCCATAAAATCTTCGAAGTACGATTCCACCTATATTGAAACGATTTTGAGAGACAACAATGAATTCAATGAATATTTTAGATTAAAATGAATCACATCGAATATTGGGAATGCAAAAAAAATGCTATTGATTTCGGTTGTGTCACTGAATGTAACACCTGTATAGTTTTTAGTTTATTTTCAAATAAGGGTTAATTTTTATTTAACGTCACATTATTGTTTCCATGACTTATTGCCACCTTACGAAAAAATATAGTATTTTTTTATATTTTGATTCAAAGATTTGTTTTGTAGTAAGGTGGAATTGTATAAAATATACAAATTAATATATTTGAGAATAAACTTAAAAACAATTTTTTCCGTAAGGTGACAATAAACCATGCAATAAGAGGGTAAAGTTAAATCAAAATTGACCAGCCGGTTTTGAGAAGAAAAATAATATATCTAAAATAACTCATTATTATTGCCCTAGGAAGGGTTTTAATACAGGTAAAATTATATTTTGACGGTTTTATATTGTCGAAAACTTGACCTATAAAACTAAAATTAACATCTATCAAAGTGGAGGCTACCAAAATGAAAAACCTATTTTCCTCTTTAAAGATGCATTAAAACTGTTAATTCATGTTAAAATGAAATGTGTTGAATTGGAAATTCGGTAGTAATGCAAGGAAAAAACAGCTAATCTTTGTATAGTACATAATGAAATGTTGATAACCATTTCATGAAATGATTTTTTGAGTCCAACTGTTTTTTCCTAACAATATATAATTTTTCTATTTATAAAACATACACCAGATCGGCTTTTCTACGAAGTTTGACCTTCCATATGTCGTAAACTATACATACAAAATTTTGTAAATCTACACCAAAAATAACAAACATTTTGTGATATTTGCATACACTATTTCTTAGTATTCACGAACTAGGTCATATTAAAATTATAGCGAATTCTACCGAGAAAATTCCCTAATAACTGTATAGCCGAGTGCATATTATTTTAAAGTTAAGAAATTAAATAATTTTCTTTCACCCAGTACCTATCAAAGATTACAAAATAGTTATTTGTGAAAGTAGCGTCACAATGATTGGTTTTGTAGTATTAGTGAAGTTTGCGCAACGAACCGCGAGGCGGTGAGTTGAGCAAATCACGAGTACTACAGAAAGTCATTGTGGCACAAGTTTTACACAATATTTTTTATAATTCGCATTTATTTAATTTCATAAATAAAAAAGAATTACGTATAATCCCTGTTTTCAAACTAGGAGGAGTGGTTTGAACTTAAGTTAGCAATTCTGTAGATTCCTGATTGGTCAGATGACAGATGATTTTATTCAGCACTTCTGACTTTTAACATATTATGACCTAATAATTGTGTAAATTGTAAACAAACTTTCATTTAAGCAAACAGAGGATGATTATTTATTTAAAAAAGAGCTTCTTCGTATATGCTCTTGCGATCTATTTATATTATATCATGAACAGTATTATTTCTGTAATACATCTTCACGTAGATATCTGGTAATTTATCCCAAAACCGAACGTTATGTAGATATACCTATATATTTATCCTATACAATATAAAAATAAACAATTGACAAATCATTGAAAAATAAACGTTAGCCTACTTTATTCATTATTATTTTTAATAAATAATTAATTCATTTTAATTTACCTTTAATATAATAATTTGCTTGCTAGAACAACGCTAGACCAATTTAATTTATAATTTGTTTCAAGGTTAAAGTCAAATGTCAAATAAAAATATAACTACATACAACAACCAACTGTACACTAAAAATTACTAAAAAAGTGTTCAAAGAGCTTCATTATGACACTGTAAACAATGTTATAATGAAGTCTCTTTTATACGCGAATTATAAAATAGTTATTTTTATAATTCGCGTGTAAAAGAGACTTCATTATAACATTGTTTACAGTGTCGCAATGAAATCTCTTTGAACACTTTTTTAGTAATTTTTAGTGTCATACAGTTGGTTATTGTTTGTATTATGTATTTTTATTTGACATTTGACTTGAACCTTTAAACAAATTATGAAATGGTCAAGCGTTGTTCTAGCTAGCAAATTATTATATTAAATGGACTTCTTGGTAAATTTTAATAAATTATTTATTAAAAATATTAATAAATAAAGTACACTAACGTTTATTCATCAATGATTTGTCAATTGTTTATTTTTATTTTGTATAGGATCAATATATAGGTATACATAGCGTTCGATAACATCAAGTATTTCTGGAGGAATAAGTTCACTTTTCTGTTTGAAAAACTCAATGTGGAACAAAAAGTATCGAATATGTTTTGAAAAAGGGAAGGCAGAATACTATTATTTTCTGTTCCTCTCCTTAAAAAACACAATATGGAACACATATTATTGGATATTTGTCGAGAAGGGCAGAGAATATTATTATTTTCACGTTGGATGTAATAGAATTTTCTCTTCCCCTTTTTAGAAAATTAATATGGAACTATTGTATATTTTTCGAGAAGGGGAAGGAAAAGTACTGTTATTTTCCCTTCCTTTCCTTGAAAAACTCAATATGGAAAACAAAGTATTGGATATCGTCCGAGAGGTTGAGAAATACTATTATTTTTACTTTGGATGTAATATTATTTTTACATTGGATGTAATCGTATTAATTTCCTGTTTCCTCTTTCCGAAAAACATAATATGTAACACAGAATATTGGATTTTTTTCGAGTAGAGGATTTGATGTAATAGTACTTCCCTTTTTGATAACTTGAAATAAAAAGTAAAGGATATTTTTCTGGAAGAGGGGGGAAAATGCTGTTATTTTTACTTTTTGAAAAATTAGATATAGAACCCAAAGTAAGGGATATTTTTAGAGATTTATCACATTGAAGTAATAGTACTTTTCGTGTTTGAAAAACTTTATATTCAAATTATTGGACATTTTTCGAGAAGAGGAATAGAAAATTCTATCATTCTTACATTAGATGTAATAGTATTTTGTCTTTTTGGAAAATATCAAATCATTTTTGTTCCACGTGATTTTTTTCAAGAAGGAGAAAGGAATATTGCCTGAAACCCTGTAAGTATATTTTTACGAATGTAAATTATTGCTGAATCTACGGCTAAAATAGTTAATAGTGTAATGTTTTTCTTATTTATTCAAAACAGTTTATCCTGACGGGTGCGATAAATTCATACACACGGTGGGTTTACTCACTTAATTTATGTATTCACTAAACTATTCAATAATTTATATTATATACACAGTATATTCACTTAAACTAATTTACATGAACACTTCACTACTGTTTATTTTATAAACTGACTCTGCCGTTGGTCGGAAGTCTTTATATATTAAGTGCCTTTTTCTCTGGATAACTCTAGATTGTGGCTCACACAAAAACAATCGTCTCCCTGGTAATGTCTAGATAAGACTGGAAATGTCTAGATAAAATAGTCACAAAAAATAATGGTAAACGGTTCGAAGAAATCCCTGCGCATTCGCCAAATTTTAACTTTAATACATAGCTTAGACAGAGTCGGATTCAGGGACTACACCTGTGTAATATTTCGTAACAATAGGAACATAATGCAAGCCGTCCTCAAAGTAACACTGCTACGAAAAAAAGGTTAAATTTATTAGCAATGCAAAAAATTGAAAAAAAATTGCATACATCAATTCGCAATGAGATAAGAAACTAATGTATGCATTAATATGTTCAAGATGTTCCGATTTCTTCGTGTTCTATGTATATTTTCAATACATAAATCGAAAGTCCTCGAAGCTGCCACGGTACAAAAAAATACATAAAATAAGAAAAATTTTGCATACATGAATTGAAAACAAAATATATAACTGACGTATACTTTAATATAACCGATATTTTGAGTATATCTAGATTTATAGAACCTGTTGTACTCGCTCTTCTTCTTCTTAATCCGCTGTCTCCCGTCGGAGGTTGGCGATCCAATTGGCAATCATTATTCTGGATGTAGCGACTCTGAAAATGTCAATTGAGGTACATCCAAACCATCTTCTTAAGTCTTCCAGCCAGGAGTTATGTCTTCTTCCCACTGATCTTTCTCTTTGTATTTTTCCTTCAATGATCAGTCTCAAGAGTTCATACCTTTCACCTCTCATTATGTGGCATATATATCCCGTCTTTCTCTCCTTAACAATCTGCATCAGTTCTTTTGATTTTTTCATCCGCACAAGGACTTCCGTGTTGGTGATTTTGTGCACTCACGATATTCTTAACATACGACGGTATAGGTACTTCTCAAATGCGTCCAACTTTTTCTCTGTAGATGCATCGAGAGTCCACCCTTCACTGCCATATAACAAGAGGTTTGTTCCAACCGAAGTAAATACCGTTCCAGTACCGTACAATCTCAGTAACGCAGCAAATTTCATGTAAATTACACAGACTTATTATATTCACTAATCAGCAGGTCAACTGGGTTTGTATCGTAATTGTACGGTTTTTGTGTTGGTTGGAACAGACCTAAGGTTGAAAATATATAACGTCTGATTATGCGCATTCGAAGTTCTAGGCTCAGTTCGCGTCTCGTGAAAAATTGCTTCATATTGATAAATGTTTTTATGCCCTTCTCAATTCGTGCTCTTATTTCGATATTGGAGTCGCACTGATTATTAATGATAGTCCCCAGGTATCTAAATGAATTTACTTGTTCTGTGTATCGTTAATAGACAAATTGGCAATTATACTCGCTCTAGTAAGATGAAAATCAATAAAGTTCATCTAGAAGCCGCCCTGAATAATATCCAATCATAAGATTGGTCACTTGTATACACCCCGCAGGCTGTATCGTGCAAACAAACTGAAATTTTTCCAAAAATGACAAAAATTTGGTACTTTAAGTACCATAGCACAAGTAGTACTAGCTCTAGTGAGCTGAAAATCTATAGGGTTCATCTGTGAGACTCCCTGAATAGTATTCAATCATAAAATTGATCACTTGTAAACACTCCGTAGGCTGTATCGTGCTAACAAACTGAAATTTTTCTAAAAATGTCTTACTTCGAGTACCATAGCTCCCGTTGTGCTGGCTTTGGTGAGCTAAAAATCAATAACATTCATCTGTGAGATATCCTGAACGATATTTAATCACAAAATTGTTGACTTGCTGCACTCCGAGAGGCTATATCCCGTGATATGTGCATGGACGATTTTATTAGTAGTTTTTGTAGTGTTCCCAAAGCTATAGTTGCACACACTCAGTTGGTAGATTTATTTCAAAAGGGAGGTTTTAAATTCGTCAAATGGATGTCCAACTCTGACGAACTTTTGTCGACAATACCCGAATCCCTTCAATTGATTAAAGCCATTTGATAAGTCAGCTTCTACGGTGTTAGGACTACAGTGGGAAGAAAAACATGATAAATTTAGTTTTGGGGTAGAAATGTATTCAATGTCTCCTTGTACGAAAAGTTTCTTTTCGTACAAGGAGACATTGAATACATTCTCTCACTTGTTGCTCGCATGTTTGATCCATTGGGATGCTTGTCTTCTATAACCCTGTTTCTGAAAACTTTGATAGAAAGACTTTGGATTTTCAAAATTGACTGGGATAGTATTGCACCCGCAGAAATAGAAATTCTCTGGAATAAATTTCAAAACGAATATCATATTTTTCACAAAATAGAGATTCCACGCCATATAGCAGTTACACCTATTTCGTCATTATCGTTTGTAGGATTTTCAGATGCATCCATTGTTTATACCCGGGTTGTTGATTGTACAGGTCAAGTTAAAGTCACTTTTCTGAACTCTCAATCTAAAGTTTCGCCCATGTCTACAATTACTCTCCCGCGGTTAGAGCTCTGCGGAGCTCTCCCTCCTTCTCTCAAAACTTCTTTCTCATGCCATTGAAACTTACGCCCCTAGACATATTATTGATCAGATTTTTGCTTCAAGTGATTTCCTGATTACATTAAGTTGGAAAAAACCCCAGAGAAGTAATTCAATTTCTTTGTTCAAAATCTAGTTTGGAAATTTAAATTCCTCCACCCTATTTTTTTTATGCATGGATAGGGAAATGTATTTGATTGCGCTTCTCGAGGTTTGTGTCCTTCTTCGTTAGTTAACCATCCCACGTGGTTTACTGGGCGCATATGGTTATTGTTAGAATCAAAATACTGGCATATTCGGTCGATGAACGAACAGGAAGTTCAGGTTGATGATTCTGAATATTCGTTAAAACATTTTGTAGGTATTGTTGTTCCTGTAATCTGACCGCTTTATACGCTAACCGAAAAATGTTCATCTTGGTCGAAACTCTTAAATTACACAGTATACGTATTAAGATTTCTGAAAAAATTGTTTTTGAATAGGCAGATATGTATATCGCATTTAGAAGCTGCAGAATATGAATTGATTCGTTCTCTCCAGCGAAAACATTTTTCCGATGAGTATAAAGCACTTTGTAAAAATATTTGTGTAAAATCATTTATACGTTGTTTAAGCCCAATTATTGAGTGGACGACTCTCAAATTCCCAATGTAGTTTTGCCAAATCCGATCCCTTTACTATTTTGTTGGTAGATTATTTCCATATCTTGTACTTACATGCTGGATCCTATACGCTATAAAATCTTTAGAGAAAAAAATATTGGATTTTATCTAGTCGTCAGATCATCAGAAATAGGATTTGAAAATGTAATCGTTGTTTTCGCCTCAATCCCAAGCCTAACTATCCCATGATGGCTGATTTACCCGCGGTAAGAGTTAATCAAGCAAAGGCATTTCTACACACGGGTGTAGACTATACTGGTGCTTTTTCAATCACTATAGGAAGATATCGTGGAGTAAAAATGCAAAAGGCCTATGTATGCTTATTTGATTGTCTTACCACGAAGGGCATACATCTCGAATTAGCCTCCTCGCTCTCAACCAATTGTTTTTTAGCCACTTCTAAAAGATTTTTATCTCGTCGTGAAAATTATGCAATTTTTTACTCCGATAATGGCATGAGTTTTGTGGGTGCTGAAAGGGTTCTTGACGAGATATATGAGCTAACTAGGTCCAAAGCTTATAGAGAGGTATTCCAACAGGAAATTAATCATTCCAAAATTTCGTGGAAAATGAATGTACCATTGGGGAGTTATTTAGCTAGAGTCATGGGAAATCAAATTCTCACTTATGAAGAATTCCTAACCATTTTTACACAAATATAATGTCTCTTAAATTCTCGTCCCCTTTGTATACAAAGTACCGACCCTGAAAATCCTATCGCTTTGACCCCATCGCATTTTTTGCGCGTAGAACCATTAATATCTTTACCGGCTCCTGATGTAGTTTTATAAAATATGAGCCTTTTAAAAAGATA
Source organism: Galeruca laticollis (assembly GCA_963921935.1). Taxonomy (NCBI): domain Eukaryota; kingdom Metazoa; phylum Arthropoda; class Insecta; order Coleoptera; family Chrysomelidae; genus Galeruca; species Galeruca laticollis. Next base: position 64,371,600 of record OY998182.1, read on the forward strand.
TAAATTGTTAGATAGTATAATCCAACATTATTGGAAGAGATGGTATTCTGAATATTTGTCTATGTAATCGCGCTTAAAATGGAACACCAAATCAAATCCTGTAAAGGAAGGTGTGGTAGTCGTAATAATGCACGAATCTATCTCACTTTTACAGTGGCCTTTGGCAGTGATAGAGAATTCGTTCCCCTGGATAGGCTGGGATTGTTCGAATTATCAAGGTACGGACCAGGAATGGCACGTACATGCGACCAGTTGTTAAACTGTGTCCTTTACCCTGTCAATAAACTGAAGAGGAAATTTTTGTTGTAAATGTTTCATTAAAATTTTAGTTTAATTTTCTTTCCCTTCTGGAAATCGTATGTTGGTGATGGTTTGTAGTTTGGAATTTGTTTAACAGATAATGGCCCTGTTTGCTCATCATGGCTTGTGCATGAGCACCCATGTTGTCATTTTGTAGATGTAAGGCTATTCTTGGTTAAACATAATTCTTGGCTAGACATGCACAGTCACAGGCATTTTACAAAAAATACGGCCTGCTGGCAGAACAAGTGCCCTATTATAAGTACACCCAGAATTAACTTCTTGAAAAGCGCAATGCAGAAGTATACTGGGATAAAAAGATAATTACAGATAAGGAAATGGCACGAAATAAACACAAACAAAAGCTAGGACAAAAAAAATAAACAAATACATGGACTTTGCGCACGAATATACTTACCATTTATAACATGTAACCATATATCCGCTGGTTATATCAGGCACAGGTCTCATCGAAGCAGACTTGCAAAACGAGTTACAGAAATTGAAAGTAGAACATATTAACAAGAACATACTTACCGCCTAACAAACAGCTCTGTTGGGAACATGCAGAACCGTCCGCAGAATCCCAGTCTAGTCATGCCACTGACAAGTGTAAATTCATAAAAAAAAATAATTATAATAATTTATCTTCTTACCTAGCTTGTTCACGTGATAGGCAATGGGTCATTTTCAACTGAAAGTTGTTAACCTATAGTTGGCGCAAAATATATAGTGTAGCAATGTAATAGTATGTCCCTTTTAAGTTATGTTGTGGAGCTCCAATCTGAAAGGTATTAATATTTTGTTTACTTCTACTAATACCTATATTGTATTTGATGTTACGTAATTGTTGAAAGGGAGTTCGGTTTAATCGGGATACCAGACGTGAACTGAGCCCTTTTTGTATCCCATTCGATTTTTTATGAACAACATTCTATGAAAAGATAACAAAAAAAAGAAATTTTATAACAATGAATAAAACAATTCTTTAAAAATATATGATGTCTAACTCCTGTTTGTCACTATTATATAAGTAACATGAAAAATATATTAAACTTAATTAATTTTCTTCCAAAAATTCTATTAATCCTTCTTCCATATCATCTGCTTCTCTATCACTATCGTCTTCTAAATCAATAAAAAATTTATTTCCTCATCTTCAATTTTGATTACTATTTTAATCTCTATGTTAATTGTGGCCAAATCAACTCGATGGGATTGAAAATACAAAAATAAAGAGGAAGTCTACCTATAGAGAGTCCATGTTGTTCAGCCATACACTCTAGACCGTATAATTTCTCAAATTTCTTTGTAAAACTTCAATCAGTTATTGTTTTGTATTCGGAACTTCTAAGTACAAATTATTATCCATTACAAAAATTTGTAGTTCGGTCTTCTTGTAGCTTTTACTTGGTATTTTATTGAGCAGTCGTGAATGATAAGAAGCGTTGTCAAGAACTACAACACTATTTGGCTCTAAGTTTGGGATCAATGTGAATTCAAACCATGTTCTTATTATAGTCAATGTTGCAATCTTCCATTTCTTTCCACACATTTTTAAGGCATTTGGAACCCATCCTTCATTTCCACCGCAATGCACAGTACTAAGTCTGGATCCTTTGTTTGCAGGCATTATTGGCATACATATTTTTGGTCCATCAGCCTATCCTTTCTTAACCGAGTCGTGTGTATCATACCAAGCTGCGTCCAAATAGACAATTAGCCGGTTTTCTTCTCTATACTTAGTTACTTGTTCCAAGTATGTATACCGCATATCCACTATTCTTCTGCTTTCCATAACTGTTTGACGTTTATTAAACATTTTGAATTTGAATCCCAATTTTTTAGTCCAGTTTCCAATAGTTTTCTTACAGACATTTATATTACGGCCGACATTTGTCAATTTATTTCTTATTATTTCAATCATTGGTAACTCATTACTTTTGTATCAGTCATTTATGGTGGTTTTAAATAATTTTATTACAGACACATCTAAAGGTTTGATCAATCCCTTATCACAATGCTGCTTGGGTTCGTAAGGCCCATTATTGGCTATTTCACGTGGAACTTCTGTTAAATCAGATACTGCTTGCATTAATTCTGTTTCTTCATCGAGACCAAACTGTTCCCGTAGATTCTTATACACATTGAAACATATATTCTGTGTTTCCAAATTTAAATGACGTCGAATCCTGTTTTTACTTTGATCACAATAATTTTAATTTTCGTTGTTGTTACACACAATATTTCGGAACGAACTCGATATTTCCCAAGGACGCCACATTGTAAATATTTACCTTTTAACTAAAAAGATAATTGCTATATAATAAATATGTATCCTACCGAAATTCCTCAGAAAAACGCTACACTCTTTCATGATGTCAGCCTACCACCTAAAGAGTGAGTGTTGAACACCTGTTGTGTTCGAAAAAATTGCCATCTCAAAATTTACTTATAGTTCAGTAAAAGATGGGAAAAATAATAAGTTATTTGAAATTTATATTTCTAATTCTTAATAAAACGAGATATAAGGTAGTGTTAATTGTCTGGTGTTATGTTTAAGGTGGTGTTTTTAAATATAAATAGGTTAATATTGTTTACAGGAATGCATTTTGTTCTATACGTTAACGCTAAGTATCTTAAAAAGTTAAATTAGGATGGCGCTCCATAATTGCGGGTTAAAAATAATCGTTAGACAGTCGATAAATGTATTTAATGATTATATAATTATTAAATACATTTTAACGATTATTAGTTGAAATTATAATATTAAATGAATGTATCGTCAAATAAGCATTTTAAGTTATGATATTTACTGGATTATGACGGTATTTAAGTCACACGATAAGCCGAAACCTTAAAGTTCGCACTATATCTTTTACGTCGACTATACCTATTTGTTATAGAAAAAGACAAGAAGTATATTTAAGTATATTTATAATCATTTGTTATAATTTTTGAGAATAATAATTTATGAAACATCTCACTAACCACAGATATCCGTTATACGTGTGTTTTCCCGACACTTTACATTATAATAATACACAGAACTTAAAAACATGTTATGTTGAAACTGTCTTTCTGGGAATCCCAGTTAAATTTACGATTGCAGTGAATTACAGAATATTTGGAATATTTTCAAATGATTATAATATTCACATTTCTGGAATCTGAATATACGGGGTTGAGCACAATCTAATTTCGTAGTAGGCAAATTGATTATTACGTAGTAGTAAAATACGACAGTGCGTTCGTAGTAACACTTGAATTCAAAAGTTGTTATTTCTAGGTAGTGTTGACACAGAAGGTGGGATACTGACTGATGTTCGAATTTAATGCTGGGCATTTGGCTCAACTAATCGTCAATTATGTCATGCCAGTCATAACATACAGGCTGGTTTACATTAATACCGCAGCTGGATCCGGTGTCAAGGAATTCCCGCGCTGGATCGGCACTGTATAAATGTAAACAGGTTTCAATCCAGTCCAGCTTCCAGTGTCGAGCGCTGGATCGGAATAGAACAGTACCCTCAATGGTCTAGTTGGAACGAGAGTTCAGAATGTACAGGTTTTATGTAGTTGTCTAAGGAGTCTCTTATTTTAAACGATTTTTTACATTCTTCTTTAAGCCATACTCGTTGAGCACATTTACAACTAATATTTCCTAAACAAACTAAAGAAATAAAGAATTATAGAACCATCACATATGCAGGTAATATTTCTAATAATATTTCATTGATAATATCTTTAGCAACAAATACAGCAATTTCTTTTGAAACAGAATGTAATGTGAGTACAAAATTGTTAAATCCAGAATGTAATGCTGTCTATTAGGGTCAAACCCTTTGAAATTTTGAAATCAGATACAATGAACACTTACGGGCATACAGATTAAAACAACCAGATAAATCCCACTACCCAAAACATCTACTTGATACCAAACATTCATTGACACCTAACACAGAACTAGAAGTACTACATATTCGTGATAAGAAACAAGAGCTTTATTTCCATGAAGAATTGGGAATTAGAAGACACTTAAGAAACTCACAATATGAAGTCGTCAATGAACAGATAAATCTAGGGAGTTCTCCACTTTTAAACTGTCTTCTTACGTGATAATTGTAAAGATCAGCAGATATAGTTTTCCTAGTTTTCTATATCAGTCATACTGATCTTAAATGGGAAAAAAGATGTCCAGGATATCCTATAGGACTAATAATTTGTAAATATTTGTAATACCATATCTTCTTCTTGAAAAGCGCAATGCAGAAGTATACTGGGATAAAAAGATAATTACAGATAAGGAAATGGCACGAAATAAACACAAACAAAAGCTAGGACAAAAAAAATAAACAAATACATGGACTTTGCGCACGAATATACTTACCATTTATAACATGTAACCATATATCCGCTGGTTATATCAGGCACAGGTCTCATCGAAGCAGACTTGCAAAACGAGTTACAGAAATTGAAAGTAGAACATATTAACAAGAACATACTTACCGCCTAACAAACAGCTCTGTTGGGAACATGCAGAACCGTCCGCAGAATCCCAGTCTAGTCATGCCACTGACAAGTGTAAATTCATAAAAAAAATAATTATAATAATTTATCTTCTTACCTAGCTTGTTCACGTGATAGGCAATGGGTCATTTTCAACTGAAAGTTGTTAAACTATAGTTGGCGCAAAATATATAGTGTAGCAATGTAATAGTATGTCCCTTTTAAGTTATGTTGTGGAGCTCCAATCTGAAAGGTATTAATATTTTGTTTACTTCTACTAATACCTATATTGTATTTGATGTTACGTAATTGTTGAAAGGGAGTTCGGTTTAATCGGGATACCAGACGTGAACTGAGCCCTTTTTGTATCCCATTCGATTTTTTATGAACAACATTCTATGAAAAGATAACAAAAAAAAGAAATTTTATAACAATGAATAAAACAATTCTTTAAAAATATATTATGTCTAACTCCTGTTTGTCACTATTATATAAGTAACATGAAAAATATATTAAACTTAATTAATTTTCTTCCAAAAATTCTATTAATCCTTCTTCCATATCATCTGCTTCTCTATCACTATCGTCTTCTAAATCAATAAAAAATTTATTTCCTCATCTTCAATTTTGATTACTATTTTAATCTCTATGTTAATTGTGCCCAAATCAACTCGATGGGATTGAAAATACAAAAATAAAGAGGAAGTCTACCTATAGAGAGTCCATGTTGTTCAGCCATACACTCTAGACCGTATAATTTCTCAAATTTCTTTGTAAAACTTCAATCAGTTATTGAGTTATTGTTTTGTATTCGGAACTTCAAAGTACAAATTATTATCCATTACAAAAATTTGTAGTTCGGTCTTCTTGTAGCTTTTACTTGGTATTTTATTGAGCAGTCGTGAATGATAAGAAGCGTTGTCAAGAACTACAACACTATTTGGCTCTAAGTTTGGGATCAATGTGAATTCAAACCATGTTCTTATTATAGTCAATGTTGCAATCTTCCATTTCTTTCCACACATTTTTAAGGCATTTGGAACCCATCCTTCATTTCCACCGCAATGCACAGTACTAAGTCTGGATCCTTTGTTTGCAGGCATTATTGGCATACATATTTTTGGTCCATCAGCCTATCCTTTCTTAACCGAGTCGTGTGTATCATACCAAGCTGCGTCCAAATAGACAATTAGACGGTTTTCTTCTCTATACTTAGTTACTTGTTCCAAGTATGTATACCGCATATCCACTATTCTTCTGCTTTCCATAACTGTTTGACGTTTATTAAACATTTTGAATTTGAATCCCAATTTTTTAGTCCAGTTTCCAATAGTTTTCTTACAGACATTTATATTACGGCCGACATTTGTCAATTTATTTCTTATTATTTCAATCATTGGTAACTCATTACTTTTGTATCAGTCATTTATGGTGGTTTTAAATAATTTTATTACAGACACATCTAAAGGTTTGATCAATCCCTTATCACAATGCTGCTTGGGTTCGTAAGGCCCATTATTGGCTATTTCACGTGGAACTTCTGTTAAATCAGATACTGCTTGCATTAATTCTGTTTCTTCATCGAGACCAAACTTTTCCCGTAGATTCTTATACACATTGAAACATATATTCTGTGTTTCCAAATTTAAATGACGTCGAATCCTGTTTTTACTTTGATCACAATAATTTTAATTTTCGTTGTTGTTACACACAATATTTCGGAACGAACTCGATATTTCCCAAGGACGCCACATTGTAAATATTTACCTTTTAACTAAAAAGATAATTGCTATATAATAAATATGTATCCTACCGAAATTCCTCAGAAAAACGCTACACTCTTTCATGATGTCAGCCTACCACCTAAAGAGTGAGTGTTGAACACCTGTTGTGTTCGAAAAAATTGCCATCTCAAAATGTACTTATAGTTCAGTAAAAGATGGGAAAAATAATAAGTTATTTGAAATTTATATTTCTAATTCTTAATAAAACGAGATATAAGGTAGTGTTAATTGTCTGGTGTTATGTTTAAGGTGGTGTTTTTAAATATAAATAGGTTAATATTGTTTACAGGAATGCATTTTGTTCTATACGTTAACGCTAAGTATCTTAAAAAGTTAAATTAGGATGGCGCTCCATAATTGCGGGTTAAAAATAATCGTTAGACAGTCGATAAATGTATTTAATGATTATATAATTATTAAATACATTTTAACGATTATTAGTTGAAATTATAATATTAAATGAATGTATCGTCAAATAAGCATTTTAAGTTATGATATTGACTGGATTATGACGGTATTTAAGTCACACGATAAGCCGAAACCTTAAAGTTCGCACTATATCTTTTACGTCGACTATACCTATTTGTTATAGAAAAAGACAAGAAGTATATTTAAGTATATTTATAATCATTTGTTATAATTTTTGAGAATAATAATTTATGAAACATCTCACTGACCACAGATATCCGTTATACGTGTGTTTTCCCGACACTTTACATTATAATAATACACAGAACTTAAAAACATGTTATGTTGAAACTGTCTTTCTGGGAATCCCAGTTAAATTTACGATTGCAGTGAATTACAGAATATTTGGAATATTTTCAAATGATTATAATATTCACATTTCTGGAATCTGAATATACGGGGTTGAGCACAATCTAATTTCGTAGTAGGCAAATTGATTATTACGTAGTAGTAAAATACGGCAGTGCGTTCGTAGTAACACTTGAATTCAAAAGTTGTTATTTCTAGGTAGTGTTGACACAGAAGGTGGGATACTGACTGATGTTCGAATTTAATGCTGGGCATTTGGCTCAACTAATCGTCAATTATGTCATGCCAGTCATAACATACAGGCTGGTTTACATTAATACCGCAGCTGGATCCGGTGTCAAGGAATTCCCGCGCTGGATCGGCACTGTATAAATGTAAACAGGTTTCAATCCAGTCCAGCTTCCAGTGTCGAGCGCTGGATCGGAATAGAACAGTACCCTCAATGGTCTAGTTGGAACGAGAGTTCAGAATGTACAGGTTTTATGTAGTTGTCTAAGGAGTCTCTTATTTTAAACGATTTTTTACATTCTTCTTTAAGCCATACTCGTTGAGCACATTTACAACTAATATTTCCTAAACAAACTAAAGAAATAAAGAATTATAGAACCATCACATATGCAGGTAATATTTCTAATAATATTTCATTGATAATATCTTTAGCAACAAATACAGCAATTTCTTTTGAAACAGAATGTAATGTGAGTACAAAATTGTTAAATGTAAAAACAAAAATATCCCCATTAAAGAAGTCTGGTATATATAAACTTAAATGTCCAGAATGTAATGCTGTCTATTAGGGTCAAACCCTTTGAAATTTTGGAATCAGATACAATGAACACTTACGGGCATACAGATTAAAACAACCAGATAAATCCCACTACCCAAAACATCTACTTGATACCAAACATTCATTGACACCTAACACAGAACTAGAAGTACTACATATTCGTGATAAGAAACAAGAGCTTTATTTCCATGAAGAATTGGGAATTAGAAGACACTTAAGAAACTCACAATATGAAGTCGTCAATGAACAGATAAATCTAGGGAGTTCTCCACTTTTAAACTGTCTTCTAACGTGATAATTGTAAAGATCAGCAGATATAGTTTTCCTAGTTTTCTATATCAGTCATACTGATCTTAAATGGGAAAAAAGATGTCCAGGATATCCTATAGGACTAATAATTTGTAAATATTTGTAATACCATATCTTCTTCTTTTTTTTCGATTAATATATATTAAGTCAATCACAATGTAGGTCACTTCTTGGTCTAGCCACAAAAAATTATTAATAATTAGGTAAGGCATCAAATGAAATGTAACTTCTGTCATTCTGACGATGATATTTAATATCGAAACAATTGTCAATTTCTTAGAAATTTTTAACAGTTTTTCAATATATTGTGGAATTGTCTAGAAACATTTAAAAGAGTAATAAAAAAATAATTAACAATGAGATTCTTGGGTAATTGACGCAAAAAGAAAAAGGGTTACTGAAACAGACTGGTAACCGCAGACATCCATGTTTGTGGCTCATTAGCCGTCCTCAGTACGGTATAACCAAATTAGGGTGTAAAACTTGGGAGCAAAATTGTTGATCGAAACATGGGAAAACACAAAACAACGAATTTCAACAGGAAAACCAAACGCATATTTGTGCCTTCAATTGGAAAGATCCCGAGTTTTCGGGACAACAACCAACATCGACACGGAGGCGCCCCCCTGCCTGAACCTTCCGACAAAGAGTAAACAATATAGAACATGTACGAATTTCGCGTGATATGTAAACAACAATGAGATTGTTGGGTAATGCACGCAAAAATCCGACAAAATTCCAAATTGATCGACAAGTTCGATCGCTTTTTTCACGGGTGATTTCACTCGATGTTTGGCTGCTTTGTAGAAGATCAAAATTGGGTTCTAGTGGTGTTTCTTTTGTTAGGTATAATCGTAGGACATACATACGTGAACAAAAGATGTGACTACCAATTTATCAGCTAACTTGATTGAAATTTTTCCCATATGGCTTACTTCCGATAGGCAGACAATTTAAATGAGTTATAACATCGATTAACGCTGCAACTCATGGTATCACAATAATTACAGGAAGTTTGGAAGCGCGTATTGAAATCGCAGCAGTCTTTGTTCACTAAATTCAATACTTGACAAGAATCTGCAGATTGCCAGGAAAACCAGCCAGCTTGTCAGCAAACTCCGTGGCGTGGAAGAAGATCTCCCAGAAAATATATTATCTCAACTGTCTTATAAACATGGATATCTTAAGTGGTTTTCTACGGCCTTGGATGAGTTAACGCGTGTGTCAGATACTGCCACTTTTATTTGAGGAATGAATAAAAGCTAGGAGTATAACTACACTGTCATGAGTTGAATGGGTTGAATAGATTTGCTGAATTACCATAATTGTACCGTGTGCTCAGACATTTGCAAACCTTTCTGTTGTTCATTTGACCGTGTGTTCCGCTGTATAAACGGTAGATGTAGTGTTAGTTAGGAAGAAAATTCATAGTCATGCGATATAAACGCAGTACCAGTTCCATCTTCGGAATCGGTGGTCTACATCTACATAATCGGTTTAATGTTCGATTATATCAGCAAATTTATTTTGAATGAATATAAAATTATACTCTGATATAAAGTCAGAAATGTTTCAAACGTAGGTGGTGGCACTGTCCAAGGGAAAGCGTATTAGAATTAAGCAAAGTATAGCTGGACGAAAAGTTTATCCCGTTTCGCAAAGTAAATTATATCTATTCATCTTTTTAATGTTTCTTGAAACGATCGGCAACAACATAGTGGTCTGCAATTATTTCGGCTTCCTGATATATTTGTTGCATGATCCAATGCAATATATTTTCTTCTAGCGTATAAACAGTAGTCTATCGGGGCTGACATGAAAAGTCCCCAATTATTTTGAATTCGGCTGTAATAAACAATATCTGATTGTTGAAGTCATTTGAACATGTTCAATTGATTTTAATATTTAAGTATAGAATGTACCAGTAACTGATAATTCTAAAATAGTGTTGGAATTACTTCTGTATTTTTTTCGTAATTTGATAATTTTAGTTCCAATGCGTTTATTAGGTCAATTGGGATACTTTTTTGCTCACATCTCAATTATATGTTTAAAGAATATTCCTCGAGAAGCTGATTCCAACAATTATTCATAACCAACAATATCTATACTTAAAAGTGGACAGTAGGTATCCAGATATGCTCCAAGCAGTCAATATCATATTGCTCAGTGACATATCTACAAGATATTATAGTTATTTATGTAATAAGGATCATAAAGACGATCATTATGGTACAAGTCGTGAATGTTATCGGGCGAGGCGTAGCCGAGTCCGATAACACGGCGTGTGCCATAATGATTGTTCATGATTCGTATTACATACAAAATTTTATCTGATGGCATTTATATCAATACATTTTCGAAAAATTAAAAACTGCATTTTCGACATTGTTTTCGGCGATCGTCTGCTTCATTTTTGGCTGATTCTGGAGCTGATCTGTGTACCGTGAAACGCCATGGCGGATGGAAAAGCAATACTGTCGCTGAAGGTTACATCGAAAATTCGAAAGAGCAAAAGAAAAAAATATCAGAAGCAATTTTTGGTGCCAACAACCAAACAGGATTACAAGTTTGCCAACAATCATCAACTACTGATGTAAAAACTGTAGAATCCATTGGAATTAATATTACAAATTGTAGTAATTGTTCTTTTACCATTTATAATAAATAGTTTTGTACATAGTTATGCATTTTAAATAAACTTTTTTGATCAAACCATTACATGTTTTCCTTATAGAATTTCATTATGGTACTTAGTCCCATAATGAGCTTCCTTATGTCATCAAAATTGAGTGACATAACGTTGTCATTATGACATGCCATCAGATAAAAACATTTATGTGTGCCAGTTAAGTCCAAAGCTGAAGGTTTTGACGAAATAATTAAATTGTTAACTAGTCAGTTTAAATCCCGAGTTTCGATATTTAGAAGAAGAATAGTTTTGATTATTTGAGACAAGATGAAGAATCTGTTGATAGTTGGTACATCGAGGTCAAGAATATAGCAGCCGACTGTGATTTTGAGAATAAACTGATGTATGAAGTAACAGAGACATTTGTAGTAGAGATAAAACAATGCCCAATATTGGACAGACTTTGCGAACAGGATCCTAATAAAAAAATTGAAAGATTTATTAGAAATTTCATTAGACAAAAAGGCAGCCATGAGGGAGGCCAGGGGATCAGAAGCAGTAAACTATACACAAATTTAAAACTCAACAGTATAAGAGTCAACTTCAACAATTTAAAATTCAACAGGGACAGCATAGAAAAGAAGGAATAGAAGTTCAAGGTAACCGCTAAGTTAATAAAGGAAGTTTCCATTTAAATAAAAAAAAGTGTTATGTTTTTATTGCAAAAGCTCAAATTATGATTTCAAAAATTGTATATTTATGAAGTAAAAATTGTAATAAAAAAGGGTATATAGCTAAAGCGTGTAAATTTAAGACATCCAACAATCATGTCGTTGAGATTACAGATCCTGAAATGGATGCAGTGGAGGTTTTTAACAATGAGGTACTTAATTTTGGGTCTATTTGCTATGTTGCACCTTAAGGTGTCCTCTACACGTCGACAGACGCATCAGCAGATATCACGATTCATCCGCACGTCCGTTCGTGGTCAGTCTGTGCATAGAATACACCAACAAGAAGTAAAAGTCGGCATAAATAGTTCTGGTGGCAAAAATTCGTGACCTTGTAAAACTGATGTGGACAGATAACTTACAAAATTGTACACTTACACTGAGAAAAGTGTTAAAAATTGTTAAAGTGTATTCTACAGACAGAAAAAAATTTAAACCAAACATTCCCAAAAAATAATTGTTTATTAATGTATCGTCAAAACATTATTTCCAGAAAGTATTAATTGTCAATGAAAGATTTAAGTATAAGAAACCTGTAATGCTTTAAATGTTATACAGAGGTGGTTGATACTTGGTGAAAAACATTAAATATGAAGAAATACTAAATTATAATTTGCACTATGTTTATTAAACAGAACGCGTGCTGTTGAACTTATTTGTCGGCTGATAAAGTTAATTTAACGAGACGCTTGGGCTTAACAAATATTGTCAAAAATATGCTTTAGTATTTGTTTATACATAAAGTTTTAGTTTCTGTTTGTGAAGAACCATTCATCACTAATAATAACATTCTTTTGTTTAATCAAATGATTTTTATTTTCTTATATTGATATTGGAATTCATTATGTGTAAATATGTATTTAAGTAGCAGTATGTGGGATAAAGTAGATATTAAAACCAATACAGTAATATAGATTATATATTTAGAATAGCAGATTACAAAAGGAAAAAAATCAATATACATGATGGTATAAAATTCCAATAATGTTAGTGCTTAAATGTAAAATTTGTATAATTTCCGTGATATAATATAACAGTTACACTCTACCATATTCAGAATTTAATATTTTACACCTGTGTAGAAATGAACAATATATTTTAAATAATAATAATACCTGACATTTATAACTGTATAGGACAGGTAGATAAGTAAAATCGAAAGTAACTTTTAATTATACAAAATAAAACAAAACAAGGAAAGTAAGTCAGTTTGATTATGTGCGGCCGTTGACACAGTAATTAACATTTTTGTACCAGTTCTAATCTTCTAATATTAGTTTTTTTTAAATCTAGCATCGTTCAGTTTTTTGATTTCTTTGGAAATGTGATTAATGAATATAGACCTATCAGAGACAAAGCCATCTATTATTTTATTTATACTTGTACAATATTTCTTGCGGCACTAGCTTATTTTTTTATGATGGCTTCTAAGGAGGATTTGTTTGCTTATGTGTTACGGGTTCATTTTGCACAACGAAACCCTTTTGTTTAAGAGAATAATGTCTTTCTTGATCGATATGTTATAATTCGATAGAGACAAACTCTTCTCCCTTCGTCATTACCGAACGCACTCCTGTTTACTGCACTTCTGCTGACTATAATTGTTCTATGATTAGAACTAACAGGCCATGGCAATTGGTCCTTTAGCTTTCAATCGCGATTCCTCCGATTGTTCTATGATTAGAATCAACAGACCATGGCCATTGGTCATTACGATTGCTTGAAGGTGTAGCGTGGTGTAACGTAATTTCCACCACACTTTGAGTAGAGTGTAGTCCAGTGCAGTTAGGAATGAGTCAATATTAGGTATCGATTGTAAGGTATTGAGTGTAAATTACACCACGTGTGGGAAAGTTCAACACTTCGATACATATGAATGAACCTAACATTACTCTTGTTTATAGTGCAAGCCAGCTTAGTTTCCCAAATGTTATTGTGTCCTTGAATTCACCTCAACTATCTCTGGTTTTTCCACAACACCTAATTGTCTATGTGATTTGACTAATGGCATATGCCTTATTGTACTTGTGTTGGTTCGGCTAGAGATGACGTGATTGGCCACTTTAAAATTTTCCTGGTCTTGATATAACCATTATATTTCAATGACAGATGGCTCATTATTAACTGTCTCTTATATCGAATACAAATGTAATAGGCATGATCTGCAGTAAAAATCTGATAAAGTCATGTCATTTGTATTGTATTCAATGTTGGCGTCTATGTTCCCAGTTCCGAGTATACTGCTAACGCACCTTGGCGGGTGACAGATGACTAAAAGTACACATCTGCCAATTTCTGTCATTTATTCTTGAATCTCCGTGTTGAGCTGGAAGAAGATTGACTGAGTGGAATTTCCTAACCCTTCGCTGGAAACTTTCAATTATATAGTTCATCGTTGCATGGTTCTAAGAAATTTCTCGCTGAGAGATTTCCTTATATTGTTTGCGATTATAGACGCTGTATATTTTAAGGAAAATCTTTCCGATTTACGGGATTTTGGGGGTCAAGGAAGTCCATATTACGGGAAAGGAGCTGGTTGTTAGACGGTAAATAGGCCAACAGGGCCGTCCAAGAACCCTCTGTCACATTGAGGGTTTATTTTACCATCTGGTCGTATTCAATCTACGTTTTACCATCAAGTCAACGTACAACCTTCACATCAGTTTGGAGATTCATATTCGGATATCAAGTTTGAAGCCACAGCATTCTAATTTCAACTCCCAGCTTGGTGCCAGCTCCATCTTCAACATCCACCCATCACTGTCAACGTGTATTGTCTCCGCTGTCCATAGTATTTGTCCTCACACAGTCTACCTTCTATTTCCTTCGTTACTACGTGCTTGTCTTCGTGTGTTGTACACCTCCTAGAGTCCACACACCCACCAAGGCGCTGGATTCTTTAGTAAACATATTGAGAAGCTGAGAGGCCACTGCCACTACCATACAAAAACCACAGCTAAGTCTTAAGGCATATTTTTTTAAGTACATTGCTGTTAGCTATCATAGTGACGTCACAGATAGTCTCAATTCTCAATCTTAGTTTACCCACTCATTTGGTGGGGTACTTATTTACAACCTTAGGATATTGTTGTGTGCTTCATTTGTGCCAATACATTATAACAGGTTCAATATATTTTGAGTAGTAAGGTTATTGAATATTTCTTTGTTCTGATTCAAGTTAATAATACCAATTACCCCGGTAATCAGAAGTGACCAAGAACCTTTTCTTATTTTTTTTTAATGAGATTTACATAACCTTATAGCCAATCTTTTTTATTAAGTAATATTAGTGCAGTGGGTTGTCCCATCCCATCTGGGTGGTTTCAGATTTTGACTGGCTAGAAATCTGTAACACTCTGAAAAAATTAACCCGATACATTTCAGTAAAATGGAAATCAATTTTTATTGTCGAACCTACGCCCGACAGCTACTGGGACAGTTAGAGGCGAGGAACACTAGTGCATAATCACTGCTCTCATCCCCTAAATTTCGCCCCTAACATATGTCGTGGATGTTTCTCCAAAACTTATCAAGGGTTGAGTTTTTTTACTATTCCCAAGGACGATGTTAGGGATGTATATTTTATAATATGATATAGGTAAACCAAACCAAACTATATACTTGTCAAACCCATATTCAATGTACTGTACCTTACTTTTTAGAGCTAAAATGTGGTTAAAAGCAGCCAATAGAGAGGATATGGTTCAGAAAAATGCGAATGACTTGCATACAAATTATCGTATACGTGGAAACCATTTCGAGACAAATATATTTCTAAAGGTGGTGTACGAAAAACCTAATTTGCCCAAGCTACACAAACAATTTTTCCTTATAGTCTCAAATGATCTTTTTCCGAAGCCACGTTTACATAATCTCCAAGAAAATGATAGTTCTTACAGGTAAATTTTAACAATTTCTATACAAAAGTTGAGAGAGTGGTATATATGCTGCCATTCTAAAAACAGGTGCCGTATCTACAAAAAAATCATATTTTAAGATTTTTTTCTCATTGGGTTCGTCACAGGCAAATTTACCTTTCTACTAACCAAAAATGATATAGAGTTGTTCAAGATATCAAAAACATAAGCTTTTTTTATTCAAATCCAAAACAGAGTGAAGGCTATCGAAAAGATTTTGATCTTGATTTACTCACTTTGACGCATCTGTTTTTAGGACGGCAGTATGCATAAAATAATATCAAATGAAAAACCTACCAGTCACAGAAAATCAGCATAAGAAGGAGTTCAGAGTATTTGGACCCGACATGCTTCGTAAGCCCGTAATTCTTATGAAGCAAAATAGAATTCTGTCTTTTGCTATTATATTTTTTCTTTCATAGTGAAATATGAAATAATGATAGATTAAACGACTTACCTGTAAGGAAGTTCAATCTTCATTATACGATTGACCACGTTCGTATAGACCACCATGTAGTTACGCCTCTGGCGCTCGAATGTGTCACTGTTAACAAGCAAAACAACAACTTTTTGCTAACCCTTCGCTCGAACCCATAAGGATCCTCAATACGTTTGAAGTAAAAATCTGATAAGATCAAGGGTCTAATGGGATAGTATGGGAGGGTGGGGTGGTCTATACGAACGTGGTCAATCGTATAATGAAGATTGAACTTCCTTACAGGTAAGTCGTTTAATCTATCATTATACTTCTCAACCACGTTCTACTAGACCACCATGTAGACTTTTAAAGCCTCCTTTATCAGATTTTTAAGCTAGATATCATTCCTAAAGGTTCTATGATCCAATGAAATATCGTTCTTAATCTTAATATTTCATATATTTATAAAAAAAATTTTTTTTTGTTATAAGCCCACAGTCATAAACAGTAATTTGTGCTCTAGATTAGTTTTATCTATGATAATAACCACCACAAAATATCTATATATATATATATACACATATACATGTCTAACATAACAACATTGATATAAGATCTAAACCAAACACACAGACTACACATCCTTGTGTAAACACTATAACTAAATAATCTACTTACGCAAAACAACTTTTTCTGCAAAATCTTCCTTAACCAGTAGGGGCCTATTATAAAATTTTTACAAAAGTATTTGATCTTTCTCCCCATCCAGCGGCATTTCTGATGCATTCAATATTAGCACCTGCACGAAATGCCGCTGAAGTTGATGCGTGTCTCACGCTGTGTGCCTTAAACAAGGCAACATCTACTCCTGATTTACCCAAAACATTCTTCAACCACCGTGATATGGTCTGAGCTGTAGCTTTATGAAATGGTCTTTTATGAGTTATGAACAAAAATTCTGTGTCTTTCCTAATAGGTGATGTTATCTTTAAATAATATTCCAATGTACGAGCAACACAGATTTCGGGCTTGTCATTAAAAAATGGAATAATAAGAACAGGTTGTTGTCTCCTTGGTGAAGACGTTTTAATTAGTTCGGAAATAAATATCTTGTATTCGGTGCCACAGAACCTAATATCACTTAATCTGATTTTCGATAAAGTCTGAACCCTGTGTGAAGTCACTAGGGATACTAGCATAGCCAGCTTGTAGGTTAATAGTTCTGAGGTGATGTCCTCCAAGGGATGAATTAACGCTAAGGGAGCCTATAAGTGTAGGTATTACTTCTTCGGTTACTCCTTTTCTCTTGTAAGCTTCCCCGATAATCTTCCTGCAACCAGGGTAATGTTGAACCATATTGGGTGGCTTTTCCTAAATGGAGAAAGTAAAAGATCAGGTCTTGGTTTAAAATAAATTGGATTTCCTATCAAACACTCCGCAAATAAGGGATACCACGGCTGATTTGACCATAAGGGTACAACGATAATACCTCCCGCTCTGTCAATCATTATTTTTCTAATTGTTCTAAGTATTACTGGAAAAGGTGGAAAGGCGTAAAAGTTGAGATCGGCCCAGGATATTGAAAACGCATCAACTGCTACCGAGTTTGGGTCCGATTTCCATGAAACATAGCTTTTACATTTTGTGTTTATGTATGAAGCAAACAAATCTATTGACGGCATTCCTAAACGTTCTATAATAACTCTAAAGGCATTATTACATAACGAATATTCAGTCTCTATTTCTGAGGATCTCGACATATAATCCGCTTTATTCTCAGCGGATTTAATATAAGAGGCCAATATAACAATATGCCTAGTTTCGCACCAATTCCATATGGCTTTCGACAATCTAGCTAAGCGTCTATTTTTCGTGCAGCCCATTTTATTTATACAAGCTATAGCCGTAGTATTATCTACCCTAAGTAAAATGTATAAACCTGATTTATCTTTGACAAAGGCATAAAATATTGCTAAGAGCTCTAAGTAGTTTATATGATATTTTACCTCATCCCTATTCCAGAAGCCACCTATCTCTTGATTAAGACAAACCGCGCCCCAACCTATTTTGGATGCATCCGAGAAAATTATATAAGAATAATTGGGCTGCAATATTGAATACCCTGGACTATAGATATTCTTCACCCACCAGTCCAAATCGTCTAAACAATCTCTAGATAATTTTATTCTAGAGTCATAATTCCCACTCGACTTTTCCAATGATTTGTATTTCAAATATTCAAGACTTTTTAAATGTACCCATCCATAAGTGAAAGCAGGACAAATGGAGACTAAATATCCGATAAGTTTAGCAAAGGAACGAATCTTTAAATTGATGCTCAATATAATGTCCGCGATAAATTGTGCGGCCCTATCCATCTTATTATGGGCAGACTAATGGTCATTCCAAAGAAATCCCAAAAATCTAATTTTTTGCGTTGGAGAAAGACATGATTTGTCAAAATTCACAATAAATCCTAATTTTGATAGTAATTCAATAGTAATATGAGTATTCTCCTGACATGCCTTCTTTGATTTACTTAGCACCAAAAGGTCGTCCAAATAGCTAACACTCAATAACCCTCTTGATCTGAGAGAGTTTAAAACAGGTTTAAACAGCTTGCAGAAAACTAAGGGTGCAAATGGTAAAACATTGAATTCGAATAAATTGCCTTGAAATGAAAATCTTAAATATTTCCTATACGATCTATGTACTGGTACTAGATAATATGCGTCTTTTAAATCTATTGTGCACATATAACAATCTTTAAAAATAATATCTTTAACAGTTTTAAAATTTTCCAATTTAAAATGCGCTGTTTGAACATAATTATTTAGCATTTTCAAATTTAATACAAAACGATAACCTCCCATAGACTTTTCTACTAGAAAGTAAGGAGACAAGAATTCACCTTTTTTATGGTGGCACTTTGATATGGCACCAATTTTAGAGAGTTTCTCAATAAATTCTTGCAGACAGGACTGCTCTTTTTTCGAGACCGACTTTTCCTTAAGGTTCTTCCGATGGGGAGGTCTAGATATAAAGGGAATTTTATAACCCTTAACCCAGGATAAAATTGTAAGGTCGTTGGTTATGGAAGCCCACTGATCATGAAAAAGGAGAATTCTTCCTGCATATATAATTTGATTATCTACCTTTAGCGTCTCTGACGAGACAGTTCCTGGCGGTACGACCTTGGGCGTGTCTTCCGTCCTGGTTCTTCGTTCCTGTGGTGTTTGAATGTCTTTGTGGTTTTCATCTTGGTTCTTGGAGCCTGACGCTGGGAGTTTAAAAAATATGAAGAAGTGCGAAAGGTCCGCTTACTTGAAACAACAGGTTTCTTAGCTTTAATATCCAAGGCAGATTTTTCCACAGTTAGAGCTGCTTTGCATTTCTCGGAAAAATCCGAACCCAACAACATCGTATTCCTTTTAACCTGTTCCGCCAGTTTTTGGGTAGATTGACTCATATAGGGATACACCTGGTGCTTCCGATGATTAGATAGCAAATAGTGCACTTCGCAGAACATCTTAGCTGAGTCGGCCGCTCTAGGGGTCAATGAAGCTTTCACATCTGTCGGGATGATTTCAGATGTCATAATTGCAGATATAACTTCTCCCAATCTATATAACCCACGTCCCAGCTTGTCCTGAAGGGTGGCTAACAAGGAGTCTCTTTTCTTCTCCGAAGCGGATAGCAGTCTTTCAGCTTCTAAGTTCATAACGGGACTCGCTAACAGGGGACAATTTTCTGGGAAGGGAATTTTGGCAAACTTTTCCCTCGTCTCCTTATCTATACCATCAGTTAAAAAACTTTGCCATCTAGTCACTGAAGCCTCATCCAAAGGTGGACCAAAATTGGATAACATCCTCGGATCAAATCCCAACAGAGTCTCATTAGAGAGGTCAGGAACGGCCGCTGAATTGGGAGGTTCATGAACTTCCACTCTTGTCTTCACGGGCCCCCCTTCTTGCTCTTCAGCAGAGGAAGAATCTAAAGCTGGTCTATTAAATCTTGGTCTCCGCGTTGGGGGTGTGTCTGATAACATATTCTCAGAGTCATCACTCTCGCTTTCACCTAGAGAGAGTCGTGAATTAGCATTTTATGAAAAAGGGGGTTAATTCTGACAGGTTAGTTGCATAAACAACTACTTTAACTTAATGTCAACAGGAGATAATATACATAAATATATTAACATATCCTTCAACTCTTTAATGAAGTCTTGCATAACAAAATTTCTCTCTGACAATGCATTTTTGTAAAAATACTATCATTGCATGGAATTATTGCATAAACAATAATTTTGTATATTTACAATATTAAAATCGATATATGTAATTATTGCATAAACAATAATTTTGTCGGGCACTGTATATGTGCAAAATTAATATCGATGTATGATCAATGTATAAACCATAGTACTGTCTGACACTGTATATTTACAAAATTAATACCAATATATATGTAATCATTGCATGAACAATCATTTTGTCGGACACTGTATATATACAAAAATAATAGGATGTATGGAATTATAGCATAAACAATAATTCTAAGAATGTATTGTTGTGAAAAGAAAGGGAACGTAAAAACCAAACCATTTTAATCACCATTTACTAATATCATTTTGCCTACATAAAAAGAAAATATAACATTACTTACTGGAATCGCTTAAAAGTTTGTCCTGAAGGGCAACTATTGTCTCTTGAAGTCGTTTCATCTTTTTTGAAACCGATTTTAATTGACTTTTATACTGTCTTTTTACCATTATTAAATACGTGACACTATCTACGCGCACTGAAAACGTATTGAGGATCCTTATGGGTTCGAGCGAAGGGTTAGCAAAAAGTTGTTGTTTTGCTTGTTAACAGTGACACATTCGAGCGCCAGAGGCGTAACTACATGGTGGTCTAGTAGAACGTGGTTGAGAAGTATAATGGAAAAATCTATTATTATTTATAAATATCACTAATAATTTTTTTATATTCTGCCAGATATATTCAGTAAAATTTTTTACTTGCCAGTAACATTTTATATTTAGTATGTCTTCAATAAGTAAAAATAAATATATACGGTCATATTTCTTTTCAAACAAAATTAAAACAGATGTATAGTTGCTAGGCTTCTGAATCATATACATGTACATTTCCAATAAAAAAGATATTTTTAATATATTTTTATTCTAGGTCCAAGCAGCATTCATATCAGGAGTGAAGAAACCTCTGTTGTAGACACTCCTTGGAAACCACTTATTGTTGGAACAACACGGAAAAGCAAGCTGAAATTAGCAGTTAGGGCTCTAAGGAAACGTAATTTGGCAAGGGAAACACGAAATACGTGACAAACATCTTCATGAACCTCTGGTGTCAATTGTAAAAGCGTAAGCACTACTGAAAGGCAGAGAACCTGTAGGTAGAAGGTATTCAGTAGAATACAAACGCTTTGCCTTGATACTCTATTTTTGGGACAAGGGATGCACAAATTTATGAGTAAATTATTACGTCTTCCCACAAAACTAATCCTGCAAAGAATTGCCAAAAAACTTGCCTGCAAGCCTGGTTTAGGTAACGATGCAATATTTAAATCTCTAGAAATAAAGCTTCAGACAATGCTCGATGAATACAAACATTGTATCACATGCATTGATGAGATGGCACTATAAAGTCATTTCTTCTATAGTACCGCATGAGATGAAGTTGTTGGACTCATCGACTTCGAGAGTGGATCAAAAGAAGTTTTTCCTGCAAAAAAATGCACTTGTAATTATTAATTATGCGAACTGGAAGCAACCAATTGCATAATTTTTGTGGGTACCCAATTAGCAGTAAAAGAGCTTCATCCTATCATTGAGACATACATACTAAAGTTGGAGAGCTTAGGTTTGCATGTAAATGTTCTTGCAAGTAATAAGGGGTCTAATTTCATTGAACTTGCCAATTACCTTGTAGTAGCTCCGGATAATCCAGTATTCGCAGTAGATAACAAGGACAGTATTTGCTTTTTTGATCCTTCTCATTTAATTAAAACTACAAACAATAATCTAATAAGAAATACATTTTGTTTTGATGGCAAACAAACATCCTGGTCCTTTTTAGAGTCTATTTACAGTCAAGACAAACATACGTTTTATAGGTGTGCACCAATATTAACAAACCGGTATATTTTTATCCGTTGAATTTTGACAAAATGAGAGTACGTCTAGCTACTCAAGCTCTAAGTAATACCGTTGCAAGTGGTATGAATACCTATAAGAGCTTGGAGGCACTTCCTAATGATACTATTGGAACCATTGAAGTAATTGGAAAATTTAATAAACTTTTTGACTTATTTAATTCCACAAAACTAAAAAACAAAAACAAATATAAAAATGCAGCAGATTATCAGGCGGCCTGAGATGAATGATGAACGTCCCGGTTGCTGTAATGATGTGGTATCTGCAATTATAAAAGTAATTGTAGTAATAATTTGTAGAAATTTTACAAATATAAGTATACAAAATATCATATTTGTCACTATACAGAATATATTACATTGACACTGGTATTCTGTACTGTTGCCTAAATACAAAGCATATGGTGATTATTGCATGTTCTTCTCATATAAGTTTTTACCAGCCTCAAGTTCCTAAGATAATTTACTTGTTTAAATGAATGTTGACTTAGTTTTAAATACAAATATAAATGTTTTAAATATTTTGTTTCCATCATTTTAAAACCAGGTTAAAATTCCTTTACACAAATTCCAAGAAGGTATTAATTATTCCTGCGGCCAGGTGACAAAAATAAATATAAATGACAGCTGATTGTAATGTCCACTTGAATTTAATATTTACCAGACTGAATAAATATTTTTGTTGGTGGATCATTCAATAAAATATGACCCTTGCATTTTAACCATGGAAATATGGTAGGGACAGCTAGCTGAAACAAATGCTTGGAATATCCTCCTTTGGAAACAAATGTTTCCTCAAAGTGAAGTTCACACAACCTATATTTATTCTGTAAAGCATCTGTAGTATTTTAAAACAAATCTTCATGGTTACTAGCTTCCAGCCATAACTGTGCCCTGAAAAGTAAATAAAGGTAGATATATAACATAAAAAACGAACTACAAAATTATGATTGGTCAGCATTTCGATCCATAAACAGTGCTGATGAATGTTTTGAGTATTTCCTCAGTAGGTTCAATGAAACTGTAAGTAAAAATACTCTCACAATCAAATTTAATCATAAAAACCCAATGCGAACTCCATGGATCACAAAAGGTCTAATAAAGTCTATCGGGACTAGAGATAAACTCTATCATAAATACAAAGCTGACTTACAAAATTTAAAGCAGGAATTTATTACTTATAGGAATCACCTTAATACATTACTAAAACCTACAAAAAAACGAATATTATAAAATATAAAAAAATAAACAAAAATAAAGATACTAAACATTTATGGAACACTGTTGATGAGATATTTAAAGCAAACAAACAGCATTGCATCAATAAAATTATAAACGTAAATGGGGAAGTAATAAAAGAAACGGAAGATATCGTGTAAGTCTTCAGTGAACATTACTCAACAGTTGGAAGTAAATTGGCCGAGAAAATTACTGTTCCCAAAAATCCTCCCTTGCCCTCTCAGCATTTGTGCTCCTCTATATTTCTGTCACCCACAAATAAAAACCAAGTTATTGAAACCATAAAAACACTTAAATCAAACAAATCACCTGGATTTGATATGTGATAAGGGCAGATGTGATGAAAAATGTCAATGGGGCGATAGCGCTCTTATTCAATAAAATTATTGAAGAGGTACAGCGGCCTTCTGCACTGAAGTTTGGTATTATTAAACCGTTGTTTAAAATTGGGGATAGACAAATAATAACCAACTATCGGACTATTTCTTTAGTAACAAGTTTCTCAAAAGTTTTTAAAAAACTCTTAAAAGCAAGAATAAACACAGTGCATTTTCAGATAATCAATTTGGTTTTCGGTAGAAACTATCGACGCAGGATGTTGTTTACTTTTAGGCATATTTCAGAATGAAGGAGGGCTATTGTAGAGAGTAGGACGCGACTTCTGAAAAATTTCAATGCAGTTTTTCGTTTTGGTGTTCTTCCCTGATGCCAAAATCACCCCCGTTCCGAAGGTTATATATATATATATATATATATATATATATATATATATATATATATATATATATACAAATTGAAAAATATCTTATTGGGGATTGCAGCATAACTCAAGTTTCCGCCATTATTCTCACAAGTCCGCGTGGGTGTGTGGATTCTCGATTTTAAATGTTTTTTAAACTTTTTACTTTTTAATGTTTTAAATAAAAAATTTTACCAGTAATAGGCAAATGTATTGCCGACTGGACCTATTTCTTTAATGACTTTCTGTTGTGCACTTTTCCTGTGTTCAAGATCAATGATGCAATCTCGATCAATTTCCCTGATGATGTAAATAAAGATTTACGAAAGCTTGGAGAATTGACTAGAGTGTAATTTTCCTCTTATGCTGCAATCCCCAATAAGATATTTTTCAATTTGTGTTCTAATTGATCAGCAACGATCACGGCGTTTTTCGCTTTTCAGCTATATATATATATATATATATATATATATATATATATATATATATATATATATATAGATGTGCGAATAGTGCGTGACATATGAACAATAAGCAACGAATAGATAGTGGGTATTGCACGCAAATAGAAGAACGGGCTACTGAAAAGAGTGGTAACCGCAGACATGCATGTTTCTAGCTCATCAGCCGTCATCGGTACGGTACAACCAAGAAAAGATGTGAAACATGAGAGCAAAGGTGTTGAATGAAACATGAGAAAATATAACAGAATTCAGCAGGATAGTCAAACACAACATTTGTGTCAGTAATATTAGAAGATCTCGAATATTCGAGACAACAACCAACATAGACACGGAGGTGCATATAACTACTTTTTTCAGTAGCCCCTTCTTCTATTTGCGTGCAATACCCACTAATCTATTCGTTGCTTATTGTTCATATGTCACGCACTATTCGTACATCTTGTTATTATTTCATTAATCTGGGTCGGAAGTTTCAGACGGGAGTGTTATATGCACCTCCGTGTCTATGTTGGTTGTTATCTCGAATATTCGAGATCTTCTAATATTACTGACACAAATGTTGTGTTTGACTATCCTGCTGAATTCTGTTATATTTTCTCATGTTTCATTCAACACCATTACTCTCATGTTTCACATCTTTTCTTGGTTGTACCGTACCGATGACGGCTAATGAGCTAGAAACATGCATGTCTGCGGTTACCACTCTTTTCAGTAGCCCTTTCTTCTATTTGCGTGCAATACCCACAAATCTATTCGTTGCTTATTATATATATATATATATAAATATATATATATATATATATATATATATATATATATATATATACATATATATATATATATATATATATATATATATATATATATATGGTAAGCACGATAGAGGGCGTATTTTTTGACTGATCAAACCCAAACTCGCTACAAAAATCAGTTAGGCCAAAATCTTGGACGAGTTCGTTAATGAGCCAAATCGGCCCATTAAAAACAAAATGGCGGCATGTAAAAGTTGAATAAAAATCGTATTTCCTTTATTTTCCATTTGACGCAAAAAAGTTACTGAGCTTTTTCATAGACCTTAACACGTTCTACAACTTTCGTGGTTAAATTTTTTCTCTAAATCGTACATTAAAACATTTATTTAAGAAAATTCGCAAATCTACCAGAAATTTTGTTTAATTTTTTTTGTTTTTGATTTTATGCCAAAATGATACTTTGGTTCTTTGTACATCTCAAAACATTCTATTACTTTTGCATCTAATTTTTTATTTTGGGTTTTATGCAAAAATGTTACTGAAATAAGCCTGTCCAATTGGTCCTGTGCCATTGGGATTTTTTTTCACATCCAGACTATATCAGAATCTCGATATGTGTGTTTCTCGATCTTGCTGAGGCCTTCGACACTGTGAATCACACACAGCTTATGAGAGTCTTAGAGAACATGGGCTTCAGAGGTACTTCGTATAAATTAATGAACAGCTATTTGCAAAATAGGAAACGGTATGTTTCAATAAATGATATTATTAGTTCGGAAAAGAGAATTTCATATGGAGTACCTCAAGGAACGGTACTGGGGCCGATTTTGTTTATAATGTACATGAACGCAATTCTTAATCGTGCAAGTGCGGGGATTATAAGCAGTTTTGCAGATTACACAGTCATCTTGTATATAGACCGCGATTGAAATGAATTAAAAGAAGAAGCAGACAGTGAAATGAAGGACATAAATAGACTATTTTAATCAAAGATATTTGACTATAAATTATAAGAAAAAATATTTTACCACCTTTAGCTGTTACTCAGATACTCTTTCTTCCTATGATTTCTTGCAAATAATAAATAATCAGGAAAATAATACGATACTTTCAAAAGACTCTATTAAATATTTAGGAACAACAATAGGAGGAATAAACTTGTCGACAATGTTGAAACAATACTAAGGAGTTTACTTAATAGATTTAAATATTTACAAAAAATATTAGACCTCCACCAATTAAAAATTGTTTATTCTGCATTAGTGGAATCCCTCCTGTCATATGGAATTATAGGTTGGGGGGGGCGGGGGGCTTGCAGACACTTATTTGAAGAAGCTTAAAAATTTACAGAACCGTTTTTTAAAAATAATTCTATATAGACCCAGACTGTATCCAACCGATATTTTATATAGCGGATTTAACGAACTAGATATACCACAGATATGTTTTTACAAGTCAGTAGTATATAAACACGGAACAAAAATATATATCTAGATCACAACTATAACACACGTCAAAAATGCAATTTATTGTTAAAGATCACTCAAGCCAATAAAACAATTGGACAAAGGGGGTATGATTATATCTCTAACAGAGTATATAATTTCTTGCCATTAGAAATAAGAGAGATAAAACAAATTCACAAATTTAAAAGACGTGTTAAAATATTTTTGCTTTCCCTTACTAGAACAGAAGTACGTAATTTGATTGTGCCGTAAGTTCAGCTCATTTGTGATGTACCTTTTTAATTTTAAATTGTGTTAAATTTTAAAAATTTGATCATCTCCTGATAAATTTATGTACTTTAAGGTAAATTAATTTTTGTAAATTTTGTATTTTAAATTGTAAAATTATAATAATTACATTATATATTGTTATTATATTACAAATAATATTAAACATTATTATTATTATTATTATTATTATTATTATAATCATACACTACCCCATGGACAGGCTTGCCTTTATGGAAACATATTCATAGTGTTAAATTCCTAATACTGTATGAATACTGTATGTGTGTATTGTTATTATACTGTATTTTGTAGTGTATTCTATTGTATACTTTTGTCTGATTTAATTATTATTATTATATTTTTTATATTATACATTTCTATAAAAGAAATCACATATTAATTCATATTAAATATTATGTATTGTTCTTCAACACATTTTTTGCTGAACAGATCTATGATAGCGGATGCAATCATCTGCTTGGTAAACTTAAAATAGTAGGAAGTTGCTATAGTCTCACAACACAGGCAACCGTAATAGTATATTACATAACGAGAGTTGTAAGACGCTTATTACATGCGATTTAAAACGTTGCGCGTGCACTGTAATTTTGTAATTGTACAAGCATGTAATAAGATTACAAATCAAGTTGTTTTTTCTACGATTATTTTCATTTATAAAAATAAAAAAAACTAACAAGTAAACTTTTATTTATTTAACAAAATTCGGGAACAACTTATATTAAACATTAATTGTAAAATTTTGGCAATTATTTATAACTATACTCTTATCCCTGTTTGGCAGTTGTTCAATAATACGCGGTGAATGGTGAGATGACGTAAACTGTACGGTTTGTTCTTTTTGGTGCATTGGTATTTTCAGTATATGTAAAGGTCTTTTAATTACTTTCAATTGAATTTATAATTCTATCGGCTATTGGCGTCTTAATATTTATCGACCTATCCTTCGACTGTTGTTGAAGATTTCCATCCGCCATGTGGTTTAAGAGCCATTAAATCACAACCGGCGTTAACCAAAAGAGTGGCAGAAGTTCGTCTTAAACAGTGATTTGTGTACATTTTGGGATCTGGTAACTTTAAATAGTCGGCTATTTGTTTAGGAACACCGCGTATTTTGTTTAATCCTACCACTTGTTTCGTACATTTATCTCTTTGGTGGTTAAGGAAAAAATGATTTATTTGCGAATCACTACTTTGTTGTCGAATATCTAGATATTGTTTGCAGGTTATATAGAAATTTCCGGAAATTACGAATTATATACAGACTTTGGTTTTCGTATGAGGTATGTTAACCAATAACATGATATTTGAATAATCAAAGCAACTAATTTTAAGATTTTTTATCTTTTGCTTACTAAAAGCTCCACATATTCCAACAATTGCAATAACCTTAAAATAAAAGTATTATCAGTAGGTACATTTATGTTATACTTATAAATAACATACCTTTATTATTAAAACTTTTTGAATGCCTTTTTAAATAAGCTCGCAGTTTCGGGTAATTTTCAATATTAACATTATTTTTCAAAGTTATACCAGTTCTTAACATAGAATATAGGTATTGCCCATAATGAGGATGGTTTAAATTTCTTAGCGATTTCTCCAAAATAAGCCAAGAGTACGTTTGCAGAAAATGAATTAACATTATTTGTTGTACACCAATCCATAAATTGCTGATCTAAGTTTGCATATCTTCCTCTTGATTTTTCTGGTAATAGGTTCTCGGTAATGTTCGCAGCTAACTGCATAATATTGGGCGGTGTGTTATTAAATTCATCTTCACTATGCGATGAACAATTTTTTTTTTGTATTTAAATTCCCTATATTTAGACTGACAGATTATTAATTTAAATCTGTCAAAATAACGTTCATAAATTCGTTTCCATGGTAACTCGACCAACTGACTCAAGGCTTATGTGATATATTAATTTAATATAAATTTATTTGATGTATGCATTAATAAGAATACAATGCATATGCAGTGTGACCCATTTTTAATGGAAACACCCCCCTAAAGTTTGAAGTTGTGAACCGATTTTAATAATTTTTTTTTGAAATGTCAAGTACTAAAAGATCTACCTTGGGACAAAATTTGAAATGTTTATTCCAATTTTCAGGGCATACTACGATATTTTTTCTTAGTCGAAAATTGGGATTTTGTATTAGCGATTTTTTTATTGAAAAAATCACTATGCCACTGGATTCAGAGTGCCTCTAAACAGGTGTGACCAAAATTTCATGAAAAAATATTCATTAATAACAAAGTTATGGCAACTCAAAAATTCGAAAACTCACACAGCTAACAGTCACAAAAACACCCTATATCAACAGATATAGCCATGAGAATATTTTTTTTATGATTTCAACAATAAATTGCCACCAGATGAAAAAAAAAACAAATAGCATAAATATTTTTAATGAAAATAACGGAATTACATTCAAGTTTTCACGTACATTAACTAAAACTAAGACCTAATAGATTTTTCAATTTAAATCTTAGTTGCCATGGAAATGATATTACAGTTTGACACTTGTGAAAGATTTAAGTGTACTATTGTCAACAATATTCACCTTACAGTTCTTCGGATTATTTTGTATCATGGCTGCAAGATTGAGCGTAAGAGAGAAAATTGATATTGTACGCCTTTCGGGAGATGACGTTAGAAGTGCTAGAGAGGTTTGTAGAGTATTTAATAGGAGGCATCCAGATCGTCCTCGTATTGCTGCGGTACGGTAAATAAACTCAAATAAAATATTCAATGAAACTGGTGCAGTATCAAAAATGATGTTAAAAAGTAATCCTGTACAAAGACGAAACAGAAATGACAGGAATGATCAAATCATTTTAGATTATTTCGGAAATAATCCTAATGCCAGTGTAAGGAATGCCACTTTAGATTTGAATATTCCACGAGAAACTATTCGGAGATGTCTCAACGCGAAAAATATTAAACCTTTCAAGCCAAAATTTTTACACACTGCAAGAAGGCGACGAAGCAAGGCGTATGGAATATTGTTTATGGGCCCAAGGGGAATATTTAAACAATAGAAATTTCCTACAAACTATTTTATATACCGACGAAGCCACTTTCACTACAAATGGAGTAGTGTCATCAGAGAATAATCGTTATTGGGCAGCGGATAATCCTAACTGGGTAATAAATTGTAAAAGCCAGTATTTCCAAAAAATCAACGTCTGGTGTGGGATATTGAACAAACGAATTATTGGTCCTTTCTTTTTTGAGGAAAACATTAATACGCATAGGTTGCTAGAATTTTTAAACACAGAGTTTTGGGATGCTATTCACGAGCTGCCAATCAGTGAACGATCAAACTTAATTGTCCAGTTAGATGGGTGTTCAGTTCATTATGCCAGAGCTGTGAGGCAATGGCTTAACGAACATTTTCCAAACCGATGGATAGGCTGTGGTAGTCCGTTTCTAGATTGGCCACCCAGATCTCCAGACCTCACAGTTTTGGACTTTTTTCTCTGGGGACTTATCACACAAAAGGTTTACAAAAACCGCTCAAGAGATAGAAATGAATGTTGTGCAAGAATTCGACAGGTATGTGCATATATTACCCCTCAAGAGCTAAGGAACGTAATCAGAAACATTCGTAAGCGCTACGACAAATGTATCGAAATACATGGTTAATTAGTAGAGGCTACTAAAATATGAGTTAGAATTAATTGTTACACTAACATTTCAATGATTAGTTATCATAGTTACGTTTATTCAAATTTTTTGCTTCATTATTAGTTGAATTGTGTGCATGTAATCCCGTGATTTTCATTAAAAAAATTTACGCCATCAATTTTTATTTCATCTGGTGTCACTTTATTGTTGAAATCATAAAAAAAATAATCTCATGGCTACATCTGTTGATATAGGGTGTTTTTGTGACTGTTCGCTGTGAGAGTTTTCGAATTTTTGAGTTGCCATAACTTTGTTATTAATGAATATTTTTTCATGAAATTTTGGTCATACCTGTTTAGAGGTACTCTGAATCCAGTGGCGTAGTGATTTTTTCAATAAAAAAATGGTTAATTAAAAATCCCGATTTTCGACTAAGAAAAAATATCGTAGTATGCCCTGAAAATTGGAATAAACATTTCAAATTTTATCCTAAGGTAGACATTTTAGTACTTGACATTTCAAAGAAAAATTATTAAAATCGGTTTACAACTTCAAATTTTAGGGGGGTGTTTCCATTAAAAATGGGTCACACTGTATAAATATATAAATAAATTTTGCAGAAAAACCAAATAAGACATTGGTTCACAATGAAAATATACAATTTAAAAACTAATAAAAAAAATATTAAACTTAAAGGTGGGACTTCGTGTCATCTTGATCATAGAAAAGAACATATGCTTCTCCACGGACTAAAGATTTCCACGATATTAATAGCACCCTTGAATCGTTATATTCGTGCCACTGTCCCGTATAGGGATGTCGGCAATATGCTGTGTAGTGACCATTGTAAGTGGTTCCACTGTGATTTGATATAGCGTAGAGGTTGTACATACAAGGTGCCACATTATCAGCCGCGTAATGGCTCATATCAAGCCCTTCTATTGAAAAATCTATTGCAACATTAAGGTTTCCACTAAATCGTTCTGTTTGCGAAAAGAGCTTCAGGTGAATAACCAATATTTTCGGAAATTTATTAATTGAGAATGATTTAGTGCATCGTCTTCGTTCCTTACATTTCGAACATGTTGGTTTCTCATCACCGTCGAGTGTTTCTTCTCTTGTAAACGAATCTAAACATTGTGAAAGTCGTAATCGACCTGTTTTTTGGGTATAGAAAGGTATGAATCCCAAAAGGGATCGTATGTAACTGAACAGTGACCACAGTGTGTGCACTTGATTGTTCATTTTAATTGACCGACAAAGTGATCCACAATCTTGGAGTTGACCATTCTCGGATATCTCAACCAAGATTCTTGTGCGTTCTCAATGTCACTAAGTTTGTCATCAATTTCTGTTAGTATTGGCTTTGGTTTTTCATATACCTAGTTGAGATCTTCGTGAAGTCCTGCTAATAGGTAACGAAAAAACTCCTGTGCATCATGTTGAGTGTATCCCATGAACCTTGAAGTAAATCGCTGAATCTGACTGATTTTTGGGGAATACCCTTTATGGATCTGATTGTGGAGATGTTGTTAAGAGCTCTCTCACAACTACTATCATTGTCCGAATAATCTCGGATTCTATTATTGTCTTTGTCACTTGATCGGCTTGATAAGGAATTTGAATTGATGTTGTTTGCTATTGAATTGGATGGAGATATTGCGGTTTTGGAAAGTTTGGTTGATGTCGATAGATCATTGATCTAGTTCACTTTGTTAATATATTCCTTGTTATCTACATCATTTTTAGTCGTGTCCTTTTGTTTTTGTTGAGTTTCATCCCCTTTCTGAACATCTTCAATCGAAAATGAAATGTATGAAGACAAGTTGGTAACTCTAGAATTATTTTTAGAAAGGGAATATATGTTTATTGATTCCGCAGTTACTACGACCCTATCTACTTCTGACCCATTATTTTTTTCTACGTCTTCATTCTCTTCCAATTTTGAATTTGTATTCCTATGAATGGGACATCATCTGGCTGGTGGTTAACTATATTATTTGGTACACCGAGGCCCAAAAGCTTGTTGGAGGCATAATTTATAAAATTGTCAACACATGTATTATCAGAAGGCACGTATTTTTATAGAGCGGAAGCGTGATTTTTGTTATTAAGTGCTAGTCATTGCGTGTCAGTCGCCGTTATGGTATATTTACTTAGTATCCAAATAGTAGGTAATATGCAATTTAGTAGTAAGAGAATAGAAAAAGTTTATTATAGCGGGAGGTAGGTCATGAGTGAAATGGTTTTCGACTCACTCCCTGCTCACTTTTCCTTTTAAAATTTACAACAATAACCACATCATCACATGTTGCCAATTACAAAGCTATTTGTCCATCTTGTTTTGAAACCCTGTTTTTCAGCTGCTTTACAGGGATGAAAACTAGCAGAAATTACTATGGGAGTCAGAATGAGGTAGACAGTTGCGTTTTAGGCTGGAGAATACTACCTAGTAGTAAGTAATAAGGAGTCACACACTGCAGTCAACTCAACACAGAAGTGAAGAATAGGAGATCCGCAATATCGATATTTATACATTAGTCTTATTACCCTTCTGTACATCTTTAAATCATAGAGTATTGAAAATAAAGCTATATGTTAACTCAATAAATGTTGTCTCACTTATTTTTGCAACAACAGATAATTGCATCCGAAATAAATACTAAAGGCTGTCACACAATTTATTTATTATTTACCGTCAAAGTCCAAGAAATATATGGCTTGGTGAGAGGCATGTACTTAACACATTAAATAATTTTAGGAGCGTTTTACTTTCTTATTTTGAATACTTATTACAAACTGAGAAGGCAAATTCAATTTGGCATTTTATATTCTTTGCCCAGAGCTACATTAAACATTAATACTATTTATAATAATTGTTTATATACAGGGTGATTCATTACTAATTGGAAATAATTTACCAGTAGAATCCTGACTTCAAATTATGAAGATTAAACCTAAATAAAATGTAACTTACTGTCTCGACCCTTACTTTGTGGAATCTACTCATCTAGATAATTCCACAATATATTGATAAAATGTTAAAAATTCTAAGAAATTTGACAATTGTTTGGATACTAAATATCATCGTCAGAATGACAGAAGTTACATTTCATTTGATGCCTACCTGATGTTTAATAATTATTTTTGGCTAGACCAAGAAGTGACCAACCCCATTTAAGATCCGTATAACTGTACAATGATATAGAAAACTAGGAAAACTACATCTGCTGCTGTTTACAATTATCACAAGACAGCTTTACGAAATTAGATTATCAAGCAAACTGAATAACATCTGCACATCAGGTGAAGTTGAAGAAGGCTGGCAACAAATAAAAACATGCATAACAGAAGCTGCAACAGAATCGATGGGAGAACGCACAATCAACATAAACGCCAACAAGAACATCAAGTCATGGTTTTGTAAGGAAGTGAAGGAACTGGCAGATATGAAACGTAAAAGCTACCTATTGTATTTAAGTTCACCAACAGAAACCAATCGAACGAGATACGTTGAAAACAGAAACAAAGCCAATGCAGCTATCAGAGCCATAAAAAGGGAACACTGGAGACGATTCACCAGTGAAATGGAACACGACCTTTATGGAGCCCAAAGAAAGGTTTGGAAGATGCTGAAAAACAGAAAAAAACCAGTAAATGAATACGTTCAAACTAAAAACATATCACCTGACATCTGGGAAAAATAATTTTACAGAGCTGTACCAAGATGAAGAAACAACTGATACATGGGTGAATGAAGACGAAACACCCGATGATGTTTTGATAACAGAGGAAGAGCTGAGAAAAAGAATACAAAAGCTGAAAAACAGGAAAGCCGCGGGTACAGACAACATCCCGAATGAATTGCTAAAATATGGGGGAAATAAACTCATCGAGAAGTTGCTAACTCTTTTCAATAAAATTTTAAATACATCACAGATTCCCGAAGATTGGCGCAGCAGCATCACTATTCCCATCTTCAAAAAGGGGCAAAAGACAGCACCTGAAAACTACAGGGGCATAACCCTGCTAAGTACGTCCATGAAACTGCTCACTAACATCCTAAAAGACAAATTGGAATCACGTACCAAGAATAGAGAGGAACAGCTTGGTTTTCGAACAAACAGGTCAACAACGGACGCTCTCTTCATAATGAAACAACTGAGGGAGAAATCAATAGAGTTTAACAAGCCTGCTTACATCTGCTTCATAGACTTAACAAAGGCATTCGACAAAGTGCGCTTGACAGACGTCCTACAAATTCTAACAAAAAGACAGTCCCCGTCCCAAATCACCAAACTAATTAAAAACTTAAACACTGGAAATGTGACAAAGATCAAGTCAGGAGAACAAACTACATCCAACATAAAAACACCAGGCGGAATTAGGCAGGGTGACAGCCTGAGCCCTTTCCTTTTCAACCTCCTGATGGATGAAATAATACAACAAGTCACATCCTTAGATTTGGGGTACAGAATGGGCCACTCAAAAATATCTATGGTCTGCTATGCAGACGACGCAGCTATTATAGCAGAATCGGAGAACGATCTTCAGAGACAGCTGTTTAAATTCTATCAAGTCAGCCAACAACTCAACATGGCAATTTCAACATCAAAAACCAAAGCTATGACATTCTCCAGAGAACCTGTCAGGTGTAAAGCGGTTGTAGAGGATAAGCCAATCGAGCAACTCAATGTCTTCAAATATCTAGGCATGGACATCTGCAGCTACCACGATCCGGCGAAAGAAGTAAGAAGTCTCATAACTAAAGCAGCAGCTCTGTCAGGATGTCTTAGAGATGTGATATGGTCAAACCAGCACATGGGAACAGATAGCAAGATGAAGATCTATAAGACTTGCATCAGACCTATTATGACTTACGGAATAGAAGTACGCGAAGACACAAATAAAACAAAAAGTATGCTGCGCTCGGCCGAAATGAAAATCCTACGAACTATCCTAAGGAAGACCAGACGGGACAGGATAAGAAACACTGACATACGAGCTCAATGCAGCATAGTAGACATAGTCAGATGGGGCAGACAGAGACGAAGAGAATAGTACGCGCACGTACGAAGAATGGACGAAAACAGATTACCGAGAATAATGATGGAAAGCAAGCCACACGGAAATCGCCCACCAGGAAGACCCCCAAAAAGGTGGCAGGAAAGCTGGCAGTCCACCATCCAGAGACGGATTCAGCAAGCAACAGACCAATAGGTCTATTTAAAAGAAGAAGAAGAAGAAGATGACTTAGGAAGACAGTTCAAAAGTGGAGAGCTCCAGTGGCGTAGCATTATAATCAACAGGTAACTGATATATTCCTTTTATATTACCCACAGAGTCCTCCTGGGACGTCTGTCGCATTAATAAAATTTATTGTGAAGTGGTTTTAGTAACCAGGACCGCTCACAAAAATGAGCTACATTAACAACCATAATCAAATGTCGTCATCACAACCTATCACAACTAACAGCACAAAATCTTATGTTGCTGCAACCCTAACTAAACCTCCTCCTCAGACTTTTACAAATAGGGATCAAGCCATTATCTTACATGCAATTTCCAACACCATTCTCTTTGAATATGTAAAAGCTGTAGGGGACATTGTTACCCCTAAAAATATTACCTTTGCGTCACGAATCTCAAATAACCGTATTTGTATTTATCTATCCTCGAGTAATATTGTCAATGATCTTCTGAGTGCCCATCAGAGCATTTCCATTAACTCCACAACTATTCCTATACGAAGACTTATTACGCCGGCAAAATGTATTCTCATATCCAATGTATCTCTCACCATTCCTCGCGCCATAATTGAAAAAGCTCTAAAAGATATTGGACTACAGTTAGCCTCCCCTGTTTCGTTTGTAAAATGTGGCGTACTAGGTGATGAATACTTTCACATAATGAGTTTCAGTAGAGTTTCTTACGTTATCTCAGAAAATGATAACTTCTCCGTACAAACATCTCTCCTAATTACTCATGATAATACTCAATATAGAATATTTGTATCATCTGATAATCTTGAATGTTTCCTATGTAAACAAGCAGGACATACTGCTGACTCCTGCACAAATACTACTACATCCCAAACACAAGACGACATACCACCCCCCGCCAACTCTATATCACAATCTACGGTTAATATTTCTCTCGATAGTGCTCCCAGACAACTCACATTACCAAATACCTCGAATGAAACTGAGATAACTCAATTACTAACTCCCCTAACTCACGGAAACCACACCTGAACCAACAACAAATCAAATGCTCCCCCCTTCATTTACTAACCCGTACCTCCTCTAAACATCTAAAGAAAAAATCCAAAACAATAATCTCTGATCATCATAATTTAACGCCCTCCACTCAAAAGGCAATACACGCTATTTATGAAAAAAATCCATCGGATCTCACTCTTACAGAAACCCAATTCACAGCTTTTTTAGAAAATACACATGGGAATATAGACCCTCTCAAGGAAGCTCTAATCTTCACCTCAGACACTCAAGGATTACTAAATGACATATCACTCCTGTGTACCGAAACGAAGGAAAGGTCTCTCAAAAACCGCCTTACAAGAATTAGGAAAAAAATTAAACAACAAATAAATCCTGAAGACTCTCATAATATAAGCGTTTCCTCCGAATATCAGACTGATGCAAAAATCCTCACAGCCACCCTTATCA
The DNA here is from genome assembly GCA_963921935.1 of Galeruca laticollis. Lineage (NCBI taxonomy): Eukaryota > Metazoa > Arthropoda > Insecta > Coleoptera > Chrysomelidae > Galeruca > Galeruca laticollis. The sequence continues at coordinate 64,409,210 of OY998182.1, forward strand.
CCTCCAAGTCAAGAGCCACTTTCAAATTAATTCAATGGAACTGTGATGGATTCTTTCCTCGATTAGAAAGAATCCAGCAACTAGATGTCGATGAACAGCCTGAAATAATATGCCTTCAAGAAACCAACACCAAATTATCCAAACTCCCTAAGCTAAAAAACTTTGAAGGATATCACTTATTTATCCGCACCGACTGTATACGTGCCAGTGGCGGCACATCAATCTTTATTTCAAGCGAACTGTTTTCGTCTCACCTCCCACTTACAACAGATCTTGAGGCCATTGCCATAACCACGTGGTCTCCTAATAAGCTTACTATTTGCAACATATATATTCCACCTAACCACCCACTTAAAGATACAGAGCTATTAAACCTTATCTACCAACTTCCTACACAATATATTCTTGTAGGTGATTTTTACGCCCACAACACCATGTGGGGATCCAACTATACATTCGCTAAAGGGAAAACTATTGAAAGAGTAATCAATTGCACAGGATCCTGCCTATTGAATACAGGCTTCAGTACACATTTCAACTTTTCATCCGGAACTCTCTCCTCTATAGATCTGAGCTTCAGTGACCCTAAATCAGCAACTCTACTAACTTGGCAAATTGCCGATGACCTTGACGACAACAATCACTATCCCATCTTCATATCATCCAATGAACCAAATATTCAACAAAGTTTAACCAGGAGCTACTGGCGCCTAAACAATGCTGACTGGCCCAGTTACACAACTCATACAGATACCACTTTATCCCCCCCCCTCGTTCTCCGACAATACAGACAATAACATGATGTTAATTACAAGCGCCTTACTTTCAGCTGCCAATGCACATATTGGCAAAAAAATTATTTCAATCAAACGAAAAACAGTTCCCTGGTGGAATACCTCTTGTCAAATTGCTGTAGATGAACAAACATTTGCACTCAAAAATTACCGAATAAACAAGAGCCAAGATAATCTCTTAAAACTGAAAAAAGCCAGAGCCAAGACTCGATATACCATAAAACAAAGTAAAAAATCTTCTTGGAGAAACTATGTGTCCTCAATCAACGAAAATACTAATCCCACTGTCCTATGGAAAAAAATTAGACAAATTCAAGGAAACTATACCAGTCTTAAAGTAGCCAATCTTATCTCTAACAACACTGTAATTAGTGAGAATCAAGAAATTGGTGAAACTCTAGCCAAACAATTTTTTTGAGAAATTCAGAAGCTAAATCATCCCCACCCCACATGAAGCATTGACTGCCACATCTCCTATATCTTCTACCATAACAACTCAAGACATCACTTATCTAAATTCTTCTTTCTCTCACACAGAACTAACTTCGGCCATTCAATCCTTCAAGAACACTGCTTCTGGTCCTGACGATATCCTATATATCTTTATAAAAAAACTATCCTTTGAAGGCAAACGTAAACTTCTTGAAATGTACAACTTAATTTGGACTTCCAACACAATCCCCAACCAGTGGCGAACCTCAGTCATTATTCCCATTAAGAAACCAAATGAAGCGGTTACCTCACCCAGTGCTTACAGACCAATATCATTAACATTTACCATGTGCAAGATCTTTGAAAAAATGATTAACAAAAGGTTTTTATGGTACTTTGACAAACATAATATCATTGCTAAACAGCAATCAGGCTTCCGACGAAATCGCTCAGTCCATGACAACCTAGTACTTCTTTAAAGCCATATTTCCGAGGCATTGAATAAGAAACAAGAATGTATTGCCGCTGTTTTTGACATTGAAGGTGCCTTTGATACCATTAGTAGACACTCTATACTGAACAAACTCACCCTTCATAACATTAATGGCAACATTTTTCAGTTTATCCAAAATTTTCTATCGTCACGATCGTATAGAGTCTCAGTTAATGGCATTTTCTCATCAGCTTACATCCAATCGGATGGGGTTCCACAGGGCTCGGTTTTAAGTCCGACACTATTCAATTTAGCGATAAACGATTTATAGTCTAATCCTTCTTCACCAACTAGACACGTCCTTTATGCAGATGATCTAATAATATACTGCTACGGACGTTCTGTCTCTACCACATCGAAACTAATTCAATCTGCTGTCGATATCCTTGGTTACAGAACTAACCTCCTAGGTGTATCTTTATCCTACACAAAATCTAAAATCATTAAATTCAGCCGACGCCTTCCCTCCCCATCCCCTCGTATTATGATCAACAACATTTGTATCCATCTAGTTGGCCACTGCAAAGTACTCGGTGTTACTTATGACTCACGACTTACATGGAAACAACATCTACTAGAATTAAAAGGTGAGTGTAGTAAGAGGCTCAACATAATTAAAACCCTCTCACATTTTCATTGGGGTGCCGACGAAAATTCCCTCCTTAAAGTATATAGATCGCTTATACGCTCCAAACTAGATTATGGTTGCTACATATATATGTCAGCTTCCAAAACATACACTGACCTCTTAAACCACATATACAACACAGCTCTACGTGTCTGCCTAGGAGCCTTCCGATCTACCCCTGTTGAAAACCTTTATTGTGAAGCCAATGAACCACCCCTTTGGTTAAGACGACAACAGCTACTTCTCTCTTACGCAGCCTCCGTTTCCTCGAACCCCCATAATCCAGTATACCCCCTTTTTATATCACCGACATCTACCTCACACACACACACCCAATATCATCAATTAAACCCATTCCATCAGTGCTAGCACAGCTACTTAATGACATAAATCTACGGCAAACAACTCCTCTCCCACTACCCCCGACTCCCCCTTGGGTCATTATTGGTCCTCAGCTCAACACATCACTTACACGATACGACAAACATATATCACCACGGGAACTCATAATGAAAGCTTTTAATAACATCATACTAACAAATAAATACGATCTAGTTCTATATACTGATGCCTCAAAAAATGAAACAGGAGTAGGCTGCTCTGTTACAACGTCCCATTCTCATATTAACTCCTTCCTTATCCCTCTTTTATGCAGCGTCCATACTGGCGAATTATTTAGCATACTTCAAGCCCTCAAACACATCACTTTAACAAATAAGTATGTAGCTATATGCACAGACTCACTAGCCTCTATCCAGATTATTCAAAATATATTTACCAAACATCCAATTGCCCAAAATATCCAAGATACTTACCACCAGCTTATTACTTCCCAAGATATATCAGTTACAATAATTTGGCTACCATCCCACATTGGTATAGCAGGCAATGAACTCGCTGATCATTACGCGAAAATTGCCTTAACATTCACTGACAATATTCAAATATGTAATGACTTGAAGGCACATATCAAAAAACGAACGGAAATTATATGGCAACAGCACTGAGATACAAACCGCTCTTTTTTACACGAAATACAGCCGTCAATCAATAGCCCTCTCCTTGCTCCTACAGAACTTACAAGCCGAGATCTAGCCATAATAAGGAGACTACGCATCGGACATTCTAAATTAACGCATGGATACCTAATGACATCCAGCAACCGAACCTATTGTCAAATTTGTCAATCGCATTTGACAATAAAACACATTTTAACTGAATGTCACCAGTTCTCAGCCAGGAGACAACATTACCACCTCCCATCAAGCCTACGATATATGCTAAATAATCCAGAGCAAATTAACAGCCTGCTGCAATTCCTCAAAAATGTGCAGCTTTACAGCAAAATTTAACCAAACCTACATATGATATTATTGTCTTATTGTATTTTATATAGCAATGTAATCGTTTTGTGCAAGTGGCCATAGTCGCCGAGCACGTTAATTTTAATAAAAAAAAAGTGAAGAACTGCCTAGATTTATCTGTTCATTGACGACTTCATATTGTGGGTTTCTTAAGTGTCTTAATTAGAAATCTTCAGGAACTATGGCAGCAAATTGTAAATTGAACTAATTTTATTGCCAATGATCCCAACATATTTTTCAAAGTAAGAAGAACATTTAGCCAAAGAATTAATAAGCTTATTGAGATAAAAACGGGGGTCACATATAGAAGATTTGTTATAAGAGGATTTTACTGTTTTTGTCTGATATTTTAGTGTTATTAAAATAGTAGGTATTTTATTTAGATTACATTTTCAGAACCACAATTTGTTTTTAATTCATCCGTTCATTTGATAGTTGTTTTCTTTATTGTTATTACGGATTAAAGTTACATTTGCGTAATAAATGCAATCCACTGGCCCAAAACATCGACATAGTTATTATATTACACATCAAAACTTAAGAAATTGTGCAGCTTCATGTTTAACTTAAACTATCTAGAGAAATATTGACTTCATCGTTCTGAGGAAAGAGCACGTTATTTTTTATTTTCGTAAAAAGTATTGGAGAATCGAAAAATTGTGCTAAAATTTCTATTTCGCTAGTGGCGTAGAATATGGGAACGATTAACCAATCACTTTCCCCCGTCGTACGCCTCTGGTAGTAGCCAGAAACGTTAGTTTAACATATTTTAGTAGGGTGTATAGTGTCTACACGTATTATTTTTGCCAAATATGAAATGGATACGTAAAACAGTTTTGAGTACTGAGCACAAATCGTTTTTAAATTTTCACAAAAAACACCCTTTAACTCAGTAAGCAGCTACATTTTATTTAAGTATTTAGGGTTACATCTTCATAATTTGAAGTCAGGATTCTACTATTAAATTATTTCCAATTAGTAGTAAATCACCCTGTATAAAGATACCTATATATAAACATGCGCGGCTATAACATAACGGGTGGGGTAACAAAAAATGAGTCACCCTCTACTGAAGCAGAAATCGGAATAATTTGAGGAAAATAAATCGAAGCTTCTTACTTCAGAACAAATTAACAACTTTTTGCAAGAGCCTTATAAAACAGACATTTTCTATCCGAGGTCAAACTACTGGACAATAAATTATAACATTCAAGTAACTGGATTTATTTAAAGTATTAAATTTACAGCGCTTGTTACATAATATACAAGGCTCTAATATTTTCTCGACATTTCTGGCATTTATACAACTTATTCCACTTTCTTATCTGAGAATAAATCTGAAAAGTTTAAATTATTTTTAATACATTTGCATTCAAATCAATAAACATGGCTCTCCAATATTAAAAGTGCTGCCACCTATCTCACAGGTACAGAACTGTTGACTTTCATATAGTAAGCGCGCAGTCAAGATAGTAATTGATTATTCATGCTACAGTGGTACTGAATAACTCTGACAGATGGCGATGCAAGTGTGTTTGATGGATAACTTATTAGTTTTAATAAATCGACGTAAATATTTGATATGGAAGGTATTTCAAGTATTTATTATAAATAATTACGGCTTCCTAATTTTCGAAGACAGCGAACGGAATAGACAATAGACAATGTTTTAATCAAAACTCAAACTAAATTAAAAAAAAATAAAATTGACTGTCTCGACCCTTACTTCGTGGAATATGCTCATATTAGTGTTTTTAAATGAAACTCAAGGTCTCTAGTTAATTCCACAATATAATACAAGTTATTGAAAATTCAAAAAAATTGACAATTGTTTCGATAAATCAATATCATCGTCAGAATGACAGAAGTTACATTTCATTTTATGCCTACCTCGTAAGTGCTCACTGTATCGTATTTCAAAATTCCTAAGGGTCTGACCCAAATAGACAGCATTACATTCTGGACATTTGAGTTTATATATACCTGACTTCTTTAATAGTGGTATTTTTGTTTTTACATTTAACAATTTTGTACTAACGTTACTTCAGCAACAAATGCAACAATTTCTTTTAAAATAGAAAGTAACGTTAGTACAAAATTGTTAAATGTAAAAACAAAAATACCACTATTAAAGAAGTCAGGTATATATAAACTCAAATGTCCAGAATGTAATGCTGTCTATTTGGGTCAGACCCTTAGGAATTTTGAAATACGATACAGTTAGCACTTACGAGCTTACAGATTAAAACAACCAGATAAATCTCACTACGCAAAACATCTACTTGACACCAATCATTCATTGACACCTAACACAGAACTAGAAGTGCTGCATATTTGTGAAAAGAAACAAGAACTGGATTTCCTTGAAGAACTGGAAATTAGAAGACATTTAAGAAACCCACAATATGAAGTTGTCAATGAACAGTTAAATCTAGGGAATTCTCCACTAATAAACTGTCTTATTAAGTGATAATTGTAAAGATCAGCAGATATAGTTTTCCTGGTTTTCTATATCATTGCACAGTTATACTGATCTTAATTGGAAAAATGATATCCAGGATATCACCATAGGGCTAATAATATCTAAGCTTCAATATTTGTAATATCACATCTTCTTCTTTTTTCTATAAACATATATTAAGCCAATCACAAGTTAGGTTACTTCTTGGTCTAGCCAAAAATATAACTACTAAACATCAGGTAGGCATAAAATGAAATGTAACTTCTGTCATTCTGACGATGATATTGATTTATCGAAACAATTGTCAATTTTTTTGAATTTTCAATAACTTGTATTATATTGTGGAATTAACTAGAGACCTTGAGTTTCATTTAAAAACACTAAAAAAAAATAGTTTTTCCGTTTTTTTTTCGAAATGAGATTTCTCATGTTATAGACAAAAGACAAATCCCATCTTAGATTTAAACAACTACCTTCATACTAATACGATGTTTACTCAAACTAAGGGATCTTCTACCTTGAACTAGTTCGTAAATAAAATGTTATCTCAACTGACTAATACTAGGTTATCTGTGCTAGAAATTCAACGTCGAGCCGCTATGCTGAACATCAGCCATTTATATTGCAATAAGTTTTCTATAACTTCGTACACTCGCTCATATTATTCATACATTCCAATGGATTTCTTTTCATTGGAACAAAATTGATTCCTCTAGGATAGAGCATAATCCCAGAAGTTTCATTCTCATTTGGTTTTTCCGATTTTCTGTCCTTTTGCTTTTGTTCCTAAAAAAGTGCATGCAATAAATGGGGTTCCTCATAGATCAAAGATATGTAATTTGTTGTTGGGTGTGCGTCTTGCTGCCCTGCTTGAGAAAAAAGTAATTTTAGTTAATTAGGTAGGATACGTTATTTTCAACTAAAATAGGAGGAATCACAGCGGTACAGATTTTGAAGGTATATAAAGGATCTAGGTGCAAGAGTGGCTGGTCGGATTGTAGGAAAGTATTTCTCGGGATAACAGTGGATTTTGGTGGTTGAAGGAAACTACAATGAATGGTATTTTGTATCCTTGGACTCGCACCGAGAATTGCTAGTATCTAGCAACCTTGAGAATGGATCTGGAGGGTAGAAAGAATCTCCAATTATTTACGGTTTATGTATTTCAATCCCATAATAGGGTGTATCAGAGAAAAGTTAACTTCATTCTCAGTTAGCAATACAATATATATACAAATTAACTTACCTCTTGAGTGAAAAACCAATGAAATCAATAATCTCCCAACATTTTTCTAAGAAGCTTTTACATGGTGAACTACATGATTCATTAGACATTCATCCACATTAAACCGAAAACGTGCAAAAATTGTCATCGAGATGGAAGAAAACTGCCCGTTTTTGTTAGCAAATGAATAGGGACTGCGTTATTACCATTACATCATTAGAAAGTCGAAAGCTTTTACCAAAGCAAGACTGGATGGTATTGGTGAAAAAGGTATCGCTAAAGACATAAGGAGGCTGGAAGAGCAATTTTAACAATAGTGACATTTCCGTCAAAAATAATATATTTCGATACGAGTGCGAAATGAAGCTAGTTACATACGACTGTGAATGCTGTGCCACGAGACAGAGTCTAAGTCTAGTGGCAGAATCACACGAGTATGGAATTGCGAATTCTCACGAGTGCCGGATGCGATTTTTTCTACAGCCACAAATAAATTAGAAATTTGAACATTCAAATTTTTTTTTACAACTGCACAAATTTCAAAAATACAAGTGAATAGTTATATAGAAAAAGTCTAGGCATCGTGAATCGCCCAACTAAAAACGTCTAGGCATAGAGGATCCCCCTACTGGAAAAGATATCGATATCGAGGATCCCCTTACTGGAAAAATGTTGATTCTGCATATAAATATATGTGGTGTGGGGCAGTGCCCTCTAGTAACTATTTAATGAACAGCTGAGTCAATTCCATAATGGCTGCAGAAAAATGTTATGTTGATTAGTTTGATGTTTTGCTGCGCTTCATAACAAAGAGTTTTGTAAGTGCTACATGCTGGCAGTGGCATGTTAAGAATCCATAGAAGAATAAATAGACGTTCATTTAGTTTTCCAGAGATGATAGAACCAAATAGGGGCAATATGTTGAGATTTTTTTAGACATTTTTAGGATATGACTAATTGGCGTTGAGAATTGGCTATTATTAGCTATCATAGTGTGAGCTTGTGTGTTAACGAAATCGTTTAATTGCCTAGTGAATTCGCAAAATCTGTTAGAAAAGCATCACTTGTACGCCAGTAATTTTGCGATATAGGGACTTCGTTTCTCATGTACTGTTCGGTAGCTGGATGAACCTAGGGTCTGTCTTAATAAAAAAATCTCATTGTAAGCTTATAATTACTACAAACGATGTAGATAATTGTAGTAGCATTTTTATTTTTGTAGTAGAAATTGTAATACCCGAAAACTAAAATCATGAATTAAACCAATACAGTATCAGATAAAAACGAAAACTACTTTAATACATCGAAAATAGTTTGTAGTATATTTTAGTACAGTTTTAAATTTTGTAGTAAGAATAGTAGTCCCTGAAAATATTTAATAATCGAGAAACCCATAACAAACATCTCATTTTAATCTCACACTTACTACAAACGATGTAGGTAATTGTAGTAGCATTTTTATTTTAGTTGTAAAAATTGTAATACCTAAAAATTATCATTAAACATAGCATCAGATAAAAACGAAAATTAATTTAATACATCCAAAATCGTTTGTAATGTATTGAAATACAGTTTTAAATATTATAGTAAGAATAGTAGTCGCAGAAAGCATAAAATAATCGAATAAACCGATAAAGAAGATCGTACTGAAACTGTTTCTAAAAATTCCACAATAGTATGGAAAATGATGAAAATAGATAATTTTTTGATATTATCAAATGTCATCGTCAGAATGACAGAAGTTACATTTCATGTGATGCGTACCTGATGTTTAATAATTAATTTTAGCTAGACCAAGAAATTACGTATATTGTGATTGACTTAATATATATGAATGGAACAAAAGAAAAGATATGATTTTACAAATATTAGTTTAGATATTATTAGCTCTGTGTGGATATCCTGGACACTTAGGCCACAGCTGGCCCATTGTGCATCCTCCCATGAATTGTCCCATTTAGCTCATCGTCCATCTTGCCAACTCTAGGAAAGTGGATAAGTCGCCTGGGGTCATCTTCTTTACGTGTAGGTGTAGGCCAAGACTCGCCGAATGCGTACTCTCTTATAGACGATAGTTCCAGACATTCACATATAACGTGTTCCACAGTTTTGTCTTCTCGTTCACACTTTCTGCTTGTTGGTGTGTCTATTACCTCATAGCATGGAGGTGACCAGTCAGGAATCGCATAACCAACCGTAGGTTCGACCTGGACATCGACAAGTATTTCTTTGGCGCTGACTCGTCAAGGTTCCCAAGAGTTTTCATGGCAATTCTGCATCGCTGCATTTCTTCCCATCATTTCACCAATTAGCTATGGGGGTGTTGTTTGACTATTTCTGCGATTGCTGTTGTCGACAGGCCGGAGGATTCATCGGGTCCTAATATTCTTAGGCCGGCAGCTCTCCTCGCCAGACTGTCCGCAATGCTATTGCCTTTGCTTTAATTGTGCCCTTTGACTCAACTTAAGACGTTATTTTTATTCGAAGCGTAGGTCAATGCTTGATGGCACTCCATTGCTAGCCTTGATGTGACGCGAGGTCTGCTCAAGGTTAGCAGGGCTTGTCTGCTGCCTGTGCAGATTAAATATCAAGAGAGGTAATGCCAATGATCACTTCCATAGCAGCCGTTGATGTTGCTCTTATGTCTCCTGTTATGTTAATGCAATCCATCCGTTTTATATGGAATAATTTATTTATCGCCGTTGTCTGCAGTACTTTTGGCACCCAGGCAATGTCTCCGTATGTTAGCATAGATCTAATGACTGCGGCGTAGATCCAGTGGACCACTCTTGGCAAAAGCAACAAGTGCGTCCCACTGTTCATAAGCAGCGCACTCCTATGCTCTATTCACTATGTTATCTAAGTGAGAGTTCCACGTTAACTTTTTGTCGAGGGTAATACCAAGATATTTCACGTATACAGAAAAGTTTAGTCAGTCTTCTTGGGATTGATATACAGTGAGTGTTTCTTGCACCACGTTTCTATAGATTTGAGAGCAGCTTGAGTTATTTCCACAAAGTATCAAATTTGCCAGTTTGAAGAATAGCTTTATCATCTGCATATGCTATTGTGTAGAATCCAATGACTGTGAGGTGATTAATCAGGGTGTCCAGAACTATATTGCAGAGAAGTGATAATAACACCCCTACCTGCGGACATCTCCTCTAACCGTAATGTTTTCTACAATGATGGTTACTGCTCTGTTGGAGAGCATGCTAAGTATCCATTAGATCATGCCCAGAGGTACGTTCTTAGCCTGGAGTTGCTGGGTGATTTTCGGAAATGTTGTTTTGTCAAACGCTCCCTCTATATCTACAAATACACCCATGGTGGATTCTATGTAATCCAGCGATCTTTTGATTCAGCCAACTACCTGGTGTAGATCTACCCGGTGTATACACACTTCATCTCTTATATACCTCTGGCATAGCCTTTCCAGCGTCTTTATTAAGAGGATGTTAGGGTAATTAGTCAGCATACCTTCAGTAGGGTGAAATCCATCCCTACCTGGGTTTGGTAAGAAGGCCACTCTTACTTCTCTCCACTTTCTTAGAAAATACCTCAAGGCTAGAGAAGTTCTGAAGATTCCCACCAGGTGCGGCATGATGTTTTCCAGTCGCCAGTGTATTAGGGCAGGAAGTGAAGCAAGAAGCGGCAAATTTGCTCCTGTCCTCACTGATTATCTTCCTGGCAAGATACCAGTCATTCGGTGAGAAGGTGCTTACTTATTCCTGCCAATTCGATGTTGCAGAGACAATATAACCGGGGAAGTGTGCTTCCATTAGAATCCCGGCACTTTCTCGGAGACCTTTTTTCCATTATCCCTCTTCAGTAGGCCGATACTCCGATGGGGGTCTTTGGAGAGCGTTTTTTGAAGTCTGTGTGCCTGCGGGAAATCTTCTATTTCCTCACAATCGGATCTCCAGGCCATCTTCTTTTGTCTACAGACTTTCTTGAACTCTCTGAGGTCTGATTTGTTCAGATCCCAGTCCTCTCTGACTTTGGTACGTTTTGTTTTGTAAAAAGCTCTTCTTGCAGCCTTCTTAAAGTGTCCCAGTTCGGTGCACCCCAGACGTTGGTTTTGCCACCATCCTGGATCATCCTTGCGGAGCAAGATTTTTTGTAAGCACAAATTATCATATTGTGGATGCAAACTGCGTATCCCTCCATGGGGATATTATTGTTTCCAAGTTTAACCATTTTGTACTTATATTACTTTCTGTTTTAAAAGAAATTGTTTCTAAATGTAAATACAAAATTGTTAAATGTAAAAACAAAAATATCCCCATTAATAAAAAGTCTGTTATATATAAACTTAAATGTTCAGAATGTAGTGCTGTATAAATAGGTCAAGCCCTTTTAAATTAGGCACAGTGAACACTTACGAGCATACAGATTAAAAGAACCAGGGAAATCATTTTAACCGCACACTTACTACAAATCACTTTGGAAGTATTAAAATAGTTTTCGTTTTTATCTGATGATGGTTTCATTGTTGACTTTATTTTCCGCGTATTACAATTTCTACTACAAAAATAAAAATGTTACTACAATTACATACATCGTTTGTAGTTAGTGTGAGGTTAAAATGAGATCTTTTTTGTCGGTTTGTTCGATTATTTTGTTTTAAAAAATTACTATTCTTACTACAAAACTTAAAACTGTATTACAATATACTACAAACGATTTTGTTGTATTAAAGTAGTTTTATTTTTATCTCATGATATTTTTATTTTTAATTGATAATTTTATTTTGCTGCTATTACAAATTCTTCTACAATTAACTACATCGTTTGTAGAAAGTGTGAGCTTAAAATGATATTTTTCTACATTCATGCAAAAAACAATACTTTTGTGAAACAAATTTAATGGAAAAAGTGGTTCTTTTTTGCACTACTGCAACAAAATCTTTGTTGCACTCATCTGTCATTCCTGTCAGTTTTGTGATGATTTATGACAAACATAAACATTTAAATAAAATAAAAATCCAGAGCAAGTGTTCTCTCTAATACAGCAATAATATATGTATATCTTACTACTTAGTCTCAACGAGTTACAATTATTGCAAAAATCTTTAATTATTTAAAATTTAAATGGTCAAAGCGAAAATCAGCTATGATTAAGTACTGACAAGGTGGAAGCCATAAAGATACAAAAAAAAGAAGAGCGGTTAAAATACATTCTGAGTTCTGACATGGTAAATGATATTTATTAAATATCAGAGTAATAATATTAAGTAACATCTTTTAAGTTGAATTGAATATTATTAAGAAAATATTATATTAATAATTACTAAGAAAATGAGTAATAGCGATGAAGCAGAATTTATTGGAACCCAATCAGAAATAAGTGAAATTGCAAATGAAGCATCATTAAACTTATTATTTTTGCATGGATGTAGAAAAAATATTGTATGCAACTCGTGCAAAATATGTTTTTTGAACTCGACGTGTTGTCCAACTCGGCCTAAAGGCATCGTTGACAATTTCACGTGCGTGCAAAAAACATTCACTTTTTGCACTTGCTCGGTTCGGTAAAACATTTTTAGGCTTGGAATAAGGTGACAGGGAATTTATCAATCCATTCTACATATATTGAGGTGTACTATTAACGAAAAGAGTCACTCAACCCAACCAATTTTACAATTTTTTTTATGAACTAACATTTTACATGTTTGTATTTGATTTGATACATATTCGATCCCGTTAAAAATTCTTAGTGTGTGTTTACTTAAAGTAACAACGCAAATGGTTTATTGTCGTCATGAATAATAAGTTTAAATGAGATAAGACTACACTAGACGGCGTATAACTGGTTACAACCAGTTTAGTTTCGTAATCTAAAAATAGTTTGCATGCCGAGGTACGGTATGTCGCCTGACTTCATGAATATAATATGTTCAATTATTTTAACGATTTTTAAAAGTTAATGTAACATCTGTGTTCGCTGATCGCACACGTATTTATTATCAATAGTTGTTGATGATTCTAGTCGGTATTTATTTTCGAGGAAATTTTTTACTATTGTTTACCCAACCGTAATTTCATACAACTTATTAGAACTTGACGCGATGTCTCCATGCTGGAATAAGTGTAATCTGCATAATCTGCTATTTTTTGCTGTATAACTTCCAATGTCGTAACCCTGTTCTCCTTATATAAATCATAAATATGAAGAACATATATTTGTACTTTTGGTATCTTAGAGTTTCTTGCCATACCGGCGCAGCGTACATCATGACTGAGTGAGCCACCGCAGACAGTAGTTTGCGCTTGCTTGATGATGGTCCCTATCTATTTGTCATCAGTCGGCGAAGAGCCATTATTGTGGCTTCAGCCTTTCTGCATGTATTTACAATATGGCTTTTCATTTTGGCGCCCTGGTCAAAGAAGACACCTAGGTACTTTCCCGCTTAGTACTATATCGATAGTTACCTGTCTAACTATTCTTTTATTCACCAGCAGCGTTGCTTCTGTCTTTTTTGGGGCGAGTTCTAAGCCTCTAGTTTTCATCCATTCTACAATCCTGTGCACCGCTATGTTTGCCATCGTTACTGTTTCCTTTTCCGTTTTGTCGCTCACAATAACTGTCGGCGAATGCTACGAGTAGGATTCCTGGCGACATGTCTAGGCGTAGTACGTCATCATTATAGACGTTCCACAAAATGGGTCCAAGCACGGATCCTTGTGGCACTCCACTTGTCACTTCCATGGTATTTTTATCGCCAATTAATATTTCCTACTTCTGAAATAGCTTTTTACCATTCGTATTATATATGGCGCTATTTTTTCTTTTCTAGTTCTTTCACGATGCCTTGCTAGGGTGCCGAGTTGAAGGCGTTTTTTACATCTAGGGTGACGAGTGAGCATAGATTCCTATTTTGGTATGCAAAGCTTTATGCTTTATTTACCTCTTCCATTACTCTGAGCATATAGCGTCTATGCTCGATTTCTTTTTTGTAAAGCCAAACTGTGTATCAGGGAATTACAAATACCTACAAACTAATAAATAGGCATATATAGTATAATAATAAATGTTGCAGATAAAACATATAGTCTCAACTAAAGTAAAAAAAAGTGTTATTATTAAATGAAATTGACTGTCTCGACCCTTACTTCGTGGAATATGCTCATATTAGTGTTTTTAAATGAAACTCAAGGTCTCTAGTTAATTCCACAATATAATACAACATGATATTGATTTATCGAAACAATTGTCAATTTTTTAGAATTTTCAATAACTTGTATTATATTGTGGAATTAACTAGAGACCTTGAGTTTCATTTAAAAACACTAATAGTGTTATTATTTATTACAAATACAAATTATGAAATAATACATATAATATTAAACGAAATAACTATAAATGTTGTGGATAAAAATATTCTCCAATCAGTCACAATTCAAAATTATGAGATAATCCTTGTAAATAATTAATATGGTCAATTCTATTATAATTTTGCAATAGAGTTTTCATTCGCCAATTAACTAGCACATATTTACGTTTAGAAGCTTCTGGTTGCCGAAATACAGAATTATATCGATCTAGCTTAATTTGAACCTGATGCAGTTCCGTTTTAAAATGTTCAATAATTGTATATACACATGGATGGTGGCAGTCGATTATCTGTTGGATAGATCTATGCCAGCCTTCTACAGAGTTATTGGTTCTTGGTAAATCACTAATTACTCTATCGTATTTATTCCACGCATCAATGGGAAACAATGATTCCAATCTGCGATTTCTTCTTAATTTACCGATGTATGTATCTTTCCAATAACTTATTATGTCGTCCATTTCCCATGGACATTGGCCAACTATGGTTTCGAATGCAGCCGCTACAACATTGTCAATGGGCACAAAACTTGTAACCGTCTTAACTGTTCGGTACAAAGTTTTCTTGAATGAAACAAAGATGGCCTAGGGAAATACTCTTATTCGGAACGGTAGTGGGCGATAAACAGTTAAAACGTATGCAAACGGCACTCGTGGGTTTGGTTGGAGAGCCTAAGGGCCGTAGGTATTTAAGATGGAAGTTAATCAAACGAGAAGTTAATTATAGGGCGCCAGAAATAATAATTTACAGAAAAAATTTCAGAAACTGCGATACGAGAGAAGAAGCGGAATGGTCACACAGTAAATTACGTTACTTACAGCGATAAATTATATATGAGGTATCTTCAAAGGAAAGATGTTTGTGGAGTGTAGGGATGTACTCACTCACTGAAACGCGTTTATTATGGTAACCAGTTCATTAACATCTTTTGTCTAGCGTCAGTGATCAAAACAATAAAAAAGCTCATACTGTGGATATACTAATAACAGGCTACCAACAGCAGAAAAAAAAATAAGGTCCAAAATCTTATATACAATCTTGTACAAAAAACTAAGATGTCTTGGGGTGTACGTATGCCCTGTATATTATAACCACGTACACACCTCGACGATGTTATCAATATATACTTAAAAAATAGAAAAACAAATTATCACTCAACACTACAAGCGTGGAGAAAGCGAGTAATTCGGTAATTGTTCGAGGAATAGTTCACAATGAACAAACTAATATATATGGTAAATGTCGCTAAGATTAAGAATTTAAAAGTTTTACAAATAATATTAATCCCTAATGCACAGAAATTAAAATATTGCCAATAATATTAAATTGTTTGCCGACTAAGGATTACAAATAAAAAAATCTCAGAACTTGTCAGAATGTAATTAGGACAATGTCTCTAATTTAGATATATAAAGGGAGCAGGTAGATTTCATCCATAACTAAAGCATTAATATATTTTACGTAGATTTATGTGTATATTATATACGTGATTCTCTCCCTATAAACAAGTAAAAATAACAACCCCTCGCGATAACCGACTTTTAATAATATCTTTGAAAACAGGAGGAAGAAACAAACTATTCTTAAGGATAAGCACATACATCTTTTCAGTGACTTTATAACATGTGGCCAAGGTTGTATATGTATTCGTACATATGAATAATATGTATTAATAAATATTATGAAGATATATATATATATATATATATATATATATAGAAGTTTTTAATTGTTTATTATCTGGAGCGCTTTTGTCGGTAAGCGCAATTGTCGGTTGCGCATATGTCGAGGCGCTTATGTTGGGGCGCTTTTGACGGGACACCTGATTTATTATATGTTTCAATTTTATGAACTATTGTTTAATAAAACTTTTGTGTATTCAATTCTTTTTTCTTTTGATATGACTTACTCTACCCCGTTTTTCTTAATACACATGACGTTATCAACTGAGCAGGAGTGACGTCACCTGCATACATGACACAAAGTGGATAACATGCGCACACGACACAAGATGGCTACTGGCTGCCACATGATATCTGATAATTCGAGGCATGCGCAGATCGAATTGAGCCAAAAATGACCAGAATGGACCTTAGCAATTTCCCATGTTATTTTACATAAGGAATGAGCCAGAACCCGCCTAGCCCTTTACTTACGTAAGGATAAATAATGGACTATCCAGTAAACACCGGTATTGATAGGGATCAGGCAAGGCACTAGCCTCATTCCAATCCTTTTTAACGTTATCATGGACAATGTCATAAAAAGAGTTAAAAATTAGGAGGATAATGATACATGCCATGAAAGCAATAATTTAAGATAATCTGCTACGCTGATGATGTGGTTGTAATGTCGGAGGATGAGGACAATCTAACAAAACTACTATACAGATTTGAAACAGTCGCAAGACCATACATGATTATATCGAAACAAAAAACAGAGTCCTGGACTATATCTAAAGAGCCCAGAAGATGTTAATTGGCGCTTTGTAACAATAGAGTAGAGCTGGTTATGTCAAACATCTAGGGGTTAACATTGCAAGCAGTAGGAACCTGAAGCAAGAAGTAAATGCACAAACAACAGCTGCAGCTGGGATATCGGGCTTCCTTCGAGAACCAATATGAAGAAATAAATTTATAATCTCGAATATATAAAACGCGAATATATAAAACATGCGTTAGGCCCATTATGACATACACAATCGAGGCGAGTGAAGAGAAAGCAGCTACTAAACAGCTTTTAAGAACGGTTGAACTGAATATATTACGGTCAGTCACTGACAATACGCTTAGAGAAAAACCAAGGAGCTATGATATCAAAATGACATTTGATGTTCCAGATATAGTAAGATGGACTTGAACTAAAAGAGCCTGAAGAGATCATGTCAATAGGATGACCGACTTGTTAAAATCGCAATGGAATAGAGACCGAATACCGGTAGGATTCAGGGAAGACCACCAAAGCGCTGGTATGAGAGTTGTTGATCATCAGAACCACAACTCAGGTTGCTTCTTTGAAAAAAAGACATAGTTTTACAATAAGAGGAAGCAGAAGAAGAAGAATGTCCATATTGTTAGGTTCTGTTGCAGGTGTTCTTATTTGCTGGATATGCTAAATAAAGTGACTACATTACACCGAAATACATATGACATGATGAAAATTCATAAAATATAAGTCCTTCTATTTTACTAAAATATAAATGCAGAAGTTTCTGCCAAAATATTTTTTTGGTTAAAAGTGGCTAAGTAGTGGATGGAACACAAATATAAAATTCGGTTCACCTCCACAATTTTGTCAATATAAAACTCCAATAGATTAGACCCGCCTAAAAATATTTTCATTAGAGACGACACTGATTCTTAAATAAATCATACTAGCTAATAAATTCAAATGTAATGGTAACAGACTCGAACATGTTATAGAATATCATTGTATTTTGTTATTATGCAAATGTATAACCAATAATTGAACTTTTTAGCTTAGTCCAACTTAAAAAAAACATTGTAAATAAGTTAATAGAGTTACGTAATTTCCATTGAAAGAAGTTGATTTTTATGATGGCGCCCAACACATTATTACAACAAATTAATGATATGATGCAACATGAGTAATACAATAACCACATGACATTCGTGAGTTCTTAGAAGAAATTGACTTAAGTAGGTATTTCTAAACAATGTTCGGACACAGAGATGGTTCAAATAAAATTTCCAAGGGGTTCAATGGAACTAAACTAAATGAAGTAAAGTAGATGTTTCATTTCATATTTTTATTTTGAACATAAAAAATAACAGTAACTTTATATTTTCTTGATTTTTGGTTTATTTTAGCAAATACCGTTGTTTATATAGAAATATTTTTTGACGTTTCGGCTGAATTTCGTCCTTGAAAATTTTAACAAAATATTCAATTCTAATAAAAAAATTCAATATATAACAGATATTTATGAGAATAATAAAATTATTTTCTTGATGTCACACTACATAAAATCAACAATAATATTAAATCAGAATTGTACACAAAACCAACTCGGTCCTCAAGATTTTTAAATTTTAATTCATATCACCCTATCTCCCCAAAACTTCATTAATTGTTAGTTTGCCTGATGGAGCTATCCAACTATCAGATCCTGAATTTAGATACACATCTATTGAAAAAGTAAAAGTTTCACTAAGAAGAAATAATTGTCCCGAGGAAATGATTGACATACGATATTAAAAAAAAGATAAATTAACAAACAAAACAGATCCTAAACATCAAAATAGAAAACACCAATCTTCTCCTTATGTACAGGGACCTCCGGCTATCAAATTATTTCAGTAAATATGAAATTAAAATAGGTCATAGAGGACATCTCATATCATAAAAAATATTTCAGTTTAAAATTAAAAACAACGAAAAACGTAAAAAGTAACTTTATATATGAAGTCTGTAATAATCGTGATGGTGTTTTAAATGAAACTTACTGTTTCCAGCTAATTCCACAATATATTGAAAAAATTTTGAAAATTCTAAAAAATTGACAATTGTTACGATATTAAATATCATCGTCAGAATGACAGAAGTTACATTTCATTTGATGCCTACCTGATGTTTAATAGTTATTTTTGGCTAGACCAAGAAGTGACCTACCTTGTGATTGACTTAATATATATTAATAGAAAAATGAAGAAGATATGATTTTACAAATATTAAAACTTAGATATTATTTGTAATATCATATCATCTGCGTTTTTCTATTAACTTATATTAAGTCAAACACAAGGTAGGTCACTTCTTGGTCTAGCCAAAAATAACTATTAAACATCGGGTAGGCATCAAATGAAATGTAACTTCTGTCATTCTGACGATGATATTTAATATCGAAACAATTGTCAATTTTTTAGAACTTTCAACATTTTTTCAATATATTGTAGAATTATCTAGAAACAGTAAGTTTCATTTATAATACTAATATTAGTATATTCCACGAAATAAGGGTCGAGATAGTTAATTTCATTAACCGTGATGGTGTTTGAATGGCAGAAACAGCACAATATTTGGAAAATAGATGAAGCAATATTAACTAACTAAGAAATAACAGAAGAAAAACATGCATTCAATTATAAAAAACAAAAATTCTTGAAACGGGACCGAATACGAACAATTTTTTATTCGTATTCAAATGCCCTCTCCGCGGCGAAGGTTGGCAATCACCATCACTATCGTAACTTTTGAGGAAACTGTTATAAAAAGACGTTTTGAACTTAATCCAAACCATTCTCTCATTCGTCTTCTTCCTATGCTTCTTTTCCCTTATTTTTTCCCGAAATCATTAGTCGTGAGAGGCTGTACTTCTTTCGACGCATTATATACTGTAGCTCTCTATAACTGTAAGTTCAACTTGAACCAAAAAAAACATTGAAATGTCCTATATATGACATGAAAACGAGAAATCTATTGATAAAAATGACGTAAGCAATTTGAGCTTAATATATAATTCAGTTTTATGAATACCATGTATGTATCTATGAATAATTTAAATACTAATTAAAACCGAAAAGTTAGCAAAATGTTTGATATTAAAATACCGGGGTTGGAAAATTGCGCACAGCGGTCAGTTTGTAGCCAGGTATACCCAAAATGTTTCTTTTTCATAGGTAAATTGCGCACAAGTGACCCTAAAGAGGCTCTAGGTAAATGGCATACAACTTTCTACCGATTCCACGAATTTTAAAAGTTAGGTTAGGTTAGGTTAGATAGTTTACAAGAAGTGTTCTTTTCATCAACCTCTATTCGTTGATTATATCAGAAATAAAAAGTTTTGAGGTATACCGGACTAAGGATACAATTTGACCGCTGTGCGCAATTTACCTATACAGAGACTTAATCCCCTGGCTGCAACTACCTGACGAACCCTTCCCAATTTTGGGAAATTTCATGACCACTGTGCGCAATTTACCTACGCCCTAAAATAACTCTATTTTGAGACCTGCTAGCGCCCGTTATTTTTTAGAATAAAATTTCTCAAGAAAATAGGGAAATGTATTGGAAAATTTCTGGTACAGAAATTGTGGGTGAAAACTACCTTGAGTTATTCTTATAACAATAAACCAATGTTTTTATCATATTAAACGCTTCCCCATTAAGTGTTTGTTAACTTTAGCTCAAGAAAAAGAAAAAACTGAGTTAACATTACTCAATTAATTTTTCGAAACTCAATAATAACTAAATAATATAAAGTTCCGTTAACATTCAAATTAGGATGTAGAAGTCATGATTTATTTGAAATGATTGCATATTTATTTAAAGTCAAATAATTATTAAGAATTTTTCAAATATCAAACTAGTAACTTAGACATGTGGTCAACTCATAAAACAAATAAACTAGATTTCTCCTAATTCTAGCATACAATTTTTGATGTTTAATTTTAACGATTTACATTCACTAGGTTAGTATTTTCGTTTCTCATATATTTTCTCATGAGAGATTTACCTCAAAGAGTTTATTTATTACAAGAGAAAATCAAGATCTGAAGCAATATTGGAAAAAGGGCTTTGATTGAAATGGTTAGTCACAGTACCTACCATATGTTTAGTTGAAAAATGGTGCCAATCTATAATTTTTTTCTTATCGGAAAATACTGGAATTCGCACAAAATAAAAATTGAGTGGTAAACTCTACTCTCCAGAGCTTATTTGCTGCAGCACATCCGTGTTTAAAATCATATGTTCTGAAAGTTCCTTGGAATAATTTTTCCTACTTGTACTTTCATATCGAATCCAAAAGGATTTAGACGGATATGTTAGGCGAGTCTTTATTTTCATAGAAAACCTTACAGCAACTAGCCTTGCAGATATTTGTGAATCTTTGTCCTTCCCGCATTTTCAATAAGAAGTAACCAACTCTTTCTGGCACTTACAGCAGCAGCTACTCACATTTCATCAATTTTGCTGCGAACTTCAATTTTAGAGACTCAGTTACTTAAATGCTATTAAGTTTTTCAAAATTTATCTGAGATGATATTTAAGAGCAACCAAATTGAATTGCGAGAACGACTATGGCGCAACGTCTAAAGAGAAGTAAGATTATTTAACATGAGCGTTTAGCATAAAATCAGTAAATTTCATAATAATAAAGTTAGTTTCAATAACCCTAGTATTACTTTGAAGTAATATAGTTCACTCTGAAGTATATCAAGGTAAAGTCATTCATTCAACTAATGAATTATATTGGTTTATTAGTTTACACCAATTAACTCTATATCATAAGCGTTTATTTGATGAATGATGATGCTTATAAACTACTAATTAATCAAAATTAGTTAGCTAATATTTGCCCAAACTAACGTAATTGGTGCGTTTACCGAGCCCAAACAACTAACGGTATACGTTTTTATAGAGAAATTATTTGCAGATTGCAGATTGATTGAAATATTTTCATATTATACAAGATATGAAAAATTGTGTAGACATGACAAACGATAAGTGCTTAATAACGTATTGCTTGGTCTCCCCATTTTCCGAATCTAATTGACTTATCGTACTAAATCTCCAATTTAGCAATATTTTGTCCTGAGTTCTATTTGTTTTGGCAACTATTTCAATAGTCTTAAATTATTCCTTCAATCTATTGCTAGATACATTTTTGAACCATTTTATATCATCTAAGCTTATTGAACCATTATGATTAATAGATTGCTCGTCAATATTCGATATATATATATATATATATATATATATATATATATATATATATATATGTGTATACGTCCATATTTCGATTGAGCCAAATGCTGCTTGAACCGGTCGTTAACATTCCTCTTAGTTTACTCAAATATATTCTTCATCACAATCGTTACAGTTAATTTGATTAATTCCAAATTCATTATTTTACCCTTTGGGCTGTTTTAAAATACCATTTGAATTCATGTGCTCTCGTCGCTATCTTCTTCTTTACGTGCCGTCTCCTTTAAGAAGGTTGGCTATCATCATGGCGATTTTTATCTTTGAAGCTGCGGATCTGAACAAATCAACAGAGCTACTGTTGTACCACTGCCTAAGGTTGTTCAACCAGGAGATGCGTCTTCTTCCTATACTTCTTTTACCCTGTATTTTTCCTTGTATAATACGTTGCAACAGTGTATACCTCTCCCCTCTCATCACGTGGCCCAGATATTGCAATTTTCTGATTTTGATTGTGTTGATTATTTCCTTCTCCTTTCCCATTCTTCTCAATACCTCCTTGTTCGTTGTTCTGCTCACCCAGCTTATTCTGAGGATTCTTCGATATGCCCACATCTCGAATGCTTCCAGCCGGTCAGTGTCGCACTTCTTAAGCGTCCAGGCTTCCATTCCATATGATAATACTGGAAATATGTAGCATTTAAGCATTCTGATTTTAAGATGTAGACTAAGATCTGTTCTGGTTAATGGTTCTCGTCGCTATGGCGGGGTGTAAGTCACACCGTTACCGCCTACTTCTCTCTTCATCGACTATCGGAAAATACAAAAAAATTTATGTAACAAATCGTTCGACACTCGCAATTTATCCGACACGTTCAACTAACGCCCCCGCGATTGGGCCGCCGGTACCCGCACTATGACCATCATTTTCCTTTTCGTCATTACGAGATTGACCCCTGAAGGGTCGCCATACTTGATATAGTACGTGCAAAACATATAGTGCAGAAATGTAATGGTATATCCCCTTTAAGTTATGTTGCGGAGCTAGACTCTGAAAGGTATTAATATTTTGTTTACTCTTACCAATACCACTTACACACTACACTCTATCTTGATGCTAGCCTACCAACTAAATAGTGAGCGTTGCTTATCGCTGGTGACCACCTGCGTGTTCGAAAAAATTCCTATCTCAAAATATACTTATAGTTCAGTAAAATAAGGGAAACATAATAAGTTATTTGGAAATTATAATACTAATTCTTGTTAATAAAACGAGATATAAGGTAGTGTTAATTGTCTGGTATTATGTTTAAGATGTATTAATAATTATAAAATTAATTAATACATTTTAACGATTGTTAGTTGAAATTATAATGTTAAATGAATATGTCGTCTAATAAGTATGTTAAATAATAATATTGACTGGACTATGACAGTATCCAAATTAAAGGTTAAGCCGCACTTCATCTTTTACGCGAACTATACAAATAACCGAAAATTTTGTGTCATCATCTCCCGGTCTACATAGCCCAGTCTCGATAATTTTTTCGAATGGGAGAAATTCATATCAGTTTTTCGATTTTTTTGAAAGTCTCCTGTAAAGAGTAACCTGTCTCTTCCTGTTTTTCTGGAATCATTTAATTGCGTATTCAATACGACATGGACAATTTTTCCTATATTTTGATAGTTCTTTAAATTTAGATACTATCCGTTCGAGATATCAAATAAAACTGAATTCCCTTTTCCAATCAATAACCCATTATAACTTAGTTACAAATGTCTTTCTTTTTTAAAAAAAGACCAAATTTGTTTGCTGACCTGCATTGTTAATATTCCAAAAATTCTATAAAATATTGAAATTTTTTATTGTTTGATTGCTAATTGAATATCTACAGTGACATCTGATTTCAACTTAAAATATTTCTTTTATATTATGACATGACTTATTTATATTTATATTAATCAATTACCCTGAATCCCAATACAACACTATTGATTCTACAATATCTATTTCTCAATTTTCACGTGACATAATATCATTTTTATTATCTCCATTTCCATACTTTCGTTCTTCATTTCTGTGATTTCTATTTTCATTTCCATAATTTCTATCTACATGTCTATAATTTCTTCTAATATCAAAATACCTGTTCCTATAATTTCTATTTTCATATATATTATGTATTTCTCTACTGTAATATCCATCTCCATTCTCTCTTCTTTAATCTTTTTGTATAATTTCATTGTTTTTAATATATCTTTTAGCTTGTTTCTGTAATCTTTCATTCACCTTATTCATAACTTCTTCAATGTCTAATTTCCGATTAACTACCTAATTTCTTTGAGGTATCTTGTATCTAACAATATTTTGTATTTAACTTTACATATCAAGAAAACCACTTCGAATTAATCAGAATATGGAAAACATTTGTTAATAATAACTTCTCCATTTATACTTCCTTTCTATATCCTTCCCTTGCCATGCAATTTCTTTTTCGTTTCCTAAATTTCGTTCCTATTCTCTCGTCTTATTGTTCAATTTTCTTTTCTTTTCCTAAACCTCTTTTTATTCTGTTCTCTTACTGTTTGATTTTCTCTTCGTTTCCTAAATTTCTTTCTATTCTCAACTATGTCCTTTTCAAAATCTTCTCATATCTCACTATTTTCATCATATATTTGTGTTTCAAATTCCTACGTATTATTGATTCTGCTTTTCATTATTTTGTTCTCTATCATACCCTCAATCCCCTTCATTTCATTTTTAATTATTTGAATGAAAACTTTTGGATGAATTTTATCCATATTTCTATCCAGTTTTACTCCTATTTCTACATTTTCTGTATAAATTATTCGGCCTCGATTTTGTCTTATTGTTTCTTCTATGTCTTCCATAGTTTCTTGTAATCTTCTATTCATTTCTTCCAATTCCCGATTAAATTGTTTCCCCAAATTATTACTTCTTTTAGCATATGTCACTATTTGTCCTGCTATTCTACCATCTAAGTCTTCTATTTTCCAATAAATATTTTCTTAATAAATGTTCATAACTTCCTCGCTTCCTAGTTCCTGGAAATTAATATATACCACTTCCTCATTATGCTTCCCAACTTCCTCAATCTCCATTAAACTTTCTATTTTTATTTCATCTACTTTATTTTCCAACTTATTACAGGTTGTCTGTTCCATAGTATCAACATTTCTATTTATAGTTTCATTTTTATTCACTTTCAATTCTTGTATCATGCTATCCATGTTATCTAACATATTATCCGTCTTTCCCTTCACTTTATTCAAATCTCCCCTAATATTTTCCTTCATTGTGTCCAATTTCCCACTTAAATCTCCCCTCATTGTATCCATTTTCTCATTCATTTCATCACACCACTTACTCATATCTTCCTATTATCGTCCTATTCATTTTTTCGTCCATGCTGATCCAAATTGCATTATCCGATCGTTTCTATTTATTCTTTTCTGTCTCTTTTGTCTCATATCCACATGTTTTTTCGCTGATCTTCCTTCTGCTCCTACATGTTTTCCGTCTCCAAGTGTTATTTTCCTTTCTATTCTAATTTTATTTTAAATATTACGTACGTTTTAAAAATTTATCGAGTCCCTTTTCAAAATTTACTGCGCCTTTTTAATATTGCCCCACGTTGGTTACGACAATATTGTACATTTCAATAAATTTCTAAGTATTGTATAAATTATAATTTTTATTATAATTGTTATTAAGGGTTATTTACCCAGTTGTTATATGTGACTGTATGCGTTTAATTATAAAAGGCTTTTCAATGATACAATTCAAAATCATTTACAAATAAACTTTTCAGCATGGTAAATTCAAATATGTTTGTATATCAAACCTACAAATCATCAAACAAACCCCAGTTTTTTTACAAAATACATTACCTTATCTATAAGAATACAGAATTAAAATTAAATACAATAATCAAATGGAATCCCAAATTCTTCAAGAATCATAGAAAATATATCATAATTGTTAAATATTCCGATAGTTGTCAATGAATTTCCCGAAATGTCAAAGATTGATCACGATATTGACGTACTCCAATATAGTCCTTCAAAATTGTACAATAATTCATTAAGTATACTTAAATTTTCTTCTTTAATTCAAATTCAAAATTTATAGATATTAATATCTTTGATGTATCTATCATTTATCATATAAAGGCCAGTTAATTTTTTATGAAATAATGCATTATTTTTAATACTTAATAATTTGGAACAATCTCACCTATGGTCTGAATTTGGAACTGGCATTTGGAACAACTCTAAGTAAAACTCAGAATTTCTGGATCATTACACTTTCCGAATTACGAATCGGTTCTCGAAAACACGCACAGAATGTATCTTGTTTGGGACCGAATAACAATTTATAAGATGGATAACACTATTCAATACGACATGGACAACTTTTCCTATATTTTGAGAGTTCTTTAAATTTAGATACTCTCCGTTCGAAATCTCGAATAAAACTGACTTCCCATTTTCAATCAACAACCCATTATAACTTGATTACAAATTTTTCTTTCTTTTTTAAAAAAACTAAATTTGTTTGCTGACCTGCATTGTTTATATTACAAACATTCTATAAAATATTGAGATTTGTTATTGGTTTATTACTAATTAAATATCTACAGTGACAACTGATCTCAACTTGAAATATTTCTTTTATATTATGACATGACTTCTTTATTATTTGTTATGTTCTGAGTGAAATGTCATACGAAACTAAATCAATCTAAATTTGACACATACTGGGTATTTCAAAAGTATTGAATCTCATATATAAAATAGATTATTTTTTTTTTAAATTTCAAATTACCTAATATATATAATATTTTTATGACTACTGTTCGAACTGCAACTCGAACAAAAATCAAATAAATATACTTAAGTGGGAATCATGGAGAATTTGTTTATGTTTATTTTAGGAAAGTATTTCTTATTAAAAGCATTCTCGTTTAAGCAAAATTTATGTTTTTGACGAATCCCTTATACTTAAATAATTGAATATCTGTTAATTGTATTCTATGGTTTAGTTTAGATAATGCAAAACTTTGTATACAAAAATATTTTCTTCAGTAAATATTGATAAGTTCAGCTCATTAGACATCATTTTTGAAAATTATTTCAATTATTCTTGAACTTTTCATGATTTTTTGGAAAGAAACAAAATTTAAACTTATCGTTTTATTTATTGTCGGATATGTTTCACTAATAACCATAATAAATTAGACGTTATCGATATTAATGTCACCAAATGCAGTAAAGTATAATAATGGAAATGAAGCCATAAATATGTTTATATAATTAGGAGACGTCACATATCAGTAACTGAAAAATTCTTTTGCGGTTATGGAATATAATGCGTTGTAAAGAGTAATTCCCCTCTAGTCTTCGTATTGACCATATTTCCGCATTTTCAGGTGATTCATTTAACAAAGACAAATCTTATCTAAAATAGTAGACTACTGGTTATGATCAGGCAGCAACCAATAATCCTAACATTTAATTGGCCCCGACCAATTAATAATTAATATTAATAATAGATGAAGCAGATTTTTATGTTTTGTACAACAATATATAACTAATATATTGAACTTGAAGTGATTTTGTAAAAAAGGAGATTCATTTTGGAATGTTTTTGTAGAAAGCTAGGATAACAATACGTATATAGGTAGCAAACGAACCAACAATATCAAGAAAATAAAAATGTTCGACGGTGTTAGACCTCCAACATAAAATTTATTATAAATGTTTAGATTGGCTGTGTAATTTAGACAAATGATTGCGATGAATAGAGCTGTTTATATCAGGTTTTAGTTTCCAGACGCTGAAATTGTATTCATATCTATGTTTTAAAATGTAAACGTTTTTTAAAATTTATATTTTTTGGACTAGCTATAACTTTACCTCAACATTTTTGCTGTTAATTATGATAATAACTAATTAGTTGTCTTTTGTCCAGTTTCCTCAAATAATTTCAGTTTTCGTTTTCATTGATATATATTTTTAGTGTGTTAACACGAAATAGTAAAAGTTTTTTTAGCTTAACACCGCAGATAATATTGACAAGTCCGTAGATGTTTTTATAAAAAATGTTGATACATCAATTTGGCAAACTACATTAGAAGACTTGGATATTGCCAAATAGAAGGTGGATATTCTGAATATCTAACTTAAAAAAATGTTAGATGTAGATTATAAAAACAATATTTTTCGACATTTATTTTATCAGTTTTTTCATGGTCTCATAATTTTCAGTCTAGTAAAGTCAGCAATATGCGGCTTCACTGTATTTGGAGGTTGATCAGACATCAGAAAATGAAAAAATATACGTTGATGTGCTAGTTAAAAATGTTTACTAGATCCTAAGTAGGGAACTACTTACTTTGTATCGTTGAATTTGTGATACAATATTGTTTCAATTACCTACACATTTTTCGATGAAATTTTACATTAGTTTGTCATCTAATCACAGTGGCGGATTTAGGGGAGGGCTGTAGGGGCTGCAGCCCAGGGCGGCAGATATTTAAGGGCGGCGAATTTTAGAAGCATGTTTTTTTTAGTTTGAAACTTAAAAAAATATTTAGTTAAAATCAATAAATAAACTTCATAACTAGGAGAGTGGAGGGTTAAAACAAAACAGAAGAGAAACTCAGTCACACGTACTGTTAATGATCAAACCTTTCCACATTCCACCTCCACTAATAATACGCACTATCGCATCATCCCTCAACGGCCTCTACCAAGCTCCCATCCCCCGAAAACAGCAATGGACTCGTTCGAATCAGCGAAGTGGCGTGATGACTCACGAGTTACTGTAGAGCAACAGAGCAACATTATACGGTATCCAGTGTTTTGTTGAATGTTGTCAGTGATCTCAGGTGAAGTTTTATAGCCCTTTTAAGTTATCGTTCAGTTGTACAGTTGCATACAGTATTTAAATTGCGTACGTTTTGCATTTAATTGCACATTATTGTGAGATGGTAGGCTATTGATGTATCAAACTTTCTTTCGTCTTTCTTCATAACGGTGAGTAAACAAAAGACAATATATTAGCATAGTCTAATTTGGTAATTTTAGTAGGGCGTATTAGTAGATATTTCTTGTAAGCCTGTTACATTTCCAGCATTAAAAAAGAAAGTAAAAACATTAACAATATAATATTTTACCATTTTACCTGGATGGAAATACAAGTGGAATTTTTAGTTCAGTAATAATTGCAGTAATGAATGTGCAAAATTTCAAGTTCCTAGCCCTAGCCTATACAGTTTTCGAGTTGAAAAATCAAACAGAAAGACTTAGCGTTTTACCAACATGATGATATTTTAATTTTACAACAATGTTGAATTTTCATTTCTTCATTACGTTTTTTCAGGAATTTCAATGAAAAAATCATGAGTGACGGCAGAAAGCGTCTAAGCGGTGCTGCTTACAGAAAAGCAACATTACAAAAGAATAAAAGAGAACAGGAAGTAATAAATAAGACCAGTAAAATATTTACTTTCTTCCAAAAACCCGAATCTGGAAATGGATTGCCTGAAAGCAAAAATTTCGTGGAATCAGACCTGCTTACACAAACAAAATTTCCCGAGAGTGAATTAGGCCCGAGTACCAGTTCTTTGAACTCCGAAGAATCAGTGAGTAGCCATGAAACTGCAACACCAACGTCACCAACAACAGAAGAACGGAGCAATTGTTTCAAATACTCTGAAATTGAGTGTACCTCTACATCTGACAATGTTAAGCAGATCCTTAAATCAGTCCCCCATACAAGTTCAAATATTACAGGACTTAACGATAATCAAGAGACAGATTTTGTATGTGACCCTGCTCTGTGGCCAGTAAATGATAACACTCGAGATAGAGTGTTAAGCACTGGTATCAACCAGGATGTTTCAAACTTAGATTTTAGTCGTTCCAAAAGATTCATCGGCGGCCAACATCGCTTCCTAACTCAAACTCTATTTAAAACTAACTTAATTAATGGACAGGAAGTCAAAAGATCCTACCTAATGTACTCCGAAAGTTCTGGGAAACTTTTTTGTATACCATGTCAACTTTTTGGAGGAATTTCGAAACTAGCAAAAGAGGGATTCGATGACTGGAAACACGGAAGCGACTACTTAAAAAGCCATGAAAATTCATCAGACCACAAATCTTGTGTCTTAGTAATGAAAAGAAGAATGACAACGGCCGGAAGAATTGACTCTCAGATTATGATTCAACTTGAGGATGAAAAGAGTTATTGGAGAAATGTTTTGAAACGAGTAGTTGCAGTTGTGAGGTCCTTAGCTGCTGCTGGTTTACCTTTGAGAGGGCATTATGAGAAATTTGGGTCGACACATAATTGTGGAAATTTTATTATGTGTATTGAACTAATATCAGAATTTGACCCCTTCCTAGCGGCTCACATTTCGAAGCATGGAAATCCAGGCCAAGGGCACACTTCATACTTGTCCTCCACCACATATGAAGAATTCCTTAAAGTGATGGGTCAAAAAGTTACAGAGGAAGTAGTAGCTGAAATAAAAGCAGCAAAATATTTTTCTTTAGTGATCGATTCTACACCTGACATTTCCCATGTTGACCAGTTATCTATAATAATCAGGTACGTTCCTGAAAACGGACTTCCAGTGGAAAGATTTCTCTGCTTTCTACCAAATGTTGGCCACAAATCAGAGGAGCTCTTCCATGCTGTTATGGATGTTCTGAAAAAGTATGAAATTGATATAGAAAACTGCAGGGGCCAGGCATATGATAATGCCTCTAATATGTCAGGAAAATATACTGGTCTGCAAGCCAGAATTCGAGAAAAAACACCAACAGCAATGTATTCTCCTTGCAGTGCTCATTCACTGAATTTAGTCGGGGAGCATTCGACTAGTAGTTGCGAAGAAAGTCGTAACTTTTTCATGCTTCTTAACAACCTGTACAATTTCTTTTCGTGCTCTACCAAAAGGTGGGAAGTACTTGCAAGTTGTCTGAATAAAAAACACAACCTAAGCCTTAAAACTTTGTCAAAAACACGTTGGTCAGCAAGGGATGACGCTTGCAAGGCATTAAATGAAGACTGGAATGAAATCATAGAAGCCCTTACAGTTACATCAAATGACGAAACAGGAAAAGCAACCACACGGAGTGAAGCATCCACCTACCTCCGTCAGTTACACAGATTAGAAACTGCTTTTTTATCAATTCTATGGGGAGATTTACTATGCAGGTTCAATGTAACAAGTAAAAAACTACAGGCATGTGAAACCGATTTATCAAGAGTAGCACTATTATATGCATCTTTATCCGAGTACATACGTAGTCTCAGAAGAGAACTTGAATTCGAAATTTATGAAAATGGGGCACTGGTAAAATCAGAAGAGACTACATATGAAGACGAAAACGTAACAAAACGAAGGCGGATACGAAAACTCCAGTCCGATGAAAGTAGAGAAGGAGAAGTAACGTTGATTGGTAGGGACAAGTTTAGAGTGAATACATACAACGTCATTTTGGACACATTGATTTCTGAAATGGAAAGAAGAAAAACTGTTTATGATGAGCTTCACTCGTTGTTTGGATTTCTTATCAATAATAATGATGGGGAAGAAGCCTCCAATATGAAAACACTTGGAGAATGCAGCAAGAAACTGTGCACTTTGTATCACAAAGATCTCCCTACGGCGGAAGATTTTGCTAGAGAATGTTTACATTTTTTTGGCTTTTTGAAAGAACTGAAAGAAAAAGAACGCCCACTGACAATTATTGGACTCTACAAAGCTCTACACGATAATGCACTTCAAGACTTATATCCTTATGTCGATATAGCATTAAAACTGTTTTTAACAATCCCGGCATCGAACTGTTCAGCGGAAAGATCATTTTCCGTCCTGAAGAGGATCAAAAGCTACGAAAGATCAACGATGACTGAGGCACGTTTGAGGGATGTGGCAATACTGAACATTGAATCTGACATAACAAAGAGATTGGACTTTGATGATGTTATTGACTCCTTTTCAAATTCAAGTTCACGAAGAAAGTGTTTTTGATTAAAGAAGTGGATTTGCTTGTATTCTGATTCTGTACAATTGTACATACAGTAACAGTATTATTAAAAGATTTTCACCGTCGGTGAATCACCGATCACATATTACTTTCAATATGTTATTTTAATAAAATTTGCATAACAATTAATTACCTCAAATCAAACTACGTTTTTCGTTTTTTTACTATTAAACATTTAGTTCCACTCCAACTTAAATAAAATAGTATTTATATATTGAAAAAAAAATGTTACAAGTTACAAACTGATAATTTAATCAAACCATAAATTAACTTGGGGGCGGAGATTTGTCGCTAGCCCTTAGGCGGCAAAAGTTTAAATCCGCCACTGTCTACTCATATTTAATAAATATCTTCAACTACATAAAATTCAAATGAAAGGTGTAGGTATAGGATTAGAGTTCGAGACAATTTCTTTAATTTGATTTTGTACGTCCAATTAACCTGTCGAAGAGTGATTTTCGAAGATTAGAGGCATCAATTAATTGAAAAGCTTTAAAATTTGTCATTATATGATTTGTGTTGTTGATACATAAAATTAAATTCTCCAAAAGATAGAAATTTGTTGACTTTTGAAATTATTTCTATAAACTTTTAACCGGCTTTTTTAATCATTAAGTACCTAAGTCCATCTCTGGATGGCGACGACGATAGTCTATCATTATGTTCAACAAGTTTTTTAAGAAGCATGCCAACCAACAATTTATCGATGGAAATTTCCACTAGTTCTTTCAGACTCTCGGTAACCCACCGCATGCTTTTAACACATCCATTGGCGTACCAAGCAAGAGATTTGAGTAAATAATTTGAAGCTTGATGCTATAGTAGATAACAGTAGTAGATAACAAATATACAAAACATACTAGCAACAACATTTGAAGAAGTGAATACATTTTTATATTTACTTTGTTATGAGAACAGTTTCATTCGTCGAAATAAAGTTCACTCTTAAATTATCAAATTTGCATTAAAAGCGTTGCATCCAACCGCAGACGTTTTCGCATTATTTTTATACCGTATATTCTATATATACCTATTTTTGTCACTGAAACTAGTTCTTCTTGAATCACTAAAATGCCAACACATTTACATCAACCTGATTCTCAGTTTTTTAAATTAGTTAGTAAAGTACCTATATGAAAAAAAATATTTAGTTTTTCAGGATTAACAAGCCTTAAACTGAATGTTCGATGCAGAAATAATCGCTTCAAACTAGACTGCCTGAATTCACATTTGTTAAAGAAAAAGTAAGACATGGAAAAGGATATAATGGAAAGAGTGGAAATTTACGTAACAGCTATATCAAGAGTGACCGCTCATCACGTCGTAACCCCTTTTGTCACTCTGTCTCTCTGTCATGCTGTATTTGACTGGAGACACTCTTATACAGAAAATTTTGTCCTTTTCTTCTATATATGATCTACGGGAAAATTATGCATACATTTGCCATATAATTTATATTTGATCATCCGTTTGCAGCATCAATAATACATTTCCATGCATTTATTAAAATGATATTCAGTTCTAAAAAATAAAAGTTGAAACTTTTGTAAAAAATATTTCTAAAGTTGAACGCTTGGCTTGTGTTGTGCGATATATCAGTAACAAAATCACTATCGCAACGGGTGATTCACTTCTTGTAGATGTGGTGATCGGTGATTCAGTTCCGTCCGCCCTGTATCTCGAGCCAGGGCGGAGAGGCGGTATTCTTGATCTCGTTCGCAACGTCACGTATACACCAGCATGTGAATGCTTTATTTGCGAATACTTCCTAAAAATTATATTCTCGAGTACCGTTCCCAAAATCATACGAATGGTATCATTCTCATGCTTAAATACACTTGACAACAGCGCAATTCAGCGTCAGTTGACGTTACACATGTCATTGCACATTTTTGTCACAATCATAGACCAATAACAACAAAGTCATAATATCGAATGTATGCGAGCGGTACGTGTTAATTTTTGTCTATTTATTATATAAAAATGAATTATACAATCAGTATCAGATATTTGTTCTTATTGTCAGCATAAACTGTAAGTGATTTGTCAGCCACCATAGATAATCTTTATATACGGTCAGCCACTATGAAGCAAAGCAGGCTGCATTCATGCACCAACAGTGGCAACAAGCAAAGGTTATACAAACAACGTTGCTAGTTTATATAATTCAAAGATTATTCACTCGTCTAGTTGTATATTAAGATTGTACTGTCGTGCTTCTGAGTGGAACAGTAAAGAAATGCTGTGTGCCAGGGTGTATCGATGAAAAACAGGCGAAAAAGTGAGTATATTTATAATTATCTAAATGTAAACTGCTATTAACCGTTAATATTTAATAGCAGTTCAGGTTTTAGAATGTGTACATTCCTAATTATTCATTATCATACTCAAGTTAAATACAAAAGTTGTTGATTAAGGATTATTTTTTTCATACTTGATTAATATTTATTAAGGAAATCATTTTTGGTTTTGTTAATTTGTTGCACTTGATATTCGTGATTATAAACTATAGGAATAATAGTATTTCTACTGCTGTGTGACTAATTGTAATAACACCAATAAAGAAGTTCATGTGCACAGTTTTCCCATTAAAGATCCTTTGGTAAGTATATACTATTTTAGCATTAAAATAGTGTATAATGTCAATTATTTATTTCAAAATAGGTATATTATATCTACATTTCTTGAAAAAGTCTTTCTTTTTTTAGTTATGTAACCATTGTTTGAATCGTATAGGAAATGATAAATTGAAAGCTGTGCATAAAACAAGATTATAATATGGAAGTTATGTGTATTTTGCCCAAAAGCAAAAAACGTTTAAAACTAGGTTACCGATACATAATTTAGCAGGTAAGTACATAGGTTAGAGTAGTTACATTTGTTTTAGAATGAAAGATGATAACAGTTACTAGTATTACAATCTGCTAATATAGAATGTAATAAATTATATTACCTTACTTTAATCTGTTCACTTAAAATTGTCTTTATACATGTTATGTCTACTTATTGAAACAAAGCATCTCTTCGCTGGAAACATTTGCTTCTTTGTAACACATTCTTATCAATGGCCTATGTTACAATTTATGTCTGTGAAACAAATTGTTATTTTGACACAACTTTTGTGATATTCCATACAATAAAACTTTTTCATCGTTTTTATAAACACAGCACCCGTTTAAAAATTAGTAGTCAAAAACAAAAATCTGCAACAAAGAAAATTTACTATTTGCTGTTGAACATAACTTTTATGAAATTGATGCTATTATAATATCTCTCTGTACAAGTTTACATATGGTACTATTATCAATATTAAATTTGGACCAAGTACATCTGCTACATGTTCCACTTCAGAGAAAAGCTCTCTACTTGAGACAGAAAACGGTGGGATATTTTGTACTCAGATAATGTTAAACTGCTCCTATATATTTGTGCTTCAAAACAACACCAAAACCTATTACCAAAGTCCAATAGAGGTTAGGTGATACATGACGTGCGAAGCGTGGCGACTGACACATGTACTGAAGAAACAGATTTCATTCGAAAAATGACTATAACATTAGTTAGCTCATTCATAGTTCTTGCATTCAATTTGTTCTCGGGCGGTAGTAAAACTGAAACAAAAGGGCAAAAAGGGTTTCTTAAAGCCGCCATTCCTTCTCAGAAAATACCGATTTGCAAAAACATATTTACACCAAGAAGTGCCATATTTCATGAAGGCAAACACATATAGAATGCTCATTATTGTTACAGTATGTGAAAATAAAAAAATCCTCATCATGGACAATTATTGATGACGAGGCAATCACAAAACAAAGATGCCGTTAAAGCCTAAATCCGCTACATATGAATTTTTACTGATACCAAAAATTATACTTGTAATTTAAAAAAAATAAAGCTTGAAATTTTATTTACAGCTCCGTAGAACAAATATTCACTTAAAAATCGTTTTTATTTAAAATTGATTATACCTATTATACATTTATTGATACATCAATTTATCATGAAATTAACCTTCATGAAGAAACGATATAGAGTAGTAAAAAAAATTATACTTGCTAGAATATATCGATAACTGAGTTTTTGCAGAAGATTTAGATTCATGTAAATAAAAGAAAAAGAGGGCGCTGGTTTTATTGGATAGCAGCCAGTAATTTAAGCCAATCATGTAATATGTGGTCTGTTCAGGGCTAGTACTGTTTGTCTACTATCCGTGATGATGTAAATATTTTTACCTGTCTTGTTCCTCTTGGTAATCTCTTTTGCAGCGATACAGATAGTAGTGAGCTCTGTTTGAGTAACACTTGCATTGCAGTCTATTGCCCATTTTATGTTTAGATTCAGGGGCCTGGAAACAATTCCACATCCTGAACCTACATTGGTTTTAGACCCATATGTGAAGATAAGGATTGCACCTTCTTCTAATGGGTCTTGCGCGTTATTTTTAATGATTGCCTTGTAGGGTCTGTGAAATGCATATCGCGGTGGAATCGAGTCAGAATTGGCCTGCAACAGTGGGAACTCTCTGAGGTCCTTACGCCACAAGCAGGGCCGGCGGAAGGCCCGTGCGAACCGTGCGTCCGCATGGGGCGCCAACATCTAGGAGCGCCAATTCAAGAGATAGTTAATAAAAAACTGGCAAGAACTAAAAGTGTCTAATATAAAAAAAATATAAATAATAAACTAGAGCACAAGAAAATGTTTAAAATTATTTATTATCCAGTATAAATTAAGTGCATAATATATCAATCAGTTTATTTGCTGATGATGTATTGTGCCTTACCGAGCGTGAACAGACGGGCGGTATTATTTTATTAACAAAGAAAGGCGTCGTCGCCGCGCCGGTCGGTCAGAAGATAAGCAAGCCCAAGCGCTGTTATTTTATTGGGGAATGAAAGGCGCCGCCAGTCGCCACCGCACCACCTGCAGGTAATAAATATTTTTTGTTTTGTCTAGCCGGTATCAGGGTAGTGTTCTCAAATTCAAAAAGAAATAATTAGTTGCTACCTACTGTGTGTTACAGCAGTGTGGAAATGTATGTTGTTGTTGTTTAAGATATAGTGTGATATTTATTTAAATTTTAAAGGGTTAACCTATTGCTTAAATTACTGCAATGTCAGACAAAAAACGTCCAGGAGCGTATTACAGAAAAAGAAAAGCAAAAATAGAAGCTGAAAATAAACGACAAGCAACATTTTTTGAAATGCTTTTGGAAACCCCTTCCACATCTAATGGAGAACAAACTCAGGAGCAAGAAGGGAGATCTGTTATATCTGAATCCAATACTATGCCTGAAACAAAATATTATACAGCGCAATCTGGTGAATCACATTTATAAGTCGAAATTGAGGGACAGGCGGAAAAAGAACAAACAGAAAATAATATAATGCAGATTAAAACAAATGACGAATTGCAAGAGGTATGCATATTTAAATAATATATTTTTAACTAGGCCATCAAAACGTAAGATTATTTATAGTTAAATATAATAAAACATTGTTTTCCAACTATTTTAGACAAATTTAATTAATTTTAAAAACACGTGTAGGTATTAAAAGTTATTTATACTTTTCTAAAATAGTTGGAAAACGTTGTTTTATTTACAAGTAAATGGAAAAACAACTAGTTTTCCATTTACATATAATATAAATAAAAAATGAGGCAAAAACTATTGGTATCAAACTGAAGTTTTGTGTCAATTGCAGGATTCAAAGGTTGAGACGGAATGTTAATTTTTTGAAACTATTAGAGTTTATTAGTACTTTCGATATTATAATGGTTGACCATCTGCGGCGTGCAACTTCCAAAGAAATGTACGTTTATTACTTAGGAAAGGATATTCGAAATGAAATAATTAATATAATTGGATCTAGCATAAAAACAAAAATAGTAAATGACATAATTAAATCTAAATATTATTCTATTGTGCTAGATTGCACGTCCGATATGAGCCATACGGAACAGATGACTTTAATTATTCGTTATGTAAATATAGAATCTGGAAAACGAAGTAACAATTCAGGAATATTTTATGGGCTTTATACCTGTTTATACTTCAACTGGAGAAGGTTTAACAGAATATTTATTAGAAGAACTTAACAGGCTTTATATTCCTTTAATAAATATGAGAGGACAAAGGATACGGTAATGGGGCTAATATGCGTAGGAAACATGTAGGAGTGCAAAAACGTATACTAGATATAAATCCTAGAGCTTTTTTTGTTCCTTGCAGTGCACATTCTTTAAATTTAGTTGTTAACGATGCAGCTCTTACGTGTGTCCAGGCAGTATCATATTTTGGAATAATTCAGGAAATTTACAATTTTTTTGGGGGTTCAACACATAGACGGAGTATTTTAAAAAACATCACAAATTTGACTTTGAAGCCGCTCAGCCAAACTCGGTGGGAAAGTCGCATCGACGCTATAAATCCATTTCGTTATGAAATTGGAAACATATATGATGCTTTATATCAGGCGTATACTGACGACAAAATTGATGCATTTGAAAAAAATATAGATTAGAATTTGTTAAGAAATATTAAAAAATTTAATTGTATATGTTGCACCGTGATCTGGTATAACATATTATACAGAATTAATATAATCAGCAAAATTCTTCAACAGAAAGCAGTTAATATACTAACCTCAACTTTCAAAAACCGTAAAATATTTGAAGAATATAAGGTGTGACAGGGGTTTTGAAGAAGTACTTGTAGATGCTAGAGAATTGGCTGATACTTTAGAAGTAGAAGTTAATTTTGAAGAAATTGCAGCAATCTGACCTAGAAAAATCAAACGTCAATTTACGTACGAAAGTAGAGATGAACCCGTGGACGATCCACAGTATGATCATTTAAAATAAACTTTATTTATTTGATTGTGGTTAAAACTAGAAATTCCCTGGAAGAAAGATTTGAACTATTGCGTAATCACAATAAAATCTTTAATTTTTTGTATAATATAAGCGGTATTTGTAATATGGATAGTAAAGAGATTTTAAAAAAGTGTTCAAGATTGCGAGTTATGTCTTACAGACGGAGATAATGCTGATATTAATGTTACAGAATTACACCATGTCACCAAATGTTCCTTCAGAGAGTTCGCCAGTAGGTTTTACATTTTGTGTGTAAAAATTATTTGTCTGAAAATTTTCCAAATGTTGTAACTTTACGTATTTTTTAAACTCTTCCTATTACTGTGGCAACAAGTGAAAGAAGTTTTTCAAAATTAAAAATTATTTACGTTAGAGTATTTCTCAAGAGCGCCTAGTTAATCTGATTATGTTGAGCATAGAATTTGATCAAATGATGAATATTAATATTGACAATATTCATAAGGATTTTTCGGAAACTAAAGCCAGAAAAGTCAATTTTAATTAAATTTAGTTTGTATTCAGTAGAATAATATAATTTTTATGCTTATTTGAGAAAATATTTTTATTATATGTTTATTTTTATAATATAATGTTTTAGATGTTTATAACTTTAAGTGTCATTATTAGTTTTTTAAATATTTAATAAATAATTTTCTTCTGTTCTTTTGTATTTTAATTTACACACGATTCACGATTATGAAAGTGAATATAGTAACGTATTAGTTTTTCTTTGAGTATTTTTATTTTAACTTTGTACATTGATTCCACATAACAGTTATTGCAAAACTTACAAAATTTTAAAAATATGTGTTTCATCAAATCGAGGGGGGGGCGTAAAATGTGTCTTTCGCACGAGCGTTAAACTAGCCTTTCGCCGGCCCTGGCCACAAGTTACGTCTCAATTCACCGGATCCTTCATCAGGTTCTATACTGGTAGAGCATAGATGTGCCATGGTCATCAAAATAACCTCCTTGATGTGTATGTTAAGGGGAGTGAGACCAAGGATCACCTCTATAGGTCTAGTTGGTGTGGTTTTCATGTCTCCTGTTGTGTTGAAGCGTGCTGTTCTCTGAATTTGATACAGTTTTCGGACGACTGTCAGCTGGTTTGCTCAAATTCCCCTGGAAATCGCATAGGTCTAATGATGTCAGTGTAAATCCAAGCAGAGACCCTAGGCGACATTCCCCAGGTGCGGCCGATAGTTCTGCGACACTTTTTTACTCTGATTTCTAGATGAGATTTCTACGTTAACTTACTGCCGAAGGTGATCCCTAAGTATTTCCCCTCTGAAGAAAAGCTAAGTTTGGTAGTTAGGAGCTTTGGGGCTTGATGTTTGACAAGCTTCCTTTTTTTCGTGAAAAGAGCATCTCCGTCTTTTTCGGATCTATTGACAGTGAATGGGACTTTGCTTCATTATTCTATGATATTGAGGTCTTCTTGTATTAGAGGGCAGAGTATATACTCGAATCTTCCTGTTAGAAAAATCACTATGTCATCTGCATAAGCTATTGTGTTGAAGTTTCCATCGTTGAGGCGGCTGACCAAGGAGTCTAAGACCACGTTCCACAGTTGTGGTGAAAGTACTCCTCCCTGTGGACAACCTTTTACAACCAAGCCTCTGATGGTTACATCGTCTACGCTGATTTTTATTGCTCTTTTTGAGAACATATATATCCAGCTATTTATGGTAAATTTCAATCAATAAATTGAGAATAATTCGAATGAATGTTACTTTGTAAGTATCAATAGAAAAAGTAGGATAAATTAGAAAACGACATGGTATTTTACGTGATTTCAAAAATATTTGTAATTCGAATTTGATTACTTTAATTGTTTATTAAACGGGAAATTTATTATTTCTAGAGTTATTTGAGACGTGTACATTGCGCAAAATTTTACTGACATCCGTAGATGACAGTTTTGGTAATATAAATTAATCCCTTCTTATCTTTTGATAAAATTATACAAAGTGGAAACATACTATTTACAATATAATTAAATATTTTCATCCATGTACCAAAAAATTTTTTGTTTTCAATAAGAAAAGACATTCACGTCAAGTTCAGATGTCAACAGCGTGTCAATAGCGTGGTAGATAATTATCGTTATTTCGAAAAAGCCGTTTGGTTATAATTCATTCAATATTCTAAACTTAGTTCAACTCACATTTAAGTTTGAAATTAACGAATCGATTTACAAGCTCTTTGGTACAATTAAGAATTCGCAACAATTCAATTATTTATTTATAGCATATCATATATTAACCCCGGGGAAATACGTATCGTCTGTAATACGCGTGTTGAAACGTTGCTTCATTTAGTAATTGAGTGTCTTAAATATGTGAGATTGAAGTCTCCTATCGGCTAGTTTTTTAATCTATGTTGGCAGTTAGTTATTAGTAACTACATATCTTTTAACAAATATAAAACAAACATACAAGGTGGGTGAAAGTCCGGAATAAAATTATTACTGTTCAACCCGTAACATAAAACAAAACGTTGAAACACGTGAATTGATTTTACGTTGGACGTAGGTATTTGTTGCCAATAAAATGAATTTTTTTTCTTCAACCCCTTTGCTGCAGCCCTGCCCGAATTTTTTTTCAAATGCTAAGCTATGTCGTGTGTAAGGTTATTGAAAAGCTCGTGAAAAATTGAATCTCACCATACTCTTTTTTCTTTTACTTATGTGGTTATTGGGAAATGAGAAAAAAATTCTTTTAAAAACAAAAAAGTTACAAATACCTTTTCAGTGCTAACGACGGGTGAATTAACGTTGCAGATGTTGAAAATGTCCTCTACTCTCTACTTGGCAGGCTTCCAGGCGATGGTAAAACCTAATATCTTTAATTCTGAATGAGTTTTTAGGTAGTCGGTAAGGCATGGGTAGTCAGAACACCAAATTGTATCAATTCACTATGTTTAAAACTGATAACGCTACCTAGCATAAACAGTATTTGGAATTTATGTTTTCAGAAGAAACTGAAATATGAAATGATTTTAATCATAAGCAATTGTTTAACAGTGTACTTCAAAAAGGTAAAATGTTGTTGCATTTTTTTTACCAAGTTTTTTGCCTTGATAAACATTTTGGCTAAGTTTTCAGTATTGCTTTGTACAATTGAATTGAAACGTCTAGTTTATTAATTTGTGTATTGAAAGTATTTTCTTTTAATTTATTAAACGAACATCATGGTATTGTCAGATAAAGAGCGAGTCGATGTCTTAATGTTGTTGGGATGTGGGGATAAAATGCGAAGTCAAAGTGAAGTGTGTGCTTTGCTTAATGCAAAATATCCGGAAAATCACATTTCACAGGGTACTGTTAGTAAGATCTTCCACAAATTAGAAGAACATGATATAGTGAAGGACTTGCCCAGAAGTGGCCGGCAACATGTTTTAGACGATAAAAAATTGGACTGCAGGAAGATCCACATTTGTCAACGGTTTCATTGGCCCAAAATCATGCTGTGTCTAGACGAACGATTGGGAGGATTTGAAAACAGAAAAATACTACCCATATATATAGTCAAAGCGCTTTTGGTAGATGA
Source organism: Galeruca laticollis (assembly GCA_963921935.1). Classification (NCBI taxonomy): domain Eukaryota; kingdom Metazoa; phylum Arthropoda; class Insecta; order Coleoptera; family Chrysomelidae; genus Galeruca; species Galeruca laticollis. The sequence continues at coordinate 64,452,121 of OY998182.1, forward strand.
CTATGACAGGCGTAATTTTGTGAGGAAATATAATGCGACGTGACGAGAATAATGAGTTTCCACTGAATATACACTTTTCGGATGAAGCTACTTTTTATTTAAATGGAGTAGTTAATAGGCACAATTATTGTTTCTGGAGTCAGGAAAACACACACTGGATATGTGAAGCTTACACGAAGCGTTATCAAAAAGTAAATGTATGTGCAGGTATCATCAACAATAGAATATTAGGTTCATACAATTTTGAGGAAAATCATACAGCTGAACGCTACTTAGACATTTTAAGATTTGAATTAGTACCTGCTCCAGCTATTACATTATTAAATAATATACCAGCTGAGTCTATTCCTAATTCCATAGATGGGCTTTACCAATGCCTGGGAGCCTACCAGGTAGAGGATGGAGGACATTTTCAACATCTGCTACGTTAATTCACCCGTCCAAAGTAAAAAAGTAATTGGATTTTTTTTGTTTTCAAAAGATTATTTTCTCATTTCCCAACAGCCACATAAGTAAAAAAAAGGTATGGTGAGATTCCATTTTCACGAGCTTTTCAATTTGCATTTGGAAAAAAAAGTTGGGTAGGGTTGTAGCTAATTCATTTTATTGGCAACACATACATCCAATGTAGAATCAATTAACGTGTTTCAACGTCTTTTTTTAATTACTGGTTGAACATATGATAATCTTTGTCCGGTCTTTCGCGCAACATTGTATGTTATTACCAATAACGGAGTCATATTCTATTTATAAGAAAAATCTTTAATTTTCGTTTGTGTCAAGGATTTAACGCATTCTTTGTCAATTGTATTTTCGATTGTTAACAAGGCAATGAATATGATGATCTCGATATCACTACATCTTTCAATGCATGTAAATATTGACTTTTATTCACTGTATCTATGTTCAGCGTCACTCAGTAAACCAGTATTCCTATTAAAGCTACACCATCATCGCATTCCACATAATCTCCTAACACTGTTCCTTGCTTCATAAAATATACACTTCGAACTGCGGATCGGAGTAAAAAATCCACAGTTGGATAGTTTTTTAAATATATTTCTTTAAACTTTGTCAATCATCCTGATTGCATGAAAACCATAGTTAGTTGATGCATTCTGTTTTTCATATAATTTATCAATTCCTTTTCTGTATAAAGCCTTGACGCTTCTGATTATTCGTTAGTTACACTTTACATCGTCATCATTAGTTCGAGTTATAGATCAATAATTTGAGTTATAGGGTTTTTTCACTGCAATGGCAGGGAATGGCCAACTTCTTTGACTAACACAGGATTTCGAGTAAATGGGCTTCACTCCACTGTGTTAGAAATGAACATAATTGAATTTCCAGTACATCATTCCAATAATGTTTCGATATATCCACCTGCTCTCTTCGATCATTTAATTGTTCTGTTGCCTAACTTCCGTAATATATTCATTCTATTGTCATACATTCGTTGTCAAGACTTTTACGGAAAATTCTGATTGTTATTAAAAGTCAGTTCCTAAAATTGATATTTGAAGGTACCTTTTAATGCTGATCAACTTATCCTCATAACAATTTTCGATATTGTCAATTGCAAAGGTATTTTTCTCTTGAATAAAACAATACTTCCACAAAAAGTTTTCATGTCAGATGTGATTTTTTGTGATATTAGTTCAATAGTCCAACATGTATTATACCTACAGCATTGACCTAACATACAAAATGTGATATGAGTTTGTCTCGGTAACTTGAATTCAAAGTAACTGCAAATGTAAAGATTACAAGTAAGGACCAAACATTTAATCTATTAGTGAAAATAAGGAAGATTGAAATATTTTTTCCATGGGCTTAAATTTCATTAGTAGAATTAATTTGCTATAGCTCCTATTGAAATAGCTCTGGTGTAAGATCGACGCATTTTCTCTTGTATACGTTATAAGGCATCGAAAACGGAGAATAAGAGTATGGTAAAACGTTATAAGACAGAGAAAGCAGAGATTCACTTACAAAAAATAATGAAAATATTATTTTAATAGTAAAAAAACATGTCTCATCATTATAAATTTATTTCTCACACTTAAGTCAGTTGTATATTTTGAGGATTAACCAAGAAAATAATTCCTTAAATTTGATTAAAGTATTGAATATATTAAATACATTCAATATTAATAATTTTCAGACAAATCCAATATTTTAAGAATTGACTAGACTTTGAACACTGAGTCACTTTTTGTTCATACATGGTTATGTGGTTAAACTATTATTTCCTTGGAATTGTTGGTACCAATTATACAACAATGACTCCTTTATATTAATATCAATTAACATCTTGAAATTGTAAATTGAAAACACTTAGAACTGGTATTAAATCGTTTTTGCAAATGTGATTTATATTAAGTGAACTGCTAATTATTATTAAATTCTAACAATCTGGTTAGATAAGTGTACTCTAGTCTAATTCATTATGGGTTTTTCAAATTGGCATTGTGCTAAGACAAAATCACATTTAAAATAAAAGAGGCTTGGTAAATGGGACCCCATTTATAAAAAATTTGTTGCGTAATTTCACGCTCCTCCGCAATTTCGGCAATAACGTTTTTTAAGGCTAGTCAACGTATCTTCCTTCAAATGCTACCAAACTAGGATGAGTGATTTATTTCAAATTATTCTGAAGATATGTCATTGGTCAACACTACTCAATATTCCACACATGATTGAACAATTTTATGATCAGTGTGGATTTTCTATTACGTTATCGAAAGTATATAATGTTTGCACACTTCTGATATATTGTTTTGTCGAAACTAATTGTATATTTTCTTCAATACTTTTATGATTACGAGTATCCTCTAATTAATAAGTTACTGCAGGTCAATAGAAAATAATAACAATTTTAAATTGTAATAAATTGTTATAAGCAATATAATTCATAGTAAAAACGGAGTTACACCAAATCCGACTCATAGCTAATGAAATGTTGACAGTGTGATGATAAGTTATAATAATAATGATATAATGGGTTCTTAACCTTTTAATACTTATAAACAATCAAACTATTTGGAAATATTACTTTTCCGGCCAACCCAATCTAATATGCGGGAAAAGTATTGGTTTACCCCAAAAAAAGTTGGAATTTAGAAAAAAAAATTGAGTTATTTGTTCGGTTTGCTGCAAGAACACTAAAAAACAGTTTCTAGAAACTAATACTGTGTACGTCGTCGATGTTGTCATCGATGTCGTCGTTGTCGTCGTCGTTGTCGTCGTCGTTGTCGTCGTCATCGTCAGCCACTTTTCATAACATGTCTTGTTACCACGATACAACCTCCGGACTGCAACAAGTCACAAATTTTATGATTGAATATATTGTTCAGGACATCTCACAGATTAACCCTATTGATTCTTAGCTCAACAGAGCCAGTACAACGGGTGCTATGGTACTTGAAGTATGACATTTTTGTCATTTTTGGAAAAAGTTGTGTTTGTTAGCACGATACAGCCTCCGGAGTGTATACAAGTGACCAATTTTATGAATGGATATTGTTCTGGATATCTGATAGATGAACTCTATTAATTTTCAGCTCAATAGAGCCAGTACAACGGGTGCTTTGGTACTTGAAGTACCACATTTTTGGTGATTTTTCCAGAAATCTCGGGTTGTTAGCACGGTACAGCAACCGGAGTGTCTACAAGTGACCAATGTTAAGATTGCATATTATTCTAGGTTTCTCACAAATAAACAATATTGATTTTCAGCTCACCAGAGCCAGTACAACGGGTGCTATAGTACATAAAGTACCACCTTTTTGTCGGTTTTGGAAAAATTTCGGTTTGTTCAGGATATCCGATAAATGAACTCTATTAATTTTCAGCTCAATAGATCCATTACAACGGGTGCTATGGTACTTGGAGTACCATAGTTTTGGTTATTTTTCCAGAAATTTCGGGTTGTTAGCACGCGGTACAGCAACCGGAGTGTCTACAAGTGACCAATTTTAAGATTGCATATTATTCTAGGTTCCTCACAGATAAAGAATATTGATTTTCAGCTCACCAGAGCTAGTACAACGGGTGCTATAGTACATAAAGTACCACCTTTTTGTCAGTTTTGGAAAAATTTCGGTTTGTTCAGGATATCCGATAAATGAACTCTATTAATTTTCAGCTCAATAGATCCATTACAACGGGTGCTATGGTACTTGGAGTACCATAGTTTTGGTTATTTTTCCAGAAATTTCGGGTTGTTAGCACGCGGTACAGCAACCGGAGTGTCTACAAGTGACCAATTTTAAGATTGCATATTATTCTAGGTTCCTCACAGATAAAGAATATTGATTTTCAGCTCACCAGAGCCAGTACAACGGGTGCTATGGTACGGAAAGTACCACTTTTTTGTCATTTTTGGAAAAAATTCGGTTTGTTAGCACGTTACAGCCTCCGGAGTGTGAACACGTGACCAATTTTATGATTTGATATTGTTCAGGGCGTCTAATAGATTAACCCTATTGATTTTCAGCTCACTAGAGCCAGTACAACGGGTGCGATGGTACTTGAAGTACCACATTTTTGAATTTTTGATCATTTATGGAGAATTTTCGGTTTGTTAGCACGATACAGCCTCTGGAGTATATAGAAGTGACCAATTTTATGATTTGATTGGGCTTCGGATGTCTCACATATGATCTCTATTGATTTCCAGCTCACCAGACCCAGTACAACGTGTCCTATAAATCCAGTTATACTAAATTTTGGGTAATTTTTGGATAAATTTCAGTTTATTAACACGTTAGTTTTAATCTTTAAAACCGTTTAATTCTAATTTTAATAGGTTGTGTCCCTGGAAGCACTATTCAAATATTCGTCATCAGGATGTTCTAGTTGATTGGAATTAGGTAGATTAGTTATATCTGGCCGACAACATGAATACAAAAACAATTTCATTGGATACTTGAAGATGAAATGTAGTAAAATTTGAATAACGAAGTATTACATTAGAAAAACCTGTATAGGGCTTTGCAGCATGGAGGCGATATTACCTATGAACATTCACTAAATATGAAAAATATTAATAAAGAACGGGAGATTTTCCATACAGTCCAAATAAAAATAGCTTCATATGTCTTACAGAACTAAGAGAGTACCATTATTTCAATTTATAATTATAGGTAAAAATGGGAGTTAACGCGTATTAGGTCATGAGAATTACCATCAATTGACAGAATATGGAGAATCAATTAATTTATCTTATTATTTTTTAAGTTTTCCTAGTGCTCCTCATATGTTTTTAATTTTTTCAATAAATACTGAAAAAGAATTGGAGCAATTCTTTTTCAGTATTTTCTGGTTCACATTTCCAACACCAATGTATTTACAATTCTCTAACGTTTTTATGTCTTCCGTGGAAAAACATTCTCAGAATATTGATCACTTTTCTAATTCATCGTAAAATTTTCTCATGTATGGTGCTAGTTTAAAGCAATCATTTTTTAAAACTGTAGTATATCACTAAGCAAATAGCCCAGCATGATACTAGCATTATATTGTGTGGTTTGGACCATTAAAATATAGATAATAATGAGAAACCAAGTAGTTAATTGGTAAATTTAACTTCCTGATCGTAAAATTGCATACATTACGTTGATACTTGTAAAGTCTAGACAACGATCCTTTAATTTTATAATCAAACTTGCTGTTGTTCATAACATAGGCATCTTTAATGTTTCCTACCATTAATTTTGCATTATAGCTGTTATCAGAATATATTGACTGAATTAATTACAAGCAGAAATTAGCGGCAAACTGAATAATTGCGCACAAGTACTTTGAGTAAAAAATTAATTTAGGTATTTCAACATAAATAATGCCGCATTCCGTTGGTGATTGATGTTGTAATTGTCACCAAACCTAGAATTTATTTACGAAAGGCGTCAAATGGAAAAATGGACACTCATTAGAGACAAATTATTTTCCTAAAAAGCAATGAATTATCCCCTTTTCAGAAAGATTATGCAATTCAATTTTTCATGTGCTCTTTAGGGAAATGGTTACATCTATTAATTAAAATCTGAGTTCAAGCAAACCGTTTAAATTTTTTATAATTTATCAACACGCTAGTGGAAGTATAATTCAGTAAGATTGAGCAGATTATGGAAAATGTAAATCACACTGGAAAAGTTTCGATATCCAATGTAGTCCGCAAATAGTTTTCCCATTTACTACGTGTTCAGTTTCGCATAATCATTTTTAAATTGTTAAAAAAAACAAAGTCAATAGGGCGGTCTGTGTGCCTTAATAAAGTCCAGCCAACTGTGTGGCATTTATTTTGTTACTATGGAAGCAATAATATATTGAAATAGTGTGACAGTCCTGTCAAGGGATATATAAATATCAATCAAAAATAAGAGCACTGTTTTTTCATAAAAAATAATATAATTTCTCACGAAGTTCTCGTTCGTTCAGAACCATATAAGGAACTGACGGTAAGGGAACGCAGCACTATGAATCATATATCTAATTCTATTTTCTCTGTCTAGATTTTTTATTACGACTCTACATCTCCTCAAGTATTTTTGAAAATTTATGTAAAAATCTGGTAAGTATAAACTATACTATTATCAATTGATTGCTGAATTTTGTAACCATACTGTCAAACCATGTCTACAAATTCAAGAAAACTTGGTTTACACATTCTGCAAATTCTCCTGTATTGCTCTTAGAACACTTTCCTAGGTTTTCTAAGCTTACACTGCTAAGTGAGTTACGACAAATATCTCAATACGAGTGTTACTTAAGATGGCAATGTGCAAGATTCTTTTTTTTTAAACATATACCTAATGTTTATTAATAAACATACAAAATAAGAATCCAATGTATATATAAATAAACTTTCCAGTAACAACCAAATAAGACGTTGGTTCACAATGAAAATATACAATTTAAAAACTAATAATAGTCCACTGACTTAAGATTTCCGCGATATTAATAGCACCCTTGATTCGTTATATTCGTGCTACTGTCTCGTGTAGGGATGTGGGCAATATGCCGTGTAGTGACCATTGTAAGTGGTTCCACTGTGATTTGATATAGCGTAGAGGTTGTACATACAAGGTGCCACATTATCAGCCGCGTAATGGCTCATATCAAGCCCTTCTATTGGAAAACCTATTGCAAACATTAAGTTTTCCACTAAATCTTTCTGTTTGCGAAAAGTGCTTCAGGTGAATAACCAATATTTTCGGAAATTTATGAATTGAGAATGATTTAGTGCACCGTCTTCGTTCCTTACATTTCGAACATGTTGGTTTCTCATCACCGTCGAGTGTTTCTTCTGTTGTAAACGAATCTAAACATTGTGAAAGTCGTAATTGACCTGTTTTTTTGGGTATCGAAAGGGATAAATCCCAAAAGGGGTCGTATGTAACTGAACAGTGACCACAGTGTGTGCACTTGATTGTTGATTTTAATTGACCGACAAAGTTATACACAATCTTGTAGTTGTCCATTCTCGGATATCTCAACCAAGATTCTTGTGCTTTCTCAATGTCACTAAGTTTGTCATTAATTTCTGTTAATATGGGCTTTGGTTTTTCATATACCTAGTTGACATCTTCGTGAAATCCTGCTAATAGGTAACGAAGAAACTCCTGTGCATCATGTTGAGTGTATCCCATGAACTTTGAAGTAAATCGCTGAATCTGACCTTTCAATGATACTGTATTAACCACTCTGTCTGAACTGTATTCAGACCAAAGCTCTTGAATAACTTCAGCAAATGCTTTAATTAGTGCTCCTTTCATGCTAGACATGTTTATGTTAATGTCTCTTATGTATCCGTCTTTCTTTAGATATTCTAATAGACCTTGTGTTTGATAGGCATTGGATAATACTATTCATGAAACATGTGTTACCAATATTTTTTAGGCCTTTGAGACCCAAAGATTTTTGGGGAATACCCTTTATGGATCGGATTATGGAGATATTGTTAAGAGCCATTGCCGTTTTGCAAAGTTTGGTTGATGTCGATAGATCATTGGTCTGGTTCACTTTTTTAATATATTTCTTGCTATTTACAACATTTTTAGACGTGTCCTTTTGTTCTTGTTGAGTTTAATCCCCTTTATGAAAATCTTTAATCGAAAATGAAATGTATGAAGAGAACTTGTTAAGTCTAGGATTATTTTTAGAAAGAGAATTGATGTTTATTAATTCCTCAGTTACTACGACTCTATCGACTTCTGACCCATTATTTTTTTCAACGTCTTCATTCTCTTCCAATTTTAATTTTGACTGCAAAACATCGGGGCTATTTTGACACTTGCTGAAGGAAATGTCATTTTTTTGGTCACCGAAACATTATTGCTAGATTTTTTAACTCTGGTTGATATTTCTTTTGTACTGTGTGGTTTCACTCCATTGGTCACATCAGAAATTTTGGATCTAACCTCAGTTGTCTTATTTGCGAGGTTTTACCATTTTTTACTGTTCTGGAGAGTTTGTCATTAAAATGTTTACTCAAATCGGCTACTGATGCGTGATTTCCGTTATCATCTTCATCAGACAAATTGTCTGTATTAGTATTGTTAGAGTATGCCACACTGTTAGTATAAATACCTTCCATTTGGTCGTTTACTTTTTTATTTGATGTCTTCAGCTCTATTGGGGATAAACCAGTTTTATATTTTGTTTTGGTCAAAGATAATTTATTGCGTATAGGAATCTCATCATTCTCTAGCATAGTCATCTTCTTCAGTATTCCTATGAATGGGACATCATCTGGCTGGTGGTTATCTATATTTTTTAGTACACTGAGGCCCAAAAGCTTGTTGGAGGCATGATTTATAAAATTGTCAACGCATGTATTATCAGAAGGTACACATTCTGAAGAAGTGAATGAAGATGTTAAATAAGAATTTCGGTAAAAGGAAAGATCACATGTTTTAGGGTCGTTAATGTGAGAAAATTTGAAAGTGGTAGAGGAATTAGGCTTCTCATGATTAGGTTTCATAAAAAGTTCTTCTAGAGGCTTAGAACGGGGAAACGTACAGAGAAAAGATGAAGCGTTTCCTCTTTGAATTGCAATACTTATTTGTTGTATAAAGAACAAAGTTGCTCTTGAATCATTGGTTTCTACTGATATTTTTTTATCGATTTCTTTAATGAATTTCAAAGCTTCATGACCGAAAACACCAGAGGCCTCAATTGCAACAAGAATATAAATGTAAATGTTCTCCAAATTTTTGTATTCGATTCTTATATGGAAATGAGGTACTTATTTATTGATTTTGAATTTATTACCATGGAGCTGAATTGAGAAAAAAGAAAGAAGATGAACTTAAAAGATAAAACTAAAAACACCGCGCCTACTTCAGTTAGAGAGAGAAAGCCTACATCAAGCAATAGAAATAATTAATTTTAAAACTGGATCCATTTCTTGCAAACTAGAAAGATGAGGAAATATTAGGAAAACTCATATATGATATACAAGATTTTAACCAAAGCTATTCTACTCATGAACATCCAAATTTTAAAATCTTACAATCTGAATATCAGAAGTGTTGCAAACAATTACGATGAGTGTCTAATATGGCTTAATCAGTTTTCTGAGTAACATGAAATCATAATTTTAAACGAAACTTACACTATCTTCGATAAGGATGTATACACTATTCCAGGTGTCAGCAATGTCTACAGTGAAGGAACATTAAACAAAAATGATGGGATTTTAGTATTTATTAAATGTAGTATAAAATACAATTATAATATTGTTCGGGTAGCTCAGAGTACCGCTATTGAATTACATATTATTGTTAACACAATTAAATTAGTCATAACAGCTATTTACAGATCACCCAGTACAGATAAACATAACTCCATTACAGAGCTTTATGATTATCTTCAGTTAAGGAAACCAAATAAATTCCATATTGTCATTGGAGATATGAATATCGATCTACTGGAAAACAATAATAATACTGATGATTATAAAAATGTATTTAACTCATTTAATTTCATGTCTTATATAAATCTCAAGACCTAGTAGTTAAGCATATATAGACCACATATTTGTTAAAAATAATTACATTCGAAATCAATTTAATTCATACGTTTTCATTTATGATATAACTGATCATTTTCCGATCGCAGTTATCTACAACTATGAGTCAATTTCTACCGACAAGATTCAGCAAAATAATTAAAAAAATATATTAGCTATCAAAATCTAAGACATTCTCTGAAAGATGAACAGTGGATCGATGTTTATGACACGGAAAATGTCGATTTGATTATGGAAAACTTGATAGAAAACCTAACTAAATATATCCAGTTACACACAAATGCTATTAAAGTAAATACGAAAAAAACTAAATAGTCATAGATTACCCCAGAAATACTAAATATAATAAATGAAAAAAATAAAATGTATAAAGAACTGAAGGTACATCCTGAAAATGTGATACTAAAACAAAATGATAATTGGTTAAAGAACACACTTAGACAGAAAATTCTTCTATTCTTCTAGCGTATTTTGAAACGCAGTTAATAGTATTTGTCCAAATCGAAAACCTAACGCAGCAATAGAGACATTAGAGGTGAGTAATGAACTCATAACGTCAAAGAATGAAATCGTAAATATAATTAATAATTATTATAGCGACATAGTTGAAAATTATGCGAGTAAAATAAATGACGTGAAAATTTCTTAGAAAATATAACCAATGTAAATAATACTGTGCTTCTCAATCCAGTATCTGAAACAGAAACTATAAATATCATAAATAACTTAAAACCAATAAAATCCCCAGGATGGGATAATATCAGATCAGAAACTCTAAAAGAAATAAATATAGAAATTGGAAAGCCTTTAACTAATATTTTCAATAAATGTATCCAGAAACGTAAATTCTCAAATTGTTTAAAAATTGGTATCATTAAACCCCTACACAAACACGGTAACAAAAAAAAAGTCGAAAATTACCGCCCTATCTCATTATTGTCGGTGTTTTAGAAAATACTGGAAAAACTTATAAAGAATAGATTGTATGAATTTCTTGAAAAGTACTCTCTAATAACCAGTTCGGTTTTAGAGAAGAGTGCTCTACTGAGGATGCCATATTGCAGCTGACATCGCAATTATATAAGGCGTTAGATAAAAAAGTCCCGCTTATATATTTGTGGATTTATCAAAAGCCTTCGATACTGTTGGTCATAAACGTTTATTAGAGAAACTGAAACGTTATGGTATAAGAGGTCAAGCTTATTTTTTATTAAAAGACTATTTATCACATCGAAAACAAATAGTGAATATAGACGGAGTTTCAAGCTGTTCCAGGACGGTAACCTGTGGTGTTCCACAAATTTTTGAAAAAAATTGAATCAAATACTTAGAAATCGTAATAGATAGACATTTGAGGTGAACTTACAAGTAAACAACTTCACGAATAAATTGAGAGGTCTGCTGACTAAATTCAGATTCTTGGCTGGTTTCTTGACAAAATCTTAAAATTTTGTATTTCTCATTGGTGCAATATGGCATCCTAGGTTGGGGAGGTGTAACAGAAAGCAATTTACAGGGTCTTAATGTATTACAAAAGTGAATACTGAGAATCGTTTAAAAAAGATATAAGGTTTTCTAGTGACAAACTTTTTTCACAAAATAAAATATATCATGTTAGACAAATTTTCTGTGAAAAGGTATTCACAAATATACATAGAAATAAAATATAAGTACAACCAGTCCAACATTTTCACAACACGAGGGAAAAGACAACTTCAATATACCAATATGTGAGAAAACAATTGGTCAACGCTCAGAGGAATTTCTGTCAACAAAAATGTATAATATTTTACCTCTCAACTTGAGAAACATTAATAATCAGAGAACATTAAAACGCTCTGTAAAGGAATGGATGTACAATACTGACAGAAAAAGATTCAATAATCTAGTCGACTTGAAATTTTGTATTTGATGTTAGGAATCTAATTGATTCTGTTACTTTGAATTATAAAATAAATATTTCCCGATTATGTCAATTTACCCTATTGCGACTACTTCACCGATTTTGAATATTATCTAATTCAGACAATTAAATTCCCAATAATTATATATGTTGAAATTATAGGTAGGTGTTTATTTATCGTTTTAATAAGGTGGCTGTATATCGATTTTATATTTTAAGGTGTTTTATAAGTGTATTTTTAATTATGTGAAAATATCACGTACAAGCGTCTTTGGCGCTTCAGTGATTTTAAGGTTATTCATGTATTTTTTACAATAATTACTTTTCAAATTATTTATTATATTGTATTATATTCCTTGAATAAACATTATTATTAATATTATTATATTAACTCAAGCGGGCTCCATAAGGTTTTTACGCTCCAAAAGGCAGCAATCCGAATTGTAGACGGATCAGCATACCGAGCGTATTGTAAATAAATTTTTTTAAATATAGGATTCTGTATCTACCCTGTGAATATATCTTTGACCAACTTCTAAGAATTCATCGGGACCTAAATTCTATTTCGAGTCATAGCGATTTCCACGGTTACAGTACTAGAAATGCTAATGATCTAGTAAATATCTTTTCACGTCTGTCAACGGCTAAACGGAATCGACTCTTGATTTCAATCTGTTTAATAAATTAGACAAACTATACCCGGAGGAAAAAATAAAGCAAAAGAGCGATGCGATATTTTCTAAATTTGTCAGAATTTATCTGATAGAACACTGTTTTTACAGCATTGATGAGTACATGAGCTATTCCTTTGAGAGTGCATTATATTTGAATACCTGATGAAATATGGTTTACCTACGATAATTGTTTATTTTTTCGATACAGTTCTATACTTTTATATGTGTTTATATAGTTTTTCATCCTTTTATAATATGTCTTAGTGTACTTTTAGATTTTTATTCTATTGTAGACATTTTGTAACAATTTTTACTTTTTATTGTGTGATCGTTCTCTTTTATTTTTTTTGTTCTTTCTCATAATGTAATTAATTATCTATTAATAGTTTGTAATTATATTAATATTTTATATGAGATGACTATAAACATGCCCTGTATGTAAAAACTTAGTTTTACAAGAAACATGTTTATTAACGTTTCGGCTATACGGTGTAGCCTTTATCAAAATACACAAAACGATGCATATATCCTCCTCAAAAATTTGAGGAAAGTCATCCTTGTTTTAAAACATTTGTTAAAAATAACACGTCAAGAAACTACAAACGTATAATCGACATTTATAACTTAAGGTGAATATATATATATATATATATATATATATATATATATATATATATATATATATATACGAGATAGTCTTTGCGAACTAATTAGGTATAAAACCACGAATATTGGGGTAACGGCAAGTTAATTAAAGAAAACTCTTGTTACTGTTTTTCTTCCAAGCTTACGGAAACGTTTATTTCCATTTTCAAGGATAAGAAAATTGAGATTGTTATAAATTGGTAAATATAATTATATTTGAATTTTTAAAAAAAAAATTATTTCAATCATAAATCATTTTGACATTCTGACAGATTCATGAATGTAAACATTTTCTTTATATGCTAAAATGTTTTTGAAAACAAAAGAAGAAAATTGGTTATATTTGTAATATAGGTTAATAGTTATTCAAATATTCTTCTTTTATTATATAAAATTCAACCTCAAATTATTATAGATGTCATCATGTTATCTTAATAATTTAAAAGTATTGAAAACATTTTTAAAATCATTTACCTAAAATAAAATTATTTCTAAAAATCATCAAATAAGAATTTGAAATTTAGTTATTTTTATTATCAATTGTTAGTAGATAATAATAAATATCACTCAGATTATTATGGTCACTTTTTTTGTTGATAGTATTAGGTTCTTGAAATATATGAGCCATTTTTAAGAAAAGTCTTTTTTTGGTATTTGGTTGTATGTCCAAAATATTAACAGATTCAAAATCCATAAAGTGATCATTATCAATTACATGTTCAGATAAAGCACATCTTTCAGGATGTAACTTACAATCGCTCTTATGGAGACTTATACGGTTCTTTAATTTCTGACCAGTGTGACCAACATATTTTTTATCACAATTTTTGCATGGAATAGAATATATTACATTTGAAAGATTAAGAATTGAAGTTTTGTCTTTCAAATGAGTGAAAATAGATTTTATGGTTAAGCATGTTTTATTGGCAATTCTAATGTTGTCCATTGGTTTAAAAATCCTACTCAACTGTGGTGTTATTTCTTTAATATATGGTAAAGATACATAATAATTTATATTATCTGATTGGTCGTTTCTAATATTAATGTCTGCAATGTCTATAGTTGGAGAATAATTATATAGTATGTTTTTAACTAATTTATTTGGATAACTATTATCCAAAAATAGATGATATAAAGTTTTTAAGTTCTTTTCATGAAAAATAGGATCTGATATTTTGGTTATTATATTTCTCATTTGTTTAATTAAGTTAATTTTCATTGAATATTTATGGTAAGACCAATAGTTCATGAATCTTCCTGAGCTAATTGGTTTTCTGTACCAATCAATAGATAATGTGTTATCATTATTTCTTATAAATTTTGTGTCTAGAAATGGTACACTTTGATTACTACAATGGAAAAAGAAGACAGTAATCAATACTTGATAATGGAATAAATAAATTCTGAAAGCTTGGACGTAAAAAGTATGAAGGGTACTCGTTTTAATTTGCCGCTTACCCAATAAACCTATGTTTAGTATATATATATATATATATATATATATATATATATATATATATATATATATATATATATAACAAAGAAGATGTAGGAATATCGCGTGATATGTTATATATATATATATATATATATATATATATATATATATTATTATTATTATTATGTATTAGCCTCAGAGTTGTTAATGTTAACATCTGGTTCAAGAAGTAAGGGGCCCAAGCAAACCTTACTCAAATTCCTGAGGCATGTTCAGGACTGTTCGTACGATGCGACACGTTTCGAGGATTACATTCTTCTGCATTTTTGAAATAAGTGTGTTTGGGTCGAGCTGCATTTTCAGTATTAACTGTGAAAGGTTTATTATTATTAAAAAGGCAGAATTCCAGTCTACTGGTGGAACGACAAAATAGCTGACTTACGAAGGGAGTGCCAACGCACGAGAAGACGCACCCAACGAGCAAGAAGAACAAATGACAACGTGGAATCAAATATACGCAAGGCAGAGGAACGAACAGCCAGAAAGTTACTCAGACAGGCTATTAAAAAGAGCAAACTAGATCACTGGAGGTCACTGTGCGCTGAAGTAGATAACGATCCATGGGGTATAGGCTACAAGATAGTCTTAAAGAAGCTTGGTAAGTACGCGAAACCACCGCTACGAGACGCTGACGTAATGGAAGAAATAGTCACCACTCTATTTCCGGAACATGAAGAAAGACAAGTTTACCAGATAGAAGTCCCATACGAGGAAGTATGTCTCTTCACCAACGTAGAACTCAAAGCTGCCTTAGGAACTATGAAAAACCAAAAATCCCCTGGTCCAGATGGTATTCCTTCAGAAATCCTAAAGCTGGTAGCAGAAATATCGCCGCACATTTTGCTTTGCATGTACAACTCGTGCTTGAAGACTGGAATTTTTCCAAAAAGAAAGAAGAGACAGAAGTTAGTGCTTATTAGTAAAGGAAAGGGAGATCCAAATACCGCGGCAGGAATTCGCCCCCTTTGTATGTTAGACACGGCAGGTAAAGTTTTGGAAACATTAATCAGGCCAAGACTTCAGGCATCGGTAACGGCTGGAGGTGACCTATCAGACATGCAATTCGGTTTCCGCAGCGGAAGGTCTACAGCTGACGCAGTCTCTGTCGTCAAGGAGATTTTTAGAGCAGAACAAGAGAAAAACCGATTCTCAAAGGGCATAGTGCTTCTCGAAGCTATCGATATAAAGAACGCGTTCAATTCAGCCAGCTGGAACAATATGGTAAAACCACTGAGAAAAAAATACAATATTCCTCCGTACATACTACGCATGGTCGAGAACTATCTAAAAGACAGACAGCTAATATACGAAACCAAGGAAGGTCTTAAATCGAAGAAAGTCACAGCAGGCGCTGCCCAAGGCTCCATTCTTGGACCAGAGCTATGGAATATATCTTATGATGACATCTTCAGGCTCGAACTACCGGACAATTGCTGTCTCGTAGGCTATGCTGACGATATAGCAATCGTTATCACGGAAAGAAACAAAGAGGCACTTGAAAATAAGTTAGGCATTGCCATGCGGATGATTAGAGTATGGCTAGACGATCACGGCTTGGAGCTTGCGGCGGAGAAAACTGAATTAATTTTCGTCACCTGCAAACAAAAAGCCACTTGTGACAACATCCATGAAATGAAGCTAGAGAATCTAACGATCTGGACCAAGGAATATATCAAGTACCTCGGATTCACTCTAGACAATAAAATGAGTTTTGGCGAACATATAAGACGAAACAAAGCCTCGGAAGTAACAGCTTCACTGAGCCGTTTGATGAGAAACGTAGGAGGACCAATAGCCAGCAAGAGAAGACTTCTTATGTATGTTACTAACTCTATCCTACTCTACGGAGCGGAGATATGGGGAGAAACATCGCAAAAAGAATTTTACAGGAAAAAAATAGCAGGAGTGCAGCGCAGAGCTGCTCTCAGGATAAGCAGCGCATACCGCTCGACGTCAGAGCCTGCGGTGCTAACTATTGCCAGTGTGATCCCCATAGATCTGCTGGCGCTCGAAAGAAAGGTCGTATATGAAAGGAGAAAAGCAGCAAAGATTTTGGAGCAAGCCATTAGCAAAACAAAAATTGCTGAAGAAGTGCGAAGCGTAACACTACAGAAATGGCAGCAGAGGTACGACGCTGACAGCGGAGGAAGATGGACTGCTCGCCTTCTGCCGAGTGTCAAAACTTGGATCGAGAGAGAACACGGTGAAGTAAATTATTACCTCACACAGCTATTGTCTGGACATGGATACTTCCGATCCTACCTGTGTAAACAAGGTAGGATTGAAGACTCGAATTGCCTGGCGTGCGGTCACACCCGGGATGATGCAAAACATACGTTTTTCACCTGCCAACGGTGGGAACCAAAACGACGAGTACTGACAGAAAATATTGGAGAGGTTACTCCTGATAACATTGTGGAACTGATGCTGAAAACAGAAGAAAATTGGAATCTCATTGCTGTTTTTGTCGAAACGGTACTACGAACAAAGAAAAGAGAAAACTTGGTGGACGACGTTCAGGACACCTGACACGAAGAGAATGAAATCCCCAGAAAATGATATAATGTCAGCTAGCAAGCAAACAGGTAGGAAAGGAAGCTCACAGAAGAGATAAAATGCCAAATCAGCTCAGAAAGGCCACCCTTTGTAATGCGGAAGCGGGTCCAGGGTGGCAACTTAATTTATCGGTGAGGTTTGTTAAAAGAGGTAGGGTTTTAGGGGGTCGTACATATAAGGTACACCCCCACACACCGGTGTGTCTCGCATCGCCACTGACGGTGCGGTTGCGCATTTCCCCCCTCTTCGGAAAAAAAATTATTATTATTATTATTATTATTTCATGTATTAGTCTCAGAGTTGTTAAGCATCTGGTTCAAGAAGTAAGGGGCCCAAGCAAACCTTACTCAAATTCCTGATTAGGCATGTTCAGGACTGTTCGTACGATGCGACACGTTTCGAGGATAACATTCTTCTGCATTTTTGGGATCAGTGTGTTTGGGTCGAACTGCATTTTCAGTATTAATTGTGACAGATTTTTGTTGACCAAGCCAGTTGCCGTTATTACAATGGGAACGATTTGTACTGATTTTAATCTATGAATTTCTTTATATTCTATTGATAACGGAATATATTTTTTTATTTTTTTCTCTTCTGCCTTATTGATGTTGTGGTCATTAGGGTGGGTTATATCTACGAAAATTGCTGTTTTGTCTTTCATATTGTGCAGTACAAGGTCTGGTTTATTCGCTGTTATTGTTTTGTCTGTATGTATCGAGAGGTCATAATACAGTTTATAAGAATCGTTTTCTAATACCGGTCTTGCTTTATAATCGTAGTATGGTACCATGTCTTTTTCTGAAAGGAGGTTATACTTTACGGCTAGTGCTTGATGCAGAATGTTCGCTGTAAGGTTGTGCCTATGGATGTATTCTGTATTCGCGAGACTTGGGCAGCTTGATATTAGGTGATCTATTGTCTCAGACTCTCTATGACACCTCCTGCATCGGTCAACCACATCTAGTTTTTCTATATATTTCTTATAGTTGTTGGTCGCTATTACTTGATCTTGGATGGCCTGTATGAAGCCCTCAGTTTCTCCAAAAAGAAACCCATCCCTTAGCCAGCGAACTGACGCTTCCTTATCGGCATTGTCTAGGGATTGGGGAAATCTTCCATGGAGTGCTTTCGATCTCCAGGCTACAACTCGGTCTTTAGTTGTTATGATTGTCGGTAAGACTTCAGCTTTAGAGAGGTTAAGAGGAGTGTACGATATATCGCTTTTAAGAATGGCGTCGTGTAGCGGAGAATGTCGTGCTTTTACGGTGAAGAATTTCTTCATTGCAACCACCTGTCTGTTGCATAGATTCTTTATGTCTAATAATCCTCTGCCACCTTATTATTATTATTATTATTATTATTATTATTATTATTATGAAAATGCTTTTCCGAGAAGTTGTGTCTAAGGATGAATCTGTACGAGTGTTTTTGTCATTTCAACCACAGCTAACTATACTTTATAGTTTCTAGTATATTTCCCATAATATGGTTTAGATGTTTTGGTATTCAGTTATCAGTACTCTTGAAGCGATGTTTCTATCTTATCAACGTATGGCCAAATTGTTTCTTAAAGTTTTTTCAATGCTAGAAATTTTCACTGTATGTTTTTGTTGGTAATAATTTATTATATCGAATACTAGAAATGGACTTTTTTTAAGCCTCCCCTCTAGAAACAAATAAAATGGTGGTTGGAAGTTCTATGCGCGCTCGCCATTTTCTGTAATTGATTCTAACAAAATTGTAAATTTTCAATTGAATTTTTCTAGAAATTACTCAAAAATATTAATCTAAAGAACTAAAATCAAACAAATAATATTTCTATATGGAAAAGCTGTAGGCACAGTTTTAGGCCTTGAATTTGATTATGATAAAAATAGATAATATAAAAATTATTTAAATTATATAAACCGCCTCACTAATTGTTTAAGCTTGTGGCAATCTTTAAATTAAATATCATTTGCTTTGCTACTTTCAATGGTGCTAACATCAATTTTCAGTTGAATTATCATTCAATGAAAGTTTAGTCAAGCAAATTTCTTGCACCCTAGCTGATAAATTAATAACTATGTTGATAATTTATAAAAGGGGAATGATAAAAAGAAGTGCTTCCATCAAAATTTATCAATTGCTTGAGGTAGAATGCTTTTGATAATGCGATTTTTATTATTCTTATTGTCCATTAATAAAAACTTCATATTCTACTCAATTTATGATTTTCAAACAATCAAACGATTGAAACGATATATTTCGAATTTTATTAATTTTTTGTGAAATATGGCATTAAATATTATCCACAACTATTTCCTTTTCCTCTATTTAGCTAACCATCCGATACCAATTTCACTATATCAACCTTAACACGGAATAATTTTTTGCAAGCAGTAATTGTATATAAACGCAAAGGTCAAATTTATTGTTAAAGGGTACGTGAACGTAGACATTATGACAGTACGCAAATTAAAATTTTTTATATCTGGTACGTCATTTTGATAGACATCATTATGTCTCATCCAGTCATTGATAAGACGTTTTTTTTAAAATT
Organism: Galeruca laticollis; assembly: GCA_963921935.1. Taxonomy (NCBI): domain Eukaryota; kingdom Metazoa; phylum Arthropoda; class Insecta; order Coleoptera; family Chrysomelidae; genus Galeruca; species Galeruca laticollis. The sequence goes on from OY998182.1 coordinate 64,471,978, forward strand.
GTTCACTATCAGTTAATATTAGTGTTTTTAAATGAAACTCACGGTCTCTAGTTAATTCCACAATATAATACAAGTTATTGAAAATTCTAAAAAATTGACAATTGTTTCGATAAATCAATATCATCGTCAGAATGATATTGATTTATCGAAACAATTGTCAATTTTTTAGAATTTTCAATAACTTGTATTATATTGTGGAATTAACTAGAGACCGTGAGTGTCATTTAAAAACACTAATATGAGCATATTCCACGAAGTAAGGGTCGAGACAGTCAATTTTATCAGTTATTATTCTAATAGTTGAGTTTCATGATTACGTTCTTCATTTCTAATGAATGTAGGATCGTATTCGACGGTAAGTGTGGACTATTATGTCACATTTCTGCAGTTCTCAACGATTTCAATAAATTCTTCAAAAAGTTGTTCCACTAGCCGTTTTTGAGAATTCTTGTATGAAACAGTAGGTGGCTCCGAGGGAGTTCATTTCCCTTTTGCTGGCCTGTACAGCATATGGAATTGAGTCAAAAGAGTAAAGTCTAATAATAATACACTATCTGAGTATATATAGATTATGAGTATAAAATATACTTGAATAAAATTGAACATAGTCTGAAATCTTCTTTTCAACGTAAAATAAAAGCAGCTGAGTAATATATTGAAATGGTTAAATTATCGGCTTTGGACACCATTCGTGATTCTCTTGCATACACAAGTGTGAAATTTTTTTGTTTAATCCTTATTCTTCGAGGATTAATATAATATTTGCAATCTGTGATATGAATGAAACTTTAAAAGTAGATTTTGGGCAAATGTTGAGGAACAGTATTTTTGTCATTGATTTATTTATCTCATTCGTTTCTTTAAACGTTTTTATACACTAATAGCATCAAGAGATCTTTATGTTTGAATGAAAAAATCGAAGTTTTAGTATGATAAATCTTATGAATTATAATGAGCTTCTAATACTTTCACAAACTCTATGAAAAAATATTAATTATACACCTACGTAGCATGTCCGACTAATGACATAATTTATTTTGTAATTATCCATTAAAGAAACGTTTATAAATATTACTGAAAAGCGTATACTTAATAATATAAGGAATACGTTTGATGAGTGTTCATAAAATTATGAATCTCCCTAAATACAGCAATTCTGATTTTGTCTACTACTCTCATTTTCTCGAATCAGATAGCACCAATACACCCGTATCTAGTCTTAATCCAAATATTATTTGCTGAGTATGGTGCACTGTTTGTGCACAGATAAATAACGTATGCAATAAATGTTTTGAGACCTTTTGCATAACTAGATTAGATTAGAGTTTAACAAGGTTACAATGCACTGCAGCCTAAGGTTTATTGTGCCAATAGGGGGGGGGGGGCTATGAGAGCTGCTCTTGCAACTACTACAGCTCGTCTTCCAGTTCCAGGGTTCTAATGAACTCTAGTATTTGGGACTGCTTCAAGGACGATATATCCTCACTCTTGCAAGTCTCTTGAACGAAGCATTTTTTGCTTTGGCTTACAATGGCGAGGCATTCTAGAATTAGGTTATCCGAAGTTTCTTCCTCCTCCCTACAAAATCTACCCTCGTCAATTTCAGCTAGACCTATTCTCATTAGGTGCTTCCTAACGTGGCAGTATCCTGTAAGGAAGCCCGTCAGGAGATGTAGCTTATTTTTACTGGGATCCAAATAATTTTTGGAACTAGCAGTATCTTAGTTCCGCAGGAACTTTTTGGAATGTTCCAGCCCGGGAAGGCAACGCCAGAGTGCTTCTCTTTCGGTTTTCTCCTTCTTCCGAAACTCTTTCTTATAGAAGAATTTTCTACAACACAGAAATACTCTGGGCCAATAAAAGGGCATTTATGCTTCTTTCCTTGCAGGTGCATTGGCCTCTTCATTTCCTGTGATTCCCGAGTTACCAGGAGCCCAGACTAAAGAGACCCTGTTATTCTTGCCTAGTTCATAAAGTTTTCTTCGGCACTTCCATACCTACTTTGAGTCAATGACATGGGAGCTCAATATTTTGATAGCTGCTTGAATATAAGAATGAATCGATATGTCCCATTTCTGATAGTTTCTTTCTAGTTTCATTTCCACGTATCTTTCGATCGCAAGTATTTCTGCCTAAAATATGCTCGGGCAGAAGCCTAAGATAATGAGTATCTGGTGCCAGTCCCAAATACGCCAGCACCAGCTCCTGTAGTGGTTTCTGAGCCATCTAATGGTACTTTCTTCGAGAGTTTGGGCGGTCTTACATCGTAGCGAAGTTCTTTTCGATACTCACTTTCTTGATTATTTCATCTCTGGGAAGATTCACTGATAAGAAATTTTGTTAAAAAGGACCAGGCTTCCTGATTTTTAATACTCTCATTGAATGAACCTTCACTATATATTCTAAGAATTGCCTCTTGGGCTGATCTTCCGATCACCAGATGTATAGGTGTGAGACTGTAGTGATCTCAAGTGCCCTAGTTGGACACGTTCTCATAGCTCCAGTGATGCACACACAGGTAAGCCTTTGAACTTTGTCGAAGGTCATCCTCGTGCTGCTCTGACTTGCTTTAGCATACCAGACTATTGCCCCATAGCTGGTCTCACAATCACGGCGTACATCCATCGCCGTATTTTTGGGTTGTAGCACCAAGTCTTACCAGCTAGACTTCTACACGCCATCAATGCTATTATTGCTTTACAAGCGGTTATTTTAACAACCTTATGCCACAGAAGTGTACTGTCTAATGTTATCCCTAGATATTTAACTTCAGATTCCCATTCTGTGATTTTCCCGTTTAAATATAAGGGTTTCATAGCTGGAAGGGTTCTTTCCGGGTAAATGGAATTACCATGGCCTTGTTTCGGTTAATATTTATCCCCACTAACAAGCACCATTACTCAATAATTCTTTTGTATTAAATCACTCAAGGTGCTCTCGAACTTGCCTCTGACTATTAGAACTATGTCAACAGCATAGCCCATACATTCGAAGCCAATCTCCGTTAGCCTGTACAGCAACTCATCTACTACGAGGCACCATAGACGTGGATATATCACTCCCCTTTGAGGTGCCCCATGAGTGGCTTTAACTTAGGTGGTTTCGTTCACCAACCTGTGTATCAGCTATCCTCGTCGTCAACAACTCACACATTCATTTTACGATGTTTTCATTTACTCCTCGCCTTTTTAGTGCTTCTTTGACAGACACATGAGTTGTGTTGTCAAAGGCCCCAGATATATCCAGGAATGCGCACATTGCGATTTCTTTGTTGTTCAGAGTTCTCTGGAGAGTTCTCTGGATGACTTCGGTCAGCTGATACAGAGCAGTCTCCGTTGATCGACAGCTTTGTAGGTATGATGACATTTATGAAGCTGTGTATTCTCCAGACTCTCCATTCTAATATAGTGATCCACTACTTTCTCCATCGTTTTGAGTAAAAACGACGTTAGGTAGATGGGTCTAAAAGATCGGGGGTCAGTCCCACCTTTTTCCCTATTTTTTCTATGAAGGTTACTCTTGCCATTCTCCATTTTCTAGGTATCAGACACACTGCTTGACTGCTTCTTGTAATCTTCACCAGGTGAGGACGAATCTTCTCTATCCCTTTCTGCAGGATGGGTGGAAATATTCCATCCACTCGTGATGATTTATGTGGTTGAAAGGTAGTTTTTGCCAATTTCCACTGTTGTCTGGTAAATATTCTCTTAGGAATGTCCCAATCCCATGCGGGATTTTTTGGTGTAATTCATTGCTATTTCAGTACTTGTTGTAGGTTCACTACCTGGAAAGAAAAAGAATCCATCCTTCCTTTCCACCTTCCGTGTATGATCCGTCTGGCTTCTTCAGCGACATTCTGAGATTAGTTCCCCCCATTCATCATGACCTTTTATAGTCTGGCCGCTGTTTGAGTGAAAGTGATCTTTTCACAAAAGGCTTGAAAATTAAGCCTTTTGGCCTTCCTAATCTATTTATTGCACTGAGTAAGACTCTCAGTGTACCCCTGCTAACTACCGTCACGTTTAGCTTTATTAAAGAGCCGATGGACCTCTTTCCTGAGGTTTGACAGGTTCTCATTCCACCAAGGAGCGTCTTAGTCTGATCGAGCTTTTGACAGTGGGCAGCTGGCATGGAAAGCTTCCATTATTGCCTCACTGATCTGTTTGATTCTTTGTTCCAGGTCGTAGTGCTGGTGATTTACCCCATTTACTTCGACCTGTTCCAAATTGACGTTCAGATTGGTCTTGTAAAGGGACTAATCCATATTTCTAGGATTTCGGATTGAAGGAATCAAGGTGGTATCTCCCTCTAACCTAAATTCGATAATCCTATGTTCGGATAGTTATGGCTCGTTCATAAACCTCCAATCTTTTTAATTTTTCCTAGCAGCAAACTATTGTTACTTCCAGGACCTCAAAAGGGGGGGTTGTCCCCTCGTTTAAGGTCTCAAGGTTATTTGCTAAGAGATATTCTAATAAACACTCACCTTTGGCGTTGTTGTTGGTACTTCTCCACAAGGTATTGTGTACGTTTGCATCACAAACACTAGTTGTTGTACTTCCTCCTTCCTCTGGCGGTGTCATTGGCCCGACTCCAGCGAAGTAGGCAGAGGCAATGCCGATGTCTCGGTTGATACCTCCAATGTTAAGGTGAACCATGATTGAAACAAGGTCCCGTGACACGTTTTCTAATACACATATATATTATTTCTTATGATTACACTCGGAGATACTTGCCTTTGATCCTAAACCATTTTAATGTCCTTGCATGCCAAACGTTTGATTTGGCCTTCTTTGTTGATCCATGTTTCTTGGATCAGTACAATGCCCAGTTGTAGTTAAGCCAACAATCGTGCAATCATAATTGAAGCTTCCTTCGCGTGGTACAGGTTAATCTGCGCTACATTCGTGAATGTGAACTGATATGGATGAGAGTAGCCGAGTTATTCAGGCTATATTGATTCCCCTCCTTCATCTCTCCTTGTGGCTCTTCGACCACCATAACCCAAGGTCAAGCTTTCGCTTTTTCTCCTTTTTTCGGAGTTTCCGGATGTGGAGGGTATCTCCATGTCCTTTGGATCCTCCGCAGAGGTTTCTTTTTTCCTGAGTCCCAAGACCGGAATACGCCCAAAACAGAAGTTTAGTGCGTAACCTCCTGCCTTCAGAGCCTCTCCAGATTGGTGATCGATTCAATCATGAGGATAGTTCCCTTTCCCTATTTTTTTGGAGTTCAGGATCTTCCAAACTTTAGTAGTGAGGACGGAGTTCTGAACCCCGTTGCGGTGACCGGCTTGGGATGCCGTCTCCACTTCGAGCTCTAGGGTAATCCTTGGGCATTCTTCCCATTCTGAATGCCTTCTCTGTTTTAACAGCTACTGCGTAACCAGTGACTTGGCCGGTTACTGTTGCAGCTGTTTTTGGTTTTTTACTAAGAGGACGCTACGGAGGAGTGATTTGTTCTTTCTCTGGTAACCATTTCCCCGTTGGTGATTACCGTACTCTTCTGAGGCCCTATATCAGTAGGTCGTCTATGCCGCCCGGTTCTCCCAGTCTTGGGAGGTTGAAAGACAACCTTTTTGCCGTTTGGCCTTTTTTTCCTCTGTGAGATGTCTGGAGGAAAATGTGGAGGTTTTCTCCAGTACGTTTCTTCCTTTATCCATAAATGGTCCCACGAGAAGCTAGGGTAATTGCGGTCCACCGCTGCAGAGCCCTGCATGCAGAGGTAATGGGTTTAGTACAATGGAGTTTTCTATATCATTGCACAGTTATACTGATCTTAAGTGGGAAAAAGATATCCAGGATATCCCCATAGGGCTAATAATATTGAAGCTTTAATATTTGTAATATCATATTTTCTTTTTCTTTCTATTAATATATATTAAGTCAATCACAAGGTAGGTAGGTCACTTCTTGCTCTAGCCAAAAATAATTATTAAACATCAGGTAGGCATCAAATGAAATGTAACTTCTGTCATTCTGACGATGATATCGAAACAATTGTCAATTTCTTAACAGTTTTTCAATATATTGTGGAATTTGCCAGAAACAGTTAGTTTAATTTAAAACAGTAATATGAGTAGATTCCATAAAGTAAGGGGTCGATACAGTAAATTTCATGAAGACTATACAGTAAATTGGGATGAATAATACATATTTCAATTCACTGAGCGATTTATTCTGCTTTTTTTTCTAGCCAAATTGTAATCTTCATAAACAAAAATGTATGTGGTTCAACTCTAAGGGAATTTTGAAAGATTATCAATGGGCAATAGTCACTCAATTGCTTTATAATAATTAGAAAAAATATTAAAGCAACCTTTACCAAACAAAATTTGTTACATACGATTACGTTTCTTGATGAATAGAGTTTTTACTACGCAGCTGATTTATTTTGTTTTATGCCCACAGAAACTCTAAAGGAAGTGGAACGGTGAATACCTTTGCAAATTACCCACGTATGTGCCAATTCTACTTCCTTTGTCTGTCAGAAAATTGTACGATAATAATTTCATAGTGTAGATATTTAATATTTTGTAAAAAGTAGATTCGTTTGGCATACGAGTTAAGCAAACCAAGGCGTTCGTAATCAATGCAGGATAGTAGGCATTGATATGATAAATGGACAAAATTACTAGTATACTATCAATATTCAAAATAGAAATTAAGTACATTCTCATGATGAACTTCATATAAGGAAACATTATATATATATATATATATATATATATATATATATATATATATATACATTATTCTTAATTGGTATCAGAAGCCAACGTCCTCTGGTAGATACATTAACTATTTTTCTAACCACCCCAATAATCAGAAATTAAACACTGTCATCGCTATGAAAAATCGCGTTATACATATTAGTGAGGACAGATTCTTACAAGATAATGTAAAAAAGCTCGTCCTCTTGTTTTCCAACAACGGCTTCCCTAGAAACATTCTCAAGAAGTTAATTTACAATTCTAATTTCTTTGACGGGCTGGTTGACAATGTTGTGATAGATCCTTTCACCATACCTTTTGTCAAGGGTCTTACTGACAACGTTGTCTCTCATTTCAAGAATTACAAAAATTTGAAAATAGCGAAATACAACACTATCACTGTAGGGAGCGTTTTTTCTCATACCAAAGATAGGACGTTGACTATGGACCGGAGTGACGCTGTTTATTCTGTACATTGTCAGGGATGTTACATTCGTCAAACTGCACAATTATTGAAAAATAGGATCACTCAACATAAAAGTGATAGTCGCACCGGGAAGAATTCATGTGCCTTATCGTTGCATTTCCAAAATTTAGATCACAATTTTGATTTTAATAGTGTGAGAATTTTGGAACAAGAAACTAATTATAAAAAACGTTTGTTCTTGGAGATGTGTCATATTTATGACAACAAGCAATCAATTAATTTTAAGACTGACATGAATCAACTTAGCAACATTTATTGTAATATTTTAAGTTTCAGTAGTCGGCACTAATTGTTTGGTGCCGGCTTGTATATTTAATGTTTTAATTTGTTTTTAAAGTGTGACAAGTTTTTATTGTCTTGTTGGGTTTTCCATAAAATTAGTTTATATTTTATCATTTAGTTCCGTTTCGTCATAGTTTGTGTTTGTCTCTGTTTTAATTTTATAATAAATTCATAGCGATGACTGGTTCGATAGATTAGCTTAAATGTTGTGAGTATTGAAGGCTTTTTATATATATATTGTGCCTAAGCTTATGTTTTTTATTTATATATATTTTCCGAATGTTCCAAATATCTATCACATTGTGACTCCTAGTATACTCAACTGTTATTCAGTTATGTCCCTTCCCTTAAATATATCTAATTTATGTATATGGATATTCCTAAAATATTTCAATGTTAGGATCATCTTCTACATATATACAGCTAGTATTGAACTATAGTAGATCTTAGATTTGTAGAACTTTGTAAAACCGTAGTAAGCGTATGAAAAAAGTCGTCCTGACACACTACTTGACATGGAGTGTGTATTCTTGTTTATCCTTTTTTGCAAAATGTTCTATACATACGGATTCATGTTTTGTTTAGCAATTTTGGATGGTTGTATTTGGAAACTGATTAGACAGACAAATATTCATATCCGACTCTTGTTGTACGGCAAACATTCCAAAGCTAAAAAAGATATTAATATACAGTGATAGGCATATTATGCAAAAATGTGCATCTCTTAAAAATATTTTGACAATCTTACCACTTCTGGTTACACAGAGAACAACTACTTCGTTATTTTAAATGGAATACCCTATCTATTAACGAATTTTTCAAACGTACGTAAAATTTTAAGGTACTTTTGTATAAATTACTTTTTTCCAAAAATGCATACTTTTTGAATTATAAATTTTTTCAGAAAAAAAATGACCTATGTAGACCCTTACAAATTATATTTGTACGTGCAAACACTTAAAGAATCGTAAAATATGGGGTGACTACTAGGAAGGTCAAAAGTATTTGCATATGTGTTGAAAAGCACTTCATTGCATACGTGGTGCGTTTAAAAAGTTTCAAAATTCATGTTTACATTTCTTATATCTAAACCTAATATTTTTGAAGATACTGCAAACTTTTACATTTCCGCCATACCTCATTTTTTACCGCTGATTTCCATAAAACTGAAAAAAATGGGGAGTTCCATTTAGAAAAATGAAGAATTTTAATATTTTCGACGTTCAATTTTGAAACTTATAATACAATATATATACAATGAAGATTTTTCCACACATTTCAAATCCATTGACCTTCCTAGTAGTCACCCTACAGAAACATTTTATGTTTCTTTAAGCGTTTTCTCGTACAAATACAATTTGTAAGGGTCTAAAACGGTCAATGAAAAAGTATTTCATACAAAAGTACCCTAACATTTTACATAGGATTCAAAAATCCATTGATATATACGGTGATTCATTTAAAATAACGATGAAGTTGTTACACCGGAAGTCAAAATACTTTTAAAATGTGCACATTTTTGCCTAATATATGCATACCAAACTTCATTCCGATATCTCTAACCGTTTCAGAGATATTCACTTGGTTCCACACTTATGCCCATCACGGTATATTCAGTAACATAGAAACCCGAATACTCAGTAAAATTCATTTTATTTCGGTAATATTTGGCATACATATCAGGGAGTTCGTAATTGTAAATGATAAAAATTTCAATTCAATTGGATGAGGATAAACTAAGTTTCTGCTCACCAACTTTAATAATGGGTTGAAGCTCCACGATTTTTTACACATTTCCTAATGCGTCTAGGCACAGTCATAATCAGGTGATCAATATCCTCCTGGAGTATCTCATTCCATGCCCCCTCTATCTCTTGTTGCAGAGTCAGCAGAGTTTGAGGAGGACGCTGTGAATTTCTTAACCTTCTACCGATTATGCCTCACATGTTCAATTGGGGACAAGTTCGGGGATCTTGCGGACCAACGTAGAGGATGAATTTGAGCCTGGTGGACCACGGTTTGTCTGGCTAAATGTGGTTGACCGATATCTTGCCGAAAAGTTGGATTTTGAAGTGTCCTCAAGTAAGGAATCAGGTGATGTTCCAATATTTGTATGTATCGAGGTGCATTCATATTACCCTTGATAAAGACTAAAGGTGACCTTGAGTTATAAGCAATTGCACTTCATTATTCCCGGAGACCAACAATTCGACCTCTCTTCAACTAGATTAGCTGCCGATAATTTGCATTTATTCGCTCTCTTGGCATGATAAACACTTGTAAATTCTTGTAAGGCAACGTTTAAAATCACTGTACTCGAATACATTCTGTATTCTGATATCGTAATGGACCGGTTCGTCCAGTAGATAAAGCAAAGAAAATAATTGGATATAAACAGGAATGTTCAACTGTTAGCGCTCAAATTCTAATCTTGTATTAAGACTTTTATGGTGAACATGTACCTGGAATATTTTTCAAATAAAATAATATTTACTGGGTGTTCGGGTTTCTATGTCACTGAGTATATATTTATATTATTTAACCTCCAGATGGCCAACCTTTTTTTCTTACACGGATGACCAACGGGGATCAAAAGTGACCCCATTTGTTTTAGCAGATAAAGTAATGTATTCATAATTTTAAAGCTTGTATTGTATCATTAAATGATGTAATAAACATTAGTAAATCACATTTTTAATTAAAAGTGAACAACAAGTAAAAACACCAGTCTGTATAATTTTTTAAAAATATACACTAATTTAAGTCGCCTCCTTGCAGTTATCGCATTTCGATGTGAATTTTCTGTCGGAAGATAGACTGCAAATTTTACGTTGGCCGCGATTCCTGGGATCTTTAGTATTGGCTCTGCATCTTCAGAATCTTCTGAACATTTTGTTCGTAGCATATCTATGGCTGTTTGAATGTGTTTATGAATACCTTGACGCGGTCGGGTTTGTATAAAGGGTGTAATTAGCGCACGGCACAAGTCTTGAAGAAGAAAGAGTCTCCGTCGAAAAGGTTTTCCTTTTTCGTAGTCTTCATATTTATCAGCGTACGGGACAAATGCATTTAGTCCACCTATGTCAATGAAATTTAAAAATGCGTCTAGAGGTCACCGCTTTGTATCTCGACTGCATGAATATTCTTTGACCGTTTTATCCAAACTATCTACTGCACCCTTGTGTTTGTTATAGTTGAAAATAATTTGGGCATTATAAGCTGTTTCTTCGCCGAACACATTTAAGTCAGAATGTTGCGTGCTTTGTATACAAAATTTCGCTCGAATGTTCCGCTCGGTTTTTGTTGGGGATAAATTGTGTGGGACATCTTTCGATTTTTTCTAATTGTCCCTGTAATGATGTTGAATTGTTGTAGAAGTTCCTCTGATAACAACATCGAGGTAAAAAAGTTGTCTGTGATTACACCATATCCAAAACGACAGGCTTACCTATAAAAAGAATATTTAGCATTATTTATGATGTCGCTATTTATAATTATTATCTTGATCTTTTTTTGGTATGTTCATTCCTATGTAGATTTAGATTCCAGCAACATGTATTATAGTCTATTTGTATGTACGAGAGAGTAATAATACCTAATTACTAATACAAAACAGTACAGTGATTTTAAAGATTATTACAAAATAATCTAAATATTTCCTAAAATTTCCATAAATGTACCTGAGCTAATACAAGTTTTCGGTCTTTCATTGGTTTTCTATAACCATAAGCTGTACAGAACAATAGAAAAAGGTTTGGACAGGCCCAAAGCCCTGTGTTTTAAAGATTCCATAGCCGTATAATAAGATTTAAAAATCATTTACCATAAAATCACTTCTTTCTAAGACCAAAGATAAGGTACCCAAACTCAAACAGAGCGGTATATACAAACTTCAGTGTGGTGATTGTGAGGCTGCGTACATTGGTAGAACCATAAGACCTATTAATATACTTATCAACGAACATTTAAATAGGACAGAACAATCTGGCTTTGGTCATCACCTCACATTTAATAAGCATCGTTTCTCACCCGGTGATGATAGCAGAATTTTGCACAAATGTTTTGCACGGAATTTCCACAAACTTTAGCTTCTGGATGATCACATTTATCACTCGAGACTTTTAGAAAAATTACCCACAACTAAGTGGTTGAAAAAAGATTTACAGAATTGGCTAAATTCAAAGAATATTAAGTTCCATCCCGGTTCTGTGAGAAATGTACTGTATTCTTTGTGTTCCCTTCATAAAGAGAAATTTAAAAAATATGAAATTGATGAAATTGCAAAAAATAGTGGGATGACGGTGGTTAGATTAAAATGAGTGATGTTAAGCAGTTATTTTTGGAAGCTGTAAAAAATGTGAAACCTGAATACTGGGAAAGGGCAGTAAATCATGCCGTTAAAGAACATGAGGAAATGTGGAAGTTGGACAATAATCGAGCCACTGATTGTAAATATTGGTTGCGACAGTTCATCTTCCGATTCCGATTCTGATTTGAATTTGTAAGATGTAGCTCTACGTACATTGGTAATTTTTTATATTAAAATTATTATTTATGATCCTTCAGCTGTTTAGAAGTTATAAGCAGGTTAATTGGGCGAAAATATAAGTGGACACCCGATATATTTATTATATTTATACAAATGTTATTTCATACGAAGATACTCGAGGTATAACTTCAACAAATATTTTAACTGCCTACTAAAATAAGTGATACGCCTATTGGTTACGAATGCTTTATTATTTTAATTATTCATAAAAGTCGACATAGTCGAATCACACAATGCCACATTTAGCTAGCTTAGATTTCATATAGACCATATGTACGTATTTGTCCGTAAACTGATAATTAGCGCCCTGTTTTACCAATTATTATTGTTTGTAGTTAAATAAAAATTTCTGTTACGGAACATTATTGCACGGAAAATAGGCATCTGAAACGTTGTATTTTTTGTACTCCACAGTTCCAATATTGGTTCGTGATTTGCCTTGAAGCATCCGGCAATAAGTAATAACCCGATAAAAGAAATTGATTGATTCTGTGCGATTATTATTTTCACGAATGACAATGTCTATAATTTCATCAGAAAAAAAGTTTGAAACCTTCAGCCTTCGTGGTAAAATTTGAGCTGTACTTAATTCTACCAGGCATTTGAGCTAGAATATTCCTCGCTAAACGTTAGGAGCTTTTAGGTCTCTGTCTGTTCCATAATGTGCCAAATCTTTTGCCAAAATATTGTCTCCTTGGTTTGAATCATCGTCACTTTCTTCTCTAGTGTCAGTTAAACTGTTTCCAGCATTTTAATCGTCCTCTAACAATACATCATCGTTTTCTAATATTATTCTATCTGCTCCAGAGACGGATTGGCGCTTTTAAAGTTACCGGGATTCTGAAGAAGCCGACGCCAGCACAAGCAAAAAAAAAGGAAAAGAGATACATTTTTCTTAGAATATCTTTTTTACAATCATGACTGTTGAGCAGTAGTAGTATAACCAAACACATTGAATTGCTTCAGTAATAAGGTGAAAAAAAATTATAATATTTTTGAAAAAAAAGACGATGAAAGTTTATGAATTTTTGTATCAATTTGTGAAATTTTCCTATATTTGTTATGGCTCTGTAGTGAATTGTAAACATAAACACATGATCGCAAATAAAAACTGATAATTTCAACTCTTTTACTCACAATCAGGTAAACGATACAGGATACTTAACAGTTAACATAATATGTTTAGAACAATAATTGTTTCAGTAGCCGTTTCGGGCGATTTGCTACAAGATGTCCTCGCAAGAATCGATGTTACATAAAATATCTTTTTCAATAATCATCAACATAAAACTAGATAAAATATTTTGACCAATTGTTGTACATAAGCCGTTTTTTATGTAACGCAGTTTAGATCAACTCCTTTCACAGGCAACTTGGGTTACCGATTGTGTGGTGAAATATTTATATGCCAAACATTTCACTCTTTAGGCTGCACTAATCAGGCAATATTTTTCTAAAATGCACCAACAGCATAATATGCAATTTTTGCAGTAAGATTTGAAATGTTCGGTATCTGATTTAAATTCGTCTTCTTCTTGATCATTTTAGTCCAAATCGTCGTCGGGAAAATTTTCTCACGTTATTTCAATTTTGGTCAAAATGAATCAATTCTTTTTTCAGATTTTGAGGAGTCGCTTCGATATCGAATTTGATGAGTAATTCACTCAATTTATCCAAACTGTTAACTGGTCATGTTTCTTCTCTTATTTCGGTACATTTCCACATGAAAACGTTAGTTTACTTTCATTACCGTAGTATCCAATACAGCGTTGTGAATCTTCACTTCATATTTTCAATTTGTATCTCGTACTAAAGCTCCATGAGTAACTTCTTCCTTGGATGTTGAAGGCGATTCTTCAGATCTTTTTTTTTTTTAATCCTTTTTACTGTTAATTCCGTCTCCAGTCAATATCGAAGTTTTCTTCTTCAAACGTTGCATTCATGCGTTCAACAAATTTTTTCGAAATCCTTTGAAGTTTCTGGTAATCTCGGCTAAACGTAGAAATTTTCTCTTTAAAATGCCGATCAAAATATGGCATCTCATGAAATCGAGTCCTGAACTCTAGAGATACATAGACAAAGCTCATTTAAGTTGGGCCCCCAATAGAAATTTTCAACAAAAACATATATGGTCGTAATGCACTCCTAATGCTCCAATATGCTCCATGAATGGTTTTCTTTGCACTACATTCCCCGAGAGACTACACCTATTCGTTTATGGGAGGGGGGCAAATAAACTTCAGCCGCCCTCCGCCCTAATCGGAATTTTCAAATTCTGTACTTTGCACCATCAAGCGCTTGTGATGCACCATAATGCTCCATCAGAAAAATACTTTGCACCCCTCTCCTGAGTTAGTAGAATCGCATTATTCAGAGTAAAGTTGCCCCCCCCCCCCAAATGATAATTTGAAAAAAAAATATACTGCAGTCAAATCCACTTCTATTGCACTCACATGCACCACCAAGAAAAAAACATCCCCCATCCCCCTACTCTGTTAAACCTTAATATATAAAGTAAAGTTGCCCCCCCCCAAATGATAATTTAAAAAAAAATGTATGCGTCAGTCCAAAACTAACAGCGTCAAAAGTGAAACTTTTCATGTAATTCAAAAAGTGTCAATGAGTGTACGAAAAAATACATTGCAGCAAAGAAAAATTGACTGGAAATTATAATAAAAATGATTTATATTAAAAATCAAGAAAAATCTACAGACTATCCCGAATTAATTACTACGGAAGTTTTACTTGTACGTACTATTATTTACATATACATAAAACTATATACATATACGTACAAGTGAAACTTCCGTAGTAATTAATTCGGGATAGTCTGTAGATTTTTCTTGATTTTTATTATAAATCATTTTTATTATAATTTCCAGTCAATTTTTCTTTGCTGCAATGTATTTTTTTGTACACTCATTGACAGTTTTTGAATTACATGAAAAGTTTCACTTTTGACGCTGTTAGTTTTGGACTGACGCATACATTTTTTGTATCTTCATTGACAATAACTGAGAATAAAAACAATATTAAAAAATTTTTAATATGAAATAATTTAATAGACATATACATATATATATATATATATATATATATATATATTACATATACATAAACGTTCTACATTAAGAAAAGAACTATATAAGTAATTAATATGACTTATGTTAATGAATCACAAATTCAAATATCTTTATCTGCACTGTCATTTTTATTTGGCAAAATAGAAATAATTGGCTGATGATAGCTAAAGTAGGATGCAAATACTTCAGATCTCAATGAATTCAAGTGTCTTGAAAAAACAGCATCCAAGCAAGTTCCATATCTTGTTGTTGAAATATGAATGTCATTGTTTATTATTAATTGTAATTTATCATATAAAAATGAAATGAGTGGTTCTGAACTTTTGTCACTAAAATTTACATTAAAATCTCCAGCTAAGATCATTGGAATCTTATCTTTTTCTGATTTAGCCAACCAATAATACAAATAAATACACAATGCAAAGAAATTTCCTAGTTTTTATCGCCTTAATTTTAAAGGTAAACAATTTCTATATTAATTTCGCACTGGATTATACCAATATCGGCAGAAATTATTAAGCGCTTTTGGTATCCTTTTCCCCCCGAATGCGTTCTCACTTTATCGTTCGCGCAGCGAAGTGGGGATTGATAAACGGAATAACATGATCGCCATCAATAAACAATGCCCTGCGACTATTCTCGGCGTCTCCTCTTTGTGCGGATCTTCGTTAATTTTTTCCGCCTCTCTCACAAGGAGTTTAACAGTTTTGTTAGCTCGACGAGTTAACTCTCATGACAAAACGCTAGTGTCCCATAAAAAGTTTCACTTCAAAAATGGCATCGGAAGCCACTTTAAGTGCACTCTTATGCACCACCAAGAAAAACAAAATCCGTTCTCCCCTTGATTAGTTCAGTTCAACCTCATTATACATAGTAAGTTGCAAATCATGCTTGTGTCTATGGGTTTCATGACTCTTAAAGTTATTCAATTGAACTCTCTACAAATATCCAAAAAAAATTTAAACCGTATGGTGGGGAGGATCTCCTGTGTATTTGTATATATTATTCTCCAAAAATAAGTAACATTTTGAAAAAATATCATGCACTTAAAGTATTTACTCCAGGTTATCTACGTCAGTCGGAGGGTAAATCGGTGATACGATAGTTCAAAAATAATTTTGCGAACAGATTAAATTTTGCGGTCCGTGAAGACAGCGGTTTATATGTAACATTTCTTTATTTTAAAGATCTTCACGTTCAGTTAACAAGCATAAAAAAAGCTATAATTTAAAAAAAGCAATAAGGTAGACACAATGAGAAGCAGTAAAAAGCCCTTCCGAAATACTTAAGATTTGGACGATAAATTTTCTTTAAAGCATTCAAAGCATTTACAACATTTTTTATATCATTGGGAGGCACTAATAGAACATTAAATCATAAGAAAAAATGTTCTACGATAAAGCGTGGCTGCTGACCATGAAAGAAGAAAAAATTGAATATTTCTAAAACTAAATAATTATAAAAGAAATTATTAGAAGCAGTAAAAAGTATTAACAAGACAAATTTTTCACAATTTTCTACAGAATATAACAAACTCTTTAGATTTTACATCTTATTTAAGAACCTTCTGAAAAACTTAAATTTTAGTGGATTGAACTACATACATTTGAAAATGGTATTATTAAAAACTTTCATTTGCAACCTTGTGGATAATATATAAAACTAGTGACTTAACGTGCGACTAAATTTAAATGCTATATATATTTGTATTTTTACTTCTTGATACGTTCAACTTTTTCGTAAGTATCCTCCGCACCCCTCATTAATGCGAAATTGGAAAAAGTAGTTCGGCTCAAAAATTTTTATTTGATATGCGCTTCTAAATTATAAATGTTTTGCAATTCCACGTCCAAAAATGGAGCAGGTTCAATCTTTTCATATGCACATTCGTAATAGTAGCTACGTTTTAGTCCTGAGTAATCACTATTTTAATTAAAATATTTGACATCTGAATTTGTACATAATTGAGATAATATCTTTTGGGTTTTTATTATATACAAAAACTTAATAACATAACTTATCTCGTAGCCTGTAAATTTTTGTATTACATCCTCGTTCACAATAGTACCTACATACAATTGCTGCCAGTTCGCTTTTATTTATGGCGAATGATGTTCACAAATGTTTAAAAGATTGACTACCGCAGATACCGCTGGAGAGTATTTCAATTACCCTATCCAATTTACAAATGCTGGATAGGGTAACATAGTTTTTATAGGTTTGAGGCCTTCTAGGTTGCGATTTTGCATTAGTTCAACCCACTAGCATTTTTTTGTTCGAAAAGTCCGTCGATAAAAACTCTGCTACTGGTTCCAAGTAGCTTGTCCCTTTTCTCTTCTTAAATGCCATATTTTTCCAATTTTCAACCTGATTTTGCTCCATGTATTTTTTTCCGAAATTGTCATTGGGGGAGGGCAATTTTACTTTAAGTAATGAGCTTTAACTAACTAGGGGAAGGATGGATTTTGTTTTTGTTACTTATTTTTGGAGAATTTATTTCAATAAAGAGGTAATACATATTTCTTTTATATACCAAGAATATTATTTTGTTTTTGTTGGTGGTGCATAAGAATGCATTAAGAGTGGACTCCACTATTAACCTATATTTTTTCAGAAATTGTTGTTAATGCCAACTTTATATAATGAGGTTTAAATAACTAGGTGGAGGGGTGATTCTGTTTATGTTGGTAGTGCATAATAGTGCATAAGAAGTGGATGCTGCTGCCATATATTTTTTTCCGAAATTGTCATGGGGGGGGGGCAACTTTCTTTCAAATAATAAGGCTTTACTAACTTAGGGAAGGAGGAATTTTGTTTTTGTTGGTGGTGCATATG
Source organism: Galeruca laticollis (assembly GCA_963921935.1). Lineage (NCBI taxonomy): Eukaryota > Metazoa > Arthropoda > Insecta > Coleoptera > Chrysomelidae > Galeruca > Galeruca laticollis. The sequence continues at coordinate 64,489,923 of OY998182.1, forward strand.
AGTGCATTAGGAGTCTACTTAACTACCCTATACTTTTTTCGGAAATTGTCGTTGGGAGGGGGGGCAACTTTACTATGTATAATGAGGTTTAACTAATTATGGGCAGAAGGGATTTTGTTCTTGTTGGTGGTGCCTAAGAGTGCATTTGAAGTGACATTTCAATAGATCATAATTTTCTTCGAGCACATTTTCGAAAACTAATTCGGGGATATTTGAATATTTTGTAACTGTACTTCAGTACCGGCAGATGGTAATGCCATTTCTTGATTACCATAGGGTTCAGAATCCATGTCTTCCGTTTTTTTAACAAAAATATCTAGTTTTTGTACATTTTTTCGCAGTCTTGAATATCTAAATTTCCTTTTAACCTGACTCTCTCGGTGGCGCCCATTTTCTTCTTATTCAAATGATTTATTTGTATTTGGGTTTATAAGTTTTGTTAGGGGTTGGATATTTTGAGATTTGGCCCTGTTAAAGGATATATTTCCTCTGCAGGGCTGGATTGGGGGTGTTTTTTGGTTGATTTGTGCGCCATTGAGTCTTGCGTTGAAGTGGCGAGTGAAGATTCAGTCAAGTGGAAAGAAAAGTGTCTGGGATGTTTCGAGAAATTGTCTGGGAAGAAATTTTTGAGAATTTTTATTTTAATTGTGGGCGAGTGAATGGTTTTTGGTAGAAATCAACCGGAGAGGGAGGCAGGTGGTTTTAAAGGTGTCTAGAATGAGGCATTAAGAAGTATCTAGTAAAGGTGGGGAATATAGAAGGCGAACCACATTGGGTTGCGGATAGTTAGTAGTGGATGAGGTGGGTGTTTGAAATTATTGAAAATTTTTGGGGATTTGTGTGTCCCCGATGTCTGGAGAGTTAATAAGAAGGATTTAGTGAGTGGTTTTTATTTTTATTTAGAATTTGTTTTAAAAGTGACTAGGAGACATAGAAAGTTGTGTAGAAGTTGTCCAATGTGGCGACTGGCTTTTTTCGAGTTCGAGGAGAGGAATTTAGTGAATTAAGTGTTTGTTGTACTCGGTGAGGTGTTAAATCGCCATCATCAAGTTAATCTAAGCTGATACAGCTGCGGCTGTATTATTCCCAACGTCGATTCGTCGGTCGATTTGGCTAGTGAATAAATTCACCGTGCTACAGAAAAACCGCAGTAAAACATGTTGTGCCGACGCGGGGGTGAGGGAAGGGATATCATCGTGGATTCAAGTTGAGACCATGAAATGAGAGGCCAGTAATGGGTTCCGGAGTATGTGCTGATGGGGAACATCGATGTGGGCTTGTTTCAAGGAAAGGAAATTGTTGATCGTGAAGAATTTCTTAGAATTCTTCGAGGGGGATTGTTGCGAGTTTTGGCTTGTCGGGGTGGACGTTCAGTGGAGTTTAGGATGTCGATGGTGATATTAGGATCACCAGTAGAGTTGTGAATTTTTCTTAAAATTGTTGAGACTGACATCGGGAAAGAAGTGTTGAGAAGTGCTGTTCTATTGGAATTTACTTTCAGATAAAGGATATGTCCGTTAAGAAATTCGAGGGTGTTTAAAAGAATGAAGAGAGATTTTTGGGTTGAGTATTAGGGTGGTAGGTTTCTGAGGTTAAGGGTTTGTGTACGTGTCGTGTTGTTGCTGGAGGTTTTTGTAGAATTGTTGATGGGTCGGGGTTTGGTCTTCCCGACGAGGGTGAATTCATCCTCGTCGGGTATGGAGGGTAGTCGGGTGATTGGGGGTGTGGGAGATTTGGATCTTACAGAGGAACAGAGGAAAAGTAAGACCTGGGGAGATATGAATGAAGTGCGTTTTGGTTCACGTTGGGGTGTTTGTTTTGAGGAGGTTTCTTTTGAAGAGGTTTGAGGAGATGGTGTTGAGTGAGAGTAGGTTTTGTTTGATGTGTGGGATGAGGGTGTATTGTGTTTAGGTCTAAACTTTGGGAATTCTTTCTCGTAACGGGAAAGCAATTCTTTGACATGGGGGGAGTTGAGCTATTCCTTGTGTGCTCGATATTCATTATGATCGAATTTGGGGTGGTCGGGGTTGATTGTATGAAGCCAGTTTTCTGTATATGGTAAGAGAGAGAGCGTTTGGTAGATTTGCTGCTGCGTGTGTGTCTGGAGGACATTATTGGTTGTGAGTGTGGTGTAGGGTTTGAGTGAATCTAACACCGACAGCGGACTCACAGTCGGAGGGAGTGGCCTCCCTAGTTAAGGTTTCCTGACTTATTAGCTTTCAGGAGTTTTATATTTACCTAAATGCTAAATGTCCTTTCTTCTTCTAGTTGGTGGGGCTTCATTTATTGAATATCTAAAAAACACGATTTATTTATTTTCATAAATAAGATTAGTTTCAGTAGAAACAATTGGATACAATTCCTAGTGTATTTAAGTGAACTGTCGAACTGAAAACTTCGGCAGAACATGAGGGTTGGTTGGGCTCTGCGGTTGAGGCGTCCACGGTGTCAGTGAAGTCGCTGTGAATTGGTTTTAATCAGTGACCAATTCTGCTGTATCGCCTTCCTCAAGCGATGGACTGGAACTACTGAGTTTGTTTCTTCTTCTTCTAGTGCCTATCCGGTCTGGATGTTGGCGATCATTCTGGCTATTATGATTTTATTTGCTGCTGCACGGAATAGTCCTGTAGTAGTTGTTGAAAACCATGTCCTGAGATTTTTGAGCCATGAATTTCTCCGTCGTCCTGGGCCACGTTTACTAGGGATCTTCCCTTGCAAGATATTTTGTAATAGACTGAACCTTTTCTCATTTCGCATTATATGACCGAAATATTCTAGCTTGCGGATCTTTATCGTTTTTATTAATTCGGTGTCTTTCTGCATTTTTCTGCAGACCTCTACGTTGAACACATGGTCTGTCCATGAGATTCTTAATATTCTACGATAGAGCCACATTTCAAAGCTTTCGAGTTTTTTTGTTGTTGCGTCGGTCAAGGTCCATGATTCGACCCCGTACAGTAAGACGGAGAAAACGTAGCAGCGAAGGAGTCTTATTTTGGTAGTTAACGTCAGAGATCGACTTTTAAAAACTGATGCCATTTTGAGAAATACGGCCCTTGCTTTCTCTATTCTACAGCGGATTTCTTGTGAGTGGTCCCATTGGTCATTGAGTGTAGTTCCTAAATATGTGTATTTACCGACCCTCTCAATTTGTAGCTGATTTAGGGTGAGGTGCTCCTGTGGAATCTGACTTTTGCTGATTACCATGTACTTCGTTTTGTTGACATTTATATCGAGACCGTATTCTAGACTAACTGAATACACTCTGTTCATTAGTTGTTGTAATCCATTGAGGTCTCCAGCCATAATCACTGTATCGTCAGCGTATCTGATGTTGTTTAATCTTTTACCATTTAGTAATATTCCTTCATCTACGTCCTCGAGAGCCTCTCTAAATATGTATTCTGAATAAACATTAAATAATAGAGGAGACAATACGCATCCTTGCCTTACACCTCGTGCGATCTTTATGGCATCTGATTTTTCTCCTTCTACGGACACATATGCTGACTGATCCCAATATAGTCTCGATATTATTTCCAAGTCTCTTCCATCGATCCCAACAGTATTTAATATTTCCACTAGTTTGTGATGTTGTACTCGATCAAAAGCTTTACTGTAGTCTACAAAACAAGCATATACGTCGCAGTTGACGTCTCTACATCTCTGGAATAATACCTGTACACTGAATAGTGCCTCTCTAGTACCTACCGCATCTCGGAAACCGAATTGAGTTTCCGACATATAATCTTCACACTTTTTGTATATTCTTCTGTGAATAATTTTCAGGAATAGTTTCAATAGATGACTCATGAGACTGAGTTTGTTTACTAGCGATTATTACTTATATATTTTATTCTTTGCTCCCGGCGACACCGGCGCCAAAGCGGACCGGCGGAGTGTTCCCTACGGCCCATTCGCGCTTGATCTGCTCTAACACAGGCATTGTAAGAGATTAGGGTTATATTTCACACACAAAACACTAAGAAACTATTCACCAGGAAATTAAAATAATAACTAACTGAACCCAACCTAACCAAACTGAAGCAGGCAGTAACGTCACGACTCGCAACAGGTGTACCTCTAACACGGACTAACAATATATTTTGATAATGCGCAGTGCAAAATTACTCGGAAATCCAGATATAGACCCGTATTTACTTAATATAAAATTGGAACATAGAAAGCCAAGGGGGTCGTTTTAACCGCAAATCCAGAAAATATTGTTTATTCTTGAATTCTTCATTACAAAATATGATAATACTAAGAATGATAATGTAATCAGATAAAAAATAATCAGTTAAAAAGTAAAAATATTTCTGAACTTATTGAATAAAAAAATAGATTGGAGTCAAAATTGACCCCCATTAGTCATCCTAAGGTTAAGCACTATTCAACTCAAAACAGATACTTAATGTATGTTTTTACATACTATTTGTGACAGAATTTCGGAAATCTTTTCGTGAATTGTGAAATTCAAAGAAATAGAGACGCGGTATCGGTCAAATAAGATGAGGCATAATAACATGGTCGGATTGGTCTAAAATATGACGTTATCATTGTTCTATCTATTTACACATTATTCATTATAAACACTTGTAAGCGAAAATAAGGAAAATATGGAATTAGTGAGCAGGTAGAGTTTCGGAATATCAGTTCGATGGCAAGACAAATATTTATCGCTGAACCCAGTGCCGATTCAGGAAATATTTATCAATTATAAATAAAATTTCATTGAAAAACGTATGTTTAATTATTGGTCTATGTTGTACATGCAAAAAATGGTACATTTTTCTAAGAACTGCTTGTTAAATATTGGATAATCTAATATTAGCGATGTTGTGGTTTCTAAATTACTGAAACGTAAATCGTGCAAATTGCTGATTCACTTAATACTTAATATTACGGTTGTAACAATAAATTCAGTTGAACAATTTCTGTTTCATTCTAACACAAGTAGGGTAAACCAATCAGTCATTGGCCATTCGCTGTACTCTTTTAACGTTTAAGTGCTTAGTATATTTTACACAATTTATAAAATTGAGCGCTATTCAAATCTGTTAGTCGTATAATTATTCTAGATTATAAAAAAATACGGTTTTATTTCTATTTTCCAATGAGTCTATTTAAATAAATTATATTCATAAACAACTACCATATACCACTGATTGGCATTAGTTACTATGTCATTGGCCTAGACCTTAAGCAGTTATTAGCCTCCTTTTTGATATAGTATTTAACGGTCGTTTACACAAACTTTCTTAAGTGCCCCACCGAACCTTAAGTAGTCTTAAAGTTGTGAAAATTTTAAAAAAGTAGATGAGAACTACTCAACAACGCCTTGAAACCAACATAAGGAAGGTGTTTAAATCAAAAGTTAAATAAAACACAAACATGTCTCTTAATCAAAATAAAAAGAGAATGAAGATGTAAATTTTTTGACAGGATAATAAAATATTAAAGAATAAAACATATTAATTGAGATCATTAAGTTTTACAATGATATTTTAGTAGGCACGTTTTGCAAGTGAATATGTTTGAATTTGTGTAATTCTAGTCTTTTATTGCAGGAACCATGGTAAACTCTTTGACATTTTACTCCAGAATTTTGTGAAGTCAAATTAGCTGTACAAGATTTTATTTTTGAATTCTAAAGAAGTTTCTTGATTAGAATGATCGTTCGGAAACAGCGTCTTTTTGACTTTATCTACTGTATAATTTTTGTCATTTGTCATTAATTTCAATAGGTGATCTTACAGAAACCAAATTAAAATTTGCCATCTTACATTCCATTTGGTATGCATTTTTCCCCTCTTTTGTTCCTCTGGTATTTCACCCTCTTTAAATTGCTACAAACTTGTGTATGTTCTGTATTTTTTTCGTTGCTTCTGTTTAAGTTTTCCCCATAATTTTCTTTTTCGCCTAATGCCCCTTTTTATTTTCAACCTAACTGTCTTTAAAATTAATATTTTGCTGCCAATTTATATTAACTTGTATTTCTTCTTAGAGATCATTTTCTTTGTTTTAAGTTTTTTAAGTTTGAGTCTTTGGTTTTTTGGATTTTATAATCAGTCTTGTGTTCTTTTTTGGTTAACTTTGCTTCTTTTTTGAAACCTTCTTGGCCATATTAATTTTTTCACTATGTTTCTGAAATCTTAATTTCTTTCTTTCTTCTGTTTCAAGGTTTTTTAACTCCTTCTTCCGCCTTTCTTTTAAGCCTCTGAGTAGATGTTAGAGCAAATGTTAGTTTCTCAGTTTCTTTTTTCCTTTTCTGGAGGGAGTTCTTGCATATCACAGACTTTCCTCTAAACTTTGTAGATAATTCTGGGCTATTACCTCGGTTGCACTTCTGATCAATTCTTTTGTTTATTGCTGTCATGTATTGGGGATATCCTTTCTGTTTGTGGTATAATTTCATCTGTTAGTGCTCCAGTCTCAAATATAATCTGAGATTCATTATTTTTTATGTCGAGTGAAGGTTGTATCTGTGAAATTTGATTTTCTTCGTTAATAAACAAAATAGGTATTTCATTAACATTAATGTCATCCAATATAAAGTTATTTGCCTCATTGTTTGAAATAACCGGTAATTCCTTGATGCTAACGTTTCTAGGAGTTTCTTTCTCGAAAGTATCTAGTAGGTATATCAGACCTAGGCGACCGATTTTGGCAAAAAATGTTTCCAAAATTAAAAAGAACAGCCCGATTATGATCAATCCCCCCATTATTTACAAAATCAGTATAACTTCAAAAATGTATCTTGTTTGGGAGATGTAATATCCTTTTCAATAGAGTTTGATTTTCTGCCACCTAAACACTTAGAAAAGTCTATAACGTCCGAATTCCATGGATAAAGTCCACTTGCTCTGAACCCATTTTTAATTGCTTCAGCTTTGGCAGTTTGGTCTACTGCACCTTCTAAGATTGGTGCAAAGTTTTCTTTCGTTAACGTTGCCAAGGGATGATTTCGCCTCCAATCTACCACTGCCCTTTTCCACCCATTCTTTATAGGCTTAAAAGCTACAACGTCAGCTGGTTGCATAATTCTTGCGGCATTTGGATACAAGCATACTAAAATAATTTGCAGTATTACACATAAACAATTAAGCTCATAAGTAACGTCGGTGATATGTCCGTCTAAGAATAGAATAACCGGAAAAGTGATGCTCATTTTCTGCAAACTTCGATGTAATACATTTTTAACATAGTCAATCATTACTTCTGATTGCATCCAACCTGTGTCCGAAAAACCTACACCCCAACCCTTTGGAACAGATTTAGCTACTTTCAAAGGCAATCTTTTATATGGATAAACAACCACAGGTGGTGTCACTTTACCTGACGCTGTAAAAGTAAACATCACCGTTAAAGTTGTTTTAGAAGAAGCATGCTCAATTTCATAAACATTATTTGCTCCTTTGTGTGATATGACTTTAATATTTTTTGGACACAGATTGAAACATGTTTCGTCAGCATTAAGGATACGATCTGGATTTTCAAGAGTAGAAAACCATCCTTTTGACTCAAGATATCTTTCAATACCCTCTAACCATTTTTTTATATCTCTTTCTGAAACATTTACACTGGCATCAGCTACTGCCTCACCTGTTCTTTCACAAATTTCTCTATTTTTTCGCAGAAACGCTTTATACCAAACTTCACCAGGGCGGTTGTTTATAAATGAGGTTTTTCTCGGATTGTTATCCAGAAAGTCTTTTACCGATTCTTGAATATCTTCCTTTTGTGGAGGAAATCCACGTTTCTGATTTTCAACAATCCAATTCAGCAGCAATTTTTCTTCATCTTGGGTAAGTCCAGTATTGGGACCCAAACTAGGTTTAACAAATTTTTTACTTTTCCTAAATTGAAGTGTTGTCCTTGGGATTTTAAAACGCCTTGCTTCTCGTATTGGCAGCCGATTCTTAATTGCTTGGAGAACTTCTTGAATTTGGGTTTCATCATATTTTTTGCTGTACTTCTCGCCAAGAAGTTTTTTTTGGCATTGCAAAAACCTGAAATTTAAAAAAAATCAATCATTGGCCACGCTCAAATTTATTAATGTTTAAAACGCAATGTCTACTAATATACTTGAACAAAAGTGTCCAACTACATATAAAGGCGGGTATCCATTTGTTGCCAAATCACGTATCGTGTCATCGTTGCGTATCAGTGGAGACAGGAAACCGTTGCATAGTAACGTATCAAAATGGATAAATAGAAACGCAACGGACTTGATCGCTCAATTTTCGGTTTTTCGCCGACACATCAAAGAAATGATACGATACGAGACAGTCACAGTGTGGACGGACGTTTTTTTGACACAACCAGTCGTTGCATATTCGCTTTAAAAATGATAAAACAAAATATATTTTGTGTGCAGTCACTAGTCAGTAGTCGTCTGAATTCCACTGGGGATGGTACTATTGTTTTATTTTTAATATTAAAAAATAATATTATGGAGTGGAATAAAGAAGAAGTAATAAACTTTATAGAAATTTACCGTAAATATGAACTACTTTGGGACCCGAAACATCGAGATCATTATAATAAAATTCTAAAACAAGATGCTTGGGAGGAAATCGCAAAAGAAGTGAATAGGTCGGTTGATGAATGCAAGAAAAAAATGGAATATCTTTTGGCAGCACTTAGGAGAGAGAAAATGAAAATGACGAAGACCACCGGCACTGGAAAAGGTAGGTACCGAAAATTTACTTTAATTTTTTTTAAAACAAACCTTAATTAAATGAGTTTATACCGGGTGGAAACGTTAAACGGGCACCGCGCTCTCACGTCTGTATTATTACATTAAATTGAAAAGTAAATATGCTGACTTGTATGATTTTTTCGCAGCTATCGAATGGTGCAAATCATAGTCAGCATATTTACTTTTCAATTAAATGTAATAATACAGACGTGAGAGCGCGGTGCCCGTTTAACGTTTCCACCCGGTATAATTAGTTTTATTTTTTTTTAGGAACAGCAGAAGTTTACAAAAGCTCATGGTTTGCCTTTCAAAGTATGAAATTTTTATGGGACAAAAACAAGCCGATATCTACAATGAGTACAGTAAGTACATTTTTTCTTATTGTACACTGTGGGTAAAATGAAAGTAGCATCCTTTTTTAAAGGTTTTATGTTAAATTTTTATTTCTTGGCCAATTTTATTAGTTAAATTTTGACAGGGTATGCTACCAACATTTCTTAACACAAGTACAAATATTTATTTAAATATAAATTAAGCATAGTGTCTGCAATTATTTGTGGGTTAAGTTATAAGTATTTAGGTTAGGCATATTTATGTTGCCACGGTACTTCGCCATCATTTGTAAAGTATTCTGCCAGTTCGTCTCTTATATTTGACAGAGTAGATTTTGTTCTACGTGCAATTCTTCTCAACGGGAGGAGTGAAGTAATACCATCAACATCTCTTCTCCAGGCTCCTTCTGTAGTGACACCTTCTTCTTCAGAATCAAATGTTCCATTGGGAGTGTAAATATGAACCGACTGCGGTCTTCTACGTAAAAAGTTATGTAGCAGAACAACTGTCATAACTATAAGTGACGCCTTTTCTGGTTCTAATAGCAGTGGTTTTCTTAATATCCGAAACACTGCTGAGGCGATGCCGAACACATTCTCAACCACTCTGCGTGCTCTACAAAGTCGGTAGTTGAAGATTCTTTGTTTTGATCCTTTAGTGTAGTAACCGGGATAAACTTTCATGAGATTTTCCGCCATAGCAAACGCTTCATCTCCGATGAAAAAAAATGGCACGTCTTCTTCCCTACTGTTTAGAGGAGTGGGCGCTGGGAGATTTAATCGCTTTTGCTGCATTAGCTTGTACAACTCGGTATTTGAAAACACGCCACCGTCAGATATCCTGCCTTGGCAACCTATATCCACGAACAGGAAATTATAGTTAGCATCAACCAAAGCAAACAGGACAATGCTGAAAAATCCTTTATAATTGATAAATTCGCTGCCACTTCCTATGGGACACTGTAATGTAACATGTTTGCCATCAATGGCTCCAACACAATGTGGAAAGTCCCATTTAGTTTCAAACTCTTTCACCACTTCCATCCACTTTTCTTGAGTTTTTGGTATCTACAATAAAAAAACCTTTATTTAGTTGCTGAATATTATTATTATTTCTTTGAAGTATTAATTTCTCAACAAAATTTAATGTTCATTACGGAGAAACAATAATTAAACAATACTCACTAAACTTAAATATTTCTTTCTTTCTTTCAAAAAATCTTTGAAAGATTTTTTCGAAATCTTTCATAAATATTAGAAAACAGAGCGAGGTATATAAATAACTGTAATTATTGTTTTGTTGTTACAGTTGCCCATAGCTGCAAATACCCAGGACAACCTAGAAGAAGAAGAAGTAACAGCGAATGAAGAGATAGAGGATGTGGAAATACCAGCGGAAGAGAATTTCGAAGACAGTATGGACTCCGTAGCAAGTACAAACCGCCCCGGACCAGTTAGAACCAATGAAAATTCCCAAATAAGTACAAAGGCCTCAGCAGCTACAAAACGCGTACAACCACCAACACCCACTAGTTCTCAAAAAAAGAAACGTCAGAAAACTACAACAGATGAACGCCTCGACAAGGCTTTTGAGATATTAACGTCAACATCAAGCACGCCAATATTAGACGATAGTTACCACTTTGGTAACTTAATTGCCTCTAAGCTGCGACTTTATAATGATGATGTTCGATGTGCAATTCAAAGTGACATTTTAAATATTTTCCTTCGGGCGAACAGAGGTTATTATAATAACAGAGTAAGCGTTTTACCGGACCATGTACACTATACCAACCCACCTACTTCTCACACATACACTTCTCCGCACTCTTCTTTATCCAGCTCCTCCTCTCAGCCTCCATGGCAATCATCAAATCATTCGCAGTCTCAAAATCAATACCAATTTCAAGATCAATCGCAAAAATCAAATCAATCCACCCACACACATCAAGCCTCGAATGACTATGGCGAAGAATCTGGTATTCAAAGCCCAACAACATCGGCGTTTTTAATTAATACTCCTTCATATACATTGCCACTTGATGAAGCATTACAACAGTTGTAAAGTCGCTTGTAAATAAAAATAAATTCAACTTACCTGAATGTAGTCTTTCAATACTTCCACAATAGCCCCGCACACCTCTGGAACAATCTTACTGATGGTTTGCTTTGCGATTTTAAATAGATACTGAAGGCTGGAGTAGGAATCGCCAGTGGCCAAAAAGCGTAAAGTTAGAGCCAATCTTTCTTGAGCGGGAATTGCTTTTCGAAATGTAGTATCTTGTTTAGCAATTATTGGCTCAATCGATGACAACAAAAATTCAAAATCAGTAGGATGCATTCTAGTGAAGTTCTTGTACATGCCGCTAACAGCTTGGAACTTCAGGTCAGCCATTAAACTTGTTCCACTATATTGCTCCCTGCTGGCGTACAACTTTGACATCCACCAACGCGGTGGTTTGCGTCTTTTCTTCTCTTGCTGCAGAGCATAGTGAATAAAAATATACGCGGCTGCCGCTTGCTGAGGTCCATTCATTGCAGAGATGCTGAGAGAACTATTTTGTAGTTATCAACCTGAGATGCTTCCACCAAATAAGTCAAACTAGCAACACGTCCGCACGACGTATCCCTCCCGTTCGCGCAATTGATACACAGATACGCAGTGAATCTGGGCTGAAAAAAAAACTGACTCGTTGCAGCGTATCGTACCAAAATGAAACTATACGCTGATACGATACGTTGATACGATACGTGATTTGGCAACAAATGGATACCCGCCTTAAGCGTTGAGTGAAAAATATAAGAAGATACGCAACGCAATGTAAAATTTTGTGCCTTATGGAGATTCCCACGTACCCCCCACTATTCATTGAAATTGGTACTGTATTTAGGCGACGCCGTGTATAGACATTGAAGTATTCACTGCTCTTGTCCCCACCTCACCTCGAATCCACCCGAATCGGTTGTTTCGGACATTCTTACGGCAGTTGGTTTGTGAACAGTGATGCCAGACCTAGGGAATTATCCCTAGTTCTAGGGAGTTTTTTAAATAATTTTTTTGTCTAGCGAAATAGGGGGATTCTAGGGATATTTGATGGTTTTTGTAACACAATGCAATAAATTTAAAATACCGCCTCTAATAATAAGGAATTTTCTAAAAAAGAAGTATTTTTATTCTACTTGTATCAAAAATGAGTCTTCTCCTTTCTCGGGACTTCCCCGACTTCCCAACGCTACTGGCTGACTGGCTATCGGCATCGGCGGGGCATCACATAACATCGGTCATCGAACTCATCGCTTGATCTTGATCTAGCTAGATAAAATCGTTTTGTTTTCGTTTTCGTTTGTGTGTTACTGTTATCTTTATTTTTAAGTCCTATTTTCATTTTGCTAATTTAAAATAATGGATTCTGATTCAGAATTACCAGACGAAAGGTAAGTTTTTTTTTTAAAGAAATAAAATGCAACTTAATTGTATTTATACTATAGAGATCGACCATCGACGTCTGCAGGAGCAGGACGATGTGTAACGCCTGTTAAAAAACGGAAGATTCGGCATGAATTGGGAAAACAAAAATGTTATGACCAGAAATTCAAAAGGAAATGGTTAGAAAAACCTCAGTTTAAAGGATGGCTTAGAGAACATATTAGCAACGAACATCTTTGCCATTGTGCTCCATGTGATTGTGATTTACGATGTGGCAAATCTGAATTACAAAAACATTTAGCGACAGAAAAACACAAGAAAAATGTTGCTAAAATGGCAGGCGTTGTATCGATTGGTAAGTTCTTCCAAAAAAAGACAATACATTCAAAAAAAGTGTCTGAAGCAGAAATAGAACTGTCTGCTTTTTTTGCTCACCACAATGTGGCTCTTCAAGTCATAGAACACCTTGTGCCTGTACTAAAAGACTGTTTCCCCGATTCTGAAGTTTTAAAAGATATTAAATTGGGTAGAACTAAAACCACAAATATAATTAAAAACGTCATTGCGAAGAAGGAAACAGAAAAGTTATCAGCAATTCTTAAAAATAGACATTTCAGCATCTTAGTGGATGAAAGTACGGACATATCTGTAAACAAATTACTTTGTATTGGTGTAAAATATGTGAATGACAGTGGCGTAATATGTGACCATCAGTTGTTAGAGTTAATAACAATAAATGCCAAAAATTGCGACGCTGAACATTTGTATGAGGCTTTTAAAAGTTGCCTTGAATTAAAAGGCATTCCCTTAAAAAATATTATTGGTTTTGCTTCAGGCAATGTAAATGTGATGGTGGGTAAAAGTAATTCATTTTTTACAAGGTTGCAAGCAGACACAGAGGCATTTATTATGTTGCCATGCATTTGCCACTCTGGTGCTTTGGTAGCAAGTAATGCTTGTTCCAAATTACCTCGTACCCCAGAGGAATTTGTAAGAAGCATTGCAAGCTATTTTTCGTGCTCTGCAAAAAGAACTGAGAACTCTCAGAAATGCAAGAGTTCTTTCAGTTGCAACAGAAAAAAATGTTGAAACTATCTGCTACGAGATGGCTAAGTATGCAACATGCTGTTAACAGGGTTTTGGAATACTGGGATATGTTGTTTAACTTTTTCCAACTTGCAAAACTCGAAGATAACAGCAAATCTGTTGATTTTATTTTTACCGAGTTTAATAATAAATGCACAAAAGCAATATTATTGTTTCTAAAATACTTTTTAAATCTTTTTATTACTTTTAATGGGTTATTTCAGGGTAAAAAACTATTAATTCACGAATTTTCTAAACACTCAAAAAAATTATTTAAAAAAACCATTGCACATTTTATAATTCCGGAGCATTTAAACGATTATAAGATAAACTGTAAAAATCCCAGAAATTTTCTGCCTTTGGAAAACATTGATCTCGGATTAGAATGTAAGAATTTTCTACTTGAATTACCGGATGATGTTCAAACTTCCATCAGAAAATCATGCTTAGAATTTATGATAACTGCAGCAACGGATATGCAGATTCGATTCCCCCTGACCGATCCATTTTTTGATGCGTTGGAATTCTTAAACCCCCATATTGCATCGACCCTTACAAAACCTAAAGATCTAACATCATTTAAGATTGTTTGGAGCAAATTTATTTTCATTAATGACATCGATGGGAATGCCATCGACTCTGAGTGGAAAAATATTTCAGATGACATCCAAAAAGAAAGTCTATTACAATTAAGTGTCGAAGAATTTTGGGAAAAATTAAGAAAATTTAAAGATTTTAATGATGAACCCGAATATAGTAATATAGTTAAATTAGCTAGATTATGCATGGATTTGCCTCATAGCAATGCCGAAATTGAAAGGGTTTTTTCTGTAGTGACAGATGTTAAAACAAAAAAAAGAAATAAGTTGGGAAGCGAGGCTTTAAATGCCGTTTCAGTTATAAGATTTTCGACCAATAATTGTTGCCAAGACTTTGAAGTTACAAACGATCATTTAAAGTTAATGTCCTCGAAAATCGTGTATGGAACTGAATGATTTTTTTTTCATTTTGCGCCACTGTTTATTAACCTATTTTTTTTTTCTAAAAACTTTGATTTTTTTATTTTAATATAGAACAAAATATATTTTTTAGACTGTTCTTTGCATTATTAGTGTTTCTTACATTTACTTTTTATTACATTTTTAAATCACACTATGTTATTTTAATTTATCTTTGAAATTACCACAATTTTTTTAAAAGGATCGGGGAATTCTAGTGATATTTCGTTATTATCAGTCTAGGGAATTCTGGGGACAAATTCGGTTTAGGTCTGGGGATTCTCAATTTTCCCATCTGGCAACACTGTTTGTGAAATTTATTTCCAAAGTTTATTTCTTTTAGAAGCGGGCAGTTTTTTTCGTTCAATACATAAAATATTCACAAATTTATATATCGTTCGATAGAAATAAATATAAAACAAAGCTAGGAATGGGAAAATATAAGTACACGCATACATAAAAATATTCAATTTTGATAATGTACATAAAGTATATTTCACAATATTTCCTTGACTAGGTATCCGGTCTTAAGGATTTTATTATAAAATTCTATAAGTCCCTTTTTGTACAGATCCGTAGTCGGTAAAATTTGGATACTAAACTAAATAATGTTTTACCAGTCAAACATTCCAGATGTAAAATAATTATTTCATCAGGCATTGTTATCGGATTAAGGTTAAAACGACATATGTTGCAATGAAGTATGCATGAAAATTGAAAGAGAGAACGTCACACAGACTAATATTTTTTCAAGTGTTGAATATTAATATAAAAATTATGGTATGTTATATTTTTTTTGTGGAATTTGTTATTTATTGATTTTATTTAATAATTATTGAAAGATTCCCGGTAGTAAGGGTTGACAATTAATTTGGTTAAATTAAACTTTGTAAAAACAAACGATACCTCTTATTAGTTTTCCAATATCCTAACTTTTCTATGTTTTTGTCTTTTGAAATTTTTCAGATTCCCATCTGAAGGATCTGTAAATCATCATTTTCATCAAAATGTCCAAAAAATTTTTTATGATCTGTACAAATCTGAGAATAATTTAAATATGGATTCAAATGCAAACATATATTTTCTTTAAATCCTTTTCAACTTTGAAATTTTCAAAGCAAATAAAAATTGTTTCAACAATAAACTAAACACTTTAAAGTACGGAATAGAAGGTTTTTTCAGAAACTTGGCTGATTCCGATTTAGAAAAGTCCTTGTTAATTATGAATAAATAATATTGGTCATTTAAATCATCTTCTTGAATTAAATATTTGCGACAACTAGAACACTCCGAAAGCTTCAGCATTTTATGAGCAACAAAGGCAGCAACATATGCTTCTGTTGTGTTTTCTAAAGAAATCGGTCTAGCTTCTTCTTCCACTATGGGCTCTAATTGTTCATATTCTTTCTATGTTGACGGTTCTGCAAAATCTGTAGTTGTGGCAATATCTATTACACTAATTTGATCTGAGCTGCTATGCAATTCTTCAGCATGTTCTTCGTCATTAGAAATATTTAAAAATTCTCCATAATCGGTGTCACAATTTCCAGTATCAACTGCAATTTGCAAGCGAATATTTGCATAATGTTGTAGAGCAATTCTGAATTGACGCACACTTGGCATCGGATTGTATCCTCCTCTTGTTCGAATTACGGAGAAAAAATTTTCAAGTGCGTCTTGATTTAAAAATGATATAATTAAATATTTAATTGAATAGTTAACTTTCAAATCCTCCCATAACAATAAAGTTGATGTAATAGACAACTGAAATCCTTCAATACAATAAATATTATTTCTTAATTTTTGGTTTTCGTAAACTTTTATGGATCTAAATAAATTAAGACCCTCTCGTAACATTTTTTCGGCATTTAAATTAAATACTGATAGAGGTCTCCTATTACTCTTACAATCACCTAGATACCGACTGTTGAACGTATCAAAAATTTCATCAATTTTGCTTACAAAATCTGCAGTATTCGATGCTGTTGTTGTAACCAATTGTTTGGTATCTATCAAGGTCTTTATCGCTGCCGAAACGGAGTGAGAAAATATTCGGGCAGCATATAATACCCTCATTTTTTGAAAACTGTTAGGCCGAATATGTTTTTCTGTAAGCTTAATTAAAGCTCGAGTTGTACTTTTTTTATCAATACCATATGCTTCGCTAATATCTCTCCATGGAATTGGGTTACCTTTGTCACCATATATAAAATTTAGTTTCTCGTTCATCAAATTATTCCTCAGACTTTCAACAGGTGTGGACAATCATAAATAATATATACTTTTGATCCATCAAAATCGAGAGTTGGGATTATTAATGGTGGCCCCTAATAGAGACACAGCTTTACGATTATTGGATCCTTGATCACACACAATTGCCTTGGGGTTGAGACTACAATCTTTTAAGGTTTTCAAAACATCTAAAATTAATTGTTTCAATATTTCTCCCTTAACAGGACCTGCAGATGTTACTTAGGAAAGGGGAAGCCTCCAGTAGTGTAAAATACCACGTATATAAAACATTAGTGCTGTATTAGCAGGTACACCTCTTCTTCCAAGATGACCGAGATCCTCATATCCTTCTGCAAAATCTTGTTTTATATTATAATCTACCTCTTTTTTGAGAGTAATCTCATCTACCAATACTGAACATATTTTTTCGTTGTCATCCAGTACATTAGCTTTTGTTTTTAATTTTTCAATTATTGACGATTTAATTAATTAATAATAAAGTGTAGCTTGTCGCGCATGAATTTGTACAAAGGAGGGGATTTATAATTTAGTGATAACGCCAACTGTTTCTCCGCTTTCGTACATTTTGACCTGGTTTTATGATAAATTTTCACCAAAATAAAAGTTCTCACAGCAGAACTTTTGTGTTTCAAAAGATTCTCTAAAATGTTGAGGAACGCTAATTTGGATTTATTTTTAATCCGGTTTACACGATAAGTTTTGGCCCCTCAATTTTTTATTTAAAACATCTACTTTATATGATAGAGACTTAATTGTCTGCTGGAGAAGGCATGTTGATAACTCTCTCGCTAAGACTCGATGCAGGAGAACTTACTGTTAATGGAGAAATTCCTAGTTTAACAGGAGAGGATGGATAGCTTGTTTTGATATTTTTTTCGTATGTTTTCGTAGAAGGTAGAACTACCAATTCTTCGGAAGATGTATCTGAAGTACAATAAAAAATGAATTAGTTCAAATATGTCGAAATCTCCAAAAAAGTTTAAACCAACCAGATAATATGTCCTCAGTTTCAAGATATTTCCCAGATTTATATATCTTTTCATTTTGTAACATCCTAGTTTTCAATAGTCTAGCGTTGGTTTCTATAAAAAATAGGTGTAGGTATGTTAAGAATATCAAAGTGTAATTTAATGAGCTCACCATCTAAGTCTGAAAAACGTCTTTTACAAACACCACTTGTTGAAGCTTTATCTATATTTTCGATATGGCTTTCTACAACAGAATTAACATTTATTTAATATTTATTTTCTTGTAATTAGATGCCTGATTGTAATTCTTGATTTATGCTGCTCTGATATTTTCATATTGCACAATAAAATACTTTGTGAAATAGTTTAAAACTACATACATAAAAACCGTATCAACCATGTATATGATCTATTTGTTTTAAATATTTTTAAATTTTCCATAAATAAAAATAATGGTGCACATTACAAAGTATGGACATTAAAATCAGTCATAAGAAATGTACTATATTCGAATAAACCTTGAAATTATAAAAAAACATACCTACCTTTACAATAACTTTTTGGTACAGCATTTTTCCTTAGAATCTCTGGTTTTTGTTGTACAATAATAAAGTCGGAACTAAAATGTTTTTCACATAAAACTTTATTTGCTAACTCGTCCTTTTGCAAATTCCAAATAGTTATATTGCCACAATTTTTTTTCCACTCATTAAGAATGTTTTCATTTTTAGTCAGAAATTTAAAGAAACTTAAATGTTTATCTTATTTTGAATTTTGTTCACATTCATGAAAACAGCAAATATGGCTTTTGGGGTTCATATTTAAAGATATGTTTCACTACGTAACACACAACAAAGTCTTTTAATGCCTAGATTAACTACACACTTCTTGGTTAATGAACAATAATCGTTTGTACAAACAAAACACTTGAGAGAGAGACAAGAGCTAGAAATTCCGTTTGCCGTTCTTAACTCTACTACGGTCAGTAGACAACTGCTAATTCCTAGAGAAAGTGGCGATGGTGGCGACATCTCTCCGCCAACAACATTTTGCGGCACAAAATCATTTACGAGGTTGTGTCTCTTCTTATATTTTTCACTTAACGATATAAGGATGAAACTCTAAACGCAAAAATGTAATTTTGGTCAATCAATGATTTTATATAGGATAAATAATAACTAGTCATTGGCATCTAAAAACTTTGCTTTAAAATACGTGAAAACTTGTTATTTGATTAAAATAAAGTGTTAAAAAGGTAACTCAAGCAAAGTTTGAAAGCAAATGTAAGAAACAAGAAAATAAATACTTAATATGCACAACTTCTTACGAAATCACTTATACTCGATAGTCGAAATTCTGTAAAGTGACTCATCGCTCTTACTGTCCATAAAATCAGTTGCAGAAGCGAACTTCATGAGCGCATCATTTTTGAAGGGTTCTTAATAGTCCTAAATAAAAAATAAATAGAAAATGTTCTTGTACGCTCTGGCGTTTAAATTTGAGAGAACAGAAATACGAAATTATTATGGTAGGTATCATTATGTATATACAGGGTATTACCAAGAATAATACACATTTTTAAGGATGAGCTATAATAAGATGTATATAAGATAGTCGAAATTCTGTAAAGTGACGTCATCGGTTATCTACCGATTTAAAGTGAACTCCATGAGCGTATCATAGTTTAAGGGTGCGAATACTGAAGTATCTGGAATTTCAATTTTTAACATTTGAAATAATAACTTATCACAAGTTGTTCATAAGTAAGTTAAAACAAAATAAAAAAATGTTTAAAAGTCAATTCCAACTTACTACTACTAAAACTAAAAAAAAGTTGTTTGTCAAGACCAAAATAAATTACCAATAAGTATAGGTATGTTGCGAGGTCACTTGTAAAATGTCTGACTAACTGGAAGCGGTATCACTCCCTGACGACTCCTCAGAATCATCGCTTTCTCCTCCTATATCGATAATGAGTGGTTCCGTCATTACTTCTACACGTATGTCTAAATCCCAAAACTTTATTTCTTCTTTTAATACGTGTTGAATACATTTACGCCAACTCTCAGCAGTAACGGTATGCAGCGCCTCGTCAAACAGTTTCTCAACGTCAGCCATTTTGAATGTACTGTTTTTTCTCGCAACATAATTTTTCACTTGGGCCCAATACAGCTCGATGGGGTTCAACTCACAGTGGTAGGGAGGAAGTCTGACAACTGAGACGTTGAAATCTTTCGCCATTTCATCGACAACGTACTTAATATAACTGCTTTTATGTTTCCGTACGAGAGATAATAATTACAGTTTTCACCTCGTTCTCTTGTCAAAGATCCGTCCCGCGATTTCTTTAGAATATTGTATATAGTACTCTCAGAAACTTTAGTTAAATAACTGCACTTAATCACAGCGTCACTAACACCCAACTGTTTGTCCATGGCACGCAGTCCTTCGTACACATTTAATATGAGAACTTTTTCTTCCCATTAAATTGTTACGACGCCGTTTTTTATCGCCAACACCGCTACACTCCGCCATTATTGTCACTAAATATACCGATATAAATATTACAATAAATACCAATAATAACCGATTTATCACACAAAACCACAACACAAATACTGATGTTACGCTCATGAAGAGAATAAACACCTCACATAACTGTTTACTATCACTGTCTCATTCGCGTAGCTCGATCTATCTATCTCGTTCTCAAAGCCGGAACATTGAGCGACTCTCCAACATTGTCAAATCGGCGAGTTTTTCACAACAAACTTTGCGTTCAAGAAATATACATAAACACTTTATTTCACATTTCAAGTAAACTAATTATTATTAGTCTGCTTGAAATTTGAAATAAATATATTAAATTGGTATTGACTTAATTACATTGCATCTTTTGTACCTGAAATATTGACACAATGGATTTGAAGTGTATTTATAAAATACAGCATTTCTCTCTAGAATACATATGGCAACTGCGCTTTAACCAAAGTGTTGATTAGATAGCTCTGACTCACTTTACACAATTTCGACTATCGAGTATAACAAGTTAGTACATACACGTCTGTCTCCCAAGACAATTACTCTGTGACCTGTGACTGAATTAGTAAAAAAGGAGTGGGGTCGAAGCTTCAAACAACTACACAGAGGGAGGTAGATGTGTGGCCATATTTAACCCTTCTGCTATAAATTGTAATTTTACGAGGCAATTGTTAATAATGGAGTTTTTAACTTACAGGCCAATCGCTGCTAATCGAATAATAAATAGCCAATGATTGGATGGTTTACCCTAATTAAAAGATATATATTTTTAGATGTTACCAAATACTTGAAAAGAACATAACAATTAATACTACCTCAAGTTGATTAATATTTGTCCGCTTATATTAATGTTACTAGATTTACCATCGAATATATTTTAATCGAAGACTGCATTTCAGATAATTAAAAATATCTAATGGTTTGCATTCTCACAAGCTTCGCAACAGCTAAGAAAGAAGATATTTGCCAGATTGTCGACTAGGAATACAACTGTTCCATCGGATAAGATTTGAAAATATTCTTGTCAAGCCAATAAATTGAAGAAATAAAATGAAGAGCTTACATATTGTTACGAAACAGCACACTGGTATAGTCCCTAAAACCGACCCTGTCTAAGCCAGGTATAATAGTTAAAATTATGGCGGATACGCAGTTATAAAAAACTGTTTACGATTGAGACTATCTTATCTAGAACTGGTCTTTGTGACCAGAGTTATCTAGAAAAGGCCAGAAAAATTATTTGTGTGTATAAGCCGCAGCCCGGAATTCTCTATAACAAAAGGCACTCAAGGCATATTGGGCTCAATGGGACTCTCTTGTCCTGGAAGAAGGGCTGTTAAAAAGAGTCCTTGAAAACGATGATGGTTCTGTGATGAGGAGACAGCTAGTTATCCAGAGATCGAGAGTAGCTGAGGTACTGAAGAAGTTACACGACAGTCCATCGGGAGGTCATCTGGGAGTGAAGAAAACCCTTCAGCGAGTCCATGAAACGTTTTATTGGATGAACAGCTCCGACGATGTGAAGGACTGGTGTAAGAAATGTACGACTTGTGCTACGAGTAATGGACCACATCGCAAGAGAAAGGCACCCATGAAACAGTACAATGTTGGAAGTCCTTTCGAAAGGCCAAGAGGCCACAACTGTCGCGGATGTATTGGTGAAAGAATTCATCAGCCGATATGGAGTGCCCATGGAAGTCCACAGTGACCAGGGAAGAAATTTCGAAAGCCATCTATTCCAGGAGATTTGCGACAAGCTGGGAATGAAGAAGACCAGAATTACAGCATTACATCCACAATCAGATGGAATGGTCGAGAGAATGAACAGGACTATTGGAAAATACCTGTCCAAAGTAGTATCCAGCCATCAGAGAGATTGGGACCAGTATCTCTCCCTATTCGCATTGGCTTATCGAACTGCCGTCAATGAGTCCACGGGTGAAACACCTGCGAAAATCCTGTTTGGACGTGAAATGAGGCTTCCTTGTGACCTGGAATTTGGCTGTCGGCCTGGAGAAGATGTAGCAGGCGAAGACTACGTGATCCAATTGAGAAGAAGGCTGGACGATATTCATGAATTAGTTCGAACCAATCTTCAAGTTGCCAGCGACAGAATGAAAAGTCGGTACGACACGCAGGCCACAGAAGGCGGTTTTAAAGAAGGGGACAAAGTATGGTTACACAACCCGACGAGGAGAAAAGGATTTTCTCCAAAATTACAAAAATCCTGGGAAGGTCCATACTTAATCAAGAAAAGGATCAATGATGCTATATATCGCATAAGCAAGAACCCCAACGGAAAACCAAAAGTAGTTCACCAAAACCGACTAGCGCCATTCGAAGGAGACCATGACATAGAGGAAGGAGTAAACCTTATTCGAGATGTGTCTGACCCCACCTTCGATGAATTCATGGGCGCGTATGGACGTACCGGGAAAGCTAGATATGGAGTCACTTCGGAACAACAACAAGATTTGTTCACTCTCCCGGAAGATTATTCACTGGCATACAACATCCCCGCCCGTATCAAGAACGCACGAGGGTTGGCAACCGTCTTTCGAAAGAAGTTCGGGCAATTAGAAAAACTTGAAGACCAGATTCCAGTCCCTGGCAAGACACTGAAACTGAAACATAATTCGCGGTACGTCTTCTACGTGGTAACTAAAAATGAATTCCGAGATCGATCTACCTACCGCGAAGTGTGGGAAGCACTTCGAAACCTCCGAGACCATGTGTTGGAATCCAACGTGAAGAAACTGGCTATGCCTAAGATAGCGAGTAACCAGTTGGATTGGCGAATCATCAGGAACATGGTAGAGATTATCTTTCAAGATACCGGTATCCAGATATTAATTTGCAGCTACAACCCCCGTTATCAGTATCCGATGAAGACGGTGCCCTGCTATTTCCATAAGATCGGAAAGTGTAGAAATGGGGCCAGTTGCCGATGCAAACATCCAGTCTCGGCTACACAAAAGTTCCAGGAGGAACTTCCATTTAAGGAGGGGGTAATGTTACGAAACAGCACACTGGTATAGTCTCTAAAACCGACCCTGTCTAAGCCAGGTATAATAGTTAAAATTATGGCGGATACGCAGTTATAAAAAACTGTTTACGATTGAGACTATAAGGCCAGAAAAATTATTTGTGTGTATAAGCCGCAGCCCGGAATTCTCTAGTACAAAAGGCACTAGTATATAAGGGGACTGATCAGGAAGAGTTAGGCAGTTTATAATTTGACATCGTGAGTTGAACAGTAAATAAGTGCATATAAATTAAGTGATTATATAAATTAGTTTAAGTGAATGTACTGAGTATATATAAATTAAGTAAGTGAACCTACCGTGTGTTTAAAATTTATCCCACCCGGTTATTGTTTAAATAAATAACAAAAACATTACAATATTTTACACCACCCAATGGATACTTTTGGACCCACTTTTCGTAGATGTTTAGTATTCTATAAATAACCATTGGAGAAAACAAAGTTTGCACACTATGACCAATAAAGCTTTAGAAATTTCCATCGTTCTTTCCACCTTTATTACAGGCGCATACCGTTCGAAATATTCGTTTCGTGGTATATTATTACTGACACACTACTGTCAAATACTAGGAATCAGTCAAAGAAACACATATTATGCATCAACTTTGTTGTATCGCCTTCAAAGTTGGCCTTTTCCAAAATACTCACACTAATAATTATTGTATTCAAAACCTTTTTGAATGCATTTTCAGGATTCGACTTTAGTATTTGCTGAAAATTTTATTTTATGTCTATCGACAAAAAATGGGTGCCACAAAGTGATAATTTGAGTTTGAAACCAGGAATATGCGCTGGGTTTTCAAGAAGACTTTTTGAGTTCTTGGCAAGAAATTCGTTTACAATGATAGCCTTATGAGTTGATCCCTTATTGTATTATTGAAATACGCATTTAAATGGTACGAATCGATTCATGAAACACATAAATTGCGGTGGCTATCTCTATTAAACTCAAACGAAGATTTTTCGGCATAATTTACTTTACTTCAGTTGAAGGCAGTGATGACTAGCCAAAGCGGGGCAAACCTTTCACCACATCTAGATCGTTTTCTTAATAATCTGTGCCACCATTTAAAACATGTTCAGATCTGAGTCGCTTTACCGTAATGTTACATTTCTAACGTTTCTGCTAAATAATTCGGAATACCAAATTTCATTTATAATGCCAACTTCAAGACAAATATTCGATTGTGAAAATCACAAATCACATTTCAGAACTGACAAAATGAAGCAATGTGAACAGATTAAATGACAGATGACGATCTAACTCTTCCGTGAGTATTAAAGACAATTTATTGTGCCAACTTAAATAGATTGTACGAAATATAAAAGTTCTTGACCGCTTGATATAGTTGAATACGACTCAAATACCACTCTACAAAATGAGTATGAATTGTATAATCCTCGTTAGTTCATCTGTCTTAGCGTTTATCGAAGTACTTTAAAAATTTCAGCCACCTTATTCTCCACCAACCTCTCTCAAAAAGCCCGAATAACGTTGTTTCAATTGAGAAACGGTTTTTAAACATTTCCTCAATTTTTTAAACTTAACTATTATACAGCAGTAGAAGCAAAAGTAGTCTTGGAAATAAAGACAGAGTTATGGTGACTGAGTAGCACCATAATGACTTTTCGTTACTTTATTATACATATTTCAATGTATTTGGAGTGAGTATATCGATATATACCAAACAAATTAGCAGATTTAGATGAGAATAAGTGAAGTGTGAGTAATGAACTATTAAGTCAGAAATATTCGGACAAAAACAATGTCAGCCTTTCAATTGACATTATTTGAATATTACGAGACATGATTGCTATATACTTATTTTATAAACAGTAGGTACTAATGTATTAAAAAAATGTGACAAAATAAGTAATATTTGCTTTCATTATTGTCTAATCCACGGGATTGTGATTGTGATATTATGCCAAGAATGCGGAAACAGACCATAGACATACTCGTTAACCAAACCCTTAAGACATCGAAACTATTTAAGAAGGTTAAACTCTGCGCTTGGGTATTTAAATGATCGTATAGCCAATAAGCAGGGCCGTGTCAAGCTATGTCGGCGCCTGTGTGCAAAGTTTATTCTTATGTCCTTATTTTAACGTGATATTTAGCTGACCATACAAAAATATATATTATGTAGATAATGCCTACACCTACATAAAATTAAGCCTGTATAGTGATAGAACTGAACAGTTAATACAAAAATAAGAATTAATAAGTTCCTTCCTTACGTACTCTTCGTCAAAACTTCTGTTTAGTCTGAACGACTGAAGAACAATTTTCGATATAAAAATTTTTATTATTGTGAAGCATCAATGTTTTTCGAAATTTATTTGGGAATGAGCTGAGGGTGATAATTGTTCGACTACTTAGATAGATAGATGGTTGGTAGGGAAAGAGGATACAGAGTTTACGAGCTTAAGTCAATATCTAATTAGAATGGATGGAATGAGTGCTGGGACATTGTCGCTAAACATCGATGTTTATCATATAAAGCAAACATCGATGCCTTAAAAACATCGGCCGTAAAATGTTCTCTTCACGTCGATGTTAAAAAATAAACAATAATATCCATGTAAAATCGTTTTTCGTAAAATTAATAATTAGATAAAATCATACAGATAGTTTAATTTCGATATAAATATTATATTTATAATAATTGTGATAAAATTAATTCAAGTTCCAAAATGGATTTTAAGAAAAGTAACTTAGTAAGTCACTTCCCTTACAAGCTATTTCGTTTTTCGGCCATATTTTCGCCTGCTTTAGAAAAGAGACGTTCAGATGGAACGGAAGTAGCTAAAACAGTGGTGCTAAATTCGGATACATCGAACATCGATAGGTAAACATCGATGTTTGTCAAATCTAACATCGATGGCAAAAACCTCGAACATCGATGGCTAAACTTCAATGTTTCTAAAACATCGATATACATCGCCCAGCTCCATATGGAATACTAAATTTAGATACAATATAGACAACTAAGATTGCATAAAAAACGGTGATTTCAACTATCAGTGAATTTTCACACTCTGACTTCCATGCGTATCATATTTGAGAACAATAAATTTATTGTCCAACCCACGTAGCTGGAGAACTTCAATTTTTCGTGTGTATCTTCAAGATAAATGTACAATATTTACAGTTTCTACAGAATAATTTACTGGGGATAGTTTGTATTAATTCTATTTTAGTTACAAATAAAGTTAAATAGAATATTATTCATAAAACTAGGATTACAATCCATTAAAGAGTAATTTGTCAAATTACAGTTAATAAAAATAGATGGATATGAACAATTAATGAACCTATCACTACGTAAAAAATATGGGTGCTAACAGTATCGCGATGCTTTTGATTGTCCAATAAGTAAAATGAATATGCAAATTGTTAGCAATTTAAGTTTTTTTTAATTATGTAAGTACAGGTTATGGGGTTATGGTCAATAAAACAACGAAAATCTATCATTTTTTCAGCCAACGTTTCGACCTTTATTGGGTAATCTTTTAGGCATTTTTTTAAATTATGTTTATCACATACGATCATATTTATTTTTTTCAATTTCTCTTCTGACATGTTTTTATTGTTTTTGACATGAATTTTTATCTTCTTTTATAAAATAACTATAATGGATTAAGCGATTAAGGTACGAACTAAAGTATGAGACGAAATAATATTGCAAGAACTTTCAAACATACACCGTATATTCAATAGGTCTGCACATTTTACAACTAGTACGAAAGACAAGTCCAAACTTGTCTGACAGCGACAGCACAAAAGAGAGAACTCGGACCCCTAAGGCATTTTTGCCATGAATGAATATCTTTTGTTAGTATTATGTTTAGCAGAATTCCACTTTTAAAAGCAGCGGCGGGTTATTGACGAGGTTTTTTACTACCTATACCGTTGTGATTTATGTAGGTATATAAAAAAACTCAGCCAACACATTGAAAGGTGACCATATACTATTTGTAGAATAGTATATTTTAACAAATAGAATTGATAAGTATTGTCTTATTATTTATCAGTGAATTATGTTCATAAATTATTCAATCCTTCTTATATAATACATTTTTGTAGTTGAATACAGGTCTACTAAAATTATAAAAATATACAGAATCACACATTTAAAAAACGTTATTAGAAAGAAAACGTTTTTGTTTATGGTGCGCTGTTTTCATTTCTATTCTTCATGCGTCATTGGCACATTAAATAAAACAAAGCTACTCATTTATACATAAGGCAAAATGTAATTGAATAACTCCTAGATGCAGCAAGAAAAAATATTCCGCCTTGCGATGACGACGAAGTGAGGAGACACATTAGCCAGCGCTTGCGCAAGCTGGAGATAGAGAAGGTGGACGACTAATAGGGCGAAAGAAAAATTGGATGAAAAATGTTGAATTCTTTTAGTTTTTTTTCAAATTTTTTCAATTACACTGAAACGCCAGAAGTAATTAGAATTAGAAGTACTTTTATTTTTATGCCAATATTCTTAGTATACCTAATTTGAATTTTGTAAAATTAAAATTTTTTTAAATAGATGTTTAATTTAAATTTGGGATTTTATTTTTACTATTTCTATAACTTTCTAAAATGGTGCCTAGTTGGTTCTACAACTTTTCTTGTAATATTTCTGAGTAAATATTTAAAACACATGTATTTTTTACAGTTATTAGTAGGATGGTTTCAAAATAGCAATACAATATTTCAGCCGATTTTTACAACATTTACAAACTAATGTAGGACCTATATGTGTATTCTTATATTACGCCAATATAGTATTACCAAGTTTTAGTCAATGTTGGACTACTTGGTACAACATATAATAGCTAATGTAGGGCCTATATGTGTATTCCAATATAGGACACCAAGCTTCTGCCGATGTTGGGTAACTTGAGAAAATAGGTTCAGAAAATATGTTGAGTATTTCCAATAGTTGTTACATTACTTCATACCTTTACAAAATTATAAAATAACTTAGATAAACCAAAATTTTATATATACCTACTGTGGCTATACTGCAGTGGAATAGGGTGTATCACTGTGTGTATAAAATAACAAAAAACTATCAAAATCCAGCAAAAATGTTCCGAATCTAACATAATCCGTATATGGCCGTTGACACTTTAAGAATACAGTAATGTGAAAATTTACCTGTATTTATGTTTGATTTATAGGAAATAGGGTAAGTCCGGGAGATATGCCGATTTTTCATATCGACATTGATTAATGCTTCCAAATTAACATGTCATAATCAAAAAATGCGTCGTTAGATTCAACATTTATTTATCAAAACAGAAACATAAGTTTTATTCCGCAATAAACATGTGACAAATATTAAAAAAATTTTTTCAAAACTCTGCAAATCGGCATCTTTACCTAACCCTGCGGGAGAGACGCCGTCAGGTTAAGGTAGAGATGCCACTAAATTATACGCCTCTTATTAAGCACTTTAACACAGATTTCGCACATATTTGGATACTTGGTACATCCCCCATGCACCCACTGCTGGCAATGAATACATTGAATCCAATCTTCATATTTAGTTGTCTTCGTCACATCCAGTGCAGGTTGCGTCATCATGATTTTCCAAATCTGAACTGCTATCATGAAGAGACAAACTTGAATCTTCGTCACTGGACTTCTCTACCTGCAGTTTTAGGGTCTTCTGCTTTCCTTTTGGCACCTTGATAAAATGCTGCCCTCAACGACTTAAAAAAGGATCTATCGAGAGGTCGGAGATAGTGGGTAGTATGTGGGGGAAGGCAAAGCGGGATTATGTCATTCTCATCAGCATATGTCAGAGCTTCCACTGAGCTTTAATGAGATCCGTGGCCATCAAGAATTAGGAGCACTTTTCCCGCAATTTTTCTTGGGACGAAATTAAAAAACTTGAGCCATTCGAGAAAAGTCTCTGTGTTGATGACTTTTGATTCATGTACACAATAGATCCGGGTGGAATTCCATCCTCGAATTCTGGTTTCTTATTTTTACCTTTGAGAATGCACGCAGGCGGCAAGAAAGTTCCGCGTTGCAACAGCTTATAACTGTTATTGTTTCGCCCCGTTCCGCAGCCGTCAAAGTAGACACAACTTTAGAGCCTTTTTGGCAATGCCTTCGCCTGGGCGGTTGTTTAGCTGGAGCCCCGTCTCGTCCATGTTGTAAACACAAGCGGGTTTGTCGAACAACTGGTGTTCCTCCATTGTAGAAGCCAGCAGTTCAAAGTGGTTTGTCACTATATTTTTAGCCACGCTGAACCTTCTACTGCGGGATAAGGCTTCAGCTTTTCTTATGGCCAGTTCAGAATATCTTCGTAAAAAGGACGTAAGCGGATCAACTGCTCGGCCAGGTGAAAAGCCATGCGCCTAGCTTCAGTTCTCGTTGGTGTAAATCATCTTGCTTGCAGTTTATTTATGCGAACAACCATTTTTATTTCAGCTTCTTCACCAAGTAAACTGTCAGGTCCCATTCGTTCTTTTTTGGAATTGCCGGATGTAACTCTGCGTTTTAAAGTTCTTGGTGGAATGCTAAACACCCTAGTTTCATTTACATCCATTCTTTCTGCCACGCTTCTTATAGTCGCTCGCAAACTTTCTTCGCTCCATCTACCCCTATTGTGGCACCTTATTTCGTATTTGCTTGGCATTGCTGCAATTAAATAGTTTTAAATTAGCAAGGCATCTCACCTATACTTAAATCGGCATCTATCCCGATTTTCCGGGAGAGATGCCGACAGCCGTATCACAGTTGAAATTGATGCAAATAGTGCACGAATACAAACACGTATAACCTCTTTACATGCTGTTTCACCACGAGCATTTAAAATTTTCACCAAGGCAATAATTAGGTATATAAGGTCTATTTACTTTATGCGAAATGCTTCAAGATTGCGCAATAGCGACGACCGGCTGTGACAAGCGTTGGTACATGACTGCCGTAGATCGCGGCTTCGGCCTTGTAGGCGAGTACAGTCCAAGATATAAGCAATCGGCATCTCTACCGAACTTACCCTACACTTAACAGCACTTTTTTACAAAATTAAAACTCAGCGATTACGGTATTATTTCTTCAGTGTAGTAAAATATAGGCTAGTTGCTTTTCTACCATAAATTAGTTTCTCTAGTGTCCGTACATTTAAAATAAATCCACACCGAATACAAAATCGAAATTTATCAGAGCTGGAATCCCCTGGTGGCCGTCACCCTGAGGGGAGGGGGGAGAAAAATCAGAGTTAAATTGCTCTGCAACTCAATCAGAATCAGTCTACCATTAGTAGAGCTTTAAGTCGATACAGGGAAACAGGACAGCATACGAGAACACCAGTCCCAGGACGTCCAAGGGCTACCACCCTTCTACAGGACCGTTTCCTTCGATTAGTAACACTTAGAACAATAACTATAACCGGACCATATTTACAAAATTAGCCGATCACGTTCATGTAAGTCCCGAAGTAAGAAGAGGGTATCGTGAAAGTAATCTGACTCCCCATCAAGCAAGCCGCAACAGCACCGTTACTAACTGCAAATCATAGGAGAGAAAGGCTACGGTTTGCTCGAGATCATGTAAATTGGGCAAAAGACGATTAGGCAGAGTTCTCTTCTCTGATGAATCCAGGTTTTCTTTGTTCAATATTGATCGACGAGTAAGAGTATATAGACGCGAAGAAGGGCGATATGCCCAGTGTAACATTCTTCCTAGAGTGAACTATGGAGGCGGATCAGTAATGGTGTGTGGAAGAATTTCTTTGGGTGCACGTCCGGAGTTGGTATTTTTTCAAAGTAGAGCTCTCACTGCTCGAAGGTATAAAGAGTCAGTTTTAGAACCCCACGTTATGCCATATGTCCCTTTTATTGGAGAAAATTTTCTGTCTATGCAGAATAATGCACGGCCCTATATTGCTATAATTATACAGGAGTATTTAGAAGAAGTAGGAATTGATACCATGGCATGGCCAGCTAAACGCCCTGATCTCAACACATGTGGGATAATATGGGCAGAAGGCAGAATAATTTCAACCTGTCCAAATCCTCTGAATAACCTGGATGGCCTTAGCTTTACTCCGCTTGATAGATGAGAGACAAAACTACAAAATACACTACTCCAAGAATTTAACGCACCACCAAAAAATAACCAAAAGTTTAAAGTAAATTTTTGTCTAAACTGCTTGTCGGATTTGAATGAATTTTTTTTTGAATGACAGGTTGACACTTCCAGAGAGTTAGTGTACTACTATATTTGCATACAAACTTATTTTTGTAAAAATACGGGGTGTTGCAATGACAACCTGATTTTTTCATAAAATTTGTAACACCTTGTGGAGTTCAACAGTAACAATATCAACTTATAATTAAAATCAAACTGTAGCTTTATTTTTTTGTAACATTTTGTTTTTTGATTTACTCTATTATCTTGGCCACAACAAGAGAAAATCAATTTTATAGCATAACATGTTTTTTATTAAAATTTATTATTCAACTTTAACAACGAAAAACAAAGAAACAAAACGTAAACAAAAGTCAGTAGCGAGTATTTCCGCCTCTGGCAGAAATAACTGCTTGGCACCGACGGCCCATACTTAAAATAAGCGACCTTATATCATTTTGGTCAATTTCTTCCCATATTTCAATCAGTCGCCTCCCCACGTCTTCCAAGGTGTTCAAGTTCCGTTCCTCTCGTAACCTCCTCCCAAGAGTTTCCCAAAGATTCTCTATGGGATTTAAATCAGGGCTTCTAGCTGACCATGCCATGATATCGATGCCAACTTCCTCTAGATAATTCCTCACAACTCTAGCAACATGAGGCTTGGCATTATCGTGCATCAACATAAATCCTTGCCCTATATATGGCGCATATGGCATTACATGTTGGTCTAAAACCTCCAATATGTACCTTTCAGCTGTAAGGCTTCCATTATTTATGACCACAAGTTCTGTGCGACCAGTCAAAGAAATACCTCTCCAGACTATCACAGATCCTCCTCCAAATAATGTGTTATTTGAGAAATTACACTGAGCATATCGTTCGTTAGGGCGTCGATATACACGTATGCGCCTGTCATTATTGTACAAACAAAATCTTGACTCATCCGTAAATAATACCTGTTGCCATTCCGCTTCTAACCAGTTACGATGTTCCATGGCAAAATTCAGCCTCGCTCTTCGATGATCTCTAGTTAGAGCTGGCCCCCGAGCAGCAATTCTAGGTCTCAAATTGTGTTCTCGTAGTCGCTGACGAGCTGTTTCACCACAAATTTGTACACCAGTAGCATCTCGAAGCTGGGTTTGAAGGGTCCGGGCTGTTACAAAACGTTGTCTTAATGCCGATAATCTTAAAAAACGGTCCTGATTAGGGGTTGTTATTCGATTCCTTCCTTGTCCCGGTCTACGACCATGACTTCCAGTGTCTCTATATCTTTGTATAACTCGTGAAACGGTTGTATGGGATACATTAAATCGTCTACCAATTCTTCGGTAATTCCAGCCTTTTCTCGAACAATATTAATGCTTGAGCACATTCTTCGCCAGTAAGATTTCGTGTTTCACGTTGCATATTAATTAAAATAAAGGTTTTTATAAAAAAACGTAAGGGCTAACACTAAAAATACACTTCTATGAAATACTTTTTGACACCTGTATTTAGCTAATGACAATTTACTGTAACTTATTGTTTTTCATAGCCTGCTACTCACTTTTATTATTATAAATTTTAATAAAAAACATGTTATGCTATAAAATTGATTTTCTCTTGTCGTGGCCAAGATAATAGAGTAAATCAAAAAACAAAATGTTACAAAAAGATAAAGCTACAGTTTGATTATAATTTGAAGTTGATATTGTTACTGTTGAACTCCACAGGGTGTTACAAATTTTATGAAAAAATCAGGTTATCATTGCAACACCCCGTATTTATGCAAAAATAAGTTTGTATGCAAATACAGTAGTACACTAACTCTCTGGAAGTGTCAACCTGTCATTCAAAAAAAAATTCATTCAAATCGGACAAGCAGTTTAGACAAAAATTTACTTTAAATTTTTGGTTATTTTTTGGTGGTGCGTTAAATTCTTGGAGTAGTGTATTATTAGGAATCATATTCTTGCGAACGGTCATCTACTACGAGTATGGGGTGAAAACAGTTTGTTGAAACCGACTTGGAATGTAACAAAAAATTCCCACGACAAAGCAAAGTAGAGAAATTATTATCTTGAAATGAAGAGAAACCAAATATGTGACTTGGTTATACAATACATTCACTGATGGAAAAATGATCTCATAAGCTAAAAACTATTAAATCTGCTCATTTTTGCGATTTTCATTCAATGACATATTTTCACAAAACAGTAACACTCTCATTGATGTTATGTAACATCATTTGCAAAATTTAAAAGTATTTGTTCTCTAAAAAATTCTGTTTTTAACAAAACTTGTTTATTTTGAGGTATCTGAGATGAAGAATTCTGTTACGGAATTAAGTATTATATTAAAGAGAAAAATATTTTGGCTAGGGAATTTCCGGCAACAAACCTTACCTTTGTTTTTTATATGTTCACTTGCCCCATCCCTCTACTAGTAATATCGGAAACTTTCGTTAATTTTATAATAGAACTGCAAAACAAATTACGTGTTAAGTACCCACCATAATTTGAAAGAATATTAAACACAAAAAAAATTTGATGATCTTTTGGTAAACGTTTAAAACGAGCACGAGGAACAAATGGAACATGCTACACAAGACAACCTGTATATTGTCTCTAAAATAAATATTCAAATCTATTCTGTTCAATATTTTAAAAAAAATCAAAACTTTCCCTACAGCAACAAGTCAATTCTATTAGAATCGTAAAAAATACTAATGTGCTTTTTATATACAAAAAAATAATTCTCGAATTTTTTTTTTCCTGTTGAGTACAAGAAGCAAACATTATTTCTCTTCTCTGGTAACTTCTAAGGCTACATCTACATAGAATCCGTATTTCACCCGATCAGCTCCGATCCTACGTCGATCTACAATCGGACGACGTCTGAGAAAAAACGAACACCAAGATCGTAATGTAAGTCCCTACAATGAAAAACGGAACTTCCAATGTAGGTATAGCCTAACGTGAACAGTTGATATTTGATTTTTGCATTCCGCTTTCCAGAATTTTTGAAAACATAAATTTGAGTGTAGTCAATATCTATTGTGTTCATTTTTACATTGAATAATTTGGCCGTTTTATTCAGCTAATTAAATTAATATATTCAGTGAAGTGAATTCGTAAGTAATGGATTTATTAAGTACTATTTCTGAGGATCGCTTTGATTTTTCTCACGAATCTTGAATCCATTATTCGAGTGATTGGAAACCAAATACCTTCACTGAATATTTTTGTGGCTTCTAGTTTCGAAAAATTTTGTATTGGGTTTGTACAATGAATTAGTCAACTGGGAATTGATTCATTGAATTTTGCAGAAGACTATCCAAATTTCGGCATTTTAATTTTTATTAATTCAATTTTTGTTACAATTTTTAATAAACTATACACTTGGAAAGACATCATTGGGAAAACGATTTTGACAGAATTTGTTTAGCGTTACAGTAAGTTTCGCAAATTAACTTGTTTGATAGGAAATTTTTTTTATAGTAAATTAATTTTTGATTTTTTCATTTTTATTTATATATTGTATATTGCTGTTTTGAATGTACGTATCTTGAACACTCCTAAAGACACTGTCAAATTTTATTCGGACAGTCGTTCCGTCTAGTGATTGTCGTCTAAAGGGCCTTAAAAAAGCGTTTCAATTCGGGACTCTATTTTGTTGCTGAGGGGCTGGCGTTAGCAATAATTCTGGAATACAAAGGACTGTTTATATTCTTGATTTCTGTCTCCGAAGAAATTTAAATCATGTGACCTCATAATCGTAAGGGGTACATTGATAAACTTGGCTTAAGTTTGATAATTGTTTCTTTACTGTGACTGATCAACATCAAAACCTGCCTGAAGAGGGTCCATTATTCACTCATTGAAGCCTGAGAATACTATCGAGACGACAATCCTAAACAACTTGCCACCAGCGTCAAAAAGAATATCAATTATCAATATGTCTCAACTGAGTGTCCAGGAGTTTTCAATATATTGATCTGGTTTTAACTAAACTATTACCTTTTCCTATCTCAAAGGTGAGATATAGAGTCTCATTGTGCACTCGCTGATAACTAGCCGCGAATAACTTAATCTTGCATTAAAACTAAATTGAGTTTAAAATAGCTTAGATTTTTATTAGTTAATATTTTCTTAAATAAAATATCCTACCTAAAGTTATAGCTTCAAAATTTTTTTAGGTTTAAAATAGTTTGAACATCGTATTTGTTTTTCAAATTTTCTGGTAGATCAGACATTTTTACGCTACAATCTCCACTTATTTTCATTCGTTATATGCGACATGCACTATTTTCTCAGGCTATGTTAGTATTTGGTAACTTTTTAGTAATAATTTGTATTTCCAGTTTGAATTCGAGTACCGCGGTAATTCGGGGAGTCTTGAGCACTCTGTCTAGAATCTCGAGACCTCCCCCACTCCGTGTTTGTTTTTTGTTTGATTTACTAGATCTTGAAGTTCATTTTGGTACTTCAGGTCTTAATAAGTTCTATTGAATTCTATTAAATATTGTATCATTTGTTTTATTGATTTAGATTGCCTAATTTTTTGATCATTGTTATTGTTAATATTCTGTCTTACTTCTTTTTAGAGATCCTTTAAACGAGTCTGTTTAGTCTTATAAGCCCTCGATCAATCTGCATCGTCTCTGTCGATTGAACGTCATCTATTAATTGCTCCTGTCCGCATTCGCAGTTGTGTCCAATCAGCTTAGGTATTTTGGATCTAAAGCTCTTGTACTTTTCCAGTACATCACCTCTTATCTTCTTCCTTATCCATTGGTGCTTCTGTTGGTATTACCCTAAAAGCAATCCCTATTCTCTCTTCTTTGTATTTTAGAGACTTTCTTAGTCTTTGGACTCACACACACACACGCTGTTATATGCTCCATATATGAATAATCAACCCTCCACTTCTACAATTAATATAACAGATAATTTACTAAAAAAAAATTTCGTTCCGGGTTTAACCATACAAAATTGTACGAATCTCACTATCAACTACAATTTTAAATATAATTATTTAACAATTATGTTGTAGGATATTTAATTTTGCTAACCATAAATATAAATTAGTTACATTACTTGAATTCTTTAAAATTTTGCAGTTGTAGAAAAAGTATAGTGTGCAACATGTGGAGAAAGTCACTCGTGTATTTGCGGCACTCGGCCTTCAGGCTCGTGCCACAATAAATTTCCGCGCTCGTGAGAAAAGGTGAACTTTCCCCACTTGTTGCACAATATTCTATTTCTTATGTTGGCAATATGTAGTATAAATTGGAAACACAATGTACTTTTGAGTTTTCAATTAATAAAGAAAGTACAATGTTTTATTTTTTGGGCAAAATTGTATTTTAAAATTGTGGAAAAAATCATATTTAGCACTCGTAAGCATGTCTTTTTCTCACTTGTTCCGTTGGCGCACTGGTTTCGCTTATTAGGCCAATTTCAGGACGCTTGAGAAATACAAATACAATTGTACAAAAAATAGCTACTTTCTACAACCACTATGCAAAACACGCTTTTCTACACACATTTTTGTACGCAAAGCAGGCCTTTTCTTAATTTCTTTGATATCCGTTGGAAAAGTAATAATTTAGTGTGGTAAAAGTAGACGCGATTGTCGTAGAAACTACTGAGTACCTACGAGCTTGCGCAAAGTAGAACTTTTCTGCTTAAATTTACGTGCGCAAAGTTACCTTTAGCGGAGGGCAGTAATCATTCAAGGGAGGAAAAGGCACTCTACCCCCACGTTATACATATTATTTTTCCGCCTCCCTCAAATAACAAGACATTTTTCAATA
The DNA here is from genome assembly GCA_963921935.1 of Galeruca laticollis. Taxonomy (NCBI): domain Eukaryota; kingdom Metazoa; phylum Arthropoda; class Insecta; order Coleoptera; family Chrysomelidae; genus Galeruca; species Galeruca laticollis. Next base: position 64,527,230 of record OY998182.1, read on the forward strand.
ATTTATTTATGAAACTAACAAACAAAATTTATCAAAGAACTAAGAAGTAGAGTATAACTTATAGGCTCGTTATTTTCATCAAATTCGCTTGAATCGTTCATTTTTTAAATATTATTTTTGTAGATATATTCTATAGCATAACACACTTTGAAACTATTAATCTTTCAGTAGAACATAGCATGCTATAATATGTCTGACCTAAATTCGAAAACCGGATGAATCTATGATTTTTAAGTCAAATTATTAACGTAAAAATCGTTAAATTACAATAATTTACTGATTTCTCGGTTACACCATGCCTGGCCATTTCTTCTGTCGGTCCGGAAAACTAGCACTTTCGCGCCTAGGTACACAAGTAAGTACCTTATATATGACCATATACAATATTGTTAAACAACAATAAGTTTCTGTCAGCAAGAATCTACAAATACCAAGAATTTTCTATTCATCAAATCATAAAAATGTTTAAAGGGTGTTAAATTGAGTAGCTCTGGCGACGAGCAACCAGATTCCATCCTAGAGAAACAATATATCATTTTGAATACTGGTGCCACAACAAAGGGGCAAATAGTATCCAAGAGGATTTATTCTTAGCTTATTTTTAAGATTTACGAAAAACATTTCAGCCAAATACTTCATGGAGTAACTACTCTATGTTAAAAAGTGTCCTTAAAGTAAAGTAAATAAATTCGGATTTGAGTTAATATTTCAGGCTAACACCGTTTTTAATGAAGCAAAATGTGGGATAACGTCCGAAAGATGCCAACATTTTTCACAAAAGTGAAGTTTCCAGATTTATGGAAGAAGCACTTGATCAAATTCACCTTCTAGTAAAAGTCGTCGTTTGGAAGATAATGCTTGATCGCATAGAGGATAAAGGAAATTTTATAGTTGTCAAAATTCCTGACAGTAAAAACAATACTTCAAGAATCCTTGTAGTGTCCAATGAAACAAATACGGAACATTATTTACAACTGTACCTATCATAAATATGCACATTTTCGAAAATCGTACTCTCCGCACAGGCGTTTTTTTGTGCAGTATAGTCAAGGAGCATGTGTTGGAATAAATTCATTCGGTAAAATTGAATAATCTAGAACAGTATAGAGGATATAGTTTCCCTCGTTCCTCAGCTACCACGTTGGCCGATTCTGGAGCCAGATATGTCAAGAGACTCGAAGGCTGGAAATCTATAACTGTAGCCGAGAGCTACATTGATAATTCGACAAATCAAAAAAAGGATTTGTCGAATAAAATATTGGCCACGAACATCTGCCCTTTTGCTTTGAGTCAACCTTCATCAAGCCACGTGAACAGCTGCCCTTCTAAGTTAAGTCATCCTTCATCGACCCATTTGAACAACATAATCCACCCATTAAATGACCGGATCAGCAATCAATTATTATTTTATTTAATTTCTGTTGTGAATTGAATATTTTTATCCAATTAATTATATTCCTAATTGTGCTATAACACTTGATATGGATGCCCCATAGCACATTGAAGTGAGTGTTCTACAGCTCGTATAAATTCGTCTTGAGGTAGGTATGTCTGTATGATTTCGAATTTAGTCCCAGTTTTACTTTAATATATATTTTATAATAATAATTTGAATATTTGTATATGAAGATACTATATGTAATAATTATGTTAGGTTTCAGATGAATATTTTTGAAACATAGTATTTGCTTAGTCTTTATTATGACTTCCAAATAGAAATTTTAAGAGTCACCTTAGAGACTTCCTTTAGTTAAATTTTATCATCCCTGTTTTGTTACTCAAAACAGTGGTAAGGAGCGGAACTTCAAACTAAATTCTATCTAGTCTTCTAAGTGAGTAATTGCTAAGTTTGATTTAACAATATATACTTGACCTATTTTACCATCAAAATACAGTATTCCAAGAGCGCGACTCCAAAATCAATGAATAAATAAATTTTGCAAATCTTCGAAATCACGCGACTTTATTTAAGTATATCACTCATCACATAAAATCATTCTTCCAATGTGAAATCAGTGCATTCCGTTTTTCAAAATAGATTCTCAATGACGTAGCCCGACACGCAATTCTATTCATTTTAAAATTTAATTTTAGAAAGACAACTAACTCGAATAGTTCAAAATTGTTTGATTGAATATACGTACGATACTGCGCGGCGTTGTCGAATATCACAGAATTTATTAGTTTTATTTTAAAAAACAGAAAAATGGAACAAAAAACCAAAAAATTCGCTTTTACCTTGGAAAACGGGATTAATTGTGAATAAACCAATTAAAATATGAATAGCCGAGATTGTCTCTAGAATGGCTCATTCTCTGCTAACATTGTAGATTAAAAACAAAACATAATTTCCTAAGCTTACATATACATAATTATGAAAATTATTTTATTTCTTTATAACGTCTTTCTCAACATAGTTTGGTTCTATTAATCTTCAATAATTTCATTCCTTCAATAATGAGTAATTTTGCAAAGTTTGTGAAATATGCCTCTATGGCATTGGCAAAAATGTTTTTCACGAAAGACTTTTTAATATTGACAAAACAATTTTTTGTGAGCAAGTGTATTTTTTTATCAAAAAAAATAAGATTCCTCGTAATTTTTTCTGTTCATTCAAAATATTAGTATAGTTTGTAAAGTTTATATAATTAACAGATTAGTTTGATCTACTTTGAAGTACAATTATCTGATTTATGACTATAGAGGCACGCTTCTGTATTATTCATTATTTTCAATTTTTAATGCAAAAAAATTAGATAGGAGCAAAATTCAACACACTTGATTTTTCAGTATATAAGTAAAATTTAACGGCATGATTGTACTAAAATTAGCAGAGGTGGCAGGCCGTAAAAAACCTCTAACTGATCTTCGAATCCGACATTGTTAGTCTGTCAAGTTTTCCAAATCATGCAAACACTAGCTGTATAACCGTAAATATTGTGGTCATAAATCTCCTCAACAAAACCCACCAAATATTAGGAATCAAAAGAAGGAAGCTCTACTTAGTAGTTTATTAAGCATTAGTGAAGCAAAACATGTATGTATATCAGAATCTGGAAACGTAGGTAATAGTAGTTCAGAAATCAAACTAGTCTTTGCTGCTCAAAGGTTCAGATAACTGCCATTATGTTAAGACTTAAGAAAGCCGAAAGATCAAGCAATTATTGGAAGAGCTAGAAGAATTATGCAAGTGCGCAGGGTCACATAACAGGTCACAATTAAACTGGTTATGAATAACATATTTTGATATACCTAATTATCTTAGTCAAGAAGATTATAAATACTGCAATACTGAAAAAATAGAAATAAAACCAGATTTTGAGAAGTCGACAAAAATGACAGTTATTGTATCAAAAATTATTAGAATAATAATAATATACTTTTATGACAAAATTTGATTCTAGATTTGGAGTTCGTTCATATTTTGTGATCGCTTTAAAATTCAGTCAGTAGGAATAATTTGTCTGATAATGATTGGCAACACTGGTACCCTCAATATGATGAACTAGAGACAAAACATTTGGCATAACATTAGTAAACTCAAGCTACTCTATTTGCTTTTTTCCGGATGTTAATCAAAACATGGTCTAACCTCTCTTTTTCGGTTGTTGTGTAATTCGACCTTGGTATTGAGTTGAAAAATGGAGCTTGCCGAGTTAAAACAGGTAAAAAATAGTGGCGTGTATTTAAATGAGTGGAATGCTTTTATTTTTAATATTATCTCCATCAATCATGGTTATTAGCAGTGGAATACTGCAATGATCTCTTTATTTACATTTACACTTTCAGGTGTATGTTAGATTTTAGATTTTAAATTTATGTTTTGAAAAATTAATTTCTATAATACCATTTTGTCGAAATTAAATTTTGGGCTATTCGGAAATATGTACGATACACTTATTTACTCATTACATAAAAACATACGTTATAGAATTATCTTTAGAAAATAATTGTTGAAAAGCGTATCTTGTGTGATCAATTCTAAATCACAATAGTGAGTTATTCATTTATTTCCAATGCTAAGGGGGTTAGTTGGATAATTTACTACGATGCTCTTTACAGTGTCTGTAAACAAAATTACTATACCCTATCTAGGAGGCCATTTTAAGAAACCTGAATCACGCCTCTAGAAATCGCTAAAAAAGTTCTAGATTGGGAGCGATGACTTTATGTCATCGCTAGTCATACTAAAATTCTACAGTCTCTAAATAATGAACGACACACTAAATAATAATTAAGCTAATAGACTCGTGATAACCGAGGGTATACATATTATTGAAAACGAAAAAAACAATATAAAGAATTGTAAAATTAAATCTATAAATAATTTCAAGGTCGGCGACGGTTGTCAAATTTGCTGACACTTTCAAAAAGTTTTGTATTTATTGATGGAACATGAAATTTTTTTAAATTGCATTATCTGTGTCGTTTTGATGAAATGCAGATAATCGATAATAAAGTGAGCCACAATAGACGAAAATTGAATTATTGAGAGGACAGAGAAATGAAAATTAAGCTTTAAGCTATATGAGCAATGGAGAATACTGTAATAAAAAAAGTATTTTAAATTAACACCTTCAATTATGAACTAGATATCAGAAATTGTACCAAGGTTTGATTTAAGAATACAACAAATATTTTTTTGTTCTAAAATCATCAAAAGTATCTGCATGTGATATACTTTAGCAGAATAATGTATTTGTCATCATATCTTCTATATATTTCTTATTTGGAATATTTCATAGAAAGATCAGGTAGGTATATAGAACAGGAAATTTCCAAATGGTATGAAAAAGGGCCTAGTTTTCAATAGGTTGGAAAGTCAACCTATTATCGTTAATCCTCACACTTAAAACAGTAATTTTATATTTGGTACAAAAATAGTTTAGTCATTTAAATATTTGCATAATTTTCTAATAAACACTATTTGTAACAAATAAACGTATCACAATATATCAGAACTATGAATTACATTGTATATTATTTATTAACTCTAAAAACATTAAATAAATATAAATAATTATTTACTCCGAATCTGCCTGACTGTCACTATTAGAGAAATAAATGATTATATTTTGTCGTAAGGCTGGGCATTTCTATATTTCAGTCAAAATTTTACCCAAAGTTGCGATTTCATTTTTAAAAAAGATAAGTCAAATTATATTTTTAGTTGTGATATAGAAGGTTTTAACTATTACTGGCTACGATGGTTGGAAGAGACAATTACTCCAGAGTTTTTATATTCTTTGATAGTAAGATACACAGTCGCTTTAACAACTCCTAAAAAGGACAATTTATACACGTTAATTTAACACAAAAGTGCTATTTTCGGTAACTCACCCAATGTTCTTACAATTTTAAACATAATGGCAGGCACCTTTGTCTCTGGTTCATCATTTCAGATTTGTTTATATAGATTCTCTTTAGATATGTGGCCTAAACGTACTGGACTTCTATTTTTGGGGTGCGAATGAAGTCTGCTAGTACTTGGAATAATATCTAAGTTCATTTTCAAATTAGAACCTTCTCATATTTTAATAAAACAATAACAAGTAACCATGAATGCCAAATATAATAATATGGATTGTTTGTTTACACAATTGTTCAATCGTAATGTCAAAAATGTTGAGTAAAACCGGCTGCGATCTGACTAATCAGGAATCTATAGAATTGTCAAATTAGCCCTCCTAGTTTAAAAACAGGGCTTATTTTAATTGCTGATGCTATGCCATGTCCCCCTTCTTATCCACCTGAAATTTAGGATTACCTGAAGAGACTGCTCAAAATCATTGAAGTTGTCAGATGTATATCATATATAATGTGTATTATCAATACTTAATGGAAATGTATACTTCCTCAATTGAGATCAGTCAATTATTAAAACATGTTATTTATGTGAGAGACATGAATTTTTTAAAAGTTCAAAATGTGCACCATAGCTTAATTTATTGTGTTTTTTGTCTCTGAGCACTGAGGCCCCATTTAGGCAGGAATAAATGACATACCAACCTCCAAGGCCCCACACAAAGTAACAGACTGAATAAAAAAACAACAAATTAGAGTACAGGGACACACACACACTTCACACTAAGCTTGCGACTTTGATTTAAACAACATAAAAAGTAGGCCCTTAATAATACTACTCGAACGGACTCGCTTTTTCAACAAAGAGAGATGCGGCTTTGTCGTAGTGGAGTTTTTTTGTAAGACAAAGTATTGAATATATAGCTTGTAGCTCTTTTACTATGGAGATAGAATTTACTGATGAATATCATCCCTAAATAATGTATTTCACAAACAACCATTATTTGTTGATTATTCATTGTAAGGTTAGGTATTTGATTTTGATAACTGTTCCAGCTGGAGAGAAGTCAAATTCGTTTTCTGCTCTTCCACATGTGTAAACGACAAGATCATTGGCAAACAGGCATAAGTGTACTGGTGCTGCTAGCGATGATACCAATTTTACTGACGTTTAAATATAGGGTATAGAGTATAGATTTTGAATGTTTTCAGTATTCAACTATACTCCGTTCGTTTAACGTGCAAAGCAATTTTACCAGAGTGAAAGCCATAAAAAAGGTTAATGTTCACAAACCATAACGGTCCCTTTTAATTTTATTAACCCTTAACCATGGACATAAACTTTTCAGCAACTATCACGGACGTTGAGTCCCCCAGACTCCGTTTCAAAAAAATTATATTTTTATATTATATAAAAATATTTGAATGTCAATAAATGTGTTAAAATAACTAACAACATGTTTTCAAGTATATTTTATTTTCAAAAATGAAACATTCTGATTAAAAAAAATTCTACACTGAAACAAGTGAAACAAAATATATTTAATACATGCAGAAATGTTCTTAGTGTGAAAAATTAGAAAAAAATTAAAAACAGTATTTATGAACAAAAAATGGTAATAAGTAAGTGTTCATTGTATTTTAGAAAGCATTATTGCAATTCTAATTTTTTACATAAAAAATCGTGCAAATGGAACATTGGAGGCAAATCGGTTTTTTACATTTTAGACATAAAAAAGCTGTTTTTCTTCTTATTCTCGAGGGGCAAATATAACAATATTTTCGAGTTTCTAATATTTCTTCTGGAGAAGGTGTATCTGGCGGAAGGTTCAAAATCTTGCGAATTAGACATTTTTGCTCTTTTGGAATACGCTTTGACAATAATCTTTCTCGTACATGATCATCAATTAGTTGCTTTGCTAATTCTTTTACAAAACATAAACGTGTTTTGTCATTTCCTGGATATGAAGCATAAATAATAAATGAATTTGCGCTACAAATATCAACAATTTTATAAAAAATCGTCATTGGACATCGACGAGTGCGCCTACTGCAAGTATATTTGGCACATTTCTCATCCATAGAATCCACCCCAGCTTTGGTGCGGTTATAAAAAGCTATTATTTCAGGCTTTTCTATTTCGGGATCAGTTTCTATGGAATGATGCATTGTTGATAACATAATGACTGCCTTATTTTTCTTAGGAGCGAAAGAAAGCAAAGTCATGTCTTTAGTGAATCCATATATTGTGTCACCTATTTTGCGTTTATTTGCAGGTTTCAATTCGGGGGGAATTTCCGGCTTATTTTTTTTCAGGGTGCCTACATAAGTTGATTTTTTTTAACAAATACTGGGCAAGTTCAACAGATGAAAACCAGTTGTCTGCTGTTATGTTTCTATTGGAATCGTATAAAGGTTGTACCAGTCCGATGACCGACTGTGTTGGTATTTTCATCTGTTTTTTATTAGCGGTTAAACCAATTTCATAAGTGTTTCTTCCGGTATAAATATATCCATTAGACAAATAGCTGGTTTTAGAATCCGTCAATGCCATAATTTTGATTCCATACTTTTCCGGTTTAGATGGGATATACATTTTGGAACTACATCTCCCACGAAATCCGACTGTGTAACATGCTTTCGTGTTTTCTATAAATAAAGAAAAGAATTCGGTAATTAGTGCAGCAGGATCGTTTCTTTTTCGTTCTAGCCTAGTTCCGGGATTATCAAACCGTAGGGCTGATAGTAATACAGAAAAACGCTCCGCCAACATTACCGCTCTAAATATTTCCCTGCCCGTACCATCGGTGGCAAAAATACTTCTTATATCTTCGTCATTGGATTTGAAAATCGCAGTAAATAAAAGTAACCCTATGAAAGCTCGTAGCTCTGTTCGGGAAAGTTCAGCAAATTCTGGTTTATTTTGTCGTTTGTAGCGATTTCCCATAGTCATAAGTTTTTTATTAGTCCATTGTAGAATACAGTCATACATTTCATTAGAAAACAATTTATCGAAAAAGTCTAAAGGATCTGTTAGATTATTATCCAAAAGTGTTCGTGGGAGACGAATGATATTACGAGCTGCAGTACAAACGTTCCGGGTAGGTTCCTTTTTACTCCATTTATACCTGTTTTTTCCGAACCAATAGTACTGCTTCTTAGTTCTTTGGCTCCCGCCTATTTCAATGTGCTCGACCTCTTCAAAGTCTTCTTCCTCTTCTAGGTTGTTCTCTGTATCACCTTCCTCCATATTCTCTTCTCTGTTTTTTTTCTCTTCATTCTCTTCTGCTGATGTATATTCTACAGGATTATAATTAGGATCATTATCGTCGTCACTAACTTCTTGCTCACTTTCGCTATCATGATTACTTTGTAAACAGACAGTCTCATCTGGTTTAGAATCACTGTTATCAACATCTGCTTCAAAATACCACTGTAAAAGAGTTTCTTCGAAATTTGGATCACCTAATTTTATACGTTTCGACGAATTTTTGGTACACTAACACGGACAAGGAGTCTACGATACTCCTTCCTATGTATAAATTACGATAACCACGGGTCACAGATAAACTACGCTTACAGTCGATCAGACACAACTAACTAGGAAGGTACCCAAACGCATAGACGAAATAAGTAAAAAGGGTGGGAGTAGCATCGAGAGAAATGTTCCGCGGAGTCTGTCAGACTCCTTGTCCGTGGTTAAGGGTTAATAAACTGTGTCTTGGTCTGTAAACTCATAGGAACAAAGCAGCTAGAAAAGTATAGTAAATACCTGAATTTTGAATTTTTGGAAGAAAAATGGCACCAACCACAAGTTTTAATACACTAGAATGTAAAAGTGTAGGTTTAACTATACAAGTAAAAATATTTATGCTAAACGTGTATGATCCTCTCGTGTACGAGCACCCAACGTGTGTCGTTCGCAATTTAGTTTCAAAATGTGCCAATATGACAGGAATTGGAGAAATTTGCATTGACAAGTTTTTAAAACACAAAAAAATGGTCTAATTATTAAACCGGCGAAGAAGTCACCATGGAAAAAATCTATAGAAATCGGCGAGGCAGTTATAAATATGTTATTAGGATTAAAGTTCATTTTTTTTACCTTAATAAGCAAATACCAACAAACGACAATGTTTTATCAACACTTAATGATGACGAAACTTTACCAATAATTCAGAGAACAAAATTATGGAAAAATTAACATGAACTAAATATCTACTAATTTGAGAGAAGCAGGATCGTTGATCATCGCTGGTGGAAAAATAGAGATAGTTTGTTGGAAACGTAAATATTTGAGGGAAATCCGAAAATTCAAACCTGATGGAAATAGTATATTGTGTAGCAGTGGGGAAAGTTCAACTTTTCTCACGAGTGCGGAAGATTGTGGCACGAGACTGAAGGACGAGTGAGAAAGGTACTTTCCCCACATATTGCACACTATACTTTTTCCACATCGCTCCAAATTTAAAGAATACAAATAAATAGTTGTGTAGAAAACGTCTAAGCATCGAGGATCGAGGATCTTCCTGCTGAAAACATCTAGGCATCGATGAACCCCCTACTGCAGGGCTGTCCAACTGTAAGTGTCCCAAAGGCCGCTTTAAAAAGATATGAGGTTTGGAGGGCCGCATTATAGAATACTTCGTATGTAACTTTATCTGTGAGTTTTAATAGGTATGGTATACAAAAAATGACGTGTTTGTATTATTATTTTAATTTATTGAAAAAATATCAAGTTACAAAAAAATTAGTGGGAAGTTTGAGGACATTGGTCTTCACTAATTAATGCATCAATATTTACGTTAATATTTGTTATTGATAAACGAAGTAACTAAGTAAGTGACTTATCAGAGAGAGAACATCAATATTTTGATTTTATAAATTTCATGGTGGAAAAGCTACTTTCGCAGAAATTCGTGCTTCCAAGCATTGAGCACAGTGTAAGTCCTAAGTTTCGCAAGTTGGGGTATCGTTCTTCTTGCAGCAACTTGAAGAAGTCCAATCCAGTTTCAGTTCTTCCTTGGTAAAAAGGATCTGATTGCAAATCACACAATTCCAGTTGAAGGCCTGCTCTGCTTACATTCTCAACTGAAATTGTAAGGGGCTGAGTAAAAACTGACATCGCTAATTGTGTCAATGTATTTTATGTGAGGCAAATTTGAAACTTCCTCAAAATCCTTCATTTCTTTAAAATACTCTTTACAACTTGGAAAAAATGAAAAATCATTTTTTTCTAATGAAGACTTGAAAAGCTTAATTTTACTTTTAATTTATGTGTCTAAATAAGTTGGCAATATTCTATTGTTTCCATTGTAGCTTCTAATTCAGTTCGTTAAGGTAAGATGTTAGGTTTGTTAAAAATGCAAGGTCTGTTAAAAATTGTGCATCTACCATTCCATTTTCCAGTTCCGTGGAGTTAGAATTAACTTCATTTTTAAGAAAAATAGGTATCTCCTTGTGTAAAGCGAAGAATCGTTGCAAACAGTTTCCGGCGCTTAACCAACGAATATTGGTGTGAAGTAACAAGTCCCCATATGTAGCATCTACTTCGGCTAAAAAATGACGAAACTTTCTGTGAGTCAAAGCACGATTGCCCCCTCGAATCATGTTGGTTATTTTAACAACCACTTTCATGTCGTTCATTTGATGTAAGGATTTTCCACACAGGGCCTCTCGTGAACAATACACTATATCACAGGACAGTTAGTTTTGTTTTGTTTTAAGAGTCCTGCAAATCCAATTTCAGTTTCTACCATAGGCGACACTCTTACAAAAGTCTGGCTAGACAAATCGATTAAAAATCCTAGGCTAGCTTTTATAGAATGTTTATAAACGGGTTTAAAGAGACTACTTGGGAATGGTCGTTGTTTAATAATAACATATAATGGGGGTGGTGAAGGTTTTGTACATGGTGGATTGCTTAAATGTGTGTCAAAGTCTACCAAAAATTACCACGAAGAAATGAATTCCGATGTTTTTGAAGATTATTTCTATCAAATACTTTATTTAATTCCTATTAATTACTTCATAGTTTTGAATACTAGGTATCATTCAATGTTAAAAGAACCGTTACCCACGGCTAACTGGAAAAACAGTGCATAAAAGACTGATTAATTGAAAAGGGAATTACTACTAACAGTGCTATGTTGGAGAAAGAACTTTTATGTTGGCTAGGCAATATACATCAGCATTTAAATAATACGTAGGGAACGTGGAATTACTGTTCCTCGATTGCCACCGTATCACTCCGAACTGAATCCGACGGAGTTTATTTGGGCGCAAATTAAAGGATATGTGGCTCGTCACAGTACAACGTTAAAACTTGATGATGTTCGGAAGCTTTTTTTGCAATTGGCAATAGCTATAGACCACTTAATTAAAGAGGAACAAAATATGTGGGAGCTTGACAATAAGGTAGAGGAAACTATAGAACCACTTGTTATATCTTTTGAAATCGATGATGAATCAAGTGAAGATGACCTCGACTAACTAATTATAAATATCAATATGTTGGGTTTGATCAATTTTTTATAAACTTTTCTATTTTGTATATATGTATAATTTTTAAAATTTTAAACATCATTTACACTATTACATTATTTAATGTTCCGCCCTTGAACATATATTTCAAAGTTTAAGCCCCATTTATATTTTATGGTTGTACTGCTAATGCACCCAAAAAGTTACATATTTGTGAAGATACAAGGTGATCAAGCTAAAATACCATAAAACTATATATACGGGTATATGCGAGTAGGTATAAATTTATTTCAAAGGGATCCGCCCTGTGGCGCCTTATTTTGTATTGCCTTCAGTCAGTTAATTTCCCTCGCCAGCTAAACTAATGGACTCAATGTGCGAATCCATATTAAGATTTATTTTAAGTTTATCTTCTTGTGGTCAGTATAAAAATAAAATCATTTATCGAAAATAACTTTTATTGGGTGTTTTTAAAAATTAAATATTTCATTGAACATGTTTACTTTTTGGAAGGCATATAAATGTATTATGAATTAGTTTTTAGAAGCACGTGTTGATTAGCGTAACGTACACGTGTTTTTGTTTATATTAAACCACCAACCTAGTATTATTAGAAACACAAATACACAGATAACTACGCATTCTCAGCTATTCTAATGCAAATATATATTTAGGTTAAAATGATACGTATGAATATTTATAGAGCATTGCATAAATTAAATCCATAGACTAGTAAATTTTGTTCTTGAAATTTTTTCTAGCTCAACAATTTATTATCTTGCAAACTAGGTAATAATAAGCAAATTTAGAACAACCGCTCTAGACAGTTTCGGTTCAGTTACCTATAATTTCATAAAATCATCAAATATTCAAAGCATGTTACCAGTCTGGTTCGATGTTTACAATACTGTTTAAATATACTTCATACATTATAAAGATTGATGCACGTCATACTTGTTTCATCTTTAAATGTAATTCAAGAAAGGAGATTTATTACATTAAGAGGTATAATTATATAATATAATTAATTATTATACTTAATTATATTTAATAATTTATACCTTTTAATATAATAATTCTCCTTTCTTGAATTATATTTAAAGATAAAAAATTTATGACGTGATCCATGAAGTTTAACTACGCTTTTCATGTGCCAAAGCTTAATATGTGGACGTTATGGAAGCATGAAGTTTTTTTAGTCCGTCTCCAAATAGTATGCTGTTATGCACCTGGAAACCGACTTAATAAAAAAATATCATTTTCAGCTCACACTCACTACAAACAATGTAGATAATTGTAGTAGCATTTTTATTTTTGTAGTAGAAATTGTGATGCCCGATAAATAAAATCGTCAATTAAACCATTAACCCATCATCAGACAAAAACGAAAACTATTTAATATATCTAAAATCGTGTAGTATTTGTAGTACAATTTTCAATTTTGTAGTAAGAATATTAGTCCCTGAAAACTTAAAATAATCGAAAAACCCGATAAAAAATAATCTTATTTTAACCTAACACTTACTACAAACGATGTCGGTAATTGTAGTAACCTTTTTATTTTTGGAGTTTATATTGTACCTAATACCCGAAAAACAAAATTATCAAATAAAACATTAACAGATCATCAGATGAAAACGAAAACTACCTTTATACATCTAACTCGTTTGTAGTATATTATAGTACAATTTTAAATTTTATAGTAAGAATATTAGTCCCTCAAAACTTAAAATAATCGAATACACCCATAAAAAATAATCTCAATTTAACCTCACGCTTACTGCAAACGATGTAGGTAATTATATTAGCATTTTAATTTTTCTAGTAGAAATTGTAATACCCCACAAATGAAATTTACAATTAAACCATTAACACATCATCAGATGAAAACGAAAACTACTTTAGTATATCTAAATTCGTTTGTAGTATATTGTAGTATAATTTTAGATTTTGTAGTAAGAATATTAGTCCCTGAAAACTAAACTAATGGAAAAAACCGTTAAAAATAATCTTATTGTAACCTGACACTTACTACAAGCGATGTAGTAGCATTTTCATTTTTGTAGTTGAAATTGTAATAACCGAATAATAAAATTCTCAATTAAACTAATAACATATCATCAGATGAAAACGAAGACTACTTTAATACATCTAAAATCGTTTGTAGTATATTAAGTACAATTTTAAATTTTGTGGTAAGAATATTAGTCTCTGAAAACTTAAAATAATCGAATACACCGATAAAAATAATCTCAATTCAACCTCACGCTTACTACAAACGATGTAGGTAATAATATTATTTTAATTTTTGTAGTATAAATTGGAATACCCCAAAAATGAAATTTACAATTAAACCATTAACATATCATCAGATGAAGACGAAAACTATAGTATGTACAAAAAGTACGAGGAGTAATAAACCCTAATTGAGTATCCAAAACCTTTACAGGGAGCACCATGAAATTTTTGATAAATCTCTTACTTTAAATTACATTTCTTCCGTAAATCTAAAAACCAGGTAGATCGACCCCGTATTTGTTTCAGTTGTAGCAAAGTTTAGGGATTATTCATTGTTAAAGGATTAGCTGATAAGCAATAACGCAATGCAGTGGTGTGTATTTTGGGAAAAAAATACGTTTTAAATTATAATATAATAAAAAATGAAAAGAAATAATTATTGGAATACATTTATTACTTACATTTTATTCTATATCCGACTCGGAAGAGGAAGAATCGTTGTTGACATTAATAATCATAGGGTCGATTAAATCATCACAAATATTGTCAATTTTCCACATATTTGCCTCTACTTTGATAACATGCTCGATACAGTTTGTCCAATTTTCCTTACTCACATGACTTACAGCACTCTCAAACAATTTCACAACATCGTTTATTTTAAAAGTAGTATTTTTTTTCCAACTTCCCCCTTTACCTGAGCCCATATTAATTCTATGGGATTAAGTTCACAATGATAAGGGGGAAGTCGAAGAACTGATATACCACGAGAAGAAGCCATTTCTTCTACAATGTAGGTTTTGTATTTATTCTTGTTCATTTTTGCAATTCTGTAAAGTTCTTTCCTTAGTGGATCTTTTGGAAACTTAATATTTTTCGAAATAAGCCACTCCAAAAGCTCTGCTTTACGCCAACGACTTAAGGGCAATGCTTCTCGTAACCGTGAATGGTAACTTGCGTTGTCCATAACAATAACAGCCCCTTTTGGAATCAGATCCAACATTTGAACAAACCATTCCTCGAAGACATCCCCATTCATATCTTCGTGATAGTCCCCCGTGCGTTTTGAAATAAAAGTTAATAATCCACCATCAACAAAACCTTCAGAACTTCCAACATGGACAATGATAAGTCTTTTTCCTTTTCCAGATGGTGGCTGCAAACCTAACGACAAACCTTCCACGAATGCCTGCCTTCCGCTTTTAATGTTTTCATCTTGCCAAGATTTGGAAACTGTATATCCAGCATTTATCCATGTTTCGTCTAAGTAGAAGATTTTCAAATTTTGTTCTCTGGCATGTCGAATGCTTCTTAAATAGTCTCTTCTCCAAAAAACTATTTCCGGTTCATCTATCAAGAGAGATTTTCTATTATGTTTTGTATATCTGAAACCCACATCTTTCAAAAGTTTGCATAATGTCATTCTGGAGAATTTTGGATAGTCCGTATCTTCTTGCACTGATGTCATAATTTTGTCAAGTGTTGGAATTTACTTTCGTAAGTAAAATCCATGGACTTTACGCCTTAGTCTTTGTTTTAATGACTCATCGATCTCAATTGGTTTTCGGCCTGAAGGAGTTTTAGGGGGGTTGAAGAGTTCCATTCTTGCTTTCTTTTAGTAATCTATAAATTGTTGATTTAGCAACACACAACATAGCAGCCGTTAATTCCACAATATCATCAACACTTGCACTTGGATCCTTGTTTTTCAATGATATATAACAATTCAATATCAGAGTTTTTTCATTTAAAGATAATGGAACTGTTTTTGGTCGTTTAGATGGTCCTTGGCTTATCGACATTGTTTAGTACTTGCACAATTAACATTCAACAAATGTTTTAAATATATTCCAACTGTTTACAATATTATGACAACCATACAACTTTACTCAAAGAACTAATACTAAGTACTGATTTAATGTACCTACTTTCTTTTAAAATAATATTCCCGATAATGTTTCTAAGAAAACTGGGTTGTTTGGAAAATCCCTCTCAATAATCGAATAATCTGTAAATAGGTATAATCGTATTAAGCCGATTACAGTAGGCCACTTGCCATTTAAAATTTCTGAGAAAAATTCCCCAAACACTACATATAGGAGTAATACAAATAAAAAATATTATGAATAAACGGGCATGTCCGAACTCTGCCACAAAATAAAATTTTACCTGGCTTGTATCAATTTGAGGATTACTGAAATGTTCGAACTGTGCCGCAACCATTTAGTTTAATCCTATTAGAGTCATTAGGGTTTATAATAGATAGAATCGGAGGCCCATAGAATTATGTATATTTCTGAAAGGTTTCAAAGATTTCTTGAATTAAATATTTTGAAGAAATCTTGATTGTTTTGATCGATATTTAGGGGATTAGGGGAAGGATGTTGATGCACTTACACTATTGCCTAAAAATCAGGAAGAAGTATTTAATAGTGTTCGTGAATTACAACTACGAACGAACCGAGAAGAGGAATTTCTATTAACAGCAGACCAGGTATTTAAAATTATTGTGTTCTCCTGTTTTTCCAACCTTAATTTTTTATGTAATTCGGATTGTATTTTGATGGATGGGACTTTTAAATACTGTTCAACTTTTTTTTACCAAATGTTTACCATTCATGGTTTTAAAAACGGCTATTACGTACCTCTTGTTTTTTGTTTGCTGCCGGACAAATCAAGTCAAACATATTCAAATTTGTTTTTAATTTCAAGACAAAAATGTAAAGAAGTAGGCTTAAATTTTCAACCTAAAGAAGTCGTAGTAGATTTTGAACTAAGCATTCATAACGCTATATATGAATGTTTTGGCAGAAATTCTTTTTGGTTGTAAATTTCATCTCTGTCAAGCTTGGTTTCATTTGGTACAAGAGTACAGACAGAAAGGTTCTGTAATTGGCGAATACTTAAAAGTACATTTCGGTATTATGTATCTTAGTCCTGAGGAAGTTGTAGAATTTTTTTATAATGAACTACATTTTTTGCTTCCGAATGACCTCTACCTCTATCACTTTTTTTTATTAAAATTAGTACATCCCGTTACATCTGACCTAAATCGTATATTCTTTAGCATAGCTGCAACTCATTCGTACAAAATGTACCTTACGGTATACCCTCTTAAAATATATTTTGGTACGTCTATGAAATCTACTTAAATTAATGATTTATTACTCCTTGTCCTTTCTATATAGACTATAATTTAAAATCGCTTGTAGTATATTGTAGTACACTTTTAGTTTTTATAGTAAGTATATTAGTCAAAATACACAACTTTTGTTTCTAACATTTTTGTCTAAAATGATCCGTTTACATTTTTGACCCTTTTTACTTTTCCGCCCAACCTATCCAATATGCGTTTGCCACAAAAAAGTTGGAATTTTGAAAATTTTTTTTAGACTTATTTTTACGTTTTCGATCAAGAAGAACAAGGAAAAACGGTTTTTAGAAACAAAAATCCTGTGTGTATGTCGTCGTCGTCGGCCACTTTTCGTTACATGTCTTGTTAGCACGATACAGCCTCCGGAGTGCAACAAGTCACCAATTTTATGATTGAATATTGTTTAGGACATCTTACAGTTGAACCCTATTGATTTTCAGCTCACCAGAGCCAGAACAACAGATGCTATAGTACTTTAAAAACGACATTTTTGTCATTTTTGGAGAAATGTCAGTTTGTCAGCATGATGCAGCCTCCGGAGTATATACAAGTGACCAATTTTATGATTGGATATTATTCAGGGCATCTCAAAGATGAACTCTATTGATATTCAGCACACTAAAGCCAGTACAACGTGGTACTTGAAGTACCAAATTCTTGTCATTTTTGGAGAATTTTCAGTTTGTTAGCACGATACAGCCTCCAGAGTGTATACGAGTGACCAACTTTATGAGTGAGTTTTATTCAGGGTGTCTAATAGATGAATTAAATTGATTTTTAGTTCACCAGAGCTAGTACAACGGGTGCTAATGTACCTGAAGTGTCATATTTTTGGTCCTTTTTGTAGAAATTTCGGGTTGTTAGCACGACACATCCTCCGGAGTGTACACATGTGACCAATTTTGTAATTGGATAATTCTCAAGGTGTCTCACAGATGTACCCTGTTGATTTTCATCTGACTAGAACGAGTACAGCGGGTCCTATAAATCCAGATATACTACATTTTTGGTAATTTTTGGAGAAATTTCGGTTAGTTAGCCCGATTCATCCCCCGAAGTGTATACAAGTGACATATGCGGAAAAGTTAGTTTTAATCTTTAAAACCGTTTATTTAATTTACGTTTGCCTCCAAAACATTATTGGTTTGTACCTCAGATTAACAAATAAAATAATGTTTGTTTTGATTTTTTCTTGCCTCAAATATCGAGTCACATTCTAAGCTCACTTGCGGACACTTCCACTGCTTTGCCATATTTACAAAGTCTCTTTAGTTGCAGGAAAAATGAAATTGGTAGAAGTAGAAGTAGTAGAAGTTTAATTGATAAAAAAGTCATACTAATTTATGTATTTGAGTCGCTGCATTTAAAATTAATTAATAATTCCTGAATTTTATTTAATAAAGTCATATTCTTATATAAATTTTAAACAAGTATTTGTTATAACCTTATATACCTTTATGGTTATAACTAAAAGTTGCAACATTGCTCAAAATTTCAGTACCTGTTTTGTGTGTCAAGGGTAACCTATTTAGTAGTTTTGTCCTGGTTCAAGTACCATAATAAAGAGAGATGCAAAATTCGTCAGATTGTGTTCGATTATAATTTAGATGTGACGTAGTATGGTAGTAAATAATGTCAAGCATGGTTTGTTTATGGGAGCGCCATTACGACTAGAGAGTAAACATTTACTTCTTTCGTTTTGATGAGTTTTTCAAGACTTTTATTGACAAAAGAATTCAATGTTTTTGGACTATCACGGTTCGTCAGTGCCAATTTTGTCAGAAAAACAACCGAAATAACTAAGGCCATATGTCTACAATACCATCCCCACTTTTTGTAATTAATTCATTATTTCGTTACTGGTGTTTAGGATTGTTGGCCGCAAAAATAAACGTGTTTATGAAGGAATAGCCCTCTCTATTGTATATTATTACTGTAAGGTTTGTACTGGGTTTTTTTCCGTTCATGTTTGTATTGCCAGTTGCTCACGCGGCTCTAACCAAAAACTGCCCCTATTCAGTGTTTCGATTTAAGATTATTTTGCACAGATGTACTAAATTGCGGATGGTCTCTATGCTGTGCTGGCCACAGCTATTTTTGTTTGTTTTCCAAACAACATCATTGTTAGGAATTTTTTATTTTCATATGGGAATGTCTTCGACTAGCATCGATTTATTTGGTCATTTATAATTTTCAGGCATTTAGGATTTAGAATATTATTTTTCCACAAAGTATAGATTCCTATAGTTTCGATTCATAATGTTATTATTCCATTCCATTTTTCTGGTGGTTGGTTATTTGAGATAGGTATTAAAAATGCAGTTTTTATAATTTGAAATTCAATTTGACCGTAGCAAGATAGAGAGTAAACAAACTATTAGTGGTAAATTTAAACAGTTTCTTGATGACACTAAGAAGCAAGAAGACTAGTTTCAGTTTTGCTTCTTTCACCTTTTTGGATTTTTTCTTGGAATATAGAAAATAGTTTATTGTATAAAATCATGTCCCGAACTGTTTTTGCCAATAACAAAAGAATATTTAATGAAACAAATATAAACAATTAACTTAGTTAACATAATGATTTTATTTAAGCAAAATAACGTAACATTGTTGATGAATCATAATTTTTACTGTAAATATTTAATTAGTTACATGTTTCCAAAAGTGACGTTTTCCGTGTGACGTTTGCTTGGCAACAACATACAGATGGCAATAAATGTCTTGCTTATTTAGTTTTATTTTTTGAATTTTTATTGCAATTTTCATAATTTGGTTTTAATCTAACACTAACAATGTGAATATAAATGTTACTCAATCTTGATTCATCCGAGGTATTGCTATAAAATGAGATTGATATTTTTCTATTTTTGTACTGATCAACATAACATATTCAATTGCAATATCACGTATCTCTAATAGTTTAAAATGTCTTATATCTCAAACCAATGAGCATTTACGTCATAGAATTATTGTAAACTCTGTCAATAACAGCTGTAAAATTCCGTAGTTTTTTGGAAATAAGGTTTCCATCGTAACAGACGTCTCCTCTAGCGACACATGAGAGTAACTATGTATGTTGAACCACAAATCAGTAGGAAGTTCGTAAATTGAGCTTGATTCATCACCAAGCAACGACAGTTTTTCAAATTAAGCACATATCGACAGGATTCTCTACTTTACTGAACTTTTTTATAATGTCGAACACATAAAAAAGTTCAGCTGGTATTTAACATATGAAAACAGAAGACGTTTTGAAAACCTACAAATCATTGGGAACTCGTTTTTTGGTTCTCCTCAAAACTATCCAGAATGTCGTCGAATGTTGATGGAAGAACACCTTCGATTTTGAAGTAGATGCCAATCGTTTTTGGGACTTGGGAACTCATCATGTCAGATACCCATCAAGATCTTCTATATAATGTGATGAGCTTGAACTACGTCTAATCGAGATTCGAATTGATATTACATTGAGCACGATTAATTTGATAATTAATTCAATGGCATTAACATAATATAATAAACGTCACCACTATAATTAGTAATCGACATTCGTTTTAATCGGTAATTTCTTTTTGCATCTGATTCCTTATTACAAAATAAGGTTGGGATAATCTAAATAGATATTTAAAATACCTCTGTCACGAAATAATCAAGAAAATTAAAATATTAATGATAATTTCATGCGCATCTTAGTATCGATTTTCGTCAGGTGCAACTTAGAGGAAATACACAGGAAATTTCCTTATAATTACTAATACTAGCAATAAAATTTGGTTTATTCAATATTTTATGGGAATTGCATGTAGTAACTGATTTATTATGACGGCTGCAGTAAAATGGTTATTGATAGTTAGAAATGTTATTTCATGTTCAAATATTAAATTTACAACACTTGAAGTTTCTGCTCTCAAAAAAATATAAATTAACAACTCAATCAAAACTCCTAACAATTTTATAGGAATCAACATTTTTATGTAAAATGTTAAAATTGTGAATGTGAGAAAATGAATATAAATTTTCTTGTGAAAAAGATTTAACAAAAATCTAGAAGTATTATGAGTATGTTGATACCAATTTAAGAATAAGCCTGCGACATTTACATTAGAATCAATATGTACGAAGTAACAAGAATTATAAGATATTCAGATATGTTAAAAAATTGGTGAGAAATCCTAACAAGTTTTATTTGTGACAGTACATATCTCATACTAACTTGTATTTTATATGTTCTGGAGTGCTGAGAGATTGAATATGATGATGTTAATTAACACCTGATTACGTACCGTATCAGGCACCACTTTGGTTTATACAAAAGTAACAATCAATATTACTTCTGTTAATTATCATTGTAAAATAAATCATATTACTGTTAAATGAAACAAACTGTTTCTAGATAATTCCACAATGTATTGAAAAAATGTTAAACATTCTAATAAATTGACAATTGTTTCCATACTAAATATCATAGTCAGAATAACAGAAGTTACATTTCATTTGATGCCTACCTGATGTTTAATAATTATTTTTGGCTAGACCTTGTGATTGACTCAATATATATTAATGGAAAAAAGAAGAGGATATGAAGTCGTCAATAAACGGATAAGTCTAGAAAGCTCTCCACTTTCAAACTGTCTTTTTAAGTGATAATTGTAAAGATCAGCAGATATAGTTTTCCTGGTTTTCTATATCATTGCACAGTTATACTGATTTTAAATGAGAAAAAGATATCCCCATAGGGCTAATCATATCTAAGCTTTAATATTTATAATATCATATCTTCTTCTTTTTTCTATTAATATATATTAAATCAATCACAAGGTAGGTCACTTCTGGGTCTAGTCAAAAATAATTATTAAACATCAGGTAGGCATCAAATGAAATGTAACTTCTGTAATTCTGACGATGATATTTAATATCGAAACAATTGGCAATTTCTTAGAATGTTTAACATTTTTTCAATATATTGTGGAATTATCTAGAAACAGTTAGTTTAATTTAAAACAGTAATATGAGTAGATTCCACAACGTAAGGGTCCAGACAGTAAATTTCAATAAAACAAATCGATCTAAATCCTATAAATGGATTTTTTGCGAAAAATACCAAACAGCTCTACACGATAAAATAATTCCGAATATAAATGTCATAAGTGGGGCTTCAACAATCCAATTCAAATCACTATTCATCTTCAAATATTTGCCGTTTTAACAGGAATAACTAAAATTCATACGTGACGCTTTACCAAATCTTTTCTCACGCTTACATAAAGACTATCTAGTTTTGCGTTCAATACGAAAAATAACATCATGATATATAAATGTGAGTAGTTTGTTCAGAAAGAGAATTGAATGGAAGTTTTTTAGAAGTGGATACTAATCATATTGAATGGTAGCCACCTAAATTAATTAGATTAAAACACATTTATAAAAATTAGGAGAAAATGTAGTGATCAGTTGGGCATTTTGCCCTGAATAAGCAACTTCTGTCTCCCAGTAAAATGCAATTTTTTTCTGAGCGAGGTTATAAATTTGTCTGAGATTTTGTCTTTTTAAAGAAAGGTGTCCATTAAGTTGTTTCGGTAATCATTATGCTTTGATTACTCAGGAATGTAATAAGAGTTCAATTATCATCAGTGAATGACAATATAATTAGAATGTAAAATTCACATAATACAACTACAGAAATGTTCCAAAGTATTAATGTGCAAAAACCTTATGAACATTCATTTACGGGTGGTCTGTATTTTAAAACTATTTCTATTCCTTAGCTGGAATGTACAGAAGAATTGACAAAAATATACCCAATAGAGGAAAAAATAGATTATTGAAACGGTTCAAAAGAGTTTTGAATTCAGAGAAAAGTGTCGCAATTTTCAATGTACTATTTGAAATGCCCAAAAAGGCAAAAAATATCGAACATTTAGCTTTAAATCATTAATGCTTAAAATTTATTTGAGATTAGTCATATATGTAGATGAGTAATTAGAGGAAAACTAGTTTTTTGGAAGAATAGAGAAACAAGTAATTGAGCAATTATTACTTAGAGGACCCCCTAGCGAAACTATCTAAGTTCTAAGGTTGATCTGGTTGATTATGAGAAAAAATGATGCTAGCATTGAAAAATTTATTATGAAAAGTAAAGTAATATTGGAACATGATCATAGTATTCACATTTATGCAGCAACAGTATTTAAGTACTTACATACTTATATCTCTTTCCACCCTTATGGGTGTAAGTCATGGAGATAAGTACCAAACAACTTTATCCGCAGTAACTTTTCCAAAGTATACATTTCCTGGCCGCATTGTAGGGAGCAAAGTCGTACTTTTCATTTCTAGGGAGAAAAAGTACATTTCCTCCCTAGGGAGGAAAAGTAAAAGTGACGTCATAGTACGTTATCAATGAAATACTTTTTGCAATTCCGAGACTAAAGTGGTCACTTTAGTCTCACATGTTAGAAACTATGTTAGACCCAAGGGATATAAAGGGATAGTTGAAATCCCAAGGCAATTAAAGTACAAAGAAAAACATACATCCCCGATGCCTAGCCAAGAATTTTAGAAGTCCGTCCTTGATGCCCAGCCAAGTTTCATAAAAGTCCTCCTCGATGCCCTGCCAAGCATTTTAGAAGTTCATATTCGATGCCCAGCCAAGTTTCGTAAAAGTCTATCCTAAGTAGTATTTATTAATTTTGTTTGTTAGTTTCATAAATATATTATTTGAAAATGTCTTGTTATTTGAGGGAGGCGGAAAAATAATATGTATAATATGGGGGTAAAGTGCCTTTTCCTCCCTCGAATGATTATTGCCCTCCGCTACGCGTCGAGCAGTAAACTTCATCCTCGGGAGGAAAAGTAGCACTTTCCTCCCTTGTTATTCAAATAGCTATTTTTAACCATTTCCGGCTTTTGTTATCAGATGAGCTGGGTACACAGTGATCTAGAATCTTTCAATTGTTACCTCATACGACAAAATTTAACTAATCGCTGAAACGGTATGGTTTGATCCGTGTTGGTTAACATAGAAATAGTGAACGAGAATGTCGAAAATTTCATCTCTTTCAGCAAAATCACGAAAAAAGTAATGTTTTGGAGTTTATAATAATGGAGGAATGTGAAATGTCGATTGAGATCCAACTGACATATGTTAAATCGAACTATCTGTGGATATGGTGTACACACTAGATGTGAATTGAGTGAATGAAAACGACGAATACTCAGTGTGTATTTGTTTATTAATTTCCAGCTAAGCGCTTTCGGCTATTAAGCCATTCTCAAAGCTGTCCTATGAAAATTACAAAGTTTGTGAAATTTTGAAAAATCAATTTAAAAAAGTTGAACTTACGTCATTTAAAAAATAGGTGTCGAAACCATCAAGTTGATTAAGAACAATGTTCAAAGTTGAATCACTGTTATGATTAAGTCATTGAATTAAAAACAATAAAATAACCCTATTGGAAGGGTGTAAAATTATAATTTACATGATGTAAATTCATTCAAAAATAAAAACAGAATGAAAACCGATGACAAGTTTGACGTTAAAATTACGGTGGCTAATATGCCAGCGTGCCGTAAAAACAAGTGCATGACAATACAACATATTTACACGACGAACATTGAATCAAAAGCATGATTGAATAGATAACAAAAAATTCATATAGTGAACTGAAAATTGTAGGGAACCCTGAATATTACATTTATTTTTAAATTTGAAAATGAAGTTCAAGATGTGATAAAAGCAAAAAATAGAAAAAACTCTATTCAAATTCAATTTCCAACATTCATCCAATTTAGATGAATAGCAAAATCCCCCTCATCCCTTAGTTGTATACTGAAATTGAATTAAGAGGTTGGATCCATTCCCCAGCCAGTCAGGAACAAGCGTAGTAACCTAAACGTGTGAAATGCTAGATAACATAAATTAAATAACACTTAGTTGTAAATGCATCCATGGAGGAGTTTACATAATCTATTGACGAAGGTGGAAGAAATACGCTGGCAAGGTGAACCCAACAACTGACGGCCTCACATATGAATTAGATGTAATGGCATAGTGATTGTGACCTAATGACCCAAACTATGTCCCATACATAGCCCGACGTCAAGAACACAATGTGATTATGAATTTAAGTTAGTTGTTACAAACCTAGACCCATACTAGGCATGTACAAGAAGAGAAGAAATCATAGGAGTATGTTACCCCTTTCACTCTTAACATGAATTTACATCATGTAAATTATAATTTTACACCCTTCCAATAGGGTTATTTTATTGTTTTTAATTCAATGACTTAATCATAACAGTGATTCAACTTTGAACATTGTTCTTAATCAACTGGATGGTTTCGACACCTATTTTTTAAATGACGTAAGTTCAACTTTTTTAAATTGTTTTTTCAAAATTTCACAAACTTTGTAATTTTCATAGGACAGCTTTGAGAATGGCTTAATAGCCGAAAGCGCTTAGCTGGAAATTAATAAACAAATATACACTGAGTATTCGTCGTTTTCATTCACTCAATTTATGTTAAATCGATCAATCAATTCTGTGTAATGACTTGGTTTTCCAAAAATTCAGTCAAAGTAAATATAGAAATGATATTCTAAAATTTTGTAAATTGATCTACAATATAAACCCAGTTAGCGTTTTAGATTTAATTGACAAATCATATTTTTATAATTCACGCATACACAATTTACTCTGTGACATCGAAAACAGTAACCATAACCATTTCAGTATCGTTTTTTGTATCTTTTTATACAGTTGGCTGCACTGTTTAACTTATGGCTGAAAGACACATCAATAGCTGACTTGAACATTTTCACTTATAATCTTCTTTAAAAAATTCGCAACCCAGAAAACATTTACGGAGAATAATTCAAGCTAGCGGGAGATACGGTACGAAAATTTTATACCTACATTGTATTTTAAATAGTTTTAACTATTTTATTTTCCCATTGCCCTAGTAAAAGAAGTAAGAATCAGCCTTAAATGCTCAGCTAAGAATGAATCAAAAGTATCTCAACGACTAACCAAATATAATAACTATAACAACACTATTTTAAACAACATTTCTATATATATTAAAATGAAAGCTAACTCTGCATTTCTTATCTTATTTACAGTAACATAATATTCTTATTAATTTATAGAAATTTCCAGTTATATAACTCTCCTACTACAAAATGAGTCATTGTGATACTTGTTTTACAATATATTATTGTTTCATGACTCACTGCATCCTCTTAGCCACTTCAATATTTTTGGTACTTAATAGTAGTACTTTACACGCCCATTTTGTTGTTTTCCACAATATGACATACCGCTTGCATGTGGAAAAGGGTGTAATTGGGAAATATCATTATTACTTTCGTTTACATCAATTTTAGTTCTGTGTATCTGCAATTAATGTTTATTATGATTCCACTGACGTATTTCTTGAAAACAGCTTTCTTATAATCAATTGTAAGATTAAATCTTCTACTCAATAACTCAGTGAACAGTTTTGCAGTAGTTCTTATGTCTTCTTTTCCTGATTTGTCATATATGCATAGCACTACTTACAGTTTCTCTTACATGCAGTCAAAAAGATGCCGGTAATTTTTGATCATTTAAAAAAGTGCATAAGGGGCTTAACAACATTCTTTTTGTCACTAAGTTTGCACAATTGTTTTCTATACACACGAAGTGTTTGAAGGTCACGTAACATTTCGTTTGTTCACAATACTTCATTTAATCAGTTCATCTGTGTGTTTCGCTATTTTTATGATGAATATTTCTATCACTGTAGCAACACAGACAATGATTCAATGATAATTTGACTTTTAAACCATTTTTGTTTATCGCGTATAAAAATTCGCTTCCTCTTGTCAGTAATTACCATTTTTCATTCCTTTTGTCTCATTTGACAGTTCACTTTATAATTTAATGAAAATTACTTCTTCGTCGAGATTCGGAAGTTCTGATTAAACAGAAGTAAATGAATTAGTTAAAACGTCTGTGCTTGCCAATACAGCTACAAACAAACAGCCTGTTTGGTCTCAATTTGAACAATTTTGCAAAGCCCGAAGTTATGAATTTAATGAAGAAACTTGTGTTGCGTAGCTGTTAAACATTTTAGAAGAATGGGCAGTAAATATGAGGAAATTAAACGGGGATGAATATCTGTGAAGTCTATTTGGAATATTACAGCCATAATTATTCAAGAAGATTACTTTACAAAGTATAGCAGAAGATTTAATCCTTTCGAAGACTTACAGTTTAAAAGTGATAGGGATGCAAAAAGAAAACAGTTACAAAAACAACAATGCGTCAAAGTGCTTCCGGAATGCATGAGGGTGCGAAGGTGACACATTATTTCAAACCAGAAATCAATAATAAGGGAGTGTTAACATGGATGACTTGAATACAAACCTGTATTCACAAAAACATGCCAGGGACGTAACAAAAAATATTCTGCTTGTAAGTGGCTAATTCCCAAGTAGATGTCCTGAGCGAATATTTAATAAACTCAATAAACTCAAAGAAATAAAGGGGAGAAAATATAACAACAGACACATTATTTTTAACGCCAAATCCATTTTGGCAAGAATCAAGGGAAATGGTACAAAAATTGCCATCCAGTGGGCAAAAACGAAATATCTAAATGGTTAGAGAAGGCTGCCAAAAAAATTGACTTAGACACCAAAAAAGAAAGATTACTAACCAATCGAGTCGATCAAATGTTATTTCTCAAGTTAGAATTTAAGAACACGAGCTTATTAAAATAACGGGAAATTCGACTCTATTAAATCGGTCCTATGGATCAACGAGGAACAACATAGAGGAATAAGAAATAAAATCCGTAAAACTGATTTCACAGCTACTACTTCTGACACTACCTGCATGCAGTGTGAGTACAAGCAACATAGCTTCTTCATCGGAGAATACCCTTGTAGGGCCCGTGATAAAGAAAGTTTATCAACATCGTTAATTTTTAATAATTGCACTTTTTATAATAGTTTTAATAAATTGTCGTTGTTTGTTCTGGAAATAATCTCAACAAATATAACTCGACCACCTTGTTTTTTTCGATCGGATAATTTTTGTATTTATCTACTCAAACTTATTGTGTTGATAAATTATTTACTCATTGAATTGGACATTTTTATTCAAAGATTAAAGCCCTCTAACTACGGTGTCGGGCTTTAATCAGAACCATTTTTTTTTATTTAAGAAAAATAAAGCGCATCAACCCTTTAGGTTATTAGCGCTACAAAATTACAATAATAAATATTAAATATTACTACAGGTATTACAGGTATAAGAACACAAACGATTATAATATTAAACTTCCAAATTTGGTGCAAAAACTGAATAGTTCGTAGATAATCTACCAAGTTTTCCATATTGAATTCTTCTCCGAGCAAATGGTACATAGTAGGTGGGATGTTAAATGACACTCCTTGCTGTGGAAACTTTGGACAGTCTATTAATACATGTTTGACTGTTAAAGGGTATTGACACACTGTACATCGGGATTGTTCGGATTTTGACATTAAGTGTTCATGGGAAAATCGGGTGTTACTTATTCGAAGACGAGTCAAGATAACTTGTTCCTTCCGATTTTCTGGAACGCTCCTCCACGGTTTAACTGTTCTTTTCACTTCTCTAAGTTTATCGTGAGATTGAGACCACTGATGTTGCCAGGCGTTGTTAACCGATGCCTTAATATGTATTTTGATGTCTGACATCGTAGCTATCGTGATTTCGGTGGCATTAGGATCCTGAAATGCAGTTTTGGCTGCTGCATCGGCTCGCTCATTTCCCTCTATTCCTGTGTGTGAAGGCACCCATAAAAACTGTATAACTGCTCCTGAGTTGTATAGCTGGGATAGTTTTTGCTTAATTAGTATCAGTATTGGATTTGATGGATATGTCTGGCGCAAACTTTCAATTGAGTTCAATGAATCCGTTACTATGAGCAAGTGTTTTAAATTTTCTCTATAGGCATGGACTAGAGCTTGAAATATCGCATACAGTTCTCCAACTAGAAGGGTTGTAATATGAGGTAGTCTAAATTTGATTATTGCATTTGGTGTTACAAATGCGGCTCCAACTCCAGTATCCAGTTTAGAGGCATCAGTGTAGTTATGGGTGTATTGTTGGAAATAAGATATTTTCCTCTAATTAGGGTATGGTTTGTTTCGTTGTTAGTGGTGGTTTTATTATCCATGGAGGAGGGGAGGAAATGAATTGAGGAATCGTTGGAGGAATAGATATATTTAGAAGGTTGAGGGATCTGTTAATTCTTTCATAAAGTGGTCGATCTGTTCTTTTCCTCTTTTCATAGTCAGCCGAATAACGATTGGAGAAGGTGTTGTCATAAACTGGGTGATTGGGATTTGCAGCTATACTGATCGCGTAAGAGAGCCTAAGGTAAATCCGTCGGAGGTGGAGGGGGGTTTCGGATGCTTCACTGAGAAGGCTCTCGGAGGGGCTTGAACGAAATGCACCCAGGCAAATTCTGATCGCAGTATTCTGGACTGGATTTAAAAGGTTGAGTACTGTTTTTTTCGCTGACGAATGAACGATATATACGTATTAAAGACGTTGAATCAGCGCCCCAATGCCTATTAGATAGTATTTTGAGCAGATTGAAACTTTTGTGAGTTTTACAAATCAGGTCGTTAATGTGAGTTGACCAAGTCAGCTTGTAATCCCAAATCATACCGATATATTTTATATGATCACAGAGATTCAAATTATTGTTGTATAACTTGAGTGTAGGGTTGAAGAAAAATGGATTTTTGGAAAAAATAATGTATTTGGTTTTCTCTGTGGAGAATTGGAATCCTGTAGATTCAGACCAGGTTTCAAGATGTCGAATATGTTGCTGCATGACAGACGTCATGTAGTTTATGTTTTTACCCTTAATATATAAAACTAAATCATCTGCGTATAATTTCCCCTTCAATGGCTTTTCAAGATTATTTAAAATATCGTTCATTGCGATTAAAAATAGTGTTGAGGGGTGCCATTTTCTAATTCTTTGTTATTCGAGAAATGCCCGTTCAATTTCACACGAAATGATCGTTGTGGTGGTTACTTAGTAAGTGTCCCTTGTATACTTTACGTTTACCATAAAGGCACAATATCTTTGAGGCAAACACTTACCTAGCAACCGGTATTAGGGAATAGAATAAACGACATCACTTCTATAAAAATCACTGGGATCGTTTAATACATTTAAAAATAAACAGATATAAAATCAGTTGACTTATTCAAATTATCAATAACAATTAATCATCCTAGTTCGTTATACTTTCGTTTTATAGGAAATGTACGCACGCTATACGCCGTGCCTGACCTCCGTCTATTAATTGTACGTGTCCGTTTACATTGCAATTATAACGTGCTTACACACATAACTTTCATTGGCCTTCCTAGATCAATGCTCGCTAAATACTATAATTAATATTAACCTAAATTTAAATCTTATTTCTAAGCTAATGTCCTTTTGCCGTTACTGTCCTTTAGGGATCACTACACCATTTATGTAAATAGTTTTTAATGAATGCAAGCATATTTCCGTTTATCCCCCAATCGTCTAATTTTAATAAAATTTTATGCTTCCAAGCTGTATCATATGCACGTTTGATGTCAAAAAATACTGCTAAAACTGTTTGCTTGTTAAGGAATGCTTCGTGAATGTCGGATTCTGAATCAATTATATTATCAATTGTTGAGCATCCTTTTCTAAAACCGTTTTGTTCCCTGATTAGTAAGGAGTTGGATTCCAGGAACCAAACGAGTCGGTTATTAATTATTTTTTCTAATAATTTGCAGACACAAGAGGTGAGGGAGATAGGCCTATAGGAATTAGCAGTATTTCTGGGGCAGTTTGGTTTTAAGATCGGTACTATTGCCGCTTCCTTCCAAGTATCAGGGAATTGTTGTTGAAGCCAGTAATAATTGAAAATATTTAATAAGAATATTGAAGCTTGGTTGGAAAGGTTCCTTATGAATGCTGTTGGAATATTATCTGGACCGGGTCTACTATCTTTGATCTTTTTCAGGGCTTCGTAGAACTCATCCAACGAAATGGAGGTGTTAAGGGGAGAATTATTGTTGGAATCGGTACGAATGGGATTGAGTTTTTCAGTGAGTTGTTTATACTCAAGGAATTTACTGTCATAATTGGAATTACTGGAAAATTGTTCAAAAGTGTTTGCTAATGTATCGGAAATTTCCTGAGTACTCGTTAGATCTTGTCCTCGTTCTGTCAGTATGTTTATGCGAGATACAAAGTTTATCCAAGACTCTTTCTTAGATCTTTTTATTATGTACCGCGCTCTAGCTCTGAGATTTTTGAATTTATGTCCGCGGCTTTTGTGATGATGGACATAAATGTATTCAATAATTCACTATTGTCGATTTCGTTAAAGTTAGTTTGACTTAAAAGGTTATCTACAAGGTTTTTATACTATGCCCAGTTTGCAGATTTTAACTTCCATTTGCTAGTAGGGTGATGTGATGTCTGGTTATATCGGTTATTTGATAAAATTATTGGAAAATGGTCGCTTCCGTGAAGATCTGAAAGTACGTTCCAAGTAAGGTTAAGTGCTGTGTTGGAATCGGAAAAGCTTAAATCTATGTGTGACAAATTACCATTATAACTGTTGAAGCGTGTGGGACGGCCATCGTTTAGAAGTGATAAGTTATTTTGTTCAATTGCGTCGTATATTATTTTACCACGTGGGTCATTATAGGGGGAACCCTGGCTCGTCCCCAGTTTTGTCTATTCAGAAAAAAGCCGTTGAAGTTTTTAGGTGTATAAGTCTTATTATTTGTGAAATTTGTTTCTTGTAAACATATTATTGATGGGTTTTGCTCTGATATTAATATTTGTAGCATTTCTAGATGTGAGTATACGCCGTTGATGTTCCACTGCACTATATTATTGAACGCAATGAAAAAAAATTAGAATTAAAATATTTGTATTTTCAATAAGTTTCCTGCGATGAATCGCTTTCAGTGTCAGTAGATTGAGGAAAACAAGCGCGCTTACATTTTTTCCGAATTTTAGTGCATCTGGTTTTAATACTGCGATCAGAAATATGTGGATATATTTCTTCAAGCATTTTACACAGTGCTGGCAAGTCATTGGTGTAATTTTGAGCAATCAATTCGGGATTGAGTGTACCATAGCAGTTATCAAATAGATCAATGAGTTGGCCGAAGTTAAGAGGAAAACGACTTAGCGGGCTTAAGTAGTTCTTGTATGGGTTTTTTTTATTTGTTTTTTTTGGAGGCTGGGTAACAGGTTTTGCAAATTGAGATTCTGTGTTATTGTCAATTTCTGGAGATTGTCGATCTGATGATTTTCTTTTAACTTGACTCGAAGTGAGTGGTACAGATATTTGTTGAATTGGATAGGAGGAGGATGTTGGATGTGATACTGTACTATTTTCCTGAGAAGTTGGTAATGTTTCGGGTTCTGATGGCAATGTAGATAAATTTGAGTTATGAATATCAGTAGTTGGGGCATGTGATTCTATTGGAGTAGTGGAAATTATTGTACATTGAGATGCTATATGACCAGGCTGTTTACATTTAAAACAGGACATTTCGTCGATGGACAAGAAGGTACGGCGGGAAGTGTTCTCATGGGTGACTAGGAATGAATCTGGGATATTTGTATCGTTTTGTAGAGGAGTCGAGTAAACTTGACATCAGAAACTACCGATATGGCCATATTCTGTTTTAGAAAAACCCGCTCTTACGGAGCTTACAGGTGATAGCAAATTGAATCCCATATTTTTTAATTCTGCCTCTAGAGTTTCATCGGGAATAGAGGGATAAACATTTGATAGTAAAATACGACTTGATGGGGTAATCAATCTTCTTGCTGATATAATTTCGTTATTTATAGATATTTTACCATCATTTCTTAAATATTCTTCTAATGTAGATTTACTTGATAAATATATGCAAATTCGGTTGTTTGAAATTCTAGATGCAAACGTTATATTTTTTGGTTGAACTTTAGGGCCTAGTGCATATACATATTCTTCTAATTTCACACCGTCTAAAAATGGAAATATGAGGGCCAGTGCTTCTGATGGGTAAAACATCTTAGACGCTGCTTGTGAGTAGGTAGGTTGAGAGATGGGATGAGTTATCGTTTGAGTACTTCTGTAGTCAGAAGACTCAATCGTTTCTACGTTCAGTGTTGTTGCTAGTATATTAATGGGTATTTGTTTAAATGCGGTCCTGTTCGCTATTAAAAGCGGCTGCCCAAGCGATGTGATAATTAAAAACTATCCTATCTGATTGTGTTTATGTATGGATTTGAATATATCATCAAATTATGGGGAAGAAAAACATAACTCACTGGTTTTCCTCAATGTTGATAACGTTGTTGGTACACAAACTAAATACAAATTTTAATAAATGTTCACTACTAATTATTAAAATAATAGGAGCTGATATCAACACACCAGTATGGTATAGGTATCAGGACCGAACTCTCAGAACAAAAATGTCCAATTCAAATTCGTTAATTTATCACCAAAACTTTTTGTGAAATAAAAAAAAATTATTCGATTAAAAAAGCAACGTCTTATTATATTATTACTGAATAAAAATTTCGAACAAGAAATATGTTCAAAATTTTCCACTGCAAATGTAATTTCGTGCGCGAAAGTCCTAAAAATCTAAAAATATTACAATAGGCTTGTGGTCAATCGAGAAACACATACATATTTATTTATTAAAATACCTACAGGTTTAAATGCCTAGTTACATGCATTGTGTGTTAATTACATTCATATTACAAATTTTTATTAAAAATGTTAACACTTTTCCATTGTATGAGATTGAATACTCGACGACAAATCGTTTAACAGCAGTAAGTGGTACTTCTGCTGTTAGTTCTTTTAATTAGCTAAATATTATCGCCTTAAAACTAATAGATTTAATACTAAAGTCTAATGAATGCCGACTGTTTACCATATTGGCAAGTTTCGAAATGAAGTCTAGTGGTGAACTAATGTTAAACCTTGCAATATTAAAAATTAAATTATGTAGGTACAATGCATTCAAATGCGGCCTAGATATACTGGAATATTACCCTGACTACCAACTTCTTCAATTGAACGTAACATCACGGAAGTAAAAAAAGTGGTAACTGAAAATCGTCATTTACGCCCGAGTGATAAAGCCGCTGAAATGTATGTCTCTTACGAATTGTTATGGGTACCATACCATAACCCTATCATTGTGAACGAATTACTAGCCACAAACTCAACAGATGAACCACCACCGTATTTCCCTGATATAGCTCCACTGTACCGTAAACGTCAAGGCACTCTTTTTAGAAGATCAAAAATATGAAAAATTGAATTATATTATTCGGAAGCAGCGTATTTCAAAGACAACACAATAAATTTGTCTAGATCATACATACAAATTTTAACTTTCATTGACCGATTCCCGGTACTTTTGTAGACTAGAGTGCATTATTATGATTTATGATGTAGTTTTCTCAATTTTGCGAAAATCATGAGGACAAAGCCCGACTTCGGTAACTGGCAATATCTAAATTCATACTTATTGATCTGGAATATTTACTTTCATCTTCCGTAAAGACGTTTTTGTGAGTATTGTTGCACATCAATTCAGATCAACAGTTCAGTTGATTTTGTTTTTAAATAACATTAAAGATATTTTTTTCACGTTACAAAATATGTTAGACCAAATGTCCCATCCCTGTTGTGAGATTATTTTTCGAATTTACTTGGCAAATTATCATGTGTTAGTTTATGAGAACTGGTCTCTTTGATCTCTTAGTCTGCCAAAATTTGTAAATATTTTTTTACTATAAATATCATTCAAATCCTACGCATTACAGTTGATCCATACATTATAAAATAGTTTTTCATAGATTTTAAAACGTTTATTTCTACATTCACGAAACTAATTGAGCGAGTCTGGAAACTGGAAGACACAATAGAATGTACACTATGTACAGACAGCGCTATTCAAATCCGTATGTGCATTTCCTAGTAATTTAGGAGCTCCTTTCAAGATTTCAATAATTCTCCTAGTTGATCTCGGTTTGCAGTCCTAAAGTCCCTCTGATACATGATGCTTCTTGTTATATAAAATGTGGTCCGACACCTGAAAAGGTAGAAAGAGAAGGGAAGAAGTGTTCGAATGTTGATCAATCAACAATTTTGCAGCATACTCCATGGCCGTTAATGATTATCCATGCTCAAACATTAATCCTAAAACGCCCATTATTAGTAACACCAATATATAATATATTATGTAACTCAGCAACTGCAGTAATTCAGTATATGGAAGATGAAATGTTCGATCAGATATGAAAAGAAGGAAAAGTGAGTCAAATAGAAAAAGTTAAAAGAAAGACTCCATAGACGGTACTAATTTCATCCAGGAATAAAATTATAAAAACTTAAAGCTCTTCGCAGGCAACTGTGAGTTGGTTTTGCAATGAATTTAAGATACACGTATTTGTATTCATAAAAATGTCCAAAACAAAATTAATACAGGGAAACCTACAAGATTCAATTCATACAATGGCACACTATCTGCTATCGACCTCTCCCTTTGCAGTCAATCTCTGGCACCCGATCTTCAGTGGGATACCCTCAACCATCTATATAACAGTGATCACTTCCCCATATCCATACAATGGAATGAAAATTAACCTCCTTCACATCCGATATATCAGCACTGGAAACTACAATCGGCAAACTGGGAACTATTTAGGAAGGAAATAGAAAACAAAGTCGCCAATATCACACTTGAAGGAAATATCAATGAAAATATCTTGAAGCTGAACAACATCATCATATCAGCTGCAAAGACCAGTATAGAAAAAACTAAAATGTGCAAAAGACAACCAGTCCCTTGGTGGAATGAGGAGATTGCACAAGCTCTAAGTTCAAGCAAACACGCCTACAATGTGTGGATAAGACATAAAAATGATGAAAATCGCCTTGAATTCAAAAAACTCAATGCCAAAACCCGTTTCCTAATTAAAAAAAAGTAAAAAAGAAAGCTGGTGCAACTACATTTCCTCCATAAATCCCTCCACCCCACTGGACTCGAAATGGAATAAAATTCGAAAAATAAGAGGACAAAATTATTTCCTCCACATAAACACTTTATCCCATAATAATCAGCTGATATCCGATAAAAAAGTTGTATGTGAGGCTATAGCAGATGTTTTCCAACATAATTCCAGTGATCGAAGCTTGAACCAATCCTTTATACAATACAAGGAATTGATTGAAACCTCCGAAATCCAAATTAATGACTCCGACTCTCATCTAAACGTTCCCATAACTCTGCAGGAACTTGAATTTTCTCTCGAAAACACCAAAAACTCTGCCCCTGGACCAGATGACATTCCCTCAATATTTCTGCAAAATCTTCCTTTTAATACAAAGTTAATACTCCTAGATCTATTCAACACTATGTTTTTAAAACATCAGTTTCCAGAAACTTGGACAAATGCAACAGTTATCCCCATATGTAAATTCATCAAACCTAAAGACTACCCAGCCTCATATAGACCGATATCCCTAACCTGCAGTATGTGTAAAATTCTAGAGAAAATCCTAAACAATAGACTAGCATGGCATCATGAAAACAAAATTTTTTTAACACCCTATCAAAGTGGCTTCCGAAAGTGCAGATCGACAATTGATAATCTAATATCTTTTGAAAGTACATAATGCATTTTTGTATAACCAAAAACTAATCGCTATATTCTTCGATTTAAATAAGGCTTTTGATACAACCTGGAAATACAATATTTTAAAAACACTGCAG
This sequence comes from Galeruca laticollis, assembly GCA_963921935.1. Taxonomy (NCBI): domain Eukaryota; kingdom Metazoa; phylum Arthropoda; class Insecta; order Coleoptera; family Chrysomelidae; genus Galeruca; species Galeruca laticollis. Next base: position 64,564,251 of record OY998182.1, read on the forward strand.
ACATGGGAACTACAAGGAAACATGCTAGCGTTCATAAATAATTTTCTCAACAACAGAACTATGCAAGTCAGATCAAATGGCCACATCTCAACTACAAGACCTCTCAAAAATGGCATTCCTCAAGGATCTATTTTGAGTCCCACACTTTTTCTCACTGCAATTAACAGCATAGCCGAAATGATAAAACCTCCCATCAAAATTTGCCTTTATGCAGATGACCTCATCATTTATACAAGAAGTGGAAGCACAAAGTTCGCCTCCACTTTACTTCAAGATTGCCTCCATCAAATCGAAAACTGGTCTGAAAGAACACGATTCCAATTTTCAAGCGAAAAGACACACTACATGATTTTTGACAGACGAAAAGACAACTATAATTTTAATCTGTTTTTATATAGAACTCCACTAACGCGGGTAGAAGAAGTGAATTTTCTTGGTCTTACTTTAGATTGTTCTCTCAAATGGAAAACACACATAGAAGTCCTTCAACAGTCATGCCAATCCCGAATAAATCTATTAAAAATTCTATCAAACCGAACATGGGGAGCTAGTGCAATCACTCTATTGAACCTATACAAATCACTGATAAGAAGTAAATTAGATTACGGTTCCATTTTCTACGATACTGCTAAAAAACCATTATTAAAAAAATTAGATGTTATTCAAACTACCTCACTGAGATGTGTATTGGGCGCTTTCAGAACCAGCCCAACCAGCAGTCTCCTAGTCATTGCAAACGAACTTCCACTGTACTTACGTCGACAATTCCTTTCCTTAAACTATACCGCAAAAATTTCTGCTTATCCCAACAATAATGCATTCCAAATCATTTTCCCAACAAACCCCCCTCCCGACGAAATATACGACTCCATGCCAACTAAAAATCTCCCTTTTAGAGGGAGAGTGAGACGAACTAACTACGAATTTGAACAATTTAAATTATCGCTCCAACAAAACTCTAACTTTCCCCCCTGGATGTCTCAGAAGCCAGATGTTAATACGTCCCTCACTCAAAATCCAAAAAATTCAACTAACCCCTGTCTCCTACAAAACCTCTCCAAGGAAATTATATCAAAATACCCCCAAACCCTGCAAATCTATACAGATGCTTCAAAAAATCACAATGGAATTGCAGCAGCTTACATCTGCGAAAATAACAAATCTGCCATCCGATTACCGAATCAATGTAGTATATTCACGGCAGAGACCACTGCAATTCTAGAAGCCATAAAAATGTGCAAAGACTCTACAGCAACCAAGTTTCTCATCATAACAGATTCATTGAGTGCGTTACTTGGCTTAAAACAACTTTACCCTTCACATCCTATTCTCGTCCGAATCAAAAGTGAAATGGAAATCATACGTCTTAGCCAAAAGAACGTCTCATTTCTGTGGGTTCCATCTCACTCTGGTATAAAAGGAAACGAAGAAGTCGATCAATTAGCAGTAGCTACAACATATAAACAAGAAGCACCTTACATTCAAAAAGTTCCCTACACTGACCATACAAATTTAATCAAAAAACATATACTTAATTCTTGGCAAGTAATATGGAATCATACGACATCCAAACTGAAAGAAGTTAAGCCACAAGTCGATTTAGTTCTATCAATACCAGAAAAACGAAGAGACCAAGTTGTCTTAACCCGACTGCGAATAGGTCATACACTCCTTACACATCAATATCTCCTCAACAAAGAACCAGCACCAGAATGTATACATTGCCATGTTTCTCTTACTGTAAAACATATCATCTCAGAGTGTCCTGAATATTCTAGATATAGAAGACAGAATAAATTAAGTGCGGTATTCAAGGATGTGCTCACCAAAACCACAAGTGCTTTAATTAAATATCTCAAAGACATTAATTTGTATAACAAAATTTAAAAATTATTCTATAACACAAATACAACACATACTACTTGTGTAAGTCCTCCTGCTAATAACTCTTAGTAGTTGATGCGGGCATGTTTGTACCAAATAAAAAAAATCTTTTTTGACCACCTCAATTGTGGATAGAAGCGCTTTAAAAAATATTTCATTAACATTGAGTTTCTATTTCGTTTTCCATTACGATCATTAAGCTATTAATAATAACAACAATGAAATAATTGAGGAATATTATTGACATCGAATCGAAAACACACGCTTTTCAATTGGTGTTGATATCTGCGTATTTCGATCCGCAGAGTAGACTGTAATTTTATTTATTAAAGATTAATTGAAAAATGTTGCAGTTTATATTTGGAACAAAGCTTACAAACAAGAAAGTTGATAGCATCAGCGTAGATACACATTTTTATCTTAAAGGAAAATTTAACTACCATTTTTTTTAAATTTCCTCGATAATTCTCCAAAAATATTTAGCTTTGTTAGAATTACGAGGCTATTGTGTTGAATACTCGACCTATGTTTGACTTGGCTAATGTGGTATTTGTAATTCGCTCTTTCTTACTGGAGTTGATCAGTACTAGAAAAACAGTCAAATAAACAAATAAATAGAGGAAGAATGGCAAAAATAAAATCGTGAAAAACAGAATAACCATAGATGATGGAGAAATAGACGTAAAATAAGCAAATATTAAATACGATAGAATGGATAAAGGAGAAAATGTGTAGAATGGTTAAGCAAGAACCTATAAAGTTAAAAATAAGAAAGAGACAATGGGACTGATAAGAGCATATGATGAGTATGCTACAGTGTATAAGTAAAGAAAAAAGGAGATACATGGATGAGAAGCGGCTGAGGAGGAAGATACTACATTCAATTCCGACGCCCGAAACAGTTAACGGTGGTTTTTTATTCTTAGAATACGAAGTTACTTGGTACTATCTCTTTTCAATGAAGCGCTTCATGTATAATCCACATTATTTCATTAGAAGTTTGATCCTCTGACTATTTCTGATAGACCTAGTGCCAAAAATATCGCAACAAATTATATTCCAATTAATATATTATTGCAATGACACATGAATCAATTATTTTTCAGTGCCAGTATTTGATGAATTTTATTACGATATACATTAGTACTAATTTAACTTGACACATAAACATTTATCGTAATTTACTGTATCGACCCTTACTTTGTGAAATCTACTCATATTACTGTTTTAAATGAAACTAAGTGTTTCTAGATAATTCCACAAAATATTTTATCAATATATTGTGGAATTATCTAGAAACAGTTAGTTTCATTTAAAACAGTAACATTTCTCTTAACTTTTTATGCATATACGAAGCGTCCTGTAGTTTTTACTAAGGTCTTATGCTATATAATACACTAAGATAGGTGACTATCAATCCACTTCGAAGCGTTAGAGGAAATCTATGGGTATATAATATTATGAAAATGCGATGGATTGAAATTAAACCAAAGATCACATATCTACATCAGTGAATCACTTGTTTGTATCCAATTATATCCAAAAGAACCGAGTAGTGACAGAAAACCTTTGATCACAACTAGTGACATTCATAATTAGACTATAACTAAGGTATTGTAATATTATTTTTCACTTCTGCTGTTCTTATCACGTGTTTCAAATTCAATGGAGGACAGATTTTAACGTGGTATGCTTCACAGTCCTGGGTCCTCTTTATCCAGTCTTTAATTTCCATTTTCTCTAAGGCGCTCTCTATTTGGTCCATCTATCTAGCTTTTGGTCTACCTTTTGGCATATTTGTAACTCGTATCACCTCTGTTATTCTCTTCACACAACTACCCCTTTCCATCCTTTGGATATGTCCAAGCCATCTTATTCTGGATGCTTTTATCATTCTTCCTATGTTTTCAGATTCTAGTATTTTATCTATATCCAAGTTTACCAGTCTTTCATACTGCCCCCCATTTAATTTCTTTGGTCCCTAAATTTTAACTTTTCCTCGTCTCCGGTTGTCATGGCGGTAGTTTCGACTGCATAAGTGATTGCTGTTCTTATTGCTGTCTTGTATATTCTCAGTTTTGTAGTTCTCTTGATTGTTTTGCTCTGCATTAGAGGTTTGTATTTATAGTATGCTCGATACCCTGCCTGTATGCGTTATTTAATTTCGTCTTTCTTGTCATTTCGATTGTTGATGTTTTTGCAGAGATTTTTAAAGTTTTTGACTGTTTCAAATTTATATTCCCCAATATCTATCGATTGCTTTTTTTACTGCCCCTGTCTCTTTGTACTTTCATGTATTATGTTATTCCATCATTAATTTCTAGTCCCCTTTTTCTGGATTCTGTTGTAATCGTTTGCAGCGTTTCTCGTAAAAATTTCTGGTCTCTTGAATTGATGGCTACATCATCTGCGTATGCAACGTATTTATGTTGAACTTTTTATTTATTAAAAATCCTGTTCCCCTGTATCCTTGCTTTTCTTCTCCAAAGTAAAACATTGTATACTCTTTCTCATCTATTAGCCCTCCCCCTTTCCATCTAATTCCTTGTAGTGCCATGGCTGCTATACTGTATTCCTTCATTTGTCTAAAGGCCTCCTCCATTTTTCCTGTAGCCAACAAAGTTTTAACGTTCCACGTCCCAATTCTTATGAAATTCCGCTCTTTCTTCCTTCTTATATGTTTTTTATTGCTTGCTATTATCCTTTTCATTGTCATGTTCCCTGCTGAATTGTCCGCCCGTTCATATTTTCCTATTAGTTTTTTCGGTATGCCCTGGTAATTTTCTTAATTTGCTCATTTACGCTTTCCGGTGACCTCTCAGCTGCTATTCGTTTCGATCCCTCTTGAATATCTATCTCCTGATTTTTTAAATGTTCCCATCCATATTTAATGCCATTGAGTTCAAGTATATCGTATTTTAGTATCGCTTGCCCTTGTCCCCTGGCTTCCCTCATAATGGGCATGAGGTATTTTCTTTTCTCTTGAACTGCCTTTGTATAATCATTATTTATCCATATATTTGATCCTTTTAAGTTCTTCTTGTGTTGATATGTTTCCATCTTTGTGTCCCATGATTTTAGTTTGATGAGTATTGGTCTCTTCTTTCCTTAAACGCTCCCAGTCTTTTAATCTCTACTAGATCCTATAACCATCAAGATGCATTCCCATTTTTTCAAGGATGCCTACCACTTTAACTGTCCCTTCATTTACTATTTCTCCTTCTTTTTCATCAATTCTATGGATTACCAAGTTATTTCTCATAATCTCATACTCAATTGACTCTATTCCTTCCTCTCGTTGTGTGATTAATTTCTTCAATTTTCCGTTTTCTTCTTTTAATTCTATAATTGCATCTGTGTTTCTACCCAGCTTTTCTTCTACTTTCCTCAGCTGTTCATTTATCTGCTTAAACATTTCTTTAATTTCTATCATGTTCTGCTCCATAACTGCGTCTCGAGCACTGTTGCCTAAAAGTTACTATATTCACCCTCAGACAAGTTATTCGAGCTGACGTACTTCTCGGTTACAGAACTTTTACTTAAGTCGATTCTGTTATTTTTATTTCCACTTTGTTGGATATATCTTGTTCTGAACAATTGCTATTTGTTTTTCTGGATTTCTTTTAATTAGTATTCAAGCTTTCTACTCACCGTTTTGCTATGAATCTGTTATTTGTTTTTATTCACTACTTACACATACCTTCTCGGTTTTGTTATTTATCAGTGCAATTTTCCAAATTTATATTTTTGTTTTTCTCGATATACCACAATTTTACGATAAGAGTACACTTCCACTGCTATTTGTTGTTTATTATTATTATTATTATAATTCTCTAAATTCTCGCTTTATATGCGGTTTTATCAAGGGCCATCGGCGGGCAGCAAGATGGCTCTCACTATTGCAAACTTAGGGCCTTCCTTACTATATTGCAGGTAGACAAGATGACAGATTTCTGCACTGTAGTTATAATGTTTGGGTGCAGTCCAAGTGATTTGAGGTGGACAAGTAACATTCTAGGTACAACCCTCGTGGATGAAATTACAAGTGGGACTATAATGACATTTTCTTGACGCCATTCCTGTTTTATTTCATAGGCCAGATCTGCATACTTTGTGAGTTTATTCGTCATTGTGTTTTGTAAGTTGTTACTGTTAGGAATGGCGATATCAATCAGCCAAGTTTTCTTTTTCAGCTTGTCTCTCCAAACAATGTCCGGTCTATTCGCGGGTATTGTTCTGTCCGTAATAATGCTCCTATCCCAATAAAGACGGTGGTTTTCATTTTCCATTTTATTATTATTATTATTTATTTATTATAAAACTAGCTATTAATATTATGAAGGAACAATGGAGAGATATATTGAAGTCTGGTATTATAAGCAAATGAAATGCGATACCAAGTCAAATATTATACATAAGCACATAAAGACAAAAAACAAAGATGGGTCCGTCAACGTGTATAAACAGAGTGAATCATAAATTTGGTAGCATTCAGCATCGCACCTTTTATAAAACTTACAAAAATAACTCGTTGCAGTATATAGGAGTAGTGATGAGACATTTAAAGGATTGAAATTACAGGTAAATATTATGATCAAGATACTAATAGCAAATGTTATAAATTTGAAATGTAGGTACCAAAATCTTCTATGAAACAAACTTCAAAATTAAAAAAAGGAAAGCCAAACATTATACGACGTACACCATCACAATTTGATTAGTGCACTCTCGCACTATCCTAACCAGATGAGTCATTAGCTGATGTGGCGAAAATAACCAAGAAGAGATTTAAGTGAACTTATACAAGCATTGAATAATAATTTCGAAACATCCATTTTAAATTTGCACTGGAGCTGAATACATCAACTATTCTAAACTATTATTACAGAGGGGTGATATTAAAGGGAAAAATTGGGAATCATTGGAGAAATTTGTACTGAACATTTGTGGAGAAGTAGAAGTATCAATTGAACAGAAAAATAACGGTAGGAAAATGAATTAGACGTGCATATTCCCTAGCTCTGATAATAGCTTGAATTTTTTGTAATATCCTCTACTTCCATTCCCAGTTCAACCGGTATAGTGAAATGAGTACTAGCTTTTTTGAACTGGATTAAGTACAGTGACGATTTCAGATAGCAAAGCACTCCTTTGGTTATCAGTCTTTGTTTGCCACACCTTAACTAGAGATAAAAATAAAAAGACTACGAAATCCAATAGATTACAATTGGAGACGATATTTTTTGTGGAGGAAACAACTTGGTAGTATCGATTTTTTTTCACGATTATGAAAACGCACGACGTTATACAAGGTGTTTCATTAACAATGGGACAACCGTTAACTGGAGATACTACAGGTTAAAAAACTATGATTGACCCAAACATGTCTTATCCAAATGTTGATGTTTTATGAAATACAGGGTGTTCAAAGTTATAATTTTATTTGCTTTTTTAACTATTATCATCGTATTTCTTGGACTATCGACTTGAAAATTGGATGCTTTACGGTTTCTCATGTTGCTCATAGAGGGCGTTACAATAAATACGCTATGATAAATTAGATCGTAACTTTTCACCCTGTATATGTAATGATAAATCGCTTTTAAAATCTGAAAGAGAGGCAATTTTTACACTAAGCATGTTTTACTATTCCTTTTCGATATTTCAATTCGTTTTCAAGAAAAAAACTATTTAATGCAGATTATGTTTTAATCCTAGAAAGAAAACGCTTGTCAGCTTGTATCTGGAATGGTTAGAGATAGCACAATGAAATGTGGTAAGCAAATATTACGCAAAAATGTGCACCTTGTAAAAATATTTTGACAAACGTACCACTTCCGGTTACACCGGATGGATGGAGCAGAAAAGCAAGTTAACTATCTTCTTGTCACAATCTGTTCAAGAGATCACAGCAAGGATGGCGGTACAATTACCAGGACCAATAAAAAATAACTATCTCAAATTCCAGTGTTACGCATATACGATGCTCAAGGATGATTTTCTAATTCAACTTATGCTATTATTCAACAATAAAAAAGAGAATAAATTATCTCATATGTCATTACCATAATTGAAATAAATTTAGTAATCTTTCCATTCGTCATATGAACAAAAAGTGTATCAATTGTTGAATTAAGGAGATAAAGTAAAATCCGGAATAGCAGGTAGAGAGAACCTATTTGATATAAATAAATGATATGTATATTAATATGTAGAATTTATTTACTTGTGGTTTTTGTCCGTCAGTGTGACAAAAATACATTTAATATTTAAAGTTATCTGAAGAATTAATCCTTGATCAAATAACATTCATTTAATTACCTGCAAATAACATGTTACTTGAAAAGAAACCAAGCAGTTATCTCAGGAAAAGTAGTTAAAGAAATTGGAAGAAAAATATGAATAGAGACGGTTATGTAACTATAAAAATGATAGGATCAATTTCCCATTCCCACCATCGCTTATGTGTTCCATATACTGGAGAGGGATAAAAATAACATCTTAATTCGCTCCAACATAAGCAACATCCTTCCATTTCAATTTAGAGGGATATTTGTGCTACAAATTACCAACTAACAAGTATGCGATAGGTCTTAGTGAAGTCATGTCATCAAGATTCCAGATAGACTTACTCTTTTAAGGAATGCACATTGTTTGTTGAAATCACACTGTTCAACATAGTTTTCGGATTTTCCCCGACACTATAAGCTTAAGTGATTTGCTGGAATCTTTCCTATGGGTCGGTTTACTCATTATCCGCCATAGCTGTAATAGATATTAAGGCAGATTTTGCTAAATAGTCAACTTTCTTATTATCACGGGCCCCTTCACATGAAACATATGATATTGTTACTTTTTTGACAATGAGAAGTCAGATGCGTTCACACGCAGTTTGAAGGATTTTTGTTCATCTCTATGAAATATATGAATAGAAGCGGGTAGATACAACACCGTTGTTTGGCTTAGATACATCAGTATACATCCTTTGGTAGAAATTTTATTTTATTATTACTTCCATAAACGCCTTTTTCATGATAACAGTATTTATGATCGATTCTTTTCATTTTATTAAGCTGGTGTCGCGAACGAGACATATAGCTTCCACTAATTGTAGATTAGATGGTTTATCTTGGTACGAAGAATACTTAAATATTCAGCATCATATAATAATCCGCACTCCACGTCTCATATGCCATTTTTTGCTTTAAATGTAGATCTCTTTAACATTTGAATTTAATGTCAATGGATTTATTTATTCAACGAAAGATGTTTCTCAGAATCTCAAGAAACATTTCATTCAGGTATTAACAGATTTGATGTATCCAGAATCCACATGAATAGAGCAATGATGCTTTTTTCTAGAATCTTGCATATTTCAAATTTAAAGCAAGAACGGACAATATAAATCTGCTAATTATTCAGGTTCACTAGTTCTATCAATAGGTTGACAGTTTTTAGAAACCTTAAATATCATTTTAAGAACCTAATTATTTGTCTTGAATTAAATAAAATCAATTTAAATTGCCTTATTTGCCATTATCACGTGACTGCGAACACCAATCAAGTTAAAAGTATGAACTATTTTTATGATAATTTGTTAGAATAACGATAATATTTTACGATTTTTATCACAATGGAGACTGGATCCATCGAAAGATTAAAAATCCGAAGATTAATTCTATGATGGTGCAAGCTTCTTTACTAGAAACATGGATTTTTGTGCAGCTTAACTTAAAAACGTGAAAATGTCTTTGTACCTATAATTTCACATTGCGATACTTTATTACAAATGAGGGAGATACATCACTCTCTACTCGACTCTATACTCTTTTATCATATTTAGAACTACTTAACATTTATATCAACGAAATAAAAATTGGAATTAGCTCTGTAAATAAACAAACTACTAATGAATAATTGACTTTTTATTTATGCCATTTAACCAAAAATATCTAAAATGATTTTAAACTTATATTTGTAGTTTATCAAAGCTTACATTGAAGTGATCTTCATAAAAATAACTAGTACTTGTTTTTATTTTTACCGCATCAACCCCGAGGGTTATGAGCGGAGTTAAAAAAACATACAAAAGGTACTTATATTTTATGATAGAAATTGGAGTCTTTCAGAAATTTGAGCACTTTTTCACACGTAAAACACTGCTTTGGTGGTTCTTGATTTAACAAATGCTGGTGTGTGAGGGCTGAATGTCCTATTCTTAATCTGTTTAAAACAACATGGTCTTTTCTCTTCTGTGGAAGAGGAAGTCTAGATTTTACTGAGCATGATTTCTTTAAGAAGCGTATTGGATCCTTCCCATCTTTTTTGCCAGATATCCCATACAAAATCTTTATAAATGATTTGAAATCGGCAGCTGGAACTTTTTCAAAATATGGTAGATTTTCGTTGCCTATAGAGTGTCGTGCAATTTCGTCAACTCTTTCATTGGATGGTATGCCTACATGAGAAAGGACCCACAGGAACTCTATTTTAACGTGTGTCAACTGAAGTCTGTAAAGTTCTTCTTTAATATCTATAAGTATTTGGTGAGAAGGAAATAGTTGTTTTATTCCTTTGAGAGCACTATATGAGTTCGATATTATTAATATCTTTTTGTCTGGCTGTTTGTAGCTTCTCAAGGCTTCAAGTATGGCAACTAACTCTCCTGTGTATATTGAACAGTGAGGATTTTGCCCGATTGCATGATTATTTACATCTTGTAAAAATGCCGATGCGATTCCATTTTCTGATTTAAATGCATCAATAAAAATATGATCATAACCGGTGAATTTAAAAATGTGATCATAGTATTTTGATCTGAATATGTGGTCGCTGGTAGAGTGTTTGGGCTGATTTGCTAATGAAAAGTTGACTGCTGGTATTTGAATTGTCAAAGGAGGAGTTTCATGACACAATGGTAAAAACAGTTGAAATTGTTCAATATTGAAATCTGATCTCTTTATTCTTTCATAAAATGGTAAGTATTTTTTCGGGTGTCTGGAATGGTATTTGTATCATGAAAAGAAAGATTGTTGTTTTTTTGAGCTGAAACTCTAGATGCATAGCATAAAGATAAATATTGACGTCTTAGATATAAAGATGGTTGTGATGTGATAACTTGGAGACTACTAACAGGACTTGTTCTAAAGGCTCCTGAAACTATTCTTAGGGAACTGGTCTGAATAACATACAATTTGTGTAGAAGGGTGCTGCTGGCTGAGTTGTAGCAAATGCTCCCATAGTCAAGTTTACTTCTAATTATTGAATGATATAGGTTAATCAGTATTTTGGTGTCGGCTTCCCGGGACTGGTTTGAAAGGATTTTAAGTATGTTTATTCTCGACTGGCAAGTTTTAAGGAGGTTATTGATGTGCAGTGTCCATTTCAGTTGATAATCAAATGTAACTCCCAAGAATTTTACGCTTTCCAACTGTTCTAATTGTTTTCCATTCAGATGTAAATTAATGTTGGCCTGGCCTGTTTTCCTAAAAACTATACAGTGAGTTTTTGTTGAGGAAAAAGTTAACTCCGTTGTGATGGACCATCTTTCTAATTTGTTGAGGTAGTTTTGCAAAATATTTTTGGATGAATCTAAGTATTTTTTTTTTGTGTAAATTAGTTTATCATCTGCGTAAAGACTCGCTTTTACTGGTAAATTGAATTGTTTTGCTAGACTGTTTATTGCAATTAAAAATAAAGTTGGGCTTAATATTGCGCCTTGTGGAAGGCCGTTTTGGCTTACCTTTTTACTTGATAGTTTGCCATTTATTCTGAATTGTATAGTTCTGTTAGTAAGAATTTTTTTTATAAAAGCTAACATTTTGTCCTGAATACCTAGATCCCCTAGAGTGTTTACTATATGGTATCTCCAAGTAGTGTCAAAGGCTTTGTTAATGTCAAAAAATATCGGTTATGCATAAAAGCTTCATGGATTTCAGTTTCCAAGAGAACGATGTTGTCTGTTGTTGATCTATCTTTTCTATAACCACTTTGTATTGAGCTTAAATAATTTAGTTTCTCTAAGTGCCATTTGAGTCGGTTATTTAAGATTTTTTCAAGTATTTTACATATACTACATGTCAATTTAAAATGACGATACGATGTAGGAAGATTTTTTGGTTTGTTTTCTTTTAAAATTGGTATGATTATGGCTTCTCTCCATAAAGGAGGAAATTTTTGGTAGGAAAAAATCAGATTACAAAGTTCGGTTAAAATTGATTTGGCCCTAAAAGGCAGTTTCTGCAGAAATATTGGAGGAATTTCATCGGGACCTGCTGCAGAGTTTTTTGTAGTCATGAGGCTTCCTTCAACTTCCTGTAATGATATGGGCACGTTTAGATAGCTGTCATCGTCGCGTATTATAACGTCTACCAGTTCAGTTCTTGTTTTATGTTCATTAAAGGCTTTTGTGTAATTAGCGTCACTGCTATTGGGTTCGTAGGTTTCAGCTAAAACTTCTGTTATTTCTTGATTGTCAGATATTATTTTATTATTGTGGCTAAGGTTATTTATGTGTTTGATTGAACTTGATCCTTTTATTTTTCTAATTTTATCCCAAACCATACTAAGTGGTGTGGATGAGTTTATTGTTGATACGTACGAAATCCAACTTTATTTTTTGTATTTCTTGATCAAGTATCTGGATTTAGGTCTACATCTTTTGAAGTCGTTAAGATTCTCCGCTGATTTAAGCCTTTTATATTTGTTAAACGTATATTTAGTGATTTTTATTGCTTCTGCTACCTCTGGATTCCACCATGAGACAGGACGCTTTTTGATGATTTTTGTTTCTCCTACTGCTTCAATAGCCGCTTTTGTAATAATTTCGGTAAATGACATAATGCTACTTATTACGTTAGATGTCACTATGTAGTTTGGCGTGTAGAGGTCTATCAAATCTGCATATTTATTAGAGTTTGCTGATTTTATTTTCCATATTTGTGGAGGTATTGTTTCAGGAATTATATCTGAAGTACGGTTTCTAATTATAGGGAAGTGGTCGCTGTCATGCAGATCGTCTAGAGTCTAGAGTATCCCATGTTACAGAAGATGATATTGATGGACTGCAGAGAGATAAGTCTAAGGCTGACATGGTACCATTATAGGCGTTAAATTTCGTAGGTTTGCCGGAGTTTAACGAGATTAAGTTGTTGTTATCAATAAAATTTAATAGAGAGTCCCCATTGCTGTCGGTGAATTGCGAACCCCAGGTAACATTGTGACAATTGAAATCCCCGAGTATAATCTTTGGAGCTGGAATTGCTACGATTATGTTTTGAAGTTCGTTGAGTGACTGTTTATCTGGATGAGGCAGATAAAAATTACAAATGTTTAACTTAACATGATGAATTACAGATATTACCTCCAAATTGGTGTTGAGAGGAATGTGTGCAGCTTTAATAGAATTGTTGATTAGCATGGCAACTCCTCCACTAGCAATTGTTTGAACTGGTCTATTTTTACAAATAATGGTCAATTCATTGATTAAGAGTTGTATGTTCGGTAGGTGGGTGTAAAAACCATTTAGGTTCCACTGAAGAATAAAATTTGAGAGAGCCATTATTTTATCTTGAAGAACCAGAGTGAGAAGAGATATTGCTTTCTTCGTCTGTTGATGTTAGGTCAGCATCTTCCGTCAATTTTTTCTTGATCCTTGTTATATTATTTTTTACAGATGTGTTATCGATGTTTTTATGAACGAATGTTAGTAGATTTTTCAAATTGTGTCGTTGGTGTAGTTTTTTGCTATGCTTGCATCATGCTTAGATCCAGATGCATTAACTATAAAATCACATAATTCGGTAAAGTTCATAAAATTTGGTGGTTTGAAAGTAACTAGGAGATCTTTTATGGGTTCTAAAAGGTGAGTGAATTCTTCTGCGTTTTTCTTAGTTTTACATTTTTTGAGGTTTCGGACGTCTAAAAGATTCTTCCTCAGGTTTTTGGTTTTATAAATCAGGTGAAGTAGAGATTTGACGTTCACAAGCCGCAGAAATCGTCTTAGTTTGTTCAGATTCGTTTGGAATGTCAAGTGATAAATTTGATTGCCTTTGCGATTGCTCTGGTGATTTGGTAATTTCAAATGATGTGTTTGACGATTTATCTACTGGATTGAGATCTGGCTACATATCTAAATTTGTTATACTTATATGGTTGTTAGAGCATTCCATTACGTTAGAAACCATAAGGTTATCTTGATTAGAAATGCGGCTTGATTGTGAATGTGCAAGAGTGGGGATATTTGTTGGTTTAACTTTATTTGTGGACACTGGAGATTTGGGAGTTGAGTCCAGTAATACCATATTTGGAAGTACTTTAGAGTGAGAACAATTATTTGCTGTGTGACCAGGTTGGTTACAAGTAAAACAGATATTGTCTAAGATAGGAATATTCGGTAAGATGTATTATCATAATTGAAGTCCAGAAATTCAGGTATTATGATTTGACTAGGAGGAGAGATGTAAATATGTCTACGAAAACTATAAATATGTACATATTCCGGATTTTGTGTGCCAATCTTAAGGAAGTTCAATCGAGTTTCCAAATTCAGTCCAATATTAACAAGCTCAGCTTAAATGATGTTATGTGGTACGGAGGGACACACATTTGAAATAATCAATCGTATGTTTGGGTTTAGTAATCTTCGTGCTTGAGTACGTTGATGGTTAACTGTGATAATTCCATTATTAGTAGATACGAAGTCGTTAACAAATTTTTCATTGGTGACGTAAATACATATTCTATTGTTAGAAATCCGAGAAGCGAACAAAATATTTTTTGGCGTAATTATATCTCCCGCCGCATATATATATATATATATATATATATATATATATATATATATATATATATATATATTGTAATGTTTTTCTAATTTATTTAAAACGTAAACGGGTGGGATAAATTGAAAACACACGGTATGGCTACTTACTAATTTATTTAAACACTAACTCACTAACACTTAATTTATATATACTTAACTAATCACTTAAATTTGATTTATATGTACACAAACTTAATTATTATTAATTTATATAAACACTTTACTGATCGATATTTCGGTTTATTTATTTCACGAGATCACTTTATCCACTAAACTAACTCTTCCTGATCAGTCCCTTATATATTTAAGCCATTTTTACTAGTAAATTCCGGACTGCGGCTTAAATAAACACAATTGAATCTGGCCTTTTCTAGATAACTCTGGTCACAAAAACAATGTTTACATAAGATAGTCGTAAGCTCGTAAACAGTTTTTTTATAACTGCGTATCCGCCATAATTTTAACTTTTATACCTGGCTTAGACAGAGTCGGTTTCAGGGACTATACCAGTGTGCTGTTTCGTAACATTACCCCCTCCTTAAATGGAAGTTCCTCCTGGAACTTTTGTGTATCCGAGACTGGATGTTTGAATCGGCATCTGGCCCCATTTCTACACTTTCCGATCTTATGGAAATAGCAGGGCACCGTCTTCATCGGATACTGATAACGGGGGTTGTAGCTGCAAATTAATATCTGGACACCGGTATCTTGAAAGATAATCTCTACCATGTTCCTGATGATTCGCCAATCCAACTGGTTACTCGCTATCTTAGGCATAGCCAGTTTCTTCACGTTGAATTCCAACACATGGTCTCGGAGGTTTCGAAGTGCTTCCCACACATCGCGGTAGGTAGATCGATCTTGGAATTCATTTTTAGTTACCACGTAGAAGACGTACCGCGAATTATGTTTCAGTTTCAGTGTCTTGCCAGGGGCTGGAATCTGGTCTTCAAGTTTTTATAATTGCCCGAACTTCTTTCGAAAGACGGTTGCCAACCCTCGTGCGTTCTTGATACGGGCGGGGATGTTGTATGCCAGTGAATAATCTTCCGGGAGAGTAAACAAATCTTGTTGTTGTTCCGAAGTGACTCCATATCTAGCTTTCCCGGTACCTCCATACGCGCCCATAAATTCATCGAAGGTAGGGTCAGACACATCTTGAATAAGGTTTACTCCTTCCTCTAGGTCATGGTCTCCTTCGAATGGGGCTAGTCGGTTTTGGTGAACTACTTTTGGTTTTCCGTTGGGGATCTTGCTTATGCGATATATAGCATCATTGATCCTTCTCTTGATTAAGTATGCACCTTCCCAGGATTTTTGTAATTTTGGAGAAAATCCTTTTCTCCTCGTCGGGTTGTGTAACCATACTTGGTCCCCTTCTTTAAAACCGCCTTCTGTGGCCTGCGTGTCGTACCGACTTTTCATTCTGTCGCTGGCAACTTGAAGATTTGTTCGAACTAATTCATGAATATCATCCAGCCTTCTTCTCAATTGGATTGCGTAGTCTTCGCCTGCTAGATCTTCTCCAGGCCGGCAGCCAAATTCCAGGTCACAAGGAAGCCTCATTTCACGTCCAAACAGGATTTTCGCCGGTGTTTCACCCGTGGACTCATTGACAGCAGATCGATAAGCCAATGCGAATAGGGAAATATACTGGTCCCAATCTCTCTGATGGCTGGATACTACTTTGGACAGGTATTTTCCAATAGTCCTGTTCATTCTCTCGACCATTCCATCTGACTGTGGATGTAAAGCTGTTGTCATGGTCTTCTTCATTCCCAGATTGTCGCAAATCTCCTGGAATAGATGGCTTTCAAAATTTCTTCCCTGGTCACTGTGGACTTCCAAGGGTACTCCATATCGGCTGATGAATTCATTCACCAATACATCCGCGACAGTTGTGGCCTCTTGGTTCGGGGTAGCGTAAATTTCCACCCACTTTGTGAAATAATCCATTACAACCAGTATGTACTTGCTACCATTTTCTGTCGTCGGAAATGGTCCAGCGATATCTAAAGCAATCCTTTCGAAAGGGCTTCCAACATTGTACTGTATCATGGGTGCCTTTCTCTTGCAATGTGGTCCATTACTCGTAGCACAAGTCGTACATTTCTTACACCAGTCCTTCACATCGTCGGAGCTGTTCATCCAATAAAACCTTTCACGGGCTCGCTGAAGGGTTTTCTTCACTCCCAGATGACCTCCCGATGGACTGTCGTCTAACTTCTTCAGTACCTCAGCTACTCTTGTTCTCGGGATAACTAGCTGTCTCCTCATCTCGGAACCATCATCGTGTTCAAGGACTCTTTTCAACAGCCCTTCTTCCAGGACAAGAGAATCCCACTGAGCCCAATACGCCTTGAGTGTCGGTGAAAATCTTGACACTTCTTGCCAGGTAGGTCGCCGATTTTCTTCCTTCCATTGCCGGATCATCTTCAGGTGAGGATCATTCTCCTGATTTTCTCTGATCCTGGTGGGTGACCATTCCTCGTTGACTACTGTAATTCTTGAAACTGCAACTTCCTTAGATTTCGACTCTTTGCATTGTGAATAGTCTACAGGTCATGGTCGTCTAGGCAAGTAGTTGGCTTTTTGGTGACTCACATTAACTGGATGTTCACCCTTGTCTGATTTCCCCTGTGTCTGGAGTTCTTGGGTTACAGGAGTCTTGGGGAGCTTAGACGGAGTGCGTACGTGCTCTAGCTCGCCACACTTCCGGCATTTGATATTCTTCGGCCTCTTGCCTGCCATACCTTTCAACAAGTTGACGATCTGATCAAGTTTGTCATCGTTATCTTCTTCCTGCATAGTTCTACCTTTGTTGTACCGCGAGCTTTTCTTGGCTGCTTTGCATTTAGGAGGTTCTTGGTTTACAGGAGTCGTAGGACGCTTACACGAACTGCGTGCATGCTCTAGCTCGCTACAATTACAGCACCTGATTTTCTTCGTCTTCTTGTCTATCATACCTTTCAACAAGTTGACGATCTGGTCAAGTCTGTCATCGTCACCTTCATCCTGTATGGTCCTATCTTTGTTGTATCCCGAAGCCATCGTGGCTGCTTCATATTCAAGAACAGCAGTCAATGCATCGGCCAATGTTTTAGGATGGGCTAATCGAAGCGTCTTCTCCATATCGTGGTCACGTAAGCCATCAATAAAGGCCTGAATGCCCAGACATTCTATCATGTTCTCTGCTGCTGACGGATAAGCAAATCGAACTAGTCGGGCGATGTCCACTTCATATTCTTGAAGGGATTCGTCACGTTTCCGCCTTCGGTTCTTCAGCTGGAATCTGTACAACTGTTCCAAATGTTCGTGACCATATCGCATGTCCAACCTCTTCTCCAGCAGCTCGAAGTCATCTATTTCTTCCAAAGGTATCGTCTGGAGTACATCTAAGGCATCTCCGCGAAGCGCGATGGTTAAGTTCACTGCCTTCTCTCTATCGGACCAATTCTTCACTCTAGCGGCTGCTTCAAATTGTTTCACATAATTGGTCCACGACATTTTTCCATCGAACGTTGGGGCCTTGACTCGGGTAAAACTGCCAATGTCTTCAAACTTAGGTAGTGTTTCTGGCTTGCAAGGTTTCGTTTGCTCGGTCTTTTTTTCTTCCTCTGGCGTTCCTCGCGTTCTTGAATCGGCAATCTTTTCTTCTAACTCCTTGATTTTCTCGTCTATCGTAATCTCATTCTCGATTTTCTCGTCCATCGTTGACATTTTATTCTCGATTTTCTTGTCCATTGTTGACATTTTATTCTCGATTTTCTCGTCCATCGTTGACATTTTATTCTCGATTTTCTCGTCCATTGTTGACATCTTATCCTCGATTTCAGATTTTAGAGACGAAATTTCATTTACAATGTCAGCGGCAATGTCTTTTTTCATTAATAAGATATCGGCAGATATATCGTTCTTCAAAGTAGAAATATTCTCGTCCATGTTAGCAGAAATGTCGTTCTTCATAGCACAAATCTTCTCGTCCATGTTAGCGGAAATATCATTCTTCATAGTAGAAATCTTCTCGCCCATGCTCTCTTCCATGGCAGAAATCTTCTCGTCCATGTTAGAAGAAATATTAGCAGAAATTGACGAGATTAAGGTGGAAGCCTCGTCATTAAATAAAACTGTTTCTGGATCAAAGCCGTCATTTTCCAGTGCCACTTTAAGTATTTCTACTAATTCACTTTTCTTACCGGACGTTTCCAACTGACGATCTTCCAATTCTGCTCTTAATTCCGCCACTTTCAGATCCCATAATCTCTTGGCCATTTTTACGTAGCAATTTATTTATATTACCCCACACCCGACACCAATGTAATGTTTTTCTAATTTATTTAAAACGTAAACGGGTGGGATAAATTGAAAACACACGGTATGGCTACTTACTAATTTATTTAAACACTAACTCACTAACACTTAATTTATATATACTTAACTAATCACTTAAATTTAATTTATATGTACACAAACTTAATTATTATTAATTTATATAAACACTTTACTGATCGATATTTCGGTTTATTTATTTCACGAGCTCACTTTATCCACTAAACTAACTCTTCCTGATCAGTCCCTTATATATTAAAGCCATTTTTACTAGTAAATTCCGGACTGCGGCTTAAATAAAAACAATTGATTCTGGCCTTTTCTAGATAACTCTGGTCACAAAAACAATGTTTACATAAGATAGTCGTAAACTCGTAAACAGTTTTTTTATAACTGCGTATCCGCCATAATTTTAACTTTTATTCCTGGCTTAGACATCCGTTATTTTGTGTTTTCCCATGTTTCCAAATTTCACATCCTTATTTGGTTATGCCGTGCTGAAGAGGCAAAATGAGCCAGATATATATATATATATATATATATATATATATATATATATATATATATATATATATAATATATATATATATATATATATATATATATATTAATATATATATATATATATATATATATATATTCTCCCAATTTTGTATTGTCCAGTGCATTAAAGACAATTGCTTGCTGTTTTTTGGGGAAGGTTGAATTGCATTGGCTGGCTGTATATGAATAAGGCAGTGATGATGCGCTTGCTGTGTTCTGAACTCCCCCATTTGAAGTTCCTAAAGGCGGAAATTCATCCATTTTTAAGTAATGACATGGACCTGCCTGGTATATAAGTGCGGCCCTGTCTTCCTTTGGAATTTACAGATAACCGATGGTAATTAGGTATGGAATGTACATATTTATGACTAAGTGACGATACTAAAGTTTTTGTTTTAGCTTGTAAATGTACCTAAAAAGCACTGATTTTCAAATTACTGATGCACTGGTGGCTACTGCACTTATGATTATTACAAAAAGTTGTTTATGTTTATTAAACTTTAGAAAGCAATGTTTAATAAAGAGGAAACTTTCGTACACGTTGTCAAGAACGTTGCCAGGATAGGCCTCCCTGGTATTTGTTGTTGTCAATGAACCTGGCAATTCTTTCTCCTAATTTGTGCACTTTTGGAACGTTTATGAAAAGTTTTTGTGGTGTTCTGATTCACGTACTTTTACACATCGGCACTGCATAGCACTTGTAAGACGACCTATTCATTTTTACGGATATTACCAACGTTATTCGTAAGAACTCAGTCAAGATCAGTTAATTTTGACAGAATGCGAGATTCGATTATAGTTTGATGACGTCACGACACGACGATCTTTTTATAAAATTATCATTTTCGTCTTTATAGAGGGTCCATCTTTGAAATGAAAGGAACTCCAAAAATTAGTAAACATCCCTATTATAGATTTTGACCCGATTGTTGAGAAAACCTTGTTTAACTATTCTCTAAGAGAATATAGTATTGAAATACAAGGTCCTGGGACCAAGGTGAGAGAGAGAGAAGTTCGTGTGAGATTCTGTTGAGTGGAATATTTTTTTGGATGAAGTTGAACTTTTCTTGGGTGCCCTGTTATAGGATTTGTTTCCTCTTCAGGGCTGGTTGGGGGGTGTGTTGGGTGGTTTTGTGCGCGTTGACCAAGAAACTGAGTTAGGGGTAAAAAGGTGTCTAGTAAGATTTGTTTGAAAGTGTCTAGAAAATGTGCTTTTAAAGGTGTATAGAATTTTGAGGGAATTGAGTGGGCTTTTCGCCAGAAAGTAACTGGAGGGTTGTTTGTATTGGGGTATCTAGGAGGGTGATGTTGGAAGCAGCGAAGCTCGATAGTGAGCGGAGAGAGTGACAAAAAGTGTATGGAATTGGAGCTTGAATGTTGAAGACGAACCATGTATCGTTGCCGATACATAGCTGTGTGTTGACCTGGCTAGGTGTCAGAAACTATTGAAGTTGTTTGAAGTAAAAGGGTGTTTTAACTGAATTTGAAATGTCTCCGGTATTAAGGAGGAATAATGATGAAATTTTGGTAATTGAGATTTTTATTAGTTTTGAGAATTTTTCGAAAGAAAAGTGTATAGGAGACATTTTTTTAAAAGGTGTATAGAATTTGATAATTGTTGAGAATTATGAAAAGTTGCGGTGACGTGCCTCGGTGGTTCGGGGACAGTTTAAGGTGGTCGGCGGTATAATAACAACTTTAAATCCAAAAATGCGGGTGCGTCGATCGTCGGTCCATTTGGCTAGTGAATAGATTCACAGAGTGTACAGGAAAACCGCAAAAAACCTGCAACACCGACGTAGGTGGTGTGGGGGCGGCATAAAAGTATAGGGTGAGTCCAAAGTGTTGAACAATTAATAGCTGGAAGGAAATTTAGAATTTGCTAGAGATGTTTGTTTTATGGATTTGGGCTTTGTTGTTGTTGTTGTTGAAAAGATTTGACTGAATTTGTGTGAGAAATATTGAATTTGTCGTTATCTGATGGAGATAGGGGAGCTGTCGAGGTAGTCAACGTATTCGTCGGGGAGGTCGTCATAGGCCGTGGCTAATAAGCGTAACGGAGTAAATGGGAGCTTCCTCTGGGGGTACCTACCGAGGGGTCGTCTATTGGCGACCCACGGTGTGAGAAGGGTGTTTTTGGCGATTTCGCTGCCCGATTCGATAGTACGATTAACGTATCGGGCTTGTAGGTTATTAAGGCGTGGTAGAAGGGGCTCGATGTCTATGTTGACATATACTGTGTTGGTGGGCGAGTATGGAGCCTTGTATTGGCAGTATCTAAGGATTGACTGCTCACAAGTTCGAAGTCGTTTAGCAAGATGGTTGGGGAGGGTGCAATAGACGTTTGCTCTATAGTCGATTATTGGACGGATATATGTTTTATACGTATGAAGTAGGGTGGTAGGGTGTGTGCGTCCGAATGTGCCGCCGAGCGCCTTGAGAAGATTAACTCTCCGTCGGACTTTATTTAGAGTGTCCATTAGGTCGGGCGTCCAGTTGAGAGTGTAAGTAAATTTCACTCCCAAATAGACGACTTCCATACGGATTTCGAGTCGATCGCCCCAGAGCATGAGGCGGAAGTTTGTAGGAAGAAGTCGTTCGCTCCTGGTATCAGGGTGTTGGAAGACGATGGCTTGTGTTTTTTGAGGATTGAGAGTCACCCGCCATTTCCTGCACCAATTAGAAAATTGGGTCAGTAGATTTTGGGATCGAATGTTGAGAGAGCGAATATCTGTGGCAGAAATGATTAGTGCGGTATCATCCGCATATAGTTGGACGTTATCACGAGGATGTCGTGGGACAGGTGTATCATACGTATAAATGATATATAGTAGAGGAGCGAGTATCGAGCCCTGCGGAACGCCAGTTTGAGGTGTAAAAGGGTCGGATATGCTGTAACCAACTTTGACGCTGATCGATCGGTCGGTGAGGTAAGAAAATATTAATTTGACAATTTGGTTGGGCAATCGGATGCTCAGTAGCTTTCTCACTAGTCCTAAGTGCCAAACTTGATCGAAGGCCTTCTGAACGTCCATGAGGATGGCGGCAGAACAGCGTCGTTGATTTAAAGCTCGGTGAAGACAGGTGGTGGCGTTCTGACAAGAGTGGCCCGGCCTGGATCCGAATTGAAATGCCGGAATTATATTATTTCCAGTGCAGAAGTCCCAGATTCGTTCTTTCAACAAGCGTTCAAAGACTTTACCTAGGACGCTGATTAATGAAATAGGGCGGTAAGATTCAGGCTTTGTGGGGTCTTTGCCGGGTTTGGGGATGAGAACTACGTTGGCAGATTTCCAACAACGAGGAAAGTAAGAGAAAGCAAGGCAGGCGTTCAGCAGGGCGCAGAGCGGAGGGAAGATCTCTTCTGGCAGGTTTTTTAGTGCCTGCCTCGAGATTCCGTCGTGCCCTGGGGCACTGTTTCTCCCCGCTCGGCACGCCAGCTGAACTCCCTCGATGGTGAATGGTGATAGAAGCGGAGAGTTCTCATCAGGTGGGATGTGTATATGTGGACTTCGAGTAATATTTCGAGTCATGAGGTCGGTTTCGACGGCAAAGTCCCTGAGAAATTGGGGGCTATCGGGTGGTGAAAAGACAGTTTGTAGGTTATTTTTGAAGGCGGTGGCTTTGTCTTCGGATGTGTAGATCTTCTGTCCTTGCACTTCGAGATGTGATTCAACCTTTCTCTTGAGGCCGACGAGGCGGTTGAATTTTTGCCAAAACACGCGCCCTTGTCTGAAGTCCAGTCCGGCTGTTTCGGCCTTCCATTTTCTCTGCTTTTCAGCATTGATTTCTTGTCGGACCTGGGCGTTGAGACGGTTCCATTGTGTTTTGACTGCGGGATCTCGAGTTCGGACGTATAACCTGTATAACTGTCTTTTCTGACGTATCTTTTGCAAAATTCTTTGCGGAAGTGCATGAAAATTGGTGTGTACGGTGGTGAGTGGGACGGCGATGTCTTGCGCATCGATTAAGAGGGATTGGAATTCTTCTGCGTGTTTATCTATGTCATCAGTATTCTGATGAATGACGGGTGGTGGTAAATTAGTAGAGACGTGATTAGCAAAGGAATTCCAATCGGCTTTTTTGAAATCGCGAAATGTGAAATTTGTTGCTGGTGGTGGTATGGGGTTGTGTAGTGCGGTTTTGACCAGTAGTGGGACATGGTCGGAGGTGATAGGGTCGCCTATAAAGCATTCGTCGTCCACGAGAGTGATTAATCTGTCTGTACAGATTATGTGATCGACTATGGAGGAGCCGAGGTGACTTACTAGTGTTGGATTATTATTTCTAATCCGTAAGAGGGGGAGTGAGACGAGTTGTTCGGCGAGTAGTCTGCCGTTGAGGTTGGTGTGTGTATCACCGAAAAGAATGTTGCGTGAGTTTAAGTCACCCATTATTATGGCTCGTGGTAGAGAGGATGCATATTCGAGAAGGTCGGTTGATAGTGGTTGGTTGGGATGTTTGTAGTAGGAAAGAAATGTCGTCGTGGTATTATTCCACGATATGTCGATGGCTATGCAATCCAAATTCTGTTGAGACAGAGGTGCAGGGAGGGGGTGTGGTGACGCGGGGAGTCCGTTTCGGACGAGGAGTCCGCTGCCGTGACAGTAGAAGTTCCTGTCTAGGTGGAAGGTGGTGTAGCCAGTGAAGCGAGGAGGGCTCTTTAAAAGAGTGTCTGTGATAGAAAGTACTTGTATGTTTAGGGAGTGCAGAAGGTGTTTGAGAAGATGTCGCTTCCTGGCTAGACCTTGGCAGTTCACGGTCCCGGTAAGAAAGTCCATGACTTAATTTTTGTCTTTTGGTGGTAAATGCAAAGTGGACGCGGTTGCCGGCGCCACTAGTTACGGAACAATTGTATCCGTAAAAGGAGGGGACGGGGTGGGTTAAGGTGTCGGCAACTAAGCCACGGGCCGTCGGGACGGCGTTCATGATAGTAGTGGCCAAGATCTCGATCAAGATCTTGGAGTCGGTTGTCAGGTCATATGGGGTCGGTGGCTTTTCAAGAGTCACGGGTGCGATCTCTTGGGCGGATTTCGGTGCCTCCAGCCGCTTGGGGCACCGAGGGTGGAAAGCGGGGTGTGGACCACCGCAATTTTTACAGAGAGGTTCGTTTGCCTTTGGGCAATTGGCGGCCCTATGATCGGTGGCTCCGCAGAAGGGACAGACCGGTTTAGCCCTGCAGGATTCGGCAAGGTGGCCTGTGTTTGAGCAGCGGTTGCAGAACTTGGGTACTGCAGGAAAGGGGTTGGCTCTGTTGGAAGCCTCGCACTCATGTATGAGGCCGTGGAAGTCTATGCCGTAGGAGAGGGCAGTATGATAATCACTTTCGGATTCAGTAAGAATCCGGAACATTGAGGTGGCTTTGCCATTTCGGCGTGACATTATGCGCCAAGACCTGGTGGCGGGGAAGTCAACGTCTTTGAGGATGGCCTTGAATTCTTGGTCGGTGATGGTGGAGTCTACATTTCTGCAGACCAATGAGAAATGGGGCTTGCGGGATCGAGAACGTTGACGGTCTTGGCGGGTGGAGCTGAGGGGGACGATGGTGACTTGGTCGTCACCGAGGGTGTTACGAAGCTTTTTTGCTAAAGCTTCGTAGGGGAGGTCGGCTGGAATTTTGAGAAGCGCAGTTCGGTTAGAATTTGCCTTCAGATGAGCGATTTTACCTCTCAACAGCTCGTTGGTGTTGAGAAGGTTGAAAAGTTCTCGCTGGGAGGTGTATTTTTGTGGGGGGTTTCGTATGTTGAGTGTTTGTAGTCGGGTGTTCGATTGAATTTGTCGAGGTTGTCTAGTTTGCTGAGGTTGGGTTGGTTGTTGTTGTTGTCGTTGTGGCTGTCGTTGTGATCGGGTGGTTGGTGGTGGTGGGGTAGGGATTTTACGTTCTCGGTTAGGCATGGTGCCTAAGCGAGTGAAGTTTCCCTGCTCGGTGCGGGTGTTGGTAGCCGTGGACACATGTGATTTGGCGGAGAAAGTTGGAGATGGACTGCGAGATGGTTGAGGTGATTTTTGTTTATTTTCTTTGTCGGACTGTAGCTTGTTAACGAGGGCAATGGCTTTGCTAAGTTGGAAGGTGAGGTTGCTTATCTGTTGTAGGAGTTCGTCTTTCGAAGCGTCGGGGGTGGTTGGGTTGGTCGGGGTTCTGACCAATTCGGGGAATTCTTCTTTAGAAGAGATGGAAGGTGGTGGAGTTTTTTTGCTCCTGGTACGGTATGAGGAGCGTGTCGAAGACATGGCGGTGGACGGAAGGAACGAAACGAATTCTTGTTTCGTTCTTGCGAGGGGCTGTTAGAGGGTGAGGTGGCTGACAAAAGCCGGCAGCGGACTCACTGCCGGAGGGAGTTTCCTCCCCGGTTAAAGGTTTCCTGACCCTTTTTGTCTGCCTGTTAGTATTTTATATTCACCTGAATCCGGATCCTTCCGTCTTGTGGGGTTGAATGTCGGTTGGCTTCTAGTTGTTCTTCTCTATCGCTTGGTTGGTTATGCGATTTTTATAAATAAAATCCGCTCTAGAAAGAACGGGATTTCATAAATAGAAAGGCTCTATAAAGAGCCGATTTTCATAAACGAAATTGTCCTATAAAGGACAAGTTGAGATTAAAATCTCAGTTTGTAGTCGAGTCCGGCGGCAAGTGCTTCTGGAAATACCTGGTTTGTATCAGTGACCAGGTTTTCCGTTTCGGCTTCTCCTTGCAGGCGACCTTCTTCGATGACTGTGTTCACTACACTGGGGGGACCAAGGTAGTTGATATCAATTATGATTTGACTTTCATTGAGGTCAATGTCTCAAAAATTTTTGGAATTTTAATAACGTTTTCAGATATTGCTACTGGAAAACTGACTAATGAATCCTGGAATCATTGGAAGTTAATATCCATCTGATATTTTCATCTCAATATTATTCATACATACTGTATTCGTGGGAGTGGAGTAGAGAAAAAGTTTGCTGAGCAATATTCCAAAACATATTTTTGATAAACTGTATATAGATATTATAAAGTCTTGTTCAGAGAAATTGGGATTCCAGAGGGCACATTTCCAATTTGGTCCAACATTATGTTCTTCGCATGTGATCTACCTGAATAAGATTATACTGACACTAACTATATTTGCCAATACAGGCATTCTAACAGTTGACATTCGTAATCTGATTGAGTATAATTATTTGAATCATTTGGAGCAGTAAAAACGTATACCTCATTTTAGGAAGTAGCTACTACTTTTTATGCACCGACAAGGTAGATTTCTTCTAGGTAAATGTAGCGTTATTCTAGTTTAAACTGTGTCTCACATTTTGTTTACCTATTCTCTGAATGACGTTATAAACATCATTATATATGAGTTTTATTCTTTTCCGCTGAATTATTCAATGTTATAGGAATCATGCACGATTTTGTTTAATGTAATGCTTTGGTAATAACCAACAAATTGGCTAGAACGAAATAAAGTCCAAGTTTATGAGTATTGACATCCTTATATATCATGTACGATTCCATAAATATCGTTTTATCTGGTATTTATAACTATTTATAATTTTTTTATTGACTCCTAGTAATTAAATTTAAACTTCTTAACTTTTAGTATACAAACTGGTAATCCAACTCACTTGATCATATAAATAACTAATTTTTGGATGGTTCGTGAATACCACGCTGCAAGTAAAGTTTTTTTCATCAACGTGGAAGCTGCTACTTCTGGTATAGTCCTAAATATAGTCATTGTACGTCCACCTTGGTTTTGAAATTTGCTTGCTAAGTCTCATGAGTCAATTCCTCGTGTCAAACTGTACACATTAAACTGGGGAACTTTTAAAAATATGCCTATGTTTGAAGATTGTTAATCGAAAAAGTTCGAATGATGCAATACATTGTAACGAAATTTACTGATAATATCAGTATGATGAAATATTTGCTTAACATAAGGAAGTTCATACGTACAAAACAATTATAACAACCTGTTTCTACCACATGACAAGAACATAGAGCAGAAATTGCCAAAACATCGGCAAATAAGAATACAATTTATTATAGTGATTTACTGCATTTAGTATACCCTGCATTTTTTGCAAAGTGGTATAGTCAGGGAGCTGTACAATATTGTTTGATAAAAATATTTTAAGCCTAAAACTGTTTCTAATGATGATAGAGTTACTAATCATCCTCAGTCATGTTTATATGAAAGACTTGTTCATGTTGACATATCAGAATACGTTAACATAAACAATATATCAAATCAAGAAATCAAAAATCATGCCTCACACTTCACGGTAGGCATGTTTCAATTCCGTCGTCTATCTCGGCACCATAGCGAAAATAAGACATTCCGATTGGTTGCATTGTATCAGATAAGTGGGTGCCGAGATCGCGGTCGGAAATGGCCGTTGAGTGCCGAGATCGATGACGGAACTAAACCCAGCTAAAAGCGTGATTTTATATGGGAATTATAAAAGTGATAAGTATAATTTACATACAGTAGAAACGCTAGTTACGAGGTCATAATTCGCTGCACCTGCACCGTATCATATTTCATTAATCAGAATTCATGGATACTCGTATCATAGTTCTTTAGTTACCTTATATTTGTAGTTAAGTTTTTTGTTAACCACTCAAAGAATAACATCTTTCTTGTAATAATCGAATAAAATATCTTTTTTAAAAATAGTATTTCTATTTTGAAAGACATATCTCGCTGAATCTTTTTTGACACGTGACTGATTCGTCATCAACCATATGCATCTGAATCAAAACAATATGACAAACGCTAGTATTGAGTTTCGTTCTATTTCTGTTATTAGAAGAAGACAGTACCAATATAGTATGTGTTGAAGAATATCGTCAACTAAGTCACGTGATGGAAAAGCTTCACCGTTTCTACTGTAGGTATTATTTAAAGAATAGCCAGATGTAGTAATCAAGAATATATCGTAGGTCAATACAAATTAATGCTCTGTTGCGTTTGGGACATTGCTGTAGATTCTGCCAATTTCTAGGTATTTTGATTTATTTTTAATCGTTTTGATGAATCTTTCGAAGGCCGGCCCCTTGCAGATAGTTTTGTTCCTTGAATTTAAATCTTTCTTCGACTTATTGTTTTTTAATTATGGCTCTGGCTGTAGGTTTTCTAGGTAAATAACTACCAGCAGTGGCTAAGTAAGAATCCCAAGCCATGCTAGTTGAAATTTGTTTTAAGCGTTGTTTGCACATATTTATCATTGGGGAAGTGCGATACCGTAAGATGGGGTGGAATTGAGAGCTTTTTCAAGTTTTCCAATAATATAATTGAACATATAAAGATTTTCAGCAGAATAAAAATTCTACACGATTTGTATATCCATATATAATAGATCCTCATGATCATGCAATCTTTTTATGATAAAACCAATCGAAAAAAAAATAATACTCATGTTAACAAACCAACACCTATATTGGGGTGACTTTGATAGGGCGAATTTTTTCGCGTTCTCTGTATAGGATTATCAAAATAAGTTATCAATTTCATACTTTACCATTTTGGTGCAGACATTTTTATCAAATTTACACTGCATGGGGGTTAAATTGATAATCCATTTTAAACAAATATTTATACGAAGATCATAAATTCAACTTGATAAATTGTCTTAAAAAACTTGTAGAATAACTAAATAAAACAAATCGTGAATATAACTAATCAGGTAAGTTGCCGTGAAAGTAACGTCAGTGAAATTTTGAACTTCTGTTCAACGATCAAAAACATCAACTGGTTTTGTAAAAATATATCTTTTGAGACGAGTTCCAGAATTTTCTATTTTTGGTTCATTAAGTACAGCAATGATGTCAGTTAGAGCAATAGTGAACTTATCGTTCTCCACGTCTTTGAAAATTAATTTTTCTGTATCAGTGGACTTCAAACCCATAACATCGTATTCATCATATTCCAGTTTTTTCTTAACAATAGCTATGTACCGATAACATGTCGCATTTGTTTTTCCAAAGAGGACTCGTACAAGGAGAAACGTCCCTTCTTCAATATTATTTGGCTCAACAGAGATGTACATCATGTGCTCATGTGTACTATTGACTGAAATTTCACATGACGTATTCTCAATGTGATTCGTCAAATCATCGTCATTTTCAGATTCAGACTCCACACAAGAAACGCTTCTTCCAGCAACGACATTCAATATCTTCTTTTTTTGCGGTGAGCCACGGCCAGGAGTGTTATTGTATCGTTTCTCTTTCAGAAATGCAACCAAATTGTTTTCCTAATCATCTGAAAATTGCTCATTTTCTTTATTCTCTTTTAGAATTTTATTCAATACCTTTTCTAGATTGCATGGATGCACACCAGTCGCTTCGAATCCGTTTCTCAAATTGTGTTCTATTGCATCACCTGCATGGTTTCCCGATTCATTCATTTTATCTAAAGTATTTTTGAACAACATTGGAAACTCCTCCATCTTCAAGGAAGATAATTTTGGATTTTCCATTTCAACAATACTGACCTCCATACTGATTTTAATGGCCGAAAAAACGCAACATCTAGAGGTTGTGACGTAGAATTAGGAGGTAGGCAATTAAATGCAATATTGCAAAGTTGTAACACTTCGTCAGTGAAGTGAGATGAAAGGTTATCTCCAATGAGCACTTTTTTTCCTGACAACCTATATATTTTTATATATATATATATATATATATATATATATATATATATATATATAAATATATATCTGGCTCATTTTGCCTCTTCAGCACGGCATAACCAAATGAGGATGTGAAATTTGGGAGCGAAGATGTTAATCGAAACATGGGAAAACACAAAATAACGGATTTCAGCAGGGAAACCAAACGCTCATTTGTGTCTTCAATTGGAATATCCCGAGTTTTCAGCCCTTTATTTTGCGTGAATTGCCCATGAATCTCTTTGTTGTTGTTGTTAACATATCACGCGATATTCCTACATCTTCTTTGTTATTTACTATGGGTCGGAAGGTTCATGGCGGGGGGCTATATGCGCCTCCGTGTCGATGTGGGTTGTTGTCCTGAAAACTCGGGATCTTCCAATTGAAGACACAAATGAGCGTTTGGTTTCCCTGCTGAAATCCGTTATTTTGTGTTTTCCCATGTTTCGATTAACATCTTTGCTCCCAAATTTCGCATCCTTATTTGGTTATGCCGTGCTGAAGAGGCAAAATGAGCCAGATATATATTTATGTATATATATATATATATATATATATATATATATATATATATATATATATATATATTAATGCCGATTCTCTATTTGAAATTTAAAGAATAAGTAAAACATAAGGAAATTTGTTTAATTTTGGCTGCCATACTTTCGATACACACTGTACTATATGTAAATTAATAAATTTTGAAAGATTCAGTAGAAATATCAAACATGACATTTCATAATTTTGATGGCATTTGTGTAGAATATATCTAATGATAGATAGAACATAATATGATTTGGAGAAAATATTTGAAATTACAAAATATAGAGGTCTCTGCTAGCAACATTAGAAATGTAATAAAAGAACTTCAAAATCTCACTTGGTTATTGAAAATCATAGATTAGTAATTTTTTTAAAAACAAGAAAAATCGGTAACCAACGAAAAGGAGAATTATTTATTTTATAAAAATTTAGTCAGTAGTTTTTTATCTTTTGAAGAGACAACATCAGAATTAGAGTTGTCTCAATTTTTTGGTAGATTGTATAAATTGTATATCATACAATCAGATAAATAACCCATATAATAAAGCCAGTGCGTGTATAATTCGGATAAGAATTGCATCGTAAAAAGTGTATGTGGTTCCAGTTTTCTAAATTGTATATATTCAGAAACTTAGCAGAATTCTAAATACGTTTAGAATAAGTACGAGTTTTTCTGATCCATTTGGTGAGTCCACTCCAGTTTTTAAATTTATTTCTCGAGAAATATCAGGCCTTTTTTAAATACAGTTGAAAATTTAGATGCATCTATATAAGAAATTTTGAAATACACCAAAATTATGGATACGTATATCAGTTTCAACATCAAGTGAATAGACAATTTGAGCAGAAATTTCATTTTAGTGTTTTTAAATGAAACTCAAGGTCTCTAGTTAATTCCACAATATAATACAAGTTATTGAAAATTCTAAAAAATTGACAATTGTTTCGATAAATCAATATCATCGTCAGAATGACAGAAGTTACATTTCATTTTATGCCTACCTGATGTTTAGTAGTTAATTTTGGCTAGACCAAGAAGTAACCTAACTTGTGATTGGCTTAATATATGTTTATAGAAAAAAGAAGAAGATGTGATATTACAAATATTGAAGCTTAGATATTATTAGCCCTATGGTGATATCCTGGATATCATTTTTCCAATTAAGATCAGTATAACTGTGCAATGATATAGAGAACCAGGAAAACTATATCTGCTGATCTTTACAATTATCACTTAAGAAGACAGTTTATTAGTGGAGAATTTCCTAGATTTAACTGTTCATTGACAACTTCATATTGTGGGTTTCTTAAATGTCTTCTAATTTCCAGTTCTTCAAGGAAATCCAGTTCTTGTTTCTTTTCATAAATATGCAGTACTTCTAGTTCTGTGTTAGGTGTCAATGAATGATTGGTGTCAAGTAGATGTTTTGCGAAGTGGGATTTATCTGGTTGTTTTAATCTGTATGCTCGTAAGTGCTCACTGTATCGTACTTCAAAATTCCTAAGGGTCTGACCCAAATAGACAGCATTACATTCTGGACATTTGAGTTTATATATACCTGACTTCTTTAATAGTGGTATTTTTGTTTTTACATTTAACAATTTTGTACTAACGTTACTTTCTGTTTTAAAAGAAATTTCATTATTTGACATTGATACACGTCAAGTGTAAATTACACAAGTTGAACGTTTTGATAATAATAATTAATTAGGTTAAATTCTAGCATAGTTGTATTCTAATTTTAAGTTTTTGTAGAGGTTATGACTGTTGTTCTTTTAGGGTATTTTTGGGAATAATAATTTTGTTGAATTTGCGTATCTGATAGTATAATATATAATTTTGATTCTAACTCACGGTAGTATTCATTTAGTATCCAATCTCATTGAATTATCAGTTTACATTTATAGAACTTTCAATTTAATCAGTGACATTTGGTTGATTTTTTTAGTGACAGTAAAATAGTAAATGTCATAAAATAATTTAAAGGGCCTTTTATTATATTGAATTAACAGTTATTCGCGAGTTTGATAATAGTAAAACATTTAATTTGGAAATATGTTAAAAAACAAATAAATTTGAAGAATTAATTTTGAACTTTGATCTCACCCTGAGATAGGAGTAATAGGTCGATTGTAAATAAATTGATCTTTAGATTGATATTTATTGGCGCCGGGCATATTTTTTTTGACAACTACTGTCAAAATTGAAATAGAATACGTACTTAAGTTGCATGTACAATAATTGTCGCTGCGACAAGAAATTATAATTTGTCTCCACATCGTAGGGCAATTATAAATAAAGAATGTTAAATATTTAAAGAATTGAAAATATTACAATATATAAATATATATATATATATATATATATATATTATAATAAATATTTATTTTTACTTTTTACTGATGAGAATTTTATATATTATTATTTGTTTTTATTGTATTGTATAATTTACCTTTTTTACTTTACCTTCGGCTAGCTCCTGATGATAATCTGTGAAATTTAAATTTATTTATAATTTATATGATAGTCGGCAGCATGAGACTCCTCCCTTTGAGTTCTGGACGCATATGTATAACTTTGATACACATTTAAATATTGAATTTTGACATTTTTCTAATATGTTTTATTCCTGAATAAAATATATACCTTTGTTATTATCGACTCCAAATATTATTATAGAATGAATGAATTAAGCACCATTTTCTAAATGTATTATGAATATTAAATAGAATGATAAAAAAAATACCAACACTTTGAAATGATTTAATAAATTGTTGAGATTATATTCAAATTCTTTTTACATAAATTTTCTTTACACCGCTCCTGCATTCTTGACTGGTCATTCGCACTGAATGCTTAGATTGACTGCGTCGGCGCATAGGAGAAACACATCCTCGTATATCGTTTCACAACGACACAAAACGTATGGTTCACAGTCGACGTTGTTTATATGAATGTTTTTATAAATTTAACGTTTTTAAATTCATTGCAATCATCGATATATTATTGGAAATTACACTATACAGTTACATACATATATCAAAATGCGAGTAAAGTGAATGATGAATAGTTATAGAAATAGTAAAGCATGCATAAGAAGAAATATAAGTAAAATGGTACTTTACGTGCAATATAAACAATGATGATGTGAAATAAAACTTTTTACAAGTAAGTACAAATTATAACTATTATTAAAGTTACATGCTAATCAAAATTACATGGATATCCATGGATATGAAAAGATATTCATCATTTTATTGTTTTTGGCCTTTTTTAGAAATTTTAATTTAAACGTTCAAATAATATTTTTATTGTTCACTATTTCTTTCTCTTTGGAATTCCAAATTAAAAAAAACTTAAATACCACCGACCTTATTTCCAATTCTCGGCACTGTGGAACTGCTGCAGAGCGTCTCTTTTTCTTGAGAATTTCTTATCAAAGAAATACTCTTTCTGCACACTGCACTTTATTACACGGTTTAAACAAAATTGATATAATGATTTTATAATGGTTTTTAACTTAAAATTATTTACTTTTACATAGTTTTCTCAAAAAATTTGTAGAGGAGAGCTACATAGATACTCACTATTCTTCTACCAACGCCCGACTCTCAATTTTTTTTAAATCAACAAACTTTTTCCCATATCAAAAACACGGCCTCCTGATATTGTTTTTTTATTCGACAATTGTCAATTTGAGTGTTTTTCATGAAAATACAAAATTCTTTAATTAAAATTGTCCTGGAGGATAATAACACTTATATAAATGGGTTTATAATGTCTTAGGGAATATATAATATGTCCAAAATTTGTTGTAATTCCCTTTTTATGGTATTTTTATTTACAATTAAATATACAATTTCTACAACCTAAAATGATTATTTATATATATGGAACTGTTTAGTTTTCAATTTATGAATTTTTACTAATTTTATTTTATATAAACTTTTATTTATTTCCAATTTCGACTCTTTTGTCGATACGGACATCTGTGGTGATTCGCAACCGATAGGAAAAGGGCATAGTACACTAATCGGTTTCGACCTCCTTGGGTCTCTTCAAGAGTACCGTAATGGCTTCTAGTTCAGAGTCTCTAATCTGAACTGAAGATTCCGTCCTCCGACAACCTCTATTTGGCTCGTGTGGTTATACACGTGCGAGAAGTAGTCAGCTGGCGCCATCTTCACTTCCAGTTGCAAACCAACACCTCAGATAATTATTCGACCGTATTAGTCGTATGAAATAAAATGAATAAAATTTCATAAAAATTTTTTCATAAAAATTTTTATTCATTTTATTTCATACGACTAATACGGTCGAATCACGCATTTCTGCATTTTAGTTCCGTCTTTGATCTAGGCACTCAACATTTCTGACCGTGATGTGGACACCCACTTATTCGATACAATTCAACCAACCGGAACGCCTTACCTTGGCTATGGTGCCGAGATAGATGACGGAATTGAAACATGCCAACCGTGCTGGAGTGTTTGCATATACCTCTCTGATTATATAACTAGTAATTTATTGTATCTGAAATAGATATAACTGTTTCAAACATTGATGTTACATGCATTAAAATATCCGAAAGTGTCCACACACTTTGCCCGCATATATCGTCCTAGCGACTCACCATTGGCAGATAAGGTCGCTCTCCT
The DNA here is from genome assembly GCA_963921935.1 of Galeruca laticollis. Classification (NCBI taxonomy): domain Eukaryota; kingdom Metazoa; phylum Arthropoda; class Insecta; order Coleoptera; family Chrysomelidae; genus Galeruca; species Galeruca laticollis. The sequence continues at coordinate 64,599,686 of OY998182.1, forward strand.
CGATCCTTGATAAACTAGATGAACTATTGTCCATGCTTGACAATCTCCGAATATTTGTTATCATGCCTGGAGATAAGTTCACCGATCAGGCGGCAATAACTGTCAATATTCAACTCAACTTACCTGCTGCTGACTATATCTAACAAAAATGACATTGTAGTGATCCCTAAAAAGACATTAAAGACAAAAGGACTTAGAAATAATATTTAAATTTAGGTTAATATTAATTATAGTATTTAGGGAGCATTGGTCGGCCACGGTCAATGTCAGTTATTGATGGAAGCACGTTCGTGTTTATATACAAGCATGTACAACTTATAGACGGAAGGTCAGGCATGTAGAAAATCATATCTATTTTGTATTATATTTCCTATAAATTTAGAGTTAACGAACCAGGATAGAAGAGTTGTTATTAATACTTTGGATAAGATCAGTGGTTTTATATTTATGTATTTTTAATGTATTAAACGTCATCCCAGTGATATTTACAGAAGTGATGTTGTTTATTTTATTCCCGCATACAGGTTGCTAGGTAAGTGGTTTCCTCCAAGATATAATGCCTTTATGGTAAACATCGAGTATACGAGGGACCCTTACTAAGTAACCACCACAACATGACTATCGGAGTAACAAGTTTTATAAATGTCAATCATACTCTCTCGTCCATCAATTCGGATAACATATTGCCTGATAATAATAACTGTATTCATTTATGGAAAAGTTTCTATGACACGACAACAAAATGTTTAAAGGGTAATACGAGAGAAACAAGAATTTTCCGTAACTAATTGAAGCCATTGATCAATAGTGAAATACATGATTTGATAAAACACAAACGAAATTTGTGGAGATGATTTAAACCCATTAACAATGATGAAAATTTCGTAACTCACAGAAGATTCTCTAATACAATAATTAGTCGGTTGGCCAAGGTCAGACGAAATTTCGAGGAAAGCATTGCTAATCGTGGCAACTTTGAAAAGTTTTTTAAGCACATGCATTCGTGTATTTCTTCTAAAGTTGGCGTTCCTTTACATAGGAAAAGTGATGGAGTATTATTCTCGTCCAATGATGAAACTACCGAGACATTGTCCCTCAGTTTTTCTAAGGCTTTTATTTCTGAACCAATTGATTACATTTTCCCCTCAATATTTGGGGCTCGTGTCCTAATATCTCTTAACAATACTGAATTTCCACCCCAGCAAACTGAAGAAAAACTATTAAATATCAAAACGAACCCTTCTTCTGCTAACAATGTTTTAAATAAAATGTGCAGACTAAATTTCCTATCCACTTTCGATCATCACGAAGGCCTCTTTCAGGCAATGTTCTATTCCCTCAATCTGGAAATCTGCGTCACTCCTATATTTAAGAAATGCAATAAACTGGATCCAAGCAATTACCGGCCAATCAGACTGGTACCCATCGTTTGTTAAATTATGGAATCTATTATTAGCGAGGCCATGTCTAAGTTCCTTCTTCAACAAAATGTTAGACCTCTTCTTCTTCACTGCGTCAATGACTGGACAAAAGCTTTAGACAACAGATATCCGATTGACGTCATTTATTTGGACTTCTCTAAAGCCATCGTCAAAGTTCCAAAAAGAAGACTTTTGCATACAAGGTAACCTGAATTTATGGATTTTTAACGGACAGGGCTTTTAAAGTCAGAGTCGGCCTTGAGTTTTCCAATAATAGGCCAGTCTGTAGTGGTGATCTACTGGGATCCCTCCTCGGTCCATAGCTGTTTGTTGAGTACGCAAGCGATCGTCAATTTATTTCTATACCGACGACACAAAAATATTTGCTAACCCTTTAAGAGATCATCTCACCCTTCAAAATGACCTATATACAATATATACAGCAGTGGTGTTTAAACTGGTTGCTTCCCCTGAACATTAATAAATGTAATGTACTCCACTTTGGCAAGACCAATTCCAATTTATCATACAACTTAAATGGGCAGACACTAAATACGGTTACCATCCATGGTGACCTAGGTATCTTAGCGAACTCAAATTTATCGTGGAGTGAACATCTGTCCGTATGCAACCGCGCGCAACCCAGACTCTATCTGATCCAAAAGTCGTTCTCTAAAGTGTCACTTGAAACTTACTGTGAACTGTACAAACGTTGCGTAAGTCCAATTTTAGAATATGCGAGTCCCGTGTGGTATCCTGATTTTATTCGCGTACAGGTTCTATTGGAAAACGTGCAAAGGCAGGCTACTAGAGCAGAGAAATCCCATTACGGAAAACATCTACTTGACACCAAACATGCATTAATACCTAACACAGAACTAGAAGTACTACATATTTGTGATAAGAAAGAAGAACTAGATTTTCTTGATGAATTAAAAATTATACACTTAAAAGACCAACAATATGAAGCCGTCAATGATTAGATAAATTGAGGGAGTTCTCCACTATTAAACTGTTTTCTTATGTAATAATTGTGAAGATCAGCAGATAATAGTTTTTCTTGGTTTCCTACATCATTGCACAGTTGTACTGATCTTAAATGGAAAAAAGGTATCCTGGATACCTTTTTCCCCATAGGGCTAATAATATCTAAACTTTAATATTTGTAATATAATATGTTCTTCTTTTTTTTATTCAAATATATTCAATCAAGTCAATCACAAGATAGGTCACTTTTTGGTCTTGCCAAAAATAATTATTAAACATCTGGTAGACATCACATAAAATGTAATTTCTGTTATTCTGACGATGATATGGAACCAATTGTGAATTCTTTTAGAATTTTTATCATTTTTCATTATATTGTGGAATTATTCAGAAACAGTTAGTTTCATTTAGGTATAACAAATCAACAGCTTCTTTTGTGGCATTATATGCATGATTTACCGTTTACTTGTCTCTTGATTTATAAAATCTGTGGAATGCAGCGTCCAAAGTAAAAGAACTATTTTATTTTAGTTGAGTTTATAAATCATCAAATGCAAACTCGGATGTACTACATTTCCGAGATTTATTATCTACTAACTCCAAAGGTATTTCTGACTTATTTCTACCCAGTAGTTTCATGGACAAGAAAATTCTGGTAAACCGACCAACCAGTCAAACTTGTAACAAAATAATTGGTTAATGGTGCCCCAACCTTTGTAGCTTTTTCCGTGATACGTTGTTGTGTTGAAGAGGTAAAGACAAGAATATAGGAAATTTGCAACTTTATCAAATGACAAGTGGAGATTACTTCCTTCAAACAGATAGAATTATCTTTTCTACTGGTAGTAATATGTGAGAAATGGATATCTCATATTGAATAGTACACCTATGATATCACTTATTCCGTATAATTGTAGAGATACAAAAGTAATATTGAAACTATTTACCTTAAATTCCAGAGTATAAACATTATCATTCATAAATTTTAATTCATTTCCTAAGTAAATTATAAATTCTCTTTCTTGTTCAACAGCACAAATAATAAATTGTATATAGCATCTGTAATATCCAACATTGAACCTAAAAAGAACACAAAAATATCATTAGATAATAATATACAGAATATTTGATTATAATATACAAACAAAATTGCCATGTTTATCTAAATAAAATAACAGAAGTGTCAATTAAACTTCATGTCAGTTTAGCACGGAATGCCGATAGCAGAAATTTATTCAGCCACGGAATTATTTATGTTTCTGAAGTATTGATTATTTGGAAAGCGGTAGGAACATTTAAAAATTTGATAACTGAATGAAATATAAGCCCAAGGTTATATGAAATAAATATTGGATGATAAATAATAATTTAATTGGAAGGCATTATAAAAGGTTTTCAAACAATTTTGATTGTAGATTTATTGATATTTTGACTTTAAAGTAGGATGTATGTAATCATTGTTTGTAAAAAAATAAGGCATATTTCAGGATAATTTCACATGTAAATAGGTATAAGGAATTATTTTAAAATTTTGAATGAACAGGAAATATATAATATATATATATATATAGGCCGGTTTAGAACGTCTTTCGACGTTGTCCGACGCCTTGCCTCTATCTTTTCCTGTCGTCCCAGTCCACTTCTTGCAGGTTTCTAGCACTCATGGCTTTAACCATGCCCTGTTTCCAAGTGGTTTTCGGTCTTCCTCTTTTCCGACGTTCTATCGGTTGCCAGTTCATTACATGTTTAGGGAGTCTTGTTTCTGACATACGTTGTATGTGCCCATACCATGTAAGTTGTTTTTTCTCTATGTCGTCTATAATGGTACCTTCAATCCCCATTATTTCTTTAATGGTGTCATTCCTGATTCTATCTCTTCTTGAAATCCTGAGTGATCTTCTCATCGCATCCATTTCAACAGCTTCTAATCTTTTTTTATATTTCTCTGTTAGTCTCCAGTTTTCAGATCCATACTAAAGTTTTATATATATTGAATTTTCTGTTCTTTGTAATATTTTTCTTCCACAGAATGCCATTGAGACAAGATATCGCTTTTTTCGCTGTTGTTATTCTACTTTCCATTTCTTTGTTATCTGTCCCAGTTGAGTCAAATGTCACTCCCAGATAGTTATAGGCCTGACAGTGTGTTATTGTTCGATCATTATTTAATGTTAGATCACTAAGTTCTCCACCGATACAAAGATATTTGGTCTTTTGAATGTTGACCCTTAGACCCCAGATTTCGTACACAATCAATCAACTTGCGCATCATGTACTCCATATCTTTCTTATCATTTGATCATCGGCAAACTGCAAAGTATAAAGTGTTGTGTTATCGAGTTCTATTCCCATTCCATGAATTTTCCTTTTCCATTGTTTTAAAGCTGCTGCCACATAGATTTTGAACAATGTTGGCGATATACAACATCCCTGTCTCAAACCTATATTCACTGTAAATTCATCAGTGATATATTTTCCTATTTTTACTCTTGAGTTTGCTCCATTATAAAGATTTTGTAGAGCTGTAATAAGAGTGTGATTGATGTTGGAGTCTTTTAGAACTTCCCAGAGTTTCACCGTTGGTATTGTGTCGTATGCTTTGTGTAAGTCTACAAATGTTATATGTATTTCTCTGTTAGTTGCCGTCTTCTTTTCAATAATTTGTTTGAGACAAAATATATTATCGTTACATGTTCTTCCAGCACGAAATCCGCTTTGTTCTTCTTCTTCTTGACCTTTAATTTCATCCTCTATAAGATCTCTCAGTACTCGTCCATACAGTCTACTGACTGCACTTGTTACGGATATTCCTCTGTAATATTCACATCGTTTTCTATCGCCTTTTTTATAGATTGGTGTTATATATGCAGTTTTCCATTCTTCTGGAACGGGATGTCCATTAATGCACATTTTGAATATGTACGCTAGACCCCCGAACAATGTATCTGTTCCATTCTTCAGAAGTTCAGCGCACACACCCTCAGGGCCACAAGCTTTTCCATGTACAGTAAATAACCATCTAAATAAGGTAAAGACATTAAACAGAATATCAAATATGAAATAGGACATATTGTTATGTATCTAGTGCGTTGTTAGTGTTTTGTTAAAAAAATAACAAAGCTAACAACGAGGAGTTTGTTGATTTTGAAAACAAAAGAAGTCGGTGAGGTGATCCAAAGTGGAATGGACGCATGTAAGCATATTTTATAAAATTTATTAAAATCTTTGGAAATTATTGAAAATTAAAGTTGAAACATATTGAAAAAGTTAAAATATAACATAGTAAACATTTTGAGAAGAAAATAAAGTCAAATATTATTAATTTATAAGAAATACATGCGAATGTAGCATTGAGAGGGGACGCTCTATAAATTATTCACATTGTAGCGTTAAATAACTCCTCAAACTCCCTGATAATAGCAATTAACGCATTAATAAGCAATTTGAACAAAGCAATTTAATAAAATTTAACAACTTACCTGCCGTACCAGCTATTAAGTTAGTTCTGCAAGTGGATGGTTATCCAGCATCATTTCCAGAAGAGAATACAGGAGTATATTGAAACAAGAACTGCCCAGTGTAGTGATCAGGTCAGTGTTTATAAATTTATCTGGTTAACCGATTCAAATTCAGACAGAAATTTCTAATTTGGCCAATTTAGCATCGACAATTTCATATGTACAAAGAATATATTCACGTAATAAGTAATTTTAGGTTGTAATAATTTTGTTTAACATAAGATTGTCTTCAAATTTTGTAATACTTTTCAATTTTATGTCTTCTAGTGATTATAGTTAACTAACATTTGAGTCATCGTGTTTTATTTGCATGTCAAGTGCTAAACATAGCAATAGGCTCGATACCATAGGCGTCACGTTGATATGTTTCATACAATTTATTTACAGCTATCAGAGGAGATAATTTTCATAAAATATTTATGAAGGTGCTAATTTCATATTTCTTTGATTCAATCCGGAACCCAACGGGAGTATAGAGTTCTCATGCTCTCCATTTAGAAGAAAAATTAATAATAAAATATCAACTTACCCTGAGATATATTGCAATATATATATATATATATATATATATATATATATATATATATATATATATATATATATATAACAACAAGATGTACGAATAGTGCGTGACATATGAACAATAAGCAACGAATATGTTAGTGGGTATTGCACGCAAATAGAAGAAGGGGCTACTGAAAAGAGTGGTAACCGCAGACATGCATGTTTCTGGCTCATTAGCCGTCATCGGTACGGTACAACCAAGAAAAGATGTGAAACATGGGAGCAAAGGTGTTGAATGAAACATGAGAAAATATAACTGAATTCTGTTATATTTTCTCATGTTATATATATATATATATATATATATATATATATATATATATTGGGGTAAAATTGTTCCCTTCTCTGCGTTCCTCTGTGGTTGCTTGATCGTCAAATCTTAATGAATGTATTAGAAAGTTTAATCTTTCTCTACTCATAATTGCCCTGTGCTTTCACCCGAATATGTTATTATTAATCTTTAATAAGCTTAGCTGATTATTTTTCAGATCAGCAGAGAGAAGCAATAATTCCAGTAGTGTTCTCAATTCAGTCAGTGTTGAGTTTGAAACTGTTGCAGTTTTAACCTTGTGTTCCTCTCGCATTTTCACAATTTTTTCATTGGTGCGCTCTAATATTTCGCTTAAAATTTCTTCGGTGAAAAACCTATTCAAAATATCAATAAAATGTCTAGCTAAGTCTGTTAGTTATGGTCCAATGTAAACAATATGTTTAGCTTGAGTTTTACGACTTACTTTATTTACAGGAACACTTTTCCAAACATGTCAATTTTTCCTAAATATAAAGATTATTCTTTCAAAAAATAGTAAATTAAAATAAAAATCTACCTGTTTTGGGATTTTTTCATCTTACTGTTTATATAGCTAATAATTAATTTATGGGTTACTTTATGGACACTCTGTATATGATAGATGTTCAAATAATCAATTTCAAGCTAAAACGTATACTCTAGAATTAACTCTCAAGATACGAATAATCGAAAAGTGTTCTCTGAATACTAGGAAGTGAACTTTTGCTATTTCATTAACAACTCATGGTTTTCAGCACAAGTTTTTATATTCAAGTTGATTTGATGATTCGTTTTTTTCTTTCCGTGACGAGAAAAATACTATTGAATTGATAGTTTCTGTAGATGCCTTTCACATATTGATGATTTTGTATAAGTTCAAGTAAAAGACTGAACAGTAGAGAGAGCACTATTATTTGCAGCATTTCTATTAAATCATTCACATTGCTCAAAGAAGTTCGCAAATGACTGCCATCAAGCTTGTGATTTAGACTGGAAAAAAATGGTTAAATTTTTATTATTGTGAGTCCGTGTAAAAAACTATCCGACTATCTGCACATGAAATAAAACGTTCGAGTCTACATAATTCTATATTTCATTGTTTCTCTACAAATCCCACCTAAACCGCCTCCACAAGTTTCTTGTTTTGTATATAACCTTGTACCATAAACTTGGGAACAGCCGAATAGCGCAAATCTCGAAAATATTGGACGCTTGATGACGTCAGATGAAGACGACGCCACGATGGCGGTATCCCAGACCTACTAAATGGCCAGACTGAACGACTCTTTGTGTTTATTATATAAGGAACTATGGAAAGTTGTGATCAATAGAGCAAACAAGGTGAAAGTCTCAAAAACAATGGATTATTTGGATATTCAAAAAAATATATACATTTAGTGTCGATAATTGTCATCATCAATCGATAATTGTATGTTGGGTATACATTTAAGTTTTTGTGAGAAAACATTGAAAGTGTAGGACATCTACGGTAACATACCGTTGTCATTGAATTAGTTCTCAAGTTTAGGGTATACATGAAGCAATACCAAATTTTCGTTTTATAGGCTGCGGATAAACATAGCAGCTAATAAATAAATCAATGAACTGGATTCAATTAGGGCATTCAATAATATAACTTTTTGTGTAGGTCCGTTTTCTTTACTTCCACCAACGTTTATGGTAGTCCTGATGAAAAAATTGCTCATATGTCTCTGTCTCATTGACTACCCATCATCAAAATACTCTTGTTAACAATTGAAAAGAAAACTAGAAAGAGGACGCCAAAGAGAATAACATCTACATTTTTATTTCTGTTATGAATCTATCAATTTTATAAACAACGAAAATGACTTTCAACATACTGACTTTCATGCACTTTCGCGTTTATAATGTACTAATTATGTAAGTACTTTTTAGGGTATCACAATTTCTATTTCGATTATTTTAAGTGTTCAAGGAACAATATTGTTGCTACAAAATTTAAAATTGTACCACAATATACTACAAACGATTTTAGATGTATTTAAGTAGTTTTCGTTTTTATCTGATGATATGTTAATGGTTTACTTGTAAATGTCATTTTTGGGGCATTACAATTTCTACTACAAAAATAAAAATGCTACTGCAATTACCTACATCGTTTGTAGTGAGTATGAGGTCAAATTGGGATTATTTTTTATCGGTTTATTCGATTATTTTTAGTTTTCAGGGACTAATATTCTTATTACAAAATATAAAATTGTACTACAATATACTACAAACGATTTTAAATGTATATAAGTAATTTTCGTTTTCATCTGATGATGTGTTAATGATTTAATTGACGATTTTATCTTTCGATTTCTACTACAAATATAAAAATGTCACTACAATTACCTACATTGTTTGTAGTAAGCGTGTAGTAAGTTTTCAGGGACTAATATTCCTAATACAAAATTGTAATACAATATACTACAAATGATTTTAGATGTATTTAAGTAGCTTTCGATTTTATCTGACGATGTGTTAATGGTTTGATTGACGATTTTGTTTTTCGGTCATTACAATTTCTACTACAAAATAAAAATGTTACTACAATTACCTACATCATTTGTAGCTTAAAATGAGATTTTTTTGTTAAGTCGTGCTTCAGGTTCAAGCAGCCAATTTTATGGATTTAATTTGTGAGCAATCTGTTTTGTTTTATACAACCGTGTTTTGTGACAAGTATATATTTTAGTACCCGTATTTCCAATTTAAATTGAGATTATATATTTCTAATGATTGCAATAGTCCTATAATGAGAAACATATTGAGTAAATCTGATAGGAATCCGTAGGAATAATTCATCAGTGAACATATGAAGAATATTAAGTCTTCTTAATGAGGGTCAATTATGTCCACCATTCTATTAAAAAAAACTTCAACACCTTTTTGTTTCAAATTTATTCAACAATTTTTATAGGAAGAATAATTGGTCATTATAATATTGAGAACATAAACATTAACTCTTTTTCACGGCACCGAAAGAAAATTGTATAATGTGCATATTACGGACGTTTGACACGAAACTTGTACACGCCTTCGGCTTTAAGATATTCAGAAAAATTGATTTTAGTACACATTTCGTAGTTAGTAGTTACCGCAGTGGCCAAGTGTACAGCGCCATACGTGAAATTTGAAAAGGTAGGTGGAATTATACAATGCTTGAGTAGTTTGATCAATTTTTGTGTTACATTTTGGTATAGGAGTTTGGCAACTATCACAGATTTGATATTAGATGAAAATTGAAACCAAAATACTGAAAAGTAAAAAATTTATATAAATCAAAGACGAAATATTGTTTTCATGCTAACATTTATTAAAATTCCAGTTGTGCTTTTTTAGTGAATCGACACAATAAACGAAGAAGTATTTACATTTCTGTACCAGTTTGTGTTTCTCTTATGAAACACATTATTGTATTCTAGTTTACATTTCCCAATGGGTACCACATTTTCTGAAATTGAATAAATATATTTGCTGCACTCCATTACTTGTTTCAAAAATACGTGGATTTCAAATAGTACATGAATTGGAATGATTTGAAAGATATTTAGTAGTGATCCTAAAACGTGAAGATTTAAAATGCTGCCATTTACAGAAAATAGCTACTGTTTCACGTGTCTTATAAAACTGATTTTTACACACAACCTGATTGATACATTTTCCATTGCGATATGCATGAAACAGTCGGCGGCGGTGTATTATACACGGGAAACATATTAGATTTTAGCTATCGCTTTGTTGTCTGCCGACGAGAAGCAGAACCTCATCCTAAAATTTAGGTAATACTTTTTCCCCTGTATAATAAATAACTATTTCTCCTTCCACATTTGCCAAATATTGACGTTGCCAGATTATGGTGCAATCTGTGAATATTCTTCAATTTTGTATAACCTCGATTTGCTTGATTTCTTAAAAAAATTAATAAATAAAACACCTAAAGTAACCATATTAGCATCATGATCTTCACAGACATTTAGTTGAAGATATATAACAAGTTACGAACCAATAATTTGCAACGATGTATTGTTGGGAGACTATTTTTCAATTCGAGAAAAACTAAAATGAGATTCGTGGATATAAATACTAAAAACCTGCATATTTACTTTGTACCTAGACTTTGCTGTCTAGTTCTAGAAATGAAATTCATAGATAGTGAATTAGTAGTGAATTATTATAGTATTTTTATATTGGTGATATATTGTGAAACTTAATATATTTTTCGAATTAAATTCACATTTTCCATTTTATAAATTTAATCATGATTATTTCCGTTCAAAATTGTCAATTAATCAAAAAATTATCCATGGGACATTGGTCTCAGGTGCAACAGAAAATAGAGAATATATTACTCAAAAACCAAAAAGATGAAGTACTAGTAAGTCAAACGCAAGGGAATATTTTGAAAAATTGCTCCCATAACACAGAAAGTGAAACACACAACGAAATGGAACATCCAATGAGGAAGAAGACAGTAAAATTCAAGAGAGTTACGAAAATGGAGAGCTTATAACTGAAGGGGAAGATAGAAATGAAACAACAAATAACAACAACAAGAATATTACTGAGGATTGGAAAATAGGGCTGAGATTACCACTTGGCAAAATTGAAAAGACTGCAAGAAATGTATAAAGAAATGCCTCTATTAAGTGCTACGCTAAAACTAATAGAATAGAAGGGACAAACAAATTATATTATGCATTAAGCAAGACTCCAAATTCGGCAGTGAATCGGAGAGGACCAACAGTAAAATGGGAGCTGCAGATATCTGTGAAGAGTGACTAGAATGAGTAGAATAGGCAGAATTAGAGATTCATATATACGAATATATGCCAACGGAATCCAATGTTTCCATTTTCTCCGGTGAAGCAACATTTTCCCTACATGGAACGGTCAACAAGAAAAATTATAGATATTGGAGTACGCAAAATCCGCACTGGATGAGGGAATGTCGCACTCAGTATCCTATTAAAGTGAAGGTTTGGGCTGGCATAATAAAAAGCAGAATAATTAGATTATATTTTTTTAGGGAACATCTGGGGCGAGTGATTTGGAGTTTTTATAAAATGTTTTAATATATGATTTAAGTAAACTTTTTCCCGATAATGTTGACCCCGCAGACATTAATACAAACATATGGTTTCAACAAGATGGAACTACACCACATTATGCAGCAGCAGTACAAGCTTATCTCAATCAAGTTTTTCCGCGTTGATGGATCGGTACCTAGACGTGGTGAAATTGAATGGCCACCACGTCCTGACGATCTGACTCCATTGGATAATTTTTTGTAGGGATATTTTCCCTTTATGAAAATATTAGTTGTCATTAGCTTATAATTTAATATTTCGTATAGACGTATTTTTGAATAGCTCCCAACAATATTTAATATTCTGAAAAGTTATCTAAACAACTAAAGTGAATTTGGTACCGATGGATAGTTTGAAAATAGCACTACAAGAATATGCAGTTTGCAGAAATGTGTAATGTACGTATGATGAAATAATTGCAAAATTGTGTTAAATATTAAATCATTAAAACAAAAATGTGCAACAAAAACTAGTCACATTTATAACTGATAAGTGATAGTCATTAGTGGAAATTACCTCTTATCTACTTGTAGTTCTTTTGGCTCCAGTGGCGTTTCATTTAAAATGACTTCAAAATTTAAATGTTGCAATAAAGATTTTAAAGGTTATATTTGCGTGATTTGCTTGAATGCATTCCACCAAAGTTGTCTGGAGAGGGATATAAAAAATGCAATTAGACTAGGAAATAATAAAATTTACTGTTCTCTGATCTGCCAAGAGAAAAATAGAGAAGAGGAAAGTAAAGAAGAAACTCTAAAAAATGAAATAAGACTTCTTAATCAAGCACTCAATGAGAAGGACAGATTTATAGAACTCATGCAAAAAAGCACAAAAAATTACGAAGCCCTAGTGATAGAGGCTGAATCAAACCTCATTGAAAAACTTAAAAATCAAGAAGAAAGAATAGAATCTTTACACAAAGAAAATACGTCATTTAAGAATACAAACGAGGAACAAACAGAGGTAATAAATGAAAAGGACAGACAAATATTAAGGCTAACTAAAGATATTGAAGAATTAGATAGTATAGGAAAAAACATGATTACCACAATTAAGGTAATTGAAAATGAAAAATTATTTTACAAAAACAACCTAGTTAAAATCGATGTAGGAAAGGAAAGGACAAATAAACTTATTGCTGAACTAAGGGAATAAATTGCTGCTTTGCAACTGGATGAAGAAGATATGAAAAGAAGAGACAATGATTTTAAAGAAAAAATTGAAAGGCTACTACTGGAAAAAGATAATATGGAACATTCAATAAAAACATTACAGGACGACAACAATAGATGTTTGGAAGAACTACAAAAAATTAATACAAATAAAAATAAAATAGAAACTGTAATAACTGAATCAAGTGAGAAAACTGGTAAAAATGTTCAAAAAATCCTCATCCTAACTGATGAATATGGTAGAGACTTGGATAAAGAACTGCGTCGTAGGTATAAACAGGAAAATATTCAAATACAAACTTTAATAAAACCCGGTGCAATGTTAAGTGGGGTAATTGAAGATTTAGAAAATCTCACAAAAAATTTGAGTTCCAATGATTATGTAATTGTTATGGCTGGAACTAATGATCTGTTACAGTTGAAATATCCTAGCATGCGAATTATAAACTCTAAATTAAACATATGTTCTAACACCAATTTTATATTTTTGTCCACTTTTAAGACTAGTAAAATTAGCTATAGTTCTACTGCCAATTTTAACATTAGATTGAATCAATATATAAACACTGTTGACAGATATAATGAATATAATATTTCATACCTAAATATTTGCAATAATAAGGGCTATAAACTAAATAACTTTAATATGTCTTGGCTAATCAAAAAACAAATGGGCTTGACAAAAACACATACAAGTTTAATTTTTGTAAAAATAAATGAGGAAAATTCCAAGCAACACTCTATCAAAATGAGACATAACGATGACACATATAACAATAACAAGTCTGATAAGGTGAGTACAAAAGAAAATACTAGTAGTAGTGAACAACAAATTTTACAGAAGTTGGATACTGATGTGAAGGAACGGGAATCCATGAATGTATTAAAATCACAAAATTCACTTCAACAAAAAGATAGTAACTCTTCTTCTAGTTCTTTTTTAGGGAAAAACGTAGAAATAAATTTGACTCTTTAACATTTCTACTTCTTAACATACAGTCGGTAAGAAATAAAATTGATGATCTTTTTATCATAATAGAAAATTTAAAATATCCTAAAGTAATATTGTTAACTGAGCATTGGCTTGAAGAATCTGAAAACGTTTATATTCCAGGCTACACTGTGGCTTCAGTTTTTTGTAGAGAACGGTATATGCATGGAGGCACAGTTATATTAGTACATACTTCTGTGATGGAAAATTGGCAAGTCAATGAATTCATAATTGAAAATATCGCAGAAGAAAAACAATTTGAATTATCGGGCATACATATTAGGTCTATTAATACTGTGATACTTTGCATATACCGTTCTCCAACAACCAGTGTCTCAGTCTTCCTAGACAAACTGGAAATTTTGCTGTCCAAATTAACAACATCTATACAGGTGATATTAACAGGTGATTTTAACATTAATTTTGACGATGAGCATGAAAATAATGTTAACAAATTAAATAGTCTATTGATATCCTTCAATCTCAAAATGCATGTTAAACAGCCAACAAGAATAAATAGAGACTCTGCAACAATTATTGACTACTTTTGTAGTACATATGATGAAACTGAAGTGACATGTAATATAATTCCAAGTAACTTGTCTGATCATGAAGCTGTATATACTATGATACCAGTCAAGTGTGGGTTGGAAAAAAAGTCTTTTAAATATGGTAGATTATATAGTACAAGTAACTATCAAAAATTTAAAGCTCACTGTGATGCATATAATTGGAATTCTTTAATTATACATTTAAGTTCAAATTCCTTCAGGCAACTTTATGAAACATTTTGTATTATCTTTGAAAAATCCTTTCCAATACAAAGAATCAGAATAAAATCTAAAAAATCATGGATTACATGTGGTATTCGAATATCAGGGAAAAACATACGGTCATTAAACTACATAAAAGGGTACTTTCGTGACGAGCCCTTTAGCACATATTATACACAATATAGGTCAATTTATAGAGCAATAATAAAGAAGGCAAAAGATGATTATTATAACAAAAGAATGGAAAAATCTTCAAATAAATCTAAAGAGTCATGGGCTATTGTGAATGAATTAAGGGGAAAAAATAATGATAAACTTAAACAGAACATACATATAGATCCTGAGCAGTTCAATAAATTTTATTGTAATATAGCCGAATCTTTTATTAAAACATTAAATTCTACAACCGATCCTCTATCGTACATGAAAGATGTTCATATAAATCAACAATTTAAGTTATATCCAACGAATACCTATGAGTTAAGAAAAGTATTTGCTAATATCAAAAAGAAAAATGCCTGTGGCTATGACAACTTGTCTATAAAAATATTTAACAATTTACCATACACAGCCTTGAATGTTTTAGCAATTTTGATTAACAAATCGTTTCAAGAGGGAGTATTTCCAGACTTTCTTAAAACTAGTGTGATAATTCCAATTCATAAGGGGGGATATGGTGGGGATCCATCTAATTATAGGCCGATATCTCTGATTCCAACATTGGCAAAAATAATTGAAAAACTTGTAAAACATCGACTAACAGAATTTTTAGAAATAAATAATATAATTGACAGCAGACAATTTGGGTTTCAGAAAGGTAAAAATACATCGGATGCCATATTTAACAGTCTAGAAAAAATATATAAAATTATAAACAATGGTATACCGGTCGCAGCGGTTTTTTGTGATTTGACAAAAGCTTTTGACTGTGTTAAACATGAATTACTGCTGAGAAAATTAAATCATTATGGGATTTGGGGTGTTGGTCTTGGATGGATGAGCTCGTATCTGTCTGGGCGTAAGCAATTTGTTAGAACACCACATTCAAATTCAAATGTCAGATCTGGTAAATGGGGAGTACCACAGGGTTCAGTGTTGGGTCCAATCTTGTTTCTTCTCTATGTCAATGATCTTACAAATTTAAATATTCATGGTAATTTTACTATGTTTGCCGATGATACCACATTAACTTGGCATGAGTCCAATGAACAGAGGCTTCATAACATTGTATCCAATGACTTACAAACGGTTAAGGAATGGTGTAGTGCAAACTACCTAACACTAAATATAAGTAAAACAAAAATAATGACATTTAAATGCAGATTACCACCTGTTCAATTTGGAAATGACACTGTGGAGAGTGTTGAAGAAGCAACATTTTTAGGACTCAACATTGATAGTAACCTGACGTTTAAAGGACACATTAATATCTTAAAAAAGAAAATATCCTCAGGCTGTTACGCTGTTAGATCAGCTTCGTGTGAATTGGGATTCTCGGTAGCTAAAGATGTATATTACGCTTTAGTGGAATCGCACTTAAGGTATTCCCTACAATTTTGGGGCTCTTGTAATGGGGAGCTGTTCGAAAGTATTTTTTTATTGCAGAAACGAGCTATGCGATTCTTTTGTAAAATAAATAAAAGAACTTCATGTAAAACATATTTCGTGAAACACAAAATACTGACTCTTACATCACTCTATGTACTAGAAGTAACATCCCTCATTCATAAGAACAAAGAGCAGTATATTACAGAAAGTCATTATAATACAAGACAAAGTGACAATCTGTCGCTACTTATACCTAAAACTTCCTTGGTGAAAGCCTCATTTGTTTACAATGGAGTCAAATTATATAATTTGTTGCCAGCATATATAAAGAATATAGAGCATTTAAATAAATTTCGGCAAGTAATGAAAGAAAAGTTGATAGACGAGGCGTACTACAATTTAAATGAATGCTTTTCTCATATACATTCTCTATAATATTATTCTTGTCAACAGTGTATATAAACAAGTAAAGAAAATGAAATTAAAATATTTTAGAGTGCTTTTAATTATTGTATTATAATTTAGTTATTTATTGACAATACATATAAGTTATGTTGTATGTATATAATATGTAAGATTTGTGTGTGAATGTATTTATTTTTTTTTTTATTTATATCTTTTATCTAGTAATGTTTAATGATTTGTTGGTAATTTAATTTTTAACTTATTAACTTATTTTACAAGGTGTTTGTCAATAAGACTTGTTCTTGGACAATAAACATATATTCTCTCTCTCTCTCTCATTAACAACACTGGTATATAAATACTTATATTACTTGCCACATGAATATCAAAATTAAATCTGTTTCAATTATTTATTGTGATTTTTTTCCGATGTAAATAGTATCACAATTATAATAAGGGAAAATATATTATGTTACTTTTCTTTTCATATTTTGTTGGTAAGGATCTCTTTTGTTTATTAATGAGGAAACTGCAAGTTTTTTGTTATTTACTATTTAAATAGATCGCAATTTACTGATTATAACAGCGTTTACAGAATTAAAATAGGATTTAAAATAACGGAGAATCTTAGGTTGAACTTTGCACTAAGGTTCTTCCCCTTAAAAACCTGCGAAATTTCAATGATGTCAGCTGTCGGACGCTCGCTTTCGTGTTTCACGGTGTCAATTCACTATAGTAAACACTTGGTATTTTTCGGTTAGACGCTTGCTTGCGTAAGTGTTGTAGGTGTGTAGTCTTCCGGGGATATTTGTATTGGCACATTATAAAAAAAATTACGGTTTTCTCATTTTCATCATATCTTAATAGACTATGGTGTAAGGTTTTTTGGTCACATTATGTTCGGGTGTAATTCTGCCTTTCACTATACAAATATTTCCTTCTCTTCTAACTTGTACGTATTCTACCGCATTGCCACCATAAATATCTTTGGTAGATCTACATAGTCCAGGAGGAATCGGCGCATGAGTACCGAAAACTATTCCACCTCAATTTTTTTATGCGATCCTCTTTAAATTGCCCTACTGATACTATTATATCTTATTATTGTTGATAAAAATGCATAAATTACTATGATAATAACAAAAAAGTAATTTTAATTACATGTTCCGATTCATACTTATATTACTTTTGTTAAAAACAAATTGTAGACAATTTAATTATTAGTGTTTTCAAATGAAACTCAAGGTCTCTAGTTAATTCCACAATATAATACAAGTTATTGAAAATTCTAAGAAATTGACAATTGTTTCGATATTGACGATGATATTGATTTATCGAAACAATTGTCAATTTCTTAGAATTTTCAATAACTTGTATTATATTGTGGAATTAACTAGAGACCTTGAGTTTCATTTGAAAACACTAATATGAGCATATTCCACGAAGTAAGGGTCGAGACAGTCAATTTAATTTAATTATTAATAACATTGCTCTCTTTACCAATCTTGATGAAGTTAATGGTTTCTTAGATAAATGATAAATAATGATTCAGGACACAGAGAGGTCGATGCAGCGCATGAGTCAGAGAGAGACGGCGATACTTAAAGGTAGCGACGCATACTTGTGAGCGCGCGAAATTAACAATTAAAAAACAGGTATAAACAATGAAATTTTCTTAAATCTCTATTAAGAATACTATTAACTATTGTATAAAGAATTTAAAAAAATTATTATTTATATTTTATTTTATTTTTTTAATATATGGGTCAAAAGTACTCAAATTTGAGATTTTTCGAACCTTTAAAAATTCATATCTCTAAAAATATTAACTTTATCGTGAAAAGTCATAGGACCTTTTTTATTTTTATTTCAATAAAGAATATAAAAAAAATTGTCCGGTTGAAAAATAACAATTCCTTCCAATTGTTTAAACAATTTCGGTTTAAACAATATGGCACTAGGTTGCCCCATGGCAACATGCATTTATATCATCAGTAGGGCAATTCAAAGAGAATCGCATAAAAAAATTGAGGTGGAATAGTTTTCGGTACTCATGCGCCGATTCCTCCTGGACTAACAAGTAGTAACAATAAAATCTTTCATAAACAAATTTCGTCACTAGTAATTTTTTAACAAACTTTTACGGGCACTTGACAAACAATGTTTACCTGTTTTATAAAAGATATAAGCAACTAAAAGTATGTGAGTCAAAATTTTGTGTCATATAAAGCGTTACTGAAAACATATTAGGTACAAAAATACCACTGCGAACGGAATCAGTACTTCCACATTGGTCACTCTCACTAATTAAATATTCCATATTTTCGACTTACCCGTACATGAGGGGTGGAAGGGGATTCTTTTTTCGAGATTTTGTGAAAAATAATATAATATTTGACTTCGTAATCTACAAAAATATGGAAACCGATATATCACTCGATTTAACGAATTCACCCCCTTTGCACCCCCACATAGGGGATGAATGAAATTTATTTGCAAACATGAAAAATATTGATTGAAATATACCTCAATCAATGTGAATAAATCAAGGAGAATTGCGTAAAAATATAATTTTAACCACCCTTTTTTCACCCCCTTCCCCTCAACCAATTTTATTAAAAAACAAACGGTACCTTGCACCACAGGCTAGCAATAAGAGTACTAAATTTCAACTAGATATGTCGCGTAGTTAGTGAAATATGAGCGGAAATTTTTTTCGATTCTCTGCACCGTCTACACCTTAATAATTTGAGGATCTTCCTGGAAACTTTTATTCTCTTAATTTCATCACTAACAAAGTCCGGATTCTCTCCAATAAAGTTCATTAACATAAATCTATTTTGGGCAAATTGTCACTTCGGGCTTGCTGGAAACCCGGATCGGCCATGCTCATAAACATGCACGAAGATTCCACCAAACTACAACTAAATATAATACAAGCTACTAGCTACACTAATACTTATAATTATAACAGATATATGTAGATTACCCACATAAACAAAAATAAAGACCATACAAGCAGCATATAGTAACACTTTTTATGCAATAGTTGTCTCTGTAACTGTAAGAATTTGAAGGGTGGTTGACCCCACACACTTAGGTCACAATTGGCCCACTGTGCATCCTTCTGAGGTTCAGACTTCCTTCTAGCTCATTCTACTTGTCGGACATTCGCAAAGAATATGTTCGACAGTCTCATCTTCTCGTTCACATCCTCTACAAAGTGGGGTGTCAGACAGGCTCAGTCTGTAGATGTGTTTTCGTAGGTGGCAGTGAAAAGTCAGAATACCCGTGGCTGTACGTAGAATTTGCCTGTTCATAGTCACGTAATTTTTGGCTATTTTGTTGTCCGGATACTGTAACAGTTCCTTGGCAATCTTGCACCATTCTGTGTCGTCCCATCTACCCTTAAACTTATTAAGGGAGTGTTCCTTTAATATGTCAACCGTCGCTGACGCCGATAGTCTAATGAAAGTGCTGGGTCCCAAGAGTTTTTGGCAGGCTGCTTTCCTGCCTATCGAGTCTGCAATACGCTTTCCTTTCTATTTCCCGTGGCCCTTGATACAGTCTAATGTGACCATGTTATTGTTACAGGCTTCGATTAGGGCCAAGTGACATTCTAATACTAGGCCTGATGTAATGCGTGGTCTGTTCAGGGCTAGTAGTGTTTGTTTACAATCCGTGAGGATGTAAATATTAATACCTGTGGTGTTCCTTTTGCTAATCTCTCTTGCAGTTGGGGTGAGCTCTGTTTGAGCAACACTTGCATTGCAGCCCACTGCCCATTTTATGTTTAGAGTCAGATGTCTGGAAAAAATTCCACATCCTGAGCCTTCATTGGTTTTAGACCGATCTTTGAAGATGCGGATCGCGATTTCTTCATAATGGGTCTTGTGCGTTATTTTTAAAGATTACCTTGTAGGGCCTGTGAAAGGCATATCGCTGTGGAATCGAGTCTGTATTGGCCTGCAGCAGTGGAACCTCATGCCACAAGTTACGTCTCAGTTTACCGGATCCTACATTCGGTTGTATACCGGTAGAGCGTAGATGTGTCATGATCATCAAAACAACCTCCTTGATGTGTATTTTAAGGGAAGTG
The DNA here is from genome assembly GCA_963921935.1 of Galeruca laticollis. Lineage (NCBI taxonomy): Eukaryota > Metazoa > Arthropoda > Insecta > Coleoptera > Chrysomelidae > Galeruca > Galeruca laticollis. The sequence goes on from OY998182.1 coordinate 64,620,567, forward strand.
AGACCAAGGATCCCCTTCATAGCTCTCGTTGGTGTGGTTTTCATAACTCCTGTTGGATTTGATCCAGTTTTCGGACGACTGTGAACTGGTTTGCTTTAACTACTCAGGCAATCGAGCCGTACGTTAGCATAGCTCTAATGATGATAGTGTAGATCCAGGCAGTTACCCTTGGCGAAATTCACCAGGTACGGCCGATGGCTGTGCGACACTGTTCATAAGAAATATATGCTCTTTTTACTCTGTTTTCTAGATGAGAGTTCCACGTTAACTTAATGTTGAAGGTGACCCCTAAATAATTCACCCCTGAAGAAAAGTTAAGTTTGGTATTTAGAAGATTTCGGCATGATGTTGTACAAGCTTCCTTTTTTCTCAAAAAGAACCATCCCCGTATTTTTCGGATTTATTGATAGTGAATGATCTTTGCACCATTATTCTATGACATTGAGTGCCACTTGCATTAGAGCGCAGAGTGTCTCCTCGAATCTTCCTGTTGGCAGAATCACTATGTCTTCTGCATAAGCTATTCTGTAGAAGTTGCAATCGTTGAGGCGGCTGGCCAAGGAGCCTAAGACCATGTTCCCCAGTAGTGGGGAGAGTACTCCTCCCTGTGAACAACATTTTACAACCAAGCCTCTGATGGTTATATCGTCTACGCTGATTGTTTCTGCTCTTTTTGAGAGCATGTTATATATTCAGCCATTTTATGGTTTGGGGAATATTCTTGTTGGCAAGTGCGTTTGTTATTTTTGGAAAGTGGTTCTATCAAACGTATCTTCTATGTCTATGAATACACCTAGGGTGGACTTTTTATTTTCCAGCGACCTCTCCTTGCGGCTCGCCACGATGTGAAGATCCGAATCGGAAGAATTCCCTGGAGTGTATGCATGTTGATTTGAATCCAGTGGATTTTGTGTTATCACTACATCTCTTATACATCGTTCACACATCCTCTCCAAGGTCTTCATTGAAAACGATGTGAGGATAATGAGTCGATATGCTTTTGTTATCACTACATCTCTTATACATCGTTCGCACAGCCTCTCCAAGGTCTTCATTGAAAACGATGTGAGGCTAATGGAACGATATGCTTTTGGAATAGAATGGTCCGTTCTTCCTGGTTTTGGTATGAACACAACTTTAACTTCTCTCCAACCTTTTGGAATATACCTCAGTGCCAATGAGGATCTGAGGATTCCATCCAGGTGCTGCATTAAAACATCCAAGCCCCACTGAAGTAGAGCTGGATAAATGCCGTCCGAGGCCGAGGGAGAAGCCAGATATCGCCCCCCTCAGTCTGTCCCCATCGACGATCTGTCGCGATATACGCCACTCAGCGTCCGTCGGGTACTGATTCTCCTCTTCCTCCCAGGTTGCCGTGTTTCCGGTTGTGGGGTCAGGGAAGTGAGTTGGCATTGATACTTGAAGGCTTTCTTTAAGTTGGCAGTTTTTGTGCCATCCTCTTTGGTTAGTATACCGATATGACGGTAGGGATCGATGGAGATAATTTTTTGGAGTCTAGCTGCTTGTGAGAAATATTCGATTTCCTCGCAGTAGATTATCCATGAGTCTCGTTGTTTCTGTCTAATAACTATTTTATACTCCTTGAGGGGAGACTTGTATGCGTTCCAATCCTCTTCGAGTCCGGTACTTTTTGCCTTGTTGAAATATTTCCTCGCCGTCCTCCTGAGCTGATCAATCTCATGGCACTACCATGGCGGGGAGGCTCCATTAAGATCGACATGTCCGAGGTGGTGAGACACCTTATAGGCATTGATTATGGAGTTTTTAATGGTTTTAGAATAAATTTCCAAATTTCCTTTATTGTTAGGCAACACGTCCTCCTCGCAGAGCCCCTTTTAAACAGTGGACTTATTTTGTCCGGTCCATTTTCCTGGGGTCGCCAGTTAGTGTGGAGGTTGTGAGCGCCAGTTTTGTTTCAAATTTTATCCAGCGGTGGTCCGACATTGAAATGTCGTCGGATACATGACAGTCAGAGATTATATTCGAAATGTTTATAGTAGATAAGGTAATATCTATTCGCGTTTGACTTCGAGAGTTATTAAAAGTAGGTTTAAAACATCTATTTAGAATACATAGATTCTTGTTAGTTAAGTAATCATAAAAATACTTACCTCTACTGATAATATCTTTGCTGTCCCAGCTTACGTGGTGAGAGTATGAATCGCAGCATATTACCAATTCCAGCTTCTGGGTGAGGCAGTGTTTCACAAGGTCCTCCATCTCCTTTATTGGTGGTGGTTTAGCTGCGTCTGAGGGGAGGTATGCGTATGCCAGTATTAACACTTTCTTTAGACCTTTCTACGCATATTCAACCTTCATTGCCGTTAGGCCGGATAACGAAAAGTGCGTCAGTGGGTAAGTCTTAAAATTCCTAGGGACATATATGGCCGTCATAAGTTACTGATGGCTTGATAAGCTGAAAATTAAACCTTTTGGATTATTTAGACCCGTGACTTTGGTGTGTCGTATCCAGGTTTCCTGGATAAGTGCTATTGTGTCCTGCATCACATCAAGGTGGCGGAATAATGTTGCCGAAGCCCCCTTTTAAGTTTTCAAAGATATTTAAGATCTATGCAACTTCCTAATTGATTATCCATTTTTGGTATATTTTATGTGTTATTTCTTCAGGAAAATTATTTTTTTAGTGTAGTTTTTACTTTATCCTAGCTATTGCGTATCAAATTAACATTTACTGATCTTCTTCGAGTTAGTATAACATGAATTAAAATTTAAATATTTTGAGGACCAAGTATTGTACACCATTCTGTTTTTATGTTTTTGTTGTTTTTATGTAGTGTGACATTAAAAATATTAATATTATTATATTGTTCAATTTTGGTTGTCAATTGAAATTTTTATCATAAGAATTAAATATTTGATTTATATATTCAATTTCGTTTTTTTGGTACAGTAATATACTAATCTAGATAACGGAAAAAGAAGTGAATAATTAAGTTTATTAATAGTAGTTTCCTCAAGAACTTCTATTGACTAATAATTTATGGAGCAGTTGATATGGAAGCTCCCCTACCACAGCTTTGAAGTATATTGTTCCGTTTTTTCTATTATACAGTGCTATTCAAAAATCCTCTCCCCCCCTCGTATCTTTTGAACGGCTACACTTACATTAATAAAATTTGGAGGGTGGAAATAAAGTGTTGTAAACTTCTCTATGAATGCTAACGGGTGACGTAATAGTAATAGATGACGTCACAGTGGCCAATAATTTTAAACAGGACCTTATGGCTAGTGATATCTCGTTTGAAAGGCATTGACATTGGCTACATAGCCATATTAATTTTGTTTGGGTTTAAATTAATTTTGACGGATAAATTAAATAAGTACCAAAATTATTGAAATATTTTTTTAAATTTAATTAATCAAATATCAACAATGGATTCTTATAGCAAGTGTGTGTTCCGTCTACTTCCTGACAGTAATACATCGGCCGGCGAGGCCCTATAGAATGGCCACCTCGGTCACCAGATCTGACACCATTAGATTTTTTTCTATGGGGTTACTTGAAATCCAAGGTTTATACTACGGCACCAGATAGCATTGGCGTTTTGAAAAAAAAAATTACTGAAGAATGCAATGCTATTTCAGCTGACACATTCGAACGAGTACGACAAGAGTTTACTAATAGGATGTATTACTGTCAGGAAGTAGACGGAGCACATTTCGAACACTTACTATAAGAATCCAATGTTGATATTTGATTAATTAAATTTAAAAAAATAATTTCAATAATTTTGGTATTTATTTAATTTATCCGTCAAAATTAATTTAAACCCAAACAAAATTAATATGGCTATGTAGCCAATGTCAATGCCTTTCAAACGAGATATCACTTGACATAAGGTCCTATTTAAAATTATTGGCCAGAGTGGCACTGTGACGTCAACTATTACTATTACGTCACCTGTTACCATTCGTAGAGAAGTTTACAACACTTTATTTTCACCCTCCAAATGTTATTAATGTAAGTGTAGCCGTTCAAAAGATACGAGGGGGGAGGGCACTTTTCAATAGCACTGTATATCTTCCACAATTGTAATTGAAATATTTGTGTATAAAGATACTACATATAATACTATTAGTTATTTATGTTATAAGGACGAAAAATGCTGTATTTCGGAAGGCATCCGTCCGAAATGCATTTCTCATCCGCGTAGCATACATATTATTTATGTGATTTTATGCAATTCATTATTCAAATTTTAACAAGTTTGTTATGATCTGTCAAACTGGCATTATTATAATCATGTCAAACATTATATTGAGTGAAGAGGATTTCAGTACTTCCTCCAGAAGTACAAGAAGCGGCTGACAAAGCAACAATGTTATTGCCTGCCAAGTCGAAGGTATTGTATGAAGGAGCATACAATAAATTTGTGGAATATATGCAAAAAAGCAAATTCAATCTCTCTCTGAAAATATATTCCTTGCAAATTTTGGCGACTTGTCACAAACCATTAAATTCTCACCTCTATGGTCGCGTTATTCAATGCTCAAGACGATGATTGGTATAAAAAGAAATATCAACATTTCTAAGTATGTGAAATTACAAGCATTTCTAAAGAAGAAACACAATGGATATTGTCCAAAGAAATCTAAAACTATACCATCTGAGAACTTTTAGGAATTTCTTGAAAATGCACCCGATATTAGTTACCTGATGCATAAGATAAATATGATACGACATTAATGACTACTTACTGATTACGAAACGTGTTTTTGCAGGTAATTTTTATTTTTGGTATTGTGGGAGCATGCCACCGTGAGAAACTTGCTAAAATGACAACGAATTATATTGATGATTTATATACTGTTTTATTAATAAGAATATTTGAAAATAAAACAAACAAACCAAGATCCTTCACAGTTACTTGCAGATATTTAGACTTACACAAAATACGCTCTTCTACGTCCAAAAAACTTTATGGAAAAAGACTATTCCTATCTTATCGCAACGGAAAATGCACAAAGCAGGTTGTAGGTATACACAAAATGGAATGGAATGGAAATTGCAATTGATTTGAAACTAGAAAATCCAAAAGATTTTACCGGGCATTGTTTCCGCAGGCCGTTAACTACTTTGTTGGTGGATGCTGGAGGTAATTTAACATCATTAAAAAGTCATGGAGGATGGCGATCATCTAGTGTCGCTGAAGGGTATATAGATGACTCTTTATGTAATAAAATAGAAGTGGCTGACAAAAGTTTGAGAACATCCAAGCCAGTACCATCTACATATACTGGAAACGATAATGCAACGTCTATGACTTTAGCAAAAAAAATATTTACTGAAAAACATGGCAATAACGCGGTATTGGACTTAAGGAATTTTATATTCCAAATCCAAAGCTGCACTAATTGTATATTTAATATTGGAAATAATAAATACTTGTCTCTGTGAAATTTTTTGTTTTGAATAAGCGTCCGACAAACATTTTTCGGACAAGTACGGAAAACCTGTTACCTAGCAACCTCGTCGTAAATTATTGATAAAACGATGACGTTTTCTTCCTACAATCGAGCCGAGGAATGATAGATTATAAGTTAATCGCATACAAATAAACATATTCATTAGGAATTTTTATATTTCCAATTTTTCCTTTGAAAACAGAAAACCCATAGATGTTTGATAATATTTTTCAAATAAATGGACACACTTACATATTTACATACCTCTTCGACCAATTGTTTTAAGTATTCAAGCTGCTTTCACCCCACTGTCCCTTCATTTGAAAAATATTCTATACAATAATAGGTACTACTTCAAAGATATATGGTATTTCAGAGAAAAAAATAAAAATATCACCAGCAATAATAATAATATCCATTAGAATGTTTTCATTAAATTATTACTTTGTATGCATAGTGATTCAGTTATAGTATAGATAACATAATATGTAAATATACTGGAACTGTAGTGGTATGAGATATTTCGTCATCAATCAATTTTAGATGGATTCAATAAAAATGAGAATAACAAAATAATGTACCATGTGCTCATTGAAAGTACTGAGTATTCTTAAATGAGTATCTTCAACGAATGCGAACCAAATTTCAAATAGTACAGGAAGAAATAACAAAGGAAACTGCTATGAAAGTATACGAAAGGAAATGTGGGGAAGGTTCTGAAAAATAGTGTTAACCTTGTATACTTAATAGAATCTATGAAACCAATTATTTTGATCATTTGTGTAATAAATGATTGTGTTTATTTGAAACTTGGACAATACCAGACGAACGATAGACTTTCTGGTCCTATTATATAGAAGCAAGAGAAATATCCAGGAGATATTTTATAATAGTATTAGAAAGATCTCAATCACTTTTTATAACTGATTCTAATAATTTTTTATTCCACTGATTACCATATCTCAATTTTATATACAATTAGGTGAAGGTAATTTATAAAATTGAAAACCTGTTAAGATATTGCTAAACAATGTAAATTTTCTAATAAATGTACAGGAATTATTTTTTTCAATCATTATTATCTCGGCTACAAATCCTGAATAAAAAAGATCAAATTTACTTTCATAGCAGCAAGAATCCTTTTTTCAAATTTACATTAGATTAGGTACTTGAATATGAAGACTATTGAATATGTAGAACACTTAATCATGGTTATCAGTCGAGATTAGAATATATGTATATTCAGTGACATAGAAACCCGAACACCCAGTAAATGATTTTATTTAAAAAATATATCACGTGTTTGTTTATCATAGAAGTCTTAATATAAGATTAGAATTGAGCGCCATTAATTTACCATTCCTATTTTTATTCAATTATTTTTTGCGATAAGTACAGGACGAACCTGCCCATTCCGATATCAGTATACAGAATACTCGAGTATGCTGATTTTAAACGTTGCCTTACAAGAATTCACAAAAGTTTATCATTCCTAGAATGAGAATAAATGCAAATTATCGGCAGCTAACAATTCGAGAGAGGTCAAATTGTTGGTCTTTGGGAAGCTGGGCTGTCGTTGCGAGAAAAGGCTGGTAGAATGAACAGGAGGATGGATCCTGTTATCAGATGTTATCAGGCATGGCACCAAGAAGACCGAAAACGAAAAGCCAGAGGCACAGGACGAGTGAGCAGGACAACATATGAACACGATCGTCTCCTAAGGTTATTTATCAGCTGTAATAGATCGCTTCTCATTGATAAGGGCAATAGCGAGTCAGTGGTTTGCAGAACATGTATGGGTCCTTGGAATGCGAAGTTTTTATAGACGGATAAGAAGGTTTGGACTTTTTTCATACCGACCTCAATTGATCTTACCTTTAACTCTGGAATGATGAAGCAGACGAGACGAACACCGTAGCCCTCATTTTTTTGTTGAGCGGCACTGCTGGAGTTATGATATGGGGTACCATTGCTTATAGCTCAAGGTCACCTTTAATCTTCATCAGGAGCAATATGAATGCACATCGATACATTCATGAAATATTGGAACCTCATCTGATTCCTTACCTAGGAACACTTTAAAATCCAACTTTTCAGCAAGATAACGCTCTTCCACAATAGTTAGACAAACCTTGGACAACTTCCACCAAGCTCAAATTCATCTCCTACATTGGCCCTCAAGATCCCCGCCGGACCTAGCCTAACCTAAGCACGAAGGAAATACCCTAGAAGGATATTGATCACCTGATTCTGAGTATGCGTAGACACATTAGGCAATGTGAAATGTATCGTGGAAATTCAACCCATTATTAAAGTTCGTGAGCAGAGACTTAGATTATCATCACCATACTGGAGTGAAATTTTAATCATTTTCATATTTTTGAGTACCTATATATAATAAATGATTATTCTATCGAGCTGTGGCCGTTTTTCCATGTATTTTATCGTGAGCAATTGTTACAGAATGGTGAAAAATTACTATATTTTAAACACCCATGGGATGAGCAAGTGTCCATTTTTAATTTTTCTAAATGAGTGAATTCAGCTAAGTGCACCAGAGAAAAACAATTATCGAAAAGAAACCAAATTTTGTATTTTGGTACAAGAATTTATTATTAGCAGAGCGCTTTCGGTTCAATGATAAACCATCATCAGTGCCCCATGGTCAGGGTGTACTCCAAATCCTCACAAATTAGAAGATACATAAAATTAATTAAAAATATAGTACTTGAAACACAGTCACTATTTAATTAAAATAATAATAAAAAGTACACACAACCCATTGCACAATGAATGAATCCCTAAAATAGAGGATAAAATATAACTCAATAATGAAATAATTTTTCCTTCTGTTACAGGAACGTTACAGAAGTCTAAAGTTTTTTGTGGAAGTGTTATCTAAAAATAATGTTTAAGTATACATTCTGTTGACTTCAAATTTTAACATGATTTAATAATACTCGCAATAATATTATAATAATTTTTAGTCAAAAATAATAAATTGATCAACAAAAACAAAGCTCCATATTGTAATGTATACCATTATTCCATTATTGGTATTGGTAATACCGAAAACGAGTTGTCAAATCTAGCCTAGCTTGTTTTCTCATTGTTAAATAAATTGTTTCGGGCCGGAAAATTCTATTGCGTAAATTAAGCAGCACATTTTACTTCAGAAACAATTTTATGTTTCATTTGTTTTAACATGGGAAAACTGAGACGCGATAAAAATCAGCAAGTCTGGCGGAATTTCCTCCAAATTGTGGGATTGGCCTTAGGATAGCGGCCTATGAGAGAAATTGCGCTACAACGGAAATTCGGCCAAACCTGGCGCTAGAACCAACAACCTAGTAACAAGTCGAATTGCAACCTTGAGAGCTGTACAAAAGTTTTGAAATAATTTTAACGGTTTGTTTTCCCTTTTAAAAGAAAAGATCCGTGTCATATACTTTTCCCTCCAAAAAACCTTCTTTATAAATAACTTTAAATTATAATTTTGATTGGTTTGGAATTGTGAACCATCTCTTGTATGATCCTTTCGAATGTATATGGTATAAATTTGAAATCAAAATAAATAATTTGTTTTGAAATAAATATGGATTGAAACCAGATATGTATAGATATTATTGTTAGATATTTACTACAAAAGTGTACCTACCACCTTTTTCTTTAAAATTTGCACAACGCGGTGCCTAAGAAGATACACAAAAATAAATGATAGGTACATATTTTAAAATCAATTAAATATAATTTTTATATAAAATGTATTTTAGCGGGAACGGAATGTATAGTATTTCTGAATGCTAATACGAAACGTATAGAGGTTAGGCATGTAGTAGTAATTAAACCTATTAACTAAATAAGTAATATAAAGAAGGCAATTTAAAAAACCAAATTGCATACTTACTATAAGCAGCTAGCAGCAATAATTTTCTGTGACCTCTTCGTTGTTTAAGATTCACAAATAAAGAAAACAGAACTAAGATCCGAAAGCGTTAGAGCGTTGTTGTCAAATCGAGAGACGTCCGATAACTTCAAATTAACAACGGAATGTATATTTATATAAAAAGTGATGTAAAATCGATAGTCGCGCTTGAAGCAATAAATCGGTGAACTAAGATATACGATTTAGTTCATAATACGATGTTTGGACGTCCCCCTTGATATAGGTATAGATCGACTCCATTTTTTGTTTAGCAAACGAAAAACTTAAAAGTATGGTTTTGCTATCGGACGTCCCTTATACGGACATCCGATGATGCAAAACAGACGTCCGATTGATAGTAAAAGCGTAATGTATGGACGTCTGATGGCTGGATGTATATTATATATATATATATATATATATATATATATATATTGTTATATAATACTTTATCTTATGATTGAAATTGCCCCACGTTTTGGGTGACAATTGTGATGTATTCTATATTTATTTATTATTTGTGATTGAATAATCGTTAAGCATGTATAAGAAACTCTATCAAAGGGTAGGGTTCAATTGCGCCATTCAAATTTACTCTAATTATTGGATTGTGATATTAAAATGAACAAGCTTATGATTTCAGGAATTTTAATTATGAAATATTGTTACTGCATCTATATACACATATCATAGGTAACAATCCAAAATTATTACCATAATAACATACAATTATAATTTTCTTATTCTAAATAAAAAATATAAACCGCCAATGACCGTCAAATTTTAGAAAATGTGTATTTATTTTTCTCCGCAAATGTTAGAAAGGAAACCCCAATTACACTGATCACGCATAGATCCGTTTTATGAGCTCATAAAATTTATAAAATTTTCATACCTTATATTACTCCGTATTTATGGTTGTGTGGTCCAAAGCAAACTTCGAATATTTTCAACACCAACAGCTATGACTTTTGTAAGCACCTTTACGTTTCTCAACTCTCTATGCCATTTGATTCTAATTTTGAATAAATTTTAGTACGTACCAAATTGTAGTGTAATAGTTTAAATATTCTTATTTCTTCTAATTATTACTTTAAAATTCGTTTAATTTTCCTTTTTATTAAATATACAGGTTTTAATCTTTTATATTCAGGATACAATTTATCTCCTTTCCCAAATTTTTTTGACGTCTTCAAATTCCCTGACGTTTTTATTATTTTTCATAATCTATCTCGTTGCGGGTTGCTAGCGAAACTAAAAACTCTATCGTATGAACTGTTAATTTCTAAAGCCGTATATACATGAAAATAACATTTTAGTATTATAAATTAGAATATATAGAGATGAAGATTTTTATACATATAAATATTAACATAACTTACTTACTATTTATTAAAAATTCCTGAAATCCCTTGCATAAAACAACATATTTACTAACTACATAAAAATTTTACGTGTTTCTTTATAAATTACATTTTAATTTCGACAGATTCTTTTGAAATTGATTACCATAAATCCACTTAAACAAACATGTTTGTAATCTTTATGGATTCTTCCGCATTTACATGGAATGCCCCTTTTATCCTTTGAAGAATGATCGATTTGAGTTTGAGCGTTTCTTGAAGATTCGATACGGTTCATAAGATTAATTAATACAGAACTACTCAAGTGATTTCGTAATTTCTGTGTTGTTTCTTCGATTATCTTATCTTTGGCCCAACATTTTGCTTCCAATGTAGTGACTGCTACTTTTAAATCGGACAATGTTTTCGGTACAATGCTAGAAGCTTGTTTTACCAAGAGTGGGTTTATCGTTTCTGAATTGCCGCATCTCTCATATATATAACTAGCTCTCTTTTCTTAAGTAAACATACAAAATATAATACTGTACACTTAAAGTTAAAATAATTCCAAATATAACTGAAATACAGGCCATAAAGACAGTAGCAAAATATTCATTTTATTAAAATGAATGACTATTATTACAAGAAGTATTAGTCCGAAGGAATGTAGATTATTATTATTTAACTCGATTGATCATTTATTACATTATAAAACCATATTTTCCCATATTCTTTTACTCCCTATTATATTTATTATATGAGGAAGCACTTTTTGAATCTCCGTTCTTAGGATTCATGTTTGGGTTAATTTTAAAACCAAATAATTTAAATTTTGAATATCAGCAGTTTTATTAATTTCGTCACAACGTCAATGCATTCAAGAAAATAGATTCAAAGTGCTCATTATACTTGCTGGATGGTTCATACTATGAAAACTTTCCCAAAATTTGTTTTCTTATTTATTTGATTCTAAAAGAAATTTTCCCTATTTATTACTTCTGATTTCCTATTTATTAGCATTCTAATTATTTACATTATAAGAATTAAATTTACACAGTTATTATAATAATGTTTATTCAATACTTCGTAATATATTATTTCGAATTCATTATTATTATTATTTGTTCTATTTATTATATAATCATCAATATTCATTTTTCACAATTTTACTATATACAACGCATTTATTATCCTACTTACAATATTCTACATTTCTCATAGTTAAAATTTTTTATCAGGATTGTTTATAAAACTATTATTTATTTACAATTCCTTATTTAACTATACTGTAGTATTTTTTAATAATAATTATCTGTTGTTATTTGTGAATATTATCCCTTAATTTCATTGTTTTTATTTTTAGTGAATGATCTTTGAATTATTGATCTCATCTAGTATATTTTCATACAGGTGCTTTACATAGAGATACAATAGTATACTCGTATTTCATTTTTTTTGGCATGCTAACATCTTTATGTTTCTTCGTGAAACTAATGAATTCATGATTGGTGTATATGCTCTCCTTGTAATTCCTTCTCCTAATGATTTGCATACTTCTAATATTTCTTTTATTTCATATAGTAATGGATGCATCTTTGACTCAGTCAATCCCTCTTTCTTTCATTCCATGCACATACATTCGCCTCTCTCAATTCCCTCGACACTATTTTCACATTCCTATTCATTAAATTATTCATAATTATATAATATTCATCCATGCAATCTTTAATTCCACTCAATTCCTCTTCTTCATAATAATAATAAATTTATATATTTTCAATATTATTTCTTTTCATTATACTTAACATTAACCTTTCTTCTTCTTCTTTCACCATGGCTTTATTTTCAAAATCTATTCATCATCCATTTAATCTCAATTTCTTTTCATATTTAATATTGCTTTATCTTCATATCTTCCTAGTACATCTGTTTCTATATATAATTACATTCTATCTAAGTTTGTAATAACCATTAGTTGTATCTCTTCAATTGCCATTATATATTTCATTTACCTCTTTAAATTCCTATTATTTTCGCACCTAATTATGTTACTTCAAATACTAATTTATCATTCACCAAATTTAAGTTTGTTTTATTTAAATTGTTGTAGTTATAACCCTAATATCTATCTGTTCTAATTATATATTTACACATCCTAATTTCTATCTATATTAACTATATTTACATAAATTTCCCATATTTTTAATTTTAACACCATTTTATTACCTCTTGTATTGTGAACCACATCAATACGTAATGTTCTTCATTTTCCCTTATTATTTCTTCTATTCCCCCCATATCTAATAATTTTTAAATTTTTTATTAATATTTTCGGATTTAGTTTATTTTCATTATATTTGTATTTTGCCATATATTGTTTTTATTCCCACATAATCAATATTGGCTCCTATTTCATCTATTCCCTCAATTAGATTTTGTATGTGTGTAATGTCCAATTTTAATTCTCGTTTTATGTTGTTATTTTCTTTTTCTGTTGTTTCAAAATTCATTTTCTCTATTTTCTCAACTTGGTTTTGTATTTTTACTATATCCATTTCCAATAGACCTTTTGTCTTGTAGTTCTCTTTTTCTGCTATTTTAAAATTCTTTTCAATTTCTTTATTCATATCTTCATTCATATTTGTCTTCATTATTTCTGTGTCTAATTTCGTTATCCTTTCGCTATTCTCTTTTATTTTTTTAGTATTCTCGCCTATTTCAATTTTTAATTCATTTTCATTTTTCTTTAAACTTTCTATTTCTATCGATTGTATTTCTTCCATTTCCATTAATCTTCCTAACATTTCGTTTCTAAGTTCTTGTTTTGTTTCATGGATTCCTTCTTCTGTGTATCTTTTAGATTCTTCCAATTGCTTTCTTACATTTTCTATCTTCTCTTCCATTCTTTGACTACTTGTCTTTATTTCCTCTTTTATTTCTTCTCTCATTCTTTGATTATTTGTCTTTATTTCCTCTTTTATTTCTTCTCTCATTATTTGTTTTATTTCTTCATTCTTTCTTCACTTCATTCAAAAAATGGTATCAATAACACTTAGAACTATTGAATACATACTAATTTAAGTGAACATTAACCTATTCATGTTTAGAGAGTTAACTTATTATTCGTAAAATCATTGAAGTTACTTACCGATTACTAAACATTGGTCACTGTTTTGTTATTATTAAAGCTTATTCAATGTTTATTGGCATATGGAAGATAATTTAATAACGTATATATACTTCATACATTATAAAGATTGATGCACGTCATAAACTTTTTTACCTTTAATTCGAATTCAAGAAAGGAGATGTATTGTATTAAGATGAAAATTAATACTTAATTATATTTAATAATTTATACGTTTTAATATAATAAATCTCCTTTCTTGAATTATATTTAAAGATAAAAAAGTATGAAAATTGGTAGATATTCTTTTGTTCTTAAATTTTAAATTAGCTATTTGTGATTATTGAAATTAGTCACTAATTACTATTTAGTCACAATTACTATTTGTTATGATAGAACTTACCAACTACTTCATATAACTATTGATACCAATTTATAAACCTTAGCATATTGTTTTGATTATTATCAATTTCTATCAGTGAATTGAATGAAGTTTGATACAAACACTAACATTATTTGAATAGGGATGAACGAAACTACATCAACTATATGAAACCTTCAAATTAATAAGGAATAAAGTGCGAGTATGTAGCCACAGCTTACCTTAATTGTAAAAATATCATAAGTAGATATAGTACTTGTGTCGCCCTATACATCATATGATTTGATATCACATCTTTTATAAGGGGTGTACATGCGTCACCTCTTTTTACCTCGTCAAGAGGTTTTTGGACTGTTCATGTTTTCAATATTTTGTTAGATATTACATTAGCACTCGAAGTGCCAAATGTTTGGGCATGAAACAAGGCAAAAGATCCATAGAGATTTTTCATGTATGGAAACTATTTTTATTTATGACAGAAACTGAATAAGAAAAGCAAAAAACCGAAGAATTTTTGCCATGTAATAGACTGGTTCAATACGCTCCTGATATTTAATTTGAAAAAACCTCCTTTTCGCAAACACCGTCCGATACCAAAAATACATAGCGAAGCCTCAAACTTGATTAAACAGACTGTGTTATTGTCAATTTAAACCATTGGTTCCCAACGGGGGCGATACCGCCCCCCTGTGGGCGCTGCAGCCTTTTAGGGAGGCGGTAGCAGATTCAGAAGCAAATAATAAGCAGTCAAGAGGAATGGTGAAATAAAAATGATTTAATAAGGGTTAATAAGCAGTTTTAAATTAGCATTAGTAATAATACTAATAATCTCTTTGCGTTTAGAATAGAAGTATATCCTCGCACGTTGATAAGCGAACGCTCGATGTTCATTAAAATAACATGTTTCGACATGTTCGCACACAGACAAGTTGAATCATGCACGAAATGAAACGTATAAAAGCAACAGCTCCACGAAATTTTTGTTAGTTAGTTGTATGTGCTTGGCCGCGATATATAGTCGTGAATCATAAGCTCTGGCGTAGTAAATAATCGTGAGTGGTGTGTCATTTTATAAACATTACTATCTATAAATTTATTGAGAATTTAATTTTTGTATGAGAATGCCTGAATCTACTTCTAAATTAAAAAAGAAATGCCGGCAATACAGTATTGAGTTTTTAAAATATGGATTTGCAGAATCTTCTACAAACAAATCATTACCTATGTGTTTAATTTGCCGAAAAGTTTTTTCAAATGAAGCTATGAAACCTTCTAGGCTACAAGAGCATTTACATAAAATGCATCCTAATAAGAAGAACAAAGATATATTCTATTTTCAATAACTCGAAAAACAATATTTAAAACAGCCAACTATATCAAACCTTTTTGCATCGTCTTCTAAACGAGACGATGATGGGTTACGAGCCTCATATAACGTTTCATTGTTAATCGCAAAGTTAGGAAAACCACACACCATTGGCGAGGAATTAATTTTGCTGGCAGTCGAAGAGATATTAAAAACTGTTCTCCATCATAAGACACCATTTGATATCATTAAAAAAATTCCTCTCAGTAATAATTCAGTGCAAAGAAGAATAGATGAAATGGCAAATGACGTTGAAATATCATTATGCGATTACCTAAAGACTTGCAAATTTTCCATTCAACTCGATGAATCAACTGTACCAAGTAACGAATCTCTACTCTTATCATACGTACGATTTATAAAAGAAGAAAAAATTCATCAAGAGTTATTATTTGCTAAGAATTTGGAATCTGATACAAAGGGACATTCTATATTTAATATCATGCAAGAATTTTTTCAAGAGAAAGAAATTCTTATTAGCAATATTTTGTCTGCTGCTACTGATGGTGCTCCAGCAATGACCGGGCGTCATAAGGGTTTTATAGCACATTTGAGAAAAGCAGTGCCAAATGTACTCGCTGTACAATGTATTATTCACCGTCAGCATTTGGTTGCAAAATAATTAAATGAACGTCTGCATGCGTCCCTTAATAACGTTATTAAAGCAATCAATATCATTAGAAGCAATTCATTGAATGACCGTTTGCAATGAAAATGATGAAGACTACAATCGCTTGCTGCTGCACACAGAAGTACGTTGGCTCTCTAAAGGTGTTTGTCAGAATCGTTTTTTCAATCTATTTGACTCAGTGTTGGAATTTCTTGAAGAAAACGAACAATTGCGCGAAAACCTGATGACGTCAAAAAATGACATCGCTTATTTGACGGACCTGTTTAAAGTATTTAATCAAGTTAATCTACAATTGCAAGGTGATGATTTAAATTTAATTAAAACTAAAAACGTCATAGCTGCTTTTGCAGGAAAACTTCTTATATTCATAAGAAATCTTGGTAGAGGTGAGTACAACCATTTTCCCATATTATCAACAGTGTCTGCAAAACCGGAAGCTTTACTTACTTACTGCCATGTTGATTTTATAGAGCGTTTCCAAGATATTTTAAACATGGAAATACCAAGTTGGGTTATAGATCCTTTCGCAAACACAGATACTGAAGGCTCATCAAATTTGGAAGAGGAGCTATTAGAACTCACAACTAACGAAGAACTGAAAGTAAAATTCAAACGTGGATATCAAGAGTTCTGGCTTCAAAACCAATACCAGTTCTCTATCCTGGATTGTGGACAATAGTACAGAAGTTGTTAATTGCATTTCCTTCGTCCTATATGACTGAGCGTGCATTCAGTGCAGTAACTGATTTGCTGTCAAAAAAGAGGAACAGACTACACATCACAGAACGTGGCGATCTGCGATTGATGTTAACGAAATTGGAACCCGATATTAACAACCTGGTAACACTCCACCAGCCTCAACCGTCTCATTGATTTTTTCTTTATTATTAATTTTGTATTTCTTATTGTATTGCATTTCTTATTTCTATTGTGATTGTATTTCTTATTGATTCTGTGTTTATATTTAAAAGTTTAATAAACAATTTTATTGTACATTTGGTAGTCGTTTAATAAATTTCTACTTCATCATTCCTCTAAAATACAATTTAGACATTAACTGAAATTAAAGCTAAATACAGATCAATTGGGACGGTACAGATGATATTCAAATAAAATTAACTACTTTGGACTAACCAGCGACTGGGGGGGGGAGGGGGCGTTGAAATTTTTGTTCTCTTCTATAGGGGGCGGTGGTCCAGAAGAGGTTGGGAACCACTGATTTAAACAAATAATATATGAAAATAATAATAATAAAATAATTTAACGGTTTCAAAGATTAAAACTAACTTTTCCGCTCATGTACGCTCCAGGAGCTGTATCGTGCTAACAAACCAAAATTTCTCCCAAAATGTGGTATATCTGGTTTTGTGGGACCCGTTGTACTGGCTCTAGTGAGCTGAAAATCAATAAGGTTCATCTGTGAAACGCCCTGAATAATGTCCTATCATAAAATTGGTCACTAATATACACTCCGGAGGTTGCATCATGTCAACAAACCGAAATTTTTCCAAAAATTACCAAAAATGAAGTGTATATGAATTTATTCGTCCCGTTGTAGTGGCTCTGGTGAGATGAAAATCAATAGGCCTCACTTGTGAGACGCCCTGAACAATATACAATCATAAAATTAACCACTTGTATACACTCCGGCGACTGTATCGTGCTAAGAAACCAAAATTTTTAAAAAAATTACCAAAAATGTAGTATATCTGGATTTATCGAACCCGTTGTGCTGGTTTATGTGAGCAGAAAATCAATAGGGTTGATCTGTGAGATGCCCGGAACAATATCCAATCATAAATTTGGTTCGCTGTATCGTGCCACATAACAAGACATGTTACAAAAAGTAGCCGCCGCCAACGACGACGACATACACAAACCAATACTTTTCTGTCATCTTAGTTAGGGTTGGTCGGAAAAGTAATAACAGGCTGCTATATATGGAGAGTAAGAGATGGAAGGCAGACCATAATGTGAAATGTTCAGTAAGAGAAACAAAACGATCACAAAATATAGATACGTTCAGTACCTACTCGCAATCAAATAAATCTCCCCCCGTATGCAGAATAAACATTTCTTATTTCATTGTTGATAAAAGGAAGATAATATGTCAAGTTTTTTTTATCTGACAGATAATTTGATGGTGAAATTCAATATGAATATAAGCATCTGAATTGAAATTAAATCAGTTTCCCGACATAGGTACAACGTATTTATCCTAGGTACAGAGACAGAGTTAGTGTACTTAATACGAGTGAACTACATCTTTGAAAGTAGCAGGTATGCATTAACGTCGAATAGTAATAATTCTGCTATAAAACAAACACTTTGTTGGGTACTATGCCCACTTGTGCTACATGCAAAATACATAGTTTGTGAAATTAATTTAAGCTAGATAATTATCCAGTTAAAATATCCAGTGATCTGTATTGATTATGGAACGAACATGCTTCGAAAGTGGAACATTTCGTTTCAGAGCTTTTAATGTTGAATATGACACCCAATGACAATATAAACAAGTTGAGAAATTACTATAAATATTACGCCCCAGAGTAGACCTTTGTTACACACCTACACATATTAGGGTCTTACAACTCCTCATTCTAATGTGTCGAAAGTTTTCGTATGTAGGATTTCTCAGATTTTTCCAAGGCGCTCCCTTCTCTCGAGTGTAACTAGGTGTTGGATTTTGCCGTATCCTTAATTGATAATTGATGTTCTACTTATAGTTTGTTGTATCTTTGAGTAAGTTGAGAGAATAGCACGTTTCACAACAAGTCTTACTCCATTGAATCTTCAATACCTTTTTTAAAGATGATTTGTAGTAGTAATATTGGATTAGAAAATTCTTATGTTTTAATACTACGTTTTAAATAACCAGCGAACTGTCAATTATATGTGCCGTTTTAAATTTCAGTCATGTCAAACTGTGTTATCCTAATATTTTATTGAAATAAGTGTTCAATAATAAAATGTTTTTTGACAAACAAAAATCACAACCTGAAAGGTTTCCTTCACTTTGCAATCAATCGGTTGAAATAGAAAACTGTGACGTACATTTGTTTCCAAGACGTCTGAGCTGGCGACTGGAGTTTGGAAGGCAGCCAAAATTGGAATTTCTTGTTTACTTTCATAAAACAGTTAGAAACTCCCATTTCAATAAATATCTATCAGCTGACTTCTATTATCATTGCAGTCTAGTAACACACGTTGTATAATTCTGCGAGAATGAATGATTTGCGGGGGCTGGGTAGATTTATGGAAACAATTTGATTATCAGTTGTTATGTTGATATAAATTTATAATGAATGTTGAAATCGTACTTCAAAATTCGAACGAATGAAGGCTGAGGGTTTACGAGCTGGCAATTGTAGTCTCCTTTTGAATGAAATGTAGACTCAAAACACGCAATTATGTATTGAACGGCACTATTTCTTTCTTTTGACTTCGAATCTATATAATTATTCGGATTGTAATATTTAGTGGTCTGTCACCTCGTCGAATTCTCTTATGCTGCCAGTGTTGATATAATAAAAATGTAGCTTTGATAATATATTCCCATAATTCTCAATAATATTATATCTTACAAGAGTAATCGGAGTTAAGATAAGCTGGGTTTATTTAAAAAAATATTATCAACTAATTACGAACACATTAATTTGGAGTGTTCACAAAGTGTAAATCAATTATTAAAACAATATAAGTATATGAAAAAACAATGTGGGCATGATCAAATGTAGGTGAGGCCGAAGGCCAGATATTTTATAATAAAAATTTATAAATACTAAATCTAAACCCCGAATTTGTAACTTCAACAGACAACTCAAAAATCAGACCAAAAAGTTTTACAATTATAATTTATAATATAAATGACGGTCTGAAACAGAGTGGTAACCGCGGACATGCATGTTTCTGGCGCATTTGCCGTCTTCAGCACGGTATAACCAAATAAGGATGTGAAATTTGGGAGCAAAGATGTTTATTGAAACATGGGAAAATACAAAACAACGGATTTCAACAGGGAAACCAAACGCTCATTTGTGCCTTCAATGGGAAGATCCCGAGTTTTCAGGACAACAACCAAAATCGACACGGAGGCGCATATAGCCCCCCTGCCTGAACCTTCCGACCCATAGTATGTTATTTATTATCATTTCGATATTTTTCACAAACGAACTGTCAAATTTACATACATAACCTTTTTATCTGATCGGACTAGTGTCAATTCAAATGGTAATTAGTTGATATATTTCACATAAAATTCAACAACCAGATAAAAAGTTACTTAACAAATTTTAGATAAGAATCTTTTAACAAATTTTACTGAATAGATTTATAACTAAAATAAACAAAAAAGGGAAAGAACTTTTCGATAATTTCAATAATATAATTTCTCATAACCTCTAAATCTTATTCAGAAAGATAGTTAAACCCATTGGCCAAGGTATTTACTAGTAGTACAGAGACATATTGAGTGCTCTTTAGATCTATTGAATTCTTTGTAAAATTATTGGAAAATAATAAGTATTAGTTAGTGTGAATATTTCTTTTTCTTATTAATTATATAATGTCTTGATTATTTTGAAGTTTAAATTTAAATATAAACGTATCCTCACTCACGATAATTCCCTACAAATAATTAAGAGTTTCATTTGAGGACTGAAGTTAGCTGGCCTTTTACTTTTTAAACTAAACAGATATTCATCTATTACTTCATTAACTTCATCTGGCGCTCAACAACTAAAATTATAATAATATAAACCTAATAAATAATTAAAATTATAAATAAATAAAATATCATAACAATTGCCGAGCCCAACGTGTGGCAAATGAAATTGAATAATTATAATATTCATATATTAATAAAAGATACAGTGATAACAATATATATGTGAAAAATAAATTTCGGTTTTCTACTGCATCTCAGCATTAGTCAAAATTTCAAAAATTTCGACATATTAGCCATCTGCACTTTCAATTGCGAACCACCACCTCAAATATCATTTTACCGTATAAGTCGTGTGAAATAAAATTAATTAAAATTTCATAAAATACGAGGTGTGTCTATATGAAAAATAAATTTCGGTTTTCTACTGCACCTCAGTTTCAGTCAAAATTTCGACATATTAGCCTGACCGTTCTTCCAAGAGAAAAACAACTACATTCCTAATTTGCTGACTATAAATGAATGAATAAAACAAACAGCAGAAAAAAGTTCAGGTAAAAAAAGTTGAAAATTGAAAATTAATTAAATCCCAAGTATGTAATAAATATACCCAAACCGCCAAAACAAGAAAAAAAATGGAATAACCTAGCCTGTGTGTACCTTTATCATATTTAATAAAAGTTTTGAAAGTGTTTCACGTCAATGCTTTATTTACAGAAGGCGAATAAAAAATCAATCTCAAATTCTACCAAATTAACAATTACAAAGCATCCTCAAACCGACCCTTTGATAAATCTGATTTTATATTAGTTTTAAAGGAAGATGTTTGTATTCGTTGGGTATCCTGTTGACTCCTTTTGCCACTTGATATGAGTGAGACCTTTTAAACAGAGGCGTGTTATGTAAAGGTGCAGTTAGTGTATGCTTAAACCTTATACTAATATTGTGTACGTCAGTCCGGAATCTTATTTTTCGGTATAAGCATGGGGGTTTTCTCAAAGAAACGATTTTATAATAAACCATGCAAGCATGAAGGAACCTACGTTCATTCATTTTTAGCCAGCCTAATTGTCGGAGATATCTGCTGTCTTATGCCACAAATGAAACGCACACAGCAGTTTTGTATTCGTTGTAATTTAGAAAAGCTGTGAAATGCAGGGTTCATATACTACATCCCCATAAGTTGCATTAGAGAGAATAAGTGATTCACAAAGAATTTGTTTAACTCTAGATGTTAAGTAAAGCCTATGGCGATATAATAATTTTAAATTGGAAAATGAACGACGAAGTATTTCATTAACATGATCCTGATAATTTAGTTTCACATCCAGAATTAGGCCTAAGTTTCTTGCTTTATCGACAGTTTCAATTTTTTCCGAACTTACTTTAATAACAATCTGATTTGAAATGTTTTTCCTTGCTTTGGGTCGACCAAAAAGTATTAATTTCGTATTGGAGGCATTCACTGTAAGACAAAATTTATTCGAAGCTTGCAATAAGTTACCAATATCTTCATTTATGTGTAGACAGGCTTCACTCACTTTGTCTTGCTTGAATACGTAGTAAAGCTGACTATCGTCTGGATATAAGTGGTACCGACACCATTTAAGATGTTTCTGGAGTTCAGCTGTATAAAGAATAAATGATAAGGGAACAAGAATGGAGCTTTGTGGGACTCCATTTTTTACAGCTGCCATATCAGAAGACTTTCCATTGAAAGATACCCTTTGCTATCTATTGGTTAGGTAATTACTTACTAGTTCAACAGCACTTGTGTTAAAGCCATAGAAGTGGAGTATTTTTAAAAGTAATGCTTGCTTTATTCGATCGAAGGCTTTGCTATAATTCTAGCGCGTGATGAATATAATCAGTTACTTTTAGTAAAGCTGTGGTTCAGCTGTAGTTTGTCCTGCAGCCAGATTGGTTTTCGGGTATTAGATTATAGTAGTCAACAAAATCTTTCGTTTGCGCGAACATCATTTTTTCAAAAACCTTGGACAACGCGCATAATATGCTTACTGGTCTGAGGTCGGATAAGTTTTCAGGGCTAGGGATTTTAGGTATCGGAATTACTTCAGCTTTTTTCCATTCATTGGGAAACGTTTTTGATTGGATAGAAGTGTTACTGATATGCGTAATAAAGGAGGGTAAGACGTATGGACAACCGTAAAGTAATAATGCAAGAGGGATATCGTCTAGTCCCTTCGCATTTCATTTAATACCAAGAAGTACCCTATTAACCTCGTTATTAGTAGTTTCCTTAAATGTAAAATCGCCTAAATTATCAAGCTTTTTATTAGCATAATAAAATAGAGTTTCCTCTTCAGGTAGTAAATCTGATACTGAACTTTCAATAAAGTAATTATTTATTTCAGATAGATCACCTAGTGTTTCATAAGAAGATAGCGATTGTTTCTTTGCAGCCACCAAGTCTAAGTTTCCTAACTTATTCCACATATATTTGCCAGTTTTATTTCTCATGGAGAATTCAATAAACACTTTTTTTTCGCGAACAATGGCTTGGTTAGTATAATTACGAAGGTGAATGCTCAGTTCCTATGGGTCATCATTAGTTTTATAATATCGGTAAGCCAAGATGCACGTGGTTGACTAATTTTGACGTTTTTGAATGGTGCAAGTATATTGAAGGAATTCGGGATATGATCATTAAAGCAAGTAACTTTATCATGAACGTTTTGCATTTCAAACATCCAATCTAAGTTGTTTATTTTCAAGAGCTGCACGAATGATTCGTAATTGAGTTTGCTAAAATCACTGTACGTGTGATAGGAATGTTTTTGTTTTGGTTTATTATACTCATTCACACAGTGAATGAGACAGTGATCCCCAAATAAATCATCCACAGTAACAGTATCAATATGGAGTGACTCAGAACATAAGAATAACATCAAAAAGTTCAGGTCCACTATTGAATATAGTAGGTTTTTAATCAACTGTTTAAGCGAGAAGATCTCCAATACATTGCTTAGTGATTTATAATGTACAGATTCTACTTCTAGGCAGTTAATATTTAAATCGCCTGCACATAAGATATAATCAAATTCCGGTATTATTGTAGTAAGACTTGATTCCAAATCATCAAGGAAAGTTCTATATAGTGATTCATGAGGATAGTACAGAGATTATGTTGCAAAGTTTTCCCCTCGAAATTAAATTGAATCCACACTTGCTCCAAGCGGTAATTATCTAGTATAATTAATTTAGCTTTTAGAAAGGTTTTAGTGTAAATTGCAACTCCTCCACCGCGACCATCTCTGTCTCTTCGATATAGCGAATAATGGGATATATGTTAAGGAGCAGGCATTAACGTGACACACTCTCAAATATCTTTTCATTATAACTTTGTTCCTTATAAATATGAAAGAAAGAAAAAAATTAAATTATGACACAACCCAACAATTTAAAGTTAACAATTATTAAATCTATGAGAAAAAAAATAGAAATGAAAAAAGAGAAGAAATGAATGATGTTCCTTATTTATAGATTTTTTGTTTTACGAAGAATTCTAGTAGTTTCCGTTTCTGACTCAATATCCTTATCTTCCGATTCAACCTCTCCTTCATCCAATGCTTTTAACAGGGCTAATGTATAAGGGTCACCATCAATTTCTAAAATGTTCTTTTTTATCTTGGCACCTCGTTTTTGATCTTTAGCGAGTCTCAAGTGTTTAACCAATATTTTCCGTTGTATTATATCTTCCGGGCACATATCATTAAACACCGATATTCCCGTATCTTTCAATTTTTGGACATTCTGAAAAAAAATTTGTTTTTTGTACAGTGAGATAAATTCTATAATCACCTGTGTTTTAGAGTTGTCTTGCTTTGGGCCTCTGACAAAATTTATATCACTCACTTCTATGTCGGTACTCAACAATTTATTTATTTCAATAATAACAAAATCCACACTGTTTAACTGCGTAGTATCACCTTTGAGGCCAAATTCTGCAATATTATTACGTCGTAATGTTCTTTCTAGTGCGATTACTCTGGTTTGCAATTTATCTATTTTTTTTGTGTCTTCCTCGAGTTTTCCAGTCAATTGAAAAATAACAGTCGTTGTAATTTCCTCGGTTTGCTTTTAATTTGCATCTATTAGTAAATGATAAAGATCGTTTACTGATAAGTTATCTTTTACTGTCAACTGTTCAGTCATAATTCCAAGTCTTATGGTGCAAACAATGTTTAATTTTTCAGTTGCTACTTAATTGTAAGATTAACTAAGTGTACCTATCTAGCTTGTTAAAAATTCCGTAGATTGGAAACTGGTATACAATTCGAAGTAAATCAAAATAATTCGAAAGCTTTGTAAGATTTTCTACTTACAATTTTCACATTTAAATGATGGTACTGCTATGTTCACACACACAAAAACTTGGTTATTAATACTTAATTATATGGGAAAGACGATATTATTCTCAAGACCAAAATTTATAGTACTAGCATTAAGAATGTCGTTTGGTTCACAAATTTTATATGTAGGTTCATAATGTGAAAACTGAGGTTAAGTTCGTAAATGAGCAAAATCTGATGTACAGTTTTCCGTAAAATCTCATTTTCTAAAATTTTTCCCAATTTTTTACCCGAAATAATGTTTTCTACCAACAACTGACGAATTTATTGAGATCCTCGTATCATAAACCCCATTCTGCAAAATTTCATCGAAATCGGAAACAAAATTGTTTTTGGGATTTTCAATCCATAGTGGGAATTCTCTACAAATATAAAATGGAAGAATACAAATATGGTAAGTAATTGAGATGCATATTTCCTCCATCGAACAGCGTGAGAAAGGAATCGACATAGAACATAATTTCGTAATTATAGAATTTTGTATGGAAGCGTGTTAAAAAAATTTCAAAAATTATGCGGTTCTGATCGAAAAACTTTGTTTACAATAAATGTATGGAAAAAATTATGCAGTATCAGCTGCGAAGTTGGCAATTATTGTGTCTTCTAGCCAACTGAGAAGTAGAATATCTCTATTAGTGGTTAATACTTTTTTCTATTCTTAACCTAGGTCCATAATGGACAAATTGAAATGTTTTGAGAATTCAGGGATAATAGCTTAACAAAAACTAGTGCAACATAATTTAGTATACCCAGGAGATTGTCTTTAACATATTTACTGCTTGAAATTACCTAACAAAATAAAATTATTTCCATAAAACTGTCATTAGTTTAAAATTCGCGCTCTACCAAACATTTCTGATGACATAAGGAGTGCGTTCATAATATACGGGTGAGGTGAGGAGCGAAGACAATGTCAGTCAGACTACGGAGTAAACGCCTAGGGAGAAATCAGTTTGAACGATTTGTAGATCGTCACTATCAAAATTTGATGTAGACATTGAAATGTGTTGTTTATTTTCCGTTAATTGCAGAAAAAACGTGGATCGAGGAATGTTTTTACCTTCAACATTATCACCAGTGGAATTTGAAAACATTCTGTTGATAGAAACTGGTAGCTAACCTTGACCCACAGAATATTGATTACCGGTGCCTTAACCTCTAAACAAGAACATATGTGCATTGTACATATTATACGAATTGCGCATATCAGGGTAATAGTTTCCCGATAGCAAGCGGGAAACTAAGAGTGCACTCTTGTCGATTCTAGTGGTTCGTTTGTGAACGCTGTGGTGTAGAGTGTGAAGTACATACACAACTAATATATTACTTTCTATATGGTGAAGTATATGTTAAATGTTTTATGAACGCTCACTTTGTATTCAAGTGTTGTGAACGCACAACTGCTGTAATTGTTCAAAGTTCAAAGTAAAACATAAACCACGTTTTGTGAAATTCTTGAATGTGATCCTGTAAATTGGTTTCGTTAATTCGTTGCACTTAATATTGGTGATTATGAACTATAGGAATAATGGTATTCTAGTGCTGTGTGATTTTATTTTTGTCTTAAATTTGGCTAGTAGTAGAAAAAAATGTATATACACCACGGTGGTGAAGACATTTATAAACCTCGCACCTTATTCCGCTCGGGGCAAAGCCCCTCGCGAAATAATTTTGGTGCTCGGTCGATAATAATAGACTCCACCACCTTGGTGAATAATATACTATTATTGATAGATATTGTGAAAAGGATGAACATTTATTAGGATGTATTAATATGCTAAAAATAAGTTCGCAATCTAGATTTATCATGTTTGTTATTTTATTATACACAAAAAACTTTTTATATGTATACGCAAACCTGTAAAAAAATAAAGAATTTGTAACAAACGTTAGAATCCCTCCAGTTTATAATTAATAATGGGTCAGCAAATTATTGAAGGACAAAAATCGTTACTATCAATTATGACAACCAAACTAGTCGATTGGTTTAATATCCATGAATAAATCTACTTTTCAGAAACATATTTTCAGAGATATTTTTGTTTCAGGTGAGTTCTCTACAAACTTGATAAAAATACAGTAAGTACCTAAGTGTTTCTGTTTATCTTCAAATAAAGTGAAGATGTAACAATTAGTATATTACCACCCAAAGGCAGAAAGTTGGATTTCCCAAGGCATACAACTTTATAGACGCATGTCATATCAGTATATTGTGTCTCAACGGCAGAAAGTAGGCAGTTGCTGGCCCGCGGCTGGTTGGCTAACAACTTATTTATTATAGTAATTATTGTTAATTATTCCTTGAGCACAATTATGGATGGTAACAGCAGAATTTTTAGGCATTTGGTAAGTGTTTGAAGTACTAGTAGCAGTGGCGTAACTAGTATGAAGTTCTGGGGCGAGGAGGGGTTATTGAAACTACCGGGAGGTCTGGGTACCGGAAATTATTCAAATTGTACGCCCCTAAAACTGCATTTTAGCTTCGTTTTTGTTATAAATTTGTAGCCTACAGTTCCTAGCATTTAGTACATTTTCAATCAAGTAGGTTTGCTGTGATTATGTTTTTCATTTTTAGGGTTCTATCACTCCATAGTTATACCACTGACTAGTAGCATTATGATTTATTTCTATAGATAAAGTTGATGCGTTTTTGGTATAATTTTGATTATGTGGTATTTCATTTATTCGGTTAGAGACATTAACCACTTCAATTGTGTTATTATTGGTGCTAGGCTGCTGTTCTTAATTTTATTAGATAAGCAGTGATCAATACAGTCCTCTGCGACCGCAGAAGAACGCCAACCTAGATGTCTTTTGAGTGTTAACAAATCAGTTCCAGAGTTAGCTAGCAGCGTTGCAGAATTACTACGAAAGCAATGTCCTGTGTATGTACTGGGTTCAGACAGTTCTAAAAAGTGGCTATTATGCTAGGACTTTTGCTAAATGTATTTTTTTCGATTGGTTATACTGTGCATTTATCATTCTTGTATGAAGTAAGACGACTATGAGGAGTGTACGTAGGTCTATATATAATCATAAACCCGTTTGTACCCGCTGTGGGTGTCGGGTGTGTCGCTTATTCGTGGACAAACTTCCGCCATTCCTTTTTATTTCTAGCTTTTTTCGCCGCCTCTGTCCATGTAATTCCTTTTTCTTTTAAAATTTCGACTACTGTGTTATCCCATGTTTTCTTTGGGCGACCCCTTTTTCTCTTACTTACTTCTCTAGCTTGCCAAATCATTTTTGCTTGTCTACTGTTCTCTATTCTACAAAGGTGCCCCAACCATCTAAGCTGCTGTTTTTCGATTGTTTTTAGTATTGGTTCTACGTTTAGGTTTTCCCTTATTATTTCATTCCGCATTCGATCTTTTCTGGTGACACCTTTGACCCTACGTAAATACTTCATCTCTGTTGCTTGTATTCTGCTTTTGAGTGAGTGAGTGAGACTTGTACACGTTCAATTTGGTTTTAGTTGTAATTTCTTTTCTTCCCAGGAAATTTCGATTTAATGAGTAATATACTTTGACTGCTGCACTTATTCTTTCGTTCACTTCTGCTTCCTGTTTTCCATTGTTTTGTATATCTACTCCCAGATATTTGAAACTATTCACTTGTTTTATCGGCATTTCATCAATTTCGATATTAAGGTGCTCTTCTTCTTGTCCCACCACCATTATTTTTGTCTTTTCCATATTCATATTCATGTTTCGTAGTTTCAATATATGCTTCCATGTTATTAAGTTATGTATCAGCTCTTTTTCGTTTCTAGAGAACAATACTAAATCGTCGGCAAAAACGCATTCAGATATTCCAACTACTTTCATATTCCTATAACCTATTTGAATTTGTTTAACGGAAATATATTTATTGTAAATTCCAAATAAATTGAATTCATCAACGGTTTTATTTGTGATTGAGAAAGCCCTTGTCTTATTATTTTTTGTCTCTGGAACGTTCTCCTCTGTTGTCTATGTGATCAAGTTTAATAGCTCCTTTTGACGACAAGTTTCATATATTCCCGCAACTTACGCAAAATTTATTTACCTTCATCACAATATATTGTGAGAAGCATATAAAAAACAAGAGCCCGAACCTCGCATCGAAATAAGAATATTAGCATCTCCGATTAGGGTCAAGAGTGCAGAAGTTAAACAAATCTGCCAAAATCTGAAGAATAGAAAATCACCAGGCCCTGGAAACATTCCACCAGAGCTGCTCAAATACGGCACAGACAAACTATATAGACAACTTACTAGCCTCTTCCAAAAGTGTCTCAATGGGGAGAATATTCCCGAAGAATGGAGAACATCCTACATAACAACTATCCATAAAAAAGGTAGCAAAGACATCTGTGACAACTATCGAGGAATCGCCGTCCTAAGTTCTATCTCGAGAGTATACGGAAAGTTGGTTAAAAGAAGGATCGAAGACGAATATCGCGATATAGAAGCCGAAGAACAGGCCGGTTTCAGAGCAGGAAGATCTACCACCGATCATCTCTTCACAATAACGCAGATAATAGAAAAGAAACTGGCACGAAATCAAGAAGTTCACCTACTGTTTGTCGACCTCAAGACAGCCTACGACAGCATCCCACAAATAAAACTTTGGGAAGCACTTGAGAAAACCAACGTCAACGTAACGCTTATAAAGGCTGTCCAAGAACTATATAAAAACAATACCAGCAAAATAAAGCAGGGACATGCAATGTCAAAAGGTTTCAACATCAACAAAGGACTTAAGCAGGGATGTTGCTTATCGCCGACTCTATTCAAAATCTATTTAGAACAAGCTTTGAAGTTGTGGAAAGGGAAGTGTAGAAATATGGGAATACCATTAAATTATGGCTACACACTATACACGTTGTGCTTTGCAGATGATCAAGTTATCCTAGCACAAGATTATGAAGACCTAGAATATATGACACGAAAATTAACGGAGGAATATGACAAGTGGGGACTGCAGGTGAACGTAAAAAAACCGAGTATATGTGCGATGGGGGAGAACAAAGGAATTTACTTCTAGAACAACAAGAACAGATTAAACACACAAGAAAATACAAATACCTAGGAGTTCACATCACCTGCGAAGGTAGCATAGACGAAGAAATTAGATACCGAAATAACCTGGGAAGACAGGCGATTAGAAAACTTAACAATATACTGTGGGATAAAACGATATCAAAGGATAACAAACATAAAATTTATAACAGTATAGTTAAAAGTATCGTCTCCTATGGAAGTGAGGTATGGCCGTTAAAGGAAAATGCACTTAAAATGATAGAAGCCACCGAAATGGATTACTGGAGGCGTGCTGCTGGAAAATCGAAGCTGGATAAAGTCAGAAATGAGAAAATCCGAGAAATAATGGGGACTAAACACAATTTAACAGAAGACATCCGAGTTAATCAACTTAGGTGGTATGGACACGTACAGAGGATGGAACAAACTAGAATACCAAGAAAAGTGCTGGATTGGACGCCATACGGCAGAAGGAAGAGAGGGAGACCTAGGTTGAGTTGGAGAGAAGGAGTAGAAAAGGACATACAAGCAAGAGAGATAGAGGAGAATCTATGTACCGATCGAGATAGATGGAAGCTGAAAATCAGAAAACGGCGAAGAACGTTATGAACTGATATATATATATATATATATATATATATATATATATATATACAATATATTGTGAATCATCTGCTTTTTCAAAAATTGAGTACATTGTTCATGCGTTAAAATATTAGACTGATAATTTACAGAAGCTTGCTTCAAAAATGCTTGAACTATATGAAAAGTGTCTAAATTAATATTTTCTTTCACTTTGAAGGTGTTTTTCAGACCACATTGTACCTGCATTTACATTCTTTGAACTCTCCGATAAATAAGCAAGCAATACTTTCGTGGCTAACAAATAATTGGAAATATTTTTAGCTTCTTCGTGCAACTCAGGCGGAGTACTTCTTTGTCTGCATCCTCGAACATTTTCACTTTTCAACCAATTAGATATTAAATAACTGAAATTAATGAAAACTTGTCTTAATGTCTGTTTTGATTTAAACTGACGTTTAATAAAAAAAATTTGAGAAACGTCAAAAAGCAAATGACAGTCAGTGGTGTCCAAATTTTGATGAAAACCTATAGAAACATTCGGAATTTAGAAACTTAAGGGCAGAAAATCTAGCTGTCGGTTATTTTTTAGGGTTGCTAAAATTCATTTTCATGTATGCAAGGCGAAAAACTATTTTTCTTCATTCCCTAGCCGAAAGTACGAGCCTCTCGGCCGCAATTCGCTCCCGTAACGGCGGTTTTTGCAACCTGAAGAAAAAATAATTCTTTTTGTCATATTATCGTTACTTTACACATCAATACAAAATAGAATACAATACAGGGCAAGTCATTACTAATTGGAAATAATTTAACAGTAGAATCCTGACTTCAAATTATGAAGATATAACCCAAAACAGCTAAAAAAATCTAGCTGCTTACTGAGTTACACGGTGTTTTGTTTAAAAATTTGAAAAAGATTTGTGCTCAGTACTTGAAATCTATTTTACGTAACCATTTCATATTTGACAGAAAGTGTTGATACTGTACAGCACAATTTTTTAATTTTGATGTGTAATAACTATGTCGATGTTCTGGGCCAGTGGATAAACTAATCTTGAAATGCGAGACATGCTTTGTGTTTACGTAAACGAAAATTATTCCTGTGTTACTGCTGCTCGAAAATATCAACAAATGTACCCAAACAGAGTTAAACTCAATTGGCAAACTTTCAGCAATATTTTTCGTCAATTAGGAGAAACTGGACAATTTAGGCGTAAGAGTAGTATGGGACGACCGAAAATAATAACTGTCGATCAGGAGGATGATATTTTAGTGCGAGTTTCTAATAATACGGCTAAACCACTTTTCGAACACCTCTGCATTCATCTCTTCATGGTAGTCTCCCGTTTTCTGGGACTTAAATATTAATTCACTATTTAACACAAATACGCTATCACTTCTTATATGTGTAATTATCAATCGACGGCCTTTTCCATATGGCATTTTTAAACCGGTTGGCCAGCCTTCAATAGCTCCTTGTCGTGCATTTTTCACATTTCCATCTTGCCATACTTTTTTCACCGTGTGCCCCTCGTTGACCCATGTTTCATCCATATAATAAATATTTCTTCCTTGCTTCCGAAACTCGTTAATTTTCCTTAGATACTTTCTTCTCCACAATACTATTTCAGATATTTCGATAAGAACACTCTTTCTATTTATTTTTTTCATAACTAAAATGTAAACAATGTAAGATTTTCCTCAACGTCTCCTTACCCATTTTAGGGATGATCCAGCACATTCTTTAATGTTTGTACTTCATTTTTCATTAAAAAAACGGACAGTTCTTTGTATAGCATATTTCGCATCTTCGTCAACTTCTATTTTTGTCCGACCGCTCTTCCGTTTTGGTGTCTGTACTTCCCCTTGTACTTTGTTCTCTCAAAATTTTGTTGATTCTTTAATTTGAGGCTCCTGTGTAATCTGAACATATATCTATTAATTCGTCTTTTAGACGCGGTTAATATCTTTGCAAACGCTGAAATACACGTATTATGATTTCCTTTTCAGTTCGAGCGGCAGATCTTTTTCCACTTGAGGATGACTGTTCTGACACAACTTCAATCGTTCAATGAAAGAAATTCACTAATAGATTCTTGAATATTTTATATACTAGCTTCGCACAACACTTTATACGGCCGCTAATACTATCACAAATAGCACCAGAGTATTTTATTTGCACAAAGTTACCAATTACTTGTTTACACTAAGTCACAATAAAGGTTAGGATAGGTTAAAATAGGTCACATCGCACAATCGAAGTAATACAAGAATTACGCGTTACTTGTACTTATTGACGATATAGATACTTCGATCCGCATTTTAGAAAAACTTTATTTTGTATAATTAAGTTGTTCAATTAAGTTGTCTGACAAATATATACATACAGTAGAAACGGTGAAGCTTTTCCATCACGTGACTTAGTTGACGATATTATTCAACACATACTATATTGGTACTGTCTTCTTCTAATAACAGAAAATAGCGAAACTCAATACAAGCGTTTGTCGTATTGTTTTGATTAAGATGCATATGGTTGATGTCGTATCAGTCACGTGATGGAAAAGACTCAGCGTTTCTACTGTAATAGTGTTTAAATGAGCAAAACAGAAACAGGCGTCTTTTGAGTCGCAGTTCAGGCAGACGTTGCCACTATTTCATAAAATAACATTTTTCTATGTGACTCATAAATCGTAGTATAACATACAGAACTGAATTTAAAATAAACGGTTTTAAAGATTAAAACTAACTTTTCCGCATCTATGAGATGCCCTGATTAACATTCTATCATAAAATTGTAACTTGTATACACTTCGGGGGTTCTATCGTGTTAACAAAGCGAAATTTCTCCAAAAGCAACCAAAAATGCAGTATATTTGGATTTATAGGACCCGCTGTACTCACTAAAAATCAATAGGGTACATATGTGAGACATCTTGAACAATATTCAATCATAAAATTGATCAATCGTATACTCTCTGTATCGTGCGAACAAACTGACAATTCTCGTGAAATGACAAAAATTTGGTACTTCAAGTACCATAGCACCCGTTGTACTGGCTCTGGTGAGCTGAAAATCAATAGGGTTCATCTGTGACATGTCCTTAACAATATTAAATCATAAAATTGGTGACTTATTGCACTCCGGAGGCTGTATCGTGCTAACAAGACATGTAAGAAAAAGTGGCCGACGACAACGACGACGACATACACACAGGATTTTTTTTCTAAAAACCATTTTTTCGTGTTGTTGTTGATGGAAAACGTAAAAATTAGTCAAAATTTTTTTTCAAAATTTCACTTTTTTTGTGGTTAAACCAATACTTTTCTCGCATATACATAGGTTAGGCGGAAAAGTAAAAATGTAAGAATATATGTTAACATTATTAGTTCTAGAGTTTTTTAAAGTATTTCCGAATTATTCACAAAGATAAAGAAATTTTAGAATTAAATATAACAACGGTTTTAACTTGATGTGTACGAGGTCAGTGCTCTGTCAGAACTTTTTGGCTCGAGTTTAATTTCTGTTATTATTAATATAATAAGTTTGATGAAATATACATAATGAGGTTTTATTTGTACGAAGGAGAATTATATAATGGTTATTTTCCATTGACAGTAGTTTCTTGTTGTCGCCCGATTTAACTTCTCATTTAATTAAAGATATTCAAGATGTTGATCGGTTCTTAGATCTATAAATAATTTTTATCTGCTTCATTTTGGTAGTGGTTCTTACACACAAATGAGTAGGACCAAAAACAAAATGCATCTGAAAATGTCTGGTAACTATCAAATTGCAACAATGGAGGACTTATAAAACTCAAACGAAGTTCTGATATTTGTTCTTGATTATATCACTGCACAATAAATCAGTCATATCCATCCGAAGTTCCAGACTAGGGTTTCAATTCTAGTATCAAAAGAATTTCGAAAAATCCTAATTTCAATTATTATGATATCACAGTCAGTTTTTCAACCGGTCTTATTGTAGTACAGATAAAAAAAGCCTTTTTGTTTGCTTTGTAGTTCTAACAACTCAAGCGAAATATGCGTTTTGATAGTATAATTCGGACGGGGCCTTTTCTTTGTTATGTGTATTGATAGTACCTATAAATTGGATGGAGCCATTCTTGGTATTGTATTTTCGAAGTGTTGATTGGATTTTCTATACATTATATTTTTGATAGTATGAACTGAATGGATCCTAAAATATATACAGAAATATTAATGATTTTTGGTAAAATTTGAAAAATGAAAAACATTCAGCTTTAAATAAACACTAACAATATTTAAACATGGCTGAATGCAAGTACATCAATTATTTGATACGTTCAAATTAATAAGGAGTAAAGTGTGAATATGTAGCCATAGCTTACCTTTAATTCAAAAAGATTATAAGTTGATATAGTACTTGTGTCACCCTATACATCGTACTATTTAATATCACATCTTTTATAAGGGGTGTACTTACGTTACCTATTTTTACCTCGTCAAGAGGTTTTTGGACTGATATCATTACTTTTTGTACAGCTTTTAAAATCTATTGTCATCTCAAATATTATATAACATTGGAAAGGTCTTGAATAGAGCTACAAAAACATTTAGGATGTTTTTCTCTATCTGAGGTCAAAATCCGTATAAATTCGAAAAAACTTAAAATACCCATACCAACTTGAGCTAAATAATTAGAAAAAAAATTGTCGGATCCAGAATCGAGCATAAAGTCGTATTGTTGGACACTCAGACCGTTCCAGGATAACGGATATCTTGTCAAAGCAAATACATTAGACTATATCAACAATATCCTCCCAGTAAATTCTGGACTAACTACAAATTTTAAAACAATTTACGTCACACTTTTTCATTGAATTAGCACTTCTTGATTCTTCTGGTAGAGAGTGAGAACAAATTTCAACAAAAATCCATTATGAGTATATTATTCAATCTATTCAAGATTTATGAGATACGCAATTGACCAATTTGAGATTTTACGCATTAAACTTCATAAGGATGTTAAATTTCATTGTCAAAATGAATGACGTATTATATTAAATCAAAATAAGTACTACGTTTTTGATTCTAACGACAGACAACTACCTACTACACACATGTTACTTACTTACTACAAATGTTTTGATTTATTAACATTAATGAGCGCCATATTTTTATTAACTGCGTCCGGTGATCATACATTTTGCACTAGTTGTGAATTTAATAATACCCTCTCATTGTATACATTGTCATCAAACGGAAAAACGCTCCCTAAAATGCGAAGAATATTTTAATATTTTGGGGAAGAATTTAATAATGTTTTAATGATAGTGAAAGAAAAAATTGTATACAAATATACAAAATTTCAAAACAAGTGCAGTGTTCTTCCTCAGGATGAAAATATTCACAAAATTGGAGTAAATAAGTGGCTCTTGCTAATACTCTACTATTATGTCAAATGGTTACTTCCATTTCATAAAAGTATTCCAAGTAATTTGAATTTCATCGCTTCATGAGAATTGGTTTACAGTATTAAATATTCTCAATGGAAGGATAGGAAAATAACGTTATTTCTATATATTATAACTTATTCAAATCTTTTATATCTCCTTTTTCATCTTATTCTCAACTCCTTCTGACCTTTTAATAGCGGCTATATCTATATGTTATGATATAACTTACTACAATCTGCGTTAACTCCCCCCTTCCTTCTTCATTTTCTTCTCAACTCCTGTCCTTTTTAGTGTTGCCGCGGAAACGAGAGATTCAACACAAAACACAGCGATGGTGAATTATTATAATGATTTGACGACCCTTATTTTTCACTAATATCACTAGTTTTAGATGTGGTCGCGGAGAATAACAAAAACAATGTATCCATGCTAATTCGGAATGCCGTTGTTCTTATTTTTTTGTATGTACGTTGCATCTAAATAACCCTGATTCTTTGTTGATTGATTGATTTCTCTTATTTTGAACTATTTTAACATAGTTTACAGTTTGTTGAAAAATAAAAATCAGTGAATATAAAAAATATTTGTTACTAGTAGGTGTGTTTTAAATAAAATACCATAGATCGTCGTGCTTTTACCTTTTTTTACTTATTTGGTTTAAATCTCGAGAGAAACGAGTCGAGACAACGTGTTCTCTTGAGTGGGAAAAACGTCCTGTAGTCAAGACGAGAAATCAATTTAATCTTCTCTAACTCGTCTCGTCTCCAATTTTTTAAATTCCACTTTATTTCGTCTCCTCATTTCTTGTAGTCTCTTCCTTTTTTCTCTACGTTTTTGGGCTCCCAGTTTCCGTTACTTTTCTTTCAATCATATGTAACTAACTTTATTCTTATAATACGCCCGAAGAAATATATATATATATATATATATATATATATATATATATATGGGTTAGTGAGATTATTTAATACAGCATTCGAAACATAAGAAATATCTAACATCTGAATAATGGGTAGTTGGAGGAAAGCTAGACTTTAATAAAATAGTCCACACAATCTTCGCATAGTTTAATTGCTGGCATCTGACTGCGTCCCCAATATTTAGGAGTTTTCTTCTTAATGTAGTCAGTCGAGAGTAAATTCTTGTTTATATATATATATATATATATATATATATATATAGATGTACGAATAGTGCGTGACATATGAACAATATATATATATATATATATATAACATATACGAATACACTTATAATTGTAGTGGACAACAAAATTATAACGTAAACTCTGAAAATCATACGCCGCGCCAAGCATGAAGTGAAAAACTATAAAACATGTAGCATGTCATCAGTTCAGAGAAATAGACACCCAAGTTTTGTTTCCTCTGTTTTCCAATTAAAACTAGGTTCTATTTCTAAAATATTAACTTATAAAATAAAATTTAAAGTTATATATCATGTTATTTCACATATTTTAATGTAATTATTTATAAAAATGTAATTGTTTTTTTTTGTAGAATTAGCATCTATTTCACATTATCATTTATAGATAAACAAATTCATTTAGGAAAGTAGGAGTTCAAACGTTATGCTTAAGTAATAATGAATAAGACATATGCGCAATATATTTGCTGGATCAACTATTAATAGTTGTTTGTTCTCCTTTTACAGTTTAATTGATAATAATTACATTAAATGCTTTTTAATCGCCCATGAAATTAGATCAGATAGTGACGCCTTAAAATTTATTATTTTGTGGTTGCCAATAAATACTTGTGATCTTGGACTTCATGAATTATGCTAGAAGAACTTAATTTATAGATTTTATGAACTATCAAATTATTTGGAAAGAAATACTGTCTACGAAGTGAAAAATGTTTTTTTTCACAAAAATTTTACATACAATATTTTGGTACCCTAGCAAATATAGAAAATCAAGATAGTAGTCAATTTAGATAATCTCGATAAAATTTTTTCCATATAATGGACTTAATTAATCTTCTGATATGCTTTTAGCGATAATCTTTGATAAAGAGCATCTCAGAGCTGCTTCGGAACTATTTCGTTCATCACTCATTCCACCATCGTTTACTTGCCAGTTATAGCGAGCCCATTTATTCAATATGTTCCATGGACATGTTCATAACCTTTAACAAATCTTTTACTTCAATTCGATGATTATCTATCACCATTATGGTGGTGATTTAAATTACGATTGTATGAATTCGAAGAATCTGAGATACAAAATATTTAAATCCGGACTATTCGACGGTTGTGATTAAAATTAAATAGACCAGCCATCTTATTTTCTTACCGATAAATAATATAGGTGTAAATATCAAATTGTT
Organism: Galeruca laticollis; assembly: GCA_963921935.1. Lineage (NCBI taxonomy): Eukaryota > Metazoa > Arthropoda > Insecta > Coleoptera > Chrysomelidae > Galeruca > Galeruca laticollis. Next base: position 64,659,223 of record OY998182.1, read on the forward strand.
CACACTGTAACCGTCTTAACTATTCGGTACTAAGTTTTCCAAAGTTTCCTTGAAGGGAACAACGATGGCCTAGCGAAAAACACGTATTCGGAACGGTAGTGGGCGATATACAGTTAAAACGTATGCGAACGGCGCTCTTGTTTTTGGTTGGAGAGCTAAGGGTCGTAGGTAGATGCTTGAAAAGCTTGAAGGTAAACAAACGGAAATTAATTATAGGGCGCCAGAAATTTTAATTTACAGGAAAATTTTTAAAAACTGCGATAACATAGGAATTCTAAATGAGGTATTTTCAGCAATGTGTCTGTGGATGTTAGGGAACGCGCACACCTCGACGACGTTATTAATATATACATAAAAACAATAAAAAGACAAATTATCACTCAACACTATACAGTATATATACACGATTCTATAACTATAACTAATGTTTCACAACAAGCAATAATTTTATAATTCTCCCAATTTGACCGCTGTCAATTTTGTGTTCATCTGGTAATCTGAAAACATAATAAAATATAATTTATCATAACCTAAAGCGATTGAGATAAGTAAAAACGAGAAAATTACTATTTCGTTTCACAGCAATAGTTAGTTATATTAGGTACATGTAGTGTTACTGAAAATAGTTTGACAAACACATTATAATCCTTTTTGAATATTATGCTGCTTTTTGATGTTGTAATATATGGCTAATACTTTAAAATATCTCACTGTGTAGAATATATTCTTTTTATGTATTGCGTGTTATGAATCATTCAAGGTGGGGTCCTATTGAATACATACGAACACGTGATCCTGCTTTAGACCATTCTGAATTGTTTCGAACAGGATATTCGTTAAAAAGATTTCAGTCCCCTTTTTGCATGTTACTCACGTTTGTTCTAAATAGAAGGGTAGCGAATTTTCTGTAAAAATCAATAAATTCGCACACCACCTGTTTTAACCTTTGGTTGACTGGAAACCAGTCTTAAATTGTTCGTATGGATTAAATTACAAAAAGGGAGAATTTCTAACGGAAGAACTCACTACAGACATATGTGAGATTTTAAAATATACATAATTTGCTGACCTGGCGAGCTTCGTACCGCCATATTTTTTTTCGTGAATATTTTCGAAATTCCTGAAAGACTTGTTTTACTATTTATGCCCGCCTGGGATTTACACGGGTGGTCGCGGACAGGCGGACTGAGGGAATGTAAATTAAAATCAGTGGGATTATCAATAGTGATTAACCCGTCAAATGTTACACGTTACGTACCTAATGACAAAAAATTAGACAAAATCTTCCGTTTACAATACGATCAAAAAATGAAATAAAATTATAATTAAATAATTCGACCATAACTATAATTGTAATGCCTTGTATAATGTACATACGTTTTTCCTTCTGGACTGTAATCAAATAGCGCCGATGTTTTGCCGACTCTCGAGGACGCAACGTACAACTGTCCATACGAAAAACACGGCAATTCACGGTATATTCCACATATTTCTAACGATTGGCCTTGAGATTTATTAATTGTCAATGCGAATGTTAATCTTGACAGCATGGATGGATTGACATTATGGCGTGTGGTCTGTTTGAAGTTAACAACTGCAGGCTTAACAACTGAACGTCCATCTGTCAATATATTGAAGATCTCTCACAATCTTCTGTCTCATTCACTCACTCACTTTGATATTTTCATAAATTTCTGTTCGGTTTTTTTAGAATTTTCTATTCTACAAATTTTATCTGTGCCACTAACGAATACAAAAAAATTAATTTGGTACAGCCGTTTAGAAATTATGCGCGTACATACATTTCATCGATTTATTTTTATTTATATAGATTTTATTACAATAGGTAGCACAATACAAACAATTCTCTTGTTATCTTAGATCAAATGTCCATTTTTATCTACATTATTAATAATAAAAAAGAGCTTATACACTATAAAAATAATTTAGAACAGAGATTTTTATGTGTTTATCAGATACTATTTAGAATTTCATAACTCACTTTTCAATTAAATAATATGTTAGCGATATGTTTATTATTTGCAAATAATGTCTATACTCCCGTAGACCTGAATAATTCCATTATTTTCAATTTTGTCCTTAGATGCCTGGAATGTCAATGGAAATTTAAAAATATGCGTAAGAAATAATATTAGATTGTAAAACCTACAGGTATGAATTAGAAAATTACTCCAAAAAATAACTAGAAGATGATGGTCTAGTCTAATATAGTAAATAGCGGAAGAATAGATTACTCTCTATGAATGCAGAATTAATTAATATATCTATTTGTAACGATTTTTGAGGACCTGTTTTTCAGCTGCTTCTTAAGGACTGAAAAATCCTTGGGAATGATACTTTTTCTCAGGTGCAAATATGTAGAGTATTCTCTGTTGGTTACTGTTAAGCAAGGAGCTACAACTAATAGAAACGAAGGTAGCATGGACCTATATAATATTTATTGGTACTTAGTTCTTGAGTCATGTTAATTTTGGGATTGTATAACCTATTATGACTAAAGTTATTACCAAACTCAAACCAAGATGATAATCCCTTTAGATGGAGAAAAGCAAGTAGAAATGACATTTGACCATAGCATTTGCAACTATCACAATATTAGTTTAATAGGAGACACTGGAAATGTTACATTGCATGATATATTCTATAATATCAGACCAAAGGATGTTTCAGAAAAATAAGAAGAAACCCCTATGCTAAGGAAAAGCCAGGTTCATTTGATCATAGATGTAATTTTTTCCAAATAATTACATAGGAATGACAATACATTATTTATAAACCAGAATAATTGGACACAAATACAATACAAATTAATCAACAGCTTTACACAAACATGAAGAGAATGAAAATCATGAATTGGATTTCAAAGACACAAATTATCAAAAATGAAACGAGTTAAAGACATGATAGCTTCAGTCCTTCATCCCCGCAGGTATAGGGTGACATTATGTATGGATTGCCAGAATCGTCTCTCTCACTGGCCGCTTCTGCAATCCGTGGTCGATCATTGCCCTAATCTGATCTACCCATGGACTCGGCGATCTGCCTCTGAAATAAAATTTTACTAAGTACGAGGTGTGTCTATTCTCGTATAAATGGTTTTCTACGATCCAACTCTGTTTAATTCGAAATAACAGTTCCTCGAAGGTAAGTGGAGACTTATATTAACCTTAGAGTAATAATACACATAGAGAGGGCTATTCATTCATAAACACGTTTATTTTTGTGGCCAACAATTCTAAACACCAGTAGTGAAATAATGAATGAATTACAAAAAGTGGGAATGGTATTGTAGATACATGGCATTGCTAATTTCGGCTGTTTTTCTGACAAACTTGGCACCGACGAACCATGATAGTCCAAAAACATTAAATTAATTAACTTGAAAGTTTATTTTCACACAAAAAAGTCTTGAAAAACACATCAAAACGAAAGGTCTCTTTGTTTACTCTCTAGTCGTAATGGCGCTCGTTTAAACAAACCACGTTTGATATTATTTACTATAATAGTACGGCGTATTTAAAATGATCGCCGATCACACACTGACGATATTTGCATCTCTCTTTATATGGTAATTAAACAAGGACAAAACTACTAAATAGATTACTATTAACACATTAACAGGTACTGAAATTTCGAGAAATGTTGCCACTTTTAGTTATAACCATGAAGGTATCTAATGATACAACAAATTCTTGTTTAAAATTTATATAAGAATATGCCTTTATTAAATAAAATTAAAGTATTATTAATTAATTTTAAAAGCAGCGACTCAAATGCAGAAAATAGTATGACTTTTTTTTATTTGCATAACTTTTTAACAAATTTTCAATTAAACTTCTAATTTCTTTTTTCCCGCAACTAAAGAAGATTTGTAAATATGGTAAAGCAGTGGAAGTGTCCAGCAAGTGAGCTTAGAATGTGACCCAATGTTTGGGGTAGGAAAAAGTCAAAACAAACATATCTATTTTATTTGTTAATCTGATATATTAACTAAACCGGTGCTGACTGGTGATGTATTCAGTTCGAATTAGAGACTCCAAACGAGAGGGCATTACACCGTTCTAAAGAGATCCAAAAAGATAGAAACCAGTCAACAGACTATGCCATTCTCCTTGCAATTGCGAATCATCAGAGATATTTTTATCGACAAAAGGGTCGATTGATGTCACGTTCTTCGAATGGGATGTAATAATTCAATATTCGTCGTGGTATTAGTCAGGCAGGAAAGCACTTGTTTTCTCCTTCGAGGAACGGTCAGACTGTTATTTCGAAATTATTATTTTCGAATTAAACAGAGGTAGAAAGTAGAAAACCATCTATACGACAATATATATATATATATATATATATATATATATATATATATATATATATTATATATATATATACATATATATATATATATATATATATATATGTATGTATATATATAGATATATATATACATATATATATAATAAATTATTTGTTTTTCTTTAACCTTATATATAATTTTATTTCCTTTTTTCTTGGGCATCAGGTTATAAACGTGAATTCTGTATCAATTTATGTTTTTATTGACGTTTCGCTCTCTAATTCGGAGCATTTTCAAAAATTTAATACATTGATGTTTTGCAATAAATTGAAAACGATTGAAAGATTTAAACGCTATGTACACTCACAGACGACAAAAACTGGTAACTAATAAAATAATTTCAAAAACAATAAAATCGAAAGTACCTGCCTTAGAAACAACTCTTTACAATATACAAGGGACATTCAATAAGTTGATGTTATTATTATAGTAAATTATAATATATCTGGCTTAGATTTTTGATATTTTGTTTATCGTTTACCGCATTGTTCTCTTTTTTTTTATATGTATCATTTCTTTTATTGTTAGTTTTTTGTAATTAGAATCTTGGTTTATTATTTTAGTATTATTAAAGTCAAATTTATGTTTTTCATTTTTCTCATGTTTATGAAGCGCAGTGGAGGCGTTTTATGTATATTTATGGCCATTAAGTCTATTTTCAAGATGTTGGGTTGTCATACCTATATATTTTTTGGGACAGTCTAAACATGGTATAGAATATATGACGTTAGATTTTTTTGAAGCATTTATTTGACTTTTTAATTTGGAGAACAATGGTGATAGAGTATTTTGTGCCCTATGACAAACTTTTATGTTATGTTTAGATAATATATAATTTAGTTTTTCTGATTTGTGTATGGCATTGCGATGCATGTAAGAGGGGATAGTGTATTGGTTTGTGTTGATTGGATTTGACTATTGTAATATTTATGTATGCGTTGTTTAATATGATGCCCAAGAAAAATGGAAATAAAATTATATATATATATATATATATATATATATATATATATATATATATATATTGATTGTGCAAAATGAATTCGATTCGATAGAAGTAATAAAACATGTTTTATTGATTAAGACCAATAAAATTATACCCGCTATCATAAACATTCCTCAAAATTAGTAAGACCTTTAAATAGGAGGAAATTGAAAGCATTGTTTATACCAAAAAATCTGCAATAGATTGTGGAAGTACTTTAATATTTTCAACAGATAAAAAATACTTCTAAACACTATCGGTACAATTTTAAACTTCTGTATAATTATGTGATAAAAGCAAATGAACCATTGTATACCTTAGAAGGTTAACGGTAATAGTGATGTTAGGTTAAAAAAAGTTATGAGCAATTATTTAAGTTTTCAAAATAACATACTAAATGGAAACAAAATCCAGACGGATTCTGATAGATCGATGCTCTGGCATCTATATTGTGTGCTCTATTCATCAGCAACTCTAAAACAGGATTTCAGATAGTAAGGTATACAAAATAATACATTAAAGAAACTACCTGGCACTGATCATTAAAAAACCAGCCTAATTATTTCTGTCGCTAAATTGGAACAACTATCATCTATACTGGGCCACACTTAACATCGATAAACTGAAAAATGTGCAAACTGAAAAACATCGCTAAAGTTTGTAGATTCTAAGAGAAGCTCCAAATTCTACTGCCGATCTGCGGACTTAGTAAACCATTTTTCCATTTATTGTTTCTCTCTACATGGCGGCTCCTTCCTTGAAATAATTTATGGAAATATTTGGATGAGCTATGAACAAGGTCAGCAGCATTAAATCTGATTTGAAAAAGTTTTTTGGTGAACAGAAATTGAAGATACCAATCTACTATACCAATTAATCTACAATTAATATTTAAAGAATCAGAACAACAATCAGACAGCAATATAGATAGTATCTACTACAAGATTAAACGGATGATACAATTGCTAAGACAATGGCTCCAAGATCGAAAGTAACAGTAGAAAGTGATGGAAATATTTGTTTTGTGGAAAATATTGTTGCTTTTTGGTTTTGGAGTAATAAAATTGATTTCTTATAGGCAGAGAAACTCAGGATGAGGGATAATTTGAACGCGTTCAAGACGCGAATAATGTCCTTTACAATTCCACTGAATTATTGTGATTATTCGTTGTGACTGCACTGAAGTCACTATAATGTGAGATAATAGAGTGAAGGTTCAGGATATCAGATGAAGTTAGTGTTTATACAATTCATGATATATTTTATCTTTCACATTAATCTAGTAATATGATTTTTCAGATAGAAATAGTAGTGTAAATTTCAGTTAAATTAGCTACTAGTCTTAATATTGGGGTTTATTGTGAGTAAGAGAGAAAAGCATTTGAATCTGTTTTTACTAATTTCTCGATTAGCGTTTAAGGGGGAAAGACTCATTTCACAAATATATTTCTTTGCACCGGCTTAAATTTATTTTTGGTCGCTGCTTTGTAAGTTTGTAAGGCTGCAACTCAACTGAACAGAGTACTATCATATCGAGTAATGAGTGGATTAGCACTACTGTTAACAGAGTGAGATTCAAGGTTGGTGTCAGATGAATTAATTATTTCGATGCCACAGTTTATAGGCTGGACTGACAGGAAAATAAGTTGTAATAGGATAGACTGCTGGGTATAATCGTTGTAAGTGAAAAGTAGCTGATTTAAGGCGAGGGAGCAGGACGAGCTGTCGGTAAGGGTGCACCATCAATCATATTCTTTGAGCTATTAAGTTGACATAATGAGATAAGCAGAGAATTTTTGTAGGATTTGGTAGTAAGTCCAGTTTGTTAACACAGAAAGCTTTCACGTTTTTGGTTATTGTGAATTTCCAAACTAGTTTGTAGTTCATAGATTTCTTTATAAGAAATCATATAGACGGGTATTTGGAAACTCTTATTTGGGCATCATCGACAGCTTTCATAGTTTTTTCAACAAGGCAGTGAGGAATAGGAGTGCATGATTTAATTAGTAGGAGCGGCGGGCGTATGTGGTGAGGAAGTTTAGTGGTTGAAGTGAATTGATTTAGAATTAGTGTAAATATAGCTGCATGTATTCAATTAGCTCACAAATAAATTGAAGCAAAACAGTCGAAGTGTGTACAAGTAAAATATACAGAATAAAATGTTGAACCTGGACGGATTCATTCATTGAATAAATAAATCAGAAATGGAAAGGACATTTCTCCTCTTTCTTTAGTCAATGAATTAAACCGAATATAGTGAATTTTAAACGGTAAATTTCGCTCATATATTATAAAACTAATGCTTATTGGAAAGTCCCAGGCAAACTTTTGATGGGAGTGTGTGACTGTTATGTTTACTTTTATGACTCTGCTGCATCGTTTTTTGTGGTCATAAAATCGGGGACTGCCATACCATAATTGACAATTTTTTTAAAATAACCGCAGACAGCCTTCTTATTTGCTACTTCTGCTGTAAAAAGTTCCTGTTTTTAAGCAAAAAATTGTGCAGCTAATTTTAACGATTTGGTAGTATTGTTGACGCAGTTTTACTTATTGGTCTGTTTAGTGATTACTGTAATAAGTGTACAAAAGTATGAAAATATCTACATTCCTAAAGAAAGAATAGAACTGTTTTTAATTTATACAGAAGTTGGAAAGTGCGCACGAAGGGCGGCATTTCTTTTAAATGGAATAAATTATAATGTAAGTTACCAGTGTGTGCTTGATTTGGTGACAAATAAAAAAAAATAACCCCTAAATGAAGAAACTTGGAGTTTTGGAAACATTTGCTGCGTACACCCACTAGCTCCTTATGGTCAGTAGCAGAACAGACGGGAATGTCATGCGACACTGTTAGAAAAGCACTGAACATGCATAAATTTCATCCATATGAAATGCAGATTCTTCAAGAGCTCCATGGAGATGATTATAATAGGAGAATAGAAACAATGTCTCACCGAATCAATCCCATTCCTAATCTTTTGTTAAACATCTGTTTCAGCCATGAATGTTAATGGCAAAATTGTCGCTATTGGAGTGACGAATATGCGCATATTTTTCGAAATGGATATACACAACGCCCACAAAAATTGATGTTTGGGATGGTATTCTTGGAAATGCTATTATTGGTCCTTTATTTCTTGAAGAAAACTTGACGGTAATCTGTACCTTGATATATTTGAAGACACTATCGATCATCTTATAACTGACGAGCCAATTTATGATGTAATTTTTCCAGAGGGTCTGTTACATTTCTAACAGGACGACGATCCACCTCATTTTTTTCCTGTCCGATAGTGGTTAAACAAGAGAATCCCGGATAGATGGCAGAAGGAAAGCATTCTAATGGCCTCTCAGCTTACCAGATTAACCTCCATTAGATTTTTCCTTTTTGGGACATCTTAAATCCGTTGTTTATAAAATACAACCTGTTGATATTAATGACGAATTATAGCAGAATTCCGGTCAATTACCAATGAATTTTTCCAAAATATTAGAAAGGAGCTCGAAAACAGACTTTATTACGGTTTAAAACAAAATGGACAAGATTTTGAACAGTTTTTAAAATAGGCTTAAGTAGATCCCATATTTGAAATTTCTTTCTCGCAAATTAAAAGTTTTTTTGCAAAAGTTAAACTGCCAACAAATGAAAGATCGCACGTGTAGTATAGATTTATTCCTATTATTTAAGTGTTGGAGCAGAACCACCTACTCTTCCAACCATTTTATTAAAAGGAGAGTCATTGCAATAATCCACCTCAGTTCAGGTAAGTTCTAATTACTTCTGTAAGTTTAGAACACTATTATTTGGAAACTTCTCATCAAAAAAATAATAAGTCAGGGACCATTGGAAAGAGAATTAAATACCATCAAAATGATGTGGCACTTGGTCCAGTCCCCATTTAAGATTCGAAGGGTATCATATAACCCTTCCTGGGGGATTGAACCTCGATGTCTACAAATATTCATTTTAAGTGTCCCCCTTGAAAATAAAATTAACATATTTCTTCCCCGTATGTTTAGAATATTAAATGCTCCATTCTGTTGGGAAATTATTTAATTTATCTCAATAAAATGATTGCGTATAACAATCTTCCCATAGATATAGGAATAATTTTCCCCTAAGTATCTCAACATATGTTTTTGTTGTTATCATCAATAAATATTTACTTTTTACTAAATCAACTCACAAAAGTTTATAGTCCAATAAATGAAGGCCTGAAAATATTTCAACTTAACATTATTTCCTGGCGCTTATTTGTTGTGGTGGAATTTGTAGGTTCTAGAATCCCGTTTTAGGCCATATCTCTTAAAATAATGATACTTGGAGACATTACTATAAAAAAGTGTGATCGAGAAGTAGACGTTTCAATCTTTGACATGATGTGTATTGGAAGGGAATATAATGGATTAAAAGTTTCCAATTCGTTTCCACAATTACCCGAAACTCCGAAAACAGCAAAAAAAGTAAAATGACCAAAGTTACTTTTTATCAAAGTGCAGGAAAAATACTGAAACAAACTTTCTGAAAAGGTCCAACGTCTTCCAAGATATCGTTATAAAAAGGCAATCCGAATAAAAAACTATTTAATAAAAAATATGGATAAATTTATGACACCGTCAAAATATCGGAGGAAAAACCTCAGATTAACAAATAAAATAGATATTTTTGTTTTGACTTTTTCTGCCCCAAACATTGAGTCACATTCTAAGCTCACTTGCGGGACACTTCCACTGCTATGCCATATTTACAAATCCTCTTTAGTTGCGGGAAAAAGAAATTAGACGTTTAATTGAAAATTTGTTAAAAAGTTATGCAAATAAAAAAAGTCATACTAATTTCTGCATTTGGGATTTGCAATTAATAATACTTGAATTTTATTTAATAAAGGCATATTCTTATATAAATTTTAAACAAGAATTTGTTGTATCCTTAGATACCTTTATGGTTATAACTAAAAGTGGCAACATTGCTCCAGACTTCAGTACCTTTTAATGTGTCAATAGTAATCTATTTAGTAGTTTTGTCCTTGTTTAATTACCATATAAAGAGAGTTGCAAATATCGTCAGAGTGTGATAAACGATCATTTTAAATATGCCGTAGTATTATGGTAAATAATGTCAAACGTGATTTGTTTATACGAGTGCCATTACGACTAGAGTGTAAACATTTAATTCTTTCGTTTTGATGTGTTTTTCAAGACTTTTCAGTGTGAAAATAACTTTTAAGTTAATTAATGTTTTTGGATTATCATGGTTCGTCGGTGCCAAGTTTGTCAGAAAAGCAGCCGAAATTAGCAATGCCATGTATCTACAATACCATCCCCACTTTTTGTAATTCATTCATTGTTTCACTACAGGCGTTTAGGATCGTTGGCCGCAAAAATAAACGTGTTTATGAATGCATAGCTCTCTCTATGTTTATTATTACTCTAAGGGAAAAACCGATTTTTCAAATATTTTCGAAAAAATCGGTGCTCAAATTACAAGATATGCATTTGTCCTCTTAGATGAATTTTGACTCATTTGAAAATATTAATTTCTGATCGAGTTATGAGTAAATGCGTAGAAAGTGCTGTCCTGGATCCCCTGCGAGAACAAAACAATACAGGATAAGTTTAGGGCCCGTTATCTCAGAAAGTATCGAATTTTTGAAAAAAACCAATAGAGTAATTTTTGTAAGTAATGAACTGATCTTAATTTTTATCTAAACAATAATTCTCCAATTATCATATTTTGGAAGATATGACCGGAAAACGGATTATTGGAACTTTCCGCCCTTGATCTAGAATGGAATCGTGGATAAATACAGTAGAAACGGTGAAGCTTTTCCATCACGTGTCTTAGTTGACGATATTATTCAACACATACTATGTTGGTACTGTCTTCTTATAATAACAGAAAAAGAGCGAAACTCAATACAAGCGTTTGTCGTATTGTTTTGATTAAGATGCATATGGTTCATGTCGTATCAGTCACGTGTGGAAAATACTCAACTTTTCTACTGTATCTTCTCTGTCAAATGATCCCTCAAGACCTACAAATTTCACCTCAACAAACCACCGCCAAACAATGTTGCCAGGCTACTAAATTTATTTACTGTACTATAATGTACGTGATGTGTTGTGATGGAATAAATAACAAAATTTTCCATTACATACCTGTTAATGTTTCATTCCAGAATATAAAGTAGTTCGTAATATGTGAATGATTAAAATTTAACTCCAATCGGGTGAGAATAATATAAGTTTCTGCTCATCAACTTTAATATAGGGTTGAAGCTCCACGATTTCTTACACATTCCCTAATGCGTCAAGGTTTACTCATAATCGGGTGATCATTGTCCTCCTGGGATATCTCATTCCATGCTACCTCTATCTCATCTCGAAGAGCCATCAGAGTGTAAATTTCTTAATATTCTACCGAATATATCCTACATATGTTCAATCCGGTGTTCAAATAAAGTAAAAGCAAGCTCATGTTTTTTCATAATTAACAGTTCGATTCAATCAAATAAAAACCATTGCATTATGTAGTTTACCATAATGTGTACTGTATTTAAACATATATCAAAATAAAAAGTCAGCTTTATCATTATTTGAATATTCCGCCATTGTGTGACCTGAAGTTAACATCAAGCATTAACTGCTAATAGACATCCGTATACAATGAAGAGATCCAGCAGTAGTTGACTCCCGATTTTATGTGTAATGTAAATCAAACCAGGAAAAGTCACTCTAGATTGTACTATCGAGTAATTTATTTTTAATTTTCAAAAGGCTGAATAGATAGGAACGCGTGAACGCGTTCAACTATCACGATGGAATTATGTCAATTGACTCGGGGGGCTGAGGTGATGCTGGAGTAAACTTTTCAGCCTCTTAGCTGTACTTACAGCTGAGATACAGGTACCTCGTTTTAGGTAGTTTGTCGGTACACACACACACACACACACACCCTCACACACACATATATATATATATATATATATACGGGTATTTTAAGTTTTTTCAAATTGTACGTTTTTGACCGATAGAGAACAAACACCATTAATATTTTGTGTAACTCTGTTCAAGATCTTTCCAATGGCATAGATAGAATATTGCGGATTTCTGGACATAACAGGTGTAACGTAAGTGAAAATAGGTCGTAAGTAATTTTTTTTTTATTTTGAAATGGAAACAAGTAGTCGGAAATGGTTTTTACCATGCCTATCATCGATTTTCGAGTGATTTCAGAGGCCCATGGTGACCACCATCTAAAATTTAGTTTTTTCAAAAAATAATCAAATTTGATCAAACCAAGCGGTTTCATGTTGAGAAGTGTGAAAAACTAATTTTTTATGAAGATATTTTATTTAATTTCCATCGTGAGATGTGAGAGAATTTGATTTTTTGTGGAAATATCGAAATTCCATTTAATTTGAATCGTTTCATGAACAAAATGTGAGAGAAATTGATTTTTTATGTAAATATCAAAATTTCACTTAATTTCATTCATTTCAGGGATAAGATGTGAGAATACATCGATTGCTTTGAAAATATCAAAATTCCGCTTGATTCTGTTCGCTTTAAGTATATATGGCGCGCAAAAATCCACGTCTAATATCTTTGATGGGACCACACCTATCTGGTATACCCTTTGATTATTTTTAGTTTTTCCATTCTTTTCACAATTTATATGGTTCTTGAACCCAGATCAATTTTATTACGAAAAAAAATTCGTGAAATACTACATACATCTAATAAATTATTGAAAAAATCTATATTAGTTATCTTAAGAATGTGAGAATACAATTCAAAAACTGTACAAAAAGTACTGATATCAGTCCAAAAACCTTTTGACGAGGTAAAAATAGGTGACGCAAGTACACCTCTTATAAAGGATGTGATATCAAATCAAACGATGTATAGGGTGACACAAGTACTATATCTACTTAAAATCTTTTTAAAACAAAGGAATGATATGGCTACGTATTCACACTGTATTCCTTATTAATCTGAAAGTTTTAAATAATTGACGTACTTGCGTTCAGCCCTCTATAAATATTGTTAGTGTTTGTTTGAAGCTGCCTTTTTTCTGTCTTTAAATTTAATATTACTAAATATTCAGTTTCATTTAAAAAAGTAAAAAAATCCCAATGGCACAGGACCAATTGGACAGGCTTATTTCAGTAACCTGTTTGCATGAAACCCAAAATAAAAAATTAGATAGAAAAGTAGTAGAATGTTTTTAGATGTACAAAAAACCAAAGTAACATTCTGGCATCAAATCAAACACAAATAAATAAAAAAAAATTCTGGTAAATTTGTGAATTTTCTTAAATAAATGTTTTAATGTACGATTTAGAGGAAAATGTTGAATATAAAAGTTGTAGAACGTGTTAAGGTCTATGAAAAAGCTTAGTAACTTTTTTGCGTCAAATGAAAAATAAAGGAAATACGATTTTTTTTCAACTTTGACAGGCCGCAATTTTGTTTTTACTGGGCTGATTGGCTCATTAACGAACTCGTCCAAGATTTTGGCTTAACCGATTTTTGTAGCGAGTTTGGTTTCGATCCGTCAAAAAATACGCCCTCTATCGTGCTTACAAATTCCGTTATTACACATACATATATATACATATATAATAACCTTTGGAACGGAGGGTGATTTTGGCATCTAGGAACACCAAAACGAAAAGCTGCATTGAAATTTTTCCGAAGTCGCGTCATGCTACTCTCTACAATAGTCCTATTTCATTCTGAAATAAGACTAAAAAAAGCGAGTTAAGCTATTTTGTTAACGAAATATCTTAAAAGTTTAATTTCAATTTGAGAATACAACTTTATTTTTTCAGAGCTACAAACAGAATGAATCCAAAATGAGAGAAAAATACAAAGTTAGTTTATAATTAAATGGTGACAGTATATGATACGAAGCCGTTTATTATTATTAGTCTTATTTCAGAATGAAATAGGGCTATTGTAGAGAGTAGCATGACGCGACTTCGGAAAAATTTCAATGCAGTTTTTCGTTTTGGTGATCCTAGATGCCAAAATCACCCTCCGTTCCAAAGGTTATATATATATATATATATATATATATATATATATATATATATGTATATATATATATATCTATATATATATATATATATATATATATATATATATATATATATATATATATATATATATGTATGTGTTATAACGGAATTTGCAAGCACGATAGAGGGCGTATTTTTTGACGGATCGAAACCAAACTCACTACAAAAATCGGTTAGGCCAAAATCTTGGACGAGTTCGTTAATGAGCCAAATCGGCCCAGTAAAAACAAAATGGCGGCCTGTCAAAGTTGAAAAAAAATCGTATTTCCTTTAATTTTCATTTGACGCAAAAAAGTTACAAAGCTTTTTTATAGACCTTAACACGTTCTACAACTTTTGTATTTAACATTTTTCTCAAAATCGTACATTAAAATATTTATTTAAGAAAATTCACAAATTATAACTGAATTTGTAAGCACGATAGAGGGCGTATTTTTTGACGGATCGAAACCAAACTCGCTACAAAATCGGTTAGGCAAAAATCTTCGACGAGTTCGTTAATGAGCCAAATCGGCCCAGTAAAAACAAAATGGCGGCCTGTCAAAGTTGAAAAAAAAATCGTATTTCCTTTGTATTTCAATGTAAATATTATCATAATATTTGATTTTATGCTCAGTAAAAAATAGAACAATTTTTAATTTTTTTGGACATTTTTATTCTAATCTAATTTCTGTGAGAGACAACCAATTATTTTCACCTGTAAAAACATTATTTTTCCCATATAAACTGAAAAAAAATTTCCAAAATTTAAATATTATTGGAAAAAATTTAAACTTCTACGTTTTAATTCATAGACGATGATGTTTAAAAATAAATCAAAAACACTTTTCATTATATTATTTCTGTAGACATTTTCATAATAATTAACAATCGATTGCTGAACTTTTTAAAAAAAAGAATGTAGAAAGTATATACCTAATTAGATTACGTATGGAGAAGTACAAACATTTCACTGTATGCTGTACAGTGATTCTATATTTTTAATTGCTTTTACAAACTACAACTGTTTCATCGAAGTCTCTTTTGAATATTTTGTTATAAGCTGTGAGAGAGTGCATATTGTTATCGCTCTTTTCTTTCTCTAGAATTGTTGTAAAGTATATTCTTCCCTTCCAGCCACCCAGTTTGATGGTATAACCGTGTATAACACCCAATTTTATACAGGTGTCTAAAATTACCTTTTGAATTAAAAGCTTAAATTCAACAGGTATTTCTTACTTAATGATATGGACTATTTTACCTGTTTACTTCCTAGAACAACCCTAAGAAGTTCATAGGCGCCGATTTAGATATTGTTAAGGGGTGCTGTTTCAAAATTATAAATAGATCAAAGTTCAAACGACTGTAGGTTAACTAAAATAATAAACTAATTGGAATTGGAATAATAACAAAAAAGTACATGAGGAAAGCAACAACTGTGGAAACATAAGTGTTCCGGTAACATCCTTTAAAACATACATTTTAATAATGAAAAAGTGTAGGTAATAACAAGTATGCGAAAAGTTGACCCAACCTATTAACCCGCTAGCGTAAATGCATTATTTACCGCGGTACAGCAAAGAGCGATGCTGTACCAAGGCACCAAGGTAAGTAATGTAAAAGAAATAATGCTGTTCCAGTAAAACATTATTTACTACGTCGTAGCGGAAGTAAAGGCTGCATAGAATTCCAACAGCACAGATGATGAGGGATATTCGATTGCAGACGCCGAAATTTCAAAGAATAATAAATATTGTCTCTAAAAGTGCGTATACATAAGCACGCACCGCGTGCTCCGCGCGGTCGATACTCATTGCTTTGTTATTTCAACAAACCTCCCACGTTCCATATGAAACGCGCATTTAGCGTTCAATTCATATCTCGTTACGCAATTGAGAAACTACGCAGAAAGGTGAATGCTTCGTAAGCAAACCATCGGCTGATATAAATTTTATCTCCTCCTGGTACAATAAATAGATGTACAAAATGAATTAATTAGTGTAATAAATTTAAGAGTTATCTGTTTTGTTAACAAGAGCATACATTTTTTATGTAAAACTCGTAATTATGTATTATATTACAACATATAACTTAGCTTTTCCTGTACTCTGGCTACTTTCTACTTTGCATTTCTCGCGCCGGTGGAAACAAAGCAAATAAGTAATATTTTTTTGACATATATCAGCAGGTATCCCCATCTCTGCTGCTATTGTCCTTGGCATCTACTTTCAATGTTGCTTAAAATGTTTTTTGTGTCGTGGATTCCACAATAAAGATTTGCCTCGATAGGCATCGATAAGCTTCATGAAATTTTCTTCTGACTTCTACATTACTGGACGATTTTCATAAAAATAAGAGAAAAGCGCGTAGAAATAGATCTTTCTTAGTGCCGTCTCATTTTCAACAACGAACCTACAAAGCGGAGCTTTGAAAAACCGACTGGTGATAGATCGAGGGGTGCCGTTTGTGCGCGGAGGTATAGTAAAATTAACGAAAGCAAGTGTATAGAAACTCCTGCTAATTTCTTACTTTTTTTTCATTCACCACCTACTTCTAGAAAAAGGCAAAAATATGTTGAACCAACTACAGTTTCTAGAAGAAAAATTCGACCAGGCTTACGTCAGGAGTAAAACTGGTTCAAGCAGGTAGACCTTCGAAACATGAGTATTAACATGAATAAACCAAACGCTAAATCGCATAAGCATAAATAATTTTTTGTTAACCATGTTTAATTTGGTTCTAATATTAGATTATTGTATTTATGGTCTTTGAATAAAATACAATAAATGATATAGGTACTTTAGTAAAAAAATGTTATGTAGTTTGCATTGGACATTCAGAGACAACCTCAGGTGTACCGTAGTAAGGAATGGAATATCAAAATGTGTTTACAACAACTGCATTGTTTATAGCGTTGCATCTTTAACTTCCGCTACTACATAGTAAATAATGTATTATATTTGAAAGAAAAATAAAGGAAGAATAATTGACGCTTATAAATAGTCTTATTCTAACAAAGTCAAACGTCAAAACGAGTCCACTACTCTTTGTAATGATACTAGAAAAAATAATGATCGAAACTAAAAAATCATTCTCAGATGTTAAATTTAACAATAATAGGATATAACTATCTCGTCTTACTATGAAAAACTTTAAAAACTCAGCGACATGAAAAGTGACAAAATACACATAAAGAGAAGATCAACATGAACTAAAGTCATAAAAAAAAATAATGGATTGAGTTAGAGGAAAGGGGTCTAATATCGATCACTTAAGAGATAATGTAAGACAAAAGCAATAATTTTCACAACGAACTGTTATTTTTTTTTTATTAAACGTAAACTTTATTATCTTTAGAACATAATAACACAAGCAAATTCTTATATCTTAGTAAAAAAAATGTAAAAAAATATTAACGAAAACTCTAACTAATCGATATTATCCACCTAAGCTCGGCTGACATCGATCATACAGGAAGGTAATATCGATAAATATCTATGCATGCTTCACACGAATCCAGGTCTTCTGCCACATGATCTACACCGCCAACACAGTTCATGTGGTGCCCCAGTTTCCACGCATATTGCACATAAGTCGTTCTTTTTCTTAGGCTCCGCATCACATTGTTGTTTTTTTGGTGTGGTTTTAGGTTTACACTTGTTCCTTATTGTTTTTTTAGCTATTGTTGTTTTAAGTCCTACCGATTTTAGAAATAAACTTTTTGAAGCTTCTTCAACTTTCTTCTTGTCCCTATTTTCGTACTTCTCCTTCAAAGATGCCTCCAGCGGAGTGGACGATAGTATTTGAGATTTCTGTTTCCTTCTCTTAGGGTGTGGTTTTTCTGTTAATCGAGCTGTCGGATGAAAGTCTTCAAAATATATGTTTAATTGGACGGTCTTGTCTTCATCATCGATGGCGTTATCGTCGAAAACTTCTGTTATTGCTGATGATGAACTACCACTGGAAAATGTCCTTCGTTGACGCCTCTTTTGATTTGATGGAGCACGTGGCTCCTTGTTGCACTCTTCCAGTGGCGGTGTAACCTGATACATATCTATTTAATTATGTCAGCTTGGTACATATGATGAGTCTGAATCTCTACTTGTTCCGGGCTTCGGATCAAAATAAATTGTTGGTTCGAAAAACTCGTCCAGTTCGCTCGCTTCTGCCTGAATATCGGAATTCGGTTCTTCTGGTATTTCAGTAAACTCTTCTTCCACAAATACGTTTCTATTTAACGGAAAGATACCCGTATTTTTAGATCCGTTCAAACCTTTTTCTTTGGAAGTGATACGATTGTACGCTTTAGCTCTGCAATGTCAGTCATCTCAAGTTTGTTATAATGATGGGACTTCATATAAAGATCGCATTCTTTGCTATATGCTGTCTTCAATTAACTGAAAAACGTGACGTCCAGAGGCTGAAGGCGGTGAGAGGGGTGTGGGGGTAACGAAACAAGAACGATCCCGTTTTCACGATAGAATTTATAGGACTGCAAGGAGGAGTGTGTGGCATGGTTGTCTAAAACAACTAACACAGGCTCTTCCCTAGAAGCATTTAGCAAAATGCTATAACCATTCCAGGAATAAGGCTTCTTCAGTGATCCATCCTGATATTGAGCAGCGGTAGATTGCATCTGCGGTTCCGTTTTTTTCCAGAAAGTTATTCATACGCTCGCGTTTAAAAATAAACATGGGAGGTACGAAGTCGCCTGCAGCACACAACAGCGGTTGTCTGACCCTTTTCGCCACTCGTAATCGCACCTACCTATTTTCTGCCCTTTTCCGCCAAAATTCGATGAGGTTTGTGCATTCCACTAATTCCAGTCGCATCTGCGTTATGAATGCGCTTTGCAGGAAATTCATATTTTTCAGTTCTAAATTTTCGTAAAATAGTTTCACATCCTTTCGATCAAATGACATTATCCGGTTGAGATTCGTTGCTTCGGGTCGCCTTAAAGAAATGTGGATGTCGAGCTAAAAACTCCACGCAACCAATCTTTACCGCAGCTTTTCTTTTCAAGATTAAAATTATGTAGTAAGTTTTTTGCAACGGTATAATTGAAAGCAAGTTCTTTGATTTTAGTTGGTGTTAATCCATAGAACATGTTTGGCAGTCTTAAAATATGATTGTCCGGTTGTTTCCTGGTCGACATTTAATATTGACTCTTAATTTCATATTCTTACTAGGATATCTGTTTTTTAATCTGTCTCACAACGTAGCATATGTGATTGTCCGGTTGTTTCCTGGTCGACATTTAATATCGACTCTTAATTTTATGTTCTTACTAGGATATCTGTTTTTTAATCTATCTCACAACGTAGCATATGGTACGCCATTCAATTTTGCTGCCTTTCTAATGGAGTGTGTCTGTTGATTAGCCGCCTTGACAGCCCGCTTCATGTCTTCCTCTGACCATGCAGAGCGATTTATCTTACGAGAATATTTTTCATTGAGCATCTGCAAAGAATAAATTGCAATAATGATAAACTCGATCACCGGCGGGTAATATCGATCATACTGGCCAATATTACCCGACGCGAGGACGCCATTGCTTAGACATAAATATTTCCTAGCCTCAATGATTAAAATTTTCGTAAATACTACATGGAATATATTGGATTACCAGGCAACTATTAGTGCTAAAGTAGATTAGGATTCTCAAACATTGACAAGTACATACCTTATCCAACGAACCGAAAACATAACAAAAAAACTGCACAAAAACTATTTGTGGACGTACACACTCGCCTTTACAATAAAACTACCCGTTGGTGTTGGTAATTTGCATCTACCTTAAGAGATGGCAGCACATATTGTATCATTATATAAGTTTGTAGGGTTGCGTAAAATTAGGATGATCGATATTAGACTCCTTTTTCCCCTACATATGAACATCTGGGAATTGTGATTGGGGAGTGGGAAAATATAACCAGATATAAGTGGAAAACATTCAGAAAAATACATACATAAGAAGAAATCGTAAATTTGGTAGTTATATAAAATGTTTCACATAGGAAAAGGTGGAAAAGGAC
This sequence comes from Galeruca laticollis, assembly GCA_963921935.1. NCBI lineage: Eukaryota > Metazoa > Arthropoda > Insecta > Coleoptera > Chrysomelidae > Galeruca > Galeruca laticollis. The sequence continues at coordinate 64,679,686 of OY998182.1, forward strand.
AAACGCATTGGAAAAATCAGTGGATCAACAAAGATAGATTAGAGGGTGTAAGAATTGTAAAAAATATAGAAAGAAGAAAAGCGGTAAAGCCATTGAATACCCGTCACTAATTATCAACTACCTTTCATTTCAATAATAATAATCATACAGTAATAAACATTTTGGTAAAACTAGGCGCACACTACCATTTTGTTGCGATTTGTTGCCGCGCGATTATTTAGATATAGTCGAAAAATAATTCGAAAGAACGTGCACAGCCGACAATAAAACGAATATGTATTGTTGAAATGGATTTTATAGAATCAACTTGTGAGGTCACTGTAATCTTTCAGTGTTTTATCATACAACGCTAGTCTTTTCTGAACTTCCATAATCATTCGATCATTATCGAGAACAATATGGCTGGCTTGGTCAGATGGTCAGAGACGATCGAACTGTATGTTGTTTGTCCTCATGCACAAATCGTACTGGCCTGCTGATAACCATGGCACAGTCTAATAAACACATATGCTGTGACCATGGTCTATCTATGAATAAACAGTAGTACCATAGATAACTTTTATATACGGAGCAGTAGTACAGTGCGTACATATCTGTGGAAGAATGTATGTTTCATTCAAATCTGCGGCAATTGTGTCACCACTAGAATAGGAGAAGTTCATTATTTAGTCTACATGGCTTGGTAATTTCGGCTGTTTTTCTGACAAACTTGGCACCGACGAACCATAACAATCCAAAAACATTAAATTAATTAACTTAAAAGTTTATTTTGTCACTAAAAATTTTTAAAAACAAGTAAAAACGAGAGAACTAAATGTTTACTCTCTAGTCGTAACGGCGCTCGTATAAACAACCACGTTTGACGTTATTTACTACAATATTACGACCTATTCGAAATGATCGTCGATCACAGTCTGACGATATTTGCATCTCTCTTAATATGGTAATTAAACAAGGACAAAGCTATTAAATAGATTACTATAGACGACCGGAGTGATGACGTAATCGGCTATCTTGTTAGGGTTGGTCAGTGTCTATTTTCCAAACAAAGTTTGTTGATATTGTGATTTGCGTATCTTGTGAATTATTCTTACAACGTGGTTTAATTTTTTTGTTATGTAAGTATATTTTAAAATAAGTGCTGTAATGTAATGTTGAACAAAACGTGTTTTGTGGATTTCTTCCAAATATAAGTAATATGGAAAAAGTACTTACGGTTACAAAAATAACAAAATAGCTGCTAAACACTATTTTTACAAAACTTTCTTATAACACAATAAACGCTGTCAAAAGTTTGTATGGAAAGTAACTCTTAATCTGCCAAGATCTACGTCACACTCCGGTTGTCTATTGACACATTAAACAGGTACTGAAATTTTGAGCAATGTTGCCACTTTTAGTTATAACCATAAAGGTATCTAAGGATACAACAAATACTTGTTTAAAATTTATATAAGAGTATGCCTTTATTAAATAAAATTCAAGAATTATTAATTAATTTTAAAAATAGCGACTCAATTGCATAAATTAGTATCATTTTTTTTTATTTGCATAACTTTTTAACACATTTTCAATTAAACTTCTAATTTCTTTTTTCCCGCAACTAAAGAGGATTTGTACATATGACAAAGCAGTGGAAGTGTCCGCAAGTGAGCTTAGAATGTGACTCAATGTTTGGGGCAAGAAAAGATCAAAACAAACATATCTATTTTATTTGTTAATCTGAGGTTGACCACAACAAAAGTTGGAATTTTAGATTTCTTTTTTGAGCTATTTTTACGTTGTCCAGTGAGTAAAACACGAAAAAGGGGTTTTTAGAAAAAAATCCTGTGTGTATGTCGCCGTCTTTGTCGTCGGTCACTTTATGCAATTATATCTTGTTACCACGATACAGTCTCCGGATTGCATAAAGTCACTAATTTCATGATTGGGTACGGTTCAGGGCATCTCACAGATGAACCCTATTGATTTTCAGTTCACCAGAACCAGTACAACGGGTGTAAAGTACCACATTTTTGGAGAAATTTCGGTTTGGCCTCCGGAGTGTATACAAATGACAAATTATATTGATATTGTTAAGGGTGTCTCACATATGAACCCTATTGATTTTCAGCTCACCAGAGCCAGTACAATGGAGTGTATAGGTGCGGAAAAGTTAGTTTTAATTTTTAAAACCGTTTATTTTCGGTTTGTATCTCGTACTAAAACTACATAAGTAACTTCATCCTTGGATGTTGAAGGGGATTCGTCTGATCTTTTTTTTTCTTTTTTGAATCCTTTTGCCTGAAAGTCTGTCTCCACAGAAATATCCGCATCGAAATTGTCTTCCTCAAACGTTGTATTCATGCATTCAGCAATTTTTCGAAATGCTCCGAACTTTCTAGTAATCTCGACTGAACGTAGAAATTTTCTCTTTAAAATGCCGAACAAAATCATTGCATTTCATGAAATCGAGTCCAGAACTCTGGAGGTACATTGATAACAGGGTAGAAATATACGCGGTCACGATTGTTTCGAATTTTAGTATTTTTTAAGGGAACCATTCGCTTTATCGCGGGCAATGGAAGTATTTGTCCTTGTCGTTTGCAATTTCGCATAAACCATACGAAACTCGCCTTCGGCTCGTTTCGTATCCCGGTTAATGCTCGTGTATTAATAACCATCATTACATCATCGTTGCATAATATACTATTATAACTCGCGTATAAAAGAGACTTCATTATAACATTGCTTACAGTGTCACAATGTGTGTGTGTGTGGGGGGAGAATGGCCTCAGACATAGTCTATTAGCCACAGAAAGTTAAAAGTGAGTAAAGGTTGAAAATTAAAAGGACTGTAAAGGAGTAAGGATATAAAATTGCTGATTACTGGGCATAAATCTAAGCATATATCTAAATAGACAATTTAGAATTATTTATGAAATCCACTATGGAATCAAGTACAGACTTCTCAGTATTTGCCAAAAGAGCGGTTATATTTGTGGGAAGAGGAACGTTGAAATTGATAAGAAAATTGTAAAGTTCAGTAGTTGCTTTTTTGTTTTCAGTGCATTCAAAGAAAATATGGTTCAGATCTCCTACTGATGCCTTGTTACAGGAGCAAGCTGGAGAATTGACAATACCTATTTTAAAAAGATGAGCTGGGAAACGACCGTGATTTATTCTTAAACGTGATATGATGGAGGTATACTGTTTTCTATAATCAAAATTAAAAATATGAGGGATCTTAGTTGGTAAAGTAGGATGCAAAAGGAAATATTGGCTATTAGATGTTTTAGCGAAGTCGGCGTAAGACCGCTCCCAATTAGTTCTAATATGTTTCTTATAATAATTTAAAAGGTCTGAGAAGACATAAAGATTGGTATAAGAAGTCATTTTGCAGGCTCTCTTGGCTTCCAAGTCCACGTCATCATTTCCTTCTATACCGCAGTGCCCTTTTACCCACATGAATACAATACTTTTGTTCAGGGTTTTTAATTCGCTTGTTAATTTTTTAATTTCCAAAATTATATTTTGTCTGTAACACTTGAATGGAGAACTTTCTATAGCCTGTAATACTGACTTGGAATCACACATAATAACAGCTCTTTGAATCGGATTTAAAGCACACCAAGTTAACGCTTTTGATATGGCGAAGGCTTCTGCAGAAAAAACAGAACAATAATTGGGAATTCTAAATCTTTCCACGTAATTAGTATTTGAAACAAGAAAAGCTGCCCCAGTTCCTTCATCACATTTCGATCCATCAGTGTATATTGTGGTAACATTGTCGCCTATATTGTTAAGTTCAGTTTTCAAAATTACTTGGTTGATACTAGAAAATTCGTAAAAAGAGGGGTATATGATGTTAGGAGCAGTCACTAAAGATTCATAATTGCATTGAAAAATAGGGAAAGTATCTTACTTTACGATATGATTTTCTTTGCTGTTGGTATTAAGAAAAGCCTCAGCCAATGGAGGACTGGTTTTTATTCTCCAGTATGGCATAGTCAGATTGTTAGTGTTTATTGCTGAAATCTTTTGAACCATGTACGTGTTAAATGTTCGGTATTTAATAAGAAGCTTTTCGGCTAGGTATTGCCTTCTAATATGCAAACGGGGGCTCTTGCATTTCTGCTAAGACAGCTTGATTAGGTGATGACATTATAACTCCTAGGCATATTTTTAATGATTTGTATTGAATTCGGTCAACAGCTATTAAATTGGTTTTTGATGAGGAACCATAAAATGTACACCCGTAATCCAATATTGAACGGATATAAGACTTATAAAAAATGAAGGAGATGTTTGAGTCAGCTCCCCATTTTTGTTTGGAAACTACTCTGAGAAGATTCATACCTTTTTCACATTTTTGTTTAGTGTACTTGATATGGCTAGTCCATAATAATTTTTTGTCCAGGACAATACCCAGATATTTGTATTCGTCGACAAATGGGAATGTGAACTCATCTAGAGAGAGAGCCCTGGACGTTTCCAGTCGATGGCGAGTGAAACATACCAGAGCAGACTTCTCCGAAGAAACACTAAAGCCCATATTTACCAGCCATGGTTTGAGTACTTGAAGGAATGCTCGTAAGTCCTTAACACATTCTCCATATGAATTACGAGTAACATAAAAACATAAATCATCAGCGTATTGAATTCGGTTAATTGTTTCACCGCCTAACCTATGCAGCTCTGCAGTATAGATGTTAAAAAGCAAGGGACTTAATATGGATCCCTGTGGTAAACCGTTGAAGACTGTGCGTGGACCATGTAACACGTTATTATGGTCGCGGATAAAAATGTTTCTATTTGTGAATAAATTAATTACATTAGCACAAACCTTTTTCCCAATACCAGCATCTACCATTTTTTCAAATAAAATATTTAAATCTACTACATCATATGCACCTGTCAAATCGATAAATAAACATAATGTGTACTGATTGTTCGAAAAACATATTTGAATATCTGCAACTAATGCACCTACAGCATCCACTGTGCCCAGTCCCCTTCGGAAACCGAACTGCGTCCTAGGAAGAATAGAATTACTTTCAAGAAAATACTCAAGTCGAAATTTGATTAGTCTTTCAAACGTTTTTGTTATACAAGATAATAGGGAAATAGGTCGATATGATGAAGGAGACTCTGCATCTTTATTTGGTTTTAAAAAGAGACAAATTATAATATTTTTTAAATCGTCGCTATATTCTTGTTTCACCCACCAATCGTTAAAAATTTGAAGAAGGAAAATCTTCACAGATAAGGGTAGCTTTTGAATAATTTTATAGGTAAAACCATCTAGCCCTGGGGCTGTATTACGACTATCTTTTGTAGCAAATTCTAGTTCATCTATTGTAAATGCTTTTAATGTATAATCCGTGGGTTGGAAACCAGAAGAGCTGCAACTTAAGAGATTGGGTGCAGAAGGAGGTGCTAGTTTGTTTAAAATTTTTTCAATTAGCTCTTTAGGAATAGGCTTTTTACGATTTTGATTGCAGTTGCCGTTCATAGATCTAATATATCTCCATATATCAGTTAGTGGGGTATTTTTATTAAGTTTGTTTAAAAATGTCATCCAGCTGTTCCGTTGTTTAACTTTAAATATACGTTTAGCTTTAGCGGCAGCATTTTGGTAGTTCAAAAAGTTTTCAAAACTTGCTAGAGTTCTATATTTTTTTAGAGCTTCTTTTCGTTTTTTAAATATCATTGTACATTCCTCGTCCCACCATATAGGCCTAGGGGTAATCGCTATAAAAGGCTTCTTGACCGGCATGGACTGACACGCCGCGCTTGAAATCATTTCAAAAAGTCTTTTCACTTTATCCGGGCCAGTTGAATTTTCATCAAAATCATTTTTTACCATTTCGGTTTGCAAAACGTTTTGAAATGTATTCCAATCTGCGTGGGAATCGTTCCATTTCGAGGAAGGATTTAATGCAAGGTTTGTAGAATTAATCTGAATCTCAATTATTAAAGGGTAATGATCAGATCCCAATGTGTCATCTAAGATAGTCCAGGAAGACTTTGCAGCGAGAGTGTTGGAGGTGAGAGTTAAATCGACTGCTGAGTGATTGCCTCTTGGGTTAATTCTAGTAGGGGAACCGTCGTTGAGAGCTATAAGTTCTAGGTCATCCATAGCTTCTACCAGTATTTTTCCGTGTCGATCATCAGGAGTTGGTCCCCACATATCGTGATGTGCATTAAAATCACCGCAAAAAATTGTAGCAGATAAATCAAATTGTTTGAAAAAATTAATCCAGTTGACTCGACTTACCATTACGTTTGGAGGTCTATAAATTGATGCTATAGTCAAATTCAAAGAGTCAAGCGATACGGCGCATACTTCTAAGTCCTTGATTCCAGTATTTAGCAAAACCTCTTTATAGTTAAGACCCTGAATCACAAAAATGCATACCCCGCCATAACCATCTTTTCTACATTTACTTACTAGATTATATCCTTTTATACGAAATTTATTGTTTGGTTTTAGCCAGTGCTCTGATATAACTAAAATGTCCACATGTGTGTCTTTAATATATTTTACAAGACTCGCTTGATTTGCAATAATAGATCTACAGTTCCACTGTACAATTGTGATATTATTTCTGATGTGCTTATTAGAAAGTATCTGAGGCTTCGTCATTTTGTCTATTAATATTACTTTTTTCTTTTAATTCATATTTATCCAGGATATTGTTAATTGCTTGTTTAACATTGATCTCATTAATGTTACTTTTTTTGAGAATTATATCTTTAATAATGTTTTCTACCTGAAATGCTAGTTGCTCTTTATAAAATTTGAACTCTTCCCTATAAGGATTTGGGAGTATGGAAGAATGTTTGTTAGTTTTTTTGTTCTCATGATTTACTGGAGGAGAAGTTGGAGGTGAGGACTTTCTGCGTTTTTTTGACGCAGATGTACTCGTATTAAGTTTAGGTAAATGTACGGAGGGCTTAGGTTTACTCAAGATTGAGCTGTAAGAAGAAGTTGAAGCTGTATGTGTTAGCTCAGGGAAATTTTGTGGATTTGATAATAATGAAAATCGATTATTAGTTGTGATTTTTCCGTAAGCAGGATTTTTCACAATAGTTTCGGCTTCTTTGAAAGATGCATTCATAGAGGCCATTACTTTTTTAATACTCAATTGTGTATTGTAAACAGGGCATTTTTTGGATGTGGATTTATGTTCATTACTGTCGCAATGTACACAATGTGTTCTATTTTCTTCACAGGAAACTGAGTTACAATTTTCTTCAGAGCAGTTTTGGCATTTCTGTTTACCTTTACATTGATGTTTAGTATGTCCGAAACGTAAACAATTATAGCACTGAACCACCGGATATATGTATGGTTCTACCTGAAAGTTTACCATATTTATTTTAACGGATTGGGGAATCGTATTTCCTAAGAAAGTAACCACGATCATTTGTCTATCTACTTCTTTTGTTTCTTTGGTTTCACTGTCTACAATTTTACGCTTTAATCGCTTTACATCAACTACTTTAATTCCAGATTCAATTGCGTCTTTTAGGTATTCGGCATTAAAATAAGTATCTACCATACGTACTATACCTTTTTTATGCGTGAAGAATAGTGGAATATAAGCAATGTAATTATTTTTTAATAAAACTTCATGATTTACCAACAAGTTAGCAATATTGAAATTTTTAAAAATTACCTTTACCCTGTTTACCCCTACTGGTTTTATATCTGATATATTTTGCCTGAATTCTGTAATGTTTCTTAAAAAGTGACCGATTTTAATGGGAAATAAACGACCTACATTTTTTTCTTTATGTTCTATATAAACTAAATAAGGACCAACATCCGAAGGCTGATATTTATTCTTGAAATTAATATTTTGAAAATATTTTATCGAAGACCCTTTATCAATTAATAGGGGCGGCGATTCGCCGCCCGAATTTAAATCCATAAGTTGGTGATTTCAATTAAATATTAAATTCGATTTTATACTAAAACAAAAATAAAACTAGTTACTTATCTTTAGAAAGAAGTCGAAGTTTTTGTTAGGCACTGTTAATACCTGATCGCTTGAACTATCGATACGTTCACTGTGAAGGTACAAACACAACTGCAGTGTCAAAATGAAGCTCTTTGAACACTGTTATAGTAATTTTTAGTGTACAGTTGGTTATTGTATTTCGTTATATTTTTATTTGACATTTGACTTTAACTTTGACACAAATTATGAATAAAATGGTCTAGCGTTGTTCTAGTTAGCAAATTATTATATTAAAGGTAAATTAGAATGATTTATATATTAAAAATATTAATGAATAACGTACGCTAACGTTTATTTATCCATGATTTGTCAACTGTTTCATTTATATTGTATAGGATCAGTATATAGGTATATCTAACGTTCGATTTTTAGGATAAATTATCAGATATCTATGTGAAGATGTATTACAGAAATAATTCTGTTCATGATATAATATAAATAGATCGCAAGAGCATATACGAAGAAGCTCTTTTTTAAACAAATAATCATCCTCTTTTTGCTTAAATGAAAGTTTGTTTACAATTTACACAATTATTCGGTTATATGTCAAAAGTCAGAAGTGCAGAATAAAACCATCTGTGATCTGACCAATTAGGAATCTACAGAATTGCCAACTTAAATTCAAACCACTCCTCCTAGTTTAAAAATATATGAAATTCTATTTTATTTAAATAATTAAATAAATGCGAATTATAAAAAATATTGTGTAAAACTTGTACCACAATGACTTTCTGTACTACTCGTGATTTACACAACTCACCGCTTCGCGGTTCGTTGTGCAAACTTCACTCGTACTACAAAACGAGTCATTGTGACACTTGTTTTACAAATAACTATTGTGATATTCGAAATAAATAGATTTAATACATGTGCATAACACCAATCATGTTTCGCTTTTTAACCAAGCAGTAAAACCATTATAATGACTTTACATGTTCGCAGCTCCATCTGGCGAATTACCTACACATTTTTCACGCCAATTCCATTCGTAAATAGTTGTGTTTTTGACATACGGAAAGACAACGGCGCACTGGTGCCTGACAGATATGTCCTGAGTAGTGTCCAACTGTATCGAGTGCGTACCAGCTTCGTTGACTTCGTTACTAATTATCTTCTGCATAAGAGTTCTAATTGCTTCGATTACATAATAAACCGTGGTTTTCGACATTAGGGTTACAAAACCGGTTCGTTTTTGATCACCCATATCCTTAGACTTTTTACTGTCTGTTATAACTTTTTTCAGATAAGATGAGTCATATTTTCCTAAAAGTACCAATAGTTTTAAGAAATTTTCTCGCCCTAATTCGGGGTTATCTAAAAGATATGCAGCTTCATTCCTGTTACTGCGGTAGCTCAATCCACGTTTCCCTATACATTGAATTACGTCGATAATTCTTAGAAGTGCATCTCTTTTGAACTATATTTGTTGTTTTCGTAAATATATGCTTTCATTTTGAAGTAGATGCTGCACGCTAACATTATTTTCATATAAAAAAATGCTTCAGCATTGACTGAATACTGTCATAATGGTATTTCAAATCGGAAACACCTCGAATGAAAACATTTTTGGTATTTCTACCATACCTATAAATCAGGTTAAAGCTTTTTTTCGTCATTTACGATTCTTTATTCTTGTTTAAGAATGTTTTATTCCAGTTACGGAATTCGCCGGTTGGAGGTTGTTGCGGATGAAATTTTAAAAATTTCGAGCGTGTAAAGGCCGGGCCACACCGGCATCCATCCGTCCGATGGATGGACATCCGACCCTGGACGTCCACGGAGCGCTCCGGTTCACACCGAAAACATCCATCCAGTGGACCGGATGTTTTCATGAATCTCTTCATCAACGAATATTTTGTTCACTTGTTTCAGTAGCAGTGCAGTCAGTGCATAAATAATGTCGTTTAATATACCGTGGTGTGAAAGTGATTTGTCAAAAAGTATCCCGTGGTTTGATGACTGCAGCTCTAGTGACGATGATGAACTTATTAAATAAACAAAATAAAATTGATACAAAACTGGTATACTTGTGAAAACAATGCGAGAAGAGTATCCTACACGAATATGTTTTCAGAGAAATCATGCGGACTAGGGTAGTTATGTCTGATACCGTGTGGAGCGCGTGTGACCGGACCCAGAGCTCATGCGCAGGAGAAACGTCCATGCGGATGCGAAGGAAAAATCGCTCTCCCGGCGATTCCAAAACATCCATCCATTGGACGTTTTAAACGTCCAGCGGTCGGAGGGATGTCTTTCTGCGTTGCGCTATTTGCCAAGCTGGCGAGCGATCTTTTTTGAACATCCAGTCCGTCCATCCGAAGGATGCATGGATGTCTGGTGTGGCTTGGCCTTAACAACATTCGGAACTTTTACAATAATCAAAATCAGGAATAGAATACCTTCATTTGCAGGCTGTGCCGTTTTAATATTCGACTCGGTTATGTTCATTGCGTGATCCGGAGAAGTACATGCCGCCGTTTGATCATAATTTTCTTCGGGCACATTTTCGAAAACTTGATTCGGGCATATTTGAATATTTTGTAAATGTACTTCAATAGGTAATGCCAGTTCTTGATTACCAACGGGCTCAGAATCCATTTCTTTCGCTTTTTTTAACAAACATTTCTAGTTTTTTACATTCTTTCGCACTTTCTTGAAGATCTAAATTTCGTTTTATCCTGACTCTCTCGGCTTTCTTCTTATTCGATGCCATACTTACCTACTAGAACAAATTCGTTAATAAATTCTTGTATTTTGACTTAAGAATAAATAAATTTACTGTTTCGACCCTTTCTTAGTGGAATCTACTCATATTACTATTTTAAATGATGCTAACTGTTTCTTAATAATTCCACAATATATTGAAAACATGGTAAACATTCTAATGAATTGACAATTGTTTCGATATTACTATCATCGTTAGATTGACAGAAGTTATATTTCATGTGATGCCTACATGATGTTTATTAATTATTTTTGGCTAGACCAAGACCTAAGCTACCTTGTGATTGACTTAATATATATGAATTAAAAAAAAATATGTGATATTACAAATAATAAAGCTTAGATATTATTAGCCGTATGGGGATATCATGGATATCTTTTTTCGCCTTCAAGATCAGTATATGTGCAATGATATAGAAAACCAGGAAAACTATATCTGCTGATCTTTACAATGATTACTGAAGAAGACAGTTCGAAAGTGGAAAACTACCTAGATTTATCTGTTCATTGACTACTTAGTATTGTGGGTCTCTTAAGTGCCTTCTAATTTCTAACTCTTCAAGGAAATCCAGTTCTTGTTTCTTATCACAAATATGTAGTACTTCTAGTTATGTGCTAGGTGACAAGTAGATGTTTACGTAGTGGATTTTCTCTGGTTGTTTTAATCTGTATGCTCGTAAGTGTCCACTGTATCTAATTTCAAAATTTCTAAAGGTGTGGCCCAAATAGACAGCATTACATTCTGGACATTTAAGTTTATATTTACCACACTTCTCGAATGGGAATATTTTTGTTTTTACATATAGCAATTTAGTCCTCACATTACTTTCTATTTTAAAAGAAATTGTTGTATTTGTTGCTAAAGATATTATAATGAAATATTATTAGAAATATCACTACGGTTTTGTAATTTATTATTTCTTTAGTTTGTTTAGGAAATATTAGTTGTAATGCCACTTTTTCTTCTTTTTAATTAAGTAATTTCTTTATATATGTAATGGATAACTGTTGGATATTCCTATTTATTTAATTGTATTAATTTCTCTATAAAAATTATATTTTTTCATACGAACTGGAAATTCTCTGTGTATCATTGAATGATATGCTGCTAATTTATGTGACATGGGATGATTGGAATTATATCAAGTTGTCACATCAGTGTGTGTTGGTTTTCTGTAAACTGTATAATCAAGTACATTATTAACTCTTTGAATTTTTTAATCAAGAAAATTTATTGATTTTTTTTCTTCAATTTCTAATGTAAATTTTTAGATGTAAATTATTAATATGCTTGAAAAATATAGATAACTAACTGTTTCTAGATAATTCCACAATCTATTGAAAAAATGTTAAACTTTCTAAGAAATTGACAATTGTTTTGATATTAAATATCATCGTTAGAATGGCAGAAGTTACAATTCATTTGATGTCTACCTGATGTTTAATAATTATTTTTGGCTAGACCAAGAAGTGATCTACCTTGTGATTCTCCTCTTCAAGGAAATGCAATTCTTGTTTCATATCACAAATATGTAGAACTTCTAGTTCCGTGTTAGGTGTCAATGAATGTTTGGTGTGAAGTAGATGTTTTGCGGCGACACCGGCGCGGCGCCAAAACGGACCAGCGCAACGGGAAAAATCCCGATGACCCATTCGCGACTCGTATAATCTAATGTGAAACTATATTTTTTAATGTGCATATATAACATGATATATGTAGTATCTATAGTATTCCAGTTCTGGAAGTGTTTCCGTATTATTTGCGGAGTTCGGACAAAGACTACTATGGATTATTCCATGTCGGAAGATTATCTGTAACATAAAAATTACCTATTTTCAATACTGTGCTTTACTTATACAAGGCGAGTCTATAGCTTGGAATACATTCAGTAAATCAAACAGTTTTTTTGTTGGAAAGATGCTCAAACAGGTCGATTAGTATTTTAACTTGCGCTCTTTTTGATGTAAGGAAATTTTGTACAGCGTGTCCTGTATTTTATATATGACGTCATCGATAATTATTTTAAATGGCAATCCTAATGTTTCTATGACTATTCTGGAAGGGTATATCAAGTTACAGATGAATATTAAATTGTCCTTTAAAATGTATATTCAAAAAATATCAACTAATTCGAAAAATTAAGGAACCTGATTCAACTCAATGAAATAATTCAGGCAATTTAAAAAGGTATTTGTTTATCTGTTTTTTTAAACTGGGTTGATGTTGCCAATGTCAAACAAAAAAGTTGAAAAAGAACAAGTAATGAGACTAGCATCGTATCGAGCGAGGATATTTATTAGTTTGTCGTTTTGTGAATATCTTTTAGACGACAAGTAAAAAGAATTTGATAAGCATGTGTAACTTGATAAACCGTTCAAGAATAGTCATAAAAAAATTAGGATTGCCATTTGAAAAAATAGTCATAATATCTCAAATTTGAGACACGCACAAAATACTAATCGACCTGTTCGAGGATATTTCCAACAAAAAATTGTCTTTGATTTACTGAATGTATTCCAAGTTACAGACTCACATTGTATAGGTATTTATTATTTGATGCTGTTATTCCTACCACTATTATCTCACCATCACTTAATTTTTAGGTACATCCTTGTCTGCGTGCTACTACAAATTCTAGGTTATGCAATAACAAACAGTTCTATTATCCACTTAAATTAGAGCAAAAAGGTATTTGTATTGCATTACTTTTCTTCCAAGAATGTAGTAACAAGCAGAAACTTCTATTCGCATTTCCAAGTCCAGACCTGTAATAAATGTCTTGATAATTTTTTACAGACTAGTAAAAGAATTGATTATTGTTGTCAGTTTAAGGAGTAATTATTGAACTAAACACGTGATATTTATTTTACTCTTCCATTGTTTTAATAAGTAAATTTCTCAGTGATCAACTCAACCTATTTTAAGAGGTAAGTCAAAAGCCATTTCTTGTGTTTGTTCTAAACAAAAAATTTATTCTGATACACGTAATTTTGAGATTTTGAGCACATTTCTGTATATCTATATGTTTACAAAAACGAACTTAATTATAAGTATTTACTGCTATGTTCTGCAAATGAACAGTTCATAATTTCGTTGAAGATTACGAGTTAAATATTTTAGATTATACAGATTCCGGCAACATTGTTATTTGACTTGTGTATCAGTTCCTAATAATAAGTAATTTGAAGAATTTGACTTATTATCTCAATTGAAAATACTTTAACTGGAAAAACATATTGTTCTGGAGAACAAGTTTATTTTAGGATACAAACTTCAATAACAATAACACCACTGACGTACAAGTTAGAGAGTTAAAACCAGAAATTGAAGAGAGAAGAGAGAAAAGGGTGTCTCAGGGAGGCAATTTCAGTTTTGGAAAGAGAAAACGTATCAACCGATTACGGTGGTGTTTCGTGTTTCGATGGGTCAGAAATCGTTCAGAATAATAGCCTTCAACCGTTTCAGATGGTACGAATTAATTCATTAATCACAAAAACTTTAGTGTTCACCTCTCTCAGACTTAAGTGACGTCTATCACTCAGAATATCCTTTAGCGGTCATTCCAATAAAACATCCTATATGAAGAATAACTATACGATTTTCAAAGAAAAAATGTTCAAATTAATGTAATATTGGTATGGAAGTCAATAATGTTCTAGCAAATTTGTACTCTGGACCATATTCCACACAAACATGATAATAAAATTAAAAACATCTGAACTTGTAGGTAAGTTGTCAATTTTTAAATGTGACAATAGCCAAGTTTAACGGACTATATGCTTTTAACAAGTGAAACGAAGTTGCCTCCACCAAATAACAAAAAAATATGAAGTTATTTCTACTGTGTTGAATTCGACTTGATCAGGCACCTTCTCAGATATAGAATATTAGATGAACGTTCGAGAGCGTTTTATATGTTGTTGTTTAATTAACCCGCAATAGAGAGAGAGGGAAATTCGTAATGAATTTTGTGTTGGATGGCTTGGTTTTTGGGTGGAATTGCTGTTTTCGAGAATGGTGCCCAGGTGTAGGATTAGTTTCCTCTTCAGGGCTGGGTCGGTGGTGTATTGGATGTTTTGGTGCGCGTTGACTAGGAAACTGAATTGGTGGTTAGTTGAATTGGGGGTTGAAAAAGTGTCTAGAATAGATTTTTTGAAAAAGTGAGTAGGAAAAAAAAATTAAAGGTGTATGGAATTGAGAAAATTTGATGGGGCTATTCGCTAGAATGTAGCTGGAGGAAGGTTTTATGGTAAGATACATCGGGAATTGATATTTGTTACCAGCGAAGCTTAAAAGCGTGCGGAGTGGTGTGTCTAGGATAGGGGCGTTCTGGTGGAAGACGAACCATGCATCGTTGTCGATACATAAGATGTGCTGTTGAGCTGGCTAGGTGTCGGAAATTATTTAGTGAAAAATGGGTGGTTTTTACTGAATTTGGGATACCTCCGGTGTTTTAAGAGAAGAGATATTGAAGATTTGTAAATTTTATTGGTTTTTGGAATTTTTGGTGGAAAAGTGTATAGCAGACATTGTGAAAAGTGTGTAGAATTGGGTGATTTGTTGAGATTGGAATAAAATGTTGCGGTGACGTGCCTTCGGGGGTTTGGGACATTTACGGTGGTCGGCGTTAAGAATAACAATAATAATAATCTTAAATATAAGATGGGTACAGCTGCGGCTACACTAGTTCCCTGTGAACGATCGTCGGTTCATTTGGCTAGTGAATAAATTCACAGAGTTGCAGGAAAACCGCAGAAAAATCTGCAACACCGACGTGGGTGGTGTGGTGGCGGCCGGAAAGTATCGGGTCTGTCCAAAGTGTTGAACGATTTAATAGTTATGAAATTGAGAGTTTTTGGATACTTGAATGAGAAATGTTAAAATGGTTTAAAATATGAATGAAAATCTTTGTGGGAATTTGTTAATGGTATTGAATGAATAGAGATTTATTATGAATGAAATTTACAGATTATCGAACGGAAATTGGGGCGTCGGGGAGGTCGTCGTAAGCCGTGGCTAGCAAGCGTAGAGGAGGAAATGGGTGCTTCCTCTTAGGTTTTCTACCGAAGGGCCGTCTATTGGCGATCCACGGTGTGAGAAGGGTATTTTTAGAGATTTCATTGCCCGATTCGATAGTGCGACTAACGTATCGGGTTTGTAAATTATTGAGACGTGAAACCCGCAATATTGAATACAAGTAAATTATAGGTAAAAATAGGACATGTGTATCGAAGTCAATTGCATTCTACAAGTTGGGTATTTTTGCCCCTAATCCTTTCACAGGCGAATAAAATCAAAATATCAGAACGTACAGAAATAATTGGAGATCTACTGAAATTGATATTTACCCACAATTTCGATTGTAATGCAATTTTTGGAAGTGTATAAATTTAATAGTTTTGTTTTCAAACAAAACGACGGTACGAACTAACTGTTATTGTAATTCTTTCTAGTAAATACAGGACACTTAAATACGACAAATTGACAATAATTTGAAATATTTATTAAAACATAATCCAGTTGATAAACAATTATGCATATTAAAATCTTATTGCACTGAAAAATTAAAATACCTCAAGTAAGTAATTAACACTTGTTGCTGACATTACTTAAATAGTGTCAATTGTTTTTTGTATTCATCATATCCGCGGCAGATTATGAATATTTGAAGACATATGTGCAGGGTTATTAATTATAAATTACTCACCCCTTATCATCGTTATTATTGCCTATAGAAAAAAGTTTTGATTAAAAGTTTTGAGGTTATCACTGAATTTTGTTAAAATTCTCTTAAAAGTACTGTAGTATGCAAATTTTAGGGGATACAGGGAAATAATAGTTAAAAAAAATTTAAATGATCTCCAAAAATATGTAATATGATTTCCGTAGTACCTTATACCGTTTTTGAGTTATTAAATGTTGAAAATCTTACTTTAACTATACCCTGTTATTTAACTAGGAGGACCATTTTAAGAAACCTGAATCATACCTCTAAAAATCACTAAATTAGATTTTAACGGGGTTACGATGCACTGAAACCTAAGGTTTATTGTGCCCTCACTAAGTTACTAGATTGGAAGCGATGACATAAAATACTAGACATATTAAAATTATTCAGTTTGGGAATATTGAACCACAAATTGAATAATTATTAAACTAATAAACACATGGTAAAAGAGCGTATGCATATTATTGAAAACGAAATAAAAATACAACTAATTGTAAAATTAAATCTATAAATAAATCCACGGTCGGCGACTACTTTTGTAAGAAGATTAATAGCAGTTGTCAAGTTTAGTGGCACATGAAGTTTTAAATTTCAAAAAGTTTTGTATTGATGAAACATAAATTTTTCAAAAATGGTAAGATCTAAGTCGTTTCTGATCAAATGTAGATAATTCAGAACGAATAGACGAAAATAGAATTATTGAGAGAGGTTGTGTTTCTCAAAAATTAAGCTATTATGAGAAATGAAGATCAGTTGAATACTAAATTTGTTTTTTATTAACACCTTTAAGTATGAAGTATTAGAAGTTATTCCGTTCTAAGTACAAGGTACAAGAATTTATTTGATTTAAAAATACAACAAATATTTTATTGTTCTAGAAATAAATCTCTAGAAATAAATAATCAATATCTGTATGTGATACACTGTACCAGAATAATGTAGTTGTCATCATTTCTTCCGTAAATTTCTTATTTGGAATATTTCATAGCAAGATCAGATACCTATATCGAACAGAAAATTTCCAAATGATATGAAAATGGGATTAGTTTTCAATAGGTTGAAAAGTTAAGCTTTTATCGTTAATCCTCACACTGAAAACAGTCATTTCAGTACTTAGAAATCAGATGTGGTATAAAAATACTTTAGTCATTGATCAATTTGCATAATTTGTAACAAATACACATTTTACAGTATATCAGAACTATTAATTGCATTGTATATTATTTATTAGCTAAAGAAACATTAAATTCATTTATATAAAATGGGTATAAATAATTATTCACTCAGAATCTGCCTCACTGTCGTCACTAAAGAAAGAAACGATTATTGGTTCTACTAGATCATCCATAATTTTTGGTTCTTGTTTTATAACATGTGCAACACAATTTTGCCAGTGAATATTTGTAACATTTTCCAACGCTTGCATTAGAAGCTCCTGTGCATCTTTTAGGTTAAATGTAATATTCTTGGCTGCTACCTAAAATTGATTTCTTTCTTATGTAATTATGAACGAGACATTTGTGGCAAATCTGGGCATTTCTTTATTTCAGTCAAAATTTTTTCCAAAGTTTGGGATTTCATTTTTAAAAAAGAAACTGAATGATATGTTGAATTATATTTTTATCATCGAATGTTTTAACAAATTTCTGGACGACCCCCACGATGGTTAGAAGAGTCAATTGTTCCAGTGTTTCTATAATCTTTAATACCTATACCCTGTTTTTAAACTAGGAGGGCTGATTTGAATTTAAGTTGGCAATTCCAGTATGTTCCCGATTGTTCAGATCGCAGCCGGTTTTACTCAGCACTTTTGACATATGATCGATAAATTGTTTAAATTGTGAACAAACGATGTCCATTTTTTATTTATGGCGTTCTTGGATTCTTGTTATTGTTATATTAAAATATAAAAACAGTGTCAGGACTAATTTGCAAATGGACTTGGATACTATTCAAAGTACTAGCAGACTTTTTCATTCGCCCCCAAATTGAAAAAGTTCTGTAAGTTTAGACTACTTATCATCTACAGGGAAAGAAAACATTGTAAATCTCATGTGAACAACCAGAGACAAAGATAACTGCCATAGTGTTTAAAATTGTGAAAACGTTGGGTAAGTTATAGAAAATAGCACTTTTGTGTAAAATTAACGAGTTTAGTTGGCATATAGTGTAGCAATGTAATCGTATATCCCCTTTAAGTTATGTTGCGGAGCCAGACTCTGAAACGTTTTAATATTTTGTTTACTTTTATCAATACCTATATTGTATTTGATATTACGTAATTGTTGAAAGAGCGTTCGGTTTAATCGAGATACCAGACGTGAACTGAGCCCTTTTTGTATCCCATTAGAATTTTTATGGACAAAACAAAATTCTATGAAAAATTTCAAAAAAAAAAGAAATTTTATAACAATGAATAACACAATTCTTTAAAAATAAATATTATGTCTAGCTCCTGTTTGTCACTACTGTATAAATAACGTGAAAAATATATTAAACTCAATTAATTTTCTTTTTCCAAAAATTCTATTAATCCTTCTCCCATATCTTCTGCTTCACTATCACTATCTTGTAAAACAATAATAAATTTATTTCCCCCATTAACATGGTCTTGCCCAATATTCTTATACTCATCTTCAATTTTGATTTTTTTTTAATCTCTTTTTCAATTGTGCCCAAATTAACTCAACGGGATTTAAAATATAAAAATAAGGAGGAAGTCTCACTATAGAGTGTCCACGTTAATCAGCAATACTCTCTAGGGCGTATAATTTCTTAAATTTATTTGTCTGTAAAACTTCAATCAGTTGTTGTTTTGTATAAGAATAGGTACAAATTATTATTCATATTATCAGGTTCGGCGTCCATTCTATTGCGGTGTTTTGTTTTCGTGGGTACATAGGTTGAGAATCCTGTTTCGCACTAATATGTTGTTGGGAACGGGAGAAGAATATTCAGAGCCATTTTGGCAAGCATTGCATATTCATCACGAATTCTGCACCAAAAATTGTTGAGATGCGTCGTTTTGAACAGTGACTCCATACTTGTATCTGACGACATGTTTCAAAGATGTTCATATATCTCGTTTTACATACATTTGGGCTTTGGCAAGTTGGGTAAAAAAAGATTATGAATCCATGAATTCAGTTTCATCTTTGTTTTCTGTTCTTCGGGAAAATACTTCTCAAAAGATGCGCGTATCGAAGTGAGATATTGGACCAATTCTTCAAATACATAATATTGAAACATTTCTGAGTCGTTATCGCTAACTAACTCACTAAGTGACGTAAAGCTTTCTATTTTTTTCTTACCAATGCAAATAATCCAAAAATCTAATTTTCTTTTGAAGGCAGTTATTTTGTTACAGGCCTGGATCACTGTTGTTTGTTTACATTGCAATGATAAATTTAATTCGCTCAGTTTATGAAAGATTATATCCGCCAGAAAAGACAGACGGAACAACCAAGTTTTATCATGCAAACAATTTTTCAAATTAAAAGAAGTATCTGAATGAAACATTTGTAACTTGGCTCTAAGTTCAAATAGCCTTCTTAAAATTTTTCGCCGAGACTTCTGTATGGAGCAGCAGTATTTTATGTTTGCTGCCATAATCTTCACACAATAATGAGAACAATCGGGATTGTAGTGGTCGTGATTTAATAAAATTAATGATTTTTACCGCTTCATCCATAACTAACTTTAAATTTGACGGTATTTGCTTCATCGCAAGTGCTTGTTTATGCAGAATACTATGGCTGGATCTACAATTAGGCGCTTTATTTTTCATTAGTGACACTGCTCCTGCTGTTTTACCCGTCATCACCTTGGACCCATCTGTACAAATGTCAATGCAATCATTCCAGCTTTTTCTTCAAAAAATATATTTATTTTATTAAAAATTTCTTCTCCGGTAGTGTTTGTGGGCAGCGATGAACACATAAGAACGTCTTCTTCAAAAGAACTTTCATATGGATATCTCACGATAACCAGCAAGATAGTCAGACCAGCGACATCAGTCGACTCATCCATTTGCAAGACGAATCGTGTATTTTGTAGAAGTGTAACTAGTTCTTGTTTGACGTAGCTTGCCAGATCATTAATTCACCGTGAAACAGTATCGTTTGATAGCATCACAGTAGAAAGATGCTTTGCAGATTTTTCATCAAGCATACATACATTTTAATATGTCTAACATACATGGCTTTATTAAATTCTCAGCGATAGTGTGTGCCTCACCTACTTGTGCAATGCGATAGCTAACTAAATATGATGCCCCCGTGGCCTTTTCATTGATAGTTTGGGTTACAAGCATCATACTTCTTTGACTTTCCAATAATTGTTGTTTTTACGTACAAAAAATTCTTTATTCTTGTCTGTAGACTCGGGGTGTACAGTCGAATCTTATGCAGTTTCTTAGGATGATGTGGTAGGCCGATTGAGTTTCTGAGACATTGAATAACGTTGATAAGGGGTGAGTAATTTATAATGAATAACACCGTACACAAAAATCTGTGTCTGTAAACAGGGTGTTTAACAATGGAGAGATTGTTTCAAAAGTTACCTTCCAAGAATTATTCAGTCTATCTCTTTCAAATCGTTTGGTTTCTCTTTCTTAATGGTTCATTGGATTGAACCAAAATTCTGTATACTTATACTGTAATTAATAACTTCACAACAAATATTTCCATTTTAAATCTATAGTTTCCTGTTGATATTGGATCACACATTACTAAAATCCAAATAAAATATAAAAACGTTATTTACAAATGAAAAACACCCACGTACGTTGAAAAACAGTATTTTTCAATATTTCAAACCAACAGATGTAGATGCCGGTTGACATAGATTAAGGGAGTCTTTAATCTATGCGGTTGATGAAAAATTATATAGTGAATAAATTCTGAGTACCGTTATTATTAGATGAGAGGTATTATCGAAGCAAGAATTTGCACTAGTCCAGATATAAATGAATGATTGCAAATGAATAATTTTTGACATTTTTTTGTATGTATAATTATCCATTGCTTATTATCATTTAGGACATTTAACTTTTGGCACAAATACAATTTTTGTAGACTTTTTTAACTTATGAAAGCATACAAAAATATTTATACACGAGTCAATTTAATGAATTTATTGGCACTTTTTCTACACTTGCGTGGTCATTTGAATTTTTTTGGCTCCAAAATTATTCCAGTGGCCCCTAATTGCATAGCTTAACATCATGCCAAATTCGTTAAATCAATATTGATTATATATTTTCAATATAACTAAGTTTGTATGTGTGTTTGACAAATCATTAGGACTAGTCAATGCTGGAAAATCGATCATGACGAATAAAAGCTCCACAGAAAAAATAAAGCTCTGTTCGTATTAATTTGTATAAATTAATAACAATCAGGACTACAACAATTGCACAAACATGCTTATTAAATTCATTCTTATTGATTATTCAAAAATCAAGAGAAAAATGACAACACACATACGAAATAATTGCATCTAGTATGTATTGATTTTCACAAGGTCACTACAAGTTTTATCTGCAATATAAATAAATGAAAAATCATATGTGTATATTGGTACAATCTTTAATATAAACAGAGCGCTTTTAATTTAATAACAAAACCATCGTCAGTGCTCCATGGTACATCAAGTCATCACATTTCATAGATTCATCCAAAAATAAAAACAGTGGTTAAAACAGAGTCAATAATGTTAAAAACATTTCAGAAAATGTTACATTACACAAGGGATCATTCCTTAAAATAGGGATAAACATATTAATATTAATCTTGTCACACATATTTGATTAAATATATGTTTATCCGTATTTTAGGAAGTCATCCATTGTGTAATATAGTTTTTTTTGAAATGTTCCTAAAATTAGCGGATAAATCTTCGAAATGTGATGACTTGACGTACACCCTGATCATGGGACACTGATGATGGTGTTGTTATTAAACTGAAAGCGCTCTTCTTATATTAAAGATTGTACCAATATACAAATATGATTTTTCATTTATTCTTCTTTGGTACACACAGCTGACCTCACTTGTTTGCAATTTAAATGCTCGGATTGACTTATGGTACCACATCCTTATATTAGGTCTTAGTAAAGGCTTGAGAGGTATCATCTCACGTTTCACTTGAAAAAGATATGGAAATAACTAGATGGAAAAAACATCGATGATATACCTATTTGCATCTGAACTCCTAACTACATGGTAAAATTTGATTAACAATTGAATAATCTGATTATATAAATATAAATCATGGTATATAAATTCATGCGCTAACAGATTCCTTGAGCCTATTGCCTTATATAAGGCTGCAAATTTCTTCTTGTCGATTTTAATATTATAAAAAGAATTAATAAAACTGTATACTCACCCTTTCAATCAGCGATAAAAAAACCTACTTAGCAGTGTCTGTTCATAACAAGTAATTGCACAAAGTGCAATTTTCATATTTTGCAAAATGCTTAATTCTAAAAAATTAATTATTTCCAAAAGCCAACAGAAATCATGATAATGAGAAGTTGTACAATTCAATTAGCATCAAGCAATAATGAAAATCAAGTTGAGGGATATATTTATATGCTTGAAGTATCTGAAACCAGTCACGTAATTCAGACCTTAAAATCGATGGCCTCAAATCAATACCTTGTAAGTCCGGAATTTAACATTTTCGGATTTTTACTCCTTTAACTTCGTTACAACTTAAGGCATCATTTATTGGACGATGAACTATTTACAAAAATAGGTTACCAAGGAAATAGCGCGAACTCAATACCACGTAAATAAAAGTCCATAAATGTCAATATCTCGTAAGTCAGCGTACTTGAATACGTATAAGTTGTGAATTAGGCATGTGATGCGATTAAGTTAATAATAATAATTGTTAGTTAATGTTGGGTTTGGGTTTTTTAAAAGAGACGTAAGTAGTTTATAATTGTTTCTTCAAATGAAAACATTGGTTATATCTTATTAAGTTAAGCCTGGAAGGTTTTCTTTAAATATTGGCTTACGAGTTATTGAATTATTATCTGAAATTAACTTAAACGGTATTGTTTTGAGAAAATGCCAGGATTTGTCTAAAGATGTAAGAAAAAAAAAGTTTTCAAAAATTTTTACAGCTTTACTTGGGTTCAAAGTAAAATATTAGTGTGCAATACGGTTACCAAAGAAAGACCAAAACAACGCAAAATTTAAATTAAGGTATCACAACTTAATGGAATACTCAGATATACCCTGAAAGCTGGTAAGGAAAATATCTCCGTTTGCCAGAAAATGGTTTTTATCCAGACTTGGTCCTCACGAATGACAAGTAAATAATTGGGTTGATCCTAGTAAATATGGGATAAATGAGAACAGATAAAATGAAAAGGAGTCTCAAGACCTTTTCCGGTTCCCAAAACATTTATAGACAACCTGAATAAATTGCCTACGTACTTTCGTAGAAAATATGCTAATAAAATGTATTTAGAACAGTCATTTACGACAATTACCGAACTTTACAAAGTGTATCTAAATGTTGCGAAGGAATCAAATCAAACTGCAATGAGCCAAAATTCCCTGACCAAATTTATAAAAAAGAAAAATATCTCACTCTATAAACCAAAGAAATATGAATGTGATACTTACTCGTATTGTCAATGCAACGAAAAAAGCCTTACCGAAGAAGAGTGGCAGAAGTACGCACACCAAAAAGATACAGCTAGAGTGGAAAAGGTAAATAACAAGGAAGAAAGTATGAAAATTATGAGAGGAGTTAAATATAACCATGAATCACCAAGCCGTAAAAGTGTGTCCCTCAATAATGGCAAGTGCTGTGTATTTCAAAACAAAGCTTTGTGTGGATAACTTTACGGTCTATAATCTTTCAACGAGACACAATTTTAAATGAATAAATTAACAATAAAAAATTCTACAATAACTCGTAAATCCTATATTTGTGTCTCCAATACCTCGCATGTCAAATTGAGCAAAAAATCAAAAAAACATTATAAATCCATGTTAGACCTTTGTATATAAGCCACAAAAAATATATTCAGTTAGATGTTTTGTTGTGTTAATTTATGATTTTTAGTATAACTACGAAGTTTTTTGTCTTTCCTGAATAATGATAGTTTCTAACTTAAGTGGTATTGATTTGAGACCATCGAAATGACAAATCCAAAAAAATATATTGCGTCGCTGGAACCACTATTTGTTCTACCACTTATTGAGTCGGGTTTCTCAAACCAGTCCCCACTGCTCTACATTGTATAAAATTCCATCCAAATTGTATGCCCCTCCCCACCCCCTTAAACACAACACAGGAAGAAGATAACTTAAAATTTTATACAACAGACACTAAATATAGCTCTCAATATAGTCTGTATCAAGACTGTTACTGGCGTTGAATAACATCAGAAAATATTGAATGCTTTCGAGTATTGCGATCTTATATGACTTTCATCACTTACTCGTTTTTTGGCCTATCCAGTTTGTTGGATCGTTGCTGACAGCATTATCCTACAATAATTAAGGTCAACTGCATATAATCATATAAAACGGATCAGTGCCAAATATGATTATAATTCAATACGAGTTTGCATTTTATTTTCATATCAACTAGTTATTTTCTTTTTGTCTGTTTTGTTAAAAACATTTATTTTACATCCACTGATGCTGGTGATATTGTATGTGGATATCTAAAAACTTAAAAATTGAAAATAAAAACACTGAAAAATGGATTATAAACAAAAACAAATAATTCAGCGGTATAATTTTGAAACAATTAAAATGATTGACATTAACACCAACTGTACTTTATTAGATATAAAGGTGAAATAATAGAGGTGCATATATTAAACTGTCATTATACTGAAAATTGACTCACGATAGTTTCTTCAATAATTGTTAAAAAATGTTCAGGAATGTATGAATTGTATTATTATTAATAATAATAGTAATTTGATAATTAAGTCTCAATTTAGATTTCGAAAATAGCTTGCATTACAGTGTCTGAATTTAAAATTATACATCAATCACTAACGTCATTATTTTCATTCTCTACTACAACCTCACAAGTTTGCAATTCATACAATGTCTAATATAAGAACTTTATAGCGTGTCCAAACTAAAATGTACACCCCAAATATTTAGAGTTGTTCAAATTTTAATTTTTACCTACAGAGGGCTGAATTCTTATCGTAGTTCCAGACTTCTTTCTTCATCCCTCTAGCGCCCATAGCCAACCACCCCTTGAATAAAACTTAAATTGCAGGGGTGTCAAGTCATACATCATTTTGAAGTTGCTATGCAACCCTGTTATTTTTTAATTTTGAATGATTTTGTTTTGAAAAATACATTCAGGATCATTGGAATTTTTGAAATTGTCAATCATGAACATCCTTGTTCAAAATTTTAACATTGTTGTGGTTGTTTTTAGTTATTCAAAAGACAAAAAATGTTCGTTGAATGTGATAAAAGTTAAAATTGTCATGTTTATTCATATTCCTTCTTGATCAATAACTCGGTTATTATTAAAATTCCAATTTTTAAAATGATTTATTGTACACAAGAAAGAGTTGAATTAGTAAAACTCTACTATCAAAATAATGAGTGTGCTAGTGTCGTTGCTAGAATCTTCAACCAAAACCACGTGGAACAGCAAGTAAGTCGTAAATTTGAAGAGACTGGCTCTCTTTCAAACAAAAAACATGATCGTGAGTGTCCTATCAGAAATGTTGAAGTAGCTGTTCACGGTCATCTTCTAATGGATAACAGGCAATAATTGAGAAAAATCGATAATGCATCGAGTGTATCAAAAAGTAGTGTTCAACGGATTGTCAAAAACATGAATTTCATCGGAACAAGATGATAGTGGTTCAAGAATTTACACTTTTGCGATAATTTCACTCACTGGTTGATTGATGAAACAGGTTTACTTTACAACATTTGTTTCTTCGACGTTTACGTTGAATGGTGAAGTCAACATGCATAACTGTCGTTATTGGAGTGTACCAACCGACACATATTCAGAGAAGGCCATACACAAATGCACCAAAAATTGAATGTTTGGACAGGCATTCTGGGGCACTTTTTATTGATGGCAATTGGTGACATTTACTTGAACTTGTTAGAAGACCTTTTATTGATCCTTTAATAATCCAAACACTGGATCTCCATGAAAACCAACAGGATGGAGCGACTCGGCACTATGATGTACGAGTTCGCAACTTGTTAGATACTCGTTTTCCCGGAGTATGGATAGGCCGTAGAGGTTCTATCGAATGGCCAGCTAGGTCGCCCGGTTTAACTCCTATAGATTTTTTGTGGGGCTACTTAAAGTTCAAAGTTTATGCTACACCACCTGAATCTCTTCAAAACCTTCGACAAAGAATCTTGACAGAATTCCGTTTAATTACACCAGAAATGTTGAGAAAAGTTAGAGAAGCATTTGAGAACAGGCTGTGCATGGAAGTTGGATGTGGGCACTTTCAACATTCGTTAAAATTAAATTGTTTTTGTAGGACTACTGCTGTTTTCTTTCATAATAATCTAAGCAGTTTTATCAAAATAGAATCGTTCAAAATAAAAACAGAATGGAGTTGCATACATAATGAAATAAAATTCAAAATTATGATGGTTCTGGGTGCTACAGGGATGAAAAAATAAGTTTCAAATCTGAACATAACTCGAAATATTGGGGGTGTGCAAATTTTACCTACATCACTAGATTTTGTTGAAAACAAGGAATTAAAAACATTAGTCGTCCGACCCAGGTCTTTTGAAAGGGCGCATACAACTCCAAATTGTACAATTTTCAATGTTGCTACTGCATTACATGCTAATATCGATTGGTCTATAAATAAAATTGAAATTTCTGAATAACAAAAACTAAATAAAACTCATTCATGTGTAAATTATAGTAAACATCACCTCCGTCCAGTATTTTTATTCATTATTTATATGTAAAAATACTGTGGTAAAATCGTTTTAAATGTTTGTGTATCACGCGACTTCAAATTCGTTTTTTATTTTAAATGAATTTCATATTTTTCCATGCAAATCATAATGTATTTTTCATTATTGCCCTAAATAGACTAATAGAGAAATCATAATTTCTTCGGGCATATTCAGATAATAGCTATTAATATCAGTTTATTGATTCATTTGTTTGATCAATCTGTTTCGTACCTGTACCTATCAGTAGTTTCTGTTTGAGAGATACTTCAAATATTATTGTTACTCTGAATGATGATACGTTTTTAATCAGTTGTCTTTTGGGTGATCGGTTACTTGCAAGTTATGACAGATTCAGCATCTTTTTCCTGGTGAATTTACGTATAATGACAACTTTGATCATTTATATACTTAATCTTCACCTGAATCTCTTGTATTTTGTCAACGTTTTTCCGAAATACCTTTCACGCTCTATACTTCCTGCTCCATTATTTTGTCGTGTTATTCAAGGTCAATGAAACTCTCGTGATGCTTTCTGTACTTTTTCAAGTTTTCTATCCAAATTTATATCTCCTTCTAGCCTGAAGCTAATCTGCTGCTTTTCCACCTTCTCACAAAAATATTATCTGTGCAACATCAAAGTTAATATTATACTCACATACTCACTTATATTTTTATTAATGCGACGAAAAATGTTATAGCCTTGGATATAGTAGATTGATTGCTAAAAAAATCGTGAACTAGACAGCATAAATGAAAAGTAATTTTTCTCCCTAGGGAAGAAAAGTAAAAGTAACGTCATGATACGTCATCAATGATATAAGTTATACGGCATTGACGACCTAATCTGTATCCTATTATATATGTATACATTTTACCGTTTATTTATAGAACA
The DNA here is from genome assembly GCA_963921935.1 of Galeruca laticollis. NCBI lineage: Eukaryota > Metazoa > Arthropoda > Insecta > Coleoptera > Chrysomelidae > Galeruca > Galeruca laticollis. Next base: position 64,707,995 of record OY998182.1, read on the forward strand.
CCCTGTATTTTGCAAAACGGTAGAAATCAGTAAATTGTTATTTTAATTTAACGATAATTACATCAATAATTTGACTTCAATTCATATAGATTCATCCGGTTTTCGAATTTAGGACAGTAATATTATAGCATGCTATGGTCAATTGACAGATTAACAGTTTTAAAGTGAGTTACACTATAACATATCTACAAAATATAAAATAGTATTTAAAAAATGATTGATTCAAGCGAATTTGATGAAAATAACGTGCCTATAAGTTATACTGTACCTACTCTTAGTATTAGTTCTTTAATAAATTTTGTTTGTTAGTTTCATAAATAAATAATTTAAAAACGCCTTGTTATTTGAGAGAGGCGGAAAAATCATATGTATAACATGGGGGTAAGGTGATTTTTCCTCCCTTGAAAGATTCTTCATCCTCGGGAGGAAAAGTAGCACTTTCCTCCCTTGTTATACAAATAGCTATTCTCACGGCACTTTACCCACACCACATACATTTATATGCAGAATCCAGTAGGTGAATCCTCGATACCTAGACGTTTTGAGCAGGGATTCCTCGATGCCTAGACACTTTTCGGTGGGCGTATCCTCGATGCTTAGACTTTTTCTACACAACTATTTACTTATATTCTTTAAATTTTGTGCCGTTGTAGAAAAAGTATAGTGTGCAACATGTGGGAGAAGTACCTTTCTCACTTGTGTGTTTGCGGCTCGTGCCACAAACTTCCACAATCGCGAGAAAAGTTGACCTTTTCGCACTCGTTGCAAAATATACTATTAATTGACTGATCTTATTTGATTGTAGAAAACTAAAATGTTTCCCACAGTTGGTTCGCACTTGAAAATATTACGTTTGTTTTCCATGACATATACGCATTGCATTTTTGCAATCCACATGATAAGTTTTTTGTGATATCTGGTTGTGTTGATCTTGACCATCATCTTCGAAATCTGCGTAAAATAAACATTTTAATGTGTTAATGATACTTAACCACAACGTAAATAAACATTCCCAAATAAAATGTTAATCATGCCCACAGTTATAACAAAACATAACAGTTCCATATGTAGATAATTCAAGAACATAATTAAACTTTATATGTTATATTATTTCATATTTCGAAATTTAAGATTTCAGCTAATATGGCATATTCATTGTACCTTGAGATTGAAGGAAAAACCTCTCGAGATAAATATTGCATTATACAAAAATAACTTCACTTAGGCATTCTCTATTCATACAAAAGAGAACAAATCCACTACTAAGATTCCAACATTTGTACAATATACTGAAGTTTTTGCAATTCCAAGACTAAAGTGGGGACTTTTTATCTCACATGTTAGAAACTAAAGTGCCACCTTTAGACCTCAAGGATAGAAAGTGACAGTTAAAATCCCGAGGGATTTAAAGTACAAATAAAAACGTACCATAGTAACATTAATCTTTATTTGTTGAATCAAAATGTTCACATTATTGCAGTTAACCAAACTAAATACACGATTACTAATATCAGAAATAGATGAACTAGTTGAACTTGAACAGACAGAAGTGAATAATGGGTCAGGATTTCGATTCAAGGAAGATGATGAAGTCCCATCGTCCAGCGGTGATATTGGTCAATTTTTATGCCCAAGAATTGTATCTGCTATTGATTTTTTTGTTGTTGATGGAGCTCTCAACGTACCCTTCGGCAACTGTTGCACTTTTCCATCCGCCGGGACGCTTTAAGATATCCACAGTAGCTCCAGAATTCGCTAATAGAGACGCGGATGTTCGCCTAAAACAGTGGCCTGTATACAAGGGCGCGTCCAGCAACTTCAAAAAAGCAGCTATCTTTTGAGGTAATTTCTCAAATGTGTTTTTTCCAACAGGCTGTACACTACACTTTGCATCCTTATAATAAACAAAAAGTCTTGAATGCGCTGTTTCTGATTTTCGCAGAGCCATATACTTTCTACATATTTCGACGTGTTTAAGAGAATTATTGTCTTCACCATTTTTTATAACGAAAGTTCGATCGATTTTATTTTTAGTATTCTTAACATCAACTATGATTTCCGAACCGGTATCTTTTACATCGTTAACAGATAGTTGCACTGACTCTACAAGCTTCAGCAACTCCAAAAAGCAGTGCCACTTTAAAATATAAATTTTTGATAAGTATTCTTATAAAACGAGTATTACGATACCTTCATCATTAAGTACTTGTCGTCCGGAGCTTCTACCAGAAATTTTTCAGCCTATTCTCCGGCGAGCCCTTTTGACTTTTTGGGTTTATGGTCGTCATTTTTTCGCTTAAAAAAGCCAGTAATTTTGGAAATTTGCTGACGTCTATGTTATGCTTGATATTAATTGTTTCTTTTAACATCGAGTAATATGACCATAATGTGGAAGAACAAAATTTGTATAGTGTTACATATTTTGATGTCTTGGATTTGTTTATTGATTATATTATAATATTTGTTTACTCTTTTAGACTTCAAAATACGATTTTTCTAAACATCCTTTTTCACATGGTATAGATCTCTTTTACAACATTCAGAAAAATACATAAAATGAGAGCCGAAGTCCTGGCGATTTTTCATCCTGTTGTATGCGTCTGATGGTATATATTCATGGCTCCTTACGTATAGCATTATCCATGTGTTTTCACTATTTACAACAACTTTGTTCCTTAGAATGTTTCTGACTCCTAGAATATTTCCCTAAAAAGTAGCTAAAAAACAGGGTTTCAACCTTGCTATGTAATTAATGAGCCATGCAGAAGCCTACACCCGCTATCTCGGATGTCTCCTGGGCGATTTGCGTCTATGAGATTCTTACGAAGATCTTTTGGCAGTCAATAATTATAAACGTTTGATGAAATGTTTATTATGAAGTCTTTAATAGTTGGTGTATCGGCTTTGTCATGTAACCAAGTATTTTTGGGTAATTTGGGATAACTCTTCTTCTTCTTCTTCTTTCTCAACCCATAGTTGTCCACTCCTAGATATATGTCTCTCTCATTTGTATCTATGTCTCCCTGTTCCTAGCTGTACTTAACCAATTCTTGCCTGCCACCTTCTTAATGTCGTCTACCCATCTCTTCTGTTGGCGTCCTATGCTTCGCGTGGTCTGTCTAGGCCTCCAAACTGTTATTTTATGTGCCCATTTATGAGGGCATTGAGATATAATTACTAATCCATTTGTGTAGAGTGTAGACAGTTAAATATTGTGTGTAGGAATATCAAATTGTATTTCAGTCGCAAGCTGTGAATATGAAAAACTTCTGAAACAGTATAAATGCTCGGAGATTCTTTTGATTTATAGTCTAGTCGACAAGTTGAGATTCGTGAAAAATAGAGGTAAAGCTTCTAAAAATGTGTGTGATATCCCAGTGGATTCGGAATTTTGTCTAGAAAAATGTATCGAAAGCATTTATTAGCACATAAAAAATTGTAAAAGGTATAAACAAATTAAGATGAGAAGAAAAAGATATTTTGTTTTTCGTCTATATCTCATGAACTATAAACATTTAAGATATCAAAAAAAAAGATTCTAAACGAGGAGAACATTTCCGATAAAAAACCTCGCGAATCTCTAACTTCATCATTAACAATTTTATTTTAACGCTGAAAGTAGGTACTCGACCGTAATTTTCGGGATGTACACGCGGAGTCAAAAGCTAGTACGTCACATTAAATAATTTCTTAAAGTATTAAATATTAATTAGAAAATTCGAAAAAATTATGTTGTATTCTGAAAACTTCGAAGAATTTCTTCCCGTTGGACATTTGTCTTAAAGTTGATTTTCCACCAAGGTAGGAAATTGAAAATTAACAAAATTTTCTACAGCTCACGTCTTCACTGTAAATAAAAAAAAATGTTTAAATAATTGGCCTAATATTTCGTTTCGTGGAGCCCTTCTTATATACATACCTAACAAGATCACGTCACAAAAATTGCAAAAAATGTATTAATAGTGTGTATTATATTTTTTTAAGTTAACCATTATTATTATATTTTTTTAAGTTAACCAAAAATGAAAAATCGAAGTATTGTTGTGAATTTTTCTTAAATTTAATGTCATGTTACCGTTATTGTACTAATGAAAGACAATACTTAACTTCAGAATATTATTTTTTCCGTTATTTGTTTATAAATTTTTTATTAACAAATAGTCTAGTTTGATATTTTAAATAAATATATTTTTACAATTTTGTTGTCTTGAGAATATTATGATTTTTAAGCATAAACTTTTTCTTAAAAACAATTTTTAATTATTTATAATCGTTTTTTTCATATTTGAAATGTTTAAATAATTAGTTAAAAAAAATTTTTAAATCATAATTGATAATCCTCTTTATAGCAACAAAGAAAATAATTTTTTTGCAAATTTAATTGATTATTAATTTAATAATTTGTTATAAACAAATGCGCAACTCTGCTTTATTTTTTTCCTGAAATTCGGAAAACAGCCATATGTGACAAAGTACCGAACAAAAAATATTCACTAGATATAATTATAATTATAGAGTTTTACTGTATTGTTTTTGTATTTGTTCCAGAGTTTTCAGATTTTCATTACCATCTATGGAGATTTTGTTCCTTTGTCTTTCCTCTTGAAATTCTGAACAGTCAACAAGGATGTGTTTAATGAACAGTCTTACATTGCACTACTTGTTACATTTCGGGGGTTATTCTTTAGATATTCTATAACCGTGCGTTAAACGAGTATCGCCAAGTCTAAGTCTTGATATTTTAATTTGTTGTAACCGGCTGGATGTTAATATTAGTCGGTCAGTAAATTGCCATTTAATGCTTTTATTAATTTCAATCATTTCTAGAAAAGTTCTTTTATATAAGTTATTTTCCCCTCTAAGGATACTAGCGTTATTATATTCTATAATGTGATCATTTACTATTACATGTTCCGGTAATGGACAGGATTTTTATAAGTTTTTGCTGTCAGATTTATCTTTCACTGCAAAATAAGTTGGGTTCGCCCAGTAAATAAATTTCGTAACAGTATGCGTTTTCAAGATACAGGGTGTTGAAAAAAGCTTTCTTATACACATTTTTTACGATTATGCTGAAACTACTGGCAACATTTTAATGATATTTGTACGAAAATGTTTTGGAAGCTGACGGATCGCATAAATTTGTTTTTATATCTGCCTCTCACAGAGGGCGCTAGTTACACGGTTCATACCGAGTATTTTCAAACATATCTATTTTGAAGTTGAATTTTGTATCCCAAATATCATGTGAACTAAAACAACATTCAATTTTACACCAAAAAGAAACTCTTTGTAAAACGCCATACTGTGTACCGTTTTCGGAATACTTTGATTTGAAAATGATGAAGTATTAACTAATGCTGGTATAAAGTATTTTTAAAAACCATTACCTATCTGTTAAAAACCTTCTCAACTATCAATAAATCTCAGTTTTCTGTCGCTGACTCAGAGAAAACCATTTTTAGTTTTGCGGCGAACACTAAACTTTTTTGACAGAAGGCATTTTGAACGCTTACTCTAATGTAAAGATTTTAGTTAAATTCAATTTAATTTCCTTCTGGCGATTCTTTATTTAAGTAATATATTTAGCATTAGAAGATGGTTATTATTTTTGACTTTTAATAAATAGGTAATTGTTTTTTAAAAATATTTTATATCAGCATTAGTTATCATTTTGAAATCAAAATATTCCGAAAACGGTACACAGTATCGAGTTTTACCAAGAATACTTTTTGTGTAAAATTGAATGTTTTTGAGTTCACATAAAATTTGGGCTACAAAATTCAACCTCAAAAATATATGTTTAAAACTACTCGGTATGAACCGTGCAACCATCACCCTCTGTGAGAGGCAGATATAAAAACAGATGTATTCGATCCGTCAGGTTCCAAAACATATTCGTACAAAATTGCATTAAAATGTCGCCAGTAGTTTCAACATAATCGTAAAAAATGTGTATAAGAATTATTTTTTCAACACCTTGTACCTTGAAAACCGATACTGTTATAAAATTTTTTCACTGGACGAACCCAACTTATTTTTCAGTGTTTTACATATCCTAGCAAGGGGGTCATCTTTTATTGAAACACCCTGTATAGAGACGCTAACGTCTGGCAGCTTATATTAGCAACACTGAAGAAATTCTATTTTTTAGGCTGCCACTTTAGAAAAAATTTCGTAAAATTATTTATTGTTGAATATTTTGGCTAGGTGTACCCACTCAACAAATTGGAACACATCCTTGAAAAAAATTTACATTTTTTATCAACATTTCAATATAGAATATCATTCAGAGAAATCATACAATTTTATAGACCGTTTTCAGGCTGAATTTTATCTAGCGCGGGAATAACTAATCAATGCTGCGTTGCCAGCACTTCACCGTCAAATCAAGTGATCTGTGGATATCCCAGCTTGTGTTTGACAGTTCCTCGTGACGTCGACATGTACACAGGCCTCTTGAGATTCGGCAGTTTTTATCGGAAATTTCCTTTTAGAATATTTTTTTTATTTCTTAAATGTTAATAGTTTAAGAGATATAGACGAACGACAAAATTCCTTTTTCCCATCTTAATTTGAATATTTATAACTTTTGCAATTTTTTATGTGCTAATAAATGCTTTCGATACATTTTTCTAGACATAATTCCGACTATTACAAAACTAGAGAATTAGACTTCAGTGATAAAAAATAATAAGTATACCTAAGAGTAATAATTGAACTACGCATATTTATATTTAAACCACGTGATATAGTTTAAATCTAAAAATAATATATACGATATATTATTAATAAATACATAAGAATGGCTTAACATTAAAAATTTATACCGATTACGTTTCATTACTTACGGAGAGATAACATGGAATCTGATAAAATAAGTCCGTCATAGCAAAATTCTATAACAATCCACTCATTTAGTGCATTGTATTACTGGGTATTAGACAACCTATATAGATCAAACACCCTTTGAACAATAAACAGAAGCGTTGATGCGAAATTCATTTGGATTCCCACCCATATTATATGGAATTATAGATAAAAAAATCGATAAAATTGTTGTAACTTCAACTACAACGTAGAGTTTACAAATCACGTGCAATTATTCCATAATGATGTAAAGTATAAAACTGTGGAAAAACAATCTTATTGATAATCGATAATGAAAAATTTTTATGAGGTATGACCGATTGCAGTAGTCTTGAACAAGTAAACTGGAATATGGCCTGAATTCTGTATACTTAAATTAATTTTTGTTATTAAAAACGGGCGAGAGAAGAAATTTCTATTAATCAGTAAATATATATTCGATGGAAATCATTCGTATGTTCTATCTATTCTCTTTTTTATACATAAATAGCAACCCTCGAATTTTTGCTCAGATATTGTAGGAATAATAAGAACAGAATTAAACAATTTCACGTGCACAACTGAGAAAGTGTATTCGAACTCGTTAGAACATTCAAAAGACACATGAAAAATGTCCTAGCCTTGACTGAAATTATTTTTAACTTGATTGAGAGTAATACTGAAGTAGATAATGACGATGACTTTTAGTATGTTTGTATCTATCCATAAATATGAATAATTTGTTTCAATTGACGAATCCATCACAGTTAATGAAAAACGTCTGTCCAATTAAAACATTTTTGTCGCTAAACAAATATTCAGCCGGCCTTTTTTGTTGTTTTTATCTTACTCATTATATCCTCTATTTCTTGAGTTATTTGGAGCTTTCACTTGTTGTTATAATTTGGTCTAGCTTCGACTTTTTCAATGATCCTCGCTTGCCTGACATTTCAGAGTTCATAATTTTTTTTCTTCATAAATAAGTTCTTCTTTCATAGCACAGCTCGTAGATAGAGATTTTTTTCCAAAATTTGCTGCTGAGCATCCGTGTTGAGTAAAACAATCATCATAACAGAGAAAATTTGTTTTACTTGTAATTCTTTGACATTCTCACTTTCAATGACGTTTTCTGTGTGAAAAATTTAGTATATAATAAGATTCAATAATTATTATTATCATTATAATTATTATTATTATATATTTCCAACCTATTAGCAACTGTTACATACAAAAAAAGAATTGAACTGGAATCCAGGAACCTTGCATCAATTACGAATGTAGTCATTGACGTAAGGAAACTAACGTTTATTTGAAATTTAATAATTAACTGATACGCGGACGCCTAAACTGATAGTTAACATTTTTTATTAATTATAAAATATATTACAGCTCACAATAATAACAAGGAGTTATTTGAACACGGAATAAATAAGAAGTAAATTCTACAATTTCTGTCATTAATGTTAGCAAGTTTGGATATTACAGTGAATATATTTAGCCTCATCTATTCAATTATTCAATATATTTAGTTATGAACTCCTGTGATTAATACTAACTTGTAGTTAAACAACCTGTATTAAATAATAGTCATCAGTATGCTCTCATTATTATCCTTACGTAGTTAATCACAGTATACCTAGTCATAAGTTTATTGAGTAATTTATGTCACATCACACTTTAAAGTACAACCAATAAAGTATGCATCGCACCACTACAAAATTTTAATGCTTCATCACTCACACCTATGTATGTTTGACGGTATAAATTAACCTACATTATGCGCAAAAAGCAGGACTGCTTGTGTCAAATACTAAGCTATCAGTAACTTTTGCAGGGACAATCCGAACAATCTGTAATTACCAAAAACAAATTTTCAAATTCATTACCAATGAAAACAATTTTCTTTGAAATCGATAAACATAACGGTTTAGGAGAAATTTCTATTTTTAGATCTAGGTGTGTGCATAGGAGTGCCGTATTCTGTAAAAACAAACAATCCATATAAAACTGTATTTAGGTGTCAGTACTCATTGAAAATGCTGAATAATGATCTTAGAACATAATCAAACAATTATTTTTCAGTTATCAATAAGCGAAGTTTCAACTTTAATTAATGAAAAAAATTAATGGTTTTAAAGATTAAAACTAACTTTTCCGTATCTGTGAGATGCCCTGAATGATATTCTGTCATAAAATTGTCAGTAGTAATATAACAAGAGAGTGAGAATAAATTGAAAATAATTTGACAGATTTTTTGAAAACTTGTTGCCAGGCAATAATCACGAGAGCCCGCAGGGGTCGAGTGGCTATTTCCAAATGGCAACAAGTTTGAACAAAATCTCTCAAATTATTTTCTAATTTATGGAACTCGCGAGTTATATTTAACTAGATTATTTTTTGATTCGCAAATTTTTACAATAAAAAAGATTGTCTTTATTACTGCTTCTTTATAATCATTTCCGTCTTTTCTTTTCATGTTATAAGCCCAATCTTTCAAAATCAATGCCAGAGTAGCTGTTGTAGTAGATTGATCCAGAATATAAGTTCTTTCTTTGGTGAAGGTTTTAAATTGTCTCCATATAGACTGATTACTTAATAGAATAATTTTCGAAGTAGATTCTAAAATCTTTTTTGTTATTTATGCATCAGTAAAGGTACTAAACCGATGATTTTCAACCATTTTATATATCGCGTTGAAACAATTAGGTAATTATTTTGACGACTATCTGACACTTGCTAGGCAAATAAAAGCCACAGTGATTATTTCCGAGAATAATCACAAGAGATTTATTCCCACTATAATAATGACATAATTGGTTGAAACTTACCCCTGTGACAAATAAAGAAGCATTTCATTGGTTTTAAGAAACGTCAAAAAATAATCACTTGTATACACTTCGGGGGATGTATCGCGCTAACAAACTGAAATTTCTTCAAAAATAACCAAAAATGTAGTATATCTGTATTTATAGGACCCATTGTACTCGCTCTAGTAAGCTAAAAATCAATAGGGTACATCTGTAAGATGTCCTTAACAATATCAACAATATTGGTGAGACGCCCTGCATAATATCCAATTATAAAATTGGTCACTTGTATATACTCCGGAGGCTGTATCGTGCTAACAAACTGAAATTTCTCAAAAAATGACAAAAATGTACTTCGAGTACCATAGCACTCGCTGTACTGGCTCTGGTGAGCTTAAAATCAATAGGGTTCATCTGTGAGATGTCCTGAACAATATTCAATCATAAAATTGGTAACTTGTTGCACTCCCGAGTCTGTTTCGTGCTAACAGGACATGTAACGAAAAGTGGCCGACGACAACTATGACGACGACGACGACATACACACAGGATTTTTTTCTAAAAACCGATTTTTCGTGTTGTTCTTGATGAGAAACGTAAAAATAACTCAAAAAAAATCAAAATTTCAACTTTTTTTGGGCTAAACCAATACTTTTCTCGCATATTGGATAGGTTGGGCGGAAAGGTAATACTGCCACTTTAATGTTCAACGAGTCAAATTTATATGAACTTCTAACTTGATCTCAATCAGTTTAACATACGCCAAAATAATATGTCTTCAAATAGCCAATCTGAAACCAAGTAGCAGTTATTTCAAGAAATAATTCCAATTATTCTCCAAATTTAGAAACAATTCCAGACGTGTCCCTGATGGTGTGGTAACATCAATAAGCAGATCCATCCATCCACGTGAAGTCAGGCATAGATGCTCTTGTTGTGAAACTGACTAACCATAAACTTTTTACATTCGTAAATATATTGCTCCCTATCTTACAATACGGTACAAATACTTTGAAACTTTATTAAATATATTACTAAGTCCAAGAATCATTTTTTGCGACATCATTTAATTTGTAGCGGTAGAATAACAAGCTAAAGGAGACGTAGTCTAGAGAACCTGAAGCGGGGTTCTCACCAGGAGGTTTCACTGAATCAGTTTCATTGATTCACTATATCATGAACGGCATTTGTTCACACTGTAGAAGTCTCTGCAATATCGAAGCTTGATTTTCCTTAACTAAATTCGGTATTCGTAATATCATCTTTCTCTTTTGGCCATTCTTGCAACTTGAATATCATTGAAGAAAGCTTGATCACTCCTCACGTCAAACATTGTGATTCCAAGCAATGGATTAGTTGCAACAACCATGTTCATTGCGCATTCATAGCAGCCATATCAGCTTCAATAAACTTAGTCGTTGAACGATTTTGTAGAAGTAGACTTTCACCTCTTTCTAGAATAGAATTAAACTAAATTTCACGTTTTTTTAAACCGTTCATTAGGTCCTCAAAGTATTTTTTATCTAAGGTTCGGCTTATTGTGACTTCAGTCTCTGGTAACTTCTATTTTTTCTTTTTCGACCAACTCAATTCGTTGGTAGTGCTCTGAATTAAATCTAGCAGTGATTCCAAATATGTCATTCTGTTGGTAGGTACTAAGTAACAGTAGCTCATTAGCTTAGGGATATCTTCCATTTCTCGAAGTATTATCATCAGTTTTAAAGTGGTTGTATATGCTGTTCTATCGTAGATAAAATCTTGATCATATGATATGTTTTTTGCCTTCTAAAGGAGGGATTCGTTCAATCCTCCTCGATACGTTTTCGATCGTTCGTTCGTTTGTCAGTTAGCTTAATGTCTCTATGAATCGTTTCTACAAACCCTCTTGATTTCCTCCATTAGAATTTTGGTATATATAATTTTTCTCATACAATCACTCGATTTTAAAATTATTTCAGTAATAATAATTGTCATATATAAAAACACAACAAAATCAAAGTGATATTTTTGCGATCTAGCGTCTTTAAGGGGATTAACAGTGTCGCTTAAGCGTGACGTCATAACGGTGACGTCACGCTTAACCTCGCAAAAATGGAAATATCTAGTGATATTTTAATAATAATGATAATAAATTCTTTATTGTTCACCATATAACAAAATACAACTCAGTAATACAATTAATGAGAAAAACAAGATGGTAAACAAAAGGTTAGGTGATAGGTCTATTGACCAATTCTTCCTCACCAACCTCAAGAATGAAAACAACCAAACCAAAAGTTACCTAAAATTAATAATTAATAGTAAGGTTCTGAACAATGTAAAAATTCAATAACCTGACATTAACATAACATCAATCAATTAGTGTGCTGAAACAAGCCCCTTGACTATAATGAAATTTGACTTACTGATGTTGAAACAATTCCTTACGCAGTTTATTCCTAAATGCTGCCAGTGACAGCGAGAACCTAGGCACACCAGAAGAGCACCAGCTGAGGCAATTTGATAAGAGAAGGAAGACTTAAATAGTTTTTTTTATGACGAGGGATAGTAAGTTTATTCTTTGATCTTAGATTTAAATTGTGAACATCTGTCCTAAATTTTACTTTCTTACATAAATATGACGGGCTTTTGGATTTCAAAATTTTGTAAAAGAGGCAGTAGGCATACAACTTCCGTCGATTAAACATACTAAGCCAGCCAATTTCTTTCAGCTTGTAGCTTATTCTGTTTCTTCGTCTGATGCCATATATTAAGCGCAAACATGAATTTTGAACTTTCTGAATGCGATAGCAGTCAGATTTTCTGAGAAAAGGTCCATATACAGTATCGCAATGAGTAAAGTGGGATAAGACCAGTGAATCTGTTAACATTTTTTTAGTTTTGATATTGATTTCTGAGCGATGAGGATAAATTAGTTTAAGTGAAGCATACGCTTTTTTAATTTTTTCAGAAACATGTTTGTCGAAATGGAGTTTGTGGTCAAAAATTACACCTAAATTTTTACACTGATCGCTAAAACACAGCATTTCGTTACCAATAAAGATATGCAGTTGTTGCATCGCCTGTAGTCTGTGCGTTTCATGGCCAAACAATATTGCACATGATTTTTTTGTATTAATTTTTAACATATGTTTTTCGTATAAAGAAACAATTTTTGATAAATCTTCATTGATTTTTCCCATTGCCAAAGTAATTTCAGATAAGGTAAAAGAATAATAATATTGGGAATCATCGGCGTAGAAATGGTAATTGCAATAAGTTAAATACTTGTGGAAATTAGAAGTGTATAAAGTGTACAATAGAGGGTCTAAGATACTTCCCTGAGGTACGCCCTGTGTTACCGAGAAACAAGTTGATACATCTTGATCAATTTTTACGAATTCTCTGCCTGAAAGAAAGGACTTTATTAATTTAATAGCTGAAACGTTAAATCCCAGGTAATGTAAAGGTGGGAACAGACCAAGCAAACATTGTTGTGCAACAGTTGAACAACAGTTAGGCAGCTGTTGGCAAACTTGCTTCCGTGGAGAGAAAACATTTTCGGCAAACTGTTCGCCAACATCGACCTATCTAGTTTCCCCGGTGTTTGTCCAGTGTTCGTTTAGTCGGTGCTATGAGCGACGAAGAAGATGCTCTACTCGCCTGGTGTGCGTTCTTATTTATAAAAATAAAAGTATCACGAAGAGGCCGTAAAAAGCGAAGAACGACAATTTTTACCAGAATTAAGAATGGAGGACAACATGTTATTCAATAACTTCTCTCGAATGGATACAACTACATTTGAAAAACTAATTGTAATGATTGGTCCTAAAATGGCAAAAAAACATACGAACTACCGAGAACCAGTATGTGTCAAGACAAGATTACTGGTAACTTTACGGTTTTTAGCCACAGGAGATTCGTATGTCAGTCTAATGTACCTTTTTCGTATATCGAAGCAGTTAATTGGTACTATAATTCCGGAAGTATGCGAAGCGCTAATAGAAGCTTTGATGGATCAGATACAGGTAAAAAAAATCAAAATCTTTTCTTATTCTTTATTTAAATTAGTGTGTAGATAACATAGTTTTTTGACATTTCTGTAAAGTTATCTCCCTTTTATTCTTGAGATACAAGTAGAGCGTCAATAAAGTTGGGTTCCTGCGGCTCTAAGACAGCATGTTGAAGGCTTTCTGACGAGTATGGAGACGGGACTGGTGATGGATAGGATGAGGAACTTGCAGTGGATATAGTTGTCCTTTGATTAAATTGTCCTTGCGATTGGTAGAGCATTTGCATGTCAGCATTATGCAGAAGGCAATTAATTTTATGTTCTACGTTAGCTCGAATCAAAGCATTATACGTTCTTAATTTATTTGCTACGTGTTCGCCATATACGTCAAAGCTGTCCCTTTTTGCTCGGTTTCCTGTTAATGCTTTTATTGCTTTAAAAGCTTCATCAATTTGAGGATCAGAGGGAGCGGAGCGCTTCCCCAACGTTTTTTTTACTGGTGGTACCAACTGCCTCACGGTGTCACGAGATGACTGTGATTCATAACATTGATAATCAGAAGAGGTTTCTTGTCTTGGTGATAAAACATTTGTCACTGTGTCACGCGATGGTTCTACATGAGTGTTGGACGAATCCTCATTAGAAAGAATTTCTGATTGTAATGTGTCGTCTTCTTGTGTATTTTCCAATTCCTGTGTCTGAAACAAAGAAAATAATAAAATAGGGGTACTGTGTGTGGATACAGGGTGTCAATTAATGATATGAACTTTTTTAATGGGTGATTCCTGGGCTAATTTTGAGTCGGAAAGTTCATATATGTACCTATTTTTTTTTCAGTTACCTGCTTCACCCGAGGAGTGGCTTCAAGTTGCCCAGGATTATGAAGACCTGTGGAATTTTCCTCAATGCTTAGGAGCAATTGATGGGAAACATGTCGTACTACAAGCCCCTTTAAAAAGTGGAAGTGAATATTTTAATTACAAGGGCACTTTCAGTATTGTCCTTATGGCAGTAGTAGATGCAAAATATAGATTTTTATATGCGAATGTGGGATGTCAGGGACGAATTTCCGATGGTGGAGTTTTTAAAAATACAGATTTTGCAAAGAAACTAAACGCTGGTACATTAAATTTGCCACCTGCAAAACTGCTGCCAGGACATCGGAACAGAACAACTCCTTTTGTGTTTGTTTGTGACGATGCGTTTCCTCTACAGGAGAACTTGATGAAACCATTTTAAAAGAACACGCGAAGGGGACGTTCCAACGTTCATTTAATTACAGGTTATCACGAGCAAGGCGAGTAGTTGAAAATACTTTTGGAGTTCTGTCAGCTGTGTTTCGAGTTCTTCGAAAAGCCATGCTTTTGCAACCTGCTAATTCTGAAAAAGTTGTTCTAGCCTGTTGCTACTTGCATAATTTTTTACAAAATAATAAATCAGCCACAGTTTTATACAGTCCGCCTGGAACCTATGATAAAGAAGATATTCCCTCCGGAATTTTGAGTCCTGGATCCTGGCGAAACGAACCAGAACCCTCAGGAACATTTTTAAATATAAAGAGAATTGCTAGAAAATCAACCAGAGTAGCACAAGAGGTCCGTGAACAATTTGCGCGTTATTTTTCAACCAATGGAAGAGTGCCGTGGCAAGACAAAATGGAATGAAAAATAATATTGTTTGTTCTAATGTTAATATAATTATTATGATTCTGAATAAAAAATAATGCTTACTTACCTCGACTTGAGTATCTCTTGTATGTCTCGGCTTATTCTTGTCTTTTAAAAACATTAAATGTTTATATCCAAACCAGTGAGAAACGTACAATCCACTTGTTCCTTGGCCGGATTTTGTTACACTTTTAATACTCGTACATTCTCATCTAAATTTATTTTGCAGAACTTTCCATTTTCGCTCACATTCTTCCCGCGAAAGCCCTAGAGCTTCAGCTATGTTATTAAATGCGTCGGTACGTTTGTTTTTGTGTTTATAAGTCTCATTTTCGGGATTCCATATATTCGGAAAACCTCTTACAAGATCTATCAAGATCAGACTTTGCTCTTCAGTCCAGTTCTGAGACATTTTAATAACTGATGAAAACTTTTCGCATACGAATCGTCTCACTGTTTGAAATGCAACGTCTACACTAGCGATGCTGTGTGCGCACTGTTGGGCAACGTCTCCTTTGATGTACCGCCTCGGGAGCAAACACCGCGCAACAGATCGCCAACAGTTGTACAACTGTTGCGCAACACGTACACACTGCGTGAACTCGTGTGTTGTTCGACTGTTGTTCAGCTGTTGCACAACAATGTTTGCTTGGTCTGTTCCCACCTTTACATTGCAATCAAAATGTGATGGCTTAGATTGTCAAATGCACGTGAATAATCGAGCAGTATTAAAACGCAAAGTTTATTACTATCCAGAGAGCCAACAATATCATCAGTAACAGCTGTCAGTGCCGTGGCGCAGCTGTAGCCACTTCTAAAGCCAGATTGATTTAATGGCAGTAAATTTGAATTGTTAAGATGAGTCCAGATTTGTTATTCTAATATTTTTTCCAATATTTTGGAAAATGTAGGAAGAATACTAATGCTTCTTAAATGACTAAATTCGGTGGGATTAGATATCTTAGGTAATGGTATCACATACGCTCTTTTCCAGGTATTAGGAAAGTAGCAGTTTCTATACATTTATTAAAGATATGAACAAGAAAGGGACATATCGATGGGCAATAAAGTAATATAATTTGAATATTTAAGTCATCTACACCGTAAGCCTTGGATTTAATGTTTTTAATAATGTTGAGAATCTCATTTTCACTGGTGTGATTAAATCTGAATTGTTTATCGACAATATCAGTGACATTATTATTGTAATATTGTAGTAACTCTTTGTCTTGTTAGGACTACGGATGTCTTTTGTTTCATTTATTAAAAAATTGTTATATTCATTTGCTTTTTTTCTGGCATATGACAATGACATTTCTCTCATAACACATACATACTTTACGTTTATTTTTTGTTTCTGAAACTGTAGTCTGTTGTAAGCAAAATAATATTAATATATCTAAATAAAATAATATTGCTTTTGTTAAAATGTGTGATCTTAGAACGAAAAGGAGGAGATACCTAATGGTGCTGCTCAGTGAGGATACAGCTTTTTCGGTGGTCATTTTAATGAGAAATCAGCTCTCAAGAAGAATAAAAAGTTTGCAAATAATTTTTTCAATTCTAAAAGACCATCACATCGGGTCGATTTATGAGGAAAAATAGATAAGCCGTTATCTAAATTATGACTTTTATATTTAATTTCGAATGTCTAAAGACACGGTACCTCGCAACGACCCCGCCAGAAATAACAGCCACACCATTGGTCCAGGCCCTATCAATTTATTCTGTCATTGCTATCAACCGCTTAAAGTTTTCTGGCGCACTCTCGACCACGCCTGTTTCCCCTTCAAACGTTTTTAAGCGTGACGTCATTACTTATTCGCGAAAATGAATGGCTTTAATCCGCTTAAAGACGCTAGATCGCAAAAATATCACCCAAAAGTTAAGGTATTTTTCTTGAAAGAATTGAACTCTGCCTTTAAGAAATGTGTGCTTTAATTTTAGAAAGAATTATTTACCTAATGGTTTAGATAAAATATTATCCAGATTTTTATTAGACGGAATATTATTCAATACTAAGAGTTTTATTGTCAATTAAGCCTATCAAGAAATGCATGCGAATTTTCGTAAGTCTTTGATAATAAAATAGTTCCCTGATTATCACACAATAAGAGATGTACAATACTAACTTTAACGTGACTTAAAACACCTGTCACATTTATTTACTTCTTGGGCGGCAGCGGCCGCAGCAATATATTCAGACTCGGACGTGGATAAGGTCAGTTTTGTCTCTTCGATAACCAACAGGCAAAATTTTTATGATAGAAAATTATGCACCCATTGACACTCTTACGATCAGATTTATCCGATACCCAGTCGGCATCTGAATATGTCAGTAAACCATTATTAATTACTAGAATAGCACAAACCCATATTTTTAGTTCCTTTAATCAGTGGCGGATCCAGGGGGGGGGTAAAGGGGGTAATTACCCCCCCCCCCAAGCCTCGTCGAAATATTCACAGTTTCAGTGCCGAATCAGCTTTGAAGTAAAAAAAAATGCTATGACATTTTCAAAATTCCCTAAGGCTAAGGTTGAGAGCCAGCACTCCACCGTGTTCGAACGCTAGCACCCTCTTCCACAAAATGCACTGTACATCTACATCTTATCCCTTCCCTGCACTTGAACTCGAATATTGTCGAGCCGACCCGTCAAAGGCATCAAATTGTCAGATAGATCGACGATCGACGGCGATTTACTTCTGTTGCATTTCGTCTGTAATTGGCGTAGTAAGAACGGGTAAGCGATGGCGGGACGTATTATTTCTATCGTACCTATTTTGTTTTTGAAGGGTTTATCGTTCTTTCTGCTTGGTGTGGTGTGATGACTAAATAAATCAATTTGTAAGTATATTGTTATTGTTCTCATCGTGGGTGAATCAGTAAGTTCACAAATTATGATTTATAATATGTTATTCATTGATTTTTCAGACAAAAATGAGTAAAAAAAGAGTTAATGCCACTTTGGATTCATTTTTCATCAAGAAAACCAAAACTGTTGAACAGCAATTTGAAGAATCAGTTGTATCGATAACACCTAGCAGTAGCAAAGCTGAATTGGACATAAATACTAGTTTGAGGTATACGAGTCCAGTTGAGAATGAAAATAAACTTGGCGAAAATGAGAAATTGGAGGAATCCGTTGAAAATCAGCCGGATATTGAGATTGCAGAGTTAGAATTCAAACCATCAACATCAACTGACGATGTGAGAGTCTATATAGATATTGGGACCTACACGTTCAAAAACATGAGTGATTTTGACAGATACAACATACTTAAATGTGAATTGATACCATCTGACCGTAAACTACCATTCTCTCTTCACAAAAAATGTGGAAAAGAGGTGAGGTGTTATTTATCCTCCAAACATTTTAAACAATTCAACTGGTTGATATATTCTGAAAGTTCGAAAGGTATATAGTGTAAATTTTGTTTTGTATTTGCAAAGTTTGGTGGTTCCCATCAACAAACCAAATTACAAAAATTAGTTTTCAGTCCCCTGATAACTTTTTCGAAATTACTTGGGAAAGACGGCGATTTAATCAGACATGAAAATAATTATTATCACAAAAATAGTGTGTCTTTTGCCGAATCTTTCCTAAGGACTTACGAATCTCCACAAAAAGACATTAGAAATATTATAAATAACGATAGACTGAAGTGCGTCCAAGAGAACCGATAGAGACTCAAACCAATTATTGAATCTATCATATTTTTAGGGCGTCAAAATATTCCATTACGCGGGCATCGTGACGATGGAGAGCTAACTTCATCTTCTGTCATCAATGAAGGCAACTTTCGTGAGTTACTGCGATTTCGTGTAGAAGCTGGAGATAAAATTTTACAGAATCATTTAGAAAATTCTTCAGCTACTGCAACATATATCAGTAAAACCACACAAAATGAGATCATTAGGTTTTGTGGTGATGAAATAAGGGAAGTGATATGGGCAAAAATCAGGAAAAGTAAGTTTTTCTCAATAATATTTGATGAAACAACTGATATTAGTCACTGTTCTCAAATGTCCTTCATAATTAGGTATGTTGATTTAGAGAATTGCCATATGCGAGAGGATTTTATTGAATTTATAGATTGTTATAAAGAAAATTATGATGATTTTACACAAGAACCAGTGTTGTTTGGCGATGTATTAGCAAAAACAGTTCTAAGTACACTGAATAAATATGGTCTTGATTTGCAGAATTGTGTTGCCATAGGTACTGATGGGTGTAGTGTGATGACAGGCGAGGTGAAGGGTGCAGTTACCGAATTAAAGGGTACTCTTAAGGGAGCAATTAGAAGCCCCTGCTACAGCCATGCACTGAATTTGTCAATTTCTAAATGTTCTACAGTGCAGGCTGTGCGAAATGCAATTGGTACAATAAAAGAAATAATAGCCTTTTTTAATGCTTCGTCAAAAAGAAATAATGTTCTCAAATCTATTAACAACTTATCTCTCATAAGTTTATGCGAAACAAGATGGTTAGAGAGACATGAAGCGGTTATGAGGTTCCAATTGAATTTGATAAAAATCGTAGAAGCTTTAGATTTGATCTCACAATGGAAAGAGAGAGATTCATCTACCAAAGCTACGCTTTTGGAAAATTCAATAACTACCCCTTTGTTTCTTGTTACACTTCATGCGCTTTCTGAAATTTTATCAGCTACAATCACCCTCACCCGAGTACTGCAAACCAAATCGCTAGATAAACAACTGGCAAAAAATATAATAAATAATACAAAAAAAATTTTGAACGATAAAAGAAAAAATGCCGATTCGGTTTTTCGTAAAATTTTCGACGACACTACCAAAATGATGCTCACTTTGGGAACCGAAATGACATTACCGCGTATTACTGCCAGACAAACAAATCGTCCAAATGCCAAAGCAGAAAGCGCAGAGGCATATTATAGAGTGAACATTTTCATTCCATTGTTAGATAGCATTATCGAAGATCTAAATGACAGATTCACAGATGAAATATTGAACGTTTTTGAATTGAATGTGCTAGTACCAAACATCATTTTAGAAAAGACTCAGAGTGATCTGCATCTGCTAAATGACTCTGTGAATAGTATCTTAGATTATATGATGGAAGTGAATCCTATGAATGATATCGATATTCTGTCGATGAATCTCAAATCAGAATTATTATTTTGGTCAGAATATTGGAAACAAAAATCAACAAAAATTCCCGATTGTGCTCTCTCGGCTCTTAAAGAGTGTAGTAAAGAAATTTATCCCACTATCAATATGCTTCTACAGATACTTTGTACAATTCCAGTAACGGTCGCATCAGCAGAACGAAGTTTTTCTAGCTTGAAAAGACTGAAGTCATGGTTGGGGTCTACCATGTCTCAAGAGAGGTTATCTGGACTTGCTTTATTACATATTCACAGAGATATCAATGTCAATGTCGAAAACGTAATTGATAAATTCGGAAAGGTGAAGGAAAGAAAACTGGAATTTGTTATATAAAATTGATTTTCATTATATTTCTGGTCGTGAGATGTGGGACTACCAAACATTTTAATCAACCTTATATGTATTCTGTCTGTTTTGATCATTACAGAAATGAAGACTGCTTTTTTTAATGTTTGTGATATGTAGAATTTTATTTTCTTGTTTTCACCATTTTTATTATGTTATGAGTACAGTTATAACTTATTTTTGTGATATGTTATTTTCATTATATGCAGGGTGTAATTTAGCTTCTTACATTCCTGTAAATGACGGGTGTAGATTACCATTTTGAAGCAAATTACAGTAGTCCGAAAATTCGAAAAGAAATCTGGAAAAATATAAAATTTGAATTTTGAAATTCGCCGAAATGCTAGGAATCGCTGTCCGCCGAACTTCAGTTGTCTCAGAGCCGTCATCCCGTCATTGGCTTCTTACAGCTCTATTCTAGTGAGCTGTGGTTAGGAGAACGGCGGTTCTCAACATTTCGGCGAATTTTAAAAACCAAATTCAATTTTTCCACATTTTTTTCTTTGAATTTTTCAGCACGGTAATTCGTTTAAAAATGGTATCCTACATCCATCATATACGGGAGTGCAAGGGGTTGGATTACACTCTGTATATATATACCATTAGAAATGTGTTTTTATTTTATTTTGATATGTACAGAATGTTATTTGTTTCATTTATTATTAATATGATGACCGAAAAAATATTAATTTTTTCAGTTATTTTCATGTTGAGCAGATATTGTTGACTGGAAATATATTTCGATCTCATTTTTGTGGCATACCAACTATATTATTTGTTTTTATTATTTTCTATGTCTATTGGAAATATACTCAAATTTTACTTTTGTTAAATTTTATATCCATTACCCCCCCCCCTAAACAGTAACTTGGATCCGCCACTGCCTTTAATATAACGTAATATTTATTCTCTTTGCTGCTTTCTAGGTCCCTATAGTAGGTCTGTCTAGTGCTCTACTGAAATATGATACACAAAAAGAAATATCCGGACGAGTAATAGTACTTAGATACATCAGACTTCCTATAAGCTGCCGATATGGAACATATTCAATAACTTCGTCATCAAAATGTATTTTGATGTTATTTATCATAGGCGTTTTAGCTTCGTTACAATTCTCAATATTAAAATGTTTTAAAATCTTGTCAATGAAATAAAGCTGACTAATTACTAAATTTTCGCCTACATCATTTATTTGGAATCTAAGGTATGTTTTCATTTCACCCTGTTCTTTCACTTCAAATATTTTCTCCAATGATTTTACCATATTTTCAATTTATCCCCTGTCAAAATCAGATCATCCACATAAACGATTACCCACAACCATTCATTAAAATATAAACAGCTTCATAACTTAACCGCCGTAAATTCCTTTCGAACAAAATATCATTTAATGTATTATTCTATTCTTTAGGTTCCTATCTCAAACCATAAAGAGTTCGATTAGATTTTCAAAATTTCGAATTCGATTTGACATCTTCTGGAGTTACTATAAACATTACTTTTTAGTTTACCATTAAGAAATGCTGATGGAACATCAAGTTGTCTTATTTTCCATGCATTTTGATGAGCGTGAGATAGCATTATCCTTATTGCTGTTATTCTAGCAAGTGGAGCATATAAAGGTTCACATAACTGTTGTTCTTCCATCTGAAAACCTTCAGCTACTAATCTAGCCTTTTTTATCCATCTTCTTTTTTCTTAAAACCCCATTTTGTATCAATAGGTTTTCCTTCAACTGGCATTTATACACTGCTCCAGGTATCTTGATATTCTAAGGCATTTACACTGAAAAAAACGAATCCCGGGAATTTCCGGTTAAATGAATTCCTGTTGTTTAAACTCAACTGTTGTTATTATAACAAAAAAAAACGTTCTGAAAACAATCTATACTTGCAATCTAACATGCCGATTCCGTTTAAAGTGACTTGAGTCGTATGAACAGGAAAAACGGTAAGTATAGCAGTAATAAGGTACATTTAATTTATAAGGAATATTTCCTCTGTATATAGAATAATATTTTGCTATATTTACAAGCCACGACTGTAAAACATACGTAGCTCGGAACCATAGGTGCAACAGGAATAAAACACCGTCAATGACAGGAATGCCCTGTAAAATATACCTAATAATTTTGTAAATATAACCCAAGAATATTTTTACGACTAACAGTACAGACACATTAAATTCAACAGGAATTGTTGGTATTTCTCATAGAAATTCAGATGATTCTACCGGAATAAATCTTGTTCAGCTAGCAGTATTTTAATTCATGTAATATAGTCCTGTTATCTCTACGATCCACGCCACTGTTCTAACAGCTCAGACGTTGATTTTAACAGAATTCCTGTAAATCCCACGTTTCAATCAGCCAGTAGGTACGCGCCGACGCGGTAACTCCTTATTGTGTCATTCGTGTTGGTATTCGCCATTTTTCTGTGCAAAAGCAGTGATTTTGGTTGTGAATAATTGTGATACTTATTAGTAAGATAATTATGTCGGCGTCAAGTGCTCTTAACTCTAACTATTTATGCAATTTGGCCCCTATTGTATTGGATATAGACTTAGATCAAATCGAAGATGGGGAAGAGAAACTATATACTGTAATTGGTGAATCAACCGATACGACAGAAGTAGCAGCCAGCGATGATGATGTCGCCGGCTATTTAAGAGGATGGGGTTTGGCTAATTATACCGAAACATTCAGAGGTAAGTGAATTTCATTATTTGAAATTGTTTGGCTATAAAGTGTCTTTCACTAAAACAATGTTTATTGAAGTCAATCAACGCATAGCATGTGTTGTCAACCGTACCGTACCGGTTATAAGTAAAAAGTATGTAAACGTAGCAATATTTGATACCTCTTTCAATTAATTTTTCTGATTTTTTTGTATGCTGTAGAATATGACCTTCTGAACAAAAGTGTCCATAGGCCCAACTCAATCCAATGGATAGTTTTCGAGATACAAGGTGTCGAAAGTGGCCATTTCTTTACAATTTAATGTTATGTACTCGAAGGAAAACGTCTTGAATGAAAATAAAATGCGCGAGAAATATTGATTGCCCATAAGGCAATAATTTCAGACTATGCTTGGTAAAAATATTGTCAGATACAGGGTGAGTCAAGCATTATTTAAATTGAAATTCTTAACCGACCCTTAAAAATGATGTGTAACCAAATCAAATAGCACACTAAAATGTTCAGCGTTTGAATATGTCAAAACTCACAAATTCCAAATTTTGTACTGGGTGAGTCAAAAAGTCACAGTTTTTCTGATGACATTTGGTATTTCAAGCTTTTGGTACTTATACTTGACTACGAACCATCCAAAATACTTCTTGTTCGAAATTGATATACAATGTGAGAGAAACGGTATGTGGTAACAAAAATTTCGAAAAAGCGTTTTTTACATTTCACACTGTAAATAAAAATTTCGTCTGTTAAATTTTCCAATATTTTGTCATTACTCCCAGTTTGAGTACACTATTATGATGTCAAACACGTATGGCTTCATTATGCCTAGCTTTTAGGATACACAGGGTAATTCATTAAGGAGGGGCGACCGGCTGTATATCAGTTACTATAAAAGTTGTAGAAATAGTTGTATACTGTGAAAATGTCAAACAAGGAACTTTTAAAACCAAGATTTTCTGATTAACCTGTAGCTTTATGCCACATTATAACATTATAACGTTCCAAGAGCCATACGATTTAAATACCTAGAAATGAAGAATATATCATAATAACTATTCTTTTATTGTTTTTACAGTGGAACTCTGTTATCCCAGCAGTTTTAATTTTTCACAGAAAATACTGTATATTTCTACAACAATCGTTACTCCACCACATAATTTCTTTTTTTCTGGGAGGAACAATTCGATTGACGTTGACGTTTGTATATTTGTATTTTATCGTTATTACTATATCTCATACAAGGCAGATTCAAAAATTGTAAATTTATTTTGTACTCGCATTATACATTACAGAAGAGTGTTTACTATTTTCTTTTATTATAAAACACAATGCCTTTCCTTGTACTACGATAAAATAACAGTATGTAAACGTAACTTTCCTACATTTAACCTACCCGGTGTCTCTTACCTATACTGTTTAAGAGATACCTAACAACTTCAGCATAAATGGATTTTTAAAACTTCTTTCCATTGTTCTTATAGCAAACGATGGTACTCTGCAGAGCCTTCCATTTCTCAAAGATGATATGGTGAAAGAGCTTATTCCTTCAATAGGGCACAGAGCTCAGTTTCTGTCCCAATGGGATAAATGGAAGGCGTCAATGCATAGTGCTCCTACATCATTACCATCACTGAGTAGGGAAAGGGAACCATCTACAAGTATGGAAAAGACTGATGCAAGTGAAAACCCTGAAAAGTCTGAACTCATACATCACTCTTCTCAGGATACGAGAAGTGTAAGTGGGTCCGTAACTGTTAATTCAAAAAAGATTGTCCTCAAATGGCTGCAAATAAAACTCTTACCTGTAGTTTAGGTTTATTATTGTTTCTATGTTCATTATTATTTAGTTTTAGACAAACTGAACTTGTATTCCGTAAATCCAATATTTTAACCCTCGTTACGACCTTGCAGTGCTGATATGGCAAATCCGTAATCGTGGATAAAGTATTGGCATTACGGTAAGCGCCACAAATTCTTATTTCTTGTTTTTCTTTTATTACATTTCTTCTCAAAAAATACTGTTTTTTAATAAACGAATTTAAACTTTAACATTCTGAATTTTATATTTTTTATACCCAACCTATATTGGAAGTACTTACTTTGTTTAATGGGTATTGAACTATGGAACTATTACATATCTTTTATTAATTGTAGTTGTACTTAGTTGTTTACCTGGTTTATTTCTTGGTTTGTATTCATTTGCTGATTAGGGATTGTAAGTCGTTCTTATACAATAGCGGGCACCTCTAAAGGTAGTTGTCCACAGAAAATAATTTTAGGCTTTTATAATGAAATTCGCTAATATGTGTCCGGAATCAGGGAAAAACTTTCTTTGTATTTATTACAGAGTCTCTCGATACTGGTATTCAACGAATGTCTCTCTAATTCGTTAGAATACTGTTAAGATACTCTACAATAAATATGTGGAAAATTCTCCCTCAATTCCAGACACATATTCGCGAAGTCACTCTTGAGACAGAATGCTTTACAAAAATTACAAAATAACACTTGAATACTGACAGTAAGTACCCTAAATTACAACAATGCTCCACGGTAGAACTAATCGGAAACTTCCAGTAAAATTCCATGGAAAAAAATTACAACTACAGATGGAAATTACTGTCAAAACTACATAGTTAATTGAATAGGAAATGCAAGAAATTCCAGTTAAATACTAGGTAAATACAGGAAATTCCTGTAAAAGCTCAAGTTATAAGCTTCGAATACAACTAACTATTACTGTAATGTATGAACGAAAGTTCTTTAATTCAACGGAAAATTCCTGTAAATCGATACCACAGTTCCGATATAAGTAAAGTAATTCCTGTTTTAGTTCAGTGTTAATTAATGGAAACTCTTGTAAAAACTGAAGTTCGAAGCTTCGAATACAACTATCTAGTTCATTTATTGAACAGGAAATTCCTGTTAATTCGAAATTACACCTCCGGTAAAAGTTTGGTAGTTCATTAAAATCCACTGGAAAATTCCAGTTAAATCAATGTAACGATTCTGTAAATAGTAAAGCATATTCCGGATTTCGTCACATCATTATATTCCTGTAGAAATGACAAACTGCAGTTTGGTTACATTAACTAATCTAAAACTTGTTATTTCTAGAGGAATTAAAAGACCGGAATTGTCACGTACAATTAACAAATATTCCTGCTGTCGCTTATATAGGGGGAATTTCCTGTAAAATTCGCCGAATTCCTGTTGTATATTCTGGTAAATTTCTTTGAGTGTATCTCTTTGTCTATCGCTTTACGCAATTCTTCCTTCTTTACTGCTTCTGTGTAGCTCGTAGGATCATTTTCATCTTTAGTTAAAAAACAATATACTTCATACGTCTCATACTCAGATAAATATTTTGGCATCTTACTTCTCTTCCAGTTCTAGTTACATTTTGAATATTAACTTCACCAACATCTTCCTATTCTTGTCCATCTTGTTCGTTTTCACCTACTGGAAATTCTAAATCTATTTCCTCTTCATGTATATTTTCGTATTTATCTTCAGTTTTTAATTAAAATATTTTATCTTTATTAATTAATAACTCTTGTTTATCTCCAAAATTTGTATTTTCAAAATAGCCTGTATTCATTTCATCAAATGTCACATCTCTTGATTGAATAATTTTGTTTTTATCAAAATCCCAAGTACGATAGCAACCTTCACCATACCGAACCATTATAACTTATAACCATTATAGTTTTAGACGTTCTTGTATCCAATTTATTAGACTTGGGAAGTTTCACAGTCTATGTACGACTACTAAAAATTATTAACTTATCTTTTCCCCATATCACCTGGTAGCTGGTAGCCAGTGATATTCCAGCATTAGCTGGAGAACTATTGAGCTCATATGCGGAACATCTTATAGCTTCTCCGCAAAGTTCTTTCGGTATTCCAGTTTCTGACAACTTCATTCTAACTTTATCTATTAAAGTCCGGTTCCGGACATAGTACATTTTATTTGAAATCCTTTTCTTACAGAATAATTTTGGAAGAAGTTTTAAGTAAATTCACCACCATTGTCGCTACGTATGGCTGTGTCCTTAGTTTTTAAAAGTTTAACCACAAGAAAGTGCGAATAATCATCAATTAACACTTGAAAATATTTATAACCCACATATGTTGCAGGCTTAATCTGTCCCGAAATATCAGTATGAATTAACTCACTAATGTACTTAGTCTTCTTGTGGGGCTAATTTTTGACCCTTCGCAACTTAACAAGTACTGGCTATTATCACAATTAACCAAACCGCATACAGTATTCCATGTATTACTGTGGCAACAATGACATTAGCGAGTATTCGTAAGGTTGCGAATGGTCACGGATTAGGAGATTTTGGCATTTACCTTCTCAATTTTTTTCTTCATTTCGCCACATATCCACTCACCTCCTCAATTTTGTTATTTATTCCTCCCTTTACATCCTCAATTTTGTTCTTCCTCTTACTAGGTGCCTGTTTCCATGTTGGGCTTATTAAATAATTTCTTTGGCTGTCTAGATTTATGGTCTATTTGTCTGTATTTCTGATAAGAAGAAAGAAGTAAAATAATTAGTCTACCTTCAATCTCGTTAGAACATTGTTTCCTCTCTTTCATTCATTATTTATTGAGTTTTTTGAGGAATTAACTATTTATATGATTTTAATCAACTTATGTAATGAAACAAGCATGCCAACAAAAAAGGACTATGTTGACTATGCGGGTTTTGTATTTGCGTAATATGTTCAAAAATAATATTTGGCAATCTTTCTCAAAAATATTTACATATTAATAGTAATACTGACGACACTCGGTCACACCCATGAAATTATTTTTAAGCGTCATTTCTCTCAATAAAACAGCCAATAACTATCAAGAAAACACAGAATTATAGGTTAGATATAATAAAAAACATCTTAGCAACGTACCTGTAAACTAATTTTATATTTGCGAAAGTATACAATACAAATTATTCACAATTTACATTCACACCTATTTAACGAATTTAAGATTCATAATTTTCCTGTACTATTTTGGACTTCCAAACACGTTTCGACAAAGTCGACGAAAAAATCTTCTTCTTCTTCTGGCTTCTACAAACGGTAAATGCCAAAAAGCTTAGGTATAAACGGATTTGGAATCAGAATGGTCTGAAACCTTTCCAACGAGGAAAAAAAATTACCTCTCACATTTATTGAATAATTTCGTTTAAATAAAAGGTATTATGACATTTTTAGTTTATTTTTCATTAGTATCGTTTTAGGTTAGTTTTGGTCGTAACCATTGACATAGAGAATGAACTGAGCGTTATCCTCACAAAAGTGACCACTCTTTAGAAAGAGACAACGCGACTGTGCTGCCAATACCTGCCAATACAATTACTGGCCACACACTCGCTTTGTCTCTCTCGTACTTTACGGTTGGTATTCAACTGAATACGGAATGCTCAATCCATTCTCTATGTCAATGGTCGTAACACCTACTGCTTCTTCTTAATGCCCTCTTTTCGAATGCAGTTAAAGACAGATAAAAAGAAAAAGCGACAAACAACATTAATTAGGTTCTATTCATAAGGATATATTTGTAATTTCTAGCCATCGAGTATTTGTGATGTTAATTATAAATACTATATGGTTGTATGTTACTTTTGCAATTCTTATTGTTTTTGTTGGATAGAGTGTAGGTATGAAATTTACTGTCTCGGCACTTACTTTGTGGTGATGTCTTCATCTATTCGCGGTGAAGTGCACCTTGTTTTCAAAAGTTAAAAGGGGCTTCCGGTGTTCTAAATTATTTTCATGAGATTTTACTTTTTCCTCTGCTTTTTTCCAATCAGAACATCCTTTCGCTGTTGAAAAGCTTACAGACAAAACAATAAATGGATCCTGTTGAACCCGAATATAATAACCACTTTCTGACTCTAAATTCTCCGTTACATAGTGTACATTGAAATAATTTGGAAGATAATGCACGGTTTTGGGTGGGGTATTTTCTAATCGAAGCCTCAAAATTGTCATTATTATCTTTAAAGAACATGGGACCTTTGTCTATGCACAGTTTTCTTATATCATCAGTTATTATTTTATGCCACATTGCTGGATCTTGACTAATTTGCAAAAGAGGCAAATACGTTGTCGATTCTGGCTCTACATTATCCGAATGATGAGTATGAACTGCTACCACACTACTACTTGATGATGTTGTTGGTGTCTCTTTCTCGGTTAAATCGGTACTGCCGCCTAAAGGCAACCGTGATGGCTTAACTCCGAAAAAATTAGTAAACACAATTTTTCTGCACTCTGGATTTTCTCTTCCCGAATCTGTAAAAAACAGGAGGAAAGCAAACTAACTTCGCGTCGGTAGTTACATAGATTATGACCAAGATCGAAACTAACTGCAGTCTGGTTGTAAAAGTTGGGACTTTGTAATTGACTTGAAATCCCTGTTGTGAAACTAAGAGTAAAGGTAAGAAAACATCATGCCTGCAGTCGGCAATATCTCTGTGATAAAAAAATGTTTACTACTTCAATTAATGTTTGTAGACTGGAATTTATTTGAAAACTTATCAACAAAAAAGCAAAACAAAACTTTTTTATATCGTTGCTTTTTTTTCTAATGTAGTTCAGTTCGTAGAAAGGACCCGCTATGTAAGTGACTATTAGGAGAGTTGCGAATTTACTTTTGTCAGCAATAACCAATTACCAATTCTTATTGTCAAAAAACGGACACGAAAACTGGGATGTTGAATTTTTTTAAACTCAGCTGATTACAGGATATTTAATTTTGAACATAAAATTATTATTGGAAACAAGTAATTAAATACACCTAAAATGACTCACTTTTGGACTTTTGTGTTTTCATTTAAAGTAAAATAATGCATACACTAAACCCAACAAAGTCGGGGGCCCGGGGCTATAGCCTCGTTAGCCCACCCTTAGTCCTGAACTGCTTCTACCCAATGGACGTGAAACAGCATATCCAAATTTCCAGACTAACAACGTCTTTCCACACCTCAATTCCTTCCACCGGAGTTCTAAACTTTTTGTGGTCAGCATTTGCCTTCGTTCAAATTCCAATCTTCTAGTGTCCACGAGTACAAGATTGCGTATTCCTTTGGCCAAGCATATGTGAGTGAAACTGATCATAAAATGAAAATATTGTTTTTTTCTAGCGAATAAAAAGAGCATTTTTGGATTTTTCAATAATGGCCTATTAAATGGTAACTTGATTTGAATATATTTTCTAAATGTAATACTTTCCTTTTTATTCTACGTGGTAAATAAGATTGATTCCATCTTTATGTTT
Organism: Galeruca laticollis; assembly: GCA_963921935.1. Lineage (NCBI taxonomy): Eukaryota > Metazoa > Arthropoda > Insecta > Coleoptera > Chrysomelidae > Galeruca > Galeruca laticollis. Next base: position 64,738,791 of record OY998182.1, read on the forward strand.
ATACTGATTAAGATTCTTAAGAAATTTGTCGCCTTTTTTAATTTGATAAATGATAAGACGGTGCTAGGATTAGCATATGTGTCACGATAATCAAATAAAGACAAACGTACCTAGATATAATGGATGAGTCAACAAAAAGTTCCGATATGAATATTTAAAACCACAAATTTGTTAAATAGAAAACAAATCCTATGTTTTTAAAGAAAATCATTTATCATGAAAAAAGTTGCGAAACTAATTCGAATAAATATTCGTTTACTCAATTTGAACTATCAAATTTCTTAGTTTTGATTGATGGTCGAAGAATCAATAGATTTCGTGGTCAGTAACACTCAATTAATCTGAAATAAAACAACATAATGCACATTTTAACCATGCAACAGAAACGAACAAAGACAAGTCATCTCAACTCAAATGTCAGTTTGTTGATTGTCATAAGTTTTTTACGTTGACAAACGGCATTACAAAGAAAGTGCAGAATATTAAGAGTAACCATTACTTTTATTAGAAAATTAATGGTATAGTGGAAACTCTATTATCCGGACTACCAACCGCTATCAAATAACTTAAAGCGGCGTCCACATTATGTCGAATGGTATCGATCGACATGGTCGATCTACAATGTCGATCCCATATATCTATAGCCGCGTTAACATCATCGATCGACTCTGTCGATCGACACAGCAAATCTAGAAAACGTCGACCGACCACATCAACTAGGCAAAAATTTTGTCAACTGGCGAAACCAAAATGTTTGACGAGGAGGACGCCAGTATTGCTTCTGCCGCCTTTTTTATTATCGCAAAAAAACGTAAATCATTGCGTAAAAAGTTTTGGGTTCGGCCAAACCTTCAAAGTAAAAGTAGCAGTAATCTGCTGGAAGATTCGAACGGGTATGATAAAGACATATTGAACATTGAATAGAGATGTAACAGTGGATTATTTTTTTTTCGAATAACGGAAAATTAAATTGAATATTTGTTGCAAACAATCGGGCCCAAAATTTATGAACAAGACCAGAAGACGCACACCTGGATAGAAAATCTGTTTGTTTATGTCGAATGTCATACGCTAGCTCATTCACAATCTAGATTCGACTCGACGTCCTTTTGATGTTTACCGATTGTCCATGGATAACCATTCGACATGTCGCTAGACATATATTGTCGATTGCCGCATACACACTCAGTTGCCTTTTTAGCAAAGGGTGTTTTTCTACTATTTCGACCCCGGTGAATCCGAAAATGCCGGTTGCCAAATCGAAGCCACAACCGGTAGTGAGATATTCACGATGGCGTCCGAAATGGCATCAAACCGAATTTTGGCGCTAAAGCTCCCATGTTTGAGGTAGGAATGCGACCAAAGGGTTTTTTATACGTTTTCAGACATGAAGCAATCAAAAACACAAACACAAATATGTTGGTTAAATATATTTTCTAAAAAATATGACAAAAGCGGTCAAAATTGCACTTTTTGGTTTTAAACAAACAATATACTGTAAAGAATGTATTATATCATTCTATGCACATAAGACATTTCATATATAAGCAAATAATATTACCAAGCAACCAAAACAATAGTTATTTGTTTAAAAAAATTATTAACTAACAAAATAATTATTCAGGCAAGAACGTTTGCAAGGAGTACACAGTTTGAGGCATGGCAAGGCTTTTCTAAAACAATTTTTTGTATTACAATTTCCTTTGCAAAGACAGACAACTATTTCTGGGCACGTCTTAAGATTGGGATCCAGTGTCATTAAATAAGGAACCTCTTAGCACAATCCAGCCGCAGTCCTGCAGCCTAGGTAGTGACGGTTTGGGGATATGTGCGTTTTACCAAACACATACCTGAAATTAAAAAAAATATATTGAAAATATATTTAATTTTTTTCAATTGCGTTTTTGATACGCTTGAGTTTTCATCATGTGCCTCTCTAACACGTCTTCCACGTGTCTCTTCTATGTGACAGGTTTCACTTGGGCTGTTTAAATAAATTGTATGTTGGCTCCGATATTTTGCTTCTCCAGTAAAGAGACATAGCCCATCGCTGTAGTGTTCTGACGTCTTGAGTTATGCCCAGATTGCCACCGGCCGCATCTTTGCAGGCTCCAACAACACATAGCACACTTTTTTCTTAGTTCTTAACACAGCAAAGTCGCCAGATGAAAGCTGGCAATTGGTTCATGTCAGCAATGTATACTGATAGAGATTTTAGGTAATTTCCATGATCATAGAGATCTATATAAGGAAGCATGTTCGAGAGAGCACCATAATAGCTTTCCTAATCTCCACCCAGGAAAAATAAATAACAAAAAAAAAGAAAAAAAAGAGGAAAAAAGTTTTTTGTCGTTGTTTCTTATTGTGAACGATGTTTTCATGTGAGCAAAGTTTATTATGCGTGTTTTTGAATTACTTATGTCTGAAAACATATAAAAAGACCCTTTGGTCGCGTTCCTACCTCAAGCAAGGGAGATTTAGCGGCAGAATTCTGTTCTGATGCCATTTCGGACGCCATCTTGAATATCTCACTTCCGATTGTGATTTCGATTTGGCAACCAGTATTTTCGGATTCAGTGGGGTAAAAATTGTAAAATTTTAATAGAGGCCTTTTTTGGATTTTTTTTACTACACTAATCATTCTACCCATCATCTCATATACAGAGCTTTACTTCACCACATTCATCTTCATGCCTATTCCTCACTGTCACCTTCACCTGCTCCATCTCATACCTCAACAAGAAAGTCATTTCCGCACATCAGTTAGACGAAGAGCTTCTTTCTCTATGAATGAGAATTACATAAGAATAACTAAAATCTTCAAATTGTTGTCTGTTGAATAAATAAATCTTAAATACGAGTACCTACATGAATTTCGTTATATGACATTATATCGTAGCAGTTCCAACGGCATCACAGACTGATGGTACGATACAAGAGATCGCTTCCTTTGAAATCTTGAAGTAGTAGCCCAATATGTATATCGTCAGTGACCTACCTACAAGGTAAGCCACTTCTTGGTCTAGCCAAAAATAATTATTAAACATTAGATATGCATGAAATGAAATGTAACTTCTGTCATTCTGATGATGATATTGTAATGTTTTTGTTATTTACTTAAACAATAAACGGATGGGATAAATTTTAAACACACGAGTTGGCTACTTACTAATTTATTTAAATACTAACTCACTAACACTTAATTTATATGTACTAAACTAATCACTTAAATTTAATTTATATGCACACAAACTTAATTATCAATTTATATTCACTTATTTACTGTTTATTTTTCAAGATCACTTTATCAACTGCCCTGGTCCGCTGATCGGTCCTTTTTATATACTAGTGCCTTCTTTACTAGAGAATTCTGGACTGCGGCTTACACAAAACAAATGCCTTTCGCGATATTTCTCGATTGCCGGCTCAATCCTTAAAAGACCTTCCGAGAACATGTCTATAAAAACTGTCACAATAAATCACAATAGACCTTCTCAGAATTCGGCGCGCTCGCCATTGTTTTAACTCCGTTAACATAAGGTTACAGGACCGTACTTAGTATCTGCTCCGGTGTGCGAGTTCGTAAGATTACCCCCTCCTTAAATAAAAGTTTCTCCTGGAACTTTTGTGTAGCCGGGACTGGATGTTTGAATCGGCAACTGACTCCATTTCTACACTTTCCGATCTTATGGAAATAACAGTGCACCGTCTTCATCGGATACTGATAACGGGGGTTGTAGCTGCACATTAATATCTGGACACCGGTATCTCTAAATATAACCTCTACCATGTTCCTGATAACTCGCCAATCCAACTGGTTACTCGCTATCTTAGGCATAGCCAGTTTCTTCACGCTGGATTCTAACACATGGTCTGGGAGGTTTCGAAGTGCTTCCCACAGATCGCGGTATGTAGATCGATCTTGAAATTCATTTTTAGTTACCACGTAGAAGACGTACCGCGAATTATGTTTCAGTTTCAGTGTCTTGCCAGGGGCTGGAATCTGGGTTTCTCTAATTGCCCGAACTTCTTTCGAAACACGGATGCCAACCCTCGTGCGTTCTTGAGACGGGTGGGCATGTTGTGTGCCAGTGAATAATCTTCCGGGATAGTGAACAAATCTTGTCGTTGTTCTGAAGTGACTCCATATCTAGCATTCCCGGTACCTCCATACGCGCCTTAAATTCATCGAAGGTAGGGTCAGACACTTCTTGAATAAGGTTTACTCCTTCCTCTAGGTCATGGTCTCCTTCGAATGGGGCTAGTCGGTTTTGGTGAACTACTTTTGGTTTTCCGTTGGGGATCTTGCTTATACGATATATAACATCATTGATCCTTTTCTTGATTAAGTATGGACCTTCTCAGGATTTTTGTAATTTTGGAGAAAATCCTTTTCTCCTCGTCGGGTTGTGTAACCATACTTTGTCCCCTTCTTTAAAACCGCTTTCTGTGGCCTGCGTGTCGTACCGACTTTTCATTCTGTCGCTGGCAACTTGAAGATTTATCTCAATTGGATCGCGTAGTCTTCGCCTGCTAGATCTTCTCCAGGCCGACAGCCAAATTCCAGGTCAAAAGGAAGCCGCATTTCACGTCCAAACAGGATATTCGCCGGTGTTTCACCCGTGGACTCATTGACGGCAGATCGATAAGCCAATGCGAATAGGGAAAGATATTGGTCCTAATCTCTCTGATGGCTGGATACTACTTTGGACAGGTATTTTCCAATAGTCCTGTTCATTATCTCGACCATTCCATCTGACTGTGGATGTAATGCTGTTGTCCTGGTCTTCTTTATTCCCAGCTTCTCGCAAATCTCCTGGAATAGATGACTTTCGAAATTTCTTCCCTGGTCGCTGTGGACTTCCAAGGGCACTCCATATCGGCTGATAAATTCTTTCACCAATACATCTTCTACTGTTGTGGCCTCTTGGTTCGGGATAGTGTAAATTTCCACCCACTTTGTGAAATAATCCATTACAACTAGTATGTATTTGCCACCATTTTTGGTCGTCGGAAAAGGTCCAGCGATATCTAAAGCAATCCTTTCGAAAGGGCTTCCAACATTGTACTGTTTCATGGGTGCCTTTCTCTTGCGATGTGGTCCATTACTCGTAGCACAAGTCGTACATTTCTTACACCAGTCCTTCACATCGTCGGAGCTGTTCATCCAATAAAACCTTTCACGGACTCGCTGAAGGGTTTTCTTCACTCCCAGATAACCTCCCGATGGACTGTCGTGTAACTTCTTCAGTACCTCAGCTACTCTTGTTCTCGGGATAACTAGCTGTCTTCTCATCTCAGAACCATCATCGTTTTCAAGGACTCTTTTCAACAGCCCTTCTTCCAGGACAAGGGAGTCCCACTGAGCCCAGTACGCTTTTGTTGAAAATCTTGACACTTCTTGCCATGTAGGTAGCCGATTTTCTTCCTTCCATTTCCGGATCATCTTTAGGTAAGGATCATTCTCCTGTTCTTCTCTGATCCTGGTGGGTGACCATTCTTCATTGATTACTGTAATTCTTGAAACTGTAACTTCCTTAGATTTCGACTTGTTGCATTGTGAATAGTCTACAGGGCATGGCCGTCTAGGCGAGGAGTTGGCTTTTCGGTGATTCACATCAGCTGGATGTTCACCCCCGTCTGATTTCCCCTGTGCCTGGAGTTCTTGGGTTACAGGAGTCTTGGGGCGCTTAAACGGACTGTGTACGTGCTCTAGCTCGCCTTACTTCCGGCATTTGATCTTCTTCGGCCTCTTGTCTGCCATTTAAGAGGTTCTTGGTTTACAGGAGTCGTAGGACGCTTACACGAACTGCGTGCATGCTCTTGCTCGCCACAATTACAGCACCTGATTTTCTTCGGCTTCTTGTCTACCATACCTTTCAACAAGTTGACGATCTGGTCAAGTCTGTCATCGCCACCTTCGTCCTGTATGGTCCTATCTTTGTTGTATCCCGAAGCCATCGTGGCTGCTTCATATTCAAGAGCAGCAGTCAATGCATCGACCAATGTTTTGGGATGGGCTAAGCGAAGCGTCCTCTGCATATCGAGGTCACGTAAGCCATCAATAAACGCCTGTATGCCCAGACATTCCATCATGCTCTCTGCTGCTGATGGATAAGCAAATCGAACGAGTCGGGCAATATCCACTTCATATTCTTCGTCATATTTCTGCCTTCGGTTCTTTAGCTGGGATTGGTACAAATGTTCTAGATGTTCGTGACCGTATCGCATGTCCAACCTCTTCTTCAGTAGCTCGAAATCGTCCGTTTCTTCCAGAGGTATCGTCTGAAGTACATCTAAGGCATCTCCCCGAAGCGCGATAGTTAAGTTCACTGCTTTCTCCTTGTCGGACCAATTATTCACTCTAGCGGCTGATTCAAACTGTTTTACATAATTGGTCCACGACATCTTTCCATCGAACGTTGGGGCCTTGACTCGGGTAAAACTGCAAATATCATCTGTTTTGGGTTGTGTTTCTAGTTTGCAGATCTCTATCTTCTTTTCTTCTGCTGAAGTGTCTTGTGTTCTTAAATCGGCAATCTTTGTCTCTAACTCCTTAATTTTCTCGTCCATCTGATTTTCCATCGTTGTCATCTTATTCTCCATGTCTGATTTTAGAGACGAAATTTTATTCTCGGCTTCAGCAGCAATGTCATTTTTCAATAATAAAATATTTGCAGAAATATCATTCTTCATAGCAGAAATCTTCTCGTCCATATTAGTAGAAACCTTCTCTTCCATGGCAGAAATACCGTTCTTCATATTAGCAGAAATATCGCATTTCATTGTGGTAATCTTCTCGTCCATATCAGCAGAAATATTAGCAGAAATTAACGAGATTAAGGTGGAAGCCTCGTCATTGAATAAAAATGATTCTGGATCAAAACCGTCATTTTCCAGAGCCACTTTAAGTCTTTCTACTAATTCACTTTTCTTACCGGACGTTTCCAACTCACGATCTTCCAATTCTGCTCTTAATTCCGCCACTTTCAGATCACATAGTGTCTTCGCCATTTTTACGTTGCAATTTATTTATATTATCCCACTTGTGACACCAATGTAATGTTTTTGTTATTTATTTAAACAATAAACGGGTGGGATAAATTTTAAACACACGATATGGCTACTTACTAATTTATTTAAACACTAACTCACTAACACTTAATTTATATGTACTAAACTAATCACTTAAATTTAATTTATATGCACACAAACTTAATTATTAATTTATATTCACTTATTTACTGTTTATTTTTCAAGATCACTTTATCAACTGCCCTGGTCCGCTGATCGGTCCTTTTTATATACTAGTGCCTTCTTTACTAGAGAATTCTGGACTGCGGCTTACACAAAACAAATGCCTTTCGCGATATTTCTCGATTGCCGGCTCAATCCTTAAAAGACCTTCCGACAACATGTCTATAAAAACTGTCACAATAAATCCCAATAGACCTTCTCAGAATTCGGTGCGCTCGCCATTTTTTTAACTCCGTTAACATAAGGTTGCAGGACCGTACTTAGTATCTGCTTCGGTGTGCGAGTTCGTGACAATATTTAATATCGAAACAATTGTCAAATTTCTTAGAATTTTTAACATTTTTTTTCAATATATTGTGGAATTATCTAGAAATAGTAAGTTTCATTTAAAACAGTCCACTTTACCTAATAAGATTTTCTAATATTTATTTCCTCATTCTAAAACTGATTTGGAAATTCTTTAGGATACAACAATTTCCAGAAAAGACTATCCACTTTTGAAATTTCATATATTCTCTATTTTGATTATCACATATCAAAGTTTTTGTCTTTTCAGCGATTTTTTTTATACAAAAGTCTCCAATGATTTTTTCTTCTTTTGTGTGAATAGTAAAATTAAATTCTGTATCTCATTTACTAAGTTCGCTACATCTACAAGCTGCTGTAATAGTACAATGAAAACATTAGGAAAAAATTATAGCTAGTTAATTAATCCAATGTCTCCGGCTACGATTTGGCCAGAAAAGTAAAAAAGGAGGATAATTTCTTCTGAATATTTAAATAGGAAGAATGTTTACCAGAACATTAATGTAATGATAGGTAAATATGAATGTAATGGTAGGTATACATGAATGTAATGGTAGGTATATAAATTAGAATAATTTAGTCTCTCGGAATGTGCCAATAAATAAGGATAAACAAAAAAATTATAATAGTTTTTGTTGTTGCAGTGACAAAATTCTGATCTACATAGTTGGCAAATCCAGCTATCTTACATACGTCTTCACATTACGAATGATATATTAGCTTCAAATAAATTAATTGTGTAATGGTTTAAATCACACGTTTAGATTTCAATATATTCTCTCTCTCGTCCACTCATTTGTATCTCCTGGCGCATTATGTTACTGGGAAAACTCATCTTATTCCAAATGATATCTGCATGGTACTCGAGATATCAGCAAAACAGTTTATAGGTAGGTGTATCCATCAAAGACTTGAAAATTGAAGCCGAAGATACTTTTTTGAGATGTAGCAATACATAAAACATAAAAAAATTCAATGCTGGCACTAAAAATTAGATGAACCCATGATGAATGAGCATCTTTTATAAAATCATTTAGTAAAATAGTAAATATTTACATCGGCGCCTTTTTGCGAAATTATTCGTTCAGTACATTTCATTTCTTCGCATGTAGACAAACTAGAGGTTCTACCAAAAATTCGTTACGTTTGCGTATGAATCCAATTTAAGTCGACCATACACAATACACAAACTTGTTTTCAGTAAATCGTTGGGTTAGTACATTATAACGATTCCTTTTTAAATCCAAGACGGAGTTAGTGACTATAGTCGATCCCCACCACTATTGTGACGTACACCAAATTACAAGCGGCTTCTCCCAGTGAGCGGCAGTCGCGAATCATTTTGAATCTAGCTTTTGGAGGTACAAGACTGTGTTTTCAGTGTTTGTGATTTTATTGCCAAAAATGTCTAAGAAAAACGGAAGTGCAGCGCTCCTACGGGGAGGCGATAAGGTAAATAAATAATTATTTTTGGTGACATGAATAAACTATTGACCGGCGTTTTTCCACTAATTATTTTCGTTGAAAATACTAATAAATAACATGAGCGCTTCGTAAGGATTATTTGAAAATCTGAATTTACAATATATTTTAATTTTCTTATAAAAAATGCAAATAAAAACAACCTTGATCTTTACCCGGCAGTTTACCGGTCAATAAATATAAATAGAAAAGGTAGCTACAACAGTACAGTATAAATTATACTATTACTATTATCATCCATTGTTTCCGTAACTCCGCCTCGAAGTGTTACTTTCTACTTTTACAACTAGGTTTACAGCTATATATTAAAAAAGACATACATAAATCAAAAAATAATTCATTGAATATATTGGTTACTATTCTGAAAGGAAATCATGAATATTATTTCGATATTTCATCATCCACTGACTCGATATTAAATTATTATATTTTCAAAATAATCAAATATTGAATAAAGTTTTAGAAGGCCCTCTGTACAAATTTGTCTTAGCATCACCAGTCTAATGAATATTTGGTATTTATAAACATTATTTTAACTCACATTCCAAATGAATCACACCAAGAGTTTGAACTAAATTAGAAAATGGATTTTAGTAAATTAATCGCACAGATTTTTAAGACTTCAGAGCGGCGAGTTGAAATGCAAATTATGGTAACAATAAACATAATAAAGGTTCATATTGATCCTCTTCAATTTTCAAATTGATACAACGTCTGGTTTTGAATAAACCTCTAGAAGAAAATGTAATCATAAAATAGTTGGTGTCTCATTTATTTGATTCTACCTATTTCAAATTGGGAGACAATACTTTCATAAGTACCTAAAATAAATTATCGAGGATGTGGATCATGAAACATGTTAGTCTATATCAGGAATTACAGTTCATATAAATATAGATACAAATATTGAGCAATAGCGTTTCCAGAATATCTGCCCATACAGTTTATGTGTAGGTTGTTGTTATTGAACCAACTATTTTGCTATTCTATCAATGAAATAGGAATATTATCTTTGACTTCCGACAACAGGTTCTCCATCTACTGTCAAGATTCATGTTAGGGTTTTTGAAGACTAAACTTTTATGAAACAAATTTTGCATCAAATTAATTTATAAAAAATTACAATATCAATATTTCTATTCGATATATAGTTGAATTATTGGATCTTTACCCGTGCGTCATCAATATCTGATAACATAACCGACAAATGTCAAATTATTTTGTTCTGTTATTCACTATTAATCGAAAGAGATGCCACTTAATCATTATGTCGGTTATGTTATCAGATATTAATGAAGCACTGGTAAAGATCCAATAATTCAATTGTATCCTAGAATTAAAGTATATGACAACGTTGTTACACTATAATTTTCAAATATTTTGTCTTATGAAAGCGGCATATTATAAACAGACTGTTTTAATCAGTAGTTCGTGTCTAATTCACTTGGACTAACATTCTTCAACTGTGAGGTTACTACAACACGATGAGTGACGTAGCAATGGAAAAGTACTGGCTTCTAAAGTTAATAACGAACACATGGTTATATTTGCTGTATTGGAATTAACTGAAGGACTTTTTTTATTAGTATAGCTTTATTGTTAACGATTTTTGTGTGGGAATATATAGAATAGTTACCAATTTTAGCACAACACATTAAGGAAAATTAATTTTTGCGAACGTTAATGGTTTTTGTAATTTGTACAGTTGAATGGTTTCAGAAAGGATATTAATAATTAATTGGAGTTCGTTTTATATCCTCATTATATCTATACTCATTACTTCGTCATTACTATTGGTTAATAACGTAAGTGAAACTAAAAACGTTTTTTCAATCTCATAATCTCTAAACGTTATCTGAAATTCACTGCCCAGTTTTACGCTCATCATCGAGCATTAGATTTTTTATAAGAGATATGAATCATTTCATGTTCCAAACGACCAGGAAAATTTTTTCTTTCATATATTTACCTTAAATATCATTCATATTTTAAACACGGGATGACTATCACTTAATCTTGAAGTGTTAGTTGATTTTATTAGGTAGAGATATTAATTGTAGAAATTGAAACCATATTAAAAATAAACGGTTACATTAAAACTAACTTTTCCGCATCTGTGGCCCTGAACAATGTTCTATCGTAAAATTGTTACTTGTATACACTTCGGGGGATGTATCGTGCTAACAAACCGAAATTTCTCCAAAAATTGAGTATATCTGGATTTATAGGCCCCGCTGTACTCGCTCTAGTCAACTGAAAATCAATAGGGTACATCTATGAGATACCTTCAACAATATTCAATCATAAAATTGATCTCTCTGGAGGCTGTATCGTGCTAACAAACTGAATATTCTCCAAAAATGACAAAAATTTGGTACTTCAAGTACCATAGCATCCGTTTTACTGGCTTTAGTGAGCTGAATATCAATAGGGTTCATCTTTGAGACGCTCTGAATAATATCCAATCATAAAATTGGTCACTTGTATATACTCCGGAGGCTGTATCGTGCTAACAAACTGAAACTTCTCCAAAAATGACAAAAATATCGTACTTAAAATACTGTAGCACATGTTGTATTGGCTCTGTTGAGCTGAAAATCAATAGGGTTCATCAGTGAGATGTTCTGAATAATATTCAATCATAAAATTGGTGACTTGTTGAACTCCGGAGGTTGTATCGTGCTAACAAACTGAAATTTCTCAAAAAATAACAAAATGTACTCCAAGTACTATAACACCCGTGGTACTAGCTCTGGTGAGCTGAAAATCAATAGGGTTCATCTGTGACATGTCCTTAACAATATGCAATCATAAAATTGGTGACTTATTGCATTCCGGAGGTTGTAATGTGCTAACAAGACATGTAAGCAAAAGTGGCCGACGACAACGACGACATACACACAGGATTTTTTTTTCTAAAAACCGTTGTTTCGTGTTGTTGTTGGAAAACGTGAAAATAACTCAAAAAAAAATTCAAAATTCCAACTTTTTTTGGGGTAAACCAATACTTTTCTCGCATATAGATAGGTTGGGCGGAAAAGTAATAAACGGTTTTAAAGAATAAACCTAACTTTTCCCGAAATGTATTGTCTCTACCCTTACTTTGTGGAATCTACTCATATTACTGTTTTAAATGAAACTGACTGTTTCTAGATAATTCCACAATATACTGATAAAATGTTGAAAATTCTAAGAAATTTGACAATTGTTTCGATACTAAATATCATCGTCAGAATGACAGAAGCTACATATCATTTGATGTCTACCTGATGTTTAATTATTATTTTTGGCTAGACCTTGTGATTGAGTGAATATACATTAATAGAAAAAAGATATGATATTACAAATATCAAAGCTTAGATATTATTAGCCCTATGGGGATATCCTGGACATATTTTTCCCATTTAAGATCAGTATAACGGTGCAATGATTTAGAAAACCAGGAAAACTATGTCTACTGATCTTTACAATTATCACTTAAGAAACAATTTTAAAGTGGAGAACTCCGTAGATGTATCTGTTCATTGACGACTTCATATTGTGGGTTTCTTAAGTGTCTTCTAATTTCCAATTCTTCAAGGAAATCCAGTTCTTGCTTATTGTCACAAATATGTAGTACTTCTAGTTCTGTGTTAGGTGTCAATGAATGTTTGGTGTCAAGTAGATGTTTTGCATAGTGGCATTTATCTGGTTGTTTTAATCTGTATTCTCATGTGTTCACTGTATCGGATTTCAAAATATATATATCTTTGAAATATTATTAGAAATACTAACTGCGTGTGTGATGATTTTATAATTTTTTATTTCTTTAGTTTGTTTAGGAAATATTAGTCTTTTTTATTAATTTATTTATTTATCATATCTAATGGATAACCGTTGGATGTTGCTATTTGTTTAATTGTATTAATTTCTCTATCAAAATTACATTTGTTCATAGGAACTGAAAATGCTTAAGAAACCCACAATATAAAGTCGTCAATAAACCGATAAATCTAAGGAGTTCTCCACTTTTAAACTGTCTTCTTAAGTGATAATTGTAAAGATCAGCAGCTATAGTTTTCCTGGTTTTCTATATCATTGCACAGTTATACTGATCTTAAATGGGAAAAAGATATCAAAGATATCCCCATAGGGCTAATAATATCTAAGCTTTGATATTTGTAATATCATATCTTCTCCTTTTTTCTTTCTATCAATATATTTTAAGTCAATCACAAGGTAAGTCACTTCTTTGTTTAGCCAAAAATAATTATTAAACATCAGATAGGCATCAAATGAAATGTAACTTCTGTCATTCTAACAATGATATTTAGTATCGAAACAATTGTCAAATTTCTTAGTATTTTTAACATTTTATCAATATATTGTGGAAATATCTAGAAACAGTTTCATTTAAAACACTAACTTTTCCCCTTTAAAAATTATCACTTTAACTAACATCCGATCTCTAAGACATATCTTCAACAAAATAATTTGATTTTTTTAAAACCCGCAAATTCAGGCATTTAAATAATTTAAATTAAATCTGAATCTATGCATTTTGGATGCTAGTAACTGCTAGAATGCTGTTGTTCTCGCTGAAAAACGAAAAAATTACTCAAAAAATTCCAACTTTTTTGGGGTAAAGCAATACTTTTCTTAGATAGGGTTGGGCGGAAAAGTAATAGGGTTGTACGGAAAAGTAATATGGGGCAAATGGACTCGTTTCCTTGCCATTCTCCTTTATTGTGGCTAATGCTCAGAGCGTTTTGAATTTGACGTTTCTCCAGATAATCTGCCACATTTTTGGTTTTTGTTTTATTTATTTCGATTTTAAAATATTGTAGACATTTGTGCCTTTCCATTATCTTTGATGGTATGAATTTGGTTCCTGTTGGTATTTGCGTTTTATGATCTTCATATTTGCATGAACGATTTTCTCTATTAATATTCAATAAAAATCTCCTAGTTGATGAGTTTTTTCTATTTGCAGTTGTATTAAATTATTGCAACTACTTTCCATAAGCTGTTTATTTTTGTTCTTTACTCAAATTACCTAGCAATATTTTTATTTTCGCTATTGTTATGTTTGTATGTATTTCTGCATAGTCTTATCCACAGTCATCTCAGCTATTGATCGTATTAAATATTTCATTAATAAATCAGATGCATTCCACTTAGTTGTATCACACTATAAACTTGGAGTTAGTGAGAGGGCGCTCGAGAATCCAAAATATAGCCTTAATGATAAATTGTGCCAGCTAAGAAAATATTAACATACATAACAAACTTTAGAGATCAGGGTTTGTTACCGCTTAAGAAACTATTACACTTTTTTTACTGTTTCCTGAGTGTCTTATTCCTTCTCTTCAAATCAGTATTCAACCTGCAAAACTCGGATTATAATGTTAACTTGTGACTAAAATGTAGCAAAATACTTTTGTTCAATTGTTCCTTCTAATTCCGTTGGATTATCAATTAAATTCATAAAATTAAATCTAAAATCTAGTTCTGTCTATTAAAATTATCTAATAATTTTCTGTAGCGAAATATAAACAAATATTTTTGTTGACATTTTTGCTGTTTGATAGTATCATTGTACTTATAAAAAGATAAACATTTAAACAATAATAACCCAATAAAATATTTATAATAACTAGTTTTCATACAATAATGTAAAAATGTGAATTTAATTGAGTTAAATTTGTAGTTTTTTCAGTTTACCTATAAAAGGAAGACTTCCCCAATTATTGACTTGAGGTTTTTTTTTGTTATTTGCTATGAGAGATTTGTTCGTTCAATTAGTTTCGGTTAAAACTAGACTAAATTTGTATCAAAAAGATTGAGGGACATGAACGGCGTTTGCTACAAAGATGTATTTCACTTCACGCGGCAGTTCGTCATCTAGATTAAAGGATGTCCAAATCTAATCTATTATATACAGTTGTAATAATCCTATGATGGAGACTGCAAACGTGTCCATTATTCATTAACTGAGCTGTGCTTTTACCCACAGAAAGCGTTGTGATACCAATGTTTTTGAGTTTTATTGTGTGGCTTTCGCACATAAAGTGAATAAGAAATAATGACATGTTCAGTGTCTTTAGAACACATGAGAGATTCATGTATGGCTGGCGATTCTGCAACATATTGGAAATATTTTCTAAAGGCTGTAATTTTATACTACTTTTTGAAGAGAAATTCTTCTGGTCATACATGCTCTTATGGAGATATAGAATGTTGATTCTGTCTTATTTATATAGTGGAACTTGCAATAACAACCTATAAACATTAAGTCGTTCTATCTCTCGTCAAGATAACATTGTGGGAAAATTATATTTATTAAGAAATATATTGACAATTAAAATTTCTTTATAAGAATGTGTTCATAATGACTAAGTTAGGTTCGCAATAAAGTGAAATTATAAACATGTTCCGAAATAAAATTAATATATTTATCCCAGTATATCGTTATCAACAGAAACACTATTTAATTCGAATAATTTTCTCAATCACAATTATACAGGTTTTTTCATAAAAAAAGTGATAATGCTTCATGTGGACCCACAATTAATTTTGTAACAAAAATTCCCAATATGAGTCGTTGTTATTGAGGTATAGTCTAGTTTTTCGATAAAATCAATATTTTAGCAGAAATGAAATGAAATTTTTTGTTTCAATCCAATGGAAGATTGTTATTTGATGAATTTTCTAAAAGTCGCATATAAAATAAATGGTTTTAAAGGTTAAAACTAACTTTTCCCCATGCACACACTCTGGACGCTGTAACGTGCTAACAAACCAAAATTTCTCCAAAATTGACCAAAAATATGGTATATCTGGATTTATAGGACCGGTTGTACTGCCTCTAGTGAGCTGAAAATCAATAAGGTTGATTTGTGAGGCGCCCTGAACAATATCCTATCATAAAATTGGTCACTTGTATATACTTAGAAGACTGCATCGTGCTAACAAACAGACGTTTCTCCAAAAATGACAAAAAATGTAGTATATCTGGATTTATAGGACCCGTTGTACTGGCTCTGGTGAGCTGAAAATCAATGAGGTTCATCTGTGAGATACCCTAAATAATATACAACCATGAGATTTCTTGAACAATACTCAATAATAAAATTGGTGACTTGTTGCACTCCAGAGGCTGTATCGTGCTAACAAGACATGTTACTTAAAGTGGCCGACGAGAAAGACGACATACATACAGGATTCAAACAGTGTTGGAAAAGCGTATTGCAATATCTATGAAACATTGTAGATTATCATGTAAGTTAAATACTGATCTCCATCCTATAATTATGAAATTGTAGTAGTAGAATATATGTTATACTTTCCATTGATTCCCAATGTTAGTAACGAAAGTATCGATTTATACTGTCAAAATACTTTTAAATGTAATCTTCAATTGATAATAATTAGATCTAAAACCAAATTCTTTATCCGATCAATGTATATGATGTTTAAATTTGTTTATGTAGACAGTATACAATATCAATTGAAAAGTTATAGAACATTCAGCATATTTTATAATAAAGTTCCATTCAAAAATGTCATGTGCCACGCGCGTCAATTCAAACAAAGCTTGTTGGTTTACATTGTAATAAAGAGCTAGAAAAATGCGTCGCAATTTTGTTGACCCCACATATTTAATTCAATTGGAAAAAATATACGATCCATAAAGTTTTTAATTAAGTTAAATATACACTATGATAAAGTAACTCGGATTGAGTCCAACATTTTCTGATAAATCTCTATTTTTGTAATTTAATATTTTATTCAGTTAGGTATATTTATTATTATTTATATTAAGAACCAATACAAAAATAAAAACAAGAAAATGATGCCTATATATATACCTGTAGATAGCAGTGGGAAGGTTACTTTGAAATAGGAAGTAAATATACTAGAAATAATTCTTATAGTATTATGGAAATATACCCCAGGACACAAACATAATGGAATGTACATGATGTATTAATATATATTTTGTCCTCTTCTAGATTATTCCCTATAAGTTGTGCTAATTCTTTTTAATTCTGGAAAAACTTCTTATATACGCTTTTCAGTCTGGATCCTAAGTGATGCTCATGTGACGGTTCTTTCCAATAAAATTTAGCAAATTTCATTGCCAAACAATTTATACACAAAATATCCGGAAAAAGAATTGCATGGTATGAGCCAACCCATGAGAAACTTCTCTCCGATGATTCTCCACAACAGTTTTCTTCACTACTTCAATATTCTCATGACCGAGGCGTCCCAAAAATAGTGTGAATCTCAATTTTCCTTGAACAATATTGATTCTATTAATATATATTTTGTCCCCTTCTAGTTCATCCCCTATAAAGCATTGGTGCCAATTCTGGAAAAACTTCTGATATAAATGTTTTTCAGTCTGCCGTGAACCTTTAAGCGATATGGTCTTTATCTTCCCAATCGTGCTAGAACGCTGTCCTTTCATGGGTATTTTTTGTACTGAGAACGAGAACGTTCAGTAGTTATAAGTAGTAGTATAGAGATGCTTATGTGGCGGTTCTTTCCGTTAGAATTCAGCAAATTTCTAAATAAATATTGTAGTCCACGGAAATTGACACACCACGTATATTAAGTGAGAAATATTATCACTAAAGCTGATAATTAATTATACAAAAATTATACTCTAGGCAGACGGTTTCTAGAGTATAGAGAACGAATACAACATTTACAAGACATATTTTGGACATGTGAACAAGCGAATTGTTGATATCGTGGGTGAATGGCCTAACGATTGCACATTTTTGTTAATCAGTTTTTCACAATATCATCAATAATTTATTATTAATTATAATCGTTGTTGGATGCATTTGTTATTAATAATTTACTCCAAAATTTTTTTTAAAATATCTCATAAAAATTTAGTTCCGTTTTTTGACCGAGGTGACTTTTTTGTATATGCCTCTTTTACAGTCACTTCAAAACGTACTTATAATCTCAATACTATTATATAATACGTCACATTTTACCGCGTGGCTAAATCAGCGTACCATTCCTGTAGTAGTTATATATAAATATCAACCTATTGCAATATTCATGATTATGTAAAAACTTAACGGTGGCGATTCTAAAATAGAATACAGTAGAATAACATTAGTATGTTTGACAACATGTAATTAATCTTTTCAAATAAAACGATGCACGATTTACTACAAAAAATAAAACCAAAAGACATAAAATGAAAGTCATTTCCAGGGCTATAAATTACTCATTGATAGTCAGTCAACCAACATTTTTTTCATACCTGGTGGGCAGAGTTTGCTGATCGAACACTGGGTGCGTCTTTTGTTTGGTATTTCATGCAATCCATCGGCTGTTATAATTGTGTATCTATTATCAGTTTTAATAACAATTGTGCCCTTGAAAGTAGGTCAAATTCATTGAAAAAACATTTTACAAATGTATTTATTATAAAAAATGGCATTTCACTCATTAATAATTTCATTGTTTGTTATGGGTTCTCTACCTGTGCATTCTACGTATACACATGCAAAGTAAAAGTCGAGGTAATAATACTGAATTGTTATATGATGTATAAAATTCTCCCAAAAAGTATCTATGAATGAATTTCTTCCCTAAAATTTACCAGTGGAAGAGAACCTTGTCACCAAACTAAAAAATATGTTTAGTTAATATTTATTGCACGATGTATAATCCGATAAGGAAAGATATCGAAAGAGAAATTTTAGCCGGTGCTAATTATTTTTATTTCGTGCTGGGGCTGAAAATTGTTTGCAACATCTTGAAAAACTATTAAAAGTAATTACTTAATAATACCTTTTCGCCTTTCTTGAAAAAAAAACTACTCACAAAAAGTTATTTTTTAATGGACTTTGTGTACGTATGTGCATTGATATTTAGCGGACTGGTATTCCAATTATTATTGTTTGTAGTTAAATAAAAATCAAATTCTGGACACTATTACTATATCTACACAGAATTATTACACTATTCACACTTATTATTAATTGTACAATGTCTCTTTACTGTTGCGAAAATTTGGTACTTAATAATCACTCGTTTTCTAATCGAGATACCGAGAGAAAGAATTGCGAAATATTCTTGAGAATGTGTACCTCAAATAGAGAAACTCACGAGAAATGCAGAGAAAGAGAAGCATAAGAGTAATACAATAAGTTACAAGAGTTACTTCAGTAAACTCCTGAGATACAACTTAAGAGTAACTCAAAGCTGAAGCTGAACCGATTCACTTGAAGAAACATTCACGACTAAGGGTTAAAAATGATATCTTATTGCAAGAAAGATCGTATGCCATCAATAAAACACGTGCAAATCTTAAAATAAGAAGGGATATTTGCAACCCAGCCTTTTCTAGGCAAAACTATAATGCCTTAATAAAGAGAGTATAGATATCTTTACAAATTGTTTATTCAACCTTTCATGAGAGTATATTTCGAACGTGGCCAATAAACCTTGAATATGATAGGGATCAGTGGTTCACGCCGCGCGAACAATACTTTTTAAAATACAAAAGGGGATTGTGAATCCGGTCGCAGCAAACAAGCACAAGAATAAATGAATAATATTTATTCCTGTGACAAAGGGTTGTAAATTCGATACAACAGAGAATTTATCGGAGAGAAAAATATATTTTCGAACAGACTTCTTCCACAGTATTCAGGAAATAAAATGTCATAAAAATAAATCACCTATCTACTAATATCACCATTTTTGGAGGAAAAGAAAAAAGAGGGAAAATTTAAAATCATATGGTACCTCATGGATGCATTAAAAACCAATATAATAAACTATTTGGTTTATATAATCATAATCCTCTTTAAGAAAATGATTTGTTCACTAATAGATTATTGGGAACACTATTTGAGTGAAGAATTATTTAAAATCCAACCAACCCTTAGGAGAATTAATATCATCATATAAAAAATTAAATATAGTACCTACTTATATTCTAGGTTAGGTTTTAACAAGGTTCAAAACATTTCTTCAATTTTTTTACATTAACTATTAGCACGGAAAAATCTGTTTAATGGTGTATAAAAATTGATCTCAAATACGGATTTCAAATATATTAATAATAATTACTGTCATGTTAATGTTTAATTCATTATTAAAGTTGGGCGTGATTTATTTGTATCGGCCTAATCTCTGTAATAATAGAAAATTTACAAAAATGTTTTGAACTAAACATTGAAGATAACCTAAATTTATAAATTCAGGTGTTTCCAAGCAATAGTTGACGAGTGCCTGCGGAGCTACTCTGTAATCCATATTCACAAATATTGTCTAGATTATTTCGAATACACAGATAGCTCAAATTCGGCTCTGTATTTCAGGTAAAATCACTTTAATAGGTAATATAATTAAACAATATCATGGAACAATATTTATAGTTATTATTTTTAAAATTAAATTCATCTACACTGGAAATTCCGTAGGTAGGTACTCAAACAATGCAAAACTTATTTTATTAACGTGTGAAAACAATTGGTTTTAATATGAAACTGAATATTTTGGTATGCAGCTCCAAGTAAATGGAAATGCTTATATTTTTATATACTCAGTAACATAGAAACCCGAACATCTATTAAACATTATTTTATTTCGATAATATGTCGGGGACTTCGTAATATACAAGAGATTAAAATTTCACTCTAATCGGGTGAGGACAATCTGTTTGCCACCTTTATCTCATATCGAAGAGACATCAGAGTTTGAGGAGGATGCTGTAAAACTGAGGAGGATGCTATAAAATTCTTAACTTTCTACCGATTATGTCTCACACTTAATCTATTGGGGGCAAGTTCGGGGATCTTTGGAGCCAAGGTAGAAGATGAATTTGAATCTGGTGGAAGTAGTCCAAGGTTTGTCTCGCTATACGTGGCCAATCGTTACCTTGCTGAAAAGTTGTATTTTGAAGTGTCCTGAGGTAAGGAATCAGATGAGGTTCCAATATCCCTTGAATATATCGATGTGCATATATAGGTGACCTTGTACAATAAGCAATGGCAACCCATATCATAACACGACAGTGTTATGTAGATGCCGCTCATCAAAAAATTGAGGGTTACGACGTTCGCCTCGTCTCCTCACCCTCGCTCGACCATCATGCATCTCTAGACAAAGTCGGGATTCATCACTGAAGACGTTAGTGTCCTATCCTGATGATTCCACACTAGTCGTTCTTGGCACTACTGAAGTCGATTTCTTTGATGTTCCAGTGTTAAAGGTAATACCAACTGAGGTCGGTATGAAAAAAGTCCAAACCTTCTTATTGATCTATAAACACTTCACATTCCATTTACTCTGCAAACCACCGAGTTACCCTTGTTGATGAGAAATGATCTCTTACTGCCAATAACTTTAGGCGATGATCTTGGCCCTCTTTTGCCTGCTCGCTCGTCCTGTACCTCTGGCTATTGGTGTTTGGCTTTCTTGGCGCCATGTCGGATAACATCTGACAACAGTATCCACACTCCTGTTTATTCTATCAGTATAATAGCTGCCGATAATTTGTATTTCTTCGCACTCTAGGCATGATAAACAAAGGCAACGTTTAAAACCACTGTACTCGAGTAAATTCTGTATTCTGATATCGAAATGGACCCGTTCGTCCAGTAGGTAACAAAAAATAATAGCATAAAAACAGGAATGTTTTACTGATAGCGCACAAATTATAATATTATATTAAAACTTTTATGAGAAGCATGTACGTGAAATATTTTTGAAATAAAATAATATTTACTGGGTGTACTGGGTTTCTATGTCACTGAGTATATTTCTTGATGTTTCCTGATACAGAACTAGATTCAAATTTCTATGAGTACTTAATTGTTATAAGATACGTTTTTTATTATGGATGAATATTTATTTATGAAGCTCAAATAGGACTAATTTTATTATTATAAAATAGTTCATGAAAATTTTACTTAAAGCATGGAATTGTAAAAGATTATAATGTATATTTTGACTAAAGTTGCACATAGTCAACCACAACATTTCTTTAAAACAATATGCTCTCGTCATTAGTTTGCGTCTATCAAATTTAAGTTTAGAGACTTTTTAGATACGCTTATTACTGCAATTCTGTGAATTTGTATCACCGAATGCTAATTTGAATTTTGGGCCAAAGATTAGAACGATAATCCCATGAAATTTTATCTCGTTGATGAGATAAATAGTAACGTAATTCCTAAAAGTATCTGTACCTCAAACAATTTAATCAATTTTGAAAAGATTAAACGAAACTATGGTAAAGTATCATAGCGGGCTTAACAAATCAGTTACCTTGAAATGGAGATCTATACATTTTTCAACCGTGAACACATTAATTTGTGGTTGAGATCAGAATATTCAGTTACAGTATATACGATATTCAGCGTACAACGCAGTTAAATCGTTTGAATAAATACATCATTAGTAAATATCGCTCCTAAACGTGCCTAATTTTATTTATTATATAACACTAGGTATGTCATAAAACCTCCAATCTATTTCAAGTAGTTGGAACGTTAGTAGCTCACGTTTAGTTAAGAGAAAATTTTCATATAAAGATGAAATGAGCTGAAGAGTTAATATTTTGGTCCTATCCTAACCCAAGCTACTATGAATAGATATTCTTCTTGACTATTAAAAGTATTTATCATAAATTTCCAATAATTAATCCAAATGTTTTAAACCCTTTCATACTATGTGGTTTGACAGTACATAGATATATTTGAGTAGCGTGTTAATCCTCACCGTATATTGTAAGGATTATGGATGAAGATTATCAGCGGGTACTCATTTCGTTGATAGACACTGAATTCGAGTCCAAATGTTTTTTAGGGTCCTAATGGGCTGATCAGATGTTATTTTAATGTCACTTTAGAATAAAAATCACTACAATGCAGTTCCGTTAATTTTAAATTGTTCATAACATTAAAAATGATACATTAAAATAGATCGATTGTTAATAGATCCATCAACACGATTACAGAAACTATATTGACATTATCTGACCCAATTCAGGTGTTCCAATTTCGGTAACTGGTAGTTTTGGTGATTCTAAAGTTCGTAACCCATGATCGATACATCGCCCTCAAAGTTTAAGTTTTCATATGCGCCCTGTGCCGACCTTGTACAAGCTAAGCAGCGCATGTCATGGCGATTAGGGAGCGGACGAATGGGGATTTGAGTCACCATGGAGCAATCGTCGGGTGCGCATCGTGCTTTCCTGCGGGAGGCATATTTTAAGGCTAACGAGTCCTATATTCTAGCTCGACATCGGTTTTGTGCTCACTTCAACATTCTTGCAGATGCCCCATCGGCCAATCGTGTTAAATCGTGTGTGCAACGATTTCGAGAAACAGGAAGTGCGACAAATAAACAATACCTTGGTACTGTTTTAAATTAAACTAACGGTTTCTAGATTATCTAGAAACAGTTAGTTTCATTTAAAGCAGTAATATGAGTAGATTCCACAAAGTAAGGGTCGAGACAGTAAATTTCATTTAATACCTTGGTAGCCAGAAAAATGTAAGAACACCAAACAATATTGCAAGAGTACGCCGGGCATTGAATTAGCAGCCGAGGCGTTTCCTTCGGGAACACGCACAAGCTTTAAATCTCTCACGTGCCAGTTTAAGCCGTATTTTAAAGCAAGATTTAAAATGTCATCCATATAAAATATATAAAATTCAAATTACGCAATAATTAAAAGAAACAGACTATGCTCACCGAAAGCAGTTTGCGGAAATCATGATGAATAATTTCTGGAATGCCAGTGGTGATATTTAGTGACGAGGCAGCTTTCATTTAAATAGGTATGTAAACAAACGAAATGCTCGGTACTGGTCCTAAAACAACCCCAAGTAAAAACATCATAAACAACTGCATTCCAAAAAGGTTTGCCATGACAGCGGAATGAATTATTGAACCATATTTTTTTGAAGATAACCGCGATGGGACCCTTACTGTTCAGCTTAGGACAATAATTCAAACTTATCTGCACCCAACCATAGTCATTATTTCCGCACATAATATTTAGAGGCCTTTTCATTCTTAGGGAGTTTATCATATTTAATGTTGAATTCTATCTCGTTTTAACGTCAATTACTGGCATCAACATTTAACTTTAATCGGCTTCGATCTTTTTCTCGTACGATCCTACTACGGAGTTAAAATAATTTGCGTAATGTCAAGGAAAGAAAATTTTCAATGCTGCAAGTAGGTACATTATTCACGAACGAAGAAACAATTTGGAACTTTCGTAATTAAGTGAATTTTGAATGCATGTATGAAAGAAAGAGGATTCGGTTAATTTTCACATTTTGGAACAATATTTTTTATTTTTGGGCGGATTTTTGTTACACGCGTTACACAGTTTACTTATCCTATAGATGTATATTTTGGTGCACTGCAGACTTCTATTATATATGCATATGTATGATATGTTTTAATAACACTGAGGTTTTGTTTTCGAGACCCTCGAAATTTCAAGAATCTCTAATCGAATTTGAGAAATTGTCTTTAAGAAATAACTCGAGACGAGAGTTTATTAATTTCTCGTCTCGATGATCGAGACGAGACGAGAAATTTTCTTCGAGACGAGATTTCTCGTCTCGTGAAACCATAGTTTATTTGTCGACATTCCTGAACAGTTCGCTAGAGTAAGCATATATTCCGGCTAAGTGGCTCATAAAAAAATTTAGGGGGTTAACTCTATCATCTAGGAGGCCATTACAACATTGAGCCTCGTCTGTCTATCCAAAGACCGTAAAACTGTCGTATCTGGAGAACGTAATGTGGATGTGCCCAATTTTGTTGAAACGCCAGCAAACCTTCTGACATATCATCATCCATTTCCTAACATTCATGTTATTTCATCAACAGCTTCTCGGAGTAATTCTAGATAAAACTCACATTTAAATTTTCCTTAAGAAAATATAGTACAACCACATGATTGTATAGAATACCGCATCTGACTTTCAATTTTTGTTGTGTTTGAGTCTGAAACTCCCGCATTACGTGTGGGTCATTTTCTGCCAGGTATCTACAACTGTGTCTGTTTACTATACAATTTAGTCCAAATGAACATTCGACGGAGAAGCAGATGTACAATATATCTAGAATGGAATTTGTGTTTATGTAAAATTCGAAAAACACTGCACTGAGGATAAACACTCACTGCACTGGAAATTTGTGATATTTTTGTAACGTAAGTTGTCCTGAAACGGCAACATCCATAGCCTTGTTGTTAATATTTTTTCGGTCATTATGTTTTGTTTCAACCAAAACATTAATCGATTGAGTAGACTCAGTAGAGGTATCCATGCATTAAAATTAACAGGTTAATTTGAAATTATCCCTAACTCCCAATTGCAAAATAATTTACTTTTTACTTTATGTATTGTACATTTTTTGAATCTCCTGTTATAGGAGAATCCAAAAATTTAGAGGGTATTCCATATAAAAAAGGGATGAGTGACCATAGGGTAGAGGGGGAAAGCTATAGCAAGTATTTACGAGCAAAAATTCTTCTAATTTTGTGCAGGAACGCCAAAAATTAAATTAGACAAAATATGTGAAAAAGTTATCAAACAAAAATACATATATTTTCAGAAAGGCCGAAACGTCAAAAATACGCTATTTCTTAAAATAGACCGAAAATCAAGAATGTTTATTCAAGAAAATAAATATAAAAAGGTCTAATAAATAAAATTTAATATATAATAGATGAATTATTGTTAACCAACGCTTCTACAATAACTAATATCTTATGTTTGTTTTAGGTATGTTATAAACGAAAATATTTAACATGGATCAGAGTAAGTGTTTTCATGCATTCAACTGTTAGAACGAATGGTATATCTCAAGAAAATTTAATAGATGTTACGCAACTCTAAATTAATTATAAACTAAAAAAAAGATGGACATTTAAAGATGTAATCGTTCATTACTATTTTTCGGAATGTCTCATTTTGGTCACATTATTTTAATTTTTCAGTTTATCAGTAACATGGTGATGATGACTTTTGAATAATGTTTCTTCCATTATTTTTAATATCCAAAGTTAATTAGATAGAATTTGTAAAAAGAAACAAAAATGTCGTTATCCAAAATTTTCATAAATACATTGACTATGAAAAATACAGGGTCATCAAAATTTTTACATTGCGTAACAGCGTGACAAAGATAATCAAATCATAAACATACGTTAATAAAAACATGAACATTTCAGAAGGAACAAAATAAAGGGCTTTAATATCGGGTATGACTTCTCGTTAAATTGACTTCATCCATTTGACATGGCTTCGAATTAATAAGATTAGTAGCAAGTAAGAGCTTCAAGAATAGTTCAAAATTCTTCATGCTGTAAAATACGGGTTGAAATTAAATGTAATTGGTCCCAGAAATGCGTAATTAGGAGTAAGGCCTGGCCAACTATATGACAAATCTTAATTTGTCATTCCCATACAACTTTTGACACAAAAGAAGTGCATGCCTCTCCCTCCGTCTGATGGCATTGTTTGTGGGGGAGATTTGAACTTAGATTTTTTAAAATTAAACGACCAACATGTTGATAATTTTAACTCTGTCTTAGACTGTTTTGCTTTAAGTCAAATTTTAGATGTACCCACATGAGTAACTACAACTACATCAACTTTGTTGAATGGAATTATTACTAACTCTGATTTAGTTGTAGATAAGGGCGTTATTCATACAGATGATAAAACTTCTACGATCTATGTCTCTGATCATAAATTAGCGCACATTACGTTGAACATTTTAACAGAAAGACAAAGACCTAAAATGATTACATATGAAACTTTAGATTTTTTAATGAGGATAATTTTAAAGTTGATTTATATCAGACTCATTTTTTTCGCATTTTTGATCAAGATAATATTGATGAAAAGGTTTGTTTGTTAGTGAATTTACTGAATAATCTTTTTGATAGGCACATTCCGTTAGTAACTACTAGAGTCACCAAACCTAAAGCTCCTTGGCTAACAGAGGCTATTAGAGAGATGATGTCTTTAACAGATAAAGCGCTTGCTAGGTACCGGCGTAGTAAATCAGATGCTCATTTTCGACACTATAAAGAAATGCGCAATTATACTAATGCGGCCATAAAAAGGGAAAAGAAGGCGTATCTTCTTTTTAAATTTAATAGTGATAATAAGCGTAATTTTTGGAAGATTCTTAAACAAAATAAAATAATACCTGATAAGAATATTAGTAATATACCAGGGAACTTAAAACATCCACAGGAAATTAATAATTTTTTTATAAACTCCATTCCGCAGAGAGATCCCCCTGATGATCTATTTACATATTACAATAATAATGTGACTAACTCTAATTTTGAATTTAGTGAAGTAAATGATTTATTTGTATCACAAATTATTTCACATATTAAATCAAATGCCGTGTGTGAGGATGGCTTAAGTATATGATTAATAAAAATGTGCTGCCCTCATATTGTTACTTATATTACTCATATTATTAACTACTGTTTAACAAATAATGTTTTTCCGGCAGTGTGTAGAAGGGCTATAGTAAAGGTCTTGCCTAAAAAACCTCAGCCAGATGAGTATAGGGACCTTCGTCCTATCAGCATATTGCCTACATTATCAAAGATACTTGAAAGAGTAATTGAGTGTCAGCTTAAAAAATATATTGATTTAAATTCCGTATTACCTATAACTCAGTCCGGCTTTCGTAAGAATTACAGTTGTGCGACGGCTCTTCTTCATATTGTTGACGACATTATTAAATCTCAAGATTCTGGAATGTGTACAATGTTAGTTCTGCTAGATTTCAGTAGGGCGTTTGATACTATAAATCACAATTTATTATGATCAATATTATGTTTCATTGGGCTTTTCAATAAAGCTGTTTCATTATTGAGTTCTTATTTGGGTGACCGCCAGCAATTGGTTGAGGTGGATGGTATTAGGTCACAGTCTTCCCTCCTTAAACGTGGTGTGCCACAGGGCTCCATTTTGGGCCCTTTGCTTTTTGCGATATATACGTCAAACTTAGTGAATTCACTTGAACACTGCAATATTCACTTGTATGCAGACGACACTCAGGTTTACTATAGTTTTTACCCTGATATGATTGAGGATGCTTGTACTCTGATAAATAACGATTTGGCACGATTTGTTGATGCTGCATCTGATCATTGTTTAAATATTTTTT
The DNA here is from genome assembly GCA_963921935.1 of Galeruca laticollis. NCBI lineage: Eukaryota > Metazoa > Arthropoda > Insecta > Coleoptera > Chrysomelidae > Galeruca > Galeruca laticollis. The sequence continues at coordinate 64,767,030 of OY998182.1, forward strand.
TTTCGAAAACTGTCAGTTAAGATACGGTTTCTTAAGAAAGTGGTGCCGTTATCTAGCGGGCCTAATTTTGCCTACACAAACTAGATGAGCTGGTTTCCTAGAGAGCGTTGATGGCGAGCGGAACGTCTAGTAGCGGTGCCGCCATCTACATGACGACCGTTGTAAAGGTGATAAACAGTTTAAGAACATTTTTTGACGATAGCGGTGAACGTTTTGTATTAATATAATGAGTTCAAACGTGTTTTGGAGTAGCCAAGTCATTTTTTATATGATTCAGTACATACAAACAACATTGGTGTTAAACCAAAATATTGCCTGAATTTTTCATCATTACAGTTCAGATGACGACGCGCTAAAATTTGAAATGCCCCCTCTGACAATTTCTTAATTCTCTTGGAACTGTTCCATTCTTTGAATAAGGTGAAGGCAACTTCGTACTGTCTTGAAGATTTTTGAGAGATTAATTGTGAAACCACACATTATGATGCCACTACCAATACTTCTTCTGGTAAATGCTCGTCTTCACTTTCAGAGCTCATTTCTAATTAAACACTTTAAAATAATGCCTTTAGAACAATGACTGTCATACTACTTTTTGAAACAACTGATTTTTATTGTTTATTACGTCGCTATCGTTACGATAGACATGCAAACAATACCCACCTAGATAGAAGCGTCTAGACGCTAGCCACCTGACTCGTCTTGGTTCAAACCCAAAATGTCAATTAACAATGACAGATATACCTACTTATTTATTAATTTTTCAATCTCATATTAATTTTATTGAAGTTTTCTCGAAAAATATTGTTTGCATCTCTAATGCGAAATGTTTTTGCGTTTTGAATAACTTCGATTCTTAAACGCAAAAGTATCATTTTGCATTAGATACAAAAATCTATTTAAAGGAGTAGGCAACTTCTTTAATGATAAATGTAATATTGTGAATAAAAACCAACAGACTAGTTGACACCCATATTGTAGCTACTACGGCACAGAGGATATTGTAGAGATCAGGAGAAAACTTCTTTTCACACATGTACTCCGTATTTTCTCGAATTAAACTTCCAATCAAAAATTCCACAACGGTTTCTTAACAAATGAATTCAGATATATAAAAAAATATTATAAACAAATGAGCAAAACGAAATATTTTTAAAATTTGTACAATTTTTAGTGTCTGGGTATTGTTGAAGGTGAATAATAGTAACTAATTTCATATTATTTATTGTTATGTTTCGGTAACATTTGGCTACACCACAACTTGTATATCTATACTTATTGGTACTTTTAAAACTAGTCTGTAAACCATTGCCTAATTAATAATACATTTTTCTTATTTCACTATCAAGACAAAAACTTTGAGAGATAATAATCACATTATTTCAATTCCGGTTTCTATGCATTTTTGAATATAATAAAAATAAGTAATTTCCTTTTATTTATCTTGAAACAGTTGCCTGTAAACCATTGCATAATTAACATTACGTTTTTCTTATTTCACAATCAATACAAAAACTTTGAGAGACGATAATCACATTAAATTCTCCTTTGATAAAATTGTCGATTGTGTTTTTAATTTCCTTGATATTAAAAAAGTAATTGAAAATGTTGATTCAAAAGCAAAACTGCATATTACCGATTATCTCAATTCCGCTTTCTACGTATTAGAGAAGAGTATCGTCAAGCTGTAATAAAATGTGCTAATAATATCACAAAGTGAAAAATGTTGTTCAAAGCTGTAATAAAAATTAATTATGTTTATCTTTTTCACAAAAAAGTATATAGAAATTTAATAACTATACATACATAAAATAATAAATGTTTGTATAATTCCTGAAATGCAGATAATATAGAATGAGTATGTTAATTAATAACAAACTTCTTGAATTTTAAAGGTAATTAAAGAAATTCAGAACAAATTCATACTATCCTAAAAACTTCTTCCACCAAGCTTTGAAATATATATGAATAAAACACATGAAGGATACTAAGCAAAGGCGACATAATATATAGTTAGACCGGTAGAAAATATTTGACTTGAAATAATTATTTGTCATTGAATATTTATAAAGAATATTCCGCGATATTTTTGCTTACGCGGTGTCGGGGCCCCTGTAGCTGGTGGGCCCCGTATCTTTGATACGGCGGTAGCAACGCCCCTGACCGATACCTACTTGATACTTAGTTTCAAAGTATCGATACCATAAGTACTTGATATCTGAAGTAATATATCCAGTATGTACTTGTATTTACTCGTTTCCTTCCATACCTAGGTACTGAAGTACATGAACAACAAGATATACAGTTGGACCGGTGAATATTTTCCCACGCGTCATGAATACCTATCTGATAACATAACCGACATCATTTTTAAGTCGTATTCTCTTTCTATTAATAGTGAAGAACAGAACAAAATAATTTGTCGGTTATGTTACCAGATATTAATGACGCATGTGAAAATATTCACCGGACCAACTGTATATCTTGTTGTTCATGTACTTCAGTACCTAGGTATGAAACGAAACGAGTAAATACAAGTACTTACTGGATATATTACTTCAGACACCAAGTAGATACTTATGGTATCGATACTTTGAAACTAAGTATCAAGTAGATATCGGTCAGGGGCGTAGCTACCGCCGTATCAAAGATACAGGGCCCACCAGCTACAGGGGCCCCGACCCCGTGTAAGCAAAAATTAGGGCTTTACCGCACTTAGGAAGAGGGGACCCCCAACAAATTTTGATACAGGGCCCCTCATAGCGGTCAACAGTACTCGTATCAGTATGCCACTGTAACGATTTCATTTTAAAACATTGATAAAAAATATGTTTTTCAAATAATTATTTTTATGGCATAATTTCATATCAATAATAGAGAATATTATTAATATGTGGATTTCCTTGAAGAGTTTGAAATTAGAAGACACTTAAGAAACCCACAATATGAAGTCTTCAATGAACAGATAAATCTAGAAAGCTCTCCACAATTAAACTGTCTTCTTAAGTGATAATTGTAAAGATCAAGATATAGTTTTCCTGGCTTTATATATCATTGCACAGTTATACTGATCTTAATTGGAAAAATGATATCCAGGATATCACCATAGGGCTAATAATATCTAAGCTTCAATATTTGTAATATCACATCTTCTTCTTTTTTCTATTAACATATATTAAGTCAGTCACAAGGTAGGTCACTTCTTGGTCTAGCCAAAAATAACTACTAAACATCAGGTAGGCATAAAATGAAATGTAACTTCTGTCATTCTGACGATGATATTCAGTTATCGAAACAATTGTCAATTTTTTAGAATTTTTAATATTTTTCATTATATTGTGGAATTAGCTAGAAACGTTGAGTTTCATTTAAAACACACATGAAATAATTTTATAATGCATATTTATACGAAAAACACTTAACAAAGTCAATCCATGCAATTTTATTGTTCCTGTAATCAATAAGTTTATTTGAAATAAATTTTTGTCTTTCTAATACATCCTTTCGAATGTAACGTATCAGTACGTATCAGTCTGAATATCTATTAACACATCCAAAAACTGAATTGTATTCGGATGCGGAGATGAATTCAAATTATTAAATTTTGAGTGGAATAATTCGCAACAATTTGTAGTTCGTATGAGTGACGCTGCATTTTCTGCCCAGATATGTGGAGGAAATAAAGAATTTTCTTCAATATAGGTGTCCACAAAATAATCGAAATCATTCAGCCTGTTATCACTTGGTTGTACCGATATAAAGTCGAAGACAATTGAATCGCACACTTCTGAAGGATCCAAAAAAGTCAGGCCAAATAAGTAATGCAGCCATCTTCCTGTCTCGGATTGTGGATATTCTGTAGCTAACCCAAGATTCTGAATTTTCCTCCACCTAAACACAAATATATTTTCCTTTATTATTTTACACATTACACATTATTTTACATCACAAAATATGAGTAAATTCTTACCATGATTGTGCAAGATGAAATCTGCAGCCGATTATTGAAACGTCGGGAAATGTTTCTTTCACACTGGAATGGATAGAAACTTGAAAATCCACGATGATGAAATTTAGGTTAAAATTAAGTCCTTTACTGATGCACTTGGATTTCAACATATCAAAAAATGTCGAATACGTTTCTTTTTTTCTGTTAGTTAATGAACATAAAGCCACTGGTATACAAATGTTGTTTACAAAAGCATGAATACTAAACATTTGTAAGAAGTGTTTTACACAGTAATAAAATGTTCCATCCATATATATTGTTGAACTAGAACACGTTACACTTAGATTTCCAATGCACGAAAATACTATAATATTTTTAATCCTGTCGTTTATTATCAAAAATTCTTCTTTAACGGTCATAACTTTAACAGACTCCAAAACATCATGCACATCGGAAACTTTTTGAGGCAATTTTGGAAATTATTTATTTCTGTCTGTAAATATTTCGTTTAATATATTGTATATCTTTTTCTGCCAAAGTTGACAAAGTATTAGAATTTAATTTAAGTTCACTACGAATTATTTTAGATGGCATTTCAGCGATCATATCGTCTGCTTTTCTTTTTAATTTATTACTTAATGTTTGTCTGTTGATTGCACTGTCACTTTCCTGTTCATGATTATGAGTATTTAATATTTTAGACATCACTTTTTCAACGCCCATTGTATATATTTTAGCTTTACATGTCCTTTTCACACAGCACCAACAAGTCTCACCATTTTTTAATTCACGATGTTTATAAAATTTAAAATTTTCAATAACAATTAGACTGTTTCCACGTTCACTTATCATATCTTTCACTTCTATCTTCAGTTTTTTGTATATCGTACTTAACAAATGTGTCGTCACTGTTGAAATCAATTTTAAACTGATTGCCATAATAATATTTTTGCATACATTTTGTTATTCTAAGACCCCTGACCGCCAGTCTGCAGTTCACCCACAGGATTAGGTACCCTCATATAACTCTTTTTAGATCATAAACCTCGTCTGCAACTAATATGCGCCCAAGTAACGATACCTCAGTGGTATCGTTTCATCTCTATCACTACCTGGCCAGGTACATGTCGCCCAGTGAATAGTGGTTTTTTGTTAGGAAAATATATGTTTTTTTATCCTATGAATAAAACTCTTAAGATATCTTCATACTTGCTATGATATATCTGCCACATATATTGCATGTTTACGGATAGTTTTCACTAACTTTACGTATTATTTTTTGAAGAACTCCAAATGCAACAAAATGAATCGAACATGTCTAATAATATATATTTTTCAAATATCTGTAGAAATAAAAACTAGCAAGAATAAGGTTATTTTTGGAATTAGAATATAACTACTAGCTTCAAGACGTGGAAACAATTGTAATCCTTCGAAATTTATTACTAATTACACTGATTACGAGTATTTTACAAAGAAATTTCAATTTGAAACCTCGTTTCAAAATTTTGATCATTTTTATCTGCATCCTTTATAAACTAAAACTAAATCATTTCTCTATTCCCTTAATATGTTTTGTTTGAACGTACTTTTATGTAAAGATCTGTTTCTTAACGAAATTAACTGTCTCGACCCTTACTTCGTGGGATCTACTCATATTAGTGTTTTAAACGAAACTTACTGTCCCTGGCTAGGAACAGTAAGTTTCATTTAAAACACTGATCTGCTTTTTATACGGTATCTTATTTCTTTTTTCTGTTGCTATTTTTTTGCAGCATCCTTATTCAAATTATTGAAATAGCATTTATAAATGAATACACCTTAACTACACTTATTTTAAAAGCATGTGGGATAGTTTATGAAAAATGTTTGAATTATACATTAAAAAAACCCGATATTAACGATACTGGTCTAATTACCTTTTGTTAATACTATTAATGTTTCCTTAACGATGACGAATTACTTCTACAAGTATCAATTCAGTTTCCGTTTGAAATCGCAGTTTTATGTAGACTATATTATAAGTTTGTTCTTGTTAAGTTTTGTAATATTGAAAAGTAAAGTTAAAAAAACGAGCCCCGAGAATAGAGAATCCATGAGCACGGTCACAATAGGATACAAGAAAAATCATCTCACTGACCATTCAGTTCACGGGGGTAAGTTTAGTAAAATCCTTTGTACATATATTCTAATATTTATCGAAACATTCGGAATTACCGTGGTTAGGGTTACTAGTTACTTCATTTTAAATTCAAATGATAATACTTTGGAAAATTTCAAGACAATGTGAATATTGAATTCATAGCGAATGTCGATTACAAAATACGAATAATTTTAAATATTAAACTTATCGAAGCAACACTAGTTACAAGTTTAGAAATAAATTTAATTTTAATAAAAACTATATAAGTATATAATGTTTTCCTGATAATCATAACTTTATATTATATCTATATAAAGTCGGCTTCAGAATGATTTTAAGAATTGCAGTATCTACCTAAATTGACTTCCAATTTAACATAACCAAGTCAACGTTCACACAATATTAAATCAAAACTTATCAATCAAGAAACTAAAAATATTTTTAATTCCAAATAATTCCAATTCCAAAAATAGGTATATGACTGGAGTTAATTCCAAAACTGATTGAAATTTATCCCATCGTGAATTTAGATCCTAAACTACTTCAACCTGTAATTTTAACTGGGTATACTAAAATTTCCAGAGCTTTTGTTATTTTTAAAGATGTTAAAATTAAGCCGATACAATGAACATACATTAAACTAAATTTGTTGTATCAACCCTTAATTTGTGGAATATAATCATGTTATCGTTATAAATGAAACTAATTCAACTGAAACGTGCATTAAACTATTGATACCACTCACGTAACGTAGAAACTATATTAAGTACATAAAGTATCACGAAATACACAAACTTTAATATATTCGAACCGACCAACAAAATTTAATACATTCAGGTAGGCTTCAAAATTGTCCATACCAACATTAATCAATAAATTTGAGGAAGACTAAAAATTACAAGAGGTTGCCAGAGAAAACTATAGCAGAAAAATCAGAAAGTTAGAGAAGTCAGTCACACAATCTAATATCATCATTCCGTAACCCATTAACGATAATGACAACTAAAATTTAAGCACTAATTTTAACATGTTATTAACGATATCCACACACTTTTCGCAAAGTCCAACAATTAGCGATTGAGTCCTCGCTTCATCATAAATTCTTATATAAATAATTCATGTTATAATTTTGCTCTTCTAACATAATTATTATGGATATGGTAACCGGTAACGTTTCGCCAGCAGTGCATTTATGAAATAACTCATTTCCACACAATTATTTAATTTGAAAATATCTTAGAAAAAATATTATGTACAAAAGTGTTATAAAAAACTGTATTTTAGATCATTTCAAAATTGTGAGCTAATCATCGCAAAAAATCTAAAATATTTCTGTTACTAAAATCTTCTACAATTGTGAGAATCTGTCGGTCTGTCCCAATATAAACGTTTTTTTTTATTGGGTTCATTTCCAGCAACTAACTTTTCGTAAAAAATGTCACTATTTTTTTTATTAATCTTCTTCAGTTCCGAAATGAATTTCCAAATTGTGGGTTTTCTGCGAGCCTAGTTGTGCTTGAATTCTTCTGTGCGCAGTCTCTACTATATTGTTAGTTTTCTAAAAGACACATCTTTTATTATTTTTAATAATTTTAGTTACATTATTTTACCTCTATTGCATTCAAAACCCGGTTATGCAAATTCCAAGTTTCTGATGGAAAATTTGGAATACGTCTACCATTTCCCCTCCTATTGCGAACACCCAAATAATTTGTTTCAAACCAGTTTGCAACAGGCAATAACGCTTCTTCCAGACGATCATAGAGTAAGTCGAATGAATCACTTAGATTTGGAACAGGCACAAAACCCAATGCAGTGATCATTCTAGCTTGTAACGCAAAATCTCCATTATTTCGATATTCTCTAAAATAAAATATATACAAATATAAATAAAAAAGTTAATTTTTTTTGTTTTTGTAAAATTAGTACAAACCTTGTTAAGTGTTCTTTTTTTCAAATTATTCACAAGGGGGAAAAACATCCATCAATAGACATTCCTGGAAATACTGCACGGAAAACATTGTGTCTTGCAAGCTTAAAATCTACTGACACTCTCGATGGATTTAATAAAGGCTCTAACTCGATCAGCATTTGGAGCATTTTTTCATAAGTTCTCTGTCTATTATCTGGTAAAAGTATATACACGCAAGGATGAATGCTTCCATACTTTTCACCCATATAACAAACACCTGGGCAATTAACGTCGGTGCAACGCTAAAGGTGCCATCAACATACCACCTAGATGATGTTTTTAAAATGTCAATTCCTTGGCCTCTCCCAAATATGATTAAGCGTGGTAATTCTGGGTAATTGTCTGCTAGTAAAAAACGTTGTGTTGTGTTGCCACCGTCTGTGGAGTACTCTTTATATTCTTGAGGAATTTCTAGTTCTTCCAAAGAATTAGGTGCAACGGGGCATGATTGATTACCTTCCGTGCTCTTATTTGCATCTTTAAACTTCGATCAGATGGGCAAATTCCGGTTGCAGAAATGGTAAGTGTTTGTTGACAGTTATTTATGATCACAGTAGCAGTTTCTTGGCTTTCATCTGCTCTCTTTTTAAGGGATGTAACCATTTTTGACACCTAAATTTATAAAATAAAGATGAATTAAATTATCTAGTTAAGACTTCATGATAAATCACTTATTTAAAAATGAAAGGATTTTACAAGTAAGTAATAAATTACAACATATTATATTTACCTCTACTTTGGTGGCTGAAGCCTCATGTACGTGATATATACATAAAACCGTCTTCGCTAAAAATTCGGCCACTTCTTTTAGTCTCCATGACTGGCACTGCACTAAACTTGATGCAAAAGGTACTTAACTAATAATTTTAGAAAAATTCTGCTGATGCACTTAATGGGTGGTGGTGGTAAAATTTTTCAAAAGCAGGTACTGGATAGATTTAGTAGGCGTGACTTAACATTATATGACCTCTAATACCATTTGTTGGATAGCCCCATTTGTTTATCGGTTAATCCGACAACCCTTCAAAGTACTATACAACTTTAATCTGATTTTGGGTTTGCAATTCGTTCTACCTAATAAGATTACTGGGAAAAAGAAATTAACGTTGTTATACAAGATTAATTATACTTATTTATCCACCTTAATTCTGCTTGATGGTTTTTTTTCTGTTGTCTTAATTATCTGTGGAAGAGATAATTAAAAGAACCCACCGGCGAATCGTGAGGTCGGTGAATCGTGCTACCGGCGAAACGTTACTGGCGAAACGTTACTGGCGAAACGTTACTGGCGAAACGTTACTGGCGAAACGTTGCCGGCGAAACGTTGCCGGCGAAACGTTGCCAGCGAAACGTTGCCGGCGAAACGTACCGTTTCCAATTATAAATGCATGCGAATTGTAGAAAAAATTTTATGAAATAGGTTCCAAGATAGAATTGAAAGGGGATAGGTTTTTTCTTGAAAACAGTTGAGAGTAAATAATAATAATTTCCCGCACATCAGTTTTCTGACAAACATCGATCCCATTTTGACTAAGTTATTATGTATGTACAAGTATGCAGGTTCATATTTTATATGTTAATAATCTTTTCGTTTTTAAAATCTTGTTCATTAAAATGTTTTCTATTTTCTTATTTCATTTCATCTATATTCAAAGATATTCATACATGGAGTTCAAACAATTTGCCACAAACTTTATCTTACAAGAAATTAAATACTGATCAAATGTATGAGGCGCCTCTGTGTAAGAATCTTTAACAATAGTTTGTTGTTGACCCAAGAATACAAACAAAAATGGAATATTCATGAGTAGTGAATCTTTTACAATACATTTATGAAACGTTACCAAGGTTAAATATGCAAATAATTTTGACTGATAAAAACTTTGTTACTATTTTTGAAAATATCGCGGAATATTCTTTATAAATATTCAGTGACAAATAATTATTTCAAGTCAAATATTTTATACTTCTTATTATTTTCTATCGCCGAACAATACCTTACTCTTTCCATATTCTATACTATTTCCGCCATCGCATCAGCACAAAATCGTAATTCAAAATTTTGTTTGAAGTAGACAGCAGAGATTCTTATACTTAATCTTCTGTTATGAAAAATAGTGCATTTAAAAAAAGATTCATAATACTATCAGACCTTTTCAAAACGTAATGGATTTAAGATGTATACCTAATACCTACTTGCACTATTGCTTACGAATGCAATCGGGTGTATGTATAAGCGACAGTTGGAATAAATGTTTCATAGACACAAAAAATGCTAGAAATCGAATTCATTTATCAAAATAAATAGAATTATTTAGTATTTCATAAAAATAAATTTGGAAAACTAAACCATTTGTCCAGGCATAAAAAAAATGGAGGGAAGTATTGTCTTTTTCTTTTCAACAGGATTTCGAAATATCAAAAACTTCTGTGGGGGATAAAAACAGTAAACTATTTTAGTATCAAATTTATTTATTCTCATTTACGATAAAGTATTAACATCAAGAAATTCATTGCTTTTCCGAGGTTATTACTTTCCGCCCTACACTATCTAATATGCGAGAAAAGTATTGGCTTACTCCAAAAAAAGTTGGAGTTTTGGATTTTTTTTGAGTTATTTTTTCGTTTTCAGTAAGAACAACACGAAAAATACCCTGTGTGTATGTCGTTGTCGTCGGCCACTTTTCGTCTTGTTAGCACATTACAGCCTCTGGAGTGCAACCAGTTACCAATTTTATGATTGAATATTGTTCAGGGCATATCATAGGTGAACCTTATTAATTTTCAGCTTACCAGATCCAGTACAACGGGTGCTATGGTACTTGAAGTACGACATTTTTGTCATTTTTGGAGAAATTTCAGTTTGTTAGCACGATACAGTCTCAGGAATGTATACAAGTGACCAATTTTATGATTGGATATTGTTCAGGGTGTCTCACAGATGAATTCTATTGATTTTCAGCTCACTAGAGCCAGTACAACGGGTGGTATGGTACTAGAAGTACCACATTTCTGTCAGTATTGGAGAATTTTCAGTTTGTTAATACGATTCAGCCTCCGGAGTGTATACAAGTGACCAATTTTATGATTGGGTGTTGTTCGGAGCGTCTTATAGATGAACCTTATTGATTTTCAGCTTATTAGAGCCAGTACGAGTGCTATGGTACAATTTAAAATCTTACAATGGGCTATTTCTCACAAATGAAAGATGATATCAAAAAAAGCATATCACTGTTTCTAAGATAGGAAGAGGGAACTAAAATGACGTAAAAGAGAACTCACCCCCATCAACCATCTAGGCCTCACTTATCCCAACTAAAAAAACTACTTGTGATACGTCATTGAAAAACTTACAAAAAATTAATATTTAACAATTTTAAAAACAAACAATCCCTACTTGTGAAATAATGTTTAAAAGCTTTAAAGGCCAATAAAACTTTATTTTCAGTGATTCGTGTCCGTAGGTACTTTTTTTGTTAAATAAATACTTTAATTTTCCGTTTTTTCAAAACAAGTTGAAAACATCTGTTTTTTTTGGGTTCTTTCGCAGTTGAGGTTCTTGGACAATTTTCAATAGAGCCTACTGCATCAATACGTCAAGTATCTGAAATGACAGGACTATCACGTGAGTCGGTTAGGAAGGTGTGGAAATTACATAAGTTTCACCTGTAAAAAAACACAAATTCTTCAAGAATTAGGCGAATTGAGTTTTGTTAACTCGTGACTGAAAGAATTGTACTGAGCGTACACTATTAAAAAATATTTGTTTCACTAATGCTGAATGGTAATGTTAATAATCAAAACTGTCGGAACTGGAGTGGTGCGAAGCCGCAACGATTTAGAGAAGCACTCAATATCCTGAATAATTGAATGTTTGGGCACGGTTTAATTGGCCCCTTGTTTATACCAGGCAATTCAAGTGGAGATATATGGATCTGGATATGCTGGAAAACACAATCGAACCTTTAATTGTGCATGTATTGAGTACCATACGTACGACCAAGGCAATCAAGCTCTAGATGAAGATTTGCTGCAGTTCCAATAATATGGAGCACCTCCTCACTATGCAGCTGCAGTTAGGCACTTGTTGGATACTAATTATCCGAACAAATGGATTGGAAGGAGAGGTCCTATTGAGTGGCCACCGAGGTCACCAGACTTACGCCACCTGACTTTTTTCTATGGGATTACCTCAAGTCAGTTGTTTATAAAACACCACCTGCGTTACTTACTTGGGGAATTGAGGGAAAGAATTACGCAAGCATGTCGCGCTATTACTAGAACAACATTTGTTAAAGTTCGTGCAGAATTTGAAAATAGGCTGTATTATTGTTTACAAAACAACGGAACCCATTTTGAACATTTACGTCATTGACATTTTTAACAAATTTGTAGCTCATTAAATTTTGATTTTAAGGCAACGTTTCACAATTATTGATTCACCCTGTACAATTATTATTTATATCATTGATAGCATGTTTCATAGGCATTTCGGTGATGTATCACAAGTAGGGGTTGGCTATTTAAACTTTTTTATTTGTTGTAGGTGGGACATAGGGGGATGAGGGTGGTGATTTCTCTTTTGTGTCATATTAGTAACCCCTTCCTATCCTAGAAACTGTTTTAGGTATTTTTCGATATAATCTTTCGTTTGTGAGAGCCCATTATAAGTTTTTAAATTCACACCGTATAATAAACCACTTCCTATAAACGTGTATTGTGTTTTCCAACACCAATTATGTTGATGTAATAGTATATTCTATATCAATGGTGGAATAAACAAAATTCTACACGAGTAGGAATATTCTACGAGTGTATAATTTTGAATTCCACTCGTGTTTTAGACTATACTTTTTCTACGACTATCAAATAAAAAACAAAACAACGTATATTGAATTGATAACTCCTTAATTTCTGGATTAGTTGTTGTGACAGCATCACTGTTGTTAGTATCAGACACTAAAACGGAATGAAGCCATGTAATAGAGCTATAATTTAGATACTATTATATAAATTTACTTACTTTTTATGAAATATTAATCAATTTTAATCTAAAAAATTTGACAGTTGACAATTGATACTAGATAGCGTTTTCTATTTTCTTCTTTTTTTTTCCTTATAAAGTGTCTCAAAGTACGCATGCTGCACTTCTTGCTCTAACAATTAAAACTCCACGACCAAATTAGTCATTTTACGTAGACTTTAGCGAATTTTTTATGCATTTTGGTATTTCTGCACTACTTCTACTCTGCTTAGTGCAGCTGATGTAGAAAACGGAACCCGCCTATTTTCTCTTTCTGTCAAATTAACCGTGACATTTAGGGGGTGCCACAAATATTCATTCCATACCAAGGGCGAGAATGCATCTTCTTGCCCTAGGGCTAGAAGCTATTCCATAATAAAAAACGACGCTGGAATATAGAAATTCTATAATAGTCGTAGGAAAAGTATTTTCCAAAAAATTATATAAGTAAACGACAAAATGGAACTTATACTGGAAATGACCTAGAACTTAAATCTGTTATTCATGTATATCAGAAAAAAATATGCATAAAAACGCATTTCTATATGGTTAAATAATTTCCCATCACTTATTGTGTACAGCGTTTGTTTCTTGTTAGGTACAAAGGTTAAATTTGGAAATAGTTTTATTGAAGTAGTCTCTCTAAATACTTATACATACAACCCTTATTTTTTATAACAATTTGAAAAATTCCCCGAATTGTTTTTCTTTTATTTTTTTACTGCTTCTACTTAGTTTTCTGTATACCGTGACAGGAGAATTGTTTGCCGTTTGATTTAAAAAAATGACAATGTGTTTTATCACTCCTCTTATACAATTCATATATTTCTTTCCATTTCGTAATTCTCGTAATTTATTTTTGAATTCCATTAACATTGCTAGTGTTCACTTTTTAAGTCTAGCAAGTCCGATTAGTAGTAATGAAATTTAGTTGAAAAATATGTCAAAAGTCATGGATAATAAATATTGTTTCTTGATAATAATATTGCCTGATCATTCACAGAGATAAGAGTCGGCAACACCTACTTACTCTTTACCAGGAACACTGATAACTGATAACATTGAGCACCTGGACATTTATGTTTACAAAAAACTTTTATACTTATTACATACGTTAAACGATAAGAATGGTTGTATATTGTATGATATTATGTACTTATATAAAGTTTATTACTATAGATAGGTTGATTTGAAAAATTCGTTTATATTTCAAATATTAATTTCCCGTGTATGTGTGGTCTGCTATAGTGGTAGACTAATCATGCAAATGCCAACATAATCCGTCTAGTACTATTCCATTCACGATGTCGATATAATCAATATGTTTTATAATAGCTGATTAGCGAAAGCGAAGAACCTGATATAAAATATTACAGAATGGTCAGATATAAGTTTCTCATTAGTTTAAATGACCTTTCTTGTGGTAACTCTAATCAATGGAACGATTGAAGTGAAAGTTTTTTTGCTGAATATTTTATTGTACCTATTTAAATTGTACAATTTGTCATATAGGGTAAAGTACGGATACTTGCCCACCTTTTTGAAAAAAATTAATAAATGGAAAATTTGTCTTATTTTCTGAAAGTAAATTATACTACGGTTTAGTGTATATATTTAGCTATTTTTCCACAAAAGTTAGTTTGTCTATACTGGATCACCGACAAGAGGGATAGTTATTTTACTTACCATTTTTTTGGCCATCTATCCTCCAGAGGTGGGGTAGTTGCCTCGCTAGAGAGGGATAGTCGCCCCAAATAGAAATAGGGCATTAAATAAATATTAATTTCAAAAACTTGTTTATATTAAAGCAATAAAAAGAAAAAACTCAAACTATTTCACTATCGTACCCACCTTATTGATAGGTATTAAGAAAAATTTACACCCCACCCCTATTATTTTCTTATATTTTTAATTTTTTCTGCACGGCCACATTTGTTGCAGAAATCGCCATAAAGAGTGCAATTTTCGTGCAACCATTTTTCACACGAAATACATCGAATCCAATCAGCAGTAGATTTAGTGGTACCATAGATTTCAAGGCACTCGCGACACTGTTCATTTAGTTCATCACTAGTATGGGACAGTTCGGATTCTTCTGATTCCGAAGAGGAGGAGTGAATGTCAATATTTTTCTTTTTCTTTTCTTTTTTCTTATAATTTTCTTTTCGATTAGTAACGTTTTGAAGGGTAGTTGGTTTAACTATTTCTTTTCCTTTTGATGTTTTACCTTTATTTGTCTTATTGATCTTTTTGTTTTCTTTTTCCTTACTTTTATGTAAAGCTTCCTCAATTTTCTTTTTCTTTTCGTTAATCACAGTGGGAGAATTTAATAATTGTGCTACTTGTCTTTTTCTTTTACTTGGCACTTTAGCAACAATGGGAATTGGAGATAGCTGCAGAAGTTGTTGAGTTGGACTAATATCTAATAAAACTGATTTACTTTTAGATGTAGAGGGGGAGCATTCAATAACAATTGGTATTTTTTCAGTTGCTTGCCTGGTAGAAGACGCTTTTTCTACAGTATTAGATCCAAACATCGGTTCACTTGTAGATGTGGAGGGTGGGGAATTCATGGGAACGAGTAAATTTTCCTTGATTGGCAAAGTGTCTGCGTTTTCTGTTGGTGTCGTTAAATTATTTTCAGACATATTAGTAGTAACAGCATTCTCCGTAGAATACTGGGAAGCATCTGCTACCGTGTAATAATGATCAGGTATAGCGTTGGGGTTGTACGGAAAAATTCCACATGCCTTGAAACCTGATAGAGCATTGACCGTAGAAGTTGCCCTGATCCAAGCAGCACCAATTAGTCTTCCAGCTTGATATCTCGTAATTTTTCTTTCCTTATTTGCAACAATCCACTGACGCAATTCTGTTGCATAAAATGTTTTAAAAGGTTTAAAAAAGGAACGATCTAACGGTTGTAAACCGTGTGTTGTATGACTGGGAAGTCCCAAAAGAATTATGTCATGTAGAGCTGCTGTTTCCAACATATTAATATCGTTGCAGTGGGAACCATGACCATCAAGTAGTAACACAACTTTACCTTGAGGTTTGCGAGGAATAAAATGTTCTACCAACCACTTCATGAATAGCTCCGAGTTTATGTAAGCAGATTTTTTACTCATATATACATTAGATCCAGGTGGTAAACCGTCCAAAAATTCCGGTTTTTTATTTACTCCTTTAAGGATTAACACAGGTGGTAGAAAAACTCCTTCTGCATTATTGCACGTAACAATCGAAATGGTTTCACCTTTTTCTCCAGAAGTTATGTGTTGGACCAATTTGCTTCCTTTGGTAGCGATTACTTTTCCGGGTTTGTTGTTCATTTGTACACCAGTCTCGTCCATATTAAAAATATGACCTGGCTTGTCAAAAAGATCGTGTTGACTTAAAGTTTCCTCATACAGTTTAAAAAAAGATTCAATTTCTTCCCTTGTAAATCCTAGTGCTCGAGCTCGAGACATTCCTTCTGCTTGTCTAACACTTAAAGTTTCATGTCTTTCTAAAAAGCTTTGTAGCCACTGTTTTCCAGCCATTTCTGAACCTACATTAAAATTATGTTTAATATTTAACTGTTGTGCTAACTGAAATGCCAATTTTCTAACATCAGTTCGGGTACATGGAAAGCCCGCTTTTTCCAATTTCTTAATATGTAAAACTAATTTTTTTTCTACATCGTAACCAAGAGCAGGAATTTTTCCGAGACCACGTTTAATGTAGTCCTTTTTTAACATACGTCGCCTTAATGTACGTGAAGGAACACCAAACTGTTTGGAGGCTGCATTGATGCTCATTGCTTTAGATTCTACTTCACTTACAGCTTGTTTTAGAGCTTCTTCTGACCAGGTTGCTCGAGGAGCAATGCCAACTTTTCGAGTATATCGACGAGGCATTATCTGTAAAAAATATTGTTAATCAATTATTGCTATTAATTATAAGTGAGTCTAAAGTCACACACAGTTCTTGATAATTGAGGCATCTATCCCCCAAAGGCAAGTATCCGTACCACTCAACAGGGCAACTATCCCATTGCGTCCGGATAGATGCCCCAGCCCTCTAACAAGTTTGTTTAATCAAAATGACTTTAATTACACCAAAAAATCAAAATATATACACGATTTAACCTATTTCGATCTTTAAACCATAATAAACTTTACTTACCTTGATTTTACAAACGATCCAAATTAACGGCACAAAACTATTCGGATATTTTAGAAATAGTTCGGTATTTAACGTTCTGTTGCAACGCCCACGTGCACTCCAGCCGCTTGCTACTTTGTGACTAAGGTATGGAACGTAAGACGCTTGGAACGCGGTATTTGAAAAACGTCGCAACTATTCTATTACAAGATGGCTGACAACGGGGCGTCTATCCGCCTAGGGCAAGTATCCGCACTTTACCCTAATATTTTGATAAAGACAGAAATTAAACTGAAATAGAGGAAGATCCAGCGATGAATTTGCACTGGTAATTTCAAAAGTCATGAAAAGTTACTCACATAATCTCTAGCACCAGCTCAACAATAAATGTCACTCCTGGCAACCCCTAATGGCCCGGCTAAGCGTCCTGAAAATTCTAAAGAGGGTAGGAAAAAAGATTCAATTTTGTTATAGTATAAGTCATGATATTTCAGGAGATCATTCTTAATATTATGCTAAACACATGAAAAATTCACCAGAACATTTTCGTCCCTCCTAATTGTTAACAGAACGGTATAATATTTATGTAAAATAGTTTCATTTTCGTTATTTTATGTCTTGAAATTTGTACATAATAAAGAAAATATGTATAGAAAACATATTCTCTAATGCCAGAAATAAATTTCATCACTTGCCATCGGACAAAGCGGAAAACGTTCCCCTGCGAGCGCGAGCGCGGCAGTTAAATTAATACCTATGGGTTAAAAAGAGAGGGTATATAGATATTACCATTTATTCAGATGTAAGTATGAAGAATTGAAAGGATGTATTTTTTACATTACAAAATAATTTTTGTATACAATATTATTCATTTTTATTTGCTATTCAGCTTCATCCTGGCATTCTTCATCATCATTTGTAAATAACGACATTATTTTTGTTGAATAATGATTTTGTTGTTAGTTAAGTGAACTGTAATTTCAATTCTTTATTTTACTCACAATAATTTATAAAAATGACAATTTTAATATAATGAAAATGAAAGTGCATCTTCTTGCCACGATGCTCGAAAACCGACGACCCCGTCTTCTCGTCTGCGCATGGTCCGTTGTGTCGTCTGCGCATCCCGCGTTGGCTCGTCTGCGCATCGCTTCACGCAGTTAGTTGGTAGGGATTGCAGTGGCCCAGCTTATAGTCGGTCAAGTGAATTTGCACTTTAACAATTTTATCGAATTTTGATGTTGTCGCTTGAGATCGGATACCGTTGGTGGCAGTTGATATCCCTCAAACCATTTAAATTAATATTGATCATTGTTTAATGACCAACCATTCTCTATTGGATTTAATGATGTTAGTGCCTGGAGGTGTGCATTGCTCCATATACTAGAAATGTAGGGCGGCAAATCACTGCCTTCAAATTTGATTATTTTGTTTTCAAGAGACTCATCTATATTTTCAGCTGTAAAGTTGTTCTTAAATAATTCAAATCTTCCATTATTTGTAGTGTTACATTATATTATTTTATACATTTCGCAAAACATTTTTTCTAATGTTGCTATTCATGAGGTCATCATCTCCATTGACCAATTTTACAAATGCTGCATGATACATTTTGGATTTCATTAGTATTTTTAATGGATTTATTTTTCCTTTCCTATAAAATGAGTGGTTGTAACCCTGTAACTACAACCAGTGAAAGCGTGATATGCTGGTGAACTTCTACAAATATCTGGTCCAATTTGATTATAAATAAGCCGACCATACGTCCCGTAAAAAACGACACAGACCCGTTTTCAACACCCGTTGTCCCGTGTCCCCGCTAATCTCTACCGGGACGCTAAATGTCCCGTTTTTTTCACATAACCGTTTATACAATCATTTCAACCAAAAATTTAAATTGTCGTTGTCGTTCTTCATTCTGTGACTAAAGCATCCAACTTGTCAGTCTGTCCTGTCTGTTACGCCTACGATCAAGAATCTTACATCTTGGCGTCAGCGCTGTCATTCCTCGTTGTGTTATTTTCTAAAATCAGCCTTTATTGGAGCACCAAAAAAACAAACATTTTGGAAAGTACAGTAGGCAATGTCTTAACTTTACAATATAATTTAAATTTATCTTGTCCACAAATGTTTGAAAAGTTGATGACTGAAAAAAAGCTGTGTGAACAAATTCACAAAAGTGATAAATATCAAAATTAAGAATATAATTCGGTTACTTAATTGCTGTTCCATGTTTGTTACCTTGTAATGTGCATATACCTTATTATGTGCAATTAATATCTATTATATATTTGAGTTTTAGTAGGTACAATAAATACATATTCATTTAATGATAATTAAGATTTTCTTCTTCATCCATTTTCAAATCTCATGCCCTATATAAAACCTCGCAGCCTATAATTTTTGCCATCCTTATTTAGGCTGTCCCGTATTTTAACGAAAGAAATATGGTAGGCTTAACTATAAACTGTATTAACATTAATGTACCGTCGATTATTGTCTGTACTAATGTTCATCCAAATGCTTTGCATTCGATTTTGTGTTTTATTTATGTTGCAAACCATGATTACTAGAATGTCGTCTGTAGAGAATATTCGCTCCAGTTTCTATCTGACAAACATGACACACAATTTTGGTGTATGGTTCTTCGTTGCTTCTACATGATAATTCAGGATGAATGGTTACCACTGAGAATAGTACAGTCCAGTTATTTAGAAAATACCTCTGTGAATTTAACAAGGAACTGTTGCATTCCATATAATTTACAAACCACTTATAATGTGGTCCGCTATGCTCAATATCCGCTCTCATTTCATCTCACAGATATTAATTTAACTATCTCGCTCGCACTCGCTCGGGAACGTTTTCTGCTCTGGCGGATGGTAAGTCATGAAATTTATTTCTGGAATTAGAGAATATGTTTTCTGTACATATTTTCTTTATTATGTACAAATATCAAGACTTATTAAATAACAAAATTGAAACAATTTTTCATAAATATTTATAGCGTTCTGTTAACAATTAGGCGGGATGAAAATGTTCTGGCGAATTTTTTATGTATTTAGAATGATCACCTGAAATGTTATGACATACTATGACACAATTCTTTGTTTTTCCCTACCGTCTTTAGAATTTTCAGGTAGCTTACCCCGGCCATTAGGGGTTGCCAGAAGTGACTTGTATTGTTGAGAAGGTGCTAGAGATTGAGTAATTTATCATGACTTTTGAAATGACAACTGTAAATCCGTCGCTGGCTCTTAGTCTAAAACGTCAAAAAAAGTGCATTCATATGACCCTTGATGAAGACAAAAGGTGACCTTGAGCCATAAGCAATGGCAACACATATTGTAACTCCAAAAGTGCAATGTACATGCCGCTCATCAAGAAATTGAGGGTAACGACGTTCGCCTCGTCTCCTTCTCACCTTCGCTCGACCATCATCCATGTCTAGGCAGAACCGGGATTCATAATTGAAGATGATAGTGTTCCATTCCTGATTCCACACTAGTCGTTCCTGACATCACTGAAATCAATTTCTTTAATGTGCCAGAGTTAAAGGTAACACCAACTGAGGTCGGTATTAAAAAAGTCCAAACCTTCTTATTCGTCTATAAACGTTTTCATATTCTGCAAACCACTGAGTTCTTATTGCTTATCCATCACATGACTTACTTGACGATATTATTCAACACATACTATGTTGGTACTGTCTTCTTCTAATAACAGAAAACGAGCGAAATTCAATACAAGCGTTTGTATTGTTTTGATTAAGATGCATTTGATTGATGTCGTATCAGTCACGTGATGGAAAATACTCAGCGTTTCTACTATACGTGAAGTGTTTCTGAAATATTTACTGTGTGTTCGGGCTTCTGTCACTGAGTATAGTACTAAATATAACGAATTTTTTGGCAGTTAAAGGAACTAATCCCAAGAAAAATATTGCGGAAATTTAATTGTCACTTAATATTCAATGGACATCGACAAATTGCTCAATGGTTGAATCATAAATGAAGATGAATATTTTCCATTAAATCTGCACGTGAAACAACACTTTTAATGAGGTGACTAACGTATATAATACCATTTACAGTTCAGTGGGTCGCACTAAAAATAGAAGCAACCGAAATCGTCATAGGTTAGTCATTATAATTAAATCTCAACTTTTAATCACTATGCTTCATTGCTTACATTTACTTACTACCATACTTCGTGAGGATAAGAATGCACATTTAAAATGTATAAAATATAGTAATTAATTTGGTTGCTTCCATACTAATATCAATATTGAAAGGAAATTACTGAAACTCATTGGATTTGAGTGTTTATTAAATATTGCATACTGGAATTTTCACAAAGATTTTTTTTATTTCGAGTTCTGTTCTGTTATACATATACAGATCTATAAATATGTTATTAGCAAAAAATATATCTAATAGAAAAACAAAGCAAATCTAAATTAGCTTATAACGTATTCTTTCAATTCATTTTTGAATTTTTTATTTATCTAAATAAATATTCATGCAATTGCCTCAACAACTGAGGTAATTAGAAAATGTGCATAAATTGGTAAATTACAATTTAAGTAGGTATTATTTTCACAATTTGAATGAGATTAATATTTTGAAGGTACATAATTAAGTTTCCGACATTACAAGAATCTCGAAGCAGTTCTATAAGATGATCAGTAGTAATAACACAAGTGATTGAATTTTCGCTATACGTCTGTCGATTCATTTCTGAACGAAACTGACTTGTTTCTTTTCTTGAAACAATTCAGTTGAGTACAGAAATAATAGATATACTTATGAGGTAAATTCAATAAAGAGTAGAATTTTATTTATTAGATTATTTCACAAAGTGAAAGGTAAAAAGTGTGAAATTCGGCTGAATTAGAGAATATTAGTAAAAAAGTTAAGAGGTTTATCTCAGAAATTAATAAAGTTTAATAAACAGGAAACAATAACATCGAACGAAATACATATTTAATTAAGTCAGTAATATAACGTACTTAAATATTTTTCAATCATAATTATAAACTGTACATTTATTATAAACAACGCTTTGAGCTTGATTATTTGAACACCCGCTTTGTACTTGCAATAATTGTTATATTTTGATTGCTATTGATTCTCACATTTGCAATAATTAATTCAATAGAGTTTATTTGAAATATGTTCATATTTAAATGCGTGCACAACGTGATTACTTATATTTGACGTTTAACTGTCACATATTCAAATATGAAAACACCGAACTTGACAGGTCTATCAGGGTTAAGAGTCAAGTTTGGTTGGTATTAACGAAAATCCCAACTTGACTTAGGCTCCAGATTGGTTAATTTGACAAGTGCGTGAAATAGTCGGGGGTAATACCACAAGAGCTCAGATTTAGCCAGATATTTTTTGTGGTTGTTTTCGAATACTTACTTTCATTGGCAATTTAACGAGAGCTGTTCTGGCAAAATCACGAGAGCGTAGCTCGAGTGATTTTGCCTGAACAGATCGAGTTAAATTGCCAATGAAAGTAAGTATGAGAACCACCGGAAAAAATAACCTGCTAAATTTAAGCTCGCGTGGTATTTGGTAAGACAATCCCATGAATAAAAAACTCAATTCAATTAAACTTTATTTAACAAACTAAATGAACAATGAGTAGAAACATAATGTTTAGAAAGAACAATTGTTAAAAATACAATTATTATATACAATTGGTCCAGTAGACATTTGCTCCTTTACTGATGTAACGGTAACGTAATTTATCCGATATTTTTATCCACTTGCAAACTCTCTTCCTTCCTATTTAGCCGACAGCAAACTACGATTTTTGTATTCACAAATGGGAATTATTATACATGAATGGGATTGTCGCTCAAATTACATACATTTCGCTCATTATTGTATTTAGGGCTCTCAATACGAATATACTCGTATTTAACACTTAATTATACTTGACACACACTACATATTAGGGCATATTTTTTCTTCAACAGGTAATGATGTGTATATTTCGTGTGTACTATCCTAAGACGTGATATTACATGGTGTCTACGCGTAATACTGAGGATCTTCCATGGAGAAGTAACTGGCTTTATTTGTTTCAACTTAACGGATCTATTCCACAGTTTTTGCCACAAATTTCTTGTTGATTTTTCAAATATAGCTTTTAAATCACATTGTGACTAGTCAGTTATTTGTTAAATATAGTGAGATTATTAAGGTGAGCTTCTTTGGCTCCTTGGTCGACTATTTTATTACCTCTAATTTGTGTATGTGAAGGGATCCGCAAAAAGTTGATAATTTTCCTTTTCACTGAATGGATATTTTCATTGATGTTCGTTACAAGCGCTGAATTTGGATAGATTTGAGTTATGCTTTGAAGTGCACTGAACGAATCTGTTATTATGAGAAACTTTTTGTGATGGGAGTGCTTGCAGATCTCTGTTGCCTTAAAAATTGCATACAGCTCTCCTGCCTACACGTTGTACGTATGCTTTCAAACAAAATATTGCTTCTCGTGTGCAGTAGGTAACCAATTGAATTTGAAAGACGGTAAATTATGAAACGAATTCACAGCTAATTTGTCCTAACTATACAATACGAATATAAATCCCAATCTGTTTTGTTCACTGGACTATATTTTCTATCTATCAAATATCAAAGTAAAATGATAATTGTTGTATGAATATCAAATACTTCATACTTCTTTTTTCCTCAGATTCCGTGAAAACAAATTCGACATCAGTCATTTGCGAAACATAATAAATGCCACACATCATATCATTAGAGGTATCACTTTCGTCCCCCGTAATAATAAAACTTTAGCAATGCCAAGAAAAATATAGACCGTCTGCTGTGGCAATCATTGTGGTTCCACCAGTAGACTTACTACAAACATATAATGATCATTTAATTCATTATCATCATATTTATTGTCTACTTCTGGACATAGGCTTCTTTCGTTTGCTTCCACATCTTCCTATTCTGGGCTTCCTCTATAGAATTTGTTCGATATTATCAGACCAGATCGCCATTTAACTAGCGGTAATAAAATATATATTAATGAAATTAACTGTCTCGACCCTTACTTCGTGGAATTTACTCATATTACTATTTTATATGAAATAGTAAGTTTCATTTAAAACAGTAAGTATATATTAACATATAACCGATGTTTGAAACATTCTAGCCGTTAGATTTATAATCGCAAGTTATATTACGGATAAATTTTAATCAACATTGATTTGGACTAGATTTTTCATTTACAACTTCTATTGCATGTGTGAGTAATGATAATCAATTTAGCATTGTTAAACCTTCTTCAAATATTATAAAATACCATGATTCAGAACTAAGATAGCCATAAAAAGTAACAATTATTAACTGTATCAACCACGTGGGTTATAAATTTTTCAAAAAGTGTAATAGCCAGTTTCACCACCTACTGATGAGTGTCGCATAGCTTATTCAGAAATTTTGTCTTTGTCACTTGACATAAAATAAGAAAGGACAAAACTTACGTTTAAGCTATCAGACACTTATCAGAAGGTGGTGAATATGGCCCTAAAAGAAACGGAATTCTGCATGTGACCCTGCTCTGCAAAAAGCATGCAACTCACCCACCAGAAGATTGATTCGTCAGAATATGTTTTTTAATAATGAATGTATGTGGTCAACATTAATAGTATAATAAATATTTAGATGGTACATAGGAGTTAGTTGTGTTTTGCAAAATGGAGATGAATCAAAAATAGTAAAAGAAATGACATTAATTCCGGTTTCGCTACAATGAAAATGCACAACTGGGTCCGGTTATTTATGTTCATAGAATATTTAGGTATGTAAAAAAAATGGGAAAACTCTTTCAAGAAGAATTCCGAATAACGAAACCAAAATAACATACTAAATCAACAATAGTGTCTTCAAATACTATAACAAATGCTATAATTTTTGTGTCAAAATGAGTATTTAATAAATCTTTCGAGAGTTTTTTCTATGATCTACTGATGTCACGGTAGAACTAACGCTGCCTCTTTCGCAACAATTCCTTATCATTTCAGACTTAATAATGTTTATAATCACAGTGGCAAATAAGTAATTATATAATAACAGTTATCAGTAATGTCTTTTTAATGTCAAAGCGGAAAGTTTTGCTGTGGAATTTGAAATGAAATAACTTTTTGCACGACATTCTTTTGTGATTATGAAACCAATTTATTTGAGTAATGTAAAAATTTATATTATGAAGACATGCATTTCATCAAAATATTATCATAAAAATGGTTCTGAAGTGATTATAAATACTGAAGTATTTGCAAATAACTTACATCAATAAAAATATAATGCTGTAGTTTATACAAAGATTGTGCTATAATTTTATTAGGAATACATTTTTGAACTGTTATTAATTTATTTCAAAATACCGGTTTGAGGAATAACTAAAAAACTGTTATATTCAGAAATTTCGATAATTGAGGAACTGACTACATAATTCTGGCCTTGCCCGCCTATAATTTAGTGAATATGCAAAATATTACATTTTTAAAATTAATAATGAGAGAGATATTTGGTAATTATGCCATTATCACAATTATGAATTGTTTGTTTAATTTCATCCCCACAGATATTTAATACCTATATTAAAAAATGATAGATGCAATGCTACACATTTTGACATATCATTATTTTGCATTTTATACCATATTTTGTGAAATATCTTTCAAATATATACTTGTTAAGTTTCAAAAATTCAGTAATTTCAAATATCCTTTAATCCATCTGCATTTTCTTCCAATGAAGACAAAAAATAATCAAATTAAATTTCATCAGAATGTTTGACAATAAAAAATAATGTTCTTCTTAATTAAAATATAATAAACATGGACAATTATTTTTAACTTTATCAAGAAATTCGACGTACAGGATGTGGTGAGATGAGGAAGGCAGAGAAGAAGAGAATGGTATAACCACGTGAAGAGGATGAAAGGCGATAGACGGAAAACCAGCAGGCCGTCCACTATAAAGACCACCAAAGAGATGGAGAGATAGCTGGCAGTCCACATCTCGGGAAACAATGCAGAGTCAAGCCCGGAAATAACAGATCATCTAGATCTCAAACAAGTAGAAGAAGAAGAAGAAATTCGGATTATTTAGAAGTAAACTTGAGTTTGAGTATAACGCCATTTCAAATAAACTCTGGATATGTAGCGTAAAACATACTTAAAAACCTTGTATATATTTATTAGAAGGAATGGGAAGAAAAGCTCCCATCTCAGACCCATTAAAGGTATTTGAACATCTGGTAGCTTGTAAATCCAAAAATATAGGTCTAAAGTTGCGCTGAATTTTTTTGGAAAATGTTTGCTTGATTGCTCATTTATGAGATCTAAATGAGGTTCTTAGTGCCAAATCATCTAAGCGTGGCGCTCCGCACCTGTCGCCGCCATATCTAACCTAATCTATCGCCTCCTCTGTAGGCATTAATGAAGCAATTCGGTAGAATGTTCATTTCTCAGGGCGATTATCCACTTCACTGAAAATAAAATATCTAAAACAACTATCAGAGATAAGACGTTTGAATACTTTACACTTCCATTTCTTCGTATGTCGCCGTGAAACAAGAGAAGAAACAGTCTAAATCATGTTGTAAACACGATACGAGAGTGATTTTCGTATCCGACTAAGACAGTAAATACGAGCAAGTGTACATATATCATGTGATATTTTGATTCAGCATGGCTCTCTCTATCTGCGGAACAAGTTTGGTAAGAATCGGCCGATGGAAGGTTTTTGGAACTACAGCCAGGAATGGAATATTAGAAATGTTTGTTTTAGGTTTGTTCCAACTTCATTGAAAACCGTTCAGCAACGGCCACGCTCATGCGCAGTACTAAAAAAGTGCTCCAACTAATAATTGACAGTTCATCGGACGGTTTTGATGATGTTCCATCGGATTTTGTGACCGTTTGCGAACGGTTTTGAAACGATCATTTTGATACATTAGGTATGTTCCAACCAACACAAAAACCGTACAATAACGATACAAACCCAATTGACCTGCAGATTAGTGAATATAATAAGTCTGTGTAATTTACATCAAATTTGCTGCGTTACTGAGATTGTACGGTAATAAAACGGTATTTACTACGGTTGGAACAAACCTATTGTCGTGAATTGAAACTGAATTGACTGACTTGCGCACTATTCTGTACGTCCTGTTATCGTTTACCTAATATTGGAAATTGTTATTGTTTTATAAAAAAATTTATTTTCAATAAATCAAACAAATCTTTAATAATATAAGGAGAAGGTGATTTTATGTCAGATGAAGATAATTTAGAGTTAGAATTAAATAATCCCAGAATCAAAAATGAAAATTATTTAGGTACCTGTTTGTTTGTTGTATTGTACAGCTGAACAATGATGTAGGTTAAGGTGATGTTAAAGACTATGATGATGCAGACCAAGATACAATAAATATTAGAAAGAGTATTTCCATTTTGACACTTCAATGTATGAATATCAACATTTTCAAAAAATAAAACACATTGTTAATATTAAAGTTATTTTTTATTATTTACATTTGTTTTGAACTGAACAACTCATTATTCATAAACAGGTACATATTTTATGTTTGTGATTGAAATATGAAGTAAAAGAAAAGGAACAGAAAATATAAGTTAGTATCAACAAAAATTCCCCTCTCAACACTGCTTTTATAATTTATCTTAGGTAAGACAAAATATGATATATCTGTAACTTTTGACGTTCATATATTTTTAATTATTCAATTTTAATTTCACCTTAAACGATCATTTTTCAGATTCTTAATCTCAACTTATAATCTCAAAATCGTCGGTTGGAACAAACCTTTTGTCTCAAAGTTTGTTTTATCTGAGTCCTCTCATCAAATGTTACTAGTTAAATCGACTTTCTGTTTATAATTCGTTAGATTGTACGTTTTTAATTAGTTCTTTTATTTAATAAAACGCAAAACATTGTCAGCGCAAATTTTTTAGACTGTTGGTTTTGTTTATCATTAAGTAGTGAAAAGTGAAAAACAAAGTATTAAAAGTGTTTATTTATGGCATTGTTTGTTTATAAGTTATACAGGGCGATGACATAACTTTTGTTAGAAATGATTATCGAATTATTAGTTCAGAGCAACAGAAAATGCCGTTACCGAAGAAATAAAAAAGGCCAACGAGGTAAGAACATAAATAAGGAATGTAAAATAAGACGAAATAAATAAGACACGTAAAAGGGGACAAGAAGATTGTTTACAAGGATACACAATTGAAGAAGGTGACTCATTGCTCAGTCGTGGAAGCTCGCAACTTTCAAAGCTACGATTGATAAATTGCACAGTTTACTGTTACTAATCAATCATATTTTTCAAAGTATTCTCCGGTATTCTGATTGTCTTAGTATAGTAATGCGGTTATAGGACATAGATAGGTTGCAATTGCTTGAGGTTAAGAAATGCGAAATGATGGTAGAATTGCACTTTTTTTAAATCCAGATTGAAGCTACACTCCAACAACATAATAAAAGAACAGACATGAACATTTCTGAAAATATAAGATCGGAAGGACAGGACAAGAACTGTAGGTATATGATCCTATAAATTATGTCGACAAGCAAAGATAAATAGCTGAGGGGAATCACTCAAATTGAAAGTTTAAAATGCAAATGTCTATTAATAGATAAAATATGTTGAAAAAAGTAGATCTGTACAGAACCACACACTATAAACCAAGAACATAACAAGAGAGCCACGGATGGAAATTGCTCAATAATTGTTATTATGTTGATATATGACAGAGATTTGAAGAAACAATAAATTAATGAAAATTATTATATTGGCATCGAGTGAAAAAGGGAAGAAAACTACCCTACTGCAAACCATTATGTGAAGGAAAATATACTGCAAGGAAATCTAGAAAGATCCTAAAACTGAAATATATATGAAAAGAACAATTTTTAGTTGCGACTGACCATTTTTTCATCAATTCTTCCTATTTATTCGTAAAAGAAAGTGGGTCTGAATTATAAAAAATACTGTTTTAAATCTCCATATTATCTCTTTGACTCTAATAAATCTTATTTTGCACAAATCTAGGATATTTTTGAATATTTAAATTCCTTGAATGTATTATAATTATTATTAATCTATCGTACATTAAATAAAATATTGGTGGTATTTATTATTAAATATAATGTTTTGAAAATGAAAAGTATTTTGTTTGTTAAAACATTCACACGTATCTGATAGCGGTTCAATGTCGTAAACTAAAATAGGTACAAACAAAGCATAAAAACAAATTTTTGGCACAGAAAACTTAGTGGTTATTGCTGTGAACAAAAAAAGTATCATTAATTATGTAGTTGTTGAAATCTCGAATATCCAAAAAAAAAATATGTCAATCGAAATAAAGATCTGTAACATTAATAATTTTTCCTACGGAAACATCTACCAACTTTTCGATTTTTTTTATATGACAGCGAATTTAGTTTTGGGCCATTGAACACATATTTAGACTATACATTCGCAAATGTATCTACAATTTCGTGGCCTGTGCTGCCTTTGCGGCTACTTATGTTTAACCTTAATGTGGTTTAAACATCAACTGTACGGATTCAAGAGATCAAGATGCTTAAAATCAAAAGATACCAAAATAAAACTTGTCTACATTGGATAATTTTATGAAAATACTTGAAAAATATGGAACATTATTAAATGTGACGGAACAATATTATGGAAATGTATCCATTACATGACTTTTACATGTAAAAAAATAAAACGACAAGATTTCCTGCAGTCCAGTGGACTTGAGGAATAGCTACTGAAATATTTGAATAAATTAGATTTTACAAGGACCTGCACATATTTATTGCGATGAAACCTGGTTCGACACATACGAGTACGATACTCCAGAAAGGTTTTGTATAAACTCAAGTTGAAAACAAAATTGCTATCTAAAAGAAATAAGCGGATCACGATTTTATATGCTAGATATAAATATATGTTGAATTCAAAAGCACGTTCTCTGAGCGAAGCACATAAAAGATTTTTTGTTGAAATGATTTAAAGTTCGGTACAAAAACACGTAAATAACGTAATTGTAATGGACATCGCAAGTTCCCTGGTATAAAACTATCTCTTCAAACGATACAGAACCAAGAGTTAAAATTAACATGTACGAAAATGTATTTTCATGCAGATTGGACATTTTTATACTCCTAAAATATCATTGCCGGAATACTAAGAAGAACGTTTCATCAAGAAATAATATAGTTCGGAACAGATAGATTCGGAAGTTGACAAGGACTCTATGGGGAATGGGGAGCTAACCCAAGCGTATTGCGAACGCTGGCACTCTGTTTCTCAGCCTCGAAATATGTATCACCACTCTGGAGAAATTCAACACTCTCGAAACATACTAAACCTAAGTAAGGACCATCAATTAAGCGGTAAAAATATTCACCTATCATTGGAATTGCTCTTCCACAGATACGCTGAGATTGAAAAAAAAAACAAATAAATTATACAAGTCACAAATGGATAGATACATACTCACCCCATCAGCTCAAATTCCAGAGAAATGTTTTCACTGCAACGACAATGATCCAAACATATCTCGTAAATTAGAAAACTTCTGGTGTTGAGTACTCAATAGAATTAGTTTTATATGTCTCCTTGTTATTCATTGAAACATAGGCTAATAAACGGTATATTCAGAAAACACATTCAGAATTAGAACTCTCTAGGGACATCAATTACATTACATTATATCTAACAATATTTAGTAATTTTTTATCATGTCATTCTCCGACGTAGCAACTTTTCTCTGCTACTGTCCACAAAGTTTTATTCATGGAGAGAATATTTGCTTAACTGACTACAACACTATATCGAAGATTTTCAACTCACACAATAAGACACTTTTTGTTGCTTTTCGTTCACAATAATAATTTTCGTTTACTTTTGCATTGAAATGAACAAATATCAAATCATTCTTCTTATTTGAATAACTACTACTAACCCAAAAATGTATGTTCTCAAATATTATAAAATCTTTATATTGGAGTCTAGTGGACACTAGAAAGAGAACTTTTTTGTAGAAAAATATAGTGTCGAATTACAGTTAATAATTTATTATAATAATTATTGACACCCGCATCAGGATGTTTGTTACTTTTCGGAGAAACAATAGGATTAATTTAACTTGGAAATTGACTTATTATGACATGAATTTGAACCATTGATAGAAATATATCGAGTTTTTACAAATTTAAGGGAATAAAAGAAAAGTTTTCCTATTATGTTGATATAATTTTTTATAGTAAGTAAAAATACTTATCTTTGGCTATCTAATTTTGTGAAATTCGAGATTATGTTATTTTGGCAAGTCCGCAATTTTATTTAATAACCGTGACAAGTTCGTCAATGGAACCTAATTATTCACAATTATGAAGAAAAACGTTAGAATAGAAAAGAAAGTCATTCATCGTAACAATCGTCCTCATTATTACCTCAGTTGAGTAAATAAGTATTTTGAAAGCTGTGAATTCTCATTTAGTATTTTTTAATAAGTCTCTGTTGCATTTTTGAGTACAATTTTATCTTACTAGTCACTTATCTACAATTTGTACTTTTCGAGAGGCCAAAAGCAGTTCTATTTTTATGTACTGTCCGACACAATGACAATTTTCTCCTGATTCAGAGAACCCTCTAATATTTTTGAAAATAATAAGTACTTAAAAAACATATTCGTTATAACTAAATTAAAAACTTTCCTTCCTACAGTCATAACAGACAATCCATATTGTTTTGATTTTACTCTATATTATATACCTTTGAAACTTTCCACTGTATACTGTTATCACAACTAGAAAGGCAGTTAAAAGTGCTGAATATAATGAAACTTCATATCATTGTTTTGGCTGACACATTGTATTGTCGGTTGAATATTGTCTATAAATTATATTTAACGTAAAAGTTAATTAAAATATTTTATCATCTGTTTTATCAAGAAATACTTGTAGAACTTTTAACATTTCCGTTAATAGTGACGTAGCTTTTTGTCATATTTAATTATATAATGGAATTCTTAGATTGCAATATTCTTTATATTGCCAAAATGGCAATTTAATTCGATGCTAGTGCATCACGACTATAAAATGTTTGGGAAAAAAACTTTTCAAAGAAATATTCATAATTTATAATATTTTTGCACTAAAATGTTATTTCTTTATTTATACATTTAACAACAATTTATCAAAGGAATTATTCAATATTGCATTGGGAAACAAAAAATATTTCAATCTTATTTCAGATGATTCTTCACCTATTGTATCACAATTACATTTTGTACCCCACCTTCGTTAATACTTTATATCTTACCTCCGTTATAGCATTCAAAGTCACCATTAATATAAATGCTTTATCTACTTGTTATAATAAAAAATAGTTATAATTTATAATATTTTTGCACAAAATGTTTCTTTTTTTATTTATATATTTAATAACAATTTATCAAAGGGACTATTCAAATATTCCATTAGGAAATAGAAAATATTTCAATCCTATTTCAAACATCATTCTTCATCTGTGTTATTACAATTACATTTTGTACCCCACCTTTACGTTAATACCTTAAATCTCATCTCCGTTATAGCATTCAAAGTCACCATTGATACGAGTATAACGCTCATGTTCAAAATATGCGAACCAACATACAAGTCATTTGTCGTAGCTATTAATATGCTTTAAAATAATATCAATGGGTCACCTTAGGCTGGATCAAGGGCCATGAGAAATCGAAAAGAAACCGTATTGCAGACTCGCTAGCCAGGAAGGCGGCCTCCCAAAAACTCTTGGGACCTGGCACTTTCATTGGTCTATCGGCGTCAGCGACGGCCGACCTATTAAAGGAACACTCCCTTAATAAGTTTAAGGGTAGATGGGACGACGCAGAAGGCTGCAGGCTTGCCAAGCAACTGCTACAGTATCCGGATAGCAAAGTAGCCAAAAAATACGTGACTATGAACATGCAGAACCTACGAACAGCCACGGGTATTCTGACTAGTCGCTGCCACCTACGAAAACACCTCCACAGACTGGGTCTGCCTAACACCCCACTTTGTAGAGGATGTGAACAAGAAGATGACACTGTCGAACACATTATTTGCGAATGTCGACACTCTCTCATTTTAGGTTTCAAGTATTCGGCAAGCACAGGCTAACATATGCCGATATGAGGGAACTTAATTCAGGCGACGTTATCGCCTACTTCAAGGAAGTACGCTCGATGACGAGCTAGAAGGAACTTTTGAACCTCAGAAGGATGCAGAATGGGCCAATTGTGGCCTAAGTGCTGTGGGGTCACCCACCCTTTAAACTTTTACAGACACAGATACAGATACCAATGAAAGGGAAGCAAATCGAAATGTATAAAATAAATTTCATAAAGGATAATAATTACAATGACAATTTCACGCACTTGTCAAAGGACAAAGGAACCCTACTCTAGTTGGGATTATCGATAATAACAAACTTGACTTTAACACTAATTGGCCTGTCAAGTTCGGTGTTTTCAGATTTGTATATGTGACAGTTAAACGTCAAATATAAGTAATCACGTTGTACACGTATTTAAATATAAACGGATTTCAAATAAACTCTATTGAATTAATTATTGCAAATGTGAGAAACAATAGCAATCAAAATATAACAATTATTGCAAGTACAAGCGGGTGTTCACATCAAGCTCAACCTTTGTATATAATAACTGAACCATTTATGATTGAAAAATATTTAAGTTATTACTGGCTTAATAAAATATGTATGTATTTCGTTCGATGTTATTGTTTCCTGTTTATTAAACTTTATTAATTTCTGAGATAAACTTCTTAACTTTTTTACTAATATTCTCTAATTCTGCTGAATTTCAGACTTTTAACCTTTCAATTTTTTTTGAAATAAACTAATAAAATTCTACTCGTGCTTGAATTTACCTCATAAGTCTGTCTTTTATTTCTGTACTCAACTGAACTGCTTCTTGAATCAATTCATTTTCGTTCAGGAATTAATCGACAGACTTGTCGCGAAAATTCAATCACTTGTGGTATTACTACTGACAATGCAGATCAACGCACAAAGTGAAGTTAGTTAAAATGTCAGTTATAATAAATTGTATTCCGTGTAAAATTAATTACAAAACATGTTTTATAGAAATATACACATTTTCGACACTTTAAGTAAGAAAAAACATATTTTCTCAAATGTGTCACTACGCCACTTCTCCAAAATAGGCGTTATTCAGTAAGAATGCTGTAGTTTGAAAAATTTTAACAATTGTTTTATCAATAATGTGAGGCGACGTTATCTCCTGGTTAGTTTTAATCGATATAATAAACCACTTCCGATAAATGTGTAACGTGTTTTCCAACAGCAATAATTTTGATGTAAAGTATGTCCCAAAAAATGATATAAGTAAACGACAAAATGTAACTGGAATTGACCTAGAACTTAAATCTGTATATATACCAAAAGAAGAGGAGTGAGTCACCTCTATATCTGAGATTGACTAAAATAACACATATCTGTTATCTGACACCACTAATGATGGAATTGAAGCCACATTAAATTACGACATTTTGAATCCCGCTGTGACCATTCTCGAACATATTCGAGTGGTCTTGGAGCTCATATATAAAAAGGAGATGAAGTTGAGCGGAACCGACAGTGTTAATAGTGTAAAATATTGTTAGACAGAACGAAAAGTATGAAATATACATTGCGCATTCAACGTCACGGTCAAGTGCTATTTATTTTGTTCTGATGTCTAGTACAAAGCAACTCAATTTAATTATTTTCAATGTAATATGTCTTCGGAGAAAAGAATTTCCGTTGGAAATAACACTTAACTCAAACAACAATAATAAAATTCAGTGTATACAACTACTTTGTTTCCTAATATCAGAATACAGCACAAATAAAAAATCAATAATTACTCGAAATTGATCATTTAAATGAAATAAAATGGAATATGTTTTTTCCAAATAGTCTTAACATTAATACGACAGTAAATTTGTGATTTGCTTCTAACCTTCAAGAGAGTCTCCATATAGCAGAGCAAAAGCTTTTTCATTCCTCTTCTATGGTATACCCATAGATTTTTATCCAAGCTTTACCTTATGTAATTCTAATAAATTGTGGCAAAGTTAGTCTCAGCATCATTAAATATACTTAAATCAACCAATCATCAAGTAGGTTCAATATCCGGATTTATTTCCCGGATATCCATAAATAAATGTCGAAATTGAATTTATAAACTCAGTTTATTCATGTCTAAGGAAATTATTTCGTGGTTGAAATGATACAAACGTTGTTTATTTATTCAGTTAGGAAATAAATTATAATAGTTGATAATCTTGAATTCAACTGATACATGACCGAAATCTATTTTGCAAGATACATTGTTAATGATTTTAATTTTTTTTCTTTGACAGTTGACTTCAGGCTTTCGTCTATTTGTTTGGTAACTCTGACTTCATAACAGTTTATAGTTTTGTAAATTGTTTGTGTAATACGAATTAAAAGATATTGAGTTTATGTAGGCCCAAAATGACATGTGACTGTAATTACTATATACCTGAGTTTGTGACAGTACAAAGAAAATTTAGATGTTCTGTATAACTTGCAAATCCAAATGATTCTTATGCTTTAATGGCGCATTTTCAACATCTATCAGCTTCACATTTTCAGTTACTTTTTTGTTCTGAAATAGCTTCATTTGGCTTCACTAATTTGTTAAAAATATGAATAAGAAGGTATATAATAACCGACCCTTACTCTGTGGAATCTACTCATATTACTGTTTTAAATGAAACTAACTGTTTGTAGATAATTCCACAATGTATTGAAAAAATGTTGAAAATTCTAAGAAATTGACAATTGTTTCGATATTTAATATCGTAATACTATAAATAATATAAAAGCTTTAATATTTGCAATATGATATCTTCTTTCTATTCATATATATGACTCAATCACAAGATTGGTGACTTCTTGGTCTAGCCAAAAATAATTATTAAACATTAGGTAGACATCACATCAAATGTAACATATCGAAACAATTGTCAATTTTTTTTAGAAGTTTTATGATATTATCATGATATAGTGGAATTATTTAGAAACAGTTAGTTTCATTTATAACAATATTATATTAAGCAGGTAACATGTAGACTTAACGATTAATAAAAAAAGTTGAGAATTATTCTTTAGATAATTTATCTCGTTCCTCGTAGAAATTTCTCTAAGTAACTGTAAAATTCAATACTTCGATACCTGAATTTACATACTTTCTGTGGAAGGAAAGAAAACAAAAGTCACAAGCAGAAGTCAAAAATAGATGAATATCTTCATCACTGTATAACAATTAACTAACTATGCAAATTGGACTAGAATCGATATAAATATTCTTACCTTGTCCCTATGATATAATTTTATACCTAGTTGGAATCAAGTTCAACGGTCTATCTAAATATTCATCTTATCATGCAATATGTCATTGATTCTAAAATGAATTAATTATACAAAAATAAATTTTTATTTATTCCTATTATATGTTCTATTTCGGGATTATATGTTCTATCTTCTATCTCCATTCCGTTGGCTAATTTATGGAATTGTAGTAACCTTTTAATAACATTCAAATAACGTTACATTGATATGAAAAATTATTTCAAACTTTGAATCACTTGATCTGCAAACGTTATAATATCTAACAATATAGTTCCAAAATCGTAGTAGTATTTTTACCACCCGCATTACGTAGTAAAGGGGGGTCATGCTCAAAATTGACCCTCCACTTTCTTGCGGAAATACGCGGTTTGAAACATCAGGACTCCGAATCAAGTGTTTTCTCGTTGATGTCGCCCTGTCTGTCTGTGCGCTCATTTCCGGCCAAACCGCATAACCGATTGGCGCCAAATTTGTTAAATATATTCTTAGGCATGAAAGAGAGTGGTAAACATTAAAAAACCCCTCTACAGGGGGTCAGTGAAAGAAAACTAAAAGTGATAATATCTCTGTTGGAGGTTGTTTTTCGGATAAAGTGTACATAAATAAAATTATTCAGTACCCCAAGGTGCCTAGCCACAGACCTTAGGTATGTGTGTATAGTATCGTTCGAAAACCCGAAAATTACGATTTTTGGTCACACGTGAGTTTGCGAATATACGGTATTGACATTTGCTACGTAGCGAGCGCATCGCCGTCACATGTCATTGTAATTGTACGTACAATAGCATTATTCTCTGATACGTAAACAGTAAAAATATTGCATACTGTTCAAAATTTCAGTAATAGCTCCCCATTTATTTTTGGTGCCTGTTAAATTTCTAACACAGTGGGCAGGGAGAATGAAATTATACGATCAAACAACGATTCAAAACTTTAAAAAGGCAAGATTTACTCGAAAATACTACTAACTAACAATATCAAATGTAACTATGACGGAACATGAACAAGGTGTCTAAAAAAATCATGACATGTCATTCTTGAGTTTGTCAACTTCATTCTTCTTCAACGGTTTCTATTTCATCCACGATGCGCTAACATAGCTCACAGTTTCCAACAGCGTCGATGTATGTAAACATATTTATAAATTTGCCACTTACTAAATTTAAATCTTTTGAAACACATTTTAATCAAACTTTTTTTTTATTTCTCTGAATTTCTTGTGCCTCTGATGTCACCATCTTCTTTGGAGATATTTACTAAACTATAATTATTCAACGGCAAACAAAAGTTGAAATATACAATTAATTTGATTACTATTAAAGTCAGATGATATTTGAGGTAAATTTTTCTTCTTTTTGAGGATAAAATAACTAAACCAGTATGTCCAACTCACGTTTTGTTGTGTTACCATGTCGAGCATTCGCTTGCGAGCGTATACGTTATGGCTGCGTTACGAATGGCGGCCAAAAATTTGAAATGGGATTATCATTCGCTACAGTTGCGTTCGTTATTTAACGTATTCTTGAATTAACGTATGAAATCAAAAATTGAGCCCCAGAGTCGTTGGAAACCGACATGACTGTCATAAAACGTATCAGTCAGTTGAAAATATTTTCTCCAACATATATTTTGGGAGGCCAAATGATTAATATTCCCGTTTAAAAAAAGAAATTCTCGTTAAACGCTCTAATAAGGACAAAAAATTGCTCTTTCGCCATTATTGTGCAGGCACATCCAAAATTTCCGCCGAAAAATCAAACGAATTGAAGTGCGTGTATCTCTTTCGCCCCAGACTTTTTATTATAATTGAGGGATCCAAAAACGAAACAATCTCTACAAAACATAAGTACTTACTTTTGTTTTCTCCATTTTATTTTTGTATAATACGTGAGTGTACATAAAACGCATGTAAATTATTCTGTATACCTACCTAGCTAATGACAACAGAACTTGACTTAAAGCAACTGCAGTAATTATCAAATATTCAACATGAAAAGTGAGATTAGATTGGATGCTGAACTGGCATTTGATTTCACGTTTGTCAGCATCAAACTACCTACTCATCGAAATGTTAGTTGAAGCTCTACGTCTCTTATTATGTATCCTTAGCTGATTGTTTAAATAGTATAAGTTTATAAAAAAATCTTCCAGTTGCCATCAATATTGTTTTACAAATTATAATGTTTACTTTGTTTATGAACTACGATTTAATAAACTCTTTGTACTTTGCTCGATAGTTTTATCAGTTGGCAAAATTGCAGTTTCCTCTGGTTATGAATTAAAATTGACCCCGATTTACATTGACGAATAAAGGTTATAAAATAAACGATATGAAGGGTGGCCAAAGAACCTTGGACTTATTTACTGCTGGCTTGGGTATTAACCTCTATTTAATAAGTGTTGAGGGGCCCCAGAAAATTGTCATATTTACTACAATATTTTTAGAATGTGTTTCTAAATTTAGACACTGAAAATATTTTCAGTTACGTGATTCATTAAATAACTGGTATCTTTAGTTACGAAGTGGAGTAGTTGTAATTTATTTTATTGTGTATAGTTTTCTAAACTTGTGTACGATTACTTATTGAGTATAAATACGTTTTGAATAATGAGTGTACATTTTAATTCTAGTTTACAAAAGTCTTAAAATCTGTTTGGTAATGCGAGACTATTTAAATATATTATGCAATGACAGAACCCATTAAACTGGGTGGACAACTTAAAGGTTGTATAAACTAGCATGTAATAGTTTTTTTCCTAATTTCGTGTTTCAATTATTTGCATACAATAGAAAGACGAGCTTAGCTAATAAACTTTTTGTGACAGCGGCGTCACTACAAGTAGTCGAGTTTTTACAGTCCAATATTAACTCTCTAATCCAGCGTTTCTCAACATGTGGGGCGCTATGTCGCGCAATGTCGAATGTTCTGCACCCATATCTTTGCAAAGTACATTAAAGATTGTTGATTCTAGGCGTCTCAATTTTATAGAATTTACTACAGTTACAACAGTTAACACAATATTGAGATCAGGACTAATTGTTTTGGAATCCAGAGCCTCTTTATGGATTATGCAATTGATACAGATACATTGCGGATATTTTGGTTTCACAAATGCTTGTACACTTTGGAATATTCCGGACATTGTACGAGCACCATCGGTGCATATTCCCACGTAATTCTTCCTCTCTTTGTTTGTCTCATTATTAAAATCATTAAAAATGCCAAACAAAGGGAATGCTGTTGGGAGTTTCGTAGAAAAGATTCTTCTACTGCCGATATACTGTCACACAATCGGACATACGTAATTAAATGAACGTCTTTATTACTATCTGTTGTCTCATCAAGCTGAATCGAAAACAATTTGTCACGCAACTTTTCAAGAAACTGAGGCTGTACGGCTTCGGCTATATCATCAATACGGCGGACAATAGTATTATTTGAAAGAGGTATGGATTGCAATTGTGTGGCAAAATTATCTCCAAACATAGTTTCGACAATCTCTATTTCAGCTGGCAGAATAAGGTCTTCACCAATGGTGTGAGCCTTTCTATATTTGGCTATTTTTTGTAAGAGGCATGTAACGTTTTTTTGTTCACAGACAAAGTTTTTGTGAAGAATGATGTTTGCTCTTCATATGACTTTAATTTTAATTCAATGAATTCTCGGGGCTTGTTAACGTACTATGAAGTGTTTCCACGTCTAAGTTTATTACGTTTCATGCTGCCTGCTGCCAAATTTTTTAAACAAATTGCGCACATAGCTCTTTCTTCTTTATTACTTTTCCGCCCAACCTTTCTATATGCGAGAAAAGTATTGGTTTACCCCAAAAAAGTTGGAATTTTGAATTTTTATTTTAGTTATATTTACGTTTTCCATCAACAACAACACGAAAAAACGGTTTTTAGAAAAAAAATTCTGTGTGTATGTCGTCGTCGTTGTTGTCGTCGGCCACTTTTCCTTACATGTCTTGTTAGCACGATACAGTCTCCGGAGTGCAATAAGTCAGCAATTTTATGATTGAATATTGTTAAGGACATGTCACAGATGATCCCTATTGATTTTCAGCTCACCAGAGCCAGTACAACCGGTCCTATAAATCCAGATATATCATATTTTTGGTCAATTTCGGAGAAATTTTGGTTTGTTAGCACGTTACAGCGTCCAGAGTGTGTGCATGGGGAAAAGTTAGTTTTAACCTTTAAAACCATTTATTTTATATGCGACTTTTAGAAAATTCATCAAATAACAATCTTCCATTGGATTGAAACAAAAAATTTCATTTCATTTCTGCTAAAATATTGATTTTATCGAAAAACTAGAAAGTTACACCCTATACCTCAGTAACAACGACTCATATTGGGAATTTTTGTTACAAAATTAATTGTGGGTCCACATTTAAGCATTATCACTTTTTTTATGAAAAAACCTGTATAATTGTGATTGAGAAAATTATTCGAATTAAATAGTGTTTCTGTTGATAACGGTATACTGGGATAAATCTATTAATTTTATTTCGGAACATGTTTATAATTTCACTTTAATGCGAACCTAACTTAGAGTCATTATGAACACATTCTTATAAAGAAATTTTAATTGTCAATATATTTCTTAATAAATATAATTTTCCCACAATGTTATATTGACGAGAGATAGAACGACTTAATGTTTATAGGTTGTTATTGCAAGTTCCACTATATAAATAAGACAGAATCAACATTCTATATCTCCATAAGAGCATGTACGACCAGAAGAATTTCTCTTCAAAAAGTAATATAAAATTACAGCCTTTAGAAAATATTTCTAAAGACACTGAACATGTCATTATTTCTTATTCACTTTCTGTGCGAAAGCCACACAATAAAACTCAAAAACATTGGTATCAGAACGTTTTCTGTTTTCTTCAGAGCATCTCAAAAATGAATCCTATTGATATTCAGCTCACTAAAGCCAGTACAATGGGTGCTATGGTACTTGAAGTACTACATTTTGGTCATTTTTTGAGAAATATCAGTTTGTTAGCACGATACAGCCTCCGGTGTTCAACAAGTCACCAATTTTATGATTGAATATTATTCAGGGCATCTCACTGACGAACCCTATCGATTTTCAGCTGACCAGAGCCAATACAACAGGTGTTACAGTACTTTAAGTACGATATTTTTGTCTTTTTTGGAGAAGTTTCAGTTTGTTAGCACGATACAGCCTCCGGAGTATATACAAGTGACCAATTTTATGATTGGATATTATTAAGGGCGTCTTAAAGGTGAACTCTATTGATATTCAGCTCACTGAAGCCAGTACAACGGGTACTTTATGGTACTTGAAGTACCAAATTTTTGTCATTTTTGGAGAATTTTCAGTTTGTTAGCACGATACAGCCTCCAGAGAGTATACGATTGATCAATTTTATGATTGAATATTGTTCAAGGTGTCTCACAGATGTATCCTATTAATTTTCAGTTGACTGGAGCGAGTACAGCAGGTCCTATAAATCCGGATATACTGAATTTTTGGTTATTTTTGGAGAAATTTCGGTTTGTTAGCACGATACATCCCCCGAAGTTTATACAAGTAACAATTTTATGATAGAATATTGTTCAGGGACACAGATGCGGAAAAGTTAGTTTCAATCCTTAAAACCGTTTATTTATTTTAGTAATGGTAAATACAAAATTTATGTATTCTTGCGAATATCTGGCTTCACGCTTCAGCTAGGTATCTATGGTATGTAACGAAGCGACATTGCCAAATGTCAATAAATTCACCTATTCTTGGTAATTTTAAGGTCTGTAATTAAATTCAACATTAGGGCTCTAGGCCTAAAGTCTAGGACACTAACAATATGCTGCACTAACGGGGTTATGGTCAAAATTTTCAACGTATAATATACATACATATACGTATTTTATTACTTTATGAAAAAAAGGTAGGGGGCGCCATAAAAATTGTTATTGAAAATTGGGCCCCTACTGCTGAAGCTTAGAAACGCTGCTCTAACCTAGGAAACAGAGTATTGATGATGCTTCTTGTACTATCCCTAAGTTCAAACAAATAAAAATTATCCACGCAACTTTCTGCATTTTTACATTCCTACAGTATATTTCATTCGCGAAAATGATCGAAAACTATAACTTTTTTAAAACTATTCTTCACATTATTAAGAACAAAAATCGCTGAAATCAATATTAGACCTTCAATTAAGATTATTAGATAACTTGAAATAAATCACAAAACATTTTCATTTACAAGGTACATCGGTGGCTCTTTATTAGGGAAGACTAGCGATATCTCCGAAAACGGTTGTCATAAAAATTAAAAACAAATTCTCCAAAATGCCCCAGTAAACCCAATACGCAAACAAATCACGCACAATACAAGGAATTTATAACCAGTAATAATGGATATTATTCAAACTAATGCTTTTTTGACAAAAAAACACTACTAGTAGAAATGTAGAAATAGTGAATGGCTTTAATTTTGCTGACAAAATAAATAGAGTTGAGTTTTAGTTATAATGACCAGGCTACTACCAAAAACATTCATTTCAATCATTCAATCATCCTTTGTTTTTTATTACGAAACTCTTGAGTCAAATACACGTAAAACGGATTCTTTTTATTATTAGGTGTAATTAAAATATAAGATTAATATTTCCTCAAACAAATCGGACAATGAACAAGGAAACTGATAAGGATAGGCTAAATTTATTCAACGTTTTTAATGAGAGAAATAAAATTTCTTAACTCTGCTCCCCTCTGCAAATTGCACTCAACCGTCATTTTTGTCCATCCATGGAGAATCGTAATGACTACCCAAATTCTAAGAAAAGGGAATAGGTATCTTAGGATGCTCAAGGACCAGTTCTATACCAACCATAAACCAGTAAAGTACACTTAGCAGCAAAAGTATCGCATAATTTCAATAAACGCCAAAAATTCAAATACAATGTTTTTTTTTTTTAATTTTTATATTTATTTAAAGTAAATACTGTATGTTTTTCTTATTTATTAAAACGTTTTTATTACGGGTGGGAAAAATTCATACACTCGGTAGGTTCACTTACTTAATTTATTTATTCACTGTTCACTAATTATATACACAGTATATTCACTTAAACTAATTTATATAAACACTTCGTTAATTTATATTCACTTATTTACTGTTTATCTCATGATGTCAAATTATAAACTAAACTAACTCTCCCTGATCGATCCTTTATATCTTAGTTCCTTTTTTACTAGATAATTCTAGATTGCGGCTTACACAAAAACAATTGGCTCTCTAGCATTTTCTAGATAAGACTGGTCACAAAGACAATGTCTAGATAAGATAGTCACAATCGTAAACAGTTCTAAGAAATCCCTGCGCATCCGCCATAATTTTAACTTTCATACATGGCTTAGGCAGAGTCGGATTTAGGAACTATACCAGTGTGCTGTTTCGTAACAATACGTATAATGAACATCAGTATTCGATGAATAATAAAATCAACTGCACTAATGTTTGTTTCCAATACTTCGTATTTCCACCAAGTGCAGGAATAAAATCTTGACATCTTCTTGGCATGCTAAGAATATGATTCCAAATGATATTTTGTGGTATTGTCTCCCATATATCGAGCAGGGTAGTGCTAAGGTCATCCAGGTTATTCAGAGTGTTTTGAAGGGTTGAAATTATTCGGCCATTATACCATTCTATGGGGTTGATATCAAGGGTTTTAGCTAGCCATGCCATGGTATTAATTCCTACCAAATACTCTGTACTATTATCGCAATGTGAGAACGTGCATTATCCTGCATAAACAGAAAATGTTTTCTAATAACAGGGTCATATGG
Organism: Galeruca laticollis; assembly: GCA_963921935.1. Classification (NCBI taxonomy): domain Eukaryota; kingdom Metazoa; phylum Arthropoda; class Insecta; order Coleoptera; family Chrysomelidae; genus Galeruca; species Galeruca laticollis. The sequence continues at coordinate 64,811,630 of OY998182.1, forward strand.
CATAACGTGAGTTTCTAAAACGGACTTTATATACCTTCGAGCAGTGAGAGCTCTATTTTGAAAAAGTATCAACTCCGTACATGCACCCAAAGAAATTCCTCCCACCACCATTAACGATCCTGCTCCATAGTTCGCTCTAGGAAAAATGTTACACTGGGCATATCGCTCTCCTTCGCGTCTATATACTCTTACTCGTCGATCATTATTGAACAAAGAAAAACTGGATTCATCAGAGAAGAGAACTCTGGTCCAATCGTCTTCTGCCTAATTTATATGATCTCGAGCAAACCGTGGTCTTTTTCTCCTATGATTTGCAGTTAGTAACAGTGCTGTTGCGACTTGGGGAGTCAGATTTCTTTCACGAAGCCTTCTTCTAACAGTATCAGGACTTACATGAACATGATAGGCATCTAGAAGCCTATTTTGTAAATATGGTGCGGTTCTAAGTGTTACTAATCGAAGGAAATGGTCCTGTAAAGGGGTGGTAACCCTTGGACGTCCTGAAACTGGACTTCTCGTATGCTCCCCTGTTTCCCTGAATCGACTTAAAGGCCTACTAATGGTAGACTGATTCATAGTGATTTGCTGAGCAATGTAACTCTGATTTCTCCCTTCACCACTCAGGGTGACGACTACCACGGATTCCTGCTCTGTTAAATTTCGATTTTGTATTCGGTGTGGATTCATTATTTTCAAATGTACAGACACTAGTGACCCCAATTTATTGTAGAAAAACAATTAGCCTATATTTCACTATACTGAAGAAATAATACCGAAATCGCTGACTTTTTATTTTGTAACAAAAAGTGGACAAAAAATAATTATTTATAAAAACATTTGGTTTCATTTCTAATTATACAGGGTAATATCATAAGTATTTGATTATATCTGTTTTTAGACGAATTACAACAACTATTAGAATTATGCGCTACTTTTGTTGCTAAGTGTACTATATCCAAATTGTAATCATTAATATGTAATTACTGTTCAAAAATGTCTGAGCACAATTTCAAGTCAGGTAACTTATACCTTTCTTCCATTGAGATAGGTAGGTGCCCATAAAAATCGACAATCTTTCTGAAAACATAATTTAAGAAATTGAAATGCTTATTCAATTCCAATTATATTTTTAATAAAAATGTGTCTACCCGATGCTCTGAAATTGATTAATTTGGTTTCTAGACAAAAGTAGTAGCTCAAAAATAAATTGAAAATGTTTGGTTAACATTTGCTCAAATACTGCAAGAATAAAGCCCATCGTATATAAATCCAGGATCTGATTACTTTTTTCTTGTTTCAGCCTATTATCGCGCAATTAGACCAGAAAAGGGGTGGTGTTAACACTGTGATTATGACTAAGTAAGTAATAAAGCTCCAGAATTCCAACAATATATTCATTCATCGAACATCACAATGCTTCTTTTTGAAGGTATTGGAATTAATATATTATCAACATATTTTTATTAAAAAAAATATTCTCAATTTTATTCTAGTTATTTTTTTTGGTGATTGGATTTTAATTGAAATTTTTTTGATATTTAACATGATTTTTCTCATTTTTTAAAACCATGTATATTTGTGGGCCAGATAGTTAGGGCGCTTTATCCTTTTTTATTTCGCCAAATATAAATCAAAGATTTTTAGTTGTACCTACGTAATTTGGTTACTATCAGCTATATTAAATATTGATTTTCTGATAGGTTATCTGAAGCAACAAATTATATAACTTGAAAAATATTGCGACACGTCATGTGTTCAGAACTTTTTATATACCAATGTTAATTATTGTTCATACCTACTTAATACTGTTGCTGTTCCTTAATTTGATTGATATAAAATTTTATTGATTATCTAAACGATTGCATTTCTTACAGTAATGCTGTTTATAATTATAATATAAATTCAATCAATTTAAAATATTCTGTTTTTGGGGCAGAATCATTTATTATATTGTTGATCAAAATAACCTTCAAAATGAAAAGTATCAAATCATATGCTTGTTTCAGCAGCATTATCATGCTTAACATTCTCAAACCATTGGCATCTTCTTTTTTGTTTTGTAGTTTGTCACATTTGCTTTGTTTTCATAACTTAAAATTCATTATCTCTAATTAAATTCTAATTAAATTTTTATAGGAATATCTTGCGTTGGTTTATGATTTAGTTTACTAAATATATTTAACTATTTGATTTATAATTGGTGGGACTCCTTTTATTCCTCGAAAAACTCAGTGTACTTCCAAGAAATCCGACAATTGTTTATCATTTATATATATATATATATATATATATATATATATATATATATATAATACCTTTTACGTATTATGTTCACCAGATTAGTTAATGAAATTTTATTAATATCATGAAACAAGAGATGTTTCCATGTAAAAGGTATTTTCGAAACTGAGAACCTTTTTTGAATAAATTGCAAACACTGCTTCGGAATTAACAAATCACTAAGATCAAATAAGTTATATGCCAGATGACCCACACATGTTCCGAAAATCATTGCCTACATATTGGAACATACAACCTTGATTCTAAAGAAGAGTATGTATATTTTAGTAACCAGCAGACGTCAATTATTCCCCTTTCTGTCATAATAAACTATTATTTGATATCAAACTATTGATGATTTGTCCGTTTCCTATTATTATTATAAGAAAATCCTCATCAAACTTACAATTGTATTTGCAATCATCTTGTTTCAACATCGACCTATTTTGAGAAAATGAGATTGTGCATATGATCAGTTGTGTAAGAAACAACATTTCTACCGAATTACTACCAATTGTAATTTCAGAATCTATCAGTATCAAGCCAGATAGAGAATACGATGAGATCAAAGTAATTTCCTTCCTACAGTTAATTTAATATTGTGAATATTGCTTCATAATACGCCCGATTAATTTATGTCATATTTAAGTCATCCCTTCAAGATGTTAACAATCTTCTTTTTTTTATATACCTATACATATTTTTGATTTAATTAATTTAATCAAAACTAAAAATATTTTAAAAAAATTCATACCTTGTAAGAATTTTTTGGGAGTATGTTTGGTTTTTCGAACACCAAATCTTTATTTGCCGGTTTTTACTAATCTTTTTCCTAAATGGTTCTCGTTTTTTGATATTGTTTTTTCCGTACAAGAGAATGTGCAAGTTTTCTAGGGTAGCCACGCAATTATACATGGTTTGGCCATAGTATTGTGTTGATTATATTTTGATAGTTTTGTAAGATTATCGGCATCTTATACCGGAGCTGCTAGAAGTACGCTGATACCGCATGTGATGTGGTTTGATGCTGCTGTGGGAGCCTCGGAACAGTCTTGGAGAAGCAACGGTACAATTACTCTATATTTTATTTAAAATTTACCAAAAGTAATTTCAATCTGGGAGAATTCACCGTGCTCAATTTATAATCTGCTATTTAGCTCACTCCTAATAACGAAAACTAATTGAGGTATTGTTCTGATGAAAAGTACAGAAATTTCTATACGATTGCGGTCTTTTGTTTTTACAAACAATACCACTATTGGGACGTTACTTTTATAGAAAGTTTGAATTACTTCTTCATCTATAGGAAAGATGAAGCGCCATTTGAAAAAAATTGAACGAATGTATTGAGGATGATGCGTTCCTCAATGGAAATGAAAGTCTTAATTTCATTTGACATGAATTAAGATTCGAGGTAATATTGCATATATTTTTACATTGGTTGTGAGCAGTGATTCCACTGACTCCGTTTAATTTAAACTAAGATTGAAAATGGAGGTTTTTTATCATTCCAAGCATTTCAAAACCTTTTTGGAGATTCCAAAATGAACCAAATCTAACAAAGATTTGTTTATAAAGATCTTACAAGTAAAAGTTTTCTTTGTTTTACTGGAATCAAAGAACAGTCAATTCTTCACTATGACAATCCCCTTATCTTAATGTATCACATCTTTTCAAATAATACATTTTTTAGGTACAAGTGAGATTTAAAGCAATGTATATATATTTTGTTTAATCAATTAACACATTTGTACCTGCGCGCTATCTTTTTGTCGTTGGTATTGTAAAAACTTCGAGAGACAGCATTCGTATAATTTAGCACTAAATTGCATTTAGTTCTTTAACAAAGAAATGACATCATTTTAGGCAGGTATTGTTAAACCTGTAACTTGTACATTGGATTAAGAATAACAGTAAGACTGTTAGGAATCTTAAAAGTGGTCGAAAAGTGTATAAAACGTGTTCGACTTCTACTCAAGATTACTGTACATTCACAAACCATAGTAAAAAATAATTCTCCGCAGTCTCTGAACTTGGACATTTTCCACAATATGCATTTTTAAAGAATGGAATTTGAGCTAATAATACTTGTAAGAAGGAGTGATATTTTTGAGTATGTTTTTTTGTCTTGAAGATTAATTTAGTAAAACCCGGTAAATTTATCATTTAGGAACGTACCAAGTAACGAAATATATAACTAGTAAGTTTGAAACATTTAAACATTATTTTAAGGAGTATTATGTGTTTAGTCTAAAAATATTAAATATTAGATCGGCTAATGAGTTCCCGGTATGACACAGTGGTTTTAGTAAAATTTCTGGTAATTTCAAAATAATAAGAAAAAATGTCGTTTGTAGATAAAACATTGGGAGAAAACACATTTGAAGCGAAAGTTTTACTTGATAAGTGTTATGCTGTCTTTATACCAGGAAAATCGACCAATAGGTTTACTGAATTTAAACATGGTCTATCATATAAACATGTAATACCAGAAAACATTAAGTGGATGCACGGGTACTGACAGTAGATAGAAATCAACGAGTCGATGATTCCTAGCGCTGTTTGGAACTGTTTCGGCGAAACAAAAAAGAGTTTTTGCGTCGTTGCCCAATAATATACGAAATTTTGATCCATTGCATGCCACAGTAAAATCGGCTATCACCTGAGAGGGCAGCCGACGATGAACTTCGCTCAAAGCTGCCAATATCCTAGCGCAAAGTTGTAGCATCCATACTTTGGGATGCGTGCGTTATAAAAAGACAAGACAGTCAATCGCTAAATGACTCAACTGGTTTGTTAGAAGCAGACATAAAAAAATGCTTAGCAGATTTTTTTTACTCAATTTAGAAGATCATCGCCAAATTCAACGTTCATTTTGATTTACTACTTTAGACCGGGAACCTATCAGCCGCTGTGTTATAAAGGTATAATTAAGTTAGACGAGATGTTTTCAGTCATTTATATCGTGTTAGGAGCGAGATAAATTGAAGACAGTGGGTTGGACGCGATGAATTTTCCTGGTCCGCCAAAATGTACTTTTTTGTTCAGAATAGAGAATGATAGATAGACACTTTGAAAATTTTTGTTTCTACCTTCAGTTCAGCTGAAAGTAATTATTTTTTTTTATTTTTTCATTACATTCCACCTCTACACATACCAAAATCATTGGCATCCCTTTGATGTTTCATTCCTCAAATTCACTTTTTAGAGTATTTATCGATAAGTCAATTATTATGATTTAAATAATTTCAACTCCTACTTAAAACTATACAAAATTAAATGATGAATCTAAATAATAATTTGCAAACAAATTTATCGACACTAGGAATTTCTGAAGTTTTCTAGAACGGTTACCATCATTATAAGATAGCTTTAAGTGCGAGTAGCGAAATATACGAGTATCTTAAAACTAATGCTAAAACTTCTATTACATTTTAAAGTAAATATTAATAACACTGGTTGTATTAAGTTTTGTTGAAATGGAAATTTACGTTCACAAGATCCTTAAGTAGAAATCAAGATGTATTCCAGGAAAAATCAGACACCAATTCTGAAATTCTTGATTAAGAATGATTAAGCAATATCTATGGACTCTTTTATAAGAAATATAATGATTTAATACCTTAGATGGAGAAGTAAATTTTTCGGGACTATGATGTTAACTGAAATGATGCAATGTCTAAGGAGGAAGAAATATGCACTTGCCTCTAAGCATAAGTTCATACAATACTCATCAAAGATGGTATTAGCTGATGTAACTATTTGGAATTGCTGACGATAGGAGCATGACGCACAAGAACCAACAACTCCTACCTCAGTTGTTCTGGTCAACCATTTTTTACCCTTGTAAACCTCTGAGGTAGCACGCTAAAGATTTCCAAGAAAGAAAGGGTCTAATAAATTATGTTGATAAGTATCTGATCTAACTTTCGCCGATAGTAGAAATGTGTAATTGGAAGCTGGAATGAACGATGATGTTTTTAATGAAACTTTTTTTTCAGAATCAGAGAAAATCAAGAAATTGGAGGTGGATTAGTTAGAGTAAATAATGAGGAATGCGATGGGAGGACATCAAAAGTCTGCATTTTTGATGAATAGAATAGTTATTATATACTAGTGTTTTAGTGGTATGATTTGTTAAATTTTAGTAGAAAAAGACTTTGGATCTTCATATAATTTCAACATGATAAAAAATAGATGATGTCGGTAATGTTTTGAACGTATATTCTTTTTTCTTAGAAATGTAATTTTAATATAAAAGTGGAAACATGTGTTTCTTATAATTTCTTTTTAAAAAAAATCAGTTAATAAGATTTTTAGCATGTGTACTGGAAACGCAATAATATTGCATTGCCAAATAATTTTAAAAATAAAACTATTGAGATCACGTCACCTTTATGATCCAAAATTTACAATTTTTTTTCAAGTATAGATAAACTTACATATCGTAAACGTGCTGATTTATATGAATAACTCATTAATAGGTATCACCAAACTAAATATTTAGAAAGTTTATAGTCCCAAAGATTTGTTTCATACATAATTCACTTTCAATTTATGGATGATAATATTTACGATGAACTCTATAAATCAGAACCCAAATTATCTCTTAGTAAATATTCAATTTTAACATTTTTCTCCATTTTTGAAATATTTATTCTTAGGACACCTTAATTAATATTATAGATAATAGTTTCTACCCTCACTCTGCCAAATTCACTCAATATTGAATCTGTTTTTAAATATGTACATACATACAAATAACGGTCCTCGAAACAAAGATACATAAATTAATTTAATTAAAATGTTAATAATCGATATGAGGTTATATTTCATATTTCCGCTGAGTATGTTTATTTTGAGTAAATTGGAAGATTGTCGAAGAAGTTGGGTTTTACTGGCTTGCTCAAATCTTTGAAAATGTGTAGCGAGTAGCGGGTGGAGACGAAAATACTTTAATTATTATTCATTCAATTTCATAAGTGTAAATGTGACTTCTCCACTCGACGATTTACTGAAATAGCTCTGGAAAACAAGCTGAGCTAATTATATTGGTTGTCACCAAATACAAAGTAAATAAACGACATGTTCAATTAAGACTTCAATTCATTTAGGACATTTTCAATTGATTGGCAGACATACATAAATAAATTGTAGATTAAAAACTCATAGCACGTGTCAAGCCATGTAATGGTATGGTCATAATTATTAATGTAGATCGAGCGGCTAATAAACATGAATTTCCTAGGGAAATTTAAAAAAAATAAATGAGTGATATTTTATTCCGTGATCTAGCTTTTTTTTTAATGGTAGGTACAAATTATTTTACAACAAAATGATAAATGTATTCTGGCATCAAGTGCAACTCAGTGAACAAACATACCTACTTTCTCACAAAAATTATATTATGTGATGAAACTTATTTGCATCAGAAAAATAGCAAAGATTGAAAAAGCACAAATTGAATCACCAAAGTGCAGTTTTTTTTTGTCGGTAGTATTAGTTGTCGACTATGTAAATGTCTTCAGATCATCCCAGAGATACTCCAAAAATTGCTTATCAAGAGTAATGATGAATGGCACAGACGTGGTCTTATCTATAGAGCAGTCTAACAAACATTGTGCTTGATTTTTTATTTTATTGTTCGAACTGCCTCTACGTACGCAACAGTATATAAATGGGTTATTTACATTAAACCATATCTCACACCAGTTTCAAGATTTAATTGGGACATCTAGTAGGAAGCAAAATATTTCTCTCATAGCAGCTCAATATTATGTCTTTATGATTGGTCTAACCACTGCATTCTAGTTGTATGAATTATATATTCTGTCCATTTTGGGCGGAACCATTTCAAGTGATTTTATGCTTTCAGCATGTCTTATAAAATGATAGAAAGCATATTATTCTGTTTAAATATCGGATACTATCTGTTTTGATCAGTATACCCTATTTTTAAAAATAGGTAACCTATATATACGAGTATGTTTATTAGTATATTTATTGAGACTTTGGGGTATCAAGCCGGACATATTATACCGTACTATTTTTAAATAAGTAGGTATTTAACATAACAATTCCCAATCATTATACTTCAATTGTAAATTCTTAATCGAAGTCAGTACAAACGATATAAGTAGCACACTTGTTCGCCTAACTACCTAATAAACTTAAATGTATTCTAAGAACTTTAAAAATAGCCCAAGATTATTGCATTCCAGTACACCGACAAAGACGCTCAAGTTGTATGCTTTGGGAAATCTATAAATACTCTAATCTGCTGTATACATCCTCTACCAAAATCCATGTTAAATCAAAACATTCTATTTTTTCACTAACACATCTCTAACATTTTCACACGAAAAGAATCTATTAACATTTTGTCAAGTACGGTTTGGTATCTAATTTAGCTTATTTACAGTTTTAAGTGTGACCAAAATCAAGTTCCTACACAGTCTGCAAATGGATCCACTGTACCTTTGGTAGATAATAGGAGGGCGGATCCAGAAGTTGGAGATTATGACCCCTTCCAGCATCGGCATGTGGCACACCCTACATCGTATGTATAATTATTTATTTATACTATTTTTCAAAATATCGCTCTCTAAGAATAATAGTGAGCTAACTAAGAATCGAATAGTTTTACATTGTTTAACAAACCTGCTTAGTGAAATGAACTCGTTTTATCATAATTTTCAGTGAGATTTAAAATAATTTCGTAATTTGGTCATTACTATTATGAACAAGCATGTTTCACGTGCCAGTTAGCATGAAATTATACTTCATTAACAAATACTGAACGAGTTCGGCTCTGACTGAACAAGTGATTAGTCTAGTTCAGTTCCCGAAATATTACAAATTTAATTAGTCTAATTCTTTTTTAATCAGTTTTATACAGTGCAAAGTGCTTACATAAACTGTAAGTTCACTTTATTAACCTTCCTCTTCTAAGTTATCAAAGCTTAATGAATTCCAAAAACAGTGAATTCAAATAGTATATCTCATGTAAGAAGCAACAAACTAATTTTGCATGCCAATATATACTAATAGCGGCCGGGGACGTATTCAAAATTTTCTGCCAAATAAAATCAAGTTTAAATGATATCTACTGTCAGTGATTCACACACAAATACTCCTTCTGCAGTACTCAAAAGTTATTAATCAGCAGTTAATCAACCTGTTTTTCCAAGCAAAGAACAAGCAAGTGTTTTTTACGCTATCAATAATTAGAGGATTACCTTATTCCATTGGGATCAATTATTCAACCAAAAAACATTATTTCCTCATCAAGACTTTCTTACAATCATGTTCGTGTGTATTTAGCAAACAAATTAGTAGTCGATAATTCGCCGACTCATAACTGCGACTGATATAATCAAACTTTTCAATGTATGCCCAACCATTTCACATCAACTACTAACTGAGTTATCAAAAATAGGTCTAAATCAAGTTTCTCTCATGACGTTTCTAAGAATCAATGCAACATTATCCGAATGTAGCCCCATCCTGAGTTTCAGAAGACAGATTTACGTAAGCCCTTATACACAACAGCTTCCAGGCTCTATATTTATCGAATCTGATTAAACCATCTACCGAGATTTTTTTAAAAAAAAGAGGGACTAACATCCTACAAATGCAAAGCTGATGGTCACATAGCCTCACATTGTAACAATAGTTCCAGCCAATCAGAATCTAACGCATCTAGTTCAACGACAAACAATCAACCGTTCACGATTTCCCTACCGACTTCCTACAACCCCAATCCAAACTCTCCCACTATCTTCTCCATTATTAACCTCAAAAAAATTGTCAACAAATAATGATATGAAAACACAAAATTTGTTATCCGATCCTACAACATACACTTATTCAAAAGACGTCCGTAATATCAATAAGTATAGAAGTCGAAATGGAAACAACATATATCGTCAAAATGTCTATATCCACAAATAAAGATACTCCTATACCCGCTAACTATAATAACATAACGACGGAAAAATTATTCCTTAAACCAAGTCCGCCAACTTTAAAAAGAACAAATTGAGCAAGAAACATTCAACCACGTCCTGCAAAGAGTTCAACGAAAATCATTCGCCAACTTTTATTTTGGACTGTGATCAAAAATTTGTTTTATTAGATATTGATCTCCTTGCGATTACAAATATGTTAAACGAAATGTATTCTCACATAAATGATAAGTTTTCAAAAACGAGAATCGCCGAAATTAAAAAAAGATATTTGCTCATCTAGGCCAAGATATAATTGATTCGGAATCGGATTCATCAACTAATAATTAATTCGTCACTTCATACCCTTCTTAAATTACTTCAAAATTCAATTATATTCTTCATTGGAACATAGATAGTTTCTACCATCGACTTGGTATGTTACAAATTATTATTCAAGAATACTCTCCGGACATCATATGTCTTCAACAATCAAATTTCACACTAGATAGCAGCTATTCAAAAAGTCAATTCCAATTTTTGTCCAAAACTCATAACAACACTAGACGTGCCAGTGGAGGAGTGGTAACTTTAATAAGCAAATCTTTTCAAGCAGATAACTTTCATGTAATCATGCATCATGCTCTTGTAAAAGTCACTAGCTATAAAACCTTTTACAGTTATAATATTTACATTCCACAATATAACACATAGAATTAAAAACTTACTAAACCAGATAGCAAGTCCAAGAATTATCATTGGAGATTTCAACGCACGTAACATAATCTGTGGCAGTAAATCGACAAACTCAAGAGGATATATACTAGAGAAACTTGTCGCCGACATTTCACTGAATTTCTGAATAATGGAAACCCTACTAGGTTCAACATATCTTCCGGAGAAATATCTGCTATTGATATAAGCCTCTGTGACCCAGTACTCTCTGCCAATTTATCATGGGAAGTTCTCTCGACACCTACGGAAGTGACCATTTTCCTAATGATAGAGAATCGTACCTCTCCAGGACAATTTTCTTCAAAATAGTTGCCTAAATGGAGAATTAAATATGCAGATTGGACGTCTTCCAGAAATCAGATTGAACTAAACATGGACAACTGCGATATCTTCAATGATCCAGAAATTCGTATTGAACTTCATTGAAATCATCTTGGGAAGTGCCAGTCAGCACATTGGCCAAAGGATATAAAAGGACATACTCCTGTCCCCTGGTGGAATCAAGAGTGTGAAAAAGCTATCAGGGAAGCAAAAACAGCGTTGAATAGGTACAAGAAACACAAAATTCTCCAAAATCATGTAGAGCTGAAGAAATACAAGGAAAAGGAACAACTTGTAATCAAACAATCCAAGAAAAAATCATGGCAGGAATATGTTTCTGGAATAAACTCTTCCACTCCAATAAGCCAGGTCTGGACCAAAATAAGAAAAATGAATGGATTGAGTTCGAAAAGCACTATTCGTAGCATTAAATGATCGTTACTATTCATCCACAGCAGGTATAGCCAATATTTTGGGCCATACCTATCAAGAATATTCGTCAACTTCACACGTGATTTTCTCAATTATAAGACACAAATAGAACAAACTCCCATCAGTTTTGAAGATACACTCGACAACCCATTAAATCTATCAATTCAATAAGATATGGGAACACAAAATTTTTCCTTCTTTATGGTCTGAAGTTATTAACCTACCATTTTTTTAAGTAAGAAACCCAAACAAGAACCTACTCATACAGACCAATCTCTCTAACTTGCTCAATGGGAAAATTGCTTGAGAAAATTGCCAACCAGACTCATGTGGCATCTAGAAGCAATTAACACTAGTTAACATTGTGGATTTGGAAAGTGACATTAAAGAGGCTTTTGCCACCAATCAAATATGCGTGGCGATATTTTTTGATATCACAAAATCTTTTGATACCTACTGGACTCGAAACATCCTGATGCAACTGCACAAATGGGCTATCAGAGGAAATTATCTACCCTACAGGGCTCAGTTGTCAGTGCTACCTTATTTTAGATTGTCATCAACAACATTCTTGATAATTAAAAAAAACACTAAAAGCAAGAGTTTTCGCCGATGACCTAGGGGTTTATATAAAAGGCAAAAATATGAACACAATATCACGACTTATGCAACAATTCATTTCGAATTTGGAATTATGGTCACGTCAATCTGGTTTCAAATGTTCTATTACCAAAACAACACGTGTGGTATTTAGCAGGAACCGTTCATATACTACTCCAAAACTGAAGCTTTATAATGAAAATACCAGCTTTAAATCTTCAGCAAAATTTCTAGGAATGATTTTCGACCATATGCGTACTTGGAAAGATTACATATAGAAGTTGGTTCAAATATGTACAAAGAGCCTCAACTTGATGAGAAGCGTAGGGAATATAAATTAGGGATCCGACCAAGCGACACTGCTGATATATAAAACGCTCACCATATCAAAAATATATTACGGCTCCATAGTTTATGCACATGACAGCAAATATGTACTTCGTAAACTTGATGTTATCCATAACACAGCATTAAGGCTCGTTTAATACATCCTCCAACACCAGCATCCAATATATTCTTTTTGAACCGCCGTTAAGTTACATATATTCTATACGTTTGAATTATGCGGCTACTGTATCCACTAATGTCACAAAATATTTAATAATAGGTTTGGGACCTTTTTATTAAAAAACCGCACCGATTGAAGCCAATTTACGTTATAGTTAGAGAATTTCTTTAGAGTTCCAACAATATTTCCATCCACTGTAGATCATCCAGCTCCTTGGACAATTTCTGTTCCACGCAGCTGTACTAACCTGACTGAACTTGATAGAGATATAAATCGCTATGAAATCGTCACAGAACTCAACAGAACACTGCATGAAAACTACAATGATTTTAATTTAGTCTACACTGGTGCTTCGAAATCACCAGCTGGAGTGTATGCTACAATAGTGACTTCAACTGAAACTTACAGCATAAAATTCTCCCCTCTCACTATCCTCTTTACGGCAGAACTATATGCTACCTTCCCTGCTCTCAAATTAATGATTTCATTTCCCAATCTCAAAATCCTAATTTTAACTGATACCTTAAGGAGTATTTATTCATTGAAACATCTTAATCCCGAGCACCCAGTAGTACAATATCCTAACTTATACCGAATTGCGTGATGAGCGACCTGAGAATACTTATTCGGGAAAAAGTTTACAACAACTGGCAGTGATCGCAAGAGACACAACACACAAAGTACAAGTGATTCTTACTGGACTTAGAATAGGACATTGCAAATTTACGTATATTTTCAATAAGATAATGTTCCTCTACGTAATGTATGACACCAATATTTAACAGACAAACATGATCTGGTTAATTACACCAAGTTTGACACACCGTCTAAAATATAGACTACCCACAGATCTAAATTTACTTCTAGGTGTTAGCTGCCCAGTTGAAAATTGTATTGATTTCTTAAAGGATATTAATTTACTAAACAAAATTTAATAGAGTATATTGTTATACCACCGCTAATCACCTTGGGTGGAGGCGGATTAGTTTGAATAGAAAAAAACGAATATTGATATCAAAAAAATTAAAAGTGATTCCAGTAATATTAACAGTTAATATATAGTAGTTAAAAATAATTTAGTTTTTGTAAAAGATAAAATAGCTGGATCCAAATATGTTCTATCGAATTTGGAAAATGCTTGATCTAAATAAGGCGAATTCGCCGCCCTTTGGAAAGACTTGAACGGTATTTATCCTTCCGTTGCTCAAATGTCTATCGGTGATTCAAATATCATTTTCGATTAAACATTTGGTATCAAAGACATAACCATCGGCATGATAAGCCTACGTACAATACGAAAAATATCATATGCAAATAACTAAGATTTATTAATTTTATATTGAACTCAATTAATTTATTTATTTTTGTTTTTCAGTGATCTGGATACACTTATCCATCTTCTCAAAGGAGCTCTTGGAAGTGGTATATTGGCTATGCCACTAGCATTTTACCATGCCGGCCTGTTTTTCGGCTTAATATGCATCTTCTTTATCGGTATAATTTGCACATATTGTGTTCACATTCTAGTAAAATGTGCGCATATAATATACCACCGTCAAAAAGTACCATCTCTCAGCTTCTCTGAAGTTGCCGAGGCTGCTTTTCTGTCAGGTCCAAAAGCTTTCCACCCATGGGCTAAATTTGCTAAAGCCATGATAAATTTTTTCTTAGTTGTAGATTTATTAGGCTGTTGCTGTGTATACATACTGTTTGTGGCTAAAAATTTGAAGCAAATCGTTGACGCATACGTTGAAGAGACATACCACTACGACGTAAGGTTTTACATGCTGGCTCTCTTACCAATCTTGATATTGATGATCACGATTCGTAACCTCAAATATCTCTCACCTTTATCTATGATTGCTAATATATTTGTAGCAGTTGGCATCGGTATCACCTTCTATTATATATTCAACGACCTTCCACCTCTTAACTCAAGACCTCATTTTGGTAGTATAACTAATCTACCATCATTCTTTGGTACTGCTATTTTTGCTTTGGAAGGTATTGGCGTAGTTATGCCATTGGAAAACAATATGAAAAATCCTACACATTTTATCGGATGCCCTGGTGTACTTAACATTGGAATGTTTTTCGCTGTTCTCCTTTATTCTTCAGTTGGATTCTTTGGATACTTGAAATATGGTGATGATGTCATAGTAGGAAGCATAAGTTTGAATCTCCCCGATGTCCCGTAAGTATATTTAAGTACATAACATACAAGCAGCATTATAATTTTAGTGAATATTACGAACAGCTTTTAATAAATTATTTATTTTTTACAGACTCGCCCAGTCCGTGAAGTTGATGATCGCCATAGCCATTTTCTTCACTTACGCCCTGCAGTTCTACGTACCAATGGAAATTATCTGGAAGGCGGTAAAGAATAACTTTGAAAGAAAAACATTGGCAGAATACAGCATCCGATTTTCTTTAGTAACACTAACAGTAGTTCTTGCTATTCTAATACCAAATCTTGGAGCGTTCATATCTCTAGTTGGTGCTGTATGCCTGTCAATGTTGGGACTTATATTCCCTAGTATCATCGAATTGGTTACATTTTATGAAGACCCCGGTTTGGGTCGTTGGAGATGGCGGTTATGGAAAAACATGTTTCTAATAATGTTTGGACTATTAGGTTTTGTAACAGGAACCTATGTCAGCGTAAAGGAAATCATAGAAGGTTGAGAAATTTATTTTTCAGTGTTTCTACAGTCGGCTTCGCAGGGAGTCTCTTAGAAAAATAAGTTGGTTTTCCATACCGGCTGGAACCCGGTTGTTCCTTATTGGACAATAGATCAGCTGAAACTTTGACACTTTTAACTGTAAGATCTTGCTAATGCCATTAGAAGGAACTTTGGGGGACAGTCGGAATAACGAGGGGAACTGTCATATAATAAGAAAACGTTTACCATCTATCCTAATAAAGATTTAGATAAAATTTTATTCAACATAAAACAATTAAAAAACAGAAAATTTGATTTTGATACAATATTATGTTATTTAGTATTTGCTCAAATA
Source organism: Galeruca laticollis (assembly GCA_963921935.1). Classification (NCBI taxonomy): domain Eukaryota; kingdom Metazoa; phylum Arthropoda; class Insecta; order Coleoptera; family Chrysomelidae; genus Galeruca; species Galeruca laticollis. The sequence continues at coordinate 64,827,473 of OY998182.1, forward strand.
AAGTATTTCTTCCATAAATATATAACGAATATGGTGAATATTTTAAAAATGAATATCCAGTTTCAAAAGCTATCAGTTATCATTTTTTCAATCTTTATCATATTAAAATTGTGACTAGCTAGTTTATGCATATGTAACATTACATACAAATATGCAAAATAATTATTTTAGAACAGATTTCAATACAAATATGATTTTATTTATAGTTATGTATATTACCAAGAATTGCCCTAGGTTTTCTCATGCATCTGAGTATATTTTTTATTTTTGAGTCAAAAATTTACAACAAACAGTTCGTTCTCATTGAAGGACTAAAGCCCCAAGAATGATCTGAGTGGAAAATAAAATTCGGTCCAAGAACTGACTAAAAAAATTTGACTCAAAATTAAAACACGAAAGTTATTTTTTTTCTATAGCAGATGTTAAACTATTTTTTTATCAACTCTTTTGAGTAGATAAAGTAAGTCTTTAACCGCAAGGGTAGATAAAGTAACACAACATATTACTTCAAAGGGTTAACAACAACTTCAATTGTACAAGTAACATTATTAGAAATATCTATTTTTGGAACACCACAACTTGTAATTGTTTGCTTTGACAATTGCACAGAGGTACTGGATTGATTTTCTTGTCCACCAAGTATACGCTTGGATACAGCAACCTTACTGCCTACCGACTCTTCGATGCACGTCTCTGCAACTGATGATGATTTCCACCCACCCAAGTGTTTCACTGTTACCAGATCAGCACCAGAGTTTGCCAACATGGTAGCTGCAGAACGACGGAAACAATGTCCCGTGTACATTTAGAATTTCGTAACTTCAAGAAATCTGCAATCTTCTTAGAGACCTTATATATGGTGGTGATCCCAACCGGTTGAGTAGTGCACTTTTTGTCGGTAATTGACAAAACCTTATTGGGAGGTACGTTTTTGGGGCGCAAGGTTATGTACCTTCTCACAATTTCTAAGAAACTCAGTCCATCTTCCTTGCCAGTAATACAAAACGACCTATTCTGCTGGGTTGTAGTATCAAACAATGCAACGACTATCACCGTGTTTCTGTCGTCCACATTAGACACTTCTAACTTGTACAATTCATCGGACCTAGTCGCTCCATGCACACCAAAAATAGCAATAACCTGCAATTCCAAACACAAGTAGTGACCAGTAATAATAATAATAATAATTGTTATAAAACTCTAACCTTCATAAACAAATAGACGTCATCCAGAGCTTGTGTCAGAAATTTAATAATGTCTCTGGCTCCAAGATTTTAGACTTTTTAGCTTTGTATCTTCCACTCAGGTTTTTCAGTATAGTAGTTAACTTGCCGAATCTGTACAAATGTAATATAATATCATTTAATATTACATTCGAAAGCACTACTTACTTGGAAATGTCACAATTTTCATTTACCAACAACGTACGTTTCAGCATCGAATAATACGACCATAATGACGATGGCTTCACTTTCTTTGACTTTTAAGAAAAATACGCTATAAGCACCTTTTCACTCACACTATTGATATTCTTGATGCTTTTCCACTTTTTAAAGGACTGATATTCCTTCTCATACATCATCCTAGATTTTTCGGGCAATATTGTTTTTTCTGCTTCCAACACTGCATCTTCTACATCTGATGGCAGTTTTTCTTCTTCTGTTGATTCTTTTTCATATATTTCGTACACAAAACGCAAAAACCAAAACACAGAACCGGAAGGAAAAATTTGTTGATAGAGTTAATCCATAGTAACGGAGCAACAGAAATGCGATTTTTATCCCAAAAATTATAATTTTCTTTGATACTTTATTTTTCTCTTGAATTTGAAGTTCTGTTATAGAAAAAAATGTATTATACACGACGATAAAATCTCATTTTCTTCTCGAGCATAATTAGCGTCTCGACTGACGTCTCGACGCTAAACAACGCTCTCAAAGATAAAGTATAATTTTATCGTCTTATATAATAAATAACTATTATTTAGAGTTAATTTCAAATTAATACCTTGTTTGCTCAAATGCTATTTGTTTTACTAATATGATGAACATTGAGAACATAATTGATTTTTACAAAATTTATCAAAATACAGAATATGCAGATTAATATTCTAACAAATACTAGCGGTAGACTTTGGAAGGAATATATTTCTGATTTATAAAGAAACACATCGAACAATATTTTACTAAATGAACTTACATAGAGGATTTTCTTATTTATGGCGTAACCCCTCACTGAAACCATTGGACATAAGAATATAATCTTTAACATCTCATTATTTACTAGGTAACCAATGGCTGCCAATAGAGGAAAACCAAATAGTAACATCTTTCTATATACTTAGGAGAGAAATCTTATTCCTATTATTTCATTTAATTTTAAGTAGGGGCGTAGATACAGTGTGCTTCAATAATATGAGAGAAATTTCAATACTTCTAGAAAATTTCATAATTTTGATTAATCGGGCATGAGAAATATCTAAATTTGTATATATCAGAAAAATGTCGTAATATTATTTAAAATGACAACAGGAGTTTTTTCGTATTACAATTTTCTCTCAGATTATTTTGCAAATTAGATCTCTCTGCACAGTGAATTATTATAACAGTATTAACAAAAAATCGGGTGCATATCAATTAATCAGAACACAAAACATTTGTTTATGGCCAATTGATGTGCACCATCAAAAATAAAATAGTATTTTTCCAAATATTCATCAGATCCTTATCAAGAAATTATTTATATATACTTAAGTTATAAGCGAAACCGATAGATATTATATCAAGTAATGACTCCCTGTTTAAAAACACCTATAAAATCTGTACACTTTGACAGCTTTGAGGAAAATGTCTTCCAACACTCAAAGTAAAAACTTATTGACTAAACAGATTTTGTGAAGTGTTATTTCAATGATTAGTATATTAAATAATCTATATATAAGGACTCTAGAAATGCTGTGCTAAATTTAGACTGCAGTGTCAACTGTGATTTTGAGAAATAAACATTTTTATGTAGATATTTCTTTCCATGATTTGTTTTTAGTAAAAATATTTAACATCATTGAATCTTTTCATTTCAATTCATCTTTTTTATAGTGAGACGTCATTTATTTATACTTATTGTGATTGTTTAGATAATAATTTATGCTCAAATTATAGTGTTTTTTGGTCAGTGTTCATTTCTTCTTATTTAAAAAATAGTTAACAAACCCAATATTTTTCCATAGCCGCTGTTGCGTACTCTAGACTAAAACTGTAGAACTCAGCTTGTGTGAATCACATTAAAGTTGAAATGTTTTGTTTTTATAAAAGTAATAATGATGACAAGCAATACAAATTTCACATGATACCTGACGTTTTGTGATTCATATAAACTATATATTTATTGTTGTAACAAATTGTATTCTATTCAACTAAATTTGGAGCAAATTGAGACTTTATTGAAGCTAAATTATCTGAGAATACAGCATTGTTACCGCAAATACTTTCAAACAATTCTAAAAAATCTATTCTTTTAAAGTATACTATTTTCTACACCCATAGAATAGATTTTATAGTAATTTTAATTTCTATTCTGTTTTGTTCTAAATGTAAACAGAGAAAAGTTTACTTAGTTCATATGAAATTTCTTGATTGCATTGATAAATATTACCGAATGATATCGATACTAGTAATAGTAAAGAGAACATTATCCCAATTTAGAAATTTTTTGAAATTGTAGCTTTAATAATATAGCATTTGCATCGGGACATGCACATTTTTCCAAGCAGACTGTGGACTAGTATGGAGTCCCCTTCACTATTTCTTTTGGTGATTGTATATAATCAAGTAGTAAATACATTTCAACTTATTCAATTACCTATCCATGACACTTCAGATATACTTGATCCTTATTATTGTTTCATGTCTAAGAGAACTTACAATTCCCAAATACTATTTTTAGAATAGATTTTCCTTGTGGAAGTTAGCCTCAGACACAACTGTACATATCCGAAGGAGGATCTATCTGATTTAAAAACTATGATTATTATAAAATAATCGTAAATTTTTAAAATTGTACTCGTAATTGTGAAATGTCAATTTGTACTTCTGTTTTGAAATCAAAATAATTAGGCATCCAAATATTTAAATTGGTTTATTTAAATAAACATAATTTCAGTGATCTGTATTTATTTTAGAGCAAGTATCCTACTTCAGAAATAAATTTGAATCTCATCACTATCATACCATTGTATCACACTGCGATTTTTTTGTTTCTTTATACTTTCCTTCGATAGTATTCAGTATTTCATCAATTTTCTCTGCCATCCCGATCCTCCTTTGCGTTTCTTTTGATTATTTTTTGTTTTCTTATTTCCTCATTCATTAGTATTCTTTCGCTATTCTATTGTTTCATTCGGTTATTCTCATATGATCTTAGTTATTCGTATTCCGTCGAAATTTCTGAATGATTGTTGTTCTCAATTAACTTTTTCAATTGTTCACAGAAATTTCTCAAGTTTATAAACAGAGTAAGTGCATAATTTTTTAAATTTCTTCCAGAAAATACTGATTTGTTGAACGTCCCATATTTTATAATAAAATACATGAAATGGCTGTTGAGCTGAAGCAGGGAACGAAGAGTGAATTTAAGTTAATAGTTTTCAACGTATTTGACAAAAACAAGTCTTGTTTGCAAATTATAAATGAAGTGATATCATGAATCGGTATTATATTTTCTATTAAATGTGCCTCTTATATTTCAGTAGAAGGTTTGAACACTAATACAAGTGAACACAGTAAGAAAAAACAGTATTTATAGTTCCAAAGGAACTGTGTGACTTGGTGCCTTAATACCGGAATCTGGTTTTTTCTCCAGACGAAGGAACAAAGAAGTTGAAAACAGGGTTTGGTTGTAAAAATCGAAAACAAGGGTAGAATTTTCAAGTTCCTCAAAAACGCACAGAAAGTTTCCATACTATAGAAATAAAATTCTGATTTTTAGATTCCAAAATAACATATTTGATATATAGATATTTGTTTGAAAATTTAATTACACGTTATTGACAACGGTATCTATTAACTTGACAAATAGTAGAAATTACTCTGTGTGTCAAAAGCATACTTTCCTTTGAGGTAATAAAGTTTGGGACAAATTTGGTCGCGATGATTTAGACATTTAATCTACTATTGTTTATAATTTCGGTATTTCAGATACATAGTTTTTTCAAAGATGACCGTTTTCTTGCTTATGGACATTAATGATCAATTTTGTCCTACTTTATACTTACTGCCTGCTTGTGAAGAGTGATAGAGAATTCATGTGCCAAGTATTACAAGTTAGAAAACAGTAGTATATTCCTAATGTTTTAGTATTATTATTAAACTTTGTGCATGAATTTGATATCTTTTTTGGAAATAAGTCAGTAGTTCCCAGAAGAATTTTGTTATCAATATTTTATGTGAATCGTTTAAAAGAAATTAAATGGTAAATTATTTATTGTATTATTATTTCCTTCCCTATTATGTGCTTGACAGAATTTTTAAACTGAATGTTCATGTTACTAATCTTAGATCATATATATATATATATATATATATATATATATATATATATAACAAGATGTACGAATAGTGCGTGACATATGAACAATAAGCAACGAATAGATTAGTGGGTATTGCACGCAAATAGAAGAAGGGGCTACTGAAAAGAGTGGTAACCGCAGACATGCATGTTTCTAGCTCATTAGCCGTCATCGGTACGGTACAACCATCTTTTCTTGGTTGTACCGTACCGATGACGGCTAATGAGCTAGAAACATGCATGTCTCCGGTTACCACTCTTTTCAGTAGCCCCTTCTTCTATTTGCGTGCAATACCCACTAATCTATTCGTTGCTTTTTATATATATATATATATATATATATATATTACCATGAATAAGCAGATTGTAAGTTCTGTTACCACATCATACATCATGGTACACTTAAATTGTCGATCACCCTCTGCGTTTAGAAACGCCAATCAATATTTCTCTCTTCATTACGTCTGCCTTAATCTGAGACAACATAAATGGTACACAAATGTATTTGATGAAGACTGAATTCATCCATCGTAATATATATATATATATATATATATATATATATATATATATATATATATATATATATATATATATATATATATATATATATATATATATATATTGTATTCGAAAGCTCGTAAAATAAATATTTGAAAGAGTACACTTGGTATCATTGCCACAAACCCAAAAAAAATAATCCTGATTATTAAGTTTGCAAATAATTAATTTAAAATTATATATATATATATATATATTGTATAGGATTCAATAATTATTTATTATTTGAAAAATAATTAAACATGTATACCAACTCTTTCAAAGGGTAGGGTTCAAGTGCGCCATTCAAATTTACTCTAATTATTAGTTTGTGAAATTAAAATGAACAAAATTATGATTTCAGGAATTTTTTTAAAACATAGAAATTTACAAACAGAAAATGTGTACAGATATACTACAAAAAAATAAAACTACTATTACTATTGAACAATTAAAATGTTTTTTAAATAAAGGCCTTTTTTAATTTAGAGATCTCTAATATAATATTTTAAAATGGTACCTTTTATTTACTAGGTTTGTATACACTTCAAACTAATCTTCATTTGGACATTTGATAAGCTGAGGACAAAGTTCTGAACAGTTTATTTCGTCTTCACCTTTTGGACAATTAATGATTCCGTCACATCTGTCTTTATACGGGTCAAAACATCTATCTATAGAAATATTACTACAAAGGGTAGTTGATGAATTACAAATAGCACACCCCGTTAAATCAGAATGGTCTGTACAAACGAAATCTGCTGTTCTACAAATATTTGTGGAATTGTAACAACCAGATCAATCCAAACACATAAAAACACTGGGTTATTATATTTTAAAGTTACGGAGAGTTTGTTTCTTGAAGATAGTACAACAGGTTTGGGTAGTATGTCATTACTGCACACGTTCAATTGAATATTGTCGAAGTTTCTAATTGACAAGCACGTGGAATTTCTTGAGAAGTTCAATTTTAATATTCTTAATGTAGTTATTGTATTTTCTGGTGAAGGTATTACCCAATTACATAAACTATTACTGTTTCTGTCAGATGATATATACTGTATGCTTCCTTGTAATTCGAACGAGGTCGTTTCTCCACAGTAATCCGAAAAGTTTGCGTAAATTAGCACGTTCTTCTTGACGAGATCAATTATAATACGACTTTTCACTTTGACATTTTAAAAACCAACTGACTTTTTTGATTTCCATCATAATCTCTCACGTTGCGGGTTGCTATCGAAACTTCTCTCTATATCGTATCAATTGTATAGATATAGTGTGATTAACGACGATTCACTGTTTATATTACCATGAATTTTTAAGCCGTATATGAAACATGAAAATGACATTTTTGTATTAGAAATTAGAATATAGAGATAAAGATTTTTATACATATAAATATTAACATAACTTATTTACTATTTATTAAAATTCCTGAAATCCCTTGCATAAAATAACCTAATTACTAACTATATGAAAATTTAACGCGTTTCTTTTAAATTATTTTGAATTTCATTCTAATTTCAACGGATGCTTTTGAAATTAGATCATGTACTGCATTATTAATTTTAATCTCTATTGTATCTGAATCAGATTTCAATATTTTCGATTCTGATGGTTCAAAGAGTATATCGTCTGTTTCAATATCTTTGGTCAGATTTTCTTCAGTATTATAGTGAGGATTTTGTTCACTGTTTTTACTATCAGCATCTATAATTAATTTAGACATGTTTTTTTTTACAATTTATAAATATTCGTTAAAATGATGGCTATTAAAGTACAAGATTGAAAAAATCAATATGACTTATTTCAGTAATACTGTTAATCCTTATTAAATTGAATAGAACCAAATGAAAGTGCTTCAATATATATATATATATATATATATATATATATATATATATATATATATATATATATATATATATATTGAACTCATCACAACATCTATAAGGGTTTGAAGGTGTTGGTGTGTGAGGTTTTCAAGCTGAATTTGGTTGTAAGTTGTCAAAACATGGGAATTATTTGTTTTTCATGATATGAATGAAATTAAAATGGGTTATATATTGAATTTGTACCTATGATATCGTTTGTTTAATGTAAATATTGAGATGCTAAAATAATATTCAAAACATTTACCATTGTCAGGGCTTCATAAAATAATTCAACTCATACCTGTAGACCAGAAATCATATTTAAACAATATAATAACTTGTAAATGTGTCATATATGTCATTAAAAGTATCTAAAACCCTAAAAGAATAAATAAATGTATTTAGATTGTTATAATACATCATGTTTAATAAGAATTAGTAGCAGAATCATTATTTTAGATGTTTATTATTATTATGACACAGATAACTGTCAACTGATTGGAATGTCAAAAATACTTTCAAAGCATGAAACATCAGCGACAGATTTCGATGTGCGCGACAAGAATTCGTTGTCATAGAACTATGTAATTCTGATTGATATCTGAAGGGACAATGAAATATAACACATGAAGAATTTTTGTATATATAATTTTAGGCCAAGTTTATGAGAAATCATAATCGTGACCAAATTTTAATAGAAATTGAAAAGAATTATATATATTTTGAAAAGTATCAGTTTGTAGATTTGTCTAATTTAGAATGGAAACGTATTACACAATGAGAGGTTGTTTTTTTATAAATAGGGATATTTTTGGAGAAGTAGAGTTTTATATATATAAATTAAATTATTTTGGAAATAAACGAAGCATTAAATATCATCAAATAGTTAAGAAAAATATGAAATTAAATGAAAACCTCTGATTTGTAAATGATTGTTAAAAAAAATCTAGTGAGATGATGAGTTTTGTCCATAGCAACGGACAGGAAAAAGGCTGGTTGTTGATTTGGAAAAATAGAGTATGTGGTGTGATATTGTTGAGGGAGGATATATGCAAAGAAAAATTTAAGAAAATATAAAGATAGTCCTCATATAATTAAAAGAAAAGCATAAAAAGAAGTTAAAGAATTAGTTTGAGAAGATTTGAAAGATAAGTAAAGAAACAGAAGATAACTAATTAAAATAGATACAAAATCAAAGGCTATAGAATAATAAAATATACCTGAAAGCATTATTTAAAAAGATATTTAAACGAAAGGAACCAGATTGTGGAATAAAAGAAGATAAATAAATTAGTATAAAGTATATCAAGAAAGAGAAATTCAAAACTTACCTGGAGGAGTTGTGTCTAGCTGGAGTCCACCGAGAGTAAAGGTAAAGGCAGTAGAAACAATAATACAAACGTTTTGTTATAGGAGATTGTTGGTGCCAAGCAGAAAACATTGTTCAGTGAAGGTTAGTGTAGCGTAATTTTATTGATTAACCTATTTAAAATTTTCTGATTTGGCCATTTTAAACAATATAAATTTGCGCAAAGGTACCTATATTTTTTGACATATTAGATTTTAGTTGTTTGTTCCACTATTTTGAATTTGTTTGTATTGATGTATGTAGTTCTTTCCCAATTTCCATTGCATTTTTGATAATATATAATTACAGTGTTCTTCATTGTCGTTTCAATGCCCAATATCAGAAACAGTAAAAAGTTATTCAGCTCATTTCAAGTGTCAATTATAAATACAGGAATAGGTTTGATACCATAGGCGTCTCAACATAAATTTAGACAAGTTATAATTTTTTTATTTTAAATAAAAGACCAAAACAAATAATTCTTTATGAAAATATATAAAACAAAATAATAAATTACATAAAAATCTTTAGCCCTGAACTCAAGAGATTAAGGAGTACTCATGCTCTACTTGATATAATTACCCTAATCATAAAAAACAAAATATTTATCAATTGATTAATATATTATAATATATATATATATATATATATATATATATATATATATATATATATATATATTACGATGGAGAAACAGACAAATTATAAGTTATGTTGCCAGAAGCCATATATATATATATAGGGTAATTTTTTATTGGGGATTGCGGCAATGTGAGAAAGAAAACTCTGTTTAGTTAATCCTAAGCTTTCGATAATTTATTATTATCATTATCAAAGAATCTACAAAATGAATATTATATAAATTTAAAATATATTTTAGAGTAAAAATATTTTTAACTTACACTAATTGAGGTTGTTCACAATAATATAATATCTATTTATATGAAGAAACATCATTGTACAATTTTAGCGTAAAAATATTTAAATTGGCATGTTATCAAATTGATGACAATTTGTGACAAGTTGATGTTGTCATAGAAAACATTTTTTTAAATATATATATTCAATACATTAGTATAGGATATAATAAAATGTTTACTATACTCTTATTATATTTAAATGAAATATAAGTGACAACATCAACTTGTCACAAATTGTCGTCGTTGATAACATGCCAATTTAAATATTTTCACGCTAAAATTGTGCAATGATGTTTCTGTTTATTGTTTGTATTATAAATTATTTAACCGGACAAAAACGAATTATTTCATGACTGGATTCAACCACTGGAAAAATACCCATTGGATTTCTGAACATGAAAGCTTTTTTGAACACTGTGAAAATGCGAAGGCGTATATTGCGCGATCAAATCTCTTAGGGAAAATAGATACCGAAGTTCATAAGCAGTACCTTGCAGGAAGATATTACTGGGTTAACATACTTAAACGAGTAGTTGCAGTTATAAAATTTTTGACATCGCGTGGCTTAGCATTTAGGGGTTCTAGTGAAATGTTTGGAGCTATTGATAACGGCAACTACCTAGGTTCGTTAGAGCTTTTAGCAGAATTCGATCCGTTTCTGAAAACCCACATTGAAACAAAAGGCAATCCAGGAAAAGGAAATGTTTCTTATTTGTCATCCACTATTTGTGATGAATTTATAAGACTCATGGCGGTTGATCTAAGAGAACAATTTGCATCAGAAATAAAAAACACGAAATATTTTGCAATAATCATAGATTCTCCACCCGACATATCCCATACTGACCAACTTACTGTTGTTCTCAGATATACAATTGAAAATGGTTCGGTAGTAGAACGATTTATTACAATTGCTGCTAAGGTATGGCACAAAGCTTCAAGTATGGAAACAGCAGTTTTGAAAGTTTTAGAACATATGCCATTAGACATACAGAACTGTAGAGGACAATCTAACGATAAGGCTAGCAACATGTCTGATCGATATTCTGGTTTGCAAGCTAGAATCAAGGAAAAGAACAAATTGGCAAAATTCATACCATGTGCTGCCCATTCACTGAATTTTGTAGGAACCTGCGATGCAGAGTATCAGAACTCGAGAGGCGAAAAAATTCGTACGATGAAATCAATGGATCTTTTGGTTTTCTTACAAACTTAGAAAACACTGAAGATAATATAATAAAAGTAAAGGAATTTATACTAGAGATTTGAATTGTAATTTTGAAAATGAATGTGTACAATTCAAATATTTTATTCAAACTCTGGACTCACCTAACTGAGAAAAAAACATCAAAAATTATGTCATGGTTGCAAACACTCCGCAGCAGAAATTTAATTTGTACGTTTCCCAGCACGGACATTATTTTAAGAATATATCTGTATCTTCCAGTGACGAATTGTGCAGGCGAAAGGTCCTTCTCCGTGTTAAAACTAGTAAAAAATTACTTAAAAAATTCTTTAGCAAACGATAAAACTGCTGACCTCTCAATATTATGTATAGAATGTGAGGCACTAAAAGAAATTTTGACGATATCATACAAAAATTTTGAAGTATCAAGTGTTGTAAAATCCACCTTCAAATAATCGATTTGTACATTTTAACAAATACATATATATTTTGTGAAACGCGTTTTATTTTACTTGTATTTATATTTTTACTTTCCTAGTTTAGAGGCGCCAAACTGATGTCAGCCTAGGGCGCTCTAATGTCTTAATCCGGCCCTGAATATTGTCTTCTAGTTACCCTAAATATAAGAAACGCATTTAATACGGCGTCGTGGAAAGGTTTTATTAATATAATAGAGACACTGGATGTACCTGAATACCTCGAACATATTCAAAATTATCTATCTGAGAGATTAATTGTAGGAGAAACTGAACTAGAGCTTTCATGTGGAGTACCTCAGGGGTCCGTGCTAGGCCCACTATTACGGATCATTCTCAAAGTTGATGTACCTGAAGCGAATTTTAGGATATGCTGACGATACGGCAGTTATCAGTAAAGTACGAACAATTACCCAGCTTATTAATAATACAAACACAGCTTTGATGAGAGTATTACGGGCTATTAAAAGTCTGGGTTTAGCAGTTGCACCTAAAAATACCGAGGTAGTTATTCGTTATGGAGGAAGCAAGTTTAAAGACGTAGAGCATCTAAAAGTTAGAAGTGAAGAAGAACTATTTTATACCTTGAAGTGATTATTGAAAGAGGTTGTGAAATCATCAGTCACGTTAAAGCATTTTCTGAGAAAGCATAGAGGGTCGCAATGAAAAGACAAGGGTTAATGCCCCGAACAGGTGGACCAAAGACTGCATCAAGGAGAATCATATACTTTGTTGCGCCTCGGTCATTCTATACGCATCGCCGGCTTGAGAAAAAACACTTAATAGGAAAACTTACTTAGACAAGCTACTTAAATTTCAAAGACGCCTGGCGATCCGTGTGTGCTGTGGATTCCATACCCCTTCAACTGAGGCTCTGCTTGTGGTCGCCAATATGCCACCAATCGATATCCTAGTACGACAGAGGTGTGCTGTTTCTCGAAAACAGTATGAGAATACCGGTAAGGTGTATGAAAATTGGCAAGATAGGTGGGAGATTTATACAGGTAAAGTTGTATGGACTAAGAGTGATACCTGGCCTAGCACGGTGGTGTCAAAGAAAGCATGGGAACGTGGACTTTGATATGAGACAATTACTGAGTGGGCGCAGTTACTTCGGTGCATATAAAAAACGTTTTAAATTGACGGATATTGAATTATGTACGAAATGTAATGTTGAGGACACCGGTTGTCAAAAGTGGCCCATGGGCAAATGGCAATCAATAAACTAGGGGAACTGTGGAAAGCCTGTTTGATATTATTCTGAAGGGTGAGGATTCGTGGAATATAGTCGCTAATCTTGCTAAACAAATCCTAAGTCAAAAGAAGTAAGATAAAAATTGGCTCAATATTCTGAAGTAATGCTCTTTACTGATCCCGGAATGGTTGGCGGCTAGAGGAGGAGGGTTTTAGTTAGTACAGTGTGAACAAATCTTGTCTTTATTCTGTAGTGACTCAGTATCTAGCTTTCCCGGAACCTCCGTATGCGCCCATAAATTCTTCGAAGGCCGAGTCAGATTCTTGTTGTACTCGTATATGGTTCACTCCTTTCTCTTTGTCATAGTCTCCTTCGAATGGCGCTAGTCGGTTTTGGTGGACTACTCTCGGTTTTCTTTATGTAGTTTTGGAGAAAAATCTTTTCTCCTTGTCGGGTTGTATAACCTTACGTTATCCCCTTATTTGAAACTGCCTGATGTAGACTGCGTTTCTTTATTATGTCGCTGGCAACTCGTGCTTTATGTTTTAAAGTTAAAACTTCACTTTTTTAAAAATCATTTAATTACAATAATTACACGTTATTAATATTTATTGAAGTTAACAATATGAAGTCTATAATCATTCTGAAAATAAAATGTGTATAATGAAGCTATGCGGTGTCCAGTAGTGCAATTCAGCATTATGACGTAGTCGATCGTCCGATGATGGTTCGATGTAACAATACCATATAAGGTCACGAATTCAGCTGACGGGACATCTATCGTTTCATAACTCCTCCATCCCCAAAGAAAACTCAAGGGTGAAGCAAGGGTGGAACCCCTTGAGTTGGATCGATGTTGGTAGGCTTCTTTTTATGCTGAAAAACCTTTCTCATAAGGTTTCTATATTTAAATAGGAAATAACGGATTAGAAGTATGCAGATTATGGTACTTGAGCTGATAGAAATTCGAGAAAAGGTCACAGGCATCTTGAGTTCATCAAGCGGATTTGCATTGTTTTCTTGAAGTTGCAGTTTATGATGTTTGTCTAAGTTGATTTTCTTTAGCTGAATTTCTTGGATATTCAAAATTGGAAGTGGTACTTCTTGGATTCCTTCGAGAGCTATAGGATGTCCTTCGATGATATCTTTTTCGTTTTTGTATGTGTATTTTGTAGTAGCTATAGAGCATCTTGGCGGGATTGTTAATAAGTAGCTTCCTTGTAAGAGTGAAACTTCTGATTCTTCACAATCTGTTTGCATTTTCTGTGAGTCTGGGAATATTACAATGTAATGGCTTTCGTTAATTTCTTCTATTATTGGTTCGGAGACTTTTACAGCGATTTGTTGGCAATTCTCTGGCGATGATGTGACTGAGAGGAGAGATGTAATGCAGTCTTTTGTTTCTCTGGTTACTTGTAGCCTGTTGGATTTACAGTAGTAGACGGATTGGAGATCGATGCATTCTTCTTCTTGATACTGATATTGGTTGTTGCTCATAATTAGGTAAGTAGAAGGAGAAATAAGGACAGAGTTATTTATATTAGGTACGGAATATAAGTGGTAGTAGGTAAATACATCTGGATGGACCAATGTAAATTCTAGTGAAAATATGATTTTATCTTTATCATAATAAACTTTAGTATTAACAATAGCATAATATTTTAATATTTGGTTTTCAGTCGCTAGGCCTAATAATCCATTTTTATAGCATATCGTTAATTTGACGTTCGACTTCAAGTTTATGGATGTAGGGGTATCGATATGACTCGTATAGAATGGAAGTTCGTCTGTAGTTTTAATTTGATGTTTGACTTGGTTGGTAAAGGATAGGGGTGAATTTTCTTTATAGAATATGTCACGAAATTGTTTACAGAGTTTTTCGATTTCGAGTTTTTCTTCTGAATTTAAATGAGAAGTTCGAATGCATTGGGCAATGTCGAAATTATAGGGATGATCGTCGGCAGGGCTTTGAACAGAAATTTGGAAGATTTCGTAATTGTCTTCAAAAGGTTCTACAACTATGGGTTTGTACAGAAAGACATCTTGAACATTTTCGGAGGTATTTATAATATCAACTGAGGCATATCCATTTTTTGAGAAAGTGACACCTTTGATACTACAACTAATTAGTTCAGTGTATGGAATTCTAACAGTACCGTTTGGTATATTGACAGGTATTTTTGCGGTTTCTATGGAATTGGGTTCAACATGAGCGAAAAATAAAAGTTTGCCTTTAGATGAGTAGTGAGATAATGGTAGGTTTGCGTTTTGTGTTTTTAAAAGTGAATTTTTTAGATCGATATGTACTTCTAAATCCTTTAATGTTTCGTAACCTATCAAGCCGTCAAAGAAATGGTGGAATTTAAAAAGATGAAATTTCATGATTTTATTTGAATTGAATTCGCGAAAAGCTGAAATTTTAGCGCAAAAATCTCTAGTAGTTGTTTGGAAGACTGAGCTGATGGTAATTGGTTCTTTATAGATATAATTTGGGAAATAATTTTCAGCAATTTCGGGTTTTATATATGACTTTGAAGCTCCGGTATCTATCAATAATTTTAAGGGAGGATCAGAAATTATTATGTATGGAAGATCTTTCTTGTCATAAATTGAAAAAATTTCTACGTCTGATTTGTTGGTTTGAGAGCGTCTTGAAAATTTTGTTCGTCGCTGCTTTGTGTTTCTGGATTGTCAGATATTGTTTGTGGTGTCTACATAGTCATTAAATTCATAGGGAGAAATAAAATTTTGGTCGTAAACGTTATCTTGGTCGAACATGTTATTTTCATAAGGGTAGTAAGGAGTGTTTGATTGATAATAGTCATAATATTGCGTTTGGTCGACATTGTGCAGTTCTTCAGAAGTAAATCTGGGTTGTGATGGTTGAGGTTGGTATTGTTGTGGAGGTGGAAGTGCAAATCGATTTTGGTTTCGATTAAAGTTGGATCTGTTAAATGTATTTGACGAGATGCCACTCATAGGAGTTGGTTTGGGCTGACGGAAATTTGAATTAGGTTTCCACACATTACTCGGTGCTCTTGAAGGTTGTTGAGGACCGAAAACTTGTCTATTAGTCGGGAATCTATGTGGGATGAATCTGGGTTGAACATTGATTGGTCCACGAGGAAATGGATTTGAAAAATTTTGTATTGGCATTAAATTGTGATCGAAGTTAGGGACATTATAATTAGTTTGATTTTGATAGTTTTGATTAAATTTTGGATATGGTTTATTCTTAAAAGTTTCGTTATTTGATTTTTGAAAGTGAGGGATATTATTTTCTGCTATAATAAATTGTCTAGCTGTTGCAAGAGTATCGGGTTTCATAGCTCGAATTGTGGAGCCCATAGGTTCTTTCAAACCGGCCAGAAATATTTTTAAAGCATGTGTATTGTAAAAATTTTTCTTTACGGTTGCACCAGCTTGACTAGTTTCATGACAATCAACGTAATTATGAAGAGCACTCAAATTAGACATTACTCTAGTGTAAAAATTAAGAGCAGGTTCGTTAGAATTTTGTCTCAACTGATCTAGATCAAAGAGTAATCCGTTTTCGTCTCTCTGGTCGCCGAAGTGAGCTACCAGAGTGCTTTTAACTGTTTCCCAATCTTTGTTTATGCAAATACTGTAAACTTCTCTCGCGTTTCCAACTAATATTCCATATATTCCGAAAATTAAACTAATGTTTTGAACGCAATTGGCATTTGCGGGATTTGGATCCCAATAAGTTTTAATTAAAGTGTTACTCGTATCTAAGAAAGACGCTAATTCGAGCGCATTACCATCAAATTTTGGTACAATTTCTAATACTTTAATTTCAAATTTGGGA
This sequence comes from Galeruca laticollis, assembly GCA_963921935.1. Taxonomy (NCBI): domain Eukaryota; kingdom Metazoa; phylum Arthropoda; class Insecta; order Coleoptera; family Chrysomelidae; genus Galeruca; species Galeruca laticollis. Next base: position 64,844,403 of record OY998182.1, read on the forward strand.
ACAGACATTGTTGAATTTGATTGACTATCATTAGATTTAAAATTTTCTCCAATGCTTAAATTATTTAAAAGAGAACTAACTTCTAATACTGAACTTTCTTTTTCTTCGTCAGAAGAATTAAAATTAAAATTTGATTCAATACTAATACTAAGCTCACTGTCGCTTTCCATTATGGAATCTTCAGATGAGGAGAATGGCATAGGCTAAGAAAGATAATAGGATAAATAATATGAGCAACTTACAGTAAAATTGCGATGATTTCAATTGATCCTCGATGGACTGCACTCTCTGGATTGGCACCGTAATCTTCTCAAACGTTTATTTGCACTTTTCGGATTGTTCAAAATTTGGAAACTTGCGATGAAAGTTCTTCCAAATAAACAGTAGAAACTGAAGGATAATACACGATGAGAATCCTTTTGGATCCTACTGACTGCGCCACTTTATGTTTTCAAGTTAAAACTTTAATTTTTTAAAAATTATTTAATTACAATAATTACACGTTATTAATATTTATTGAACTTAACAATATGAAGTCTATAATCATTCTGAAAATAAAATGTGTATAATGAAGCTATGCGATGTCCAGTAGTGCAATTCAGTATTATGACGTAGTCGATCGTTCGATGATGGTTCGATGTAACAATACCATATAAGGTCACGAATTCAGCTGACGGGACATCTATCGTTTCATAACTCGTGCACATCGTCCATCCTTCCTCTCAATTGAATCACGTAATCTTCTCCTGCTAGGGCAACAGCCAAACTCCAGGTCACAAGGAAGCCTCATTTCACGTCCAAACGGGATTTTTGCAAATGTGGACTCATTTATGGCAGGTCGATAAGCCAACGCAAATAGGGAAATATATTGGTTGCAGTCTTTCTGTTGGCTGGAGACTACTTTGGATAGGTATTTTCCAATGGTTCTGTTCATTCTTTCGAACATTTCATCTGACTGTGGATGCAACGCTGTTGTCCTGGTCTTCTTCATTCCTAGCTTGTCACACATTTCCTGGAATACCAGGCTCTCGATATTTCTTCCTTGATCGCTGTGGACTTCCAAGGGCACTCCATATCGGCCAATAAATTATTTCACCAATACATCCGCGACAGTTGTGGTCTCTTGATTCGGAATCGCGTAAATTTCTACTCACTTTGTGAAATAATCCATTACTACCAGGATGCATTTACCACCATTTTCTGTCGTCAGAAATGGTCCTGCGATGTCTAAAGCAATCCTTTCGAAAGGGCTGCCAACATTATATTGTTTCATGGGTGCCTTTCTCTTGTGATGTGGTCCATTACTCGTAGTACAAGTCGTACATTTCTTACACCAGTCCTTCACATGGTCGGAGCTGCTCATCCAATAAAACCTTTTACGGACTTGTGGTAGGGGTTTCTTCACTCCCAGATGACCTCCCGATGGACTGTCGTTTTACTTTCTCAGTACCTCTGCTACTCTCGTTCTCGGGATAACTATCTGTCTTTTCATCTCGGAACCATCATCGTTTTCAAGTAATTACAGTAGTTCTTGAAACTGCAGCTTCTCTAGATTCCGCCTTGTTGCAGTGGGGGCAGTCTGTTGGGCACGGCCGTCTGGACAGGGAGTCTGTAATTTCGGTGATCACACCAGCTCGATGTTCAAATCTACTCTTGAAGTCGTTCAATCCATCTAGCGATCTGGCCCTCGGGATTCTTGAACTGCATCAACCACTTGAGTGCTGCATGATCAGTCCGGATTAAGAGCTTCCTACCATAAAGAAGCTGGTAAAAGTGTTCCACGGACTTCACTACCGCCAAAATTTCTCTTCAAGTGTCAAGAATCAAGTCTACCTCTGGTAATGGATATTCTAATATCGGCGCCGTGTTTAAATGCCTCTTCAAGGTTTCAAAAGCCGTTTGACAGTCTTTGTCCCAATGAAAAGCTCTTGGTTCTTCTGCGAGTCGAGTTAGGGGATTGACAATATCTCCAAACTTCTTGATACATCTACAGTATGTGCAAAGGCCAAGGGAACTCCTAATTTGATATTTGTCAGTAGGTTGTAGCCATTGCTTAATGGAAGCAGTTTTCTCTCGATCCACCGCCAGTCCTTCATTGCTCACTGTATGATCGACCTAGATAGTGAACTCGGTTTTGGTATAGCTGACGTTCACTTAGCAGTTAATATTTCTAATAGAGTTTTAAATAAATAATTCAGCGAAGAATGTTAAATTTATTGGTGGAATAGACCACACGTCCTTCCTTGCCAATGTTTTAAACAACTATTTAAATGTTGGTGGAATTAACTGTATAGATATCTCACAGAAAAAAATCCTGAATAGAAATTCGGAATGCGGCACTATACGAGAGTTTGTAATAGAGAATGGTAGTCGCAGAAATCTTGATAAAGGTTTTTGTCCAGGACAAATCATTAAACTAGATTGTATTTCTGTAAAAAAATGATAAGTACAGTTTTATATATGTCGCTGGACAGATATCTAAATATCGTGTTAATTAAAAAAAAGGTCTATCTGTAACACACTTGGTGTTCTTGTAGCGATACCGCCAGGAATAATTTAATTATATCGGTAAATTTAACTAAAATCACCCGACTGAAGAACTTAGATGAAGATTTGTCGGCAATTTGTATTGACTCACAAGAAATGGTGTTTCCATAAGAGCCAATTCATGATCTAGATACTCAACTGTGTATTATACTGAGAATTATTTAACCTAAGAAGATTTTATGGAGAATTGACTTCGACTTTCTACTTCAAGATAAGTAAAATTATATTGTATGGCTTCACCATTCATATTTGTACAGCTTGTTTTAGTTTTAATTTATACTTTCTTTTTCTTCACACATACACACTTTTACTAACCCATTATTGTCAAACTATGTAACACGTTTAAATATTTTTTCATTCATTTTATTCATACATATTGGTAGTCTGTTGTTTTATTTATTATACAGGAAGACCTGAGAAATAGCCTTCAGCACATTTTTTTCATAAGTATTGTCAAAAAACTAGCAGAGCACTGCAGGTAAGAGTTGACTGATTGAGGAGGTTGATTTTTTCTAATTTTGTTTAGGAACAAAGTTAGTGGCGCCCTTACTATTGATGTAACTTTACTGTTTTTTTTAGTTTTTCTCTCTTTCTCTTTCTTTTTTTCACATTTTTTTTCTTTAATTAAACTTCTTTCAGATAACAGAGCCCTGAGAACTGGCTCCGTTATCTCCAATCTCTTTGTCAGTTTGGAAAGAACCTACTCTCTTTTAATACTTTCAATTATTTAAATAATTTTTACCCTGAGAGTAAGAGGTTTTTGTTTCATTGGCGCTCCAACGTGTATTAACTTTTACATGTTATCTGCTATTTCTTTTTGGTAAAAAATTTTTATAATTGAAAATTTTTTTTGCCTGCTATTAGGGGGGAAATATCTTTGATATTATGTTCACTGTTTAACTTTTAATTATATTTTATGCTTTCTGCTTTTATAAAACAGGTCCTGTGTAATAAATATATACATCTTTCTCGTTGTTTGAAATATTATATGATATATGTTATATTATATTTATAACTGGTGTGAAGCTTAACGATTCATATATTACTCAGTTTTTATATCAATTCATTTGTTACCTTTCAGTGACCTTCAAATTGTAAATTAATTTTGTTGAGAATTTGTTTCAAAATTTTTTTTCTATCATTAGAGTATAAAATTTTAACTTAACTTTAATTACCAAGAGAACTTTATTGAAATTAAGTACAAAAATGTCTTTGCCTTATAAATTGAAGGTCGAATATTTATTATCTCATGAGCTGGAACACGAATTGGCATATAGAAATGTTGAAGTATTACCGACAGTGGCGGAACGTAGAAAATTGTTGAGGGGTATTTTAGCTCAAGAAGCGTCCGGTCGCAGTTCTATTTTATATGAGAATAATCAATTGAATTTTGATAGTGAAGTAAACGGTATCGAGTTAACTTTATCTGATTTGAGCAGAAAAATTTCAGAATTTGTAGGATCAGATAGGGACAATGAATATCTCAGATTAACATGTAGATTAGCTCATGCAAATAATCGGGTGTCTCGTTTGTCATGTAACAATGATGAGGAAGAATTAAAGAAAAAACAGTTTGCTACTCAGATTTTGTTGTTAGAGGGTGAACTTGATGGTAGATTACCGGGCACTATTCAGGCTCAATCAACTCCTGTAGGTCAGAACCAAAGCTTTACTTTCTCTAAGCCAGTACCTATCTATAAATGGGGAATACATTTCTCAGGAATTGCAGAAAATGAATCTTTGGCAGGATTTTTAGAACGTGTAGAGTGTTTAAAGATTTCTCGAGGTGTAACAGATAACGAATTATTTTCTAGCGCTGCAGATCTCTTCACTGATCAGGCATTTTATTGGTATTTAAATAATAGAAGTCAATTTCAAAATTGGTCAGAGTTAGTTTCTAAATTAAAGTCAGATTTTCTCCCATATAATTATCAGGAAGATTTATTGGATGAAATTAAAAATAGAAAACAAAATCCTAATGAAAAAGTTACGTTATACATAAATTCTATGTGTAGTCTGTTTAATCGCTTAGAAATAAAACAGGATGAATCATCAAAAATTAGAATCATTAAGAGAAATTTGCTTTCTAATTATGTACAACCGCTAGCTTTATTAGATATTAACAGTATCGAAGAGTTAACCGATAAATGTAAAAAGTTGGAAGAATCTTTTACCTACTCACAGAATTCTCAGAATTCAAGTATTAGTTCGAGCAAACCTGAAATATATCTAGAACCACAGTTAAATAATACTTTTACCTCATCTTATCGGTCTAGGAATCATAATAATTCTAGGCATCTATCTACAGTGTCTACAGTAAGTTCACATAAAGTTTGCTGGAATTGTGGTGAACAGAATCATTTTTATCCGCAATGTAAATACGCTTTAAAAGTATTCTGTTATGGATGTGGAAATCCTGGATTTATAAAATCTAAATGTCCAAATTGTTCAAAAAACGAACCAAGCGGTCAGGTCAATGCTTTAGTGACACCTACCGCTCCTCAAAATCCTTCAGGATCCATACATCCAAAGCAAAAAAATTCAAAAAAACAAACGAAGTCAAGAACAGTTTCCGAAATAACACCTTCAACCAGCAACCAATAAGTGAAATTTATTCCTTATCTAATCTATCTAAAAATTCTAATAAAAATAACTTATCTTATTTCAATAAAAATGATTGGTTAGCTTGGTTAAATATAGTAAGATCGTTTTACAAGCCAAGCAAGGTAGTAAATAAATTTCAGAATTCTATAAATACTCAATTATCTAGTAATTACTTTTTAGACTTGTTATATCGAAAAGATAATGATAACAGGCCTTATGTGGATATTATTATTTTTGGGAAGACATTTTCTTATTTGATTGATACAGGAAGTAATCTGAGTGTTTTGGGTTCTCTAGGTCTTGAGTTTCTTAAGAATTTATCTATACCTATTTCTATTACCGAACAGTTTCAAGTTTCGACTGCTGATGGTACATACCATGATGTTGGTGGTTTTGTAGAAACTTATGTCACAGTGGATAAGTTATATCGGATTTTAAAATTATATCTTTTACCTTCAGTTACTCAAACAGTTATCTTAGGAATGGATTTTTTAAAGACATTCAATATTAAAATAGATTTTTCTAAATTTACTATGAATTTAAATGCCTTATCTTTAAATGTCATCAATACTGTTAATGACGTCACAACTTTAACAAATGATGAAAAAATTAAACTTGATGTTGTTATCGAAAAATTTAAAAGCATTAGCCCCAAGGATAAGATTGGTAGGACACATATCTTAGAGCATTTTATCGACACAGGAAATTCTCCTCTATTTAAAATAAAGCAGTATCCATTGCCTCAAGCTATGGAAGTTCATGTGAATAATGAGATAGATACATTATTAAAATTAGGGGTTATTGAACCAAGTACATCTCCTTATTGTTCTCCTATCTGTTTAATTCATAAACCTGATGGTAGTATAAGGTTACTTCTTGATGCTAGATTTTTAAACAAGCAAACTAAAGCAGATTCGTATATGATTCCAAATATCGAGGTAATTCTTAGTCAACTAAGGGATACGCGATATATTTCTAGTATCGATTTAAAACATGCTTTCTATCAAATACCTTTAGAAAAGTCGTCTCGTCCAAAAACAGCTTTCGCAATACGTTCTAGAGGACTATTTCAATTTACAAGTACACCATTTGGTTTAATTTCAAGTCCAGCTACCATGTCACGATTAATGGATATGATAATAGGTCCATCTTTAGAACCATATTGTTTTTATTATCTTGATGATATAATTGTTTGTACATCACAGTTTGATAAACATGTTGAAATTTTGTCTAAAGTTTATGAGAAATTAAAAGAGGCTAATTTAACGGTAAATATTGATAAATGTCATTTTTGTCGTCCTTCTCTTCGCTATTTAGGTTATACCTTGGATAAAAACGGGTTAAGTATTGACGGTGAAAAAACTAAAGCTATTACTAACTATCCTGTACCGAGGACAACTACAGAGGTGCGTAGATTTTTAGGTGTTGTTTCATATTATCGTCGTTTTTTAAATAATTTTTCTACTTTATCTGCTCCCATTTCTGATCTTTTATCAAATAGAAAAAAAAATCAACCAATAAGTTGGACACCGGAAGCTCAAAAAGCTTTCGATGATATAAAAACTGTCTTAACTACCGCTCCTGTACTTTGTAGTCCTGATTTTGACAAATCATTTTATCTAATGTGTGATGCAAGTGATGTAGGTATTGGAAGCGTGCTTTTTCAGTTAGAAGATGGGTTGGAACATCCAGTAGCTTATTATAGTAAAAAATTGAATAAATGTCAAAAGAAATACACAACTACTGAGAAAGAGGCCCTTGCAGTCCTATTATCTATTGATCATTTTCGTTATTATCTTCTGGGACGACATTTTACTATCATCACCGATCACTCTTCTCTTGTTTGGTTAAATAACATGAAGAAACCATCACCACGATTAGCTAGGTGGATTCTACAACTTTCACAATACAATTTTTCGATAGTCCATCGTAGAGCAACGGGTACCGAACCTGCAGATTTTCTATCCAGGGTGCCGGAAATAAATGTATTAGATTTATCTTTACTAAAACCTGATAATTGGTATAAAATTATGATTAATAAGGTTCAATCCGATCCGGATAGTTATCCTAATTTCAAGGTGGAAAATAATATACTATATAAGCATGTCTTTAACAAGTATGCCAGTATTTGCAATTTAACTGACTGGAAAATTGTAGTTCCAACGGAAAACAGACTTGAATTGTTATCTAAATTTCATGATGATCCTACTGCAGCTCATTTCGGTGTTTTTAAAACATTAGAAAGAATTTCAGAGTTATATTATTGGCCCAGAATGAGACAGAGTGTACAAAAATATGTGAGGCGTTGTAAAGTTTGTGCTGCCTGTAAGCCCACAAATTTGCCACAAGCTGGTCTCATGGGTAAATATCGTAACATAGGGTTTCCTTTCCAGTTTATTTCCTGTGATTTAATAGGTCCATATCCTAGATCTCGCCAGGGAAATACGTGTGCATTGGTCATTGTTGATTTCTTCTCTAAATTTGTTTTAATTCAACCTTTAAAACAAGCTACCTCTTCTGCGATTGTGAAATTCATTGAAAATAATGTTTTTCTAATTTTTGGAGTTCCTCAAATAGTAGCTGTAGACAATGGTAAACAGTTCACTAGTCAGTTGTTTAAAAATTTGATGTCTAAGTACAATGTCCAAAGTATTTGGTACACTGCAAATTACACTCCTCGAGCCAATCATACTGAGCGTGTGAATAAATCTATTGTTACTGCAATACGTTCATATTGTTTTTCTGATCATAGAACTTGGGATGTAGAATTACAGAAAATAGCTCAGGCAATTCGTTTGTCTAAACATGAAGTCACAGAATTTCCACCATCTTTTCTTGTGTTTGCTAGAAACGTACCTGTATCAGGGTCATTCTTTGGGAATATTGCAGAAAATGCAAATAATCAGCCTGCAATTGCTGATAAAATACACCGTTTACAGGATACTCAAGAAATGCCAAACATTTTCGAAGATGTTAGAAAAAAATTACACAAGGCTTACATAAAATCGAGTAACCGTTATAATCTTCGTAAACGCGATATTAAATTTCATGTAGGTGATCATGTTTGGAAAAAGAATTATCAGAAATCTGATAAAGCTCAATTTATTTCTGCAAAATTTATGCCTAAATATATACATTGTACTGTTAACCGTGTTATATCTCCCTTGATTTATGAACTTAAAGATAGTAATGGCAAAAATATAGGACGATGGCATATTAAAGATCTAAAAGAATATAACTTATCTACTGATGAATCAAGTGACTTTACCGATGATGAAAATAATCCTGACTCAGTATCTTCGGATAGTGAATGAACATTTGTTAGATGAACACATTTTTACCTTATCTTCAAAAAAAAAGGGAAAGTAATTTTACCGTGGATTTTTCTGTGTTGTGCTGAGAGTTAAAAATAATCTCTTGGCTAAATTAATTTGTTGGTAACCTAGGTTTATCTTGTAGATTATATTTCTTAAATTAGAAAGTATTAAGAGTTTATATAATATTATTCTTGTTTACAGAATTAGAGTTATGTGATGTTGGAACGGTAATTAGTATCATTAAAATTTGAATGTTCCATATTATATTTCTAATTTGTAGACTTATCTTTTCAGTCGAAATGTGTAGTTACACATACTGAAAAATATTATCTTATCTTACCATTTTCAGTTGAATTGTGTCAAATGACACAAACTGAAATAATTTATCTTACTTAGGGTTTTTGTGTGTTAGAGAGAATGACACACAGAGATTTATCTTTATCTTTACCTTATTTTATCTCGTGTCGAAAATTTATCTTTACCTTATCTTATCTTGTGTCGCAGCAGACATAAATCGTGCGTCTTCTGTACATTTAAATATTGTCCCACCAGACATCTATTGTATAGTATCCTAGCTTGCTATAATAGTTATAGTAAATTTGACTCTTACCTCTTTTGGCACAGCAACACAGAAATGATCTATCTATGTTACTTAATAGTTGGTTTAATTTTATCTTAAAATTTTTATCTTTATCTTTTCTAGTTAGATTTCAAATGAATCCAGTTCATTGTAAGGAATTTAATTTTCAGTGTTCTTAAACGCTTATCTCTATCTAACAAATAGTTATTTTCACTATTCAAAAATATCTATAATTATCTTGATATATCCTACCGTAGAAATTAAAATTTCTATCTGTCAAGAAAACATATTTTCTTTATCTTATAGTAAGGGAATTTGAGAGGATAGAACAAATAAGTTTGGAGTTTATTGCCTCACCTTTAGAATATGACATATGGTTGTTAAATATGTTAGTGCTGGAATAATCGTCCATTCCTTTGTGACAGTATTTGTATTTCCTCTAAATTACTTTCTCTCTGTTTGCTATTTAGGATTCTTATGAATTCTTATTATTATCTACATAGAAACATCAAAATATCTTTTTGATATTTCTTTACCTGACTATGACTCATATACACTAGATTATAATATTAATCTAGGCATTAAAAACACAATATCTTTACTTTAATGATTCACAATATCGAAAAATAGATACGAATAAGTTTGGAGTTGGTTACCTCACCATTAGATAATGACATGTTGTTGTTAAATATGTTAGTGCAGGAATCATCGTCCATTCCCTTGTGACAGTATTTGTATTTTCTTTAAAGTTTACTTCTTCCCTCTTGTGAATATTGCGAAGTGTTTTTGATGTTCCTTTACCTGATTGTGACGTCTATATTCTCCATGAGAATAGTAAGTTTTTTTATTTATTTTTTTCCTTTCATTAGTTATAGGATACGGCAATTAGTTATGAGTTTTATCGACCTATTTATCTGAGCCATATTATGTTATTCTTTCCTCTTCCTATTACCATTTTATTTTAACTCTTATTTTTGATTTAAAGAATTTATCTGGGGTAGTATTCTTGTGAGTTTATTCTCACCAGTGTTGCTTGCAGTTCGGTCTACGGATAACGAGGGGCAACCCTGAAATATCACTCCTGGGCAAATGTCTTTTCCTATATTCCTTACCTTCAGAACAAATATGCACTCAGTGAATAAGGTTCGTGACAAATACCTAACTTGTCTTTCATATAATGGGTGGTTAATGTAGGACCATCTTAATAAATTTCCAACTTTTAATCTTTTTCTATATCTTTTTATGTTTCTTCCCGACTTTGTCTTTTGGTATCATTTAATAACCCTTCAGGTTATTATTTTAGCGTTAATGATATGCTAGAATATCATTGAGTGTGCAGTACTCTGAACTGGACGTTGTGTAGTGTCTTCGTTCGAGCTACATTGCGGTGTGGGGTGTTTGAAGTTGTTATGGGGCAATGTGGAAGCAGTTGAATCGGAATACGAGGCTCTCTTTGCTGCTAAGTTTGCGCAATTTCGGTCTTGTGTGATCACTTACAACTTGGCATACCTTCTGTTTCTAGATTGAGCCATGAGGATTCTCAGCATCTGACCTGACGGTGGATGTCGGATGCAGACAGTGCAGAACATGTATGAGGGTGTGTTTTTTTTATCTTTCATTTCTTTTTGTCTAAAATTTTCTTTTGTTATGCTGTATTTTAAGGGTTTGAGTAAGTTCAGTTACTAAACGGGTAGACTGTTCCTTTGTATCAGTACTTAAGTCCCTGAAAATGCATATCTGGGTTTTTGTTTTTCCTAATGTAAATTTTTTCGTATTCGATTTAGGGTTCTATGTTGATAAGTAAGAGCAGTTACTAATTGGGTAGACTGTTCCTTTGAATAAGTACTTAATAACACAGAAGCTTAAAGTTTATGTTAGTCTCAATATGGGGATGAACTTTATTGGGGGTGTATAAATATGTACAAAATATGTATGTATATATATATATATATATATATATATATATATATATATATATATATTAATATTGACTTCATCAATGTTTTTTTTAAAAATAGTAAGGATTTTCCTTTTTACTCATACGTGATTCTCATATTTTAAAGTTTCTATTTTAAATTTTCTTCCCTCGTTTTTTTTTTGGTCTCAATAGTTTAATTATATAACAAAAAATTTTTTTTCTTGGCTGTTAGGGGTATGAAACGTTCACTTAGCAGTTAATATTTCTAATAGAGTTTTAAATAAATAATTCAGCGAAGAATGTTAAATTTATTGGTGGAATAGACCACACGTCCTTCCTTGCCAATGTTTTAAACAACTATTTAAATGTTGGTGGAATTAACTGTATAGATATCTCACAGAAAAAAATCCTGAATATAAATTCGGAATGCGGCACTATACGAGAGTTTGTAATAGAGAATGGTAGTCGCAGAAATCTTGATAAAGGTTTTTGTCCAGGACAAATCATTAAACTAGATTGTATTTCTGTAAAAAAATGATAAGTACAGTTTTATATATGTCGCTGGACAGATATCTAAATATCGTGTTAATTAAAAAAAAGGTCTATCTGTAACACACTTGGTGTTCTTGTAGCGATACCGCCAGGAATAATTTAATTATATCGGTAAATTTAACTAAAATCACCCGACTGAAGAACTTAGATGAGGATTTGTCGGCAATTTGTATTGACTCACAAGAAATGGTGTTTCCATAAGAGCCAATTCATGATCTAGATACTCAACTGTGTATTATACTGAGAATTATTTAACCTAAGAAGATTTTATGGAGAATTGACTTCGACTTTCTACTTCAAGATAAGTAAAATTATATTGTATGGCTTCACCATTCATATTTGTACAGCTTGTTTTAGTTTTAATTTATACTTTCTTTTTCTTCACACATACACACTTTTACTAACCCATTATTGTCAAACTATGTAACACGTTTAAATATTTTTTCATTCATTATATTCATACATATTGGTAGTCTGTTGTTTTATTTATGATACAGGAAGACCTGAGAAATAGCCTTCAGCACATTTTTTTTCATAAGTATTGTCAAAAAACTAGCAGAGCACAGCAGGTAAGAGTTGACTGATTAAGGAGGTTGATTTTTTCTAATTTTGTTTAGGAACAAAGTTAGTGGCGCCCTTACTATTGATGTAACTTTACTGTTTTTTTTTAGTTTTTCTCTCTTTCTCTTTCTTTTTTTCACATTTTTTTTCTTTAATTAAACTTCTTTCAGATAACAGAGCCCTGAGAACTGGCTCCGTTATCTCCAATCTCTTTGTCAGTTTGGAAAGAACCTACTCTCTTTTAATACTTTCAATTATTTAAATAATTTTTACCCTGAGAGTAAGAGGTTTTTGTTTCAATTTCTTCGGGTTTAACATGAGCTGGGCTGCTTGGGATCGTTTGAATACATTTTCCAAATTATTCAGGTGTTCGTTAAATGTAGTACTACGACGTCGTCCAAATAGACCAGGCATGTCTACCAAGACAACCCTCTCAAGACATTTTCCATGAGTCTTTCAAATGTCGCGGGCGCATTACAGAGCCCGAATGGCATGACATTGAATTGCCATAATCCAGATGCAGTGATAAAAGCAACCTTCTCTTTGTCTTCTGGGTCCATTTCTAGTTGCCAATATCCAGACTTCAGGTCCAAGGTGGAAAATAGTTTCCTGTCGGTAAAGTATCTAGCGTATCGTCGATTCGAGGCAGAGGATAGTTGTATTTCTTCGTTTAGTTGCTTAGCGCAATAGTCCACGCAGAATCTCGTAGTTCCATCCTTTTTCGTGACGAGCACTACTGGAGACACCAATGGACTAGTAGATGGTTTTACTACTTTTTTCTTTTGCCATCTCTCGAATTATTCTTTCAGTTTCCTCTCTCTTCGTTCGTGGTAGTCTTCGAGCTGATTGCCTAATTAACTGGTCATTACCAGTATCGATATTGTGTTTGACGGCTGATGTTCTACCAGTCCTCCCTCCATTTGGTACGAATAGATCTCGATATTGCAAGAGAAATTCTCTCACTATCCTTTCTCAGCTCGATTCATGATTAACCAGTTACTGATAACATCTGTTCGAATCTGGAATTGGAATTGTCAGTTGTCGTTGTTTGACGAACTATAGACGTCACTGGTACGCAGTATCCAATCCTGGTTTCCTTCTTGATGGTAATTGGGTAATCGTTCACGTTAATCACACGTACTGGGATCTCCTTTGCCAACCTCTTCGTCGTGGTTACTTGGCTCCATCATAACTGGGTATCTTCCTCCATGATTCCCTGTAGCCGTGCTACTATCATGATTTCGCTTCATGCAGATAGAACTGTATCTTCCTGCACAGCTGCCAACCCCGTGCTGCCTTCATATAGATGAAGGAATACCTGGTCGGAACTTACTTCAATGGATCTGTTTCTAAATCCCAATTGCAAACAATGTAGATTCAATACGTCCATTCCCAGAATCACGCCTTCTTTGATGTCAGCTACGATTACCGTATACGTGAACTTTTCTGGGCCAATTCCCAATTGGATTTGTGTCTCCCCGTTGCGACATCTGAGATAAGCTATCAGTATGAGAGTGTCTTTGGAACGACCATGGGCCGATGCTGCTCCCTCGTAGCCGACCCGTTCTAGCTTTCCTGTGACTGGGGTTCTTGGTTTGCAGGAGATCTGGGGCGCTTACATTTTCGTTACTTCGACATAAATGCAATACTCATTTTCTGATCTTTGAAAATTTAAAGACATCATTAAGTCATAAAATTTTTTATACCAATTCCTTGGAACTGATTTTAAGCCATATGACGATTTCTTAAGTTTAGCAACTGTTCCTTAATATTTGCCAAAATCTTGAGGCAATAATACATACGAGTACACATTATCTGTTATATCCCCCTTTAGGAAAGCCCTACATAAGTCTAACTGGTAAACTTTAAAATTAAAATGGGTACTTAATGCTTAAAACATTCGTGGCGACAAGGCTGTAATATCATTGTTATAAATGCCTGTTTGTTGGAACCCCCCGCTACCAACCTTGCCTTATATTTCTGTACATTTCCCATATCGGCCTTTTTTCTTTTTATACATCCATTTATAGTCAATTACAGGCTGATTAAACTTATTTACATTTTCACACATATTTGACCATGTATCACTATCATTCAAAGCACGAATTTCCATTTCTTTGGCTTTTTCCAGTTCTTTCCATCACTGCTCTACTGCATCATCATAACACAGAGATTCATCATCATCTTCGCTAGTGGTCAACAAAAGTTTGTCCATATCCATTTCATATTCGTCATACTTTGGGATTATTTTTCTCTCTTCTTGAATTGACTATTTCGTGATTTATAACTGAGTCTGGTGCATAGTCCACATCTTCATAATTTGAACTACATCATACATATTTTCATTTTCGTCCTCAATAAAGATGATGAAACCAATCAATGTCATGATTGGTTTCATCATCTTTGTTTTCAATTTCTTCTTCCAGAAGCATGATTTATTATTATTATTATTATTATTACAAATTGGTGAGGGCAGAGGAGCTGGCTCCTATTATGTCCAAAAAAAATACATTTCAAAAGAAATACCTACTAGTAATGAACAAACAAATAAGAGGAAGAAGAAATTACGATTAAGCTCTAAAAGTTATTAAATAAGTTACACTGATCTAGTCTATTTTTGAATATGTTGACACTTGTTGATGAGACAATCTCACTGTCCAAATCATTCCAAATATTGAAAATTCTGTTTGGTAAAAAGTTTTGTCTCGATCTAACCGAAAAATTTTCCTTTTTTAACTTGAACTGGTGTCCTCGAAGTCTCGTGTCCGTATTTAGGGTGAAAACTGTATTTAGATCACCAAAATTATATTTAAGAATTCGAAAGTCTACAATAAGATCGCCTCGTAACCTACGCAGCTCAAACGTGGTAAGATTTGCCATTGATAATATTTCTTCATATGAAAGTCTTGCATTTCCAAAAGCAGCTCTGGTAGCCTTCCGCTGTACACTTTCCAGCAACTTTCTATCACGGATACGATAGGTCTGACGTAAGTAGCGTACAATTTGCAGAAGCTCTGGAAGGATACTTTGGAGAAGCATTTCCTAATAAGATAAAGTCTGGTATTTGCACGTTTGGATACTGAGAGCACATGATCGGACCACGATATTTCACTATTCACGATAACACCCAGGTCATTATGAGAGGTCACTGTGATTAGAATTTGACCGTCAAAATGTGGGTTGTTTTTACCGACGTGAAAACCTACACATTTTTCAGTGTTCAATGGAAGTAACCATTCCGAAGACCACTGATGTATTGACATTAGGTCGTTTTGAATAGATAGAGGACTTGTGATGGGATTGTCATACATTTTTGAGTCGTCGGCATATTGCGATATTTTGCTGGAAACGTGAAACGGTAAATCGCTAGTGTGCACTGTAAACAAGAGTGGGCCCAAAACTGAGCCCTGCGGAACTACAGTTTTAACTGGTCTTTTATGAGAAAAGGAGTCACCAACTCTAACCTTGTAGAAACGATCCGTCAAAAAGTTTTCAATCCATAGTTTTAAGTTTCCTCTAATACCGAAATGTTCTAACTTGTACAGGAGTCTTCGCTTGGGAACCCGATCGAAAGCCTTGGAAAAATCTAAATAAACTATATCAATAGGTTCTCTATTATTCAAGAATGATGTCCAGTCATTCACACAATGAAGTAAGTTGGTAAGTGTTGACAGCCCTGGAATAAATCCGTGTTGTTGTTTTGGAATAATATGTTGTTCGAGGAGGAAATCCATCATAGTCTCGGAAATAATAGATTCCATTAGTTTACTGACTACGGGCAATAAACTTATTGGGCGATAATTGTGGCTATCCAGCTTATTGCCCTTCTTAAAAATGGGGGTGACAGAAGCTAGTTTTCAACTAGATGGCAGGGAGCTATTTGTAAAGGACGATTGCATTATTAAGCATAGCGGAGTAGCGAGAGCGTCGTAACATCTTTTGAGAAAGTAGGGTGTCAGACCATCTAAGCCAGGTGAGACGTTAGTACGCAGGTTTAGCAAATGCTGTTTGATTTGATCATTTGTGAACAGAATATTGTCAAGAGTGGCGAAAAGACGGGGGGATATGATGTCAGGCATATTGTCATTAGGAAGTTCGTTTGTAAAAACTTTTGAGAATGTCTGTAAGAGTATTTCAGAAGTCTCTTTATTTGACGAGCAAAGGCTACCGTCATCTTTTAGAAGCAGAGGAATAGCGACTTTAGATGATCGTGAGGAACGTATGTATTTAAAAACTTTTTTTGAGTTGTGCCTGAGATTATCAAGTAGTACTTTGACCCGATTAGAAAAATTGCGATGGTTACTGAAATCTACAGTAAGCCTTGTTTGTTTATATTTTCGCCAGAGGTGTCGCTTGTGTCTGATTAAATATATTGCCTGGCTATTTATCCGAGGTTTTAGGTTAGGAAAGATTAGATCTCTTTGTATCTCAACTTTATTTTTTCTGATATGGACATTCTGTATTCCTTGACTTCTTCTCCATATCCCACAAAGATTCCAATTTTATTTTTAGGATCCCATTTCAATCTCACTTCTTTTGGGTTGTGAATGGATACTTTACATCCGAAATTTTTTAAATCTAGCATCTCAGTACTTTTCTTATACCAAAGTTCGAATGTGTTTTACCTTTGGAATTTGTCCTGTACGGTTTAAAGTATATCACGCATTGTTAATGGCTTCTGCCCAAAACTTTTTTCCTAATTTTTCTTGGCCATTTATCATTGTTCTAGAAGCCTCAACCAAGGTTCTATTTTCTCTCTCCGCCCTACCATTTTGCTGCGGAGTATAAACGACGGTTATTTGATGGCGTATACCTTTACCTTCAAGCATTTTTTATTCTTTATTTGCAAACAGTAGGCAATTATCTGTTCTGAGGACTTTTAACTAATAACCAGTATCTCCTTCAGCAAGACTTATGTATTTCTCAACGTTTTTCTTGACTTCAGATTTATTTTTCATGAAGTAAATATGTCTGAACGATGAAAAATTATATTTGAACAATAAAAAATAGCGAGCACCATCCAGGGACTCAGTTTCCCTAGCCCCACAAACGTCAGAGTGAAATAGTTCTAAGGGTGATATAGCTCTTGAGTTGCTACTTTCAAATGTCAATCTATATTAATTGTTTCCCAGCTAGCACTGCTCGCATATGAAATTCTTTTCAACATCGAGATATATTTTTTTTAATGAAACTAACTGTTCCTACACAATTCCACAATACATTGAAAAAATGGTAAAAATTCTAAAAAATTGACAATTCTTTCGATATTATGACAGAATGACAGAAATCCCATTTTGACGATGATAGTAATATCGAAATAGTTGTCAATTTTTTAGAATTTTTACCATTTTTTCAATATATTGTGTAATTATTTAGAAACAATTAGTTCATTTAAAAATAATAAGTATATTCCACAGAGTAAGGGTCGAAACAGTAAATTTCATCGAGATATCTGATCTTATTCTGTTCTACAAATTCACTTATATGCTTAACATTTTAATGTGACAGCAGAAAATGCCATTCTTGCAATGTTTTCAATGATTTGGCTTGCATACACTCTGAGACGAAATTAAAACAGCTTTTTATTTCTTGATCAGTGGAAGTGTGTTAAGGAATGCACATTTTTGCACTGTGTTGCACTTTAGATCTATCGAATGTAAAAAACATTTTATATAACTGATTTTATCTTATGGCCAATGCTCTACTGTTTCCATTTATATCAACAAACTGACGGCTCTTATTATCTGATATCATGAAATACCCTTTATCTAGAGCGCATCCCATAGAAAATAAATTGAATTTTAGATATGGTATATACAATACGTTAGAAAGTGTGGTCTCTATTGGTTTCTTTCCATTGTAGGCAAATAGAACTATTTTTCCTATGCATTCTACTTCTAACTTTTCGCCATTGCGTACCTGCACAAATCTTCTTGTTTCTATTTTACTCATGCTCTTAAAAAAAGTTTGTCCCATGACATAAGATCAGTAGCATCATAATCTAGGCACCAATCATTTCAAATTCTCAGTATAAACCATAAAATAATTTGTTTCAATATCATTATCTATATCAAATTTTTGCTTATTTTTTTCTTTCCCATTTTTAAACCAGCAGAATTCTACCGTGAGTCCAGATTTTTTCTGCAGTATTTGTCTTCAAGTCTTTGTCGTCTTTTGATTCTTTATTTTTACTTCTGTTCCTATAAAAACAGTTTTTAGCTATATGATTTGTTTTTGCACAGATGTGACAACGTTGTTGTTTTTTTATTTGTAGAGGAGACAGTTTGTGCTGCTAAAGCTGATGTATTACTATCAAAAGACTTATTTCTCTCTCCCTCTAAAAACAACTTCGAAGTAAGCTCTTTTAATCACCGACTCCCAAGCAGATCTGAAGTGTTTGAATTGTTCAGGGAGAGACATTATTATTTTTGTCATAATCGGCTTTTCAGAAAAACCTTCACCTGATGCTCTTAACTTAGTTTTGATTTTCTCTATCCTAGACATCAAAGTAATCACTGAGCTATCAAATTTGAGTAAGAAAAATCTTTTCTGCAGGAGGTGGACGCTGACAGTTAATTCTTTATCATATACTGATTTTAGTTTTGCCCACATTTCTCTCGCACTGTTACATGACAAAATATGAGTTGCCTCCATTATTGTTACGATTAACTCTTGCCCTTTGGCGTCCTCTTTCATCCATTTTGTTAAATCATCACCACTTGTGCGTTTTACTCGAACCCCATATACTATTTCAAACAGACTTCGCGCTTTTAATATTATGGTTATTTGGAACTTCCAAATGGGCTAATTTTCATCGGTGAGCTTAAAAATGGCGTTGACTTCGGTCATTTTCACATTTCAGTTTTTTTCTCTACTTTTTGTTACGTCCTTTTTTCGCGCCGACATTTTCCGTGACACTTCACCTCATAAACGCAATGCAACATTTTTACTCCACGCGCAGTCTGGGTGTGTTTATTAAGCTGTGGTCTGGGCCCATAACCTGATAGTGTTTTTAGATGCAGTGGGATGTAACAGAAAAAGTGAACTGCTTTTATCGAGTTTTATTTTATTTTTTATGTGACAATTTCTACAATTATATTTTTTTAAATCACCTTCATTTTTAAACGAACAAGAAAATAGATGGATATACCAATTTCAAACTAAAATTATCAAGGAATGCCAACACAAAACTAAACCTGCTCTTTAGCATTGCTAAATGTCGCGACAGATATCAAAACATAACCCCCCCCCCCCACAGTGGTAATAAAGACATTTTTTTATTATTTTTACATTAGACAAACAATTCCTTTGAATGTATAGATAAATAGTACCTTAATTGTTACTAAAACTACAGTTGGAAAATGTACAGATATTATAAATTACTTTATATGTGGCCAACTGAAAACTACTAGGTTATTTAGGTTATTATTGTTTATTCGATTCGTAACAACTTTTGGGTGATGATCTGGATCTAACGGAGATAAGATATTTTAATGATTTTGCGTTCTAATGGCCTGCTATTTTAGGGATTTACAGATCACATACTCCAGCTTTCGCTAATGTTGAAACAGTACTTGTTCGGTTTGAATGATTAGTATATTTATTATTATTAAGGCCAATTTTGGTCTGGTCCATTTATTAAGTTCATTTGGACAAATAGGCATATTTTTTAACCATCCCTTGCTGCCCTCATTCTCATAATATTGATTCACTGTAAAAAACAATCGATCAGTTTGAATGTTTGGACCTCTTTTACTTAAAATTTATTAAAACATCCTAATAGGACATAAATCAGCATTTTCTTTATTTTCCGTGAGCCACTTACTATGGCTAAGTTTCTTGTCTCCACCTTGGGATGTTTTCGAAAATATCCGATTGTATTCGAGTCTACCAGTAGAAGTGCCATAATTATTTTTTCAGTTCTAAAATAATAAATTTTACACTGTGCAGCTTCTCCTCCTGTCCACACTTCGAAGGCAGCAACATGGAAAAATTTCATATGCAATCCTTTTGGAGTGCTCTCGTCCCATAAGTTTATCTTTTTGGGATTTTAGCACTGCGAGCTGGCTGAAAAATGTCCTTAAACGGATAAAAAATTGTGCCAATACATTTTGAAGTAGTGTTCCAGATAGTTTTGATAACGTATTCTTTGTATTCTTTTTTCCTCATTTTGTAGACCCAGTCTTCCGGTATTCTAGCAATCTCAACAGCTGGCGTATTGGCTTCCACATTATACTTTCTCTCAGAGCAAAATTGCAAGAATTGATTCCATATTAAAACTTTCGGTTTTCCTAGGTACAGTATTTTTCGGCAGGATTGCCAAAGCGATTCATTGTTCAAGAGAAAAATATAAAATGTAATAAAAACCAATATTTTGTAATAAAAACTTTTGTCTGACGTTTATTTGAGAGTTACTGTCAGAATTGACCTCTCGTTACCATGGAGAATCAACATACAGTTTATCAACTTGCAAACTACCTACTAGCAGTTTATCCGATGTCGAACTGACAAAATGTGTATTAAAATGCGTTGTTTTTGGCAGATGAATTAAATTGGGTATAAATGCAGTTTAAGGGCTTTTATTGTATTACTAAAATATTTAATTTATTGGATAGATGTTTGTAGAAGCATAAAAATAAAAAAAATCTTGGCGGTCTCTTATTTTAATGAAAATATTCACTTTTGGAAGTTATACAAAAATGGCAATAACAAAAAATTTATTTCTGTCAAAAGTTTCAAACTATTGTCATTATTATTTGTTGCCGTTGTTATTGTGTGTCTGTTTATTTTTGTTGCTCTTCTATATTTAAGATTTTCTTGGTTGCCGACAAAAATGAATTTTATTAATCTAGACGATATTTATACCTGATGAAATAATAATGAAATTATATCGCAAGCGCACCGTTTGGGTTTAATATCCGCAAATAATGAAATTAAGTGTCCGGTGAATTTTTGTGACGGACATTTCATAATGACACCACGGCCAGATTCCATAGATGGTTTTCGATGGAAATGTAATGGACATATAAAAAAAATAAAAAGAAACGTATGTTTTGTAATAAAAGGTAAGTATAAAATTCTAGTTTATTATTCAAATCTCTTTTTGATGTCTCCGCTCTTTTTGACGTTTCCGGTAATTACTGATGTTGCCAAATCGCAATTTTTTTGGAAAATATACGAAAACCATATAAAGAAATAAAATAGCAAAAATAACTACAGTGATGAGCCGGCCATATTCCTAAACTTTGGAATGCCACCACTCAAGTTCAGGCTTCAAATTTTTTTACAGATAGGTTTTATTATAAAAACGTTTTATACCAATTCACAAGTTGCGAAAACAACTACTATTCGAGATATGAATATTCAAAATTATTCAAACTTACTTGTATTGTCATGCAGGCACATTTTCAATTTTAAAATCTGTCCAATCTGGTTCGGGTCTCATATCTTTTTTACATACAGTAATTATTATAGAAACGTTTTATACCAAGTCACGAGTTGAGAAAACAAATACTTTTCGAAATATGAATATTAAAAACATTTATTTTCCATGCAAATACACTTATGAAAGTCAATGTCAAACTCGACAACCGACAATGATATACTGCAGTTTCGCCAACCGTTTGGAAACTTTTCCCCTAAAAAGAATTCCCGTATCTTTCATTTTCAATATAATAAAATAACTTGACATATTTATCCAATAATATTGAATAATTTAATTATATTTAAGATTAAATAAATGTTTAATACTATTATAATTTAATAAACTTCGATTTTGAATATATGTAAATTTCCCACATAGTTTTCCTCATAGTGAAAGTAATATGCATTCATCCTTCCCCTTGAAAAATATCCAATACTTTGTAACGCGCACATCAGGTTATTCAAGAAGGAAAAGGGTGAATCCAATGATTATATTCCCTTCCCCTTCTTGAATAACTTAATATCCAATGGTTATATTCCATTCCCCTTCTTGAATAACTTAATATCCAATACTTTGTAACGCACATTAAGTTATTCAAGAAGGGAAAGGGTGAAAATCCAATGATTAGATTTCCTTCCCCTTCTTGAATAACTTGATATCCAATAGTTTGTAACGCACATTAAGTTATTCAAGAAGGAAAAGGGTGAATCCAATGATTATATTCCCTTCCCCCCTTCTTGAATAACTTAATATCCAATACTTTGTAACGCACATTAAGTTACTCAAGAAGGGAAAGGGTGAATCCAATGATTATATTCCCTTCCCCTTCTTGAATAACTTGATATCCAATACTTTGTAACGCAAATTAGTTACCATGGCAACCAAAATATACATTGTATAGAAATAACCTACCCCCTTAAATTTTTTAGGGCATCGTTACGTTAAAGGAGTTTTTTTATGAATCCCACTTGCTCATTTGGAAAATTTTGAGACTTATTCATCTGTGGATCAATAAAGACCAGTTATTGTGAATGCAAAACGAGCTAAGACTCGCGCAACATACGTTAGTGGATTGAGCCAATTTTTGCAGAGAAGTAGTCTTTGACGCATTTATAACCAAGGCAACGAAAATTGGAGGTCCTGGTCAAATGTGAAAGAGATGGATACTCTTTATTTTTGTTATGCTTATTGTTTTATTATTTTTTCAGTGTGGAGATTAACGAGTCAAAATTTGGGAAAAGAAAATACCATCGAGGACACCATGTGGAAGGTTCCTGGGTCTTTGGAGGTTACGAATGAGGCACCGGAGGAGTTTTTATGACAGTAGTGCCAGACAAAAGTTTCTTGGGGGTTACTTAGCCCGTTACATGATCCAAAAAAATGTAGGGATTGATTTTTTCTATGTTGGCTCGAGATTCATATGATCCGGAAGTATTAGAAAATACTATAAACATTGAAAGGAGCGATGATGAAGCCAATAGTGAAAATGGGGGGGATTTTGATTTTTTTAGTTATTTTTTAATTTTTTCATCCAACGTCTATTTACTTAAAAAATAAAAAAAATTGAAAAAATGTAAATGCCCGTAAACTGCATTTATTCCTTAAATTGTTTCCACAAATTAAGAAAAACAGGCTATTATATGTATCCGTGTGTCGGCCATAAGCAAAGAAAACCAATTCAGTGAAAAGTATTCTGTTCATAAAACTTCATTATTTCAGAATATTACCCATTTGCTCAAATAACTCCAGATATACCACACTGCTAAAACAATTTAACTTTATTCCTGGCTATTTCTTCCCCCTGAGGGAACCTGATCCACTCCTGATGAAAATGATTCCGAATGTGACCAGGAACTTCAGTAATATACCTACTAAGTACTTGTTGAATTATTGATAACATGTTTTATTGGCCCATACCTCTTTGATTAGTGTCTGTGGCAAAAAATCGCTAGACCGCTAGTATCCTCAGTTCACATGGAATTATTGTTATTCTCGAAGCATCTTGCATTAATGGTTCAAGATCGTTGAATAGGAACTGGGCCATCCCTTATTCACGCGAAATAATTCAATGAATTGTTAGTCTGTTAAACTGAGAGGATTACATCTACCACGGAGAAATATACTTTCTTCTCGAGTGAGAGGCAGTTGATTTCTTCGTTGAGCATCATAAATGATTGCAATATTCATCGGCAACATTTTCAATTCTTTTTTTTTATTCAAACTAATCCGCTTCCACCCAAGGTGATTAGCGGTGTATAACAATATACAATATTAAATTTTGTTTAGTAAATTAATGTTCTTTAAGAATCCCATCAATTTTTCAACTGGGCAATTTACACCTAAGAGTATATTTAAATCTGTAGGTAGTCTATATTTTAGCCGGTTCGTGTCAAACTTAGTGCAATTAATCAGGACATGTTTCACTGTTAAATGTTCTTGCGAACGCTGCCAGTCTTGTTGCCAATGGTTGTGAACTTTTTCCCGAATAAGTTTTCTCAAGTCACCACCACGCACTTTGTTATGAGTTCGGTCCGCTTCTTCGTTGCCTCTGATGCCAATGTGAGCAGGAATCCACATGAAATCGACAGATTTCTTGTCGTTTTGGATATTATGAAGCTGTGATTTAATTGATTGTAATATTGGGTGCTTGGGATGAGGATGTTTCAAGGAATGAACGATACTCAAGGAATCAGTAAAAATTAGGGTTTTGGGATTTGGAAAGGAGGTAATTACTTTGAGGGCATGAAATATAGCATAGAGTTCTGCCGTAAATATGCTAGTGTGAGGGGAGAATTTTATGCTGTAAGATTCAGTTGTAGTCATTATTGCAGCACCCACTCCAGCCTCCGATTTCGAAGCATCCGTGTAGACTAAGTTAAAGTCATTGTAGTCATGCAGTATCCTGTTGAGTTCTGTGAAGATTTTATAGCGATTTGTATCCCTATCAAGTCCAGTCAGGTTAGTACGGCAGCGAGGGGTAGAAATTGTCCACGGAGCTGGATGTTCGACAGTGGATGGAAACATTGTTGGGAGCTCTAAATTAAACTTCTGAAAAAGTTCTCTAACTCTGGCGTAAAATGGCTTAGATAGATGCGGTTTTTTAACAAAAATATCCCTATATCTGTTGTTGAATGTGTAAGCTGGTTTTTCAGCATTAGTGGATATAGCAGCCGCGTAATTCAAACTAAATATAGAGCGTCTGTAGCTTAATGATGGTTCACCAAGAAGACTTTGGATGCTGGTATTAGGGGATGTTGTAAACGAGCCTGAAGCTATTCTTAATGCTGTATTATGGATAACATCAAGTTTGCGAAGTACAGTTTTTCTGGAAAATGCATAAGCTATTGAGCCGTAATCTATTTTTGACCTGATGAGAGTTTTATATACAAGCAGTAGCGTTGCTTGGTCTGATCCCCAATTTATATTTCCTAGGCTTTTCATTATATTAAGTCGCTTCATACATGTGTGGACCAACTTCTTCATGTGATCTTTCCAGGTAAGCTTATGGTCAATGATCATTCCTAGAAATTTTGCTGATGATTTAAACTAAATATTTTGGTTATAAAGCTTCAATTTTGGAGTAGTATATGAACGTTTCCTGCTAAATACCACACCTGTTGTTTTGCTAACAGAAAACCTGAATCCGGATTGACATGACCATAGTTCCTAATTTGTGATGAATTGTTGCATAAATAGAGATATTGTTTTTATATTTTTTCCTTTTATGTAAACCACTAGGTCATCTGCGAAAACTCTTGCTTTCAGTGGTTTTTTTAAATTGTTAAGAATGTTTTTATGGCAATCAAAAATAAAGTAGGGCTGATAACTGAGCCTTGTGGGGTTCCATTTGCTTGGCGGTAAGTATCATATAGGTCGTCATCAACCCGAACTTTGAGTGTTCTATTGGCAAGAAAGTTGTTGATAAAAGCTAGGCAATTTCCTGTGATATTCCATCTTTGTAGTTGCATCAGGATGTTTGGAGTCCAGCAGGTATCAAATGCTTTTGATATATCAAAGAAAATGGCTACGCATACCTGTTTGGTGGCAAAAGCCTCATTGATCTCACTTTCCAGATCCACAATATTGTCTAGAGTTGAGCGGTTTGGTCTAAATCCAGTTTGTTCTTTGATTAGGAGGTTAGAAGTTTCGAGATGCCACATGAGTCTTTGGTTGATAATTTTCTCTAGCAATTTTCTCATTGAGCAAGTTAGAGATATTGATCTGTACGAGGCTTCTTGTTTGGGTTTTTTAGATTTCAAAAACTGTAGAATAATAGCTTCAGACCATAAAGGAGGAAATATTTTGTCTTCCCATATCTTGTTGAAAAGTTTCAGTAGATGCCGTCTTGCTGAAGGTGGCAGATATTTGAGAAATATGACTGAATGAAAGGTGGCGAATGATTTTCGATGTACTCTTTGCAGGAGATGGTTGATTGTTTCTTGCTCAATTTCTTATTTTTTAGAGTTGGTTTTGGTTTAGGGAATAATTTTTCTGGCGTTATGTTATTATCGCTATCGGGTGTGGGGGTATCTTCCATGTCTTTTGCTTATGATTTTGGCCATATTGGGGATATCTGTTGGTTCCGTTTCTGCTCCCATATTCATTGAAGTTGTGGAGTGTTATTGAATCAGAAGTCAATTTTTCTGTATTAATGTTAATATTAGGCAGAGAGGGAGAGGGAGAGGGAGAGGGAGAGGGAGAGGGAGAGGGAGAGGGAGAGGGAGAGGGAGAGGGAGATGGAGCGGGAGGGAGAGGGAGAGGGGGGAGAGAGGGAGAGAGAGGGAGAGAGAGAGAGAGATAAAGCAAATGGAGGCGGGTACAGCTGCGGCTGTATTATTCCCTGTCGTTGGCCATTTGGCTGGTGAATAAATT
The DNA here is from genome assembly GCA_963921935.1 of Galeruca laticollis. Taxonomy (NCBI): domain Eukaryota; kingdom Metazoa; phylum Arthropoda; class Insecta; order Coleoptera; family Chrysomelidae; genus Galeruca; species Galeruca laticollis. Next base: position 64,870,778 of record OY998182.1, read on the forward strand.
CACCAGGTAACAGGGAAACCGCAGAAAACCTGCAACGCCGACGAGGGGTGGAGGTAGTGGGAAAATGGGTATACACTTAAGAATTAAAAGTGACTAATGGAAATCGTAGAATTATCTAGGTAATTTAGATAATCCTCGGGAAGGTCGTCGTAAGCGATGGCTAGTAACCGAGCTGGAAGATATGGAAGTTTCCTCTTGGATTTATTACCGAATGGCCGTCTGTTTGCGATCCAGGGTTGGAGGAGGGTGCTTTGTAGATTACGTTGCCCGATTCAATAGTGCGATTAACGTATCGGGCTTGTAAATTATTCAGATGGAAAGGATGTCGATATTGACATAAACAGAGTTACTAGGGGAATAAGGAGACTTGTATAGGCACTATTTGAGAATTGACTGCTCACAAGTCAGAATCTTTTTAACAAGACGATCGGGAAGGGTGCAATAGACGACTATGGGTCGGGTGTAAGTTTTTTACGTATGAAGAAAGTGGAGTCAGCCGAATCTTCCACCGAGCGCTTTTTAGTGAGACAAACTTGAATAAAACAGCGGGAAGAAAATAGCGGAAAGATCAAAGGACTGTGTTGACGTAACAGTAGCCAGTTCATAATTATTCATACTAGTAATTGAACTTATAAGTTTATTCGAAGGATCACCCCTAAATAGGGGAAAATAAAGAATCAATAATAATAACAGTAAATTATATGAATTTCTTGATTAATAAATTCAAACAAATCTTACCATTTTCAAGATGCATTTTATCAAAACTACTATCACTAAACATAGCGGAATTTTGAGTATTGCCGCCTTTTTAGACGGGTAAAAACAGTTCACCTTCTTATACAATAACTTTATCCCAAGTCAAGTGAAGGAGACCGTGGCAACAAAAATAAAAAGTGGGAGAAAATTTCTATGATGAGAATTATTGGAAATTTTGCAAAGGGAGCGCGCGAAATATGTTTAATTTGAATTTTGGTTAAAAATCAACACATGGTGTTGAATGGATTTTAACATACGGGGAGGGGGTGGTCTGTAGGTAGATGAATGAATAAGAACGCAAATATACATAAGATGAATTGGAAGGAAGTGGAGCTAATTTTACGATAAGACAGTAAGGCGGGAATATTTACCGTCCGCCGTTCGAACCTTGGCACCTCTAAACTTACCATAACGACCAGGAATTAGGTCGATAATACGTACCAAAGGCCAATTGAGAGGAGGTCGGTCCTCTGATAAGACTAAGACCAAATCTCCAATGGCTAAGTCCTATTCAATTTTATGCAACTTAGGGCGAAGCTGAAGCTGGTCTAAATCATCCGTAGACCACCGCTTCCAAAAAAGTTGCTGAATTCTGGAACATTGGCTCCAAAATTTTAACCCTTCTCAGGAAAGGTGGTAAGAGAACAACCAATTAAAAAATGGCCAGGCGTCAAAGGAAGCAAATCCTTTACATCATTAGAAATCGGATATAGCGGGCGACTATTAAGAATAGCTTCAATTTGGATTAAAATTGTAGAAGTTTCTTCGTAGGTAAAAATGGAGGAGCCAAGCAGTCTTGTCAGATGTGACTTGGCGCTTTTAACTGCTGCTTCCCAAAGAACCCTCCCCCCCAATGAGGGGATCGTGTGGGGATAAATTTCCAAGAGATGTCAGTTAATGAAAGATAAGATGTAATACTTGCGCCGTCGTGCTCGAAAAATCGCACGTCTTTATCCACCTATACTTAAATATACTATTAAAATACTCATCGTTATTAGCAAATTTATTTTCTAGATGCAAAAAATGTTCATGAAAGTCCATTAATACAGCGAGAAGAAAAATCAAAAACAATACGACATTTGGAAAAAACAGCAGAAGTGCGAATAACTCCCGGTGCGGCACTAAATATTTCAATTCATTAGAGTAATTAGAGTATAACAACAAAGCACTTTAGCATGGTCAAGAGAAATATAATCATATAAAACCTGTTTATATATTTTAAAATACTCATCGTTATTAGCAAATTTATTTTCTAGATGCAAAAAACGTCTTTTGGCGATAGATAGAGAATGACCTTAATTCAGTGCCATATTATCCAATAGGCTGACTAGGCTATAGCGTAGGCCGCCAAGAAAGAAATAGGCGCTGACTGACCGGACTAACCACTAACGATAGTCACAATTCGTGCAAATCATTTTTGCTGTATACGTATTTTTTTCGTGGAGATCGAATGTGTTGTAATGTAAACAAAAGTTTATTGACAACATTAGTGAATAGAGACATCATTATTTCAGTCGGCCGGGTTTGAATACTTGGATAGATTGAAAAGCACCGTTTTACACCCATATATTTTGATTATCAATGCGGTATTGTGGTAACTATAGACAAATCTATTTTTGCTGATTTGCGGCAGTGACGGGATGCCGCCAAAGATAAATATGCTAATATGTAAAGTACCGCCACGAGCGCCTTGCGCTCGCCAAAACAAATAAATCGACAAAGGGTGATGGGAAACGCAACATCAAAGTTTACAAAAAAAATTGATAAGCTTTGGAAACATTTATTTTAAAAATTGAAGGTAGTCGGTTGAGTTAGTTCAGTCGCTGGCAGTAATCGAGTAATCGTCAATTAAAATAATATCTATCAGTTGCGGTATTTTTGTCTTGTTTATCATTTTATCGAAAACAATGAGTGGAAGTGGAGGAAGTAGAAAACTTAGTGGGTGGGGAAGGAAGAAGGCTGAAAAAGAAAAGCAAGAAAAAATGGAGAAGTTATTGAAAAAATATCCAAATTAAATTCTTTTTTTTGTCAACCTGTTCGAGAGGTACGGAAGCCGATGCAGATAATGAACAACAATCAACTCTCAGTAATGATGATATTATGGATAGAGGTAAGCAGATAATTGAATAACGCGGTGTAAGAATGTAATTTTTATTTTTGTATCCTCTAGAAACCGCAATAAACTCATGCAATTCTGATACTGATGAAGTTCAGGACTGTGCATCTTCATCAAGCAATCCTCAAGAAGCGTCAGAATTATTTTCAAAACTTGATTTCACATACCCAGCTGGATGGGCTATAACCGAAAGTTTATGATATTCATAGTAGATTTGCTTAAAAAATATGTTTTTCAAAACTGTACAGGAAACTGTACGTCGTCAATGGATATTATATTCAGCACTAACAGGAAATGTTAATTGTTTGTATTGTAAATTATTTAACCGGACAAAAACGAATTATTTCATGACTGGATTCAACGACTGGAAAAATACCCATCGGATTTCTGAATATGAAAACTCTTCTGAACACTATGAAAATGTGAAGACGTATATTGTGCGATCAAATGTCTTAGGGAAAATAGATACCGAAGTTCATAAGCAGACCTTGCAGGAAGATATTACTGGGTTAACATACTTAAGCGAGTAGTTGCAGTTATAAAATTTTTGACATCGCGTGGCTTAGCATTTAGGGGTTCTAGTGAAATGTTTGGACCTATTGATAACGGCAACTACCTAGGTTCGTTAGAGCTTTTAGCAGAATTCGATCCGTTTCTGAAAATCCACATTGAAACAAAAGCCAATCCAGGAAAAGGAAATGTTTCTTATTTGTCATCAACTATTTGTGATGAATTTATAAAACTCATGGCAGTTGATCTAAGAGAACAATTTGCATCAGAAATAAAAAACACGGAATATTTTGCAATAATCATAGTTTCTACACCCGACATATCCCATACTAAATGAAGGACATCAAATGATGCTGGTGGCTGTGTACACGTATAGGGTAACGAAGAAATATTACATTTGTATCACGTGTAAAATTTAATTTATTTTTGCATAGCGCGCTTTCAGCTCTTTAGACATAGAGCCATCATCAGTGCTTAATCTAAAATACATACTCAAATCACAACCAATAGTGCTAAATTACAAAGTTAAATTCATGTTGAGAAAGTTAACAATACTAATATATGAATTTAATTTGAAGGTGATACAAAAAGGTTTTTAATATTAGAAATTTAATAATAAAATTGATTTTAATTACATTGAAGTTACCATTATTTAAATTTAAAAAATGAAAGGTTGACTAGGTTCTTATAAATGAAAGATTTTTTACTTTAAAGATAAAAAGGTTGATAAAAAATACGTACTGTCAGATTATATATAACAAGATTTCCTGGCTTCATCGCCTCCATTAATATTGAAACAGGTTAATAATTTTTATTTTATATTTACATTACACCAACTTGGACATCACATTTTAAATCGAATTTTACTTCCAATGAATCATTTTATTTTCTTAAACGCCCGCCATGCTGGAACCTCTACAGGTGGCTGTGTCGGTTTAACTGACAAATACAAGAACTTCAACTGTCAATTGGGTTTGTTCGATTGTTTGTGAATGCTCTGTTCGATTTGAGAGATCAAATGCAAAATTGATTATTTATTTAACTTCAGAAAAGTAGTTGTAAACAACAATTAAATCAGTTAGGTGTAATATTTTATTTAATGTAATAATTGTAATGAATGATTAGCAATTTAATCAAGATATTTAAAATTATTTAGAAGGTTAGGTTGAGAGAAAAAATAAAAAAAACAAATTAGAATTTTCTCATGTTGGAAGGGTGAGATCTAATGATGTATTCACACTATATTTTAAGGCAACACAAAAAACATGCTCATGATTTAATATCAAGGACCATGATATTAAATCATGAGCATGTTTTTTGTGTTGCCTTAAAATATAGTGTGAATACATCATTAGATCTCACCCTTCCAACATGAGAAAATTCTATTTTTTTTTTTTTTTTTTTTTTTTTTTTTTCTCAACCTAACCTTCTAAATAATTTTAAATATCTTGATTAAATTGCTAATCATTCATTACAATTATTACATTAAATAAAATATATATTACACCTAACTGATTTAATTGTTGTTTACAACTACTTTTCTGAAGTTAAATAAATAATCAATTTTGCATTTGATCTCTCAAATCGAACAGAGCATTCACAAACAATCGAACAAACCCAATTGACAGTTGAAGTTCTTGTATTTGTCAGTTAAACCGACACAGCCACCTGTAGAGGTTCCAGCATGGCGGGCGTTTAAGAAAATAAAATGATTCTTTGGAAGTAAAATTCGATTTTAAATGTGATGTCCAAGTTGGTGTAATGTAAATATAAAATAAAAATTATTAACCTGTTTCAATATTAATGGAGGCGATGAAGCCAGGAAATCTTGTTATATATAATCTGACAGTACGTATTTTTTATCAACCTTTTTATCTTTAAAGTAAAAAATCTTTCATTTATAAGAACCTAGTCAACCTTTCATTTTTTAAATTTAAATAATGGTAACTTCAATGTAATTAAAATCAATTTTATTATTAAATTTCTAATATTAAAAACCTTTTTGTATCACCTTCAAATTAAATTCATATATTAGTATTGTTAACTTTCTCAACATGAATTTAACTTTGTAATTTAGCACTATTGGTTGTGATTTGAGTATGTATTTTAGATTAAGCACTGATGATGGCTCTATGTCTAAAGAGCTGAAAGCGCGCTATGCAAAAATAAATTAAATTTTACACGTGATACAAATGTAATATTTCTTCGATATCCCATACTGACCAACTTACTGTTGTTCTCAGATATGTAATTGAAAAAGGTTCGGTAGTAAAACGATTTATTGCATTTGCTGCTAAGGTAGGGCACAAAGCTTCAAGTATGGAAACAGCAGTTTTGAAAGTTTTAGAACATATGTCATTAGACATACAAAACTGTAGAGGACAATCTTACGATAACGCTAGCAACATGTCTGGTCAATGTTCTGGTTTGCAAGCTAGAATCAAGGAAAAGAACAAATTGGCAAAATTTATACCATGTGCTGCCCATTCGCTGAATTTAGTAGGAACCTGCGCTGTAGAGTGTTCTCCTGTTGTAACAAATTTCTTCTTGTTTGTGGAAGAAATATACACTTTCTTTTCAGCATCAACCTATAGGTGCGAAATAATGAAAGAGTGTTTAACACGTAACAGAACTGTGAGTGGGTCAGAACTACATGTGACTAAAAAACTTTCAGCTACTAGATGGTCAGCTAGAGTCGATGCCGGCACCGCTCTTTATGACAGTTACGATGCTTTTAAAGAAGCTTTGAATATTATTGTGAATGATACCTCGCAAGCACCTAAAACAAAAGCTGAGGGGAAGGGTATATTGCAAAAAATGTTAAGCGTGGAAACTGGTATTATACTCTCTTTCTGGAGAGATATTTTAATTCAATTCCACAAAACAAGCCAGTCTTTGCAAAAGCAAAGTATGGATATAGTGACAGCCGTTCAACTCTATAAATCATTAATTCACTTTGTTACGGAAATGAGAACAACTTATAACAAATACGAGGAAAGCGGTAAATTGTTAACAAAATGTAGTACCCTATACGTTGGATTCGAAAAGGAAGAAAAAATGGAAATGTTTGCCAGGAGAGAGTGATGTTGGAGAAACTACTTTTGATGGTAGGACAGATATGGAAGTAAATATGTTCTACGTGGTTGTAGATAATATAGTATCAGAACTCGAGAGGCGAAAAAATTCGTACCATGAAATCAATGGATCTTTTGGTTTTCTTACAAACTTAGAAAACACTGAAGACAATATAATAAAAGAAAAGTGCAGACATCTTCAAGAAATTTATACTAAAGTTTTGGATTGTAATTTTGAAAATGAATGTGTACAATTCAAATATTTTATTCAAACTCTAGACTCACCTAACTCTGAGAAAAAAACATCAAAAACTATCTCATGGTTGCAAACACTCCGCAGCAGAAATTTAATTTGTAAGTTTCCCAACAAGGACATTATCTTAAGAATATATCTGTGTCTTCCAGTGACGAATTGTACAGGCGAAAGGTCCTTTTCCGTGTTAAAACGAGTAAAAAATTACTTAAGAAATTCTTTAGCAGACGATAAAACTGCTGACCTCTCAATATTATGTATAGAATGTGAGGCACTAAAAGAAAGAAATTTTGACGATATCATACAAAAATTTTCAAGTATTAAGTGTCGTAAAATCCACCTTTAAATAATCGATTTGTACATTTTCACAAATACATTATATATTTTGTGAAACGTGTTTTATTTTAATTGTATTTATATTTTTACTTTGCTAGCCTTAATCCAGCCCTGCCTTAATTACTAATTATCTCTTTGTTAAACATTTGGTAACATTTCAAAATCCAGGGACCAAAAAGACGGCGCAGTGTGAAACAGCTTCAGTCAGCTGGGCGGTGATCTTTGACGACATCTATGGAGGGTAGAGGAAAGGAGAACTGTCTCTGTGTATGAAAAATGTTAGTCAAAATGTAGTATATAACGGTGGCGCCACAGTAACGACCGGGTAAATTTTAAAAAGAATGCTAATAGTTATTAGAAAAGAATAGAGAAATAAACAAATAATTATTGGATGAACTACGTGACTAGGTCACACAATTTGCCTACGCTAGCACCACGTTGGAGGATGTCTGTATTATCATCCAGTTGTAAAACTTCTTTAGATATTGCAATTTCTGTTATTAGAGTTAGGAGAATTAGAGGAAGACACACGTTCAGTCGTTTCTGAATGTACTTGTAAATTTGTTTCGAATACTACAGTGTCATTCAACTCTTGTGGAAATTTATTATTTACAGAGTCAGAGAGTTTTTACCATAAATAAAAAAGATTTGTGTCTTTAACGTCTCCTTTCCAGATCCTCTAAGAGGATGTAAAGAGAGGTATGTTTTCTTTATTTATCTCCTCGAAAACGGCTAAAGCTACTCTTTCAACATTTTTTTCAATTTCGTTATTGGGCAGGGAGTGGTTGGTAGTAGAATCTTTAAAAAACTTGTCAAACTTAATATTGTTGGCATTGAATGGAACAAGACCACATGTCTTAAAACCACTCTTTATTGATTGTCTTAGATTTTCCTCCATTCGATCATAGTGTTTTTTAATAAAGGTGCAAACTGTTCTCTAGTAATTTGTATGCCTTAATTATGCATTTTCCAATGAATCACTGATTTTATCCATTCTACCTTCAGTGGATGAAACGATGCCACATCTATGTATCAACAAATAAGTATCGGTATAGGAATGTTTTTTTCTTTAATCCAGGGCAAAAATACGTTTGCCATGTATTCAAAAAATGAGCGACCTGTCATCCAGCCATTATCTGACTTGCCATATTATTAATGACCTCCTTTGGAAGTCTCTTATAAGAATATATAATAAGCGCTGGTAGAAGATCCCCAGCAGCATTGCACAAAAGTACAGTAATTGCTTCTTTTTCGTTATTATTTAACATGCTGTATACAATTTTATCACCCTTTTTAGTTAGAACTTTTTCTCCTTTGGGGCACAAGAAAACAGCCGTTTCGTCGCAGTTATAAACTCTATTTGGTTCGGTTACATTGATTTGATTTTCTTTTAAATAATTATTTACCTCATCGAACCATTTGCGTATTTTTTCTTCTGTCACTTTAGATCGTTGTCCATACAGGCTGTGTGGAACCCTTTTGAAAATTTCAGGGTGTCTTCTTAAAAAGCTCTCATACCAAAGACGGCCAGATTTATCATCTACAAATGGATTCTCTCGTTTTAATTCGCGTATCAAAAGCTGAACAGTCTCAAACAGTTGACTACTTGTTACTGGAAAACCAGCTTTGGCGGCATTAAATATCCAAGAAACTAAGTGGTTTTCCTCTTCAGGTGTTAAAACTGAATTTGACCAATTTTTCTTCCAACTTGTGTTTTCCTGCAATTTTATCGCTTAATGTAGATCGAGGAACATTATAACACCCACTAGCTTTTCGAATTGACATGCCATTTTGAGTGGCTTCTAGAGCTTTTTTCATGTCTTCCTCACTGTATTGATATCTCTTGGTCATTCTGAAAACAGAGGCAAAATTTCTTTTGTTTTTCTTCAAACTTCTTCCGATAAATAGACTTAAAAATGGAGCATGGTCCTAGCTATCGAACATGTCATAAAATAATTAATAGGAGACTTAAATGAAAACAAGCTTCAGTAAAATAATATTTCACATGAAGCTTATACTCCACATAATAGTTAACATTTTATAACATATAAAAATCAGTTGCTAATTCTTTTTTATTTTTATTTAAACGTTACTATTAACTATCTCAACTATCAGTCAGTTTATGTACCAAATATCGGTCATTTCATGTACCAACTATCGGTATAGCAGTTTATTAATGTGCTCACATAAATATAATATTTAATTAACTCTTTTATTCAATGAAATATGCTATGCCGATAACTGGTCGTAAAAATCATTGGGTTATCAAGAAATAATGTATTCTGAAATATCTTAGAAACTTCCCATCAGTATTGTGTAATGTAATTTAAAAAAAACATAACATTGTTGTAGTTATCGGACACCTGTCCGATAGCTGGTACATAACCCAATTTAATAATATGTCCCACTGATCGGCCACCATTTTATATGAAAAACCAACGATAAATTAACAAAAAAAAAACTATTGTGAAATAGTTAATATACAATATTATACTAGAAAAATTAACCCCATAAAGATATTTTTTTACTAAACATTAAAAATGTAAGATTACTGAAGCGAGTTGATGAGAGGTGAATCATTGTTTACATCGGGAAGTAAATATATTTACCTTTAATTTTGGATTTATCTAAAAACGAGGCGACGACATCTTGTTTAGGCTCCGGCACAGGCGAAGGAAAATCTTTAGATAACCAAACGTAAGTAATACTTGATCCCATTTACCTTTTATCTATTTACCCTATAACCCGCTTCATAGAATTAGATTAGAGCTTTAAGGTGAAATGGAAGATAACTCGGTGGTCCCTCCGGGGCCCCCACGTGTTAAACCACCGGACATTCCAACAAAATATAGGTATCTAGACCCACCACCCTACATAGTAATTGTTGAAAGTAAGGATAAAAATGTAGCAGCATTACACCCAATCGCGGTCGGCAGAATTCTTAAAAACAATAAAATTAATGGAGTAATAAAAGTAACAAGAAAAGGTACGAACCGGATAGGAATAGACTTCAAGAGTCATAAAGCAGCTAATGAATTTATGGAAAATAAATTATTAGTCAAGCAAAACTGGAATGGGCTGATCCCGGCAACATTAGTTTCATGTAGAGGCATAGTAAGAGGAGTAGAGTTAGACACAACGATGGAGGAAATAATTGAGCAAGGCAAATCAAATACAAGAATATTAGGAGCAAGAAGACTGAATAGAAAGATAGCTGAAAATACATATGTACCAAGTGAAACGGTTTTAATTACCTTCGAAGGTAGAAACATGCCGAAGGCCGTAGAAATAAACTATTACGAATTAAGGGTGCAAGTATATGTTGGACCAGTAATACAGTGTTTTAACTGTTTAAGATTTGGTCATTCTCAAAAGATTTGTAGAGGCAAAGAGAGGTGTAATAGATGTGGAGATAATCATTGCGAAGAACAGTGTAAGAAAGAAATTCAATGTATATATTGCAAACTGGGACACAAGGCAACAGACAGAATAAACTGCGAAGAATATAAGAGGCAAAAAGAGATCAAAGAACTTATGACATGAAAACATATCCTTCTATGAAGCAAGTAAAAGAATCCCAAGGGCAGGTAACCAAAGACAAAACGATTTCGTGTATGACAGTAACGCCTTTCCTAGCATGCCTACAAACAGTAATGACCAAAATATAATCACAGTTGCAGAGAGACGACAGCACAGCACAACATCAAAAACATATTCCCATATGGCCAAATCCCCAAGAAAACGTATAGCCACATCTCCGGGGATACAATATGATAAAATAGCTCACAATAACTGCCTATTCCCGGCACCATGTGGAACTCCAAACGATAGAGATAACAGTCACACATCACTAGAGAATACAAATCAACAGGATACAGTACAAATGGATGAAGAAATGACAGAAATAGTATCAATCAGCGAATTTTTAAAACATATATTAAGACAGACAACGCTAACACAACAAGAAATTGATAAAGTTATAGAAGCAACACAGACAATGGTAACTAATGAATATAACATCACTGAAACCAACAATACCAGGCAATCTAATGAAAACCCTAAAAGTCCCGCTGTCTCAGATGGCGCGGAATCCACATTTTAATAGAACTAAACAAAATAAAAATCATACAGTGGAATGTCTGCAGTGCACTTGCAAGGTTAGACTCAATAAAAATTCTTCTCTCTCAGTATCAGGCAGATATTCTGATATTAAACGAAACACTACTGGACAGGACAAAGAGACTGAATATTGTAAATTACACAACCATAAGACAGGATAGATATGATGGGTATGGGGGTATTGCAATCCTCATAAATAAGAGCATTCCATATTCCATTAAGAACCTTCAATTAAATATTCCTGAAGAATGTCAAATATTAGCTACAAAGGTCAATGATTTAACAATAGCTACAATGTACTGCCCACCAAATATACCTATTAATAGTATACAATATGCAGAAATTTTTAACCAACTGGAGCAACCGTTTATTTTAATGGGAGATTTGAATGCCCAACACCCAGCAATAGGCTCAGGCATTGCAAACTCAAGGGGAAGGAACATAATCGAAACTCTTAATGAGTTAAATTTAGTATATTTAAATGATGGAACAAGAACTCGTATTACCCCTCCACACCAAAACAAGAGTTGTCCAGATATCACGGTATGTTCAAGTAGTATCGCTAGATATTGTCACTGGAGAACAATAGAAGATGTAGATACAAGTGATCATGTCCCAACATTCACAGAACTAAGCATAAACAACAATTTACCTACATATGAAACAGCGAGAAGATCAAAGTGGAACATCAAAAAAGCTAACTGGGAGCAATACTTTTTAAGTTTTAATACTGGAAAAAAATATAACTCATATCAAGAAATCAAAGAGGAAATAGAAAAGGCAGCAGAATAAGCTATTCCAAAAAACAGTACAAAGCCAAGGGGAAAACTTAAGATAAGAAATCCTAAATGGTGGGACAGGCAGTGTGAAGAGGCAAGTAAGGAAAGGAATGGAGCACTAAAAGATCATAAAGATCTAGCAAGTGAAGAGAATTATACAAAATATAAAAACACAGCTGCCAGAACAAGAAGGATCCTAAAACAAAAAAAGAAAAACAGCTTTATTGCTTTTACAGAAAGTCTAAACAGAGACACACCAATAAATAAAATATGGAAAATAATTAGAAAGTTCTCTAACAAAAAAGAGTACTCTCAGCACGCTTCCTTAGAAGAGAATTGGATAATCGATCTGCTTGATGCAATTGCCCCACCATACATTCCATCAGAAGATCAACAAGAGTACAGTAATATTACACCATCCAAACCATTCTCAACAAATGAACTTAATATGACACTCAGAAACAAGCAAGACTCAGCACCAGGATTGGACGAAATAACATACATGATGATCAAGAATATGCCTACAGGAGTTAAAAATCAATTACTTGATATCTACAACAAGATTCTGGCTGGGAAAGAGGATATACCTGAAGATTGGAGAAAACAAGTGGTGGTACCCGTCCTAAAGCCAGGAAAAGCGCCAAATCTGTATACCAGTTACAGACCAATAGCAATGGAATCATGTATAGTCAAAATTATGGAAGCAATGATCAAATCGAGGTTGGAATACCATATATAAAGCAAAGAGTTGCTAGCAAAAGAGCAATATGGTTTCCGAGCAGGCGAAGGGGTCCAAGAATGTACAGCGAGATTAACCACTGAAATATATTCCAATATTACGGTAAACAAGAAAGTAGTAACAGTATTTTTGGACATTTCAGCAGCGTATGATAATGTACTAATTCCCAAAATGGTAGAATATCTTAACAAGATCAAGATAAATTCAGATATCATAACATTCATTCATAATCTTTGGAAACAGAGAGAAATCTATATTAGGTCTCCAAACTCGAATAAAACAGTAGGACCCCCAATGGACGAACAAAGGACTCCTTCAAGGATCGCCACTGAGCCCAATACTCTTTAGCCTGTACACAGCAACACTAGCAGAAACCATGGAAGATGAAGTGAATATAAGTCAATTTGCAGATGACACTTTGGTATGGTGCAGCAACCAGAATTTGGAGACATCAATTCAAAAAATACAAACAACACTAAATAAAATATGGAATTGGCTAATTGAACATGGATTTTCAGTGTCGCCCACCAAATCAAAGGCCATGGTGCTTGCAAGAGGAGACCTAAGAAGGGCACCACCCAATTTAACCATAAACGGAGAGATTATTGAATGGGTTAAAGAAACAAAATACCTGGGAATAATATTTGATAGCAGGTTAAATTGGACAAAACATATAGAACATATATGCAACAAAGCAACAAAAGGAATAAACGTAATGAAAGCCTTAACCAGAGTCTGGTGGGGCGCAGATCCTAAAATTCTACTGAATATATATAAAACAATGGTTAGATCTCATCTTGACTATGGATCAACACTAATATTTAAATGTTCTCAACAAAACATGAAAAAGTTAGATAGAATACAATTCCAAGCACTGCGTATAGTAACAGGATGCATGAGAAGCACCCCAACTAATGTATTATTGGGAGAAACAGCAGAGATGCCATTACAGGACAGGAGATTATGGATATGTGCAAAATCGTCACTGAAGTGGATGGCACAAGAGAACGACACAACAGCTGCTAGCTTCATGAAATTCTATGAATTATATAATGAATCTCCGAGATATTGCCAAAACCGGCCTCCACCAACATTAATAGAAGGATTCGACCTTGCTCTAATGTGCATAGGAGACTTGGAAAGAACTAATAAATTACCCTGTTACGAAGGAACATATGAAGCTCAAGTAAAAGAAATAAAATGGATTGATTCAAAATTAACAAAAGGTGACTCATCATGCAAAACAAAGTTAACAGACATACTCAGTACGAAATTTAAGAATGTTACTACAATATACACAGATGCCTCATTAGATCCAATAACCAGGAAATGTGGAATTGGGGTGTTCTGTCCCAGCTTACAAACAGGATTAAAAAAAAGACTGAGAGATGACACTTGCATTTGCACTGCGGAGATTCTAGCGATAAATGAAGCACTGAAATTTGCAGAAAGGGAAAACATCCAAACAATGGTAATTCTATCAGACTCGAAAAGCGCCATACAAAAAATATCCGGAGCAAAAATATCGGCAAAAACAGATGCAAATACAATAAAAACAAAAGAACTGATCTACAGAATGGAGGAAGAGGGCAATAGGATACAAATAATGTGGATTCCGGGGCACTCAGGGATACCAGGAAATGAAAAAGCGGACAAAGTGGCAGCAGAAGCAAGAACACTAACCGAAAAAGGCAACAATAAACTACACTATGCAGAAATCACAAAGAACATCAAGGAAAGAATCTGGAGCGAATGGGCTTTCAAGTACCAAGAATTAGGAAGACAAAAGGGACAGAGATATACTATGCTAAACCTCATACCAACAAAGAAGCCTTGGTTCAATGAAACTAGCTACAAATCAAGATTCCACATTTCAACTCTATGTAGAATGAGAACAACCCACTGTTGTACACCAGCCCACCTAAACATAATCAATATTAAAGACAACCCCCTATGCGACTGTGGGGAATATGGAGATCTCAATCATATACTTTTTAGTTGCCCAAATCATCGGAATAGTTCAGAATTATATAAAACGTTAATCAAATTCACAAAAGGACCAATCCATGTTAATAACATTCTTAGATACCCTAATTCTGAGGAAGCTTGTATACTTACCAAGTATTTTCTTGCTAGTAATATTAAGCTTTAGTGGTATGGTTGCTGGCTTAATTACCAGATGAAGTATTGGCATGAAACATTTTTGAGTAAATATGACATCAAATTAATTGACAAATTTCTTTTAGCTAATCCTGTACTACCATATCCTGTATACCTGGCGTGACCTTTGTGATTAGTTCTGGATCCGCCACAGAACGAGAAGAGTCTATAAACCCCTGTTATACCTTATCCTTCCCGAAGAGCATGGGACAAACCCAGATGCACTTAACGGTGCACTCTTCGTGAAACTGCATTCTAGAAAGAACCTGGCCGGATGCTGTAAAGCAAGAGGTCAAAAACCAGAAGAAGAAGAAGATTACTGAATAGCATTGTCTTACCAACTTCGCTAGCGAAATGATGCCTTTGTCTAATGTTGTTACCAGTCAACTGTTTTCAACTTTACTGAGAATTATAAAGTTCGTAGACGGGGTAGGTTGCATCGACAATGTTGCCAAAATGTGCAATTTTTCAGAAGAATATAGTTTTTGTTTCAAAGATATACACTTAACTTATTATTAATAAAAAACCAAAAAGTGTCCGATAATTGGGACGAAGCCGATATTTGAGCCATTTACCTTATATTGTTTTTTTAAAATGAAAAAAAATGTTGTTTACCGGGTTGTGACAATCGCATGAGTAAAATGCATCGCTTTCCAAAAACTAATCCGGAAGGATATGGATGTGGCCAGAAAAATATACGTCCGCAGAATTGTGATATGTATTCCGTGGTGGAAATATATAAAAAGTACGTGGTATGTGAAGAACACTTTGAAAGAAGATGTAAAATTCCAGGTACGTTCGTGCGTAAAATGCTTCTTACAACACACGTTACGTAATATACTATTACCTATTTTTATTTAGATAATAGATTGTATTGACAGCTAACCTCTCAACTAGCAGATTTATTTTGCCTTTTTGAGTACGCCCATAACACTTTAGTCACGTTTTAATCGTTCACAATTATACGCTTCAACTGATTTGTCAACAATGACTGCATCATCAATAATTTGTTTTAATGATGTATTTGTTTGTGGAGATAATATTGCATCCCTAGCCATTATTGCACAAAACTGTACGAAACTTTTAAATTCCCGCTCTTTCAAAATGGCAGCTACGCTTGCGCTTGTCAAGTGATGAAGAGTACTCTTGGCGAGGTGAGGGGCGAACTATGATAGGGTAACGTGTCAGTCAGACGCCGGGTAGACGCGTAGGGAGAAACCAACTTGAACTATTAGAGCGTGCCCTACCGGTTTGTAAGTTGATAATAGGTACTTTTAGCTTGTCTTAAATTTCTCACGTATCCATATACGTAACGAACTCCGCATGTGTAGACCCGTTACGGCTCAGCCGATACGATGCGTTGAACGGATTGTTACGTGCCTTCTCCGTATACGTAAACGTATCCGTATCCCGATCAAAATCAGTATTCTGTGTTATTAGTGCTATTTTACGGGTCTTCTTTGATATTGGTTTGGTTTGATTATAACCACAAAGATCATTTTTAGTTTAATTTTTCAATATTTTTTTATTTTTACCAAAGAATAGTGCTTTGACCATCCTGATTTTAGCACGAAACGATACGTTATCAGCTAAAAAGGTTTTCTTAAACAACTTATTTACGTCAACGTAATTCCAATACGGATACGGATACGTGTAAAAACTTATAACAAGCTAAAAGTGTCTACTGTCAAAATTTGATTTTGACTTTGAAATTTGTTGTTTATTTTACGTAGGTTGCAGAAAAAGGGATCGCGGAATGTTTTTTATCATATTACCAATGGAATTTTAAATATTCTGCTGATGGAAAATGATAGCTAACCTTAACCCACAGAATAACGCTTCCCGGCTCCTTAACCTCTATAAACAAGAACATATGTATAATACGAATTACGCATGTCAGGGTAATGCTTTTCCCGTTCGCCAGCGGGGAACTAGGAGTTCACTTTAGACGATTCCCGTGGTGTGTTTGTGAACGCTGTGGTGTAGAGTGTGAGGTATATATTACATGTTTTATGAACGCTCATTTTATACCCAAGTATAATTCTTACACTCAAGACGTTGTTTTGTGAACGCACACCTGTTATTGAACCATTTATTTTAGATTAGTTTGGTTATTTTGTAAAAAAAATATAGTTTTCATATTATATTATTTGACAATTTAATTGGTATTTACAGCTATGCCTGAAAGACAAAAAGAGTGACTATTAGGTGCTGCAGCAGATAGCTGTTATTTACTATATTTATTAATTAAACGAAAAAAAACAAAAAATTGGCTCCAAAGAAGAGAAGGTAGAGGTACCTTAGCTCCCCTAAATACAAAATTATTGGTTGAAAATCCTCTTATAACGACACATGACACCATTATTATTTTGATTTTATTTATGGCTTCTGCGTCGATTTTCGCGCACTTTCTAAATTATTGCCATTAAAATATAGAACACGTACAATATTTTTACTCTGAAAATTTTGACAATAATTCTATGACGTGTAAAACAGCAATACGTGTAGTATGTCTTGAAAATACAAGCTTTAAATAATTTCTGAAACTCGTATCTCGAAAAGTATTTGTTTTCGCAACATGTGACATGGTATAAAACGTTTTTATAATTACTAGAGGACCCGTACTGCTCCGCAGCATTAGTTTAGACTATGTATGAGAGTGTGTAATTATTACATAAAATCATTTTTTCTACTTCTGTTACTAAAACCGCATTTTCAACACGACTCTTTAAACACTAGTGTTTAAAATGCGAAAAGTCACATCTCGTTTATCTTTTGTTTTTTAAACTTTGTAATAAATACCAAAGTAAGAAACATAGGGAGGATCACCCTGTATAACAAATTACCTTTTTATTGTAACGTTTAAACTAAAGAAAGCGGACGTTGACATACAAGCAAAGAAAAAAACAGTCAGCTAAGCAGTCTGTGTTTGTTGCAAAAAAAGAATATTTTAACAGGAAATAATAATTACGTCAAAATAACGAAATTTTGTGAAATAAAATAAAAATTCGTTTTTAGTCGAGGTAAAAAAACTATTACACAACTCTGTCGGAGGATAAATGACGACCAATCAGGAAATAACATGTACAAAAACATAAACGAAGCTGACATAGGGAAAATACCGAAGCTACGAAAATGTATCAGAGGAAGTAGCAGTTGGTAAAAACTCGCGGTCGGAAGCGGTCTAGTTTTTTTGGGGGTTCGCGGATAGCGGTTTCTGAGGAGTCCTCAGAGTTTAAGTAACATATAATTAAGACGTAATGTTTTAACTTATCAAGTGTAATTTTTCTCGAAAGGGGCAAAAGAAGATTACAAGGGAGCGTCTACACTGTACGCGCTCTGAAGGGTTCTTTTTTTGTTCGAAACGCGAGTGTGGCCGTCGGCGTTTTTGTGAACACCCAGTCTGAGAATTGGTAAGTCAAATTTTAAAAATTATACCGACTGTGTACTATGACTTTTTTTGTAGTTTGATCAAATTGCCAGCCCGTATCTATGATACTAGAGCTGTATAATTTAATTTATGTTATTTCATATCGCATACGAGTATTCAATGGTGATACCTCTCCGTATGAATCAAGGATATGGAGCACATTTGTGGTTGAATACTAAATTGTTAATTTCAAAGTTTCATATATAGGGTGTGCGAAATATTTAGGTTGCGGCGATTATTTTTCAAACTAACAAATTTCATTTTATTCTACATTTCGTGCTCGTTAATGTAACATGGTATCTCAAATTTTCTCTCGATCCTATCATTGGTTTTAATTATTTACAGTTACAAGACTTTACATACAATTACTCCTGACGCTTTTGGCAATTGGTGTCATTTTTGTTTATTTTTTTTATTTTTTTATAATAAACTCGCTAAAGAAATCATCATCGATTAGTTTATTTTCTCAACCAGGAGAGCATGATTATATGAATACATAACATATACCCATAAGAGCTATACGTAAGATTTTTCCTCAACCCACCCCCCTAACTGACGTAACCCTATAGCACAAGACCTCTCATTACCAACGACAACTGGTAGCAGCGGAGGCCGAAGCCAACCCTTTCGGACATTTCTTCCAGGAGTCGACGATTCCTGTTTCCCACGAAATCGTGGGTGGTGACAGCTAGCTACGCTGCCTTCTCGTTCCTTTAGGGACATTTGGCGCAAGTTTGTTTACACGTAAGCGGGATTTTGTTAGCAGAAATGCGACGAAGCGAACAGGGTGTTTTCTGGGGTAATAGATATTACAACGCACCCAGAAAGCCAGCGTCTAGGACCATTACATTAGAACCTCAGCGAATAGTTACATAATAGAATAATCACATATTTTACAGTGGTGACATCGGTTGTCGAACCGTACCCCATGCGTAGTGATCTGTGCATCCTCACCCCAGGGAGGGTGACAGCGGTTGTCCAGAGCCATTTCCCCGTGAGAGGTAAAAACAGTTGTCTGGAACCACACCCCACGAGCGGCGGCAAGCGGTTCGGCTACCATACCCAGGAGGGGAAATGATGGTTCGCGACCAGGGTCTAGTATCGCGCAACATAGAGCCTTCGGGACCAGAGCTTCTACTAGATCAAAACCAGTGTGCGTGGTGAAGAATCACATCCTGCACGAAGTGTCACTGCTGGCGCAGAACACACTGGATCTAGACCAGAGAAGGTCGACAAAAAATCCATACTCAGGCAAGGCTAAGGACCTACCTGAGGTGAACATGCCAAATGGCGTAAAGGTGGAGTAATTTTGTCAACGAAGGAGTGACAACGGAGTTTTCTCTAACCACACTGGATCTAGACCAGACCACTGACCTATAAACAACAAAAGGAATGACAATACATTAGAATGCGCGAAGAATTTTTACGGCCACTATGCGAGTGCTGGTAATTGGATACGGCTCATGCGCATTATGTATTCTACGTCACAGTGGATGTCTGAAATCAATTATCTGGTGTGCTGTTGATACGTATGTTAATTCTTATTGCAGATTTTACCAGAGCTGGCACAGCCATTTTCATATTTAGTCGTTCTCGTACGTTTGAATCGTTAGATTATAACCAACGATATTAAAATTTGTGTTTGTTTTTCGTTTTGTCATTATCGTTTTACTACTGTGTGTGAACTGTGTTTTATTACCAACAGTCATCAGTGTTACTGAACTTTTTGAGACTTTTTCATCATAGTGGTGTTTTTAAATGAAACTCAAGGTCTCTAGTTAATTCCACAATATAATACAAGTTATTGAAAATTCTAAAAAATTGACTAGACTAGAGACCTTGGGTTTCATTTAAAAACACCACTATGATGAAAAAGTCTCAAAAAGTTCAGTAACACTGATGACTGTTGGTAATAAAACACAGTTCACACACAGTAGTAAAACGATAATGACAAAACGAAAAACAAACACAAATTTTAATATCGTTGGTTATAATCTAACGATTCAAACGTACGAGAACGACTAAATATGAAAATGGCTGTGCCAGCTCTGGTAAAATCTGTAATAAGAATTAACATACGTATCAACAGCACACCAGATAGTTGATTTCAGACATCCACTGTGACGTAGAATACATAATGCGCATGAGCCGTATCCAATTTTCAGCACTCGCATAGTGGCCGTAAAAATTCTTCGCGCATTCTAATGTATTGTCATTCCTTTTGTTGTTTATAGGTCAGTGGTCTGGTCTAGATCCAGTGTGGTTAGAGAAAACTCCGTTGTCACTCCTTCGTTGACAAAATTACTCCACCTTTACGCCATTTGGCATGTTCACCTCAGGTAGGTCCTTAGCCTTGCCTGAGTATGGATTTTTTGTCGACCTTCTCTGGTCTAGATCCAGTGTGTTCTGCGCCAGCAGTGACACTCCGTGCAGGATGTGATTCTTCACCACGCACACTGGTTTTGATCTAGTAGAAGCTCTGGTCCCGAAGGCTCTATGTTGCGCGATACTAGACCCTGGTCGCGAACCATCATTTCCCCTCCTGGGTATGGTAGCCGAACCGCTTGCCGCCGCTCGTGGGGTGTGGTTCCAGACAACTGTTTTTACCTCTCACGGGGAAATGGCTCTGGACAACCGCTGTCACCCTCCCTGGGGTGAGGATGCACAGATCACTACGCATGGGGTACGGTTCGACAACCGATGCCACCACTGTAATAATATGTGATTATTCTAATATGTAACTATTCGCTGAGGTTCTAATGTAATGGTCCTAGACGCTGGCTTTCTGGGTGCGTTGTAATATCTATTACCCCAGAAAACACCCTGTTCGCTTCGTCGCATTTCTGCTAACAAAATCCCGCTTACGTGTAAACAAACCTGCGCCAAATGTCCCTAAAGGAACGAGAAGGCAGCGTAGCTAGCTGTCACCACCCACGATTTCGTGGGAAACAGGAATCGTCGACTCCTGGAAGAAATGTCCGAAAGGGTTGGCTTCGGCCTCCGCTGCTACCAGTTGTCGTTGGTAATGAGAGGTCTTGTGCTATAGGGTTACGTCAGTTAGGGGGGTGGGTTGAGGAAAAATCTTACGTATAGCTCTTATGGGTATATGTTATGTATTCATATAATCATGCTCTCCTGGTTGAGAAAATAAACTAATCGATGATGATTTCTTTAGCGAGTTTATTATAAAAAAATAAAAAAAATAAACAAAAATGACACCAATTGCCAAAAGCGTCAGGAGTAATTGTATGTAAAGTCTTGTAACTGTAAATAATTAAAACCAATGATAGGATCGAGAGAAAATTTGAGATACCATGTTACATTAACGAGCACGAAATGTAGAATAAAATGAAATTTGTTAGTTTGAAAAATAATCGCCGCAACCTAAATATTTCGCACACCCTATATATGAAACTTTGAAATTAACAATTTAGTATTCAACCACAAATGTGCTCCATATCCTTGATTCATACAGAGAGGTATCACCATTGAATACTCGTATGCGATATGAAATAACATAAATTAAATTATACAGCTCTAGTATCATAGATACGGGCTGGCAATTTGATCAAACTACAAAAAAAGTCATAGTACACAGTCGGTATAATTTTTAAAATTTGACTTACCAATTCTCAGACTGGGTGTTCACAAAAACGCCGACGGCCACACTCGCGTTTCGAACAAAAAAAGAACCCTTCAGAGCGCGTACAGTGTAGACGCTCCCTTGTAATCTTCTTTTGCCCCTTTCGAGAAAAATTACACTTGATAAGTTAAAACATTACGTCTTAATTATATGTTACTTAAACTCTGAGGACTCCTCAGAAACCGCTATCCGCGAACCCCCAAAAAAACTAGACCGCTTCCGACCGCGAGTTTTTACCAACTGCTACTTCCTCTGATACATTTTCGTAGCTTCGGTATTTTCCCTATGTCAGCTTCGTTTATGTTTTTGTACATGTTATTTCCTGATTGGTCGTCATTTATCGTCCGACAGAGTTGTGTAATAGTTTTTTTACCTCGACTAAAAACGAATTTTTATTTTATTTCACAAAATTTCGTTATTTTGACGTAATTATTATTTCCTGTTAAAATATTCTTTTTTTGCAACAAACACAGACTGCTTAGCTGACTGTTTTTTTCTTTGCTTGTATGTCAACGTCCGCTTTCTTTAGTTTAAACGTTACAATAAAAAGGTAATTTGTTATACAGGGTGATCCTCCCTATGTTTCTTACTTTGGTATTTATTACAAAGTTTAAAAAACAAAAGATAAACGAGATGTGACTTTTCGCATTTTAAACACTAGTGTTTAAAGAGTCGTGTTGAAAATGCGGTTTTAGTAACAGAAGTAGAAAAAATGATTTTATGTAATAATTACACACTCTCATACATAGTCTAAACTAATGCTGCGGAGCAGTACGGGTCCTCTAGTAATATATACCTCACACTCTACACCACAGCGTTCACAAACACACCACGGGAATCGTCTAAAGTGCACTCCTAGTTCCCCGCTGGCGAACGGGAAAAGTATTACCCTGACATGCGTAATTCGTATTATACATATGTTCTTGTTTATAGAGGTTAAGGAGCCGGGAAGCGTTATTCTGTGGGTTAAGGTTAGCTATCATTTTCCATCAGCAGAATATTTAAAATTCCATTGGTAATATGATAAAAAACATTCCGCGATCCCTTTTTCTGCAACCAACGTAAAATAAACAACAAATTTCAAAGTCAAAATCAAATTTTGACAGTGGACACTTTTAGCTTGTTATAAGTTTTTACACGTATCCGTATCCGTATTGGAATTACGTTGACGTAAATAAGTTGTTTAAGAAAACCTTTTAAGCTGATAACGTATCGTTTCGTGCTAAAATCAGGATGGTCAAAGCACTATTCTTTGGTAAAAATAAAAAAATATTGAAAAATTAAACTGAAAATGATCTTTGTGGTTATAATCAAACCAAACCAATATCAAAGAAGACCCGTAAAATAGCACTAATAACACAGAATACTGATTTTGATCGGGATACGGATACGTTTACGTATACGGAGAAGGCACGTAACAATCCGTTCAACGCATCGTATCGGCTGAGCCGTAACGGGTCTACACATGCGGAGTTCGTTACGTATATGGATACGTGAGAAATTTAAGACAAGCTAAAAGTACCTATTATCAACTTACAAACCGGTAGGGCATGCTCTAATAGTTCAAGTTGGTTTCTCCCTACGCGTCTACCCGGCGTCTGACTGACACGTTACCCTATCATAGTTCGCCCCTCACCTCGCCAAGAGTACTTTTCATCACTTGACAAGCGCAAGCGTAGCTGCCATTTTGAAAGAGCGGGAATTTAAAAGTTTCGTACAGTTTTGTGCAATAATGGCTAGGGATGCAATATTATCTCCACAAACAAATACATCATTAAACAAATTATTGATGATGCAGTCATTGTTGACAAATCAGTTGAAGCGTATAATTGTGAACGATTAAAACGTGACTAAAGTGTTATGGGCGTACTCAAAAAGGCAAAATAAATCTGCTAGTTGAGAGGTTTGCTGTCAATACAATCTATTATCTAAATAAAAATAGGTAATAGTATATTACGTAACGTGTGTTGTAAGAAGCATTTTACGCACGAACGTACCTGGAATTTTACATCTTCTTTCAAAGTGTTCTTCACATACCACGTACTTTTTATATATTTCCACCACGGAATACATATCACAATTCTGCGGACGTATATTTTCTGGCCTCATCCATATCCTTCCGGATTACATTTTTTTTTCATTTTAAAAAAACAATATAAGGTAAATGGCCCAAATATCGGCTTCGTCCCAATTATCGGACACTTTTTGGCTTTTTATTAATAATAAGTTAAGTGTATATCTTTGAAACAAAAAGTATATTCTTCTGAAAAATTGCACACAGTCATCATTGAACTTTTTGAGACTTTTTCATCATAGTGGTGTTTTTAAATGAAACTCAAGGTCTCTAGTTAATTCCACAATATAATACAAGTTATTGAAAATTCTAAAAAATTGACAATTGTCAATTTTTTAGAATTTTCACTAGAGACCTTGAGTTTCATTTAAAAACACTAATATGAGCATATTCCACGAAGTAAGGGTCGAGACAGTCAATTTCACTTTTTCATCAGTTTTCTCCACAATGGGGAAGAACTGCATGGTGATATAAGCACGATAGAGGGCGTATTTTTTGACGGATCTAAACCAAACTCGCTACAAAAACCGGTTAGGCCAAAATCTTGGACGAGTTCGTTAATGAGCCAAATCGGCCCAGTAAAAACAAAATGGCGGTCTGTCAAATTGAAAAAAAAACGTATTTCCTTTGTTTTTCATTTGACGCAAAAAAGTGACTGAGCTATTTCATAGACCTTAATACGTTCTACAACTTTCGTATTTAACATTTTTCTCTAAATCTTACATTAAAACATTTATTTAAGAAAATTCACAAATTTACCAGAAATTTTTTTTTCGTTTTTGATTTGATGCCAAAATGTTACTTTGGTTTTTTGTACATCTCAAAACATTCTATTACTTTTGTCTCTAATTTTT
The DNA here is from genome assembly GCA_963921935.1 of Galeruca laticollis. Classification (NCBI taxonomy): domain Eukaryota; kingdom Metazoa; phylum Arthropoda; class Insecta; order Coleoptera; family Chrysomelidae; genus Galeruca; species Galeruca laticollis. Next base: position 64,895,621 of record OY998182.1, read on the forward strand.
TATTTTTGGTTTTATGGAAAAATGTTACTGAAATAAGCCTGTCCAATTGGTCCTTTGCCATTGGGATTTTTGTAAAATATATTTATGGAATTAATTACTGCCGAATAAATATTTCGTTTTGAAAAAGGTGTGTATTATTCAACATTAACTTATATGTATACAGAAAAAATTGGTAAAAAAGTAACATTTATCACTTATGAACTCTTCTGTCTGACCAAATGTTCATTTATAGAATATAAATGAAAATTTCTGTATAAGTAGAGTTAAATATACCCACTCAATTATGATGTATATGTTACGGAGATACATAGCAACGCACCGTTAGGAAAACGTCTCTGTCAGCCGTCAGTAAAATATATATAGTTGTCAATGATTTTCTTGTTCATATATATTATAAGTCTGTTCAAGAATAAAGTATAACATAAAATATAACTAAAATCTTTAATTATTGTTAATCAATACACAACAGATTGGCGACGAGGATGGAGGATCAACTAGCAAAAGTGTTAGCAAGTATGATGGATGCAATGACAAATATGCAAGAACAGCAAAATAGATTACAACAAACAATGTTAAACCAAGAAAATACGTCTACGTCTAAAGTCAGTGGCATTTCACTTGTACCATACGACGAAATTAACGAGTCATTCGATAGTTACCTACAACGATTACAAAACTATATTACATAGAAAGGTGTGACAAATGCAAATACAAAAGTGCACATTTTCCTGAATTGCATTGGACCAAAGTATTACCAGATACTAAAAAACATTACCTCTCTAGATGTACCAGAATTAAAAACATATGAAAACCTCATACAAATCTTGAGAAACCACATCGCTCCAGAACCAGGTGAGGTAGCCCAACAGCACAAGTTTTGCCTCAGAATACAGCATGAACATGAATCTATAGCTAATTATGTGGCGGGATTAAAATAAATAGGTGGAAAATGCAATTTTGTTTGCAATGGATCAAAAATAGTACATTTGAAACTCATCTGAGAGTACAATTTATTCGTGGCCTACGTAGCAGTGAAATTAAAGAAAGATTACTACAAGAACCTCCCACTACGAAAGTTGATGATATTATAAAAATTGCAATGGCAATTGAAACATCAAAATCAGCAAGCAAAGAAATGGGAAATTATGAAAATTTTCCAATAAATAAAATTACAGTCAAGAAAAGTACATATAACAAGAATACCTTCAAGAGAAATACAGAAAATTATAATACCAGAGAGGAAAAGAAAATAATGTGTTACAGATGCGGAAAACCAGATCATAAAGCATTTGAATGTAAGGTTAAAGATAAACTTTTTTGTCTAAAGTGTCACAAACAAGGGCATGTCGAGGCTGTATGCTTCAGAGAACAAAAACAATTAGAAATTGAAAAGGAATACTCAGATGATACAGAAAATGAAGAAATTTTCGAAATATATACAATACCTACAGTGAACACATCAAGTGATAAATTCAACATTACATTAAAAATAAATGGTTCAGATCACACTTGAGAGTTAGATACAGGCGCAGCAGTAACTACATGCTCTGCAGATTATTATAACAAACATTTCAAAAACCTGGAACTGAAAAGCACTAGAATTAAACTCAGAACATATACGGGGGAAATTATACAACCTCTGGGTACCTGTAATATGATGATAGAATACAAAAACAAAGTAATTTGGGGCAGAGTAATCGTGATTGATAGGAAAGTAGACCCCGTAGTCGGAAGGGAATGGATAAGGAAACTTGAGATAAATTTTGAAGTAAATGCAATAAGTTCAGAAGAAAATAAAGACATCACAGAACAAGAATTTAAAGAAAAATTACACCAATTACTAAAAGAATATGAAGATTTATTTTCAGAACAAATTGGAGAAATTAATAATTACTAGGCATCATTCAAATTAAAGGAAAACACTACACCAATATTCTTGAGACCAAGATCAGTACCGTTTGCGCTCAAGGAACAAGTAGAAAAAGAGATAGATAGATTGGAAGAAGTTGGGATTTTTGAAAAAGTTACTTACTCACAATGGGGTACATCTTTGGTTCCTGTAGTGAAACCTTCAGGGAAAATACGCTTATGTGTCGACTACAGTGCAACATTAAATAAAAATCTAGAAAATGATAACTATCCTATTCCAAGAATAGAAGAGATATTTAGCAAATTGAGTGGAGGAAAATATTTTTGCACATTGGACATTAATCAAGCATACCTACACATGAAAACTGATGAAGCCTCAGCAAAAATGCAAGCAGTTAGCATGTTTGGTGTAAAAATAGCTCCAAATATATGGCAAAGATATATGGATCAGACATTACAAGGGCTATCAGGTACAGCATGTTTCTTTGATGACATTGCTTTACAAGGACGTACATATACAGAATTACTGCAACGACTGGAAATAGTATTCAGAAAATTAAAAGAGTGTGGACTACATCTACATAGGAAGAAATGTCAATTTTTTCAAAAGTCAATTACATACCTTGGTCACAGAATTAATGAGGAGGGACTACACCCAACTGACGAGAAAATAGATGATATAAAAAATAGTTGCCGGCCAACAGATGTCACGTCACTTAGAACATTTCTCGGAATGATCAACTATTATCAGCAATTCATACCGAACCTAGCTTCAAAACTTAATCCGCTGTATAAACTATTACAAAAGAATACCAAATTTGATTGGACCAAAGAATGTGAAAATGTTTTCCAAAGCTTAAAAACAGAGATATGTAGTGAAAAAGTACTTACCCCATTCTATCCCAACTTACTTGTGACGCTAGCTACAGATGCATCACTAACGGGATTCGGCGCAGTATTGTCACATATTATGCCTGATAAAACCGAAAGACCCATTGCTTTTGCGTCAAGATCTTTGACCAAAGCCGAGAAAAATTATAGCCAACTTGACAAAGAAGCAGCAGCACTGATTTGGGGACTTAAAAAGTTTTTTCAGTACTGTTATGGTCGAAAAATTATAATTATCATTGATAACCAACCTCTTGCAAGAATCCTACATCCCACAAAAGTGATGCCGTCAACTACAGCAATTAGACTGATACATTACGCGAATTTCTTGGCTGGATTTGACTACGAAATTAAACTCAGGAAAACAACAGAGCATGCAAATGCGGACTATTTCTCAAGACTAGAACATAATACAGAAAATAAGGAAAGAGAGACAGATGACGATATATTTTACCTAAATCAAATTGCAATGATGCCAATTACTAGGGAGGAAATCAAAGAAGCAACAGCTAAGGATCCGGAACTGCACCAGTTATATAAAAATATTAAATCAGGAAAAGGAAACATGAACAATATACATGAATTCTCGTTACAAGATAATTGCATTTTCTACGGAATTAGAATCGTAATACCAAAACAATTACAAGCCACTATATTGCAAGAGTTACATACAGCTCATACGGGAATTGTTAAAATGAAAGCACTGGCACGAAGCTATGTATGGTGGAAAAATATTGATTCCGACATTGAAAAGATGGTAAAGAAATGTAAAGCATGTTGCATGCTTCAAAGAAATCCTATCAAAGTACCCGTGCACAGTTGGGAGTATCCAAAAGAACCATGGACTAGAATAAATATCGACTATGCGGGGCCTTTCATGAATAATTATTTCTTGATAGTTGTAGATGCCTATATAAAGTGGCTGGAAGTGATACCTACATCATCTATTACATCGTCAACAACTATTAGTATTCTAAAGAAGATGTTCACTACATTTGGATTACCCTTAATAATAGTATCGGACAACGGCAAACAATTTCGATCAGAAGAAATGCAGAGATTTTTAAAACAAAATGGAATTCAATCAAAATTCACAGCACCTTTCCATCCATCGACCAATGGACAAGCAGAAAGATATGTACAAACTTTTAAAAATAAATTAAAGGCCATGATAAATGAGGAAGGTACCCTCCAGGACAAACTATTAAAAATATTAATGATGCACAGGAAAACGCCAAATAATTCCACTGGATTGAGTCCTAGTGAAATGATGTTCAAAAGATTATATAGAACAAGGATTGATTTGGTTCAAAGGGAATTCATAACAGTAATGAACAACAAAAGAGAAGAAATAAAAATAAATAAAAAATTCAGTGTGGGAGAAACAGTACAGATACGATCGTATGATGACAATAAATGGAAATTTGGAGTCATCGTGGAAAAAATAGGAAAATTACACTATGAGATAAATGCAGATGGAAAAATTCATAAAAGACACGTGGATCAAATATTAAAATCACATGTTAAGGACCACACTATCCACAAGGATGAGTCTGTTAGGCAGCATCATCTGCCTGATTCGCAAGAAAAATCACAGGCGGACACGGGTGTTGACTCTGAAAAGGAACCAGTTAAGGAGAAACATATTGAGAAAGAGGACCAGACACTAGAGAGAGCGGACCAGCAACCGGCTAATGGAGAGGTAGTATATTCGGCCGCCGAGACTGTTCCTCAGATCAACGAACCGAAACAGGAAGATGTGGTAATTCGCCGCAGTACTAGAAACAGAAGGCCGCCCAAACGTTTAGATCTATAAGTTTATTAATACAACGAGGGGAAGTGTTACGGAGATACATAGCAACGCACCGTTAGGAAAACGTCTCTGTCAGCCGTCAGTAAAATATATATAGTTGTCAATGATTTTCTTGTTCATATATATTATAAGTCTGTTCAAGAATAAAGTATAACATAAAATATAACTGAAATCTATAATTATTGTTAATCAATACACAACAGTATAAAAGGTTACTAATCTCTGATTATGTAGGTATATCAAGTATATAACAATTACAATTTTTCCACAAAAAGTGTTGATAAAATATAAATCACATTCTGTCTAAATTCATTCTGTAATTATTTTATGTTATTTTTATATAAACAAGTTTATAATTTTAATTCAATCCTTACAAATAAGACTATCAGTTTATTTAAACAAAACATAAGTATGTACTGTACCAGTTCAATAGTATTATTTATTTGCAAGGCCGGTCCTGTACGGTTGATTGACTGCGCATGCTCCGGATCCAATTTTTCCAAGAGATCACGTGGTATGCGCGAATTCAATTTAGCGTAATACTGACAAATTGCATTATCATTCCATTGTTGTTTATAGGTCAGTGGACCAGACAAGGTCGAAAAAATAATCCTACTCAGGTAAATCGGCCGAGTTGATAACTGCTTTGCCATGAGCTTTTTTCAGTATTACAACGTCAAATCAAGTGTATCGTTTGTATGTTAAATTTTATGTTGCGTGATAATTTTGTTGTTCTGTGTCATTTGATTTCTCAGTCAGCGAGTCAGCTGTCAGCCATCGTCCGTAATGTTAAGAATATAATTAAAATATAATAAATAAATTTCCTTCCTGCGGGCGAAGAAAAAGTATAGTAAGCACCTCGTGTTAGAAACGTCTTTAGTCACTCGTTTCACTTCGCTCCACTCGTGCCTAGTAAAACTCTTGACTAAAGTAAACTGTTTGACACTTGGTACTTAATATACTATTACAGTACTTCCTTCCAGACAATATTAGCTGTGCGTCGGCCGCAGTATTTGGAAAAAATTGAAACTAAAATTGATTGTGCACACATAACTTTCCTCAAACTCAACGAATTTAAACAGTTAATAGCTCAAAAGAAAGGGCTTGATCCACTGAGTGTTCTAAGACTTTTATCAACTGCCTACGTTAATTAGAACTCTAGTTATAGATGTTTGAGTGAAGGAAAATCTTGGAAAAATTGAATGTAAAGTTGATTGTGCACGCATAACTATCCTCAAACTCAAAGAATTTAAGCAGTTAATAGCTCAAAAGAAAGAGTGTTCAGTGGTTTGAGTATAACTTGAGTAAGGTGGGAGTTGAGTAAATTTCAATGATTGATAACATATCTGTGTCTAAATACCTTTCATTTAAGAATAATGAAGAAAATCGGCCGGATATACCGGCCAGACGGACTGTCTTCAGTTTTCATAATTTTTTTTAATATACAAGATAAGACTTATCGATAAAAAAAACATGAAGCCCGAACTCGACTGGCGGAATTTCGAAGTTGAGCGGGAAGTAAACTTTGTATACGTGAATTATAAAAAACAATAGGTCAAGAAACCAGAAGAAGAAGAATTATAAAAAAAATAGTTGCCTACCAATATTTTTCAGTTGGTTCCACTGTTCCTCTTGCACGTGTCATCATAGTGTCAGTTGTCCAACAACCGACAACACAAACTGTCTAAATAAAGTGTCAAACGTAAAATGTGAAATGTTGACATAACTTTTATCAAAAATTAAATTATACTCGTATATTTATTAAAATATTGTTACTCGGTGTGCTTACGTGGTATATATTATTAATTTGTGGCTCTAATTTAGTGTTAACTCGTCTGTAAATATTTTTGTTGAATTTTGCAAATCCGAACAGATTTTCAGTTTTTCTACACGTCATGTACAACAATGAATCCCTTAGGTAAATATTGGGGTTTTTACAATTGAGTTTTCATTTTCTACAAAAATGCAATCTAATTTGAAAACTAAGGAGATGTTCATTTTGAGAGCTCTTGAGAAAATTCTGAATGATAAAGAAATCAAAAGATCCTATCATTCTCAACTCAAAAGAGCTTGTGAAGCTGCACTAGGTAAGATTTTATTAATTTATATTTAACATATTTTTATAAAATTCATTGCAAATATATAGGTTTGACCTTGTGGCCATATATTACTACTTCCTATTATGCTCTATATTGTTTCTAGGCATTTTAAAGTAGGTATCAATGATTGTGTAATTCTTATAGAAACTGAATTGTTAATAAAATTACTTAAAATGATGTAATTAATAATCAATTTTATGCACAGTAAAATGTTGTAATACCAACTATTCCATTAAATTTTAAGGATTTGCATTTGGTAACTACCAATCCAACATATTTTTTCCAAATTTGAACAATATTCACTTATATTGACCTATAAAATAAAAGTATTGATAAGAATAATTGATAGAAATATATTATTAAGAAATATTACATACCTATAGTGAAACGAGAAATGTATATTAAAAAATTTGACTTAAATCTAAGATGCTCGATTTCAACTTATTCTACCTTTTGATAGTCCTCTAAAAACTTTACATTCCTATTAAGGTAATTAGCCGAAGTGTTAGAAAGTGAATATGAAGGATTATTAATCAAAGTATTTTGATACAAAATGGCCCTTTTGTAATAGCTAAAACTCATATTTTGTCATTAAACAAATAGGTAGTGATAATTCACATACTTTGCACTGTTTGCATGGTCAATAAATCCTCCATTGACAAAAATCTATTATTTATAACAAGTTTCAAATTATCTATGCTAAAGGTTTTTTCAACATAATTTCAAAGTTATTTGTTGTCTGAAGTTTTTCTTTTATTTAAAAACTTTTCATAAATCCTCAGTGTAATTGACTGACAGACAAAAAAAAGAAATAAAATAAAAGCAAAATAATTGTAGACTCTGTTTTACGAGAGAAAAAGCCACATGAAGTTGCAATCGTATGCACAAACTTGACAAATCAATCTGCAAAAATATTCATTCTACTCCATTGTCATTACTAAGTGACATATATAAAAAATACAGAATTTGGTTTCTGCGATTGTCAATGTTCCAACCTCAGGTGGCTTTGTCTCTTGTGGAATTTAGCTTCACATTTAACTATTATTTGAGTACATAGTTTCATTATTCATTTTATTGTTTCAGAGCAACTTAAAAAGGAAACGGCAGAGACACCAAATGAAGAAAATATATCTGATGCACTTCCTCAACCTAAAAGTGGAGATGTCAATATTCTCACAACAGAAAAATATTTTCTTCCCTTTGAACTTGCTTGTCAAAGCAAATCAGCTAGAATAGTTGTTACAGCTTTAGATTGTCTACAAAAGTTGATAGCTTATGGTCATTTAACAGCAAATGTTCCAGATTCTACAACACCAGGAAAGTTATTAATTGATAGGATAGTTGAGACTATTTGTATTTGTTTTACTGGACCCCAGACTGATGAAGGTAAATGCTTCAGTTTTTAGTCTTAAATACTATATGTATACTTAATGAAATAATGAAACATAGGTACATAGTATGAGAATTATCTTTAAAGTATTTTTTGAAACGTCACATTTGTGTTCTCTTTAGCTTAATACAATTTCACAGCATTAATTAGACATGTTCATTTTCGTGTTCATATTTTTGTAATTAGGTTGTTCATTTTTATGTTCATGTTAATTAGGTGTCTTTAGGAAAACTACATCGATTTTTTTTTATTCACTATACTTGCTATATATATATATATATATATATATATATATATATATATATATATATATATCCAGACATATTTTCTGCTACAAATGTATGTAACCAGCCTGGGCACATATCAAACAACTGTACAACAGAAATTAGGCAATGTGAAACACAATTTCTCCGAATGAAAACAATTTTTCCGATATCTCCTGTCAAAATCGAAATATGGATATTGAAGTTTCAGATGTAGACGTAACTGGTAAGAGAAAAGCGAATGAGATTGCCACAACTTCGTTCTCTGTATCTCTGTAAAGGTTTGAAGGGTGGGTGGCCCCACAGCACTTAGCCACAATTGGCCCATTGTGCATCCTTCTGAGGTTCAAAACTTCCTTCTAGCTCGTCATCCAGCCTACTTCCTTGAAGTAGGCGATAACGTCGCCTGAATTAAGTTCCCTCATATTGGAGTATGTTAGCCTGTGCTCGCCGAATACTTGAAACCTAAATTGAGAGAGTGTCTGACATTCGCAAAGAATGTGTTCGACAGTCTCATCTTCTTGTTCACATCCTCTACAAAGTGGGTTGTTAGATAGACCCAGTCTGTGAAGGTGTTTTCGTAGGTGGCAGTGACCAGTCAGAATTCCCGTGGTTGTTCGTAGGTTCCGCCTGTTCATAGTCACGTATTTTTTGGCTACTTTACTATCCGGATACTGTAGCAGTTCCTTGGCAAGCCTGCAGCCTTCTGCGTCGTCCCATCTACCCTTAAACCTGTTCCTTTAATAGGTCGGCCGTTGCTGGCGCTGATAGACCAATGAAAGTGCCAGGTCCCAAGAGTTTTTGGGAGGCTGCCTTCCTGGCTAGCGAGTCTGCAATACGGTTTCCTTTTGATTTCTCATGGCCCTTGATCCAGCCTAAAGTGACCGCGTTGTTGTTACAGGCTTCGATTAAGGCCATGTGACATTCCAGTACTAGGCCTGATGTAATACGTGGTCTGTTCAGGGCTAGTAGTGTTTGTCTACTGTCCGTAAGGATGTATATATTATTACCTATGGTTTTCCTTTTGGTAATCTCTTTAGCAGCGATGCAGATAGCAGTGAGCTCTGTTTGAGCAACACCTGCATTGCAGCCCATTGCCCATTTTATGTTTAGATTCAGGGATCTGGAAAAAATACCACATCCTGAGCCCACATTGGATTTAGACCCGTCTGTGAAGATGTGGATTGTGCCTTCTTCCAATAGGCCTTGTGAGTTGTTTTTAAAGATTACCTTGTAGGGCCTGTTGAAGGCATATCGCGGTGGAATCGAGTCCGTATTGGGCTGCAGCAGTGGGATCTCCCTGAGGGCCTCATGCCACAAGTTACGTCTCAGTTTACCGGATCCTACATCAGGTTGTATACCAGTAGAGCGCAGACGTGCCATGGTCATCAAAACAACCTCCTTGATGTATATGTCAAGGGGAGTGAGACCGAGGATTACCTCCATAGCTCTTGTTGGTGTGGTTCTCATGCCTCCTGTTGTGTTGAGGCATGCTGTTCTTTGGATTTGGTCCAGTTTACGGACGACTGTCAGCTGGTTTGCCTTAGCTCCCCAGGCAATCGCGCCGTACGTTAGCATAGGTCTGATGATGGCAGTGTAGATCCAGGCAGCAACCTTAGGTGACATTCCCCAGGTGAGGCCGATGGTTCTACGACACTGCTCATAAGAAATATATGCTTTTTAACTCTGTTTTCTAAGTGGGAGTTCCACGTTAAGTTACTGTCAAAGGTGACCCACAACTCCGTTAGAAGAGCAGACTATCTCAACTCCTTTTATTGATAAGCAGGTATCTAAAAAACAAAAACCCAAACAAGACAAGACCAAATCTTCAACGATTACTGAAGTAAATCCAGAATCTACAAAAATATTTACTAAAGAACACTCGACTAGCGTAATCGCAACAGAAGATGAACAGCACGTACAATTTGTAAAACCAACTGCTCCAAGGAAAACTCATCAACACTACAATAAAAAACTGCTATCATTAGAATCCTCACTTGAAGAACAACTTTTGCCTGCCAAGAATTTTATTGAAGAGTTCACGCATTTTATAGAAAATGTCCAAGGTAACAAAGACCCGTTAATTGTAGCTAATCTATACACATCTGACGTCGACTCACTAGCTATTTTAATGACTAAAGTTTATCCATTTCTTACTGAAGAAATATATAAATCTCGTTTCACAAAAGTAAGGAAAAGAGTAATGAAGCTCCTTATAGCACAAGAAAACAAAAGTCACCCCCCTGTATCGGATACTGATAGTGACATATCATCACAAGAAAATTATTAATATCATTTTCAACGCCATAAACAAAATTTTCCCATTTTTACAGTGGAATTTAAACAGAGTCATTGCTAGATTAGAAATGTTAAAACTTCTTTTGTCTGAACAACATCCAAAAATCATATGCTTACAAGAAACAAATTTTGAAGACCAATACGTACATAAATTCCGCAATTTTAAAGCCTTCCATAAAAATAGAACTAATCCGCTTATAGAAAGTGGGGGAATAGTAACATACATTGCAAATTCAATTGTCGCAAACGAATTTAATGTTGTTTAAATGAAATTCCCAAACCTAGACTCAGTAGGTGATTTCAACAGCCACAATGTAATTTGGGGCTGCGATTATACACATCCATGAGGAAGTATTATTGAAAATTTAACTCTTCTAAGTAATGGCAAGAAATTGATTTGTCAATATGTGATCCAAAACTAACAAGTCATATAACATTTGAAGTTCTTCCCGATCTCTATGACTGCGATAATTTTCCAATAGTATTAGACAGCAACGGTACACAAGTCAATGCTAAGGCAACGCCCAGGTGGAAATTGGGAAAAGCTAATTGGAATCTATATTCAACTTTAATCCAAGAGAGAATTTCAGAATTTAACATGAGCAATAATATTAATGAGAACCTGGAATCACTTAATGAAATAATTCTTAACTCGGCCTTTGCATCAATCGGCAAAACAAAACCAATCAGACACAAATTACCTGTTCCATGGTGGAGCTCTGACTGTCAGATAGCCATAAGAGACTCAATAAGTGCTTTATACAGATACAAAAGACACAAAACTGAGGAAAACCTTCAAAACTTTAAACCATTGAAAGCAAAAGCAAGATGGACTGTTAAAAAGCAAAAAGAGAGTCCTGGAAGGAGTATTTATCCACAATTAACAGCTCTACCCCACTGACTAATCTCAGGAATAAAAGCAAAAGGATTAACGGATCAAATACAAATCCTGAGATCCCGTACATAACATATGATGAGATCCTCAAATACAATGGCACTATACTACGAAGAAAATACCAAAGATTCAATTTACTCTGAAGAATTTGGAGCCATAAAATCGGTGGAAGAAAACAGACAACTTGAAATCAATGATGAATATGATGATGCAATTAATAACCCAATAACCTTAAAAGAGCTGGAATACACATTAGCAGAGATTAAAAATCCATCCCCTGGCACTGATGACATTCCTGGATCTTTTTTGAGAAAAATCTTCCATTGAGTGGCAAAGACATTCTACTTGGGATTTTTAACAAAGTTTTTGTGGGTGGTCTATTTCCTACTCTCTGGAGGGAAGCAATTGTGATCCCAGTCATAAAATCCTCAAAACCAAAATATGAGCCACATTCTTATTGTCCCATCTCCCTGACTTGCACGATGTGCAAGGTCTTGGAAAAAATTCTCAACAATCGACTTCTATGGTTCCTGGAAACGCATAATAAGATTTCATCGAATTAAAGTGGTTTCAGAAAAAATCGTTCAACCGTAGACAATCTAGTAGATTTAGAAACAACTACATGAAAGTTTTGCAAATGGACAAGTAATTGTAGCCGCTGTATTTGAACTAGATAAAGCTTACGATACTGTTTGGAAATAACAATATTTTAAAGAAGTTTCTCTCCTGGGGGATTGATGGAAGTATTCATCCAAAATTTTTTATCAAACAGAACCTTCAAAGTAAAAGCAAACGGAGCTATATCCAAAATCTATTACCAAAATAACGGAATCCCTCAAGGACCCGTAATTAGCACCATATTATTCCTTGCAGCAATTGATAACGTTTTTGAAAAGGTTTCGTTACCAGTACATGCAAGACTGTACACGGATGGCTTAATCTTATTCACAAGTGGAAGAAACATAAAATCCATAGAAACAAATATGCAAGAATCTATCAACAATGTAGGGACATGGATGAATCAAACTGGCTGGACGTTTTCTCCACAAAAGTCGAAGTATATAGTTTTTCCAAAAAAAAAGAAGCCTGGTGCCATCTCTTTAACACTATACAGCATTCCTCTTCAAATGGAATCGGAAATAAAATATTTGTGAATGTTTTTAGATAAAAGGCTGAATTGGAATGCACAGATAATCAATTTAGGAAATCATGTCTTAATGCAATAAACTTAATAAAAGTTTTGGGAAATCATCAATGGGGATCAGATGCACACACTCTTATTCTGCTATATCGCACATTAGTAAGGTCTCGCCTAGACTATGGATCTATAGTGTACGCATCTGCAACTTAAAATTACTAGATACTGTCCATAATAAGGGTGTTCGAATTTGTCTAGGAGCTCATCCCACCAGTCAAGTTGAAAGCTTACTATGTGAAGCTGGAGAACCACCACTTAAAATAAGAAGAGAATATCTAAGCCTATCATATGCCTTTAAAGTACTTTTTAACCCAAAAAATCCAGTCTACCACAATGTATTTTCCAATCGCTTCAGAAGTACATTTCTTCAAAAACCACATTTGACTCCCCCTTTCTACTAATGCATTAATATGATCAGCAGGGAAATAGATATAAACTTCCCAAAGGTTGAGGTGCGCTCTCTTGAATACCCTCCCTGGCTACTTTAATCTCCAAACTGTAATTTGTCTCTAACTTCCTACAACAAACGAGAATCTTCTCATGTACTGATATGAAAAGAATGTCTACGAATATCCTCACAATTTGAAGATTATACACACATTTACACTGATTCCTCTAAGTCTCAAGATACGACGTCGACTGCATTGGTTACTGCACACGAGACGCATTATTTTGTTTTACCGCATACGTGGAGCGTATACGCAGGAGAGCTGTATGCAGTTTTTAAGGCAACAGAGTTCTGCAAGCGCTGCCATCAAAAAAAAATTCTCATAATAATAGACTCGTTGAGTGTCCTTCAAAGCATAACTCTAATCTACCCAGATTCGGCGATTGTAACAAACATCAAAGAAAATATTCAATCAATGAAAAGCAAAATTATCACCTTTTTGAGGGTCCCTTCATATACACAAATTAGAGGTAATGAAACAGCCGACCAAGCAGCCAAAGAAGCTTACCTAAATAATCCCACTATAGTGAATAAACAACTGATTAGTTACAGTGACCTAAAGAACATGTTTAAAAAATCAACAAGAAATTTGTGGCAAAAATTGTGGAATAGATCCAAAGCTAAGCTGAAACAAATAAAGCCCGTTATTCCTCCGTCGAAGAACCTCAGTATTACGTGTAAACACCAAGTAATATTATCACGTCTTAGGATAGGACATACGAGATATACACATCAATATCTGCTGAAGAAAGAAGATTCCCCAATTTGTAGTGTGTGTCAAGTGCAAATAAGTGTTAAACATGTTCTTATTGAGTGCCCTAAAATCTTATAGAACTGCTTGGAGACTCTTGTAATATCGGAAACTTACTTATGTACCTTCAAAATATCAATCTCATCCACATGCTGTAAATAATACCTATTTATATTGCAATTATTGTACCAATTTATGCACATTTGCTAATTACCTCAGTTGTTGAAGCAAATTGCATAAATATATTTTTTCTCCATTAAATAAAAAATTTAATAAACTACTGAAGCCAATGATAATGAATTTGTTAAAAAGAAATGATGTTATTTTAGTAAGTAAACTAAAACTTGAATAGTTAATATACTATGAAATCTAAAATTATTTAAGGGAACTCAACAAAACAACACTAATTTGTGATTGTCATAATTTATAACAATAATCACTTTTTGAAACACACACACTTGATGGCCTTACTTTTTTATATCCCCATAACTACTTTCAAACTAATAGAGACAGTGATATGGAGTTTTCACTGTTGTATTTATACATTAATAAAGTATCAGAACATGAAAGAAAATATACGAGAGTTGTCATTAAAAAAATTTGCTGCAAAGAAGTGGGCCATCCTCTTTGGTTAACATTGTATGGACGAGTAGAATACACATTTAACTAGATTTAACTGCTGTTGTTTTCAAAGGTTCATTTTGCCATAGTATTATTGTATACATTGTTTTAATGATTTCATAAAATGTTTGAGTATATTTAGATTATATTTTGTCTAATTTTATATAGCAAAGCTAGATAATACTTTAGTAATTTTGACAACTGTATCATATTCTTTTTTGATTTCAGGCATTCAACTTCAAATTATTAAAGCCCTTTTAACAGTTGTTACAAGTCAATATGTTGAAGTTCATGAAGGAACTGTACTTATGGCAGTACGAACCTGTTATAATATTTTCCTTGCCAGTAAAAATTTGATCAATCAAACTACTGCTAGAGCCACTTTAACACAAATGTTGAATGTTATTTTCACTCGAATGGAAAATCAAGCTTTAGAAGCTGAAGTCAGTGTTGAAATTCATAATAATAATACAAATCAAAGTGATTCTAAAATGTACAATGATGCTGATTCAAAGTCAGTTAAATCTTTGAATGTTGAAAATGGTGAAGTAAGTATGTTAGATTAATTACTTTAATTATTCAATTAATGTAGGTACTAGTCATTTCGATTATTGCATTTTATTAAACCATGTGCTAAAGTTAACCTGCAGTTAAAAAAATTTACAGCATGCATAGTAAATAAAATAAAAGCAATCTATAATTAATAAGCTAATGTTCAAAAGCTATCAAGGTTGGAATTATTTTTTGATGTTGGAACAAAAATGTTCTAGGTCATAACTGACTAATATTTATATAGAAGAAGTTATTTTAATTTATGTGTGATTCATATTCAATCATAGCTGCAGGAATCTTGTCAAAATTCTTTTAAATCAATTATGTGGACATTTAACAATAAACTTTCATATATCTATAACATTTTCTCACAGTTCAATGCATTATCAAAACCACGCTATAAAGAAAAATATTATTTATTTATCTTATAATACCACAAGATCGGGGGGCTATCCTTGACCCTTCACAATTTTACGAATACTCGCTAATATCGTTGTTGCCACAGTAATACAGGGAATAGTGAATGCAGATTGGTTAATTGTGAGAATAACGAATACTCGTTAAGTTGCGAAGGGTCAAAAATTAGCCCACAGATCTTATTAACTCTTCTAACGTTATATACAATTCTGGAGAATAAATTGGGTTTCTGAAACTGTTGCTAATATTTATATTGAACACACTATTCACTGCCACTAGGTAAACTGTTTCCTTTGGTCTCTGAAGGGGATAACTTGGTTATCGAAACACGTGTCAGTTATTGTGAGTGTAGGGAAATGTATGTTCAATTTAATTGAAATTTCAAGAATAAATGCTCTGGAAAATGTTGAAATGGGTACATAAAATTAGTTTTCAATTCAAACAAACTAATAATAGGAAATTATTAATGTGGCTTCATTTGATACAGTTAAAGAGGTTAAAGTTTATTTTAGAGGAATTCAAGCGAATGACCGCAAAATACCAATAGACGTTGGTAAATACCATCCTCGTTCAAGCGCCTTCAGTTATTGTCGGTCATCTAGTTGTGACGTCATAGTATAGCCCTTAGACGTCACCACTTGAAGTTTCATTGACCGCGGTATTTTCACAGGGTCGAAAGCTGTTTTATAATCCCCACTTTCTGAGTGACATTTGTTTGTTTTGGTTTTTGGTTATGTTGATCAGTAACTTCATTCAACAATGGATCGAACAGGATTCAAATTTTCTTTAAATTATGAAGGCCAAGACGTAGAAGTTATTGTCGATGACATGGAAACAGCTTCTCTGTTATTAAAGGGTGGGTACAAATATGTTTTTTAATACCTAATTTTTAAGAAAGAAAAATGTATTGTTCCTACATGTTTTGCGAAACGTTTTTATCTACGTTTTTGTCCACGATCAAAGATATGTCATCAAATAATATAAAAAAACTTCAGTCAATACAATACATTTTTGATTCATCCTTGGAAGATAAAAAGATCTAATTACTGTAATGAAACACAGGAAAGGACAAAGTTATATGTTAGGAAGTGTTTAGGAATTAGAAATCAACAACAAACGAATGCCCATAGAGAAAGTAATATTTGTTTTGTTTATCTATGAGAATACCCGATTCCATTCACGCGCGTCCCAATGGTATTAACCAACATATGTCAAAGGGCTATGACCAAGGACAACCAGGGATATGACCGTGGTATTTACCAATGTCTCGCTTGAATACCTCTTTTGACTTGTATCAAAGATCAAATGAGAAAGTTATGACATCTGTCCAGAAAACTGACAATTGCTCAGTATACATTGTCATGCATGCAGAAGTAGAGAAAGTTTGCTTAAGGTGCAGGACTGGTTTTCAAAGTAACTGAAAAAGGCAATTCACATGATAATATCGTAGATAAAATACCATACCCACGAATGTGCAAAATGAGCATTACCAGATATTTGACTTTTAAACTTTCAATTAGTTGCTAAAAATCAGGATTCAATGCGAATTATTTTTTGTACATTTATTAACAAATGCTAGAGTTATATTTTTAAACTGTTATCAGGGATTTACGAAAATATGCATTCTATTTCGAAAAAAAGTTACATTTGTGATTGTGACATTATAGTTTATTTAAATAAAATGCATATACATGAAATTATAATAATATCAACGTCTATTATGAACAAACATAAAAGTGAAACAAAAAGAACTTTCTAACATTAAAACCTATAAAGATAATAATATAATACTATAGTAGAACACTTAAATCGTATTTTTGAATAATTTAGTTTTCGTCTGAATCCTCGCTTTCATTTGGCTCCGGCAAACTGTCTCTTATATTTTTATCGGCATTTATAGAATTATAAAAGTTATGATAATTCTTTGGAATTGTTAAATCAGTACATGTTTTCTGAAGATCTTTATATTTAGCAATCGAAATTGGCAACTGCTTATCATAAGCTTTCTTCAGGTCAACGTTTTTAGGTCGTCCACGGCTTTTCATGCTCATGTTTATTGGTTGAAATTTATCTCGAAAAATTTTTTTATAGGACATTGTCACTAAGGTATTGTTTTTAATGTATCGTAAACAGCAAACTTGTTGCCAGGGAATTTGGTTCAATTTATAGTTTTGTGTTCGAAAGAACTTGAAATCAAATATTTCATCAAACTGACTACAAAAGGATGTGGATGTCTTCGAGCACTTCTTATTATCTGAGCCCAACCTTCGGGTGAATAAACAGGAACACATTTTGATTTCTTTTCGATTTTCGAGTGGAGTGAATCGCACTCCATCTCGGTATGCCCTGATTAAAAAAACTTGTGATCAATAGTTTTTAAATTAGTGTGATCTTTAAGAAGTTTCAAGCACATAGCAGCAAAATGTGAGTTTTTTATTGCCCACCACAACCGTCCGACATCATTCGAACCTCAGTAATGTTTGGCTGATTGATAATGTAGTTGTAAATACACGAGGATATCTCGTTTGATCCCCCTTTTCCTTGGGTTTCATCCCAAAGGTAACAGATTCCGTCCTGATTCCCTAAGTTATAGACAGCCAATTTTCGTAGGTAAAATATTTGTCCTGTTGGAGCCTTTGCAGTCGTTAGCACTGCTTCGAGGTCAAAGTTAAATGACAGTATTTCTGGATTATTCTTTGCAATTTCTTTGTCTTCATCTTGAGCCTTACGAGCTAGTTGTTTTCTTAGCACGTGGTCGTGGTGAGCCTGTTAGTGTGTTTTTTCTCCTCTTCTGTAATTTGTTCATATTTTAGGCACGTTTTACACTGGTCCTTCTTAGGTTTATGAAACCCCAAGTTAACACTTCTCAATACTTTTGGTAAGAAACTGGACGGGCATTTAATTCTGAGCACTTTGATTTGAAAAATTCGTGCATAATAGAGACATTTAGTGAAGAATCTAAATACTTTTTGGTATTAGAGACCCTACAATAATGGGACTCCATGGCTGGATACTAAAGAATGTGTTCACCAATCAGCAGTTCATCATCGTCTTTCAATTTATTGTGTGGGACATGTTTTCCACGTTTCTTTTTCAACTATGCCGCTAGAAGAAAGCTTTGCCACAGCTCCGCGCATAAATGCATCTGTCACATTGAGTGTAGCCATAAAAAAGACTGGTCTTTTTTCCCCATTGACGGTAAACGAGTAACTCATTGTAAACATTCTTCTTGAATTTTCAATGTTTCTAGTCACTCTCTTTTTCTTTTGTTTATCAATATGACTATTTAAGAAAATTCGCTGATCATCTACGGAAATCATTTTACGGAATTCATTGTAAATTGTGCGTCGGTTTTCCTCGTTGATAAAAGTGTCACATTTGTGGTTTGCTTTACCAGAACACGGGGATGATAACATGGGACGTGCTGGTCTCCCTTTACCTCTAGAACAAACATAAGACTCTCCCTTTAATCTTTTTTGTTTCCTTATGTTTTTCTTCTTTCTCTTAGGGCCATCACCTTGAAACAAAAATATAACTTTAGAATAATTGTATGTTTGCACCACACCTTTCTAAATAACTTACTCAATCTATTTTCTTTTATTTCATTTTGATCCTCTGATTCTGATGTATCGCTGGAGCTCGAGCAAGAAGAACTGCTAGAAGTTGATTCCTCTTCGGGATTATAGTTATCTGATGAAGAGTCAGAAAGGTTACTCTTGTTTGAAGCTAGTTCGCTATCGAACGTCGGTCCCTTACTTGGGGTGCCCGAAATTTCTACTAAAGATTGTGCTGAAACAAATTCTTCGTTGTATTTATCAGTGACGTAAAATTTTATGATAAAAAGCAATACTTTCTAGTTGGTTCCCTGAAACCGTTGGGCAGAGCATTCCTTCATTATTTAGTATAGAAGCAGGAACGTTTGATGTTCCGGGTCCATATTCTTGTTTGGTGTCGCATTCGTCATTAATTTTCTTCGGCATCTAATAAAAAAAACCTACATTAGTGAAACCAATCCAGCCTTCCCAATTCTAAAAGAAATATCTAATTTTTTAGTTAAACTAGTTGCCAAATATGCACGTCGCAGGTTTACTCAATCACTACTCTCACAAACACGAATTGGTACATTCGCAATGCACGCATTGCAAATGAACAATACAGACTGACTTTCGTGAAAGTGCACATCTGCTCCCCACCATCTTTTAACCTTCAATCACATTTATGATTGTGGCATAGCAGAGGTATGACTGAGACATTCTTAGTGGTGGACTTAAGTGAAAAACGAAACTTTTGCACTTTCGTGAGTGTGGCATTTCACCGACAATATGTAACACAAAATCTTTGTAAAATGGTTCAAACCTCAACTTTATCCAATCTGGAGGAACCCAGTTTATCATGGGAAAAGTCAGCTACTATTCGTGGTTGATAGAACCACTTCCATATTCTAGTTAGTCTATACTACAGTGGATTAAGTCTAAAAATATCAGGGTTCAAAGTACAAAATATGGGAATTCCTCAGAATTAAATGTAGAAACAATGAATTAGTAAAACGGATTGACAGAATTACATGAAATATTACAACACATTTCATAATAAACAACTATGACAACTGTAGTCTCATTTTTTTGTTATTAAACTATTTCAATCAGCAATTTTGGGAATGTCAGAAGGATAAATACTTACTGATAATGATTTTCAACTGACGTAATGACATTATAATGTCTATGATTAAACTTGAAAAACAGTTGATAGGTGATTAATAAAAATATTTATGATACACAGCTCCTTGTAATGAAAAAAAATCTCTCTAATTTGCTCTATATTTTATAAGCTCATTCCAATTGTTTTTGGAAGTATAGAGAAAAAATATTTATTTTTGCATATCACATGAGAGATGAAGGTACATTATAAAAAATATAACTATCTTGGTGATAGTAGCTTGAGTAAAGTCAAGGAAAAATTCAAAGAACAGTGTGAACTGCTTTGGAGCCATGTATGTGTACATGTTTAGATTTACTTTATGTAGCATACTTCACCATATCTATGAGAATATACATTTATAAAATGTTTAAATGATTAATATATTTGCAATTTTCAGATTAAAAATGAACAACAGTTAACAGGGGAAATTGTTGTTGCCGAACTTATAGAAAACATTATTGATAATGTAATGCTAGAAGTTGTAGATAACAAGCAAGTTGAAACACTAAATTCCCCCGAAAATGAGACTCACAGTGTTACATCATCCATGACAAGGTAATCTATTTATTTGTTTATGATGGAATTAAAACACAATGTGTCATATTTTAACATATCAATTGCTTTGATACATTGATACTAATGGATCTATTGCTAATTATGAAATATTTCTTTATCAGTATTGTACATACATAACTAATAGAGCTTTTACATCAATATATTTGAGTAACTTGAAGTCCAATATTTATATACATATGGGTAGTTCTATGATAAGAGGTAACTTGTGAGGCAATCAGTTTAAAATAGGTTTTTGATTCTAATTTTTTTTTGCAGTAAGTCGTATCATCTTAATGTATTTTATAAATAACATAACGATGAAATGCCTAATTAAAGCACATACTTCTGAAATTTTAAGTTGTAGCTTAAAAATGTCTCTTCCCTGGCCTGTCCCCTAGTCAGTTTTAGTTCAACTTGCAGACAGAACATACATTATTTGTATCAGTTGTTAAACGAAAGTATGTTTAGCATGAAATTAAATATGCTAAAGTATTATTAAATAAAAAACAACAGTGGTTGTTTATTTTCAATAATTTTCAAACTTAATTTATGTCCCGCTTTCTTTGTGAATCTACCCTGGCAAAATTGCTTCTGTTACTACAAACGTTAGTATAAGAAGGCCACATGCCGAACTATTAATTGAATTTATCTGCATTTACTGCCCTAATTTAATACAGTGGTTGTTTATTTTCAATAATTTCAAACTTAATTTATGTCCTGCTTTCTTTGTGAATCTACCCTGGCATAATTGCTTCTGTTACTACAAACGTTAGTATAAGACGGCCACATGCCGAACTATTAATTGAATTTATCTGCATTTACTGCCCTAATTTAATAATACTGCAATAGTTAAAATGTAATATATAATTAAGCAAAAAAATCTTATTTCAATACACATAATTGATTTTGTCATGAAAACGTTTCTCCCCTAGCGAATTTCACATGGCAAAAAAACTGCCAGGGGAGATACTCTCTGACCAGGGGAGATAATTAGCCTCATCAGATGTTTAATGTTAACTAACTCAGATGTAGCAAATTTCTATCAACGTTAGTGTTAAACGACTTGAATAACTAGAGCATAGTTGGGAGCCAATCAACTGTGTATGAAAAGTTTCCAAAACGTATATTTATTTATTTTTAAGTATGGTAAATGAACATTCTTATGATAATAATAAATAAAACAGATTCTTAGTTCATGTTGATATAAAGTATATTATTGTATAATATTGTAGATTATGGCACCACTAAAAAAGTTAACACATGAATAAAGATTAGAGAAGAAACGTGAAGCAGAGGGACTATGATATCAAAAAGTTTAAAAAGATCCAGATAAATACGCATTCCAAAAGCAGTAAGAAAAGGAAAAATATTTGAAAAATAAGGGGAAAGTAATTAACAAAACTGCCGATCAAATGATTCCTAGAGGGCATAGTAACTCACGAAAGATATGGAAAATGAAAGCAAGAGAGCGTAGGCAACGACTTGCTCTTCAAAATATAACTAACGTTCTGATAACACCATCAATTTCAGATGTTGATGATCAAATGTCACAATAGAATTTACCTAGAAGAGTTGTTGCTGCCAAACTTAAATCAAATCAAGCCAGAAGACAAAGATACTTAATTAAAAAGATGAGACTATACAAAAACTAAAGACCAAATTAGCACGTTACAAAATAAAGTTTTACAAAGAATACGAAAGCCTGAAAAACTTACACCCAACAGCAAACTACAACAAGTAGTGAATTCTCCAAGTGCCAGAGAGAGTGAAGAAAAATTTACTCTTTGCAGTAGTGCTCAATCAGCAATTAACAGAAAATTATTCTACTCTTACAAATGAAAAAGATTATTTAAAAAAACGATAAGCAGCTGGTTAAAAATATGGTATACCACAGAACGAAAAAGATATGAAGCCTTTGAGAAAATTTGGAAAAGTACAATTAATGGAAAATCAAAGGAAAGCCAAATCAAGTTATGGAACTATTAAGAGGATAATTATAAATTTTTTGAAGATGACTCTATTACGAGATTATGTGCTGGCAAAAGAGACTATGTCACGAAGAAAGGAGATTGCAAACAAAAGAGAGTTCTCTTGGATACCCTAAAAAATCTCCACATCTTGTTCATGGAGAAGTGTAATATCACCATATCGTACTCTCAATTCTGTCGCCTTAATTTTGGATAGTGCAACCAAATTGCAACAAACGTGATACTGGTCTGTGTGTTGTACACGCCAAAATCTACTTAATATAAATTGTTGCAATAGGTATAATGAACAGTGCCTTTCTCGAGAATGCGTAACTTGTAAAAATAAACAACGAATAGAAATAATTTGAGAATAGTATGCAAATTTACTACAGAATGTGGGAATCTGTCTCCATCAGTATAACCAAAACGAATAAGGCAAGAAAGGTGTCTAAATATTTGAAAAAGTTGATTAAGATTTTTTTATCTTCATGATTTGATTATGCAATTACAATATAACTTTATTTCACCATGAATTGAACATAGCTCACCAGCACTCTGCTTTTAAGACTAAAAAGACAAATTTAAGAGAAAAAAAGATGTGGCTCATATGGATTTCAGTGAGAATTACTGTACTAAATACACTGAAGGGATTCAGGTATTCCATTTCGGAGGTTCGCGTCAACAAATAAGTTTGCACACAGTTGTAGCTTACACAAAAGAAGCATCAGGTGAAGTAAAGACTACATGCTATTATTGAAGGTCACAAAATTTATCACGTTCACTTCCAGCTATATGGACACATGTACAGCCAATTTTAAAAGTCTTACCACCTGTAATAAACATCCTTCACTTTTGGAGCGATGGACCCATTACACAATATTACAATAAATACATGTTTCACTTTTTAGTAGCTCACTTAATTGAATTATATCCAACTCTTATACACTTCACTTGGAATTACCATGAAGTGGGCATGGT
This sequence comes from Galeruca laticollis, assembly GCA_963921935.1. Classification (NCBI taxonomy): domain Eukaryota; kingdom Metazoa; phylum Arthropoda; class Insecta; order Coleoptera; family Chrysomelidae; genus Galeruca; species Galeruca laticollis. The sequence continues at coordinate 64,919,321 of OY998182.1, forward strand.
AAGGGAGCTCCTGATGGTGTCGGTGTCGTTCACAAAAGATCAGCAGACCGATTGGTGGCCAATGGCAGTGACATAGCTTAGCTGAGCGATTTGTCAGATACTATTCAAAAAAACTGTCCATGTTTTCCTTGTTGATAGACATATACTGGAAAAAGGCGCTTTGCTTGCAAATGCTAAAACCCACATAAAGACTCTTGCCGGTACTTTGCGTGTTCACCAAGTATCTTGGAATATTGAAGATCCAAAAAATTGAAAATGAAGACTTTAAGCTGCTTTTTTTAACTCTATGGCACTGAAACTATTTGGGTTAATGAAGCAGTTGATTATAATTGGTAAATGATTAGAACTACAAGGATCATCATGCGTTTTCCATTGTAATAAGTGAACTAATAACTGTTAAGTCAATGGCACTGGCTCTTGAATGTAGATTGTATTGAATTAAAGTGGCAGATCTATCATTTAAACTTGAGATTGTTGTCTTCTAAACAGCTTAAAATTGTGTTCTCATACAAGTTATTCCACTCACAACCTTACGCCTGGTTAAAAGAGATAAAGTTCTCCAATGACAATCGGAGGCGGTATAGATGAAAAAAAGCAGGTTTTATATACAAGAATACAAAAGTAATACTTTGTATGTCAGGAAAAACAGGTTGAAATACTTCTAAATTTTATGTATTTTTTAGTTGAATAACTACCCCACCCCTTCCGTCTAGACAAAGACCCCTGGCCTAAACCAAGTTTCTGATAGTAATGCTATATCTCCATTAGTATCACTCTGTTCTGCCATTGTTAGGCCCATTATAGATTCTTTTTCGTTTTTGAGTATACAAAACAAATCTAATTCCTGTATATCGTACATATTTTTGGCTTTAAGTTTTTCAACTATTCTTTTGATTATTTCTAAGAATTGAGGTGTATTTATCAATTCTTTTACTTTTTCATCTATTTCTTGTTATTGCTTGTTGTTGTGATCTGAGATTAGAACAATGTGTAGGTGATTGGGGGATTCTCCCAGAAGTGGAGGGTATATTGTTTAGAGCTATAATTTTATTATGTGCTTCTAAAGTGGGATTTGGTGAACTGGGACTGGTTCTTTTGGGAGTTTTTATTATTGTCTGATTATAATAGGTTGACCTTTTAGGAGGTGATGGGTCAGTCGATGTAACTGTTTCAAAGGTTATTTTTGGAGTTTGATTGTCATCATCTTTGATACATTTGTTTCAGACATTAATTTTTTAATTTCTGTTTGTGGTTTGAATTCGGGACATTCGTTAGTAGCATTGGTATAGTGTGACCCTTTTCAGTGGAAACATTTTGGGGTTGTTATTTCTGTAGCATGATTACCTTTTCACTTTAAACATCTCTTAGATCCTTTACAGTGCTTACCCAAATGACTATTATAACACAAAACCACTTTCTCAACGTATGCTTCAACCTCGCATATTACGTGATTAATTTCGATATATTTAGGCAAAGCTTGCGATTTAAAAGTAACTAGTAACTACCCAAGTAACACACATACTAGTAGAACCATTCTTGCGACTATAGGAGCCACTTCATTGTGGATGGTTATTATAGGCGGCGACGTTCTCGCTACGTAGCGGCCACGTAGCCGCCACTAAAATGGGGAAAAATTCAGAGTAGCAGGGTAGTGTATCAGGTGGTCCCAGTTACTATCATTGCCACTATATTTGTTGCTTTGAGGTGGCAATAAAGTAGTAGCTACTACTCTGCTATGTAACGGCCTAGTAGCTGCCGCCATACATTTTCCCACAAGTGGCGACATTTTTCCTCTAGCGACCTCTTTGTAAATTATATTTCAACTAGTATGAAGGTAAGTTAATAATGAAAGAGAAATGTCAATCTAGTTCGGCTAGTTTCGGATAATGGCGTCTTATAAGTTCCTGAAAATGTCGATCTTAATCGTGTATGTGGGTACTTCCAGTACCAATATTTGAACGCCAATCACTTTACTGACAAACATAGAGGGTTTAGAAGGAAAATTTTTCACGCGCCCTCGAAATAACTTAGTTAATAGATAGTTACGTGAAAAAATATAGGTATTCAATAAAAAAAGTACATTTTTATAGTAAAAAAGTGTATTGCTGTTTTAGTTATAAAATTATTAACCTAAAATTATTTAATATAGGGTAAGAAAATAAAAAAAAATAAATCAAGAATACAAACGAAAATTATTCTTACATAAAATCGTGACCGTTAAAAATGGCTGGCTAGTACTAAGCTATGATGAAGTTAGGATTTTCCCCATAAAGTAGCAAGGACTATGCATTTTTCACTTCAAAATATCTACTACTTTAAGGTGACGAGTTTTTACTATCCAAAAGTCACTTTATAGTTCCAGCTACTACTTCGGAACTTTGTAATTTTAAGTACTAATTCTTAGATTTCACAATCTGGTAATTTCACAATCTGGTAGCCTCTGCCACTAAAAAGTTACTATGTACAACCAAAAACTCTGATAGCCAGGCACTGGTGACATATAGGTCTATAATAGTTCCATATGTTACTATAAAGTTCCGCCTTGTGGAGAGATGCCTAACCTCAAATATTGGGAATATTTTGTGGCTTGATGTGTTTTACGGTGTATTTTATTTTCTAAAGGTAAGCAAATGATTTAAATAATATTATATAGTATTTATTCGATAGGCTCCACAATTGTTTATTATAGATTAATGCAGTTAATTCTGACTTAGATATAATACTTCAATTTTCGAAATAATATAACCTAAAAATATATCTGCTAAAAACCACTGCAATAAGTAATTAAAAGTTCAGTAATATTTGAATTGGATGGCATAAAAATATATATTATCCTAATACGAGGCAAAAAATTAGTTTTTTAGATTTAAAGCTCATGGAAAATATTTAATGCAAAGATGCCATGCAAGATTGCGTGTTCTATAATAATTAATAAGCACATTTAAACATTAAAATGCGCAAAAAACAAACTGTGATAAATGTCAGTTCTTTCAATTATATATAATTGTTTTATTGTATAATACCCGTGTTTGGATAACGTTTCAAAAAATCAGATTCAACATATACAAAATACTTGGTGTAGATTCATATTTGGTCTCCAGTCTACCACTAAATGTGGATGAGCGTATAACTAAATTATAGGGAATCCAGAGTATGTATTTTATTTTTTATCGAAAATATTTTTCAGGGTACCTACTTATATTTATTGTTTATTTTCAGTACTAAAATAAAATGGATACATTTAAAATTGTGGCTACAAAAGAAAAACGGGGAGTGTGTTTTACCGCAGTACCTGATAAGTGGGAGAAAAATAAAACACTATTTTGGCCAGGACACCTTTCAAATTCGCAGCGAGAGACTTTGCGATGCAACGCAACTTCCGTCCCAGACCCTAAGTGGACCAGGTACTCATGCATTGTAAAGCTTCAAAATATAGTCAGCTTCGCTAAGGCTTTAGACTTTGAAAAAAAAGTTAGAAAACTGCTCGGACACTGATGCCGAAGAAGACATATTTGCAAGATTGAAGAACTTCATTTAGTTCGGTTACAAATTTCTGTAAGAATTCATGTAATGGAGGTTTTGATTCTCCACAATAAATTGCCACCACTGTAGGTTGTTGCCTGGGATATTCATGAACTTTCATGAGTATCAGCTAAAATTCTAAAGGAGAACTATAAAATGGGGGTAATCCATCAATATTAAAAATGAGAGAAACCGATTCTTTGTTGTTAGTTTTTAATAAACAAGATATTACATTCTCCCTTATTCCATAATACCAGAATTCTCCATTACCCATCGTAACAATGGTACAAGATCTTGGTGTAACCAACAACGTTCTGCTATCTCCTGGCAACGCTAAGCCTTCATTTTTCAACAAGTGTAATAAGTCGCTTAGAGCTAGGTGGCTTATTCGATGCTTTAAAGCCCAATGTCTTAGATCCTGGGCAATATTACTTGCTTTTTTTGGTGGGTTAAATCCGTACTCGGTTTTTTCTTCTTGGGTGGAAGCTAATTCATGATTAGGAGTACCTACCAACCCCGCATTCCTAAAAAATCATGAAAACTTAAAAAAGTCAACTTAGTCTCAAAAAATATTGAGTGTTCCTACCTTGTTGAATCGCAACCATACTTCTCTTTTGAATTAAGTTGAGTAGGTTCCTCATTATTATTTTCACTGACAGATTCCTTCGAAGAGTTTAGACCAATTGTTGATAATCGTTGTATATTTCTATAAAAAGAACTAGAATGTTCAAAACTTTTTTTTGATTTCTGCACTTTAGGCATATTAAACACTTTGTACGGTGTGTTTTTAAAAAGAAAATAAAACCTTGTAACCTCAAACAAACACGTTCAAGTAGTTGAGATAAATCTCAATTACATATACCGTATGAAAATAACGGATAGGTTGGGTACATATAGTAGTCGCCACTATGAAGAAACTTTTTTCAGTTCCCACTACTCCATAGTGGCAAAACGTAAAAATGGTATAGTATATAGTACCCATAAGTTTATAGTAACACACCATAGTCGCGGCTACTATTTTGAGACTAAGAATATCATCCAAACGCCACGTAACTTAAACGTCCCGACTATAGGTTTTCGGAACTATTATGTGACTAAGCATGTGACTTTATGGTAACAGTTACCTTAAACACATATTTCAGTGGTACCAGCTGGTAACAGCCTTCTCTTTAATGCTACCTTATAGTTTTTGCCGCTTTGTAGTAACATGGGCCTAGTCCCAGTTACTAAAAATATCAACACATTTGCTACTTTAAATTTGGGTTTTTCTATTCCAAATAACTAGTAACCGGGTGATAACAGACAATTGCTAAAAATTCTTTGGAGTGGCATACGCTCATATAGTCGCAAATCAAGTAACGGGGTGTACGCAGGAACTTTATATTAGCGGCGAGTCCTAAACCGATGGTATCCGGAACTATGTGTGTTACTTGGGTAGTGTCGTATTTACAGTTTGATCGGTAATATCACTTTTATGGATAACCTTTTGGTTGATTCTACTTTGAACCTGGATTCTATTGATTTTATTTGGTTGTTAATTTCCTTGTGATATTTGTAAATTATTTCTCCAATTTTCATAGCACTTAATTTTCCATTAAAATGTTCAGAAATGTTTTCAATATATACTGAGTACGGGCCTGTGTCTGTAGAATTAAATAAGTATAATTCTCTTTTTTTAGTCCTACTAATTATTGTGTTGGAATTAGTTTCATGGTTGGGTTTTTTGCTTTTGTTTTCTTTGTTTTTACTATCATTTGGATGTTTTGTAATATTTTCATAAAATGTACTAATTTGATCATTACTTACTTTGTTTAAAGTTGGGTAGTTTTTTGTTACATTACCGTTCGAGTAATTATCGATATCTGTAACATCATTATTTTGTTGTTCACTTTACCAAACCTAAAAATGCATCCTGAATTCCAGGATCGGAAGGATCTCTGACCAATTGGTTACTCATACTATTTTTATTCGCTCACTACAATTACTTCAACTAATTTATTTTAACTAAAGTAAATTGGATTTATTGTTTAAAACTACTTTTTATCGCACTCCATTAAACAGGTCTATATACTACAAAATGTAGAATTGTACTGTTTAAGCTGCTGCTGACAGCAAAATTGTGGTAATTTTAAAATTGGTGTCTTGACATATTAGTCAAATAAAAAATCTCGTCTCCGAGTCGAGGATGTTTACGGACCGGAGTTGGAGTTCGAGAAAGAGGAAGAAAATCTATCTGCCAGGGAACATCATTACACCAAAAGCTGGCAAGTTCGCAATAGACGATGAACAAGAACCCTCAACATCGAAAAAAAGCATTGAAGAACGGCGACTTTATTCTAGTCATAGTACTATAAAAAAAAACAGAGTACCGTTACGTAGCTATGTGTACGGGTTTGAAACGAGATGACGAGATACAGATAGTTTTCTGTAAAATAGGGGACCACACTGGAAAAATATTTAAAGTTGATGAGCAAGACGATTAATTCATCTCAGAAGATCAGATTGTCTAAACACTCCATATGCCAAATCTTATTTTGAAAGGGCAGAGGATGTTCTACTCTTTCAAAAACTCTGTGAATGCGTATGAGGAAGCCTAAATATTTTATTGTTCTTGTAGGTAAGAGAGTGCATTTAATTGCTTTTTATTTATTGTTTATGTACGCAAGAGAATGCTTTTAATTGTTTATAATGTAGGCAAGGGAATGTCTTCAATTTTGTTGTTTATTTTTTGTTCTTATAGGCAATATAGTAACTTTATTATTTTATATTCGTATTAAAATATGTTCATTTAAAGTAACTTATAGCATAGTTATAGATAGTATGAAAACTATCACCTAAAAGTCTGATTATCATATATATATATATATATATAAGTATGATGGAATATATATTATTTCTATTTGTTGATGGTATGGTGACATGTTAAATTACACTTTATTTTTGTAAATTACAATATACTGACACTCTTTTTTTTTAGATTTTGAAAAAAGCCTGTAGTCTCTTTGATGGTTAATACGAATATTTGAATGATAGGCTGATTATAACCTGAGTACAATGTTCAATAAAAGTTGATTTAATTAACTTCAATCATTATTTTATTAAGTCAAATTATTTCCCCTGGTCAAAGACATACCTACCTTGTTCTTGATGTCTCTACCCTGCCCAATGTATTTACCATGACATTCTAAAAAGTAACAAAATATGTATAAACTGACTTGTCCTTACATAAAAAGGTACATAAACGGTAAAAAAATCGTAATATATGTCTCTAATGAAAAAAAAACCACTTAGCTCCTTGGCTGTATCCTCTTTGCACTTGAAACCTCGTATTGTAGAATTATCCATATATATTATCATGATATGAACCATCCAGCAAGTATAATAAGCGCCTTGAATCTAGATCATTGGTTCCCAACGGGGGCGATACCGCCCCCCTGTGGGCGCTGCAGCCTTTTAGGGGGGCGGTAGCGGATTCAGAAGCAAATAATAAGCAGTCAAGAGGAATGGTGAAATAAAAATGATTTAATAAGGGTTAATAAGCAGTTTTAAATTAGCATTAATAATAATACTAATAATTTCTTTTAGTTCAGAATAGAAGTATATGACTTGTCCTCGCACGTTGATAAGCGAACGCGCGATGTTCATACAAAATAACATGTTTCGACATGTTCGCACACAGACAAGTTGAATCATGCACGAAATGAAACGTATAAAAGCAACAGCTCTACGAATTTTTTGTTAGTTAGTTGTATGTGATTGGCCGTGGTATATAGTCGTGAATCATAAGCTCTGCCGTAGTAAATAATCGTGAGTGGTGTGTCATTTTATAAACATTACTATCTATAAATCTATTGAGAATTTAATCTTTGTATGAAAATGGCTGAATCTACTTCTAAATTAAAAAAGAAATGCCGGCAATACAGTATTGAATATTTAAAATTTGGATTTGCGGAATCTTCTACAAACAAATCATTACCTATGTGTTTAATTTGCCGAAAAGTTTTTTCAAATGAAGCTATGAAACCTTCCAGGCTACAAGAGCATTTACATAAAATGCATCCTGATAAGAAGAGCAAACATATTCTATTTTCAAGAACTCGAAAAACAATATTTAAAACAGCCAACTATATCCAACCTTTTTGCATCGTCTTCTAAACGAGACGATGATGGGCTACGAGCCTCATATAACGTTTCATTGTTAATCGCAAAGTCAGGAAAACCACACACCATTGGCGAGGAATTAATTTTGACGGCAGTCGAAGAGATATTAAAAACTGTTCTCCATCATAAGACACCATTTGATATCATTAAAAAAATTCCTCTCAGTAATAATTCAGTGCAAAGAAGAATAGCTGAAATGGCAAATGACGTTGAAATATCATTATGTGATTACCTAAAGACTTGCAAATTTTCCATTCAACTCGATGAATCAACTCTACCAAGTAACGAAGCTCTACTCTTATACGTACGCTTTATAAAAGAAGAAAAAATTCATCAAGAGTTATTATTTGCTAAGAATTTGGAATCTGATACAAAGGGAAATTCTATATTTAATACCATGCAAGAATTTTTTCAAAAGAAAGAAATTCCTATTAGCAATATTTTGTCTGCTGCTACTGATGGTGCTCCAGCAATGACCGGGCAGAAAAGCAGTGCCAAATGTACTCGCTGTACATTGCATTATTCACCGTCAGCATTTGGTTGCAAAAAAATTAAATGAACGTCTGCATGCGTCCCTCAATAACGTTATTAAAGCAATCAATATTATTAGAAGCAATTCATTGAATGACCGTTTGTTTCATAAGCTTTGCAATGAAAATGATGAAGACTACAATCGCTTGCTGCTGCACATAGAAGTACGTTGGCTCTCTAAAGGTGTTTGTCAGAATCGTTTTTTCAATCTATTTGACTCAGTGTTGGAATTTCTTGAAGAAAACGAACAATTGCGCGAAAACCGGATTACGTCAAAAAATGACATCGCTTATTTGACGGACCTGTTTAAAGTATTTAATCAAGTTAATCTACAATTGCAAGGTGATGATTTAAATTTAATTAAAACTAAAAACGTCATAGCTGCTTTTGCAGGAAAACTTCTTATATTCAAAAGAAATCTTGGTAGAGGTGAGTACAACCATTTTCCCACATTATCAACAGTGTCTGCAAAATCGGAAGATTTACTTACTTACTGCCACCACTTGGAAGTTCTTCATGTTGATTTTACAGAGCGTTTCCAAGATATTTTAAACATGGAAATACCAAGCTGGGTTATAGATCCTTTCGCAAACACAGATACTGAAGGCTCATCAAATTTGGATGAGGAGCTATTAGAACTCACAACTAACGAAGAACTGAAAGTAAAATTCAAACGTGGGTATCAAGAGTGCTGGCTTCAAAAACCAATACCAGTTCTCTATCCTGGATTGTGGACAATAGTACAGAAGTTGTTGGTGCTATAGGGGGCGGTGGTCCAGAAAAGGTTGGGAACCACTGATGTAGATGGTTGAATACATTGTCGTGACAAAATTAATAAGGTGGCTGATATTCGGATTTTAAACTATTTGGAGATACCTCTACTGCTTTGGTTTTAAAATTAACAAAAACATGGGTCCCAAGAAGGGAGATCCAAAATGTGCTTATATACATATACGAGGGCGGATTGATATTGAAGCTACCTAAGTAGGAAAAAAACATTTTTTTTTCAAAAACCATTTATTTCTCAACATAGTCTCCTTTTAGCTCAATACACTTAGTAAGGCGATTTTCCAACTTTTTTATACCATCTGAATAATACGATTTTGGGAACCCCTCAGAATACGCATTAGCTTCGGTAATCACTTCTTCGTTTGAGATTAATGTTTTTCCTGCTAGCCATTTTTTCAAGTTTGGAAACAGGAAAAAGTCACTAGGGGCTAAATCTGGACTCTAAGGTGGATGATCAACCAATTCGAAGTGGATTTCTCGTAGTTTTAGCATCGTATCTAATGCTGTGTGAACCGGTGCGTTGTCTTGAAGAAAAAACACTTTTTTCTTGTTTAAATGTGGTCGTTTTTCCCTGATTGCATCAACCAATTGATCCAATAATGCACGAGAATACTCTCCTGTGATTGTGGATCCCTTTTCAAGATAATCGATGAACAATATTCCGTGTGCATCCCAAAATACAGTGGCCATAACCTTGCCAGCCGATTTCGCTGTCTTCGCCTTCTTCGGAGCACTTCCACCAGCTTCCACCCATTGCTTCGATTGATTTTTGGTTTCAGGTGTGTAGTGGTGGACCCACGTTTCATAAACAGTTATTAACCTACGCCAAAAATCAGCAGGATTATGCTTTATCATGTCCAAACACCGCTGTGAAGTGATCTGTCGAACTCGTTTTTGTTCAACACTGAGCAAACGCGGCACCCATCTTGCCGATAGCTTTTTCATATGCGCAAATGTTCATGCAAAATGTTGAACACACGTTCATATGATATGTTTACCATTTCAGCAATCTCACGTATTTTGACCCGTCGATCATTCATAACGATATCGAGGATTTTCTTGATATTTTCTTCAGTAACCACCTCTTTTGGCCTTCCTGTTGATGGTATTGTTGCACTGCTTGTTCGGCCCCGTTTAAATTGTGCAATCCAATATTTTACCATATAATCTGACGGAGCAGATTCGCCGTAATGTTTATCAAGCTTTTCTTTTGTCTCTTTCGCCGTTTTTCCTTTCAAATAATAGTGTTTAATCACTACACGAAATTCACTTTTTTCCATTTTCCAAGAAACACAAAAGTTGCTTACTTCAAACGACTACAACAAATAAACTAATCGATGAATTTGGCTAAAATTTTAACAGCTGGGTAGCTTCAATATCAAACCGCCCTCGTATAATAGATACATGTTCCTAATTTTTGGTCTATATAATAAATAATGTGTTTTTTTATAGAAGTCTTTTTGACGTTTCGGCTCAACTTTGACCTTTGTCAAAAAAATTAAACAGGCCAAAAATCAGAACAGTTATTCAAGAACAAATATATATTTATATATACTCTTATTAATAAGATACTTTGTTACAGAATACCCTCTCAAGAAAGCATGGATACCCAAAGTGAAAATGACTCTGCAGTAACAGCAAAATTTACTCACATTCTTCAAAAGGATGCATTTCTAGTCTTTAGAGCCCTATGTAAACTTTCAATGAAACCATTGCCAGAAGGCACACCTGACCCTAAATCCCATGAACTCCGCTCCAAAATACTATCCCTTCAACTGCTTCTTTCTATTCTTCAAAATGCTGGCCCTGTATTTCGGTCCAATGAAATGTTTATAACGGCCATTAAACAGTATTTGTGTGTAGCTCTATCGAAAAACGGAGTTAGTTCGATACCGAAAGTTTTTGAATTGTCGTTAGCAATATTTTTAGCTTTACTTTCTAATTTCAAGCTTCATTTGAAAATGCAAATTGAGGTATTCTTTAAGGAGATATTCTTGAATATTTTGGAGACTTCAAATTCTTCTTTTGAACATAAGGTAAGTTTTCTTTTACTTTTAATTGTAGCCAGTGTAAATGAAAAATAAGTAGTATAATACAAACAACAAAATTTATTTTAAAAATCGACTTCAAAATATATACCAAAAACAATCAAAGGTACAAACAAAACAATCAAAGGTACAAACTCATAGGTAGATTACATAGGTTGTCACAATAAACATTATTTTTTTAATTTGGAAATTAAAACTACTTATTTCTTACTTACTTTTGCTTTGATTGTCAATAATTTCCATGTTATTATTATAGCTAGTAATTATATTTAATGCTTACCAACATTTCACCACAAAGTGCTTCATGCTTGGGAGCACTTTTTATCAGTGCTCGGTAATAAACCTGTCAAATCATACTCTAGTATATTCAGATGTTAGCATGTACAATATCAACATTTTGTCATTTATTAATTTCATGACAATTCTGATGATGTGAATAAATCAACTATAGTGAAAATGAAAGATATATTGCAAGTTTCAATAGTGTTGTTTTTCTTACAGTGGATGGTAATCCAAGCTCTGACTCGTATCTGTGGTGATGCTCAGAGTGTGGTCGACATATATGTAAATTACGACTGTGATCTGGCTGCAGCCAACTTATTCGAACGTCTAGTCAATGACCTGTTCAAAGTAGCACAAGGTCGACATTCTATAGAACTAGGTGCCTCACCAAATCAAGAAAAGGCAATGAAACTTCGAGGGTTAGAATGTCTCGTATCCATATTAAAATGTATGGTAGAATGGAGTAAAGATTTATACGTAAATCCAAATCTACAATCAACTGTTGGCGAGCAAGTACATCGGGAAAATGATAATTTATCTATTAAATCACATGGAGGATCCTCGAATAGTCTCCATTCTAGTGATAGTGGAGGGAATAAAGAGATTTTAGATTCGCCTGAACAGTTAGAAGTATTGAAACAGCAAAAAGAAGTAAGTATAAAAGGATCTAAATTGAGCTAGGAAATGTCTCATCAAGTAACGAAGGTTTTTGAATCAACATTTTCTTCTTTATTAGAGAGAAATTTTGGAATTACAAAAAAGATGCTTATCAAAACATAACATGTAAATAACGAAACTGTCTGCTATTAATATCATATTGTTTACTGATAATGTAGACTAACTTAATATATTTCAAATATTCAGTACCTAATACACATTTTAAAAATTGCAATCTTCCTATATTGATGATGTATTCTTTAGTTCAATGATCACTGTAGATATTGTAAATGAGTAGATTTAAAAATAATGCAAGGCTTTTAGTTGCTTAGATACTAATTTTGTATATTATTTCCTATTTAACTGTACACAGATTAAAACTGCAGTAGAGTAAATTTTTTTTTCTAAGTTAATCAATCATTTACCATCACATCTTAACGTTTGTAATAAATAATGAAGTATTTAACAAAGAGTACTGGAGATCACAAAATATTCAATATTAACTAGCAGCTGTATTATTTTATTTGGAAATCACGTCTTATGAAAATATTTTCAATGATTAGCAATAGACAAATAAAGTGTTGTAGAGCAGTTGGATTATCTCGTGAACAGTGACCTTCACCATTCCTGCATGAAGCGAAAGTGGGAATTCATTTAACAATCTGTAAGTGAAACCCAAAAATATTGGCTTAGGTCTAGATAGTTCAGTGTTGTAATAGAAAGTATAAAATGGGTAGCACGTTTCAACCACAACCCATTTGATTAACAGCATTTACAGTATAATTATTACGGAAGTAAAAAACAAACAAGCTTTGGTGGCTTTGAAATTTATTACAAAAAATATATTATATACCTGATCAATAAAAAATCATAACAAAGTTATGTTATTATAATTTTAGTAAAAAAAACAAATAGGTACTTGGAGAATGAACCACAAAAGCTTTAAAAGCTGTTTATATAATTTATACGGGGTTTGAGAAAAAATCATAACTAAGAAATAGCAAACAGTTTTCTTGAAAAATTTAATTAGCATAAAATTTTAAAGTAAAAAAAATTACATATACAGGATAATTCCAGAATATCATAAAAATAGCCAAACACGAAAGTTTATATTAATGGTTGACAACCCAAATTGTCCAGTTCCTTCTCATTCTCAGGGTCCTCTTCATCTGAAAATGAAAAGCAATCGGTTTCACTGTCTTCCTGAAGTGAAATTACGAAATCTTCCACTTCATCCATTAGATATTCTTTCTGCATATATTCTTTTTCAACATGAGCAAAATTTTTTTCCCATAGTTCCTTCCAAACTTGGTTAAATTTGTGTTCATTTAATTTCAACACCTCATAAAGTTTAAACGTCGTATTACATGCAGCGACGTGATTGAGATTGAGCTCAGGATGATATGGAGGTAAACGTAGAACTGGAATGAACATTTTATCAATGACATACTGTTTGTGAACTGGCTTGTTTAATTGAATTTTTGCATACAGTTCAGCCTTCTTTACCTTTTCTTCGAAAAAAAATTATTTTTTCACATAACCAGTTTTGCGTAGATGCTTTCTTCAATGAAAAATTTATTGGGAAGTAGTTCAACCATAACATTATGGGAAGTGGCATTATCTACCACAAGGACAGATTTTTGAGTGACATTTGCCATACATTTTTCTTTAAGCCACTTGGTGAAATTATTCTTATCATCATGATAGTTAGAGCTCCTGATACGCCACCGGCATGTAAAATTATAAGTCGTTGTCCTTTGGACACAGAGGTGACTTTGGACAATTATTTGTTCCATTGTCTCATGCCATTGGTACAGTATGTGAACCATGAATACATGTTTCATCGCAGAATAACATCTCCCGCCCTTTTTTTTAAGTTTTTTAATTTTCTTAAATAATCGACTGGTTTGGATTTGAAATCAAATTTTACGACTAATATCTTTCGATTCTCCCTATTATTTTTCCAGCAGAATCCCATTTTACGCACCAATTTTCGAAATGAGTCGATTTTCTCTGTAAAATTAATCCCTTCTTCCTTTTTAACTTCGTCTTTTATCGTTGGTCTTCGTCTGTGAATAGCTGCATATGAATGAAATATTCTAATAATTTCCTCTCCAAACTCATCCACTGATCCTCTTTGGGTGCTTGGTTTGATAATATTTTTTCTCGGTGACTTTTTACCACTTTTTCTTAAATCAGCTTCATTAATTATTCTTCTTACGGTGCTCAGCCCATCACCAGTGGCTATTGCTACTCTTTCTTGTAACCAATTTAAGAGAAGTTTAAGTTTATCTTGTTCCTTTTCTTCTTTCATGGAGATACTCGTATATACGTTGTAAATTATTTCACGAATTTGGCTGTGAACCACTCGTTTAGAATTGCTCATGATTGAAGATTCGTCTGTAGAAAAAAATTGTAATTAATGTATGAAAGAAAAAATAGACATTGCACTTCAATATGGATAGGCACTACTAAAGTTTCCTTTATGTTGAATAATTGAAATAAGATTATAAGATTCATATGTTTTGTGTTAAAATACAGGTAGGTAGTTTGTTTAAGAAAACTATTCAAATCATCTTTAATTTGAATAAACAAATTTTTAAATAATTTTATATTTTCCAGGTATATATATTGAAATTTATTGACAAAAATAAAATAGATCTAACTGTAAAATAGTATCAAAATAATTTAAAGATATTTTAAAACAAATAAACTAATTACATGATAAGTGGCATTTGATGAATACTTTCTCAATATCATTTGTTTTGTGTAGTCGGCTCTGGTCTGAATTAATTGTTCCTATCTAGTGGAGTGCTGTCATAGCTGTCAGTTGTTGCTAATGTCACTTGAAATTGTAATTGTTGTAAAATTTAAAGTGGGTTAAGTGAAATTGCCTCGACACAACAATTTTACTAATTTTAAAATGCGAGACATGCTTTGTGTTTGCGTAAACGTAAATTATTCGTGTGTTGCTGCTGATCGCAGATATCAACAAATATATCCAAACAGAGTTCAACCCAATCGGCAAACTTTTAGCAATATTTTTCGTCGATTAGGAGAAACCGGACAATTTAGGCGTAACGGTGGTATGGGACGACCGAAAATAATAACTTTGGATCAGGAGGATGATCTTTTAGTGCAATTTGCTAATAATCCGGAACTAAGCACTCGGCGTTTAGCAGCAATGACTGGAGTAAGCCCATCTTCAGTTTTGCGAATTTTAAAAATGGAAAATTTTCGACCTTACCATTATACACCGGTACAAAATTTATTGCCTAGAGATTATCCTGGCCAGGCCACATTTACACATAGAGAAGTTTTTAACTGGAGAAACAGTCACAATTTGGATATTGTAAATACCCATGTATTGCGAGAATCACATTTTCAGCACGAATTTAAGATAAATGTATGGTGCAATATCTTTGGAAATAGTTTGTTGGGTCCAGGTGAATTACCAGCAAATTTGAATGGTAACTCATATTTACAATTTTTACAAACAACTCTTTTCGATCATCTCCAGGAATTGCGACTTAATCGAAGAAGATACAAGATACACCACCTCATTATCGGATAGTGACGAATTATCTCGTTGACCAATTTCCTCATCTTTGGATTGGCAAAGGTAGTGAATTTCCGTGGTCGCCTAGAACTCCCGAAGGTAATCCCCTAGATTTTTATTTTTGGGTCCATATGAAATAATTAGTATATTCACAAGAAATAAACACTCGTCAGGAACTATGGCAGCAACTGATAAATTAGCCTAATTTTATAGCCAATTAGCCCAACATATTTTTTAAAGTATGAAGATCACTTAGCCAAAGAATGATAAGTTTATTGAGGTAAACGGGGGGTCACATAGAACATTTGTTATAAACGGTTTTTACTGCTTGTTTCTGATATTTTCGTGTTATTAAATGTGTAGGTACTTTTATTTGGTTTACATTTTCAGAACCACAATTTGATTTTAATTCATTCGTTCATTTAATAGTTGTGTTCTTTTTGTTATCATGGATTAAAGTTACATTTGCGTATTAAATGCAATCCACTGGCCCAAAACATCGACATAATTATAAACATCAACGTTTAAAAAATTGTGCTGCTTCATATTTAACTTAAAATATCTCGAGAAATATTGATTTTATCATTATGAGGAGAGATTACGTTATTTACGTAAAAAAGTATCGGCGAATCGAAAAATTGTGCTAAAAATTCTATTCTGCGAGTGGAGTAGAATTTGGGAACGATTAACCAGTCATTTGCCCCAGTCGTACGCCTCTGCTACTAGAGAGAAACGTTTGTCTAACATAATTTAGTAGGGTGTACAGTGTCTAGACTTTCTGCCAAATATGAAATGGATACGTAATAATATGTTTAAGGTACTGAGCACAAATTGTTTTTAAATATTTGAACGAAACAACCTGTAACTCAGTAAGCAGCTACATTTTATTTAGGTGTTTTGGGTTAAATCTTCATAATTTGAAGTCAGGATTCTACTGTTAAATTATTTCCTATTGGTAATGAATCACCCTGTGTATATATACAAATTTTGAATTATTGTAGTATATAATTTAATTTAAATAATTAATATTGCATATCATTAATATGCAACAAAAATAATAACAATATATATATATATATATATATATATATATATATATATATATTGAACTAGTCATCTAGTTTTGTAAATATATTGAAATAAATAAACATAATAAAAAGGTTTTATTGTAACGGAAGGAGTGTCAGTAGACACAACCATTAGAATAAACTCAATAACAAGTCAAATATTAAAATATAAAAAGATTGAAATATGAATAAATCGGGTGAAATATTGATGTGAATGTTTTAAAAAGGGATGAAGAATAAAAATTCCAACACTATATTAGTTAATTAAATAGTAAATATTACCTGTACCAGTAATTCTGATTGGTTGTCAAAGTCACGGAATTCCGTATTACACTGAACACAGCCATAGCAATTTCTGCAGTACAAAACGTCATATAATAGCTTGAAACCTAAATTAAGAGAAAAGAATAATCAGTCTAACGATAACTTAACATTATTTACATATTTTTTTTTGTAGTAACAAAAGTTTAGAATACCATGTATTCATTCATTCATTGCAAAGGGTTGAAACTAGATGGAAAAGATGGTTGGAACACAGCCCAAACGTATAAAAAGGAAATGAATATTTACAGGAAGTAATGCCTGCTAGGGAATTTTCATTACCAACATAAAATCATTGCTTATTGATTATATATATAAAATTTAGTTACAAAAACAAAAATAATCAGGAGTTTATGTATAATAACTATAAAACAAGACTCCAAAACTAAAATAGAATCAATTACATATAGGTTAATTAATAATATAGGTTGTAAAATTTGTAAAAATAAACATTTCTCAAATTAGCTAAACAACATAAATATAAGAAAATTGACTATTGTAGGAGGAAAAGAGGACTTAATCAAAATTCCTTAATACAATAGAAATCTAAGTGAATCAGTGTTATTACCCTCCAGGACAATAAATTCATGTTTTTCAAAATAGTAAATAAAAGACTGGAGAATAACAATTTTAGTGATAAAAAAACAAATAAGTGAGCTATGGACTAGGGAAGCTGAAATACTTTTTGATTTTGAAAAACAAAAAAAGTCGATTTGAGATGGTGATGGAGGATGCGTCGATAAAAGATTGCTCTCTGTACAAAATTGTTTAAAAAGTATTTAAAAGTTAAAATTATATAAAAAAATTTAAATCAAACTAATCACAAGAGTATCCAATCCTGTGTAAGGATTAAATAGTGCAGTAGGAGCATATCTCTTATGAGATATCTGCAGGATTTGAAGATGCGAGTGCAGCCGGCAGTGATAGCAAAAATAAGGTCTGTGTATTTTGCTTAAACTTATTTGGAATTCTAATTAACATTTTCAAAGTGTACACTCAAATCTTTAGTAGAACATTCGAATTATATAACGCATAAAAAGGCCAAAAGCAATAAAATATGATGTATCATAAATTTATCTATAGAGAATTATATCTTTAATATCTATAAAATTATTATACTCACCTTTTGTAAATTTATCTATTTGAAATATCACGTGCATCATGAATGTTAAATTAAATCTCATATCTTCCTTCCAGCTATTGCATGCATAACTTTAATCTATCACTTTCTTGACCTTTAAACACACGCACATACATAGTTTATAAATTATCACTTATATGTAATTGATTATAGAAACTTGATAATTTCAACAAATTTTTTTATCACAAGCACGCTAACGTCGTGTTGACTATAAAACGTTATTTATGGAAGGAAAACCTCCTTCTTTCATGTATTATTGTAGCAGCGCATGCGTTTGGAGATTTAGCGCCGACGCAGTAGTGGGAACATTTTGTTATAAAGAATACATGTATGATATAGGGTGGCACAATCCCATAAGAATAAATGTTCAAAGCAAATTAATAGTTTCAAAAATATTTTATTATGTTCCAATCAGGTTAAAAATTTTCAAATTATTTTATTAAACAGCTTTACATTAATGTGTTGATTTTTTTTTATTCTCACATCCATGATTAAATTATCAATATCATTGTTGTCGTATTTCAATCGTTTTATTTAACAGATATTGTTTCTTTCAGAGGTTGTAAGTTAAAGGTAAGATTATGAATATATTACCTCAATCTTTGATTATTATATCCAGAACTCAAAGGGAGGATTCTCATGCTTCCGACTAATTAAATAAACGTTATAAATAAATAATTAAAAAAAATTGAGCTAGTCAGTCAAGGGAATAATTATAAATTGGCGCCCATAAATAAACTTAACAAAAAGATAAATTATAGATTATAATTAAATAATAGTAATATATATATATATATATATATATATACTTGCATTACTAAATTTATTAGTCTTTAACAATCGTGAGCACTTCTTAAATATGAACTTTATTGTCTATATCGAACACCAAATATTAGAACGCGTTACACTTAACATAAACACAGAAAATAACAAGTTCACTAACAATTCAAATATTTAATCGTTCAATACGATGAGTGAAAATAAATTGACAATATGTTCAGTTTAGAGTGTAGATCTCTCGGAGTTCTATATTGGACGTCTGCGTAGGATGAGGCTACTGTTCACGAGATACTCCAACTGCTCTACATATGGTGATAAATAAGTGAGGTAAGTGTAAGTTTTTAATTGGCAAGACAGAATTTGACCAAATGCTTCGAAGTTATTTCTGTAATGTAAAGTAGATCTTCCACATTATGACGGTTTCCAATAGCAGCCTATTTTCATTTCCTGTTTATAGAGTAGTTACCAATGATTCTGGCCGTACGAATTTTTCCATCAAAATATACTGTGACGTAGAAACCCGAACACCCAGTAAAAATTATTTTATTTTGGTAACATTTGGCATACATATCAGGAAATTCATAATATGTAAATGATTAAAATTTCACTTCTGCTCACCATCTTTAATAGTGGGTTGAAGCTCCACGATTTCCTACACATTCCCTAATGTGTCTAGGCATACTCATAATCAGGTGATCAATATCCTCTTGGAATATCTCATTCTATGCCACCTCTATATCATGCTGAATAGCTGTAAATTTCTTAATCTTCTACCGATTATGTCCCACATATGTGCAATTGGGGATAAATCCTGGGATCTTGGGGGCCAAGCTAGGATATAAATTTGAGCCTGGTGGAAGTAGTCCAAGGTTTGTCTGGCTATATGTAGCCGATCGTTATCTTGCTGAAAAGTTGGACTTTGAAGTGTCCTGAGCTAAGGAATCAGATGAGATTCCAATATTTCACGAATGTATCGATGTGCATTCATATTGCTCCTAATGAAGACTAAAGGTGACCTTGAGCCATCAGCAATGGCACCACATATCATAACTTCAACAGTGCGATGTACATGCTGGTCAACAAAAAAATTGAGGGTTATGACGTTCGCCTGGTCTCCTTCTCACCCTCGCTCGATCATCATGCATGTCTAGGCAGATCCGGGATTCATCACTGAAGACGATAGTGTTCCATTCCTGATTCCACATTAGTTGTTGTTCTTGGCATCACTGAAGTCGATTTCTTTGATGTTCCAGAGTTAATGGTAACACCAAATGAGGTCGGTATGAAAAAAGTCCAAACCTCCCTATTCGTCTAAAAACACCTCTGTTGTCCTGTACCTCTGGCTCTTCATGTTCGGCCTTCTTGGTGCCGTGCCTGATAACATCTGACAACAGCATCCACATTCTTGTTTATTCTACCAGCAATTTCTCGGAACTGCAGCCCAGCTTCCCAAAGACCAACAATTCGGCCTTTCTCGAACTTCATTAGCTGTCGATAAATTGCATTTCTTCGCACTCTAGGCATGATAAACAATTGTGAATTCTTGTAAGGCAACGTTTAAAACCACTGTACTCGAATAAACTCTGTACTCTGATATCGGAATGGGACAGTTCATTAATTACTTGGAGCAAAAAAATAATTGAATAAAAACAGGAATGTTCAATTGTTTGCTCTCAAATTCTAATTCTGTATTAAGACTTTTATTATAGACATGTACGTGAAATATTTTTGACATAAAATGATATTTACTGGGTATTGGGGTTTCTATGGCATTGAGTATATTTTACAATATCCTGGTCTGCAGTGGCGGATTTACAAATTTGCCGTCAAAGGCTATTCAATTTTTGCCTCCTCTATTGACTTCTAAAATTCGATGCCCTAGTTCACAATCATATTCATTACATTTGTTTTGTCAATGAAATTGCAATTATATGATTTGTGTACTATTTTTGGGTAAACTTAAACTGACCATACGTCCCGTTTTGAACGGGTCTTTCCCTTTTCGGGGACACCTGTGCCCTTGTCCACAAACGGGACGTAAAATAGTCCCGTTTTCCGAAACCACTCGAAAATTTAAAGACAGAAGAGCGGTAAAAAATATATGTTGCATATAATCACTATCATAGAAACGTTGCTTTAATAAGGCTGGTGATTGATTTTTAATTATAACAATAAAAATAATAGGGATGCATGCGAACCGTATTAAGTCCAAATTGTTCTTTATATTCCTTATAATGGTTTAGAGCTTTTAGACCTGTACTAGCTGGCAACATTAATTTTTCTTAAATATTTCTTTATCTCTGAGATTGTTTAGAAATGGTTAACTTTCCCTATAAACTATCTCCGTTTTATTCATTTTTTAATTGTATTATTTCACACTAAGCAGAACATTAAAAAGTTGTGATTATTTTCATTGTTAACCTGCCAACTGACGTATATAAACACATGTCCCTTTTTTATGTAAGAAAAAATGGTCAGTTGTATACTTCTGAGCTAAAAAAGCTCAATCATGCATTAATTATAAGGTGGGGCAAGTTATATGCCTTAGAAATACCTACACAATATGAACACAAATTACACAAAATAATGTACATTCGGTGAACATTGTAAAATATTTTTTATTGCACTTACAGTTTAAAAACAATACGAACAATATATTCATTAAATTCACCGTTAACAAACCAGTTAATGATGACAATGATATCAACTAAGTTGGAAAGCTTTACATTACCTTTTGCGAGACTTTAAATCCGCAAAATCATCATTTATATCGTCGAATGAAATGTTGTTCATTAGTTCTGACTCTATGCACAAAAGAGCCAATGCGTTTAGCTTTTCTTGACTTAAGGTAGATCGTAGATAGCTTTTCACCTGATTTAAGCAAAAAAAGTTTCTCTAACCCGAACGATTTGTCGGTGGTGTACATAGAGCCATGCGAAGTGCTATATCCAAGTTTTAAATGTCCTCTAAATTCTGTTTTCGCAGGAACAAAGATTTTTTAATGATCCAGAATCTGATTTCATAAAAATTCTTGGAAATGTACGCATTCCTGTTTTAAGTCAGTTTCTAAATCAATATAATACATTTTTCCAAGGAATTGGCTTTTCGGTCAGTTTCATTGGTAACAACTGACTCATTTACATGTTATCCCTGAAAGTTTCACTCACAGTCATTCTAACATTTTCATCAAATCTTTTTTCAGTTGTCTTTTTCTGAGCTCTGCTGTATATTACTTCGATGCGCTTAATTACCGCAGCGATGTATTCTAAAACGTTTATTTCATATATTTCTGTATTGTTTCTTCGTCGTCTTTGTTAGGTTGATCAGATCCGATTTGTCTTAGACGTTTTGCCAAATTTTTTAATACTCTTCTGCAAAAATGTTGTTGCAAGGGATATCTTAATGCATATTCTCTTGATGAAATCGGAGCGTTCAAAATACACTTTTGACATATCATAAGTTTTGCTATTTGTTTAAGGCATTACATATTTTTAAATTACTAATCGTTACAGGTTCATACATTCACTCTACATGAATTTTATATTTAAGTTGTCAACAATTTATGATATCTAGATGCCTACTACATTATGTAAAATTTTCAAACTCGATCTCCTAGTATACTTATTTTTTATTGTATCTTCGCTTAGAATATAGATATTGAGATGCTGTTTTTACAATCTGTAAAAAAATTCTATCCCCTTTCAAGTAAATGATTAAAAAATATAGCATCACATTTGAAGATTCCCAAAAAAAGTTGAAAACAAAACAATTGTTCAATCACCGCCACCTAGCAACCGTTAAAACCACTGAAATGAAACGATGATATAATATTTTATTAGGCATATAATTCCCTTTCAAATAATACTCAGTTTGTTAAAATCCATAAAGAGGAAGAAAAGTTATAACAGTTTTATTGAGTCAGCTTTCCCACACACCCCTACCATTTATTTTATAAGATGGAGGAAAAAGTACTGGAGCAAACTTACGTAAAATGATCTAATGATTACGAATATTTAAATTTTGTGGTATGCTAGTTGGTAATACAGATTTCTTTCTCTAAGCTGTAGGATAAATAGTTTTTGAGATACAGCGGGTTACCTCTCTTAATCAGACACACAGTACATGGTTCATCAATATTAGGTAAAAACTTTCTGTGCATAATCATTGAAAATTGTTGTCAAGTATGACCAAATATTTGCATATTTCCATTAACGGAATGAATGTATTAAAAGGAATGATTCTTTGTTTCATTCTCATTTATTAGTTTGTAAATGTAGGTAACGAAAACAAATATGATTGGTTAACTGTAAAGTGTCTTTTATAGTTTAGTAGCTTTGCTCCAGCTTAGCTATTTTAAATTTTCAGCATATTACACTAACGAAAAACGATACAGCATGCTTACCTAATTATTTTGGGACGGTAAGAATTATTTTAATTAGAATCATTCAGTTTTCATATAGTGGAACCCATTTATTTGTATTTTCAAAATATAGATAATGAAAAAAT
Organism: Galeruca laticollis; assembly: GCA_963921935.1. Lineage (NCBI taxonomy): Eukaryota > Metazoa > Arthropoda > Insecta > Coleoptera > Chrysomelidae > Galeruca > Galeruca laticollis. Next base: position 64,942,685 of record OY998182.1, read on the forward strand.
GAGTTTTAATTATTCAATAATTTCAATTATTAAAGAATTGGAGGTTTAAAATTAAGGGGTGATAAAGATTATTCTGATAGTTGGCTATCTCAAGTTATTGTGAAACTGGTAGTAATTTGAACTTGCAATTGGGTATACTGTATTACTATAACTCTAATAAGTACCGTGTTTATATGGTTTATGCAAGAGATTCTAAGCCAAACCATATCTAAACAAAAGCTATTTTTGTATTCATTAATAATAGCTTCCCCAGTCCCATTAATCATTTATTTGCAAGAATTATTTAATACAATTTGATTAGAATTCTAGTTTGCTTCATTTAAACAAATACAATTTTTTTTATTGATGCCTCATATTACCTTTTTAAAGCACGCCTCAGCGTGTTTAAATCGAACTTTCAAACACGCGCGTTTTTTAAAGTCCCTATGGTAACAACAACAACTTGAGAAACGTAAGTATCAATGACAACTTTTTTTATTAGTTTTCAAATTGTATATTTTCATTGGGAACCAATGTCTTATTTGGTTTTTTCTGCAAAATTTATTTATATTTTCATATATACATTGTATCCTTTTAAATATAAATAAGGAAACTTTTTGATTATTGATGTGACAGCAGTACCTCGTAACGTCAAATAAAAATATATACTATTTGACATTCACGAAACTTGGCTGGGCATCGAGGACCGACATCCATTTTTTTGTAGTAATAATATAATAATAATATTTTATGATTTCAAAGTGCACCAATAAAAAAAAATAGCGTTAAGTATTCGTGGATAACTGGTCTTTCAAACACTTGCTCTATTTCGGGCACTACGGCTGCGCCGTCATGCCCGAAAAATCGCGCGTGTTTGAAAGACCTCTTTATCCACTTATACTTTAATATACTATTAAAAATAGGTTTATTTTTTTGTGTCAAAAGCACAAAAGCTTAAATGTGAAAACTATTTTCATCAGTTTTACTTTACCATTTTTATTAAGTAAATTTTCCTAAGGTTTAAGTTGAAAAATTCCTAATATATCGCTGGAGAATCAGCTTATTGGCCCACATTACAATCGTTTAGATAAACCAAACCTATTGTTTTTGTGTGATTAATGACATCACCAAATCCTTTCTGATTTTGATTTGTTTCTTTGTTAACCAGGAAATAATGTTTATCTTCTTATTATATGGAGATGTTTCTTTAGGTACTAGTGAATTACTAGTATATTAAAGTATAAGTGGATAAAGAGGTCTTTCAAACACGCGCGATTTTTCGAGCACGACGGCGCAGCCGGAGTGCTCGAAATAGAGCAAGTATTTGAAAGACCAGTTATCCACGAATTCTTTACGCTATTTTATTTATTGGTGCACTTTGAAATCATAAAATATTATTACTACAAAAAAATGGAAGTCCGTCCTCGATGCCCAGCCAAGTTTCATTTAATAAAAGTGCGCCCTCGATGCCCAGCCAAGTTTCGTGGAAGTCCATCCTAAATAGTATTTATTTTTATTTGACGTTACGAGTTACTGCTGTCAGATCAATAATCAAAAAGTTTCTTCATTTATATTTAAAAGGATACAATGTAAATATGAATATATAAAAAAATTTTGCAGAAAAAACCAAATAAGACATAGGTTCACAATGAAAATAGACAATTTAAAAACTAATAAAAAAGTTGTCATTGATACTTACGTTTCTCGAGTTGTTGTTGTTACCATAGGGACTTTAAAAAACGCGCGTGTTTGAAAGTTCGATTTAAACACGCTGAGGCGTGCTTTAAATAGGTAATATGAGACATCAATAAAAAAATTTATAAAAAGTCGCAAGTTATAGATATTCATTTTTTAGCTGCTTCTTTATTCCATTGCTACAGTTCTCTGCAAAAATGTGTATAATCTCACTAGTTTTCAAGTTCTTCTTGGGAATATTCACATATTAGGAAGGTAACAGTTTGTTGTGGTTAGCATATCGAAGGGAAAGGAGAAAATATTGATTTCTAACTAGCATTACCGAATATTTAGATCAAACTGTGATTATAGAATTACTTACACCGATGTTGTGTCTGATCTAGACTGGTAGTAGTTGAAGTACACTTTTCTTTTAGATGATTACTTTATGGTAAGATCTGCTTTACAGTAACCTAATGTCTCAAATCAATACCAGTTTTACTGGTTTGGGGTATATTTCCCAGGTTATGTCTTATAAAGTCTTTAATCCAGTCTTTTTGTTGGATTTATCTCTTATTATTTCAACCAACCAATGGCCTATTTCTGTGGAACTTCCTTTATATACAGAAAGCATGAGGATGTCAAATATATGTCTTCCCCTGCTTTAACATAACGGTGGATGGCATAATTACGACTTTTAATGTCAATGGAAGCATAATGAATAAATCAAAACAAATAATGGCATATGCTGATGATTTAACCATAATAGCGAGAGACCGAAAGAGTCTTGAAGAAACATTACAGAAAATTGTAAAGGAGGCGGGAAAAAGAGGATTAAGAATAAATCAGGAGAAAACAAAATATATGGAAATGAAAAGAAAGAAGGAAGTCTACCAACCAGAAGCAGTAAAGTTAAATGAATTCAGTTTTGAAGTTATTAACACCTTTAAGTTTTTGGGAACAATTATTAGTAACAAAAATGACACAAAAATCGAGATAAGACAAATAATTCAAGCAGGGTATAGAGCATATAATAAATTTAAAAACATCATGCAGAGTAAGAGAATAACATTGGGACGGGGTGAACAATCGATATTATATTGGATACCACCAGTTTTTAAGCGATACTTTAATTAAACAAAAAAAAACTAAAAAGGTTAAAAACTGGAAAACCTTATATTTACTTTAACTCAACAAAACAAAATACTGAAAATATTTTAACGCGATGGTCCAAGTTAATATAAATTGCAAAAAATCAAATATCAAAGGATTAAGCAAATTATATTTATTCATAAATCAATAGATAATTCACATTAACTGCATATCCAGAATACAAGACGAATACGAACGCCGTTATACAATAAAATTCTCCAATTCTAGATTTCCATGAATTGAGTATAAGACAAAGGACTTAACTTGGTGAGGCTCTGGAATTATTCAGCTCTCAGCTAGGTCCCTGTTGTCTCTGGTTATAGTGATGTTGGTTAGTTCCTAGGGTCTGCAGAGCTGAGGAAAGAAAAAAAAGGAGAAAAAATAAGGAAAATTTCTGGGAAGGAAGGAATCGGAAGCTTATGCTCCAACACATAAAAAACTGAATCTAGCTTTTAAAATGAAACTAACAGAAGTCTGTTCTATCGTATTCGCTTTGTTCCCTAAATAAACAGAAAAAGCGGAATTATGAAGCTAAAAAAGAATGAAAAAAGGTTTTGCTTCTAAAGAATAAAAAATGTTTCTTTTTTACAATAAAAAGAATTGAACATACAAAATTCATCAAATTCCAGCCCATATTATAATTTGAAATAAAACAGAATACACAATGAGAAAAAATATTCCAAAAATCTAACTCACCACCAAATATGTGAAACCACTACGATGTAGATACTAACTTATATACTAAAAGGAAGAGACTTTTCTTATGTACGATATCGTTTAAATATCCAAAATTTGGAAGTGAAACAAGTTTTTTAATTTCGAATCATTAGTACAATGATGGTCAGGATCGGGATGTTGCACAAAAATGATATGAGTCTATACTACTCAGGAACAGACAATAATAATCACAGTAAGGGTGTCGGCGTAATCATTAAAAAGGAATTTCAGCAGAGCGTTATCACCTTTATCCCATATAATGAGCGTATGATGCTACTACAGCTAAAAGCACATCCCATTAACATAAACCTTATTCAGATGTATGCCCCTACATCAGACAGTAACGACCATGTTATAGAACAGTTTTATACAGACTTAGAACAATTAATGAATAATATCAAAAAGCAAGAAGTGATTATAATTATGGGAGACTTTAACGCAAAGATTGGACGAGGAAAAGTCGAAAAATTCGTTGGCAAATTTGGACTGGGAACGAGAAATGAGAGGGGAGACAGAATGCTACAATTCTGCCAAGAAAATGAGATGATAATTACAAACACCTTTTATGATCTGCCTCCAAGAAGACTATATACCTGAACTTCGCCTCGACACAATGACAGCCGAATAATCAGAAATCAAATAGATTTTATAACCGTTAATAATCGATTTAAAAATGGGATTAAGAGCGTTAAGACCTATCCAAGTGCCGACGGAGGAACAGACCATAACTTATTAGTTGCAAATGTAAACATAAAACTAAGAACCCTAAAACGACATAACAAATATCCTGAAATGAATCTGAATGAAATTAAAAATCGCAAAGAACAACTAAATGAAGAGATAAGGGACAAGCTGAACATCGTATCTCAAAGCGAAGACGTGGACGAGAACTGGAGTACGTTAAAAAATGCTTTGCTGGAATCTGGCAGTAGGGTACTTGGCACGGAAACAAAAGCTAGTAAAAACGAATGGATGACACCTGAAATAATTCAGCTTGTTAACGAAAAAAGAAAATTTAAAAATAAAAACAGGCAATAATATAAAGAACTGAAGAACAAAATAAAATACGAAATCGACAGAGCCAAAGAGAACTGGATGAACAGCTAAATAATAAACACGATACAGCAAACCTTCATAAAATACTAAAATATATAACGGGCAACACTAAACACAGAACACCCTGCGTCACTAGGAATAACCAGGGTCAATTAGAAACGGAGGATGGACAGATAAAGAAGGTATGGGAACAATACATTCAACCTCTTTTCAGCGATGCAAGGGAATATGGACAAGAGACGCTAGACGAGGACCAGTACCTTGAAATTTTGGAGTCAGAGGTCGAGCAGGCCATACAAACGGCTAAGAGTAAGAAAACTCCTGGTCCAGACGAAATCCTTACAGAACTACTAAAAGCATTATATACCGATATAGTGAAAAAGTTTACAGTTATTCTAAATCAGATATACATGCAAAGTAAAATACCTACGGAATGGCTCAAGTCCACGTTTATTCCCCTGCCAAAGAAAAACAACCCCAAATCATGCGATGACTATCGGTTAATAAGCCTTCTGAGCCACTCACTAAAAATACTTTTAAAAATTATACAAAACAGAATACATAAGAAATGTGAAGAAAAATTAGATAAAATTCAGTTTGGATTTCGTAGGGACATGGGAACAAGAGAGGCATTGTTTGCCTTAACAGTCCTTTTACAGAAGTGCAGAGAATACAACAAAACCGTATACGCATGCTTTATAGATTTCCAAAAGGCCTTTGACCGAGTACAACACACAAAACTATTAGAAGAACTTAAAAACATCAATTTAGACAAAAAAGACATCGAAATAATAAAGAACCTGTACTGGAATCAGTCAGCTACAGTGAGAATCAATAATACAGAAACTAATGATATTTCGATTGCACGAGGTGTTAGACAGGGATGTATTCTGTCACCAACATTGTTTAACGTGTACTCTCAGGTTATCTTTGAGAAAGCCTTATGGGAAAGAAGCGAAGGGGTTAAAATCGGCGGCGAAGTATTAAGCACGATAAGATACGCTGACGACACGGTAATCTTGGCAGAGAGTCTGATTCGCAAAATATTATCAAAAATTAAACAAAATCAGGGTAACCTCTATCAAAATATGAAATGCTAACATCTCAACGATAAGACAACTACATTCCTCATCTACAAAAAAATCATCACTAAGTGTGATATAGGGTGCTTAAGATCTCAGGTACACTAAACTCAAAAGAAAAAATATAAATCAACTAAAGAAAAGAAGGAAAAAGTATCAGAAGAGTATGGTTCACTCAGACTCATAGATTGATGAGAGCATCAACCATGTAGGAAAATCCTCGGGAGATATAGAAAAAAAATACAAGGTAAGGGACAGAAATCTACTAAGAAAATTTTCTAACGTGACTAAAAATGTGTGTGTGTTTTTAATAGTATATTACGTAACGTGTGTTGTAAGAAGCATTTTACGCACGAACGGAAAAGTAATTCCGTGAGTGCGTAAAATGCGTTACAACACGAGTTACGTACTATACTTTACCTACGAGCCACTTGTACTTGTGTTTATAATCTTATTAGGGTATTTAAAGTACATGTAAAAACGTACATCCTCGATGCCCAGCCAAGCATCTTAGAAGTTCACCCTCGATGCACAGCCAAGTTTCGTAAAATTCCGTCCTAAGTAGTATTTATTTTTATTAAAAATGTCTGTAGAATTACCGGGATTGCATAAAATAGCGTATACACCTCTCGACTAAAGTGACATTTATTCCTTAGGTGGATTACTTCCCTCAGGAATCAAACACCACCCGCGGGATTAAATGGGCCACGTTAGTCGCTTGGGGTATAGTAAACTATTGTTTGCTAATATGAGATACATTCTGACAACTAAAAGATGCGGATTGAATGAAACGGAACCAATTATCATATAATTCCAAATAACTCTTAGTATTAAACGCAATCTCATATCTAATAAATGTTATCTACCATTTATATATAGAATAAAATTCAACGTCAAATATCTAAGTAATACATTTTGAATCAAATGGCTACGTCTATTGACAGTTGCTAAGTGGTTGTTATGGAAGCCGTGCGATTTACTTTACAGCCGTGCGTTTTGTTTTACCGTGCGTAATAGACGTCTTACATTGATTTCCGACTGTGTGTTTTTGACTACTTACAGAGGAGGTCGTAGGTAAAATACATTACGTAACTATAAAGGGAAAAAAAATAACAAGCCTTGGCCTTTCCCCCTTTCCTACCATCGGGAAATTTGGAGAGAAGAAACTCAACAAGACAGAACCAAGTGCTAAGAATTTAGTGATAACACACAGAATACTCAAAACCGAAATAGGAAGATATATAGAAGAAAACATTATAAATCGGAAACACTTTTGCTATGAAAGTAACGAAATTATAAACTGTAGTATTCCAAACCACATAGAAAGTTATCCAAAAAAAATAGTTTTGTCAACAACTGAAAAAGAAAACTAAAATATGCCTTAATAAAATAGTATCAGTATGTATCAGTACACCAAAATAATCGATAAATTGTCGTGCAACAAAAAGAACGTGTTTTACTCGTATCGAAATACAGGGAAGATAAAAACAACTAAAGCGTATACTGAGAACAAAAACACTACCAAGCAAAAAGATAATTTCTCAGTACACACACTGAATCCAAAATTTGCCTGAAGCAAGGTAGTCTAGAAAATATTTTAGCAATAAAGCGTATACTACTATCTTAGCAAATATGTGCTGAAGTTTTAAAGTAAAGTGGTTATACCCGTAAATGTATTACTCATATTCCAGCTAAATCCCATAAGTAGAAGAATCGCCGTTAAAAGGCGGTACAAAAAGAGTCTTCTATCTTTTATTTGTTTCTGCTCGTTCTGCATAATCGCCGCAACTTAATAGCTTAAAATACAATTGTAGGGTCAACTAGTTTTTTATATGGTTTTTGAATGGACTGTATGTTGTCGTTCACCGCTACATAAAAATGCTGTTTTCTTCCATAGAGGTGAAAGAAGAAGGACCAGTCGTAATGTTAAATAACAAAATTTACAACTTAACTCACTTTACAAAATATACTATCAAGATAGAACAACAAAATGTGTCCACAGTGAGTTGATAGTTAAAATAGTTAGATAATTACAGTTATTCGCAGTTTCTAAAATGCTCGAAAATGTATAGCTCTCCAATAAATATCGATAGACACACACACGCACGTTATTTTGCGTCGTAACACAAGAGACAGATATTTAGATATGTATAGTTTTTAGAAATACTCTTTAAGTTGATAGATAAGTGTTCTTGGCCAACGAGGGTTGATTGGTTTATCGAAGGTTTAAAGATGACTGTTTTATGTTGACTGTCAAAGATTATATAATCTATGTTGAGTGTCCTATCTTTTCTGTCTCAATAGGAGACACTCGAGACACTTCAAATCGAGTGAACTTACAAGCGCTCGGCGTTGCCAAGCTGCACCTTGCACCATACTCCCCCCGGAAAGGAAGTCTCTGCTTCAGTTGGAAAAGAGATAGAGATAACATAAATTTATACGTTTTTGTTATTAATTAAAACTTAATAACTAAGAAAGTCAACGGCCGCTAATTTGAGATTTATTAGACGACTCTATTACCGATTAAAAAAGTTTTAATATTTAATGATTCTTTTGTTTGGGGAGAGAGCATAGTTTTGTTATAGCCCTAGTAATTTCACCTGTTTTAGTTTTTAGGTGGACGACCCTGAATTTTCCGTCAGGTCCGGTTATGGTTTCTATGATTCTTGCCATAGGCCAATTAAAAGGTGGAATGAATGTTTTCTTCCTTAAAGAGGATTAGATCGTTTATTTGTAGGTTTTTATATATGTTTTTAGCCATTTTGGTCTATTCTGCAGTCTATTCAAGTAGTCCACAGGGTTTTTGCGCATTGTTGTCAAAATTTGATTCTGTTTTCGGGTAAATCGGGTAAATATTTTTCCGGATAAGCCGGATCCTATCAAGAAATGACCAGGTGTGAGATATTGATAACAAGTTTTACAGTTTCTGATTATATGTTTAATTTGACTTAGCCCATTGAGAGGCCAGTAGCATAATCATACATTTTGTCCTCCTGCATTGCTTAAGCGTACATGCTGTTATTTGAGGATAAGAGAAGTTAAATTATTTTTGAGGGTAATAAAATGGGATGTTTTTGTTCAAAGGATATTTCAGCGTATTCCAACCTCCCTCCGACACTGAGAAGACTGGATTTATCTAAAAATGGTTTAAACGATATCAGCTGTTTGTTTGACATATTTTTATTTTTTGAAAGTTTTATTATTTCCATTGAAAAGGACTAACTTTGAACTTGTTTGATAATGAACAATAAGGAGGAATTCATCTCTCTAATTCAAAGAGGTAATTTGTGTTACTATTCTTTGTTTCTTGAATTGTGAACAAATCTTAGAATTACACCACTGTGCGATGTAGTTTGGAAATTGAAGTAAAGTTTAAGAAGATATTTTGTTTTTGGTCAGCAATGATTGTTAAAGCTCTTACTTTCTTCTGGTAGATTGTCAAGATTTTCTATAATTTCGTATTGAGAAAAATCCGAACTTAAGTCATTAAGAAATTTAGATCCATTAAACCACATTGGGTGGACTTCAGGATTGAATTTTCCGTGTGACAGCATGTCAGCTGGATTGTCCCTTGATCGCACGTGCCGCCACTAGAAGTCTGAAGTTAATGTTTGTATTTTTGATACTCTGTTTGATACAAATACCGACCATCGACTTGGGTTGCTTTTGGACCAACAGAGGGCAATCTGAGAATCAGTCCACAAATTGACTGAATTTATTTTGATTCTATGTTGTAAAACTTATTGAGTTAGGTTTGAGAATAAAAGCATTCCACAGAGTTCAAGTCTGGGAAATGAGATCGCTTTCAATGGTGCAACACGTGACTTTGCATATATCAGAATACACGAAACTGTTTTATCAGTGTAAATAGTTATACACACATGCGCCGTACGCTTCGGCATTCACATCTGAAAAAGAATGAAGTTGAATTTAGTTTATTCGCATTTTTCCCTAAATAACCGCGAGATTGACATAAACCGGGGGATTATAACGCTGTGAAGAGACAGTCGCCTAACTTTTTATGGTCTGTGACAGATTTTAACGGAATATTAGCTTGGTCCGTTTGCTAGAATTTTAGTTGTAGATTTGAAGATGGCTTCTGAAAGTTCATCGTCGATGGAGAGAGATTCAAATTTTGGGATTTCTTCGATTTCCCAGAATTTTAAGTGAGTGTTTTATAGTTCAGTGTCCGAATTTGAGTTTAGTTCGGATTCATTGAGTACATGATACGAGAGAGGCAGAGAGGTGTGTTTATATATTTGTTGGGAGTTCCGTTTTTCCGAAATAATATAACCCAAATGGGTATTAAAAAGTGTGGGTAAATCATAGTAAACATCTGCACCTAATAATAGATCGATTTTACCGGGTATGACAAAAATGTTGTCAGCTAGTTTATTTACAATCCGTGAAGGTATTATTACGTGATCTACATTCAACTTTACTTGAGGGATAGTTATAGTAATTTTGTCTCGCACAGCGCATGAGATTTCAAACGTTTTCAACTGGTCAACGTTTGAGTGTAGCACTATATCCAACATTTCGTTAGATAGAGTACTGGTTTCAGATATGCCTAAAATATTTAAGATCTGTTTCTATGGGGCATAGGGTATAGTTGAGTTTTTGTACAAGTTGTTTGTTAATAAATGAATTTGATTCCCGTTCTAGAGACGAATTCTTACTTGAACAGGTTGATTTTGCCGATTTTAAATAGTTACCTGCGCAGTCGCTAGCAAAACTAAACTGTTTTTTCTTGAGAGAACTGATAAACTAGACGAATTTGAGATTGTTTGATTTTCTTGAATGTTTTCAGATGAGGTGGTCCTGAATTTGAGGAGGGTTCTCTGAATGATTGTTGCGATTGAAAGTTTGAATTGTGTTAACGAGATGTGTCAGAGTTGACAGTTCGAGTAAAATTGTTACTATTTGAAGGTATTTGCCCGTTGTTATGTTGATTTTGAAAATGTAAAAGAGAATTATGTCATTTGTGACAATGGGCGCATGACCTTTGTGACAACAGGTGTCAGCATTATGTTTTATGCCTAAGCCATTTACTCATAGTTTTTTGCTATTGACAAATTGATTTAATTTTATTAAAAGTAATGATGCAAAAAGTTCACAAGTATAGATTTTATGCGCAGTGTCAGAACACATAATGCATCAACCAATGTTTTGATTTTGATTGTTTGAATTTTTCTGAAAGTTGATTGATTGGTTGAATTTTTGTTAAAATTTGATTGCGATTGTGAGTGAAGAGCTACTTTGTTTTGAGGCTTTTTGTGCGAGGATAAAGTTTGCGTTTGACTTGTTTTACCAGCGGATTATCGAGTATTTCAATTTCCTCTTTTAGAAATTGTAAAAATTCATCGACTGTTGGTAGAACATATCTGTTCCTGCATTTTTAAAAATTTTTGAAACCACAATTTATTTTTTATTGATACATATAGGTTACTAACACCTCTAATAAAACGTTGTTATCATGTTGAAGGTTTTGTAGAAGAGTCCAGTTACGCCTACAAATAGTAGCAATAGTTCCTACAGACTGTGCTGTTTAACTGTGGGATATTCAATAGCTCCGAGAAATATACATACATTTTATTTTTCATAAGTTTCTCTTAACAAGTTTATAGCTACATGCAATTTCTATCATTGACTTGTAATACATCAACAATACGTAAAGCATCACTTTCAAGATAAATTTCTAAATAATAATTGTGGATTTCCAAGAACACTAGTTTTGAAAAGATTATATAAACTTTTCCATTCAGTGTGAGTTCCGAAAAATTTCTTTATTTTTGTCCGGTAGTCTAGTACCTGAGCTATAGTTTGTTTCCCTAACTGATTCATTAAGGTTACTTTCACATTTTGCTAATTTTTAATAATTCTAGCTAATTGACTCCCGGTTTTACCATAATCAATTTCTATTTTGTTTCTATCTTCCTGATCTGGAATTTGTATGAGTTCATACTGGTCAAAGTTTTTGATAAGTTGTTTCAGATCAAAGATATCTAAGCTATTTAATTCTAATTGGTTATTTATTCTAATGATTTTGCCTTTAATTGCTTCACGTTCATTGATTAATGGTTTTATATCCATTGTTGTGGTAGATTAAATTTAAATAAGAATGCAAAAAATGATTGATATTTTTTAGATGCTGGAAATGTTTGAGATTATGGTTTATAACGAGCTACTGTGATATTACGAAATATTTGATTCTAAATATTAAAATATAGATAACAACTTCATTAATATATTAAACAATTTACAGAGTTAAAAATAAATATCTTTTTTCAATCTTCTTAAGCGAGATAGAGATGAACATTAAAATTGATATGAACTGAACTTATCCAGTCCAGCGATGAATACCTGTAGCTCCTACTTACAGATGTGCATTTGTAGATGATCCAATCGGCTGCTTTTACTGAAGGCACACTTATTGTTCTGTCTTTATTACTATTTTCTGCACTGGCGATTTTTGAGTTTGTTTAACTTTGATTTACACGTTTTGAGATAATGATTAGAGTTGCACAGGCTTTAAATTCGACTCTGTAGGACCAACTTTTATGTAGGGTAAACTAGATTTTTATATGAACTGTATGTTGTCGTTCACCCCTACATAAAAATGGTGTTTTTTCGATAGAGGTGAAAGGAGAATGACCAGTCGTAATTTTAAATAAAGTCTATAATGAATAAACACTTATAAGAACAACATAATTTACAACGTAAATCACTTTACAAAAAATACTAGCAAGGTAGAACAATAAAATGACCACAGTGAGTTGATAGTTAAAATAGTTAAACAATTATAGTTATTGACGGTTTCTAAAATGCTCGAAAATGTATATCTCTCCAATTACTATCGACAGACACACACAAGCACCTTATTTTATTTCGCGTCGTAACACGGTAGACAGATAGATATGTATAGTTTTTCAGAAATAGTTTTTAAGTTGACAGATAAGTGTTCTTGGCGAACGAGGGTTGATTGGTTGATCGAAGGTTTAAAGATGACTTTTCTGTTGAGTGTTAAATATTATACATCGACTGTCCTCCTTCTGTCTCAATAGGAGACACTGAAGATACTTCAAATCGACTGAATTTACAGGCGCTTGGCGTTGCCAAGTTGTAACAACAATTATAATAATTTTCTATGTTTTCTCTGTATCTCAACGTTAGATTATGAGAGTTTGAATGCATGGGTCGTAAGTTCGAATCTCCGTTTTCATATAGATTATTTTTATCCTTTTTAAATTAAGTGTAATAAATATTATTTTATTACACTCTTATTTGAAATTATTAAGAAACTTTGTTCCCTCTATGTGTGCAAATATTGTAATTTGTATTATGGATATAATCGTAATTCAATCTACATATTTTTTTGTATATGAGATAAATAAATTGAGTTATATTACTTTATCTATACATGTATCTTAATTAACCAGAATTATAATTAAACTAAACTAAAACAACCTAAAATTATCCAGAATTGGAACTAAACTAGAAATAAACAATACTATTAGTGAATTATTTTAAAATTATGATCAATCTACCAGATTAAATTATTATTTAGTAATCCATGTTTTGGGTAGTTTTCTTTTTATATTTATATTCTGAACAGAATAAACAATTCACTGAGTTCGCATTTTATTTCAAATATTTGAGTTCCGCTATCTATTCACCGTCACCATCATAATATGTACTTTGTCATCTTGTTCTTATAACAGCACCAAAACAATTGCCTTCTGCCCCTGGCAACATATTCTCAATATTTTCTAGGTATGGGAAACAGGCATCGAAATGTTCAATCGAAAACCTCGAAAAGGAATAGCTTACCTTCAAGAACAAGGACTTCTAGGACCAACTCACCAGGATGTAGCGAAATTTTTACACAACGACGAACGGTTGGATAAGACTTTTATCGGAGAGTTTTTGGGAGACAACGATGATTGGAGCAAGCAAGTTATGTACGTGTACGTCGATCAAATGAATTTTACCAACATGGATTTTGTTGCGGCGCTTCGGCACTTTCTAGATGGATTCAGGTAATATATTTTTCTAAAAAAATCGTAAATTACGCTCTCTTCTTCCTGAATCCCATGTGAAAAAGATATGCAATAAATAGTAGTACTATTTTTGAGAAGGGGATTATTATCTTGTTATATAAGCAAATTTATAATGGCCGCACTATTTGATGGAATTGTAACAAATTTAACTGTTAGTATTACCATGAATCAATGAAATCGGCGGGGCGGCTGATGCCTTGCAATTAGGCCACTTCTAACCCTTTTTACAATTCCCCAGTTTCTCCCCCATCACTTCACTCGTTTGGTCTCGATTCAAAACGCCTCGACCTACGTATAAAGGCCATGACGTCTTTCAGAGAAAGGGAATGTAGGTCTTCATCTTCAATTCTATCGACAACAAAGATTTCATTTCTATGCTGTGTGTGGTGAGGGGATTCCTTCTCACTGCAATCTGGGTCTGAAATGGTCTTTAACAGATGTAAGTGTCCCTCCTAAGTTCGCAATGGCCAGTCAATACACCAATTATCTGTCGTAGCTGTGATCTGGGTTTATCCAGCAGCCACCGTATCGTTGCCTTCGATCCCGCTGTGTCCTGGTACCCACAGTAGGGCAACTTCTCGTTCTGAAGCCAAGCTATCCAGAGCGTCTGCGCATTCCTGGATCAGTACCGTACTAGTTCTGGAACTGCAGATTGTTTTAATAGCGGCTTGACTATCCAATCAAAGGCTAACAGTACTTCTAATGCGTCCCGTTGTGTTGTTTGTTCTGCGGCTTTCAGGATGGCAAATATTTCTGATTGGAAAACCGTAGAGTATTTACCCGGAGCCTATTTTGCACTCCTATGTCCTCTATCAGGACACCTTCTCCCGACTTTCCTTCGATGCGGGAACCGTCTGTAATTCACACGATGCTCCCGGGTGGAAATCCAACTTGTTCATCGTTCCACTGCTCTCTTGGCGGAATGATGACTTTGAACTTGTTGTCTGTCCTCACTCTGTCTTCTTTTGGAACAGCTAGAATTGGAAGCTCCGTTTCTGTTCTTTTGGTTATTATTGCGTGGTCCTCGCCACCCCCTTTCCAGTACCCGTTTTCCCGCAATCTTGCAAAGGCCGCCATATCGGATCCCCCTGAATAGCAGTGCTGTCTCAATCAGATTTGCTCTCGCCTTGTGGAAGGCTCCTTCGACGTCGAAGAAGACGGCTAGAGCTACCTCCTTAAATTGCAGTGCATTCTCCACTCTTGACAATATGACGTGGAGGGCCGTTTCCGTTGACCTACCTTACGGATAAGCGTGCTGATGTGGTTGGAATGGGCACTGCTTTAAACTTTCTTCTAATATATGTCTACCTACCATATTTTCCAGTGTCTTAAATAGAAATGATGTGAAACTAACGGGTCTGAAGGATTTGGCCGCTATGTAATATTTCTTCCCAGCTTCGGGGATGAGTACAACTTCGGCTTTCTTCCATTCTTCCGGGACCCACCCTAGTGCTGGCCTGAAATATTCCTTTCAGCACTGGGAGGAGAATATCCAAACCTTGCTGCAGGAGCGCTGGAAATATTTTATCCGGCCCCGCTGCTTTATAGGGTTCGAACTCTCCCACCGCCCATTTTATGGATCCATCCGTTACAATTCTGTCAGCTAGTTCCCAGTCTTCATCAGACTGAGCCTGATTGTTGGGCTCCATATTAGGGAAGTGGGTTTCCAAGAGGTGTCTTAATGACTCCTCTGCGGATGACACGTCCAGGACCCGTCTACTATCTTGAACGTTCCGATGGGAACGTTATTCTCTCGACTTAGTATTTTAGCTAACCTGGATACCTCCGGAATTGAGTTCACTTCGCTGCAGAAGCTTCTCCAACTAGACCTTTTGCTTCTTCGGATTTCTTTTTTGAGATATCTTCTAGCTCTTCTATAATTGTCCTAGTTGGTTTCGTCCCCATGCTTAATCGCCTTATTGAGAGTCTTCCTGGTGCCCTTCCTCTAGGATTCGAGTCTAGGTCTCCAAAATTGAACTCTCCTACCTGGAGGAGCCTTAAGAGGACACGATTTTGGTAGCTTGCAACTTTTGACGATTTGGTTGCCTCCAACTCCTTTCTTAAATCTTGTCTTGTTCGTATTGAGGTGTTCGGAGTATGTAGGCTATCCTGAGGCTCTCTAATGTAGGTTATCCAATTATTGACCCTTGGATTACGCCTTAATGGGAGCGGTTTCAGTATTTACCTCAGGTTAACACATAAAATAGATATGTTTGTTTTGATTTTTTCTTGCCCCAAACATCGAGTCACATTCTAAGCTCTCTTGCGGACACTTCCATCGCTTTACCATTTTTATAGTCTCTTTAGTTGCAGGAAAAATATAATTGAAAATTTGTTAAAAGTTATGCAAATAAAAAAAAAGTCATACTAATTTATGCATTTAAGTTGCTGCTTTTAAAATTAATTAAAAATACTTTTATTTAATAAAGGCATATTCTTATATACAATTTAAACAAGTATTTGTTGTATAGTATTTTTCCGGATCTAAGAAAGTCTATTCTATTGCATCTCATATAATAACTGGAGGCTAGTCACTTTCTTAGATCGTGAAAAATACTATAACTGAAAAGCTCAAAATTTTAGTACCTGCCTTATGTGTCTAGTATGATCTGTTTAGTAGTTTGGTCTTTGTTTGATTACCATATAAAGAGAGATGCAAATATCGTCCGAATGCGCCCAAGGATAATTTTGAATGTGCTATATTTGTAAATTTGTAAATAATGTCGAACGTGTTTTGTTTATACGAGCGCCATTACAAGTAGGCAGTAAAAATTTAGTTCTTTCGTTTTTATGCGTTTTTAGGAACAAAATAAACTTTTAAGTTAATTAATTTAATGTTTTTGGATTACCAAGGTTCGCCAGAAAAACAGCCGAAATTACCAAGGCCATGTTTCCCCACTTATTGTAATTCATTCATTATTTTACTACTGGCGTTTAGGATTGTTGGCCACCGAAATGTATTTATGAATGAATAACCCTCTCTATTTCCATTTAACTCTGTGGTATTTACCATACTAAAACCATTATTTTTTTGTAATATTTATTACTTATTTGACCAGATGGTACAATACCAGAAGTTTGTGATTGGGAAAAGTCGGCTCAGTTTCATCTAAAATTCACAATTCACAAGCAGGTGGGCAGCATATTGAAAAGAGAAAGCTTTCATATCCATACCTAGTCAGCCAAAATGTAGATTATAAACGCTAAAATCATATTTTGTAGTTGACATTTTCCCTAGAAATGACATTTATCGATTCACTCTTTGCGCCGTAGTAGCTGTGTTGCGAATCATACAACTCCTTGTATGAAAGAAAAGTTTTATTTTATGAAACAAACCTACAATAATAATTTTTATAAAATGCCATAGGTATAGAATATTTTTAATATAAACTTACGCTTCATAGACTTCGTTCCCGGCGTCACAGCAATATGTAATTGTATGATAGCACCATAGGACTACTACTCTATGTATATCAAATATAATCGTAGTATTTCCAATTTCCAAATTTCTGGGATTCATGAAAATGTTCAGGTTTAACATGCTGTTTGATTCGTTTTGGAAAACCACTGAATTTTGGAGGTTTTAAATCGACTGTGAATAGAATTAAGAATTCGGATCCTTGGTATCTAGGTATTCAGAAATCAGTAGACATTTATTGTAACTATAATATACAGATATATACTTGCGTGAATGTCCAACTTCCAGAAGTACTCTTAATGTCACCAATTATATGTCAACTACATAAGTGAATGCTTATTTTTTGTCGAGTATTTAAATATTATGATTGTCAGTTTATATCTATTCTATTATTTCATTTTATATTTAATTTTACAATTTTCTTACGTTTTCTTAAATGGTCCCGAATATCATGATTCAAATTTGATGCCTCTTCCCCTTTGATAATTATTTGAAAGGGTTGTTGACCACATGAAAAAGAATCTATACATTAAAATTCATAATATCTCCATTATGTACACTTACTTTTCGGGCCAATTCTACAGAAACAAAGAATAAAATTTATGCCTCTGTTGAAAACTAACAGTTTTAGAAGTGAAACTTCAATTTACACAAAAACTGCCAATTGGTGTACAAAGAGAATTCTTAAACATCAACAAAATAAACCGATAATTCTTTAAAAAAAAAGAAAAACATTTTTTTCAAAAGGAAAAAATACTTTTTCGGATGGTCTATAAAAAACGATTTACAATAAAAGATAAACAAAAGTAAATATTCTTTTTAAGACATCATTTTATTAAATGTTCGAACACACCGTTTTGAGCCAAGCTTTAAAGCCGTTGCTTTAAGTAAATTCATGAAAATTTACTCAGCTCAAGTAAATAATAATTAGGTCGGACAAGAAGTTTAACAGGATTGTTAGTTTGACGAGTTTACACCCATAAAAAGTTTCACTTCAATGAGGATTTTAAAACTAGATAAGATACATTATTGCTCAGTTCTTGCTTCAGTGGTGACACTTTGGCAGTATAAATGGTTATAAAAGATGAAGTAAAAATAAAAATTCAATTAGAATATACAAATTTAAGGATCCTGATCCGAAAGTATTTTTCACATACCACATTAAATTAACATGGTATTACTATTTTAGGTTGCCCGGTGAAGCACAGAAAATTGACAGGCTAATGGAAAAATTTGCTAGCAGATACTGTGAATGCAATCCAAATAATGGCCATTTCGCAACAGCAGACACTGCTTACGTACTTGGGTTTTCCATAATTATGCTAACCACAGACCTTCACTCTCCTCAAGTAAAACACAAAATGACAAAAGAGCAATATATCAAACTAAACAGAGGCAATACAGAAAGTAAAGACGTTCCTGAAGAATATTTGTCTCAAATATATGACGAAATAGCTGGACACGAAATTAAAATGAAGAATCCCGTAAATAAACCCGGTAAACAACAAATTAATAGCGAAAAACGAAGAAAAATCTTATTTAACATGGAAATGGAAGCTATTTCGTCTGCTGCTAAGAATCTTATGGAGTCTGTTTCGCACGTACAGGCACCATTCACTCTAGCAAAGCATTTAGAGCATGTTAGACCGATGTTTAAGATGGCATGGACGTCGTTTTTGGCTGCATTTAGTGTTGGTTTGCAAGACTGCGATGATCCAGAAGTAGCTGCTTTGTGTCTAGATGGAATAAGGTATTATTTTTATTAATTTGTATTACATTTAGATTCTGTTATATGAATTATGTAAACATTTCTAATACAATTTTTGTTGTGATTAAGTTAACCTAAACCATAGAACTTAGATTTCAGTTAATAACTATTGAAGTGTTTTAAATTTTCAAATAATAATCTTCACACACGTTACATCATATAAACAATATCAATTATTTGAATATTATTACAAGTAGTTTAGTTTAGATTTCTTTATTAGTTTGATGGCTTTGGTAGAATAAGGACTTGTAGTTTAGGTTGCATCAGTGTAGTTTGAATTGTGCAAATAAGTAATGATAAGGACACACATTTGAATTTCCATATAAACAGAATATTGAAAAATGTAGCTGAAAACCCGATGTTTAGAAGCTTATAAACATTTGAGATAAATAATTAGTAAACAATTTTGATCATAAAAAATTCAACTTCTAGCATGAGTATTTTTGCTGTCAAGTAAAGATTGCTTATAGTCTTCTTGCTCTAAAGGAAAGGAACATTACACTAAATGATAAAGCGTGTGTACTTGAATAAGGTAACTTTAATTGGTAATATTGTTGTTTTAA
The DNA here is from genome assembly GCA_963921935.1 of Galeruca laticollis. Classification (NCBI taxonomy): domain Eukaryota; kingdom Metazoa; phylum Arthropoda; class Insecta; order Coleoptera; family Chrysomelidae; genus Galeruca; species Galeruca laticollis. The sequence continues at coordinate 64,962,154 of OY998182.1, forward strand.
GTTTATAATTTTGTATTAATATTTTTTGTTAACTTTTAGTATTAATATGTTCAAAATACAAAAGTTGTTGTTTTTTAATTTATTTTCAGGATATTGCAATTAGTGAAATCCAGTTTTTGATAAGAGGAGTACACAAGCAAAAAGCGAATATCTTTATTTTCTGAAATTTCGTTGAGGTTTATGCTATACAGAGTATTCTGTTATATAACTTATGTACTATCATTTACCATACATATTACTTTTTTTCTAGATGTGCCATAAGAATTGTCTGTATATTCCATATGCCCTTAGAAAGAGATGCTTACGTACAAGCTTTGGCGAGGTTTACTCTCCTCACAGCTAATTCTCCAATAATGGACATGAAAGCGAAAAATATAGATACAATCAAAACACTTATCATGGTAGCCCACACCGATGGAAATTATTTGGGGCCGAGTTGGTTGGACATTCTCAAATGTATATCACAATTAGAACTAGCTCAGTTGATAGGAACTGGAGTTCGGCCGGAATTTTTATCAGGTAATTTGATTAAGCATGAGTATTACATATTTTAAATATACTTTCTGTTATTTTCAATGAAACTATATTTAACATATTTTATTACTTTGAACAATTATTCTATAAAACAATTCATTTAAAAAATGAGAAAGTAAAGAGCCAACCTCAACTTGATAAACAAGAAGCTACTTCTACTTAAGGCTGAAAGTAATTGTGATCTTACTTTCTCCCAATTTTCTTTTATTTTAAATTAACGTGCTAGGCTACTATGGCTACTTGCACAGGAATGATTACAATATATTAATGTATAAGGTTCATTAATTCAGCGAGTACACAATTGTTCTATAATTTATGGTAAAGTTGCGCATCTTTGAGGAACTGAAGTCATTTGTTTCAAGTTATTTAGGACATCTTTGTAGTTCAGTTTAAGCAGAAATTGTTGTATTTGTGACTCAGTCAAAATGTATTCCATAGTTAGTTTGGAGTTACAGCTGGAACAAACGTATCTGGAGGTAGTAGGTATCCATGGTCTTCAATGACCTATTCTTATTCTTCTTACCACAGCTAAATCTTGCCTTGAGAGACAACACTACTTGGTTGAGGATGACCCATCGAGTGCTGTATTTGGCATACGGATGTGACGACGGTGTCCCAATTATGCTGCCATGCTACTCTGTTTTTTTTTGAAATGTGATTTTAAATCCTTAAAAATAGTTATATTGTCGGTAACGGTAAATGTAGATGCAATTTATTGCCTGTTTGCCTGCAAGTTCATTGCCTACAATGCAAATGTGCGAAGGTAACCAAATTATAGTAACTGCTATTTTTTGGGATGTGATAAGTTGGTAGGAGTCATGTGTAGATTGGACAATAGGATGTTTGATAAATATATTTTGGATGGACGAAATTGAATCTGTACATTTTTTTTTAAATTTACTGTCTCGACCCTTGCTTTGTGGAATCTACTCATATTACTGTTTTAAATGAAACTAACTGTTTCTAGATAATTCCACAATATATTGATAAAATGTTAAAAATTCTAAGAAAATTGAGAAATGTTTCGATCCTAAATATCATCATCAGAATGACAGAAGTTACATTTCATTTGATGCCTATCTGATGTTTAATAATTATTTTTGGCTAGAATAAGAAGTGACCTACCTTGTGAATGACTTAATATATCAGAGAGGTCCTCGGGATTAAGTTGTTTTTTAAGTTTTTTCTGAAGTCGCGTGAGTCGGTTTTTAAGTGATCATTATTTTGTTTCGGAATAAAGAAGTGATAAATCATTTAACAGTCCATGAATATTAGAAGTAAATTCTAGGGCTTTGTTAAGAGGATCTGAACTACCACATGACTTTTCTAAAAATACTGTGAACTGGGTTTCAGATAGTGTGAATTTGGACGGATTTTTCTCATAGAGGTTCTGTATAGAGGTTTGAGAGTTGGATGGTTTATGATGTTCAGGAACTAGAGTTTTAGGTTTTTCTTAAGGGTCTTAGATGTGTTATGGGATGTTGTATAAGAGGGGCAGCCATTTGATGCCTCCCCCTCCTGGTAATGGGGGTTCTGTGGGAAATAGTTCACCGGGGAGGAAATACCTCTTTATCCATGGGATAAAGGGGGTAGTATAAGGTTAGATAATGGTTCAACATGAGTTGGGTAAGCTATTGATAGATTATTCGACAGGGGTTCAGAAGATGAGAAGGAGGATGAGGAAGTGCCACTGAGTAAAGTAGTAGCTGGTAATTTTGATAACAAAGGGGAGTGGGCGGATATTTCATTTTGTGGTTGAGATGATATAGGGTTGGTACAAGAGTCGGCAGTATGTGCACAGAAAACACACCTATAAATCGTAAACAAGAGGTGTTAGCCTCTGTCTTTGACATTGAAGCTGCATTTGACACCTTACCAAGGCAGACGATTATTGGTAAATTTTCATTTTATGGCCTCAATGGTAACATTTTCTCATTTTCAGACACTTCCTTAATAATAGATCATTTAGGGTCTCAGTAAATGGCTGCCTATCATTAACTCATGTCCAACAAGACGGTGTTCCCCAGGGCTGTATTATTAGCACTACATTATTCATTCTAGCTATTATTCATTTATGTAACAATCTTCCCTCCCCTGTCAAATCTGCTACATATGCAGACGACATTGTTGTCTACTGTCATGGCATCTCGACACCTACTATATGCAAACTCCTTCAATCTGCTGTAAACCTAATACATAGTAGAATATCTTCACTTGGCCTTTTCCTCTCCCCTGCAAAATCAAAGCTCATAAGATTCAGCAGAAAAGCCCCATCTCCTTACCCTGAAATGTTAGTGAACAACCACCCTCTCCCAGTCGTCGGACTCTGCCAAATTCTGGGAGTGATATTCGACTCCCGACTTTCTTGGGAACATCATATTCTAGAAACCAGAGGATACTGCCTAAAACTCTTGATTACCATCAAAACACTCTCTAACTATCAGTGGGGAGCTAGTGATTATACCCTCCTGAAAGTATACAGGGCTCTTATTAGATCCAAACTCGATTATGGCAGTATCGCATATATGTCAGCATAAAAAAAGTCCTGAAAATCTTGAACTCTGTGCACAGTACTGCCATTCGACATTTTTTAGGCGCATTTCGCTCTAGTCCAGCCGAGGGTCTATGCTTTTGAAGCCAATGAACCTCCACTCTGGCTCAGACGTCAATATCTCCTCCTTTCTTATGTAGCCACGACTTCATGCAACCCCTCTAATCCAGTTTCCTCTTTAATAACCAGAATACCTCACATTCTTAGCTCCCTACCACCCAACCCCTGCATACATACCATTCCCCTCCCCAAACATTAATACCTCACAGTCAATTATCCCTAACCAGTCCTGTCCCCATCCCATATAACTCATTCTGGACCAAAACACTCCCAAGATGTAACATCTCACTCACCAAGTTCAGCAAGAAAGAAACCAGTCACGAACCCATAAAGAAAGCCTTCTTACAAATACTAATTTCGAAGAAATACGATCGGATCCTCTTCACTGACGCCTCAAAAAACGAGACTGATGTCGGATGTGCTGTTATCACTTCGCAAACAGCCGTGGAATCCTACCGAATTCCAGCCTCTTGTAGCGTTCACACCGGTGAACTATTCGCTATTTTACAAGCCTTCAATCTCTACGTAATCTCCTATTAACAAGCTGCTGTTTGCACAGACTCTCTCTCATCTATTCAATCCATCAACAATTTATTCACCAATCATCCCCTTGTTCAACGCATCCACGATACCTATCGAACTCTTATTTCTCATAATGTAACTATCACTATTATATGAATTCCCTCACACATTGGTATAACTGGTAATGAAAACTCTGATCGCCTTGCTAAAGAAGCTGCCTCATCCACAACTACACCTATTATTTTGCAAGTCTCTAGAAACCTAAAATTCGCTATGAAAAAACTCATACGGAAGAAATGGCTAAACCATTCCGCAACATTCTTAAGGAAAATACATCCGACTATTGAACAGTTTCACATCCCCGATCTACGGAGAAACTTGAAGGTCGTCGCAAGAAGACTTTGTATTGGTCACAGCCGATTCACTCATGGCCACCTTATGACCTCTTCTAACCAATTTCTACTTGAAATTCAACAAATTCTCATAGATTGCCCCTATTATAATAAAAAACATCAGCAGCTTGGTATGAAAACCGACATTAAGGATACCCTAACTAGGCACACCAAATCACCATAGTCATTCAGTTTCTAAAAGAAGAGCACCTTCTGAATAAAATTTAAAGACTTATAATTCACTATTGTTAGTAATTATTTTCACATTATATATTTACAATCTATTGTAATTTACTGTATCAGTATCAAGCACGTTAAATTGAATAAAAAAAACTTATGTTATAAGAACATGAAAAGGCCCCCGAAGAAGGTTCCTGATAAATCGGTGGAAAGCCTACAGAGAGTATTGTGATGATCCCAAAAGACACTATTAGATTTAATTAGATGTAACTAGATTTTAATTTCAATTATTGTTAGCGGCCAGTGAACTTGAAGGTCACTGACAAGGTGTAGTAAGGTTAGTAATATATTGAGGAATCACGACTGTTTGTAAAATATATCATTGACGCGTCTTAATAATAAATAATGTAGTCAGCAAGGTCGACGGAAAGATCATCGACTGTTTTGGTTTAACAATCCATTTATAGAATTTCCTATATAAAAGAGAGAGTTCATTTCTCTATAATTACTAATAGAATCAATGTTTATAGTGTAAGTTATCCATGGTCAGTAAATTGTATATGTAGTGTTAAATATATGATCCCAGTGAGTTTTGATAAACAATGGTATTTATTTAACCCCAATGAATAATGGTAAGTGTTTTCCGAAGATTAATGGTTCGATGGTTTAAGAAGTATATACGAGGGACACTTGCTAAATAACCACCACAGTATCATGTGCAGTAATTTTGTTTTGTTTTGGAGTTGTAAATTTTTTTTTTATTTTAAATAAATTAGTTCAACTTCTTACCAGATGCTTGAGAAATTTTAGATGTATTTGAAGGCTCTATTATGCACTGTTTATTTGACAAACGTGTCCAAACTCACAATAAAACTATTTCAAACCTGAAGTAGATTATAAAGAAACCATTAAAATAGTATAATTTTAATATTAAAATTGTGTAAAATGAAGTTTTAAGTGCATGTCCTACTATGTATATAAGTTACTGGACAAATCCGGTTTTAGGATAAACTAGTTTTTCCTAGACCAAACTAGTTCATCCTGTATGTGGTAGGAAAAACCGGTTTAGAATAGGCCAAACTGGTTCGTCCTATGGCTGACAGGAGAAACTAGTTTAGTCTAGGCTGAACCAGTTGAGTCTAGACTAGTACATTTCAGGATAAACTGTTTTGGCTGTCTATACTAATAGGGAATAATAATCAACTTCACTTCTTTTTGCATGGTGCACTCTCATCGTATTTGGAATTGCATAGCACCATTTTTTTCTTGCATTTGCACCTGTTTGTCGAACAGTTCTTTGCGCAGCAGCACTTTACAAAACCTTTCACTGATCCATCCGAATATTCAGTGGCTGCAGTCATCAGAGATATTTCAATATCTTAGTTAACATCACCCACCTCTAAAAAATGTTAGGTTAGGTCGGGTAAGGTTGAGTTGGCATTTTAAATCAATAAGCGAGCACGAGGTGGGGCGCGCTGGGCGTGAGAAATACGATCCGGTAATTTCCTGCATCCAGAGGAGCCGACACGACTTGCTTTAACAATCTTGACTAGTCCAAACTAGTTTATACTGAAGTCTATGTATTCATATTAGGGTCAACTGTTTGAACCCAGGCTAAATTGGTTTCTCCTGTTGGCCATGGAATGAACCCGTTTGGTCTAGTCTAAACCGGTTTGTCCTACCACATATTATCCTAAAATCGGGCTTGTTCGGTAACATAGATATGTCCGGTAACATATATATATTATAACGTATAAATAAAGATAGAAACACTGGTATAAACAGATTAGTTGGAAACTGATTAGAAATTAAAACATTAGACTATATTTTGTTAGAATCATAAATATGAGACATTAAAAGTGCTCATATTAACTAAATAAAGTAATACAACTTATGTATATAATTAATAATTTGAGAAGAATCACATAGAATTGACAAAAGAAACATTACCTTGATCATATAACAAAAGCCATAGAGTAAATATCGTCCATCGTATTAAATACCTCATGTCAGAAATAATGATGAACATATAATCTAGAAAAGAAACATGAATTAATAAATATTCGAAATAAAAAAGGATATTGTTCAATATTATAACACATTGTTTACTAAAAACATATGGGTTAGAATATTTAACGATGTAATACCAATACGCTTAGCGACATACGCTAGCGACACACGCTAGCGACAAAATATAGATGTCAATATGTATCAGCGACAAACGTTGAAAGTAGAGTAATTCCATAGATGACATGAATAGGAATTAATTAATGTATTTTATCCAATATAATGAATATTAAGAATTAGATTAAGGAATATTAATAAATGTTTTAAAAGAATTTATGTTGATGACTAAACACAATTGATAATTATAATAAGAAATTAAACTGAACATTGATATTAAAGACTATTGTATATCGCTTGAGAAAAACTATTCGTCACATACTAACAAGATGAACTTCAATATTGAATAAACAATTTTAGTAGATTAATTTTTGTATGTAGGTAAAGATATTAGAATGTTAAGTGAAATCATAATTTTGAGTGCGTTAAAAAAGAAAAACGGTGATTGGTTTACGTGACATGACAGAAGGAACTTTCAAACAACAACAAGTGTAACAAACATTTTTATGGAGATAGTGAGCTGAATTTAAACAAAAGACTAATTGTTGATTGTTGAAAAAAGTTGAAGAAAAAGGGTCGGTGGCTTGGCTTCGTTTCTGGAAGGTTGGGTTTTGGAAGTGCTCCAGAAATTTTAAGAAATTATCCTCAGATGAGGATAAAAACATAACAAACCAATGATAAAACATTCACATGTACTTACCCAATGATTGTAGCTGATTTTCCAGAGTGAAGATCATAATTTCACATAACTATTCAACTTTAAAACTTCGGAAGCTGTTTTTCCCGAATCCCGAGAGGCAGATCCTGGTTCCTGAACACAAGGTCAGTGTATTGTTGTACAACAAGAGTTATATAAAACTCAATAACTTCAATCAAATGTTTTCTTTAAAATCTCATGAGTAAAATAGACTTTTAAATAATGATCGATCTGAAAAAGAATTCAAATTAGAGACTCAATATAGCTATATTCTTAAATAATTTCTCAATGATTTATGGCCAATTTAAATAAATAAAATTTAATACTTACGCATTTTTCAAATAAGAAGCTTAAGAAAGATGCATCCAATTCTTTTATGTAATATTTGGACTCTATGTATATGAATTTCATAACTATTTCTTGTACCATATTATTTGTGTTTCTGTATGTATAAATTTCCAACATAAATTCTTTTAACTTGTATATAATTTGAAGTACGTTCTATCACACAGCATATAAGCTCACTGTGAAACTGAACAGACCGACGCGTATAGCAAATGTTTACTCTAGCGCATCGTCACCTCATATTTTCAAGCATGCGTACAGAACGCCACACGAAAGAATAAATCAATAATTTCATTTGACCCATACATGGGCGGCGCATAAAATTTTTATAAATAAAATTAAATATTAATTACAAATAAAATGTTTATTTATTTATTTGTTATAATATATATATATATATATATATATATATATATATATATATATATATATTATACTGGTTTAAAATGAGCACCTTGAATCTATTTTTTTGAATGCATTGACGTTGTGACGGAACTAATAAGGCTGCTGATACTCGAATTTACGTTTAGAATAAAATTTATACTGTCCGTAATATTATTTGGCTTATCGATATATTTCAGACCAACTTCAATCATAATGTTGGATGGAGAAATTGATTTGATACCATTTAGTTACTTAGTTTTGTATCCGAATGATAGTGTCTTTTCATTTTTGGGTTATGTGTAGTTCAGCCATTACAAACTTAATAGAATTATAAAAAATACTTGCTTTCAATTTTTAACAATTTCTATTTAAAATGATTATCAACGTGAAGTACTGAGAAATATACAAATACTTGGTGAATGTACAAGATGACCTTACTAGTGTTTTAAAGTGACATTAAGTTGAGAATTCTATAATATGTAATGTCAAAAGTTTAGGAACTGTCACATAGGAGAGAATTGTTTGGTTATATATCACAGTGACATAGATGTCAAAAAAGTCTATGGAAATGAATAATGCAACAAATCGAAAGAGAAGCAGAAATCACAGAACTTTATATTTATTGTGTCAGGAAATATATGAATTTTGTTGTTGAGTAAATAAAGCTATTATTTAGGAATTAGAAAATAGGAATAGAGGATAGTTTATGTAAAAGAATAACAATAATTTGGTAGAAACAACATTTTGAAAGGACACAAACACAATTTAAAAAAAATTTACACTTAAGAATTAGAATCAGCACACATATGATTAGGGCATAGCAACAAAAAACAATGGGAGTTTGTTGATGAGAAAAATGAAGGAGGTATGACATATTGGAGAAATGATCAGAAATTTTAGATAAAAAACTATCAAAATTGTATAAAAGAGTCCTGGATGAACAGTAGAAGCGGCAAATAAAAATATATAAGAAGGAATACTATAAAGAAGCTACTTATAAAAATATATAAAATAACAATTATTGGAGTCCCGGCAGTTCTGTATGGTGTGGTTTTGAAAGACAGCACTTCAAGAAGGAGTATTAGTGGGGTTGTGAGGACCAGGTTAGTTTTTTTTGACTTTGTTGGTACCAACATTTATGTTAAAGATATAAAACAGATCTGATAAAAGTAATTACAAAAACATTAGTACTTACGCATTTCTATTTAACGTTTATAATTCATCACTTTGTTTCTTTGTTCCAATTTAGTACTTGCGTTTATAAATTTCGACTTCTCAACTTTTATATTAGCATAAGACATTTCATCACTTTGTTTCTTCGTTCAAATTTATAATACATATTTTCTGACCAATACAAACTAATTCATATTAAATATTATTGAAATCATTGTTTTCTTAAATATCATTTCAACGGATACGAACTGACATCTGTTATTACTGTGAGATCTGGAATCGACTATTCTAATGAGAAATTTTAACCATAGGCGCACCAAATGATATAAAAAAATATAAAAAATTGTTTGAATGAATAGAAGATAAAATATTGGAGATAAAGTGTAAAAATAACTGGAACCCAAAAAGTAGATAGAGTATCGCATTCTCTCCGCATAAATAAATACATAAAATTTTTCTTTTTCTTTTAATGAGCTAGCCACACTAAAATTTAATAAATCAAAATAGTATTACAATAATATTAAAAATTCCTCTTATACACACAAATATTACAATATATATATATATATATATATATATATATATATATATATATATATATATATATGAAGAAAAAATGTTTTATAACTATAAACTAAAATTCTCACAAAATTTGATAGGTCCTGGTCATAAACCTCCTTATCCTAGCTCGAAAGAACATATTGGCCAAACGAGTTCCCAGAGCGTGGTAGTTGCTGTCGACAGAATATTCACTGGATCAACTAGACTTGATGGTGATGCAATTTTTGATTTCGTCAAAGCTTTATGTAAAGTTTCTCTGGAAGAATTAGCTTATCCAGGTCATCCTAGGATGTTTTCCTTGCAAAAAATAGTAGAAATTTCGTATTATAATATGGGAAGAATTCGATTACAATGGTCAAGAATATGGCAGGTTAGTAAATATTCATTAATACAAAGGGATTTGTACATACTGGGTGAAATTATAAGTAATGGAACAAATTGTAACTATATTAGCAGAATACGGAAATATTAATATTTAACTTCATAACAATATGTCTAAGTACGACCAATAAAAGACATGTTTGTCAATAAGCTGTCTATTTTTCTAAATATATATTAGTGAAAATTGATGTAGAATTGTTGTATAACAAAATCAGTTCAAATTTTCATTGAACTATATAGATTATACATAACTTACTTTGGAAGGCAGTTTTTGAGCTTTTTTAATAATTAGTGAAATCATTGTATTATTTCATTCATTTTGCAACTTAAACGACCTATAACTCAGTCAAGTGCTTACTTAAGGTTACTGTCAAGTAAAATATGTTTTTTTTATTGTACAGTAACAATTTACTCCGTATTAACAAGTTTCTTAATATTTAATCAACATAATTACGTTATTACTACTAGGGCCTCTGAGAAACTGTTCTACAGAGCATGCTGATGTAGTATCTTGTTTAAATATGCTTTAATATTTTTTTGGTGAATATATTTTTGTCGGTATGCAAAATGAACGTAGACCAATTTGCGAGTATTGAAACACTAAACAGTTTATCTACTCTTTCTTAAAGTCTCTAGTCTTACTATTATTCCTATTACTTCTTATCACTTATCACTTCTGCTAGATCAGAGCTCGAGTGTCTTGTCCCGTTTTCGTCTATTATTATTCCTAGGTATTGGTAGTGTTTAATTTGTTCCAGTGCTTCTGTATCTATTCTTATACTTATCTTGGTCTTTTCTGCTCCAATCACCATTACCTTTGTTTTGTTCTTGTTCATTTTCAATCTCATGTCTGTTACTGCTGTATTCCATACCTCAATGTTTTCTTGCAACTCTTTTTTGTTCTTTGCTATTAATATAACATCGTCTGCAAATGCTCCGTCACTGATGTTAACTCTTTGTAGTTATAGATGTCCCACACATATCTTTTTACTTAAACAGTGCATCTTTTTATAATCTCGTCCATGAATATGATGAATAGTAATGGACTTAAGCTTCCCCTTGTCTTAATCCCATATTTGTAGTGAATCCTTCCGAAATTTTGTTATTTCTTATAATTGCATTCTCATTGTTTTCATAAATATTTTTTACTTCCTTATAATTTTCATACTAACTCCTCTTTCGGTCAATATTTTCCATATTTTCTCTCTAGGTACATGATCCAGGGTTCCTCTTCCCATTCGGAATCCACTCTGAGATTCTTCGAGTGTGTCTTCTACTGTTAATCTGATACTTTTTTCTAATATTTTTTCCATCGCTGTGCTAATTAGTGTTATTCCACGGTAGTTATTACAGTCTTTTACATCACCTTTTTGAATATTGGCACTAATAATGCCCTCTGCCAGTCTGTTGGGAGTGTCTCATCTTCTATAGCTTTGTTGAAGATATTAAGCAGCATATCTTTTCCTTTTTGTCCCGTATTTTTTATCATTTCTGAAGTTACTTTGTCATATCCAGGTGAGTTTCCATTCTTCAGTTCTGTAATTGCATTTTCTATCTCTTCTTTACTAATTTTTATTTCTGTAACTTCCGTTATGTCAACTTGTACTTTTTCCTCCTGTATATGTTCATCATTATTGAGTAGTTCTTGGTAATATTATTTCCATCTTTGTAGGATTTCCTCTTCCTTTTTCAATATTTCTCCATTCTTACTTTTAACAAAATATATGTCTTGCTATTTCTCTGTTCTCATATTACTTTTCCGCCCAACCTATCTAATATGCGAGAAAAGTATTGGTTGACCACAAAAAAGTTGAAATTTTGAAAAAAAAATTTGAGTTATTTTTACGTTGTTCATCAAGAACAACACGAAAAAATGGTTTTTAGAAAAAAAATCCTGTGTGTATGTCGTCGGCCACTTTTCGTTACACGTCTTGTTAGCACAATACTGACTCCGGAGTGCAACAAATCGCAAATTTTATGATTGAAAATTGTTCAGGACATCTCACAGATGAACCCTATTGATTTTCAGCTCACCAGAGCCAGTACAACGGGTGCTACAGTACTTTAAGTACGACATTTTTGTCATTTTTAGAGAAATTTCAGTTTGTTAGCACGATACAGCCTCCAGAGTGCAACAAGTTACCAATTTTATGATTTAATATTATTCGGGATATCTGACAGATGAACCCTATTGATTTTCAGCTCACCAGAGCCAGTACAACAGGTGCTATAGTACTTTAAGTACGACATTTTTGTCATTTTAGGAGAAATTTCAGTTTGTTAGCACGATACAGCCTCCGGAGTATATACAAGTGACCAATTTTATGATTGAATATTATTCAGGGCATCTCAAAGATGAACCCTATTGATTTTCAGCTCACCAGAGCCAGTACAACAGGTGCTATAGTACTTAAAGTACCAAATTTTTGTTATTTTTTGAGAATTTTCAGTTTGTTACCACGATACAGCCTCCAAAGTGTATACAAGTGACCAATTTTATGATTGAATATTGTTCAAGGTGTCTCACAGGTTCATTTTCAGTTGACTGGAGCGAGTACAGCGTGTCCCATAAATCCAGTTATACTACATTTTTGGTTATTTTTGGAGAAATTTCGGTTTGTTAGCACGATACATCCCCCGAAGTGTAGACAAGTGACAATTTTATGATAGAATATTGTTCAGGGCATCTCTCAGATGCGGAAAAGTTAGTTTTAATCTATAAAACCGTTTATTTTTTAATGTTTTTGATTTGCTTTAGAGTCCTCTTCTAGTTTTTCTCCAAATTGTTGCCATTCCTCATTCTTTGACGCTTTAATTAGTTCTTTGGTTTTTTTTCTTTCTTCCTTATACATTATACTATACCATTTGATAGATAATTTTTCCATGCTGTTTTTTTGTTTTACTTGGTTTTTTTTATTTCTATCGACCACCACGATGTTTGTTTTACATTATGTTTTCTTCTATTGTTCCGCATATTTCTCTTGCTACATTTAATATAATATTTTTAAAGTAAAGTAATTCCATGATTTTTCTACATTTTTATTAACTATTTCTTTATAATTCAGTTTCTTATGTTCCTCTTCTTGATGTTTCTGTGTGAGGGTTTTATTTCTTAGTTTGTAAGTTTTTATAGATTCATATTGTATTTTTCCTTTTTTAGTTGAATTACATGTATAGCTTCTTCTTTCAATATCTTTAAATTTGGATTCTACTACGTAGTGGTCGCTGCCAATTTCTGGTCCTCATTTTACTCTTGTATCTTTTATTGTATTTCTATGTTGTCGTTCTATTACTACTAAATCTATTAATGATTTTTCGTTACTGCTTATTATTTCTCGAGTGTATTTGTGAATATATTTATGTTGGAAAAATGTATTCGTTATTATCAAGTTGTGTATTGGGCAGAAATCCAACATTCTCCTCCCGTTGTTATTCCTGACATTCTCTCCATAATTTCCAATAACTGTTTTATACTCTTCATCTTTTAGGCCTACCCTGCTGTTAAAATCTCCTATTATATACAATCTCCCCTTTGATTTTTCTATTGCTTCTATTAGTTTGTCCCAGAATATTTTTTATTGTCAGCTTTATCATCTTCGTTTGGACCATATACTACTATGATGGTTTTCTTTTCTTTTTGCCTCGTTTCCATTTCGATTGTAAGTATCCTTTCCGATCATGATTTCCAACTTTGTATTTGGTCTTCTAATTTCTTGTATATTATGCACCCTACTCCTCCGGCCGCTCTTTTTCTAGTGGTACACCACTGTATATTAGTATATTGTTTTTGACCATCATTTGCATACATTTTCCTTTTCTCTTTGTTTCTGTTATTCCCAATATATCAACTTCCAATTTTTCGAACTCTTCTTCCAATTCTTTTTCTTTCCATGTCGCCAATTTCCATGTTGAGGTATTCTTGTCACTCATGTTTATTTTATAGCAAACCCTACTGTTTATTTTTTCATTATTTTTATTTCTTTTATTAAAGTGGTTAATTAAAGTTTCATTATTTCTGTTATTAGTATCATCTTTGTCCTTGTTACTTACTTGGTTGTCGTTGTCAATGTTTTGGTGACTATTATTATCATTATTTTCTCTCATTTAGATTACTAGTGTTATTATTATCGTTATTATTACTATAGTCATTACTACTTTTATCAACATAATTACTGTTACCTTCATAATTGATATTGTCAGTATTACTATTAACATTATTGTTATTGATAGTGTTGTTAATATTATTTTTAGTATTTCTTTGCTTTTCGTCCTTAAAATTAAAGCTAAATTTACTACTATTATTACAATGCCTAAGCCTAAATGCATTATCTAAACTAAACCTTAATATACTGTTATTGTCTCTTTCATATTCTTCATCTTTTTCTTGATTCAGTTTTTTGAAACAGCTTTTACTAATTCCTTGTTTTCCCATTTCCATTCTTCTCCTCCAATATGTATTTTTCTGTAGCCAATCTTGGTCAACATTCTTTTTTTCTTTTCTTCATATGTTCTCATTCTGATTATATTTTGTATTTCTCTATCTTTTGGTGACATATCGTTTTGTATGAATATTCTTATGTCCACTTTATTTCTTAATCTAATCTTGTTCTGCATAACCCTTTTTTTGTCATTTGAGCTAGTAAATTTTATTAAACATGTCTTCTTGCCTAGTTTAACAGCCTCATAAATCTTCGTATTTACTTCTAGTTCTTGTTTCAAAAAATTTTCCATTTCGACTGCTAATTCTTCTTGTTTTTTCATATTAATCTGTAGTCCTTGTACTACTATATTATTCCTTCTTTTCTGGTTTTCTACACGTTCGAGTCTGCCTTCCATATTTATTATTGTATATAAACATAAATATACATACATTCATGATAATCAAAAACCAGAATTTAATTTTCAAAACACATTAAATCATACAGTTATAACGGACGACGTCGCACTGCTGTTTACTCTACTACAATCCCTTCGCTTTCTCACCTTTTTACACGAGGTCCCTTGACAGGTCCCAAGATCAGGTTTGTAATAGTCATCCAACGTAAAATCTAACTTTAAACACAAGAAGTTTCAAGCTTTCAACAGAAAATGAATGCAAACACCAAACAAACAATAATTATTTTAATGATTAACAAATTGAGATTGGCAACATTTTAGTATTTAATATTGAAAACAGATTCCCAATAGTTGTATAAAAATACGTTCAATGGAATACGTATTCCAAGGCATAAACTGCTCCAGTATAATATTTTAAATGGACTTGTCATGTCAAAGCCTCCTCATTCAAAATGACATAATTCTATCCATTGTAATTTTTGAGATACATCTATAATCAGTAGTTGCAAAAAGCCCCATATAACTTTAAATTCAACAAAAACAGTAATAAACACAATTTGAAAACATTGACAATAGGATATATATGTTTTATATTTGTTAAATAATGGGTATTTACTAAGTGTTGTATAATTTTGAAATAATAAATATTAAAAATATATGTACGCATAAGTTATTCATTTGCCATAAAAATAAACCCCTATAAGTAGAATTTTTATTTTCTCATGAGTCCATAACTTTAAGTACTGTTTAACTCGAAAATGCTGTAACCGACAAACAATATTTTTCATTTTGTTGGCAACATCTCGTTTCAAAAACCAACAGTAACTGTGGAAAGAACTGAAAGTAATCAATGACTTTCCTTTGTACCTTCCCTTGCAGTACCAGCTGCAATAAAGTTCCCACTAAAAATAACTACTCCTCAGAATTTGTAGGAACTACTTTTCAACGCAAATTAAAATCTGTTTAGAACACATGATATCCTATTTAGTTTTTTAACTACATAAGTTTTTCTGTTGTTTACGAGAGTCCGTTTCTGCTTATATATTGGTGATTAATATCAAGATAGCTTATTGATTTTGAGATATAGACAGGAATATGTATTGGACTAGTCAGATGCAGAATATACTTTACTACTTGACGGAAACCAAGTTCGGCTAATCTCGCGTTTCTCTTATTTCATATAACTCAGCTATTTTCATACAAAAATAGTATTCATTAAATTCATTGGCTGGTTACATTTCCTCCCATTTTGTCCACTGTATTAACTAATTGTCTTTATCTCTTATTAAAACACCAAAATACATAAAATTAGCTTTTTTACATTTTAATTTGCAAATTGCAAACTACGCAAAACCACTCACTTTGGAACTCAATAGAAGACTGAATAAATTCAATGTCATAAATATTCGATTTAATTGTATGTTTTCAAAAGCACTCCTTTTAAAGAATCATTATTAAATTTACTAACTAGTAATATAAACTTATTGTCTGTAAAAAAATTGTCTGAATTAAGTCCTCCAGCATAATTAGTCATATGATCGCTGTATCTTCTTGTGTAGAAAAAGTTTGGAGAAAGCTTGGAAATTATTTTCATTAGAATCGAGATGTTACCCACAAAAATATTGGAGAAACAATGGTGTTACGATATGTTCGAGAAGAACGTTTAACAGACGAACTTCTTTGAATAATTTTGTCAGCCGAAGCCCCATTAATATGTAATTCTATAAATATGGAAAGAATTATTAGTTCATAATGTGTTTTATTCATATCAAAATTATAATTTTGTAATACACACTCGTTATTATTATTATGTTACAGGTTCTTGGAGAACATTTCAATACAGTAGGCTGTAATTCTAATGAAGAGATCTGCTTCTTTGCTGTCGATAGTCTAAGACAGCTCTCTATGAAGTTTATAGAAAAGGGGGAGTTTTCGAATTTCAGATTTCAAAAAGATTTTCTCCGCCCATTCGAGTATATCATGAAAAATAATGTTTCCCGTTCAGTTAGAGAATTTGTAGTACGTTGTGTAGCAAATATGGTTAATTCCCAAGCAAAAAATATTCGTTCAGGTATGATTTTTGATTTAATTGGCATTCGTTTTTTATCTAGCATAAATTACTCAATGGCAAGATATCGATTACTTTTTGAGCAGAAATAAAATGATATAATACATGCTTTAAATCTTTTGTAACAATCAGAATCACATTGTTTCGAAAACGGAAGGAAACATAAGCTCTTCCAAAGTTTTAATGCCTCCACATAATAAACACTTGCCTCTTAATGGCTCTATTGGACTTAGTTTCAAAATAAGTGGCTTTTAATAACCACAGTAGTGTCTTTAAAGCATTGGGTTTAACACACATTAGTTTGATTTTTTTCCAAAGCAGTTTAAGATAGTAATTCTACATAAGTGTGGCTGTTATTGTATACACTCATTATGCACTACAGAAACAATGAGGCTATATTCGGCTTTTCAACTACTTAAACTAGTTAAATAACATAAAGAAAGTATCCAGACTATGATTGATGAAAATATATATTTTGAGAATTTCTACATTATTTGCAATTTTAGGTTGGAAGAACATATTCTCTGTTTTCCACTTGGCTGCTGGGGATCGAGAGGAAACACTAGTTGGACTTGCATTCGATACAACTGGAAAAATAATCATAGAATTATATGAAAAGCAATTTCCAACTATGATCGATTCATTTCAAGATGCCGTCAAGTGCTTATCAGAGTTTGCATGTAATGCTAGGTTCCCAGATACAAGTATGGAAGCGATCAGACTTTTAAGAGCTTGTGCTTGTAGTATAAGTGGTGCTCCTCACCTATTTGTTGAACATGGAGGTATGTATTGTTGTAGATTTTATATTTTAAAATAACTTATTCTGTCAGTAGGTCGCTTCATATTTTTTGTTTGATATTTTATTTTGGTATGATGGTTGAACAAATTATTCTCTTTTCAATCAATTCTTACTGAAGAATCTCTTCTGTCATGATTCAGAAATTTAGTAGTTGTATTCAAAAGCTAATTAATATTCACTATATTTTTTCATTCAATCTCTGTTCATTTCAATTCTCTTGTTATGCATACAAAAATAAAACTCTGATTTGAACAATACTTTAGATTTTTTTAATCATTGGTTTTGTCAATACTTGGAATTTGTTATCTTGACGTAATAAAACATTTCTTACAAATTGGTTTAAATGGTGTATATTACTTGCCTTTAGTGATTTTGATCATTATGTGTAACTCTATATAGAGTAATATACTGTACATTCAGAACTTGAAAAATATTTTATTAAGTTAGCTTGAATATGCTCATACTACATATTTTTAAAGTTGAAAATCCATATACAATCTTATTAACAAATCACACATTTTCAGATATAATTGTATTAACACTCCTCAATTCAAAAATTTATTGATATTCTTGGTAACTGTTAATTCAATTCTTCAGTTTATCTTCATAATTTTTATATTAGAGATTGTGATTTACATATTTCATTCATTAATGCAATAATTCAATTGATATGAGGGAGGAAATAATTTTGGATAGTTCCATGTTAAAAACCCAAACATGACCAATATTCCAAATATTTACTTTGGAAAAATTAGTCAAATCATAAAAATAAAAATTATTTGAAACGTTCCTGCACCAATAAACAAGATATTGGTAAACAAATTATGTTCCCTCATCTTATTTTGCGTCCATGAATCTTGACATTTTTTTAAATTTGTTTTTCTTGGTCAAACAATGTTGAGTCTAATTATTTTCTTATAAGCCACATTTCATGTGCATTTAAACCTTTCTTCTACCATTATAAGCTTAGTACATACATCTGGATTTCATCACTTGGGATATTTTTGTGAATAACTCCCAGATATTAAAAACAATGACCAAAATTATATTGAATGAAAAACAGTATCTGTAACTTCATTTTTAAAGTTCTAGAAACTGACGTAACTGTATCAGAAGAAGATAGAGTATGGGTACGTGGTTGGTTCCCACTTCTCTTTTCGTTATCCTGTGTAGTCAATAGATGTAAATTGGATGTGAGAACTCGAGCTTTAACAGTGCTTTTTGAAGTAATCAAAACTTATGGTGATACATTCAGTCCACATTGGTGGAAGGATCTTTTTAAAGTTCTATTCAGGTAAGTTAAATTACAACAATATTGTTGACATTTCTGACAACGCAATTTGGTTGGTTGTTTCACATACACAATTCTGGTCAAGGATAGTTTTTTCACATCCCGAATTCTAATATATATATATATATATATATATATATATATATATATATATATATATATATATATATATATATATATATATATATATATATATATATATATAATGTAAATTTGTCATTAATATATGAATGACAAGATGTAATTTCACACTAGATAAAAAAGTTAGTGTAAGTTAAGGTATTTAACCTTAAACCTTAACGTTGTCAGTCGTCACTGTTATCAAAAAAAGTCAAAAAAACTATGACTGATCAATCATTTCAAAAAATTTTTATTCCTTGATACTACAGACAACGTTCTCAGCAATTGATATCAGTGTTTTGTAATTATATGAAACTGAAATCATAATAATGTTATCAATTTTGATATCCTTCAAGAATTTATTCAATTTACTAGTAAGTTTTACTTATATAAAACATAAACCTTGTTTTTTAGTTTAACAAAATTGTATTTTAGCCTTGAAAAAGATAATAATAAAATTATCGAAAGCTTGGTATAGTGAAAATCGAATTTTCTTAACCACCCATACATTTTGGCTGTACCCCATAATATTTAAAAGTTAGTTTTTCAACTATTCAGCCGTGACTACCCTTCTACTTTATTATATATATATATATATATATATATATATATATATATATATATATATATATATATATATATATATATATATATATATATATATATATATATAACTTCTAAATCATATCAAAATTATGTTCATATTAACAGATGTTTATGGTTATTGTCTTATGATTAAAATCTGATATGTCAAACTAACAAATAACTCAAAACATTTTTTGGTTTTTACATCCACAGAGTTAGTTAACACTCCATATATTTATCAAGTGAAATTAATATACAAACTACAAATGTAGTGTGGACAGGATAAATTGCAATTTTCTTTTATGGATATTCAATACTTATGTCTTTAATTGTTCATTTGCTCTCTTGATTGACACAACAGCAATTCATAAATTAATTTTACCATGTTTATTGATCATTGGATTATTAATAACTATGTTGGAAGTGTATATCAATACTGGTATTTACAATGCAGTAAGTGTTTCAACAATCAATTTTTTATGAAAAAAAAACATTGGTTCTTTTCTTGAAATAATATCAATCTAAATCTTGATCAATCTGATATTTTGTTATATTATTTTCAGGATATTTGATAATATGAAATTACCAGAAAAACAACCAGAAAAAGATGAATGGATGACCACGACATGCAACCACGCCCTCTATGCTATTGTAGACGTTTTCACGCAATACTTTGACATGCTAGGACCACTTCTCTTAGAGGAATTATATTCTCAACTTCATTGGTGCGTACAACAGGATAACGAACAATTAGCGAGATCCGGTACGAATTGCTTAGAAAATTTAGTTAATTCAAATGGAAATAAATTTAACGAAAAGACTTGGGAAAAGACATGCCAGTGTATACTGGATATATTCAATTCAACGGTGCCGTCAGCGCTACTTACTTGGAAACCAGAATCTATGAAAACTATGGCTGTGATTGAACAGAATGGTGATGTAGGACCTAATAAAGGTAAAACAAAAATTACATAACAACCACAGTGGGTGGAAAAATGTTGTTAAAAAATAATATTTCAACAATTCCTCTATTTTGGGATACACCTCAACCAAACTATCACTAATTTTATTTTGAACTATCCATGGTATATTTAAGATTTTTGGTGAAAAATGACTGAAAAGCTAAATATTATTAGGGAAGGGAATTGATATAAAAATAGTACAATAACCGGGTTAGTACAATTCAGATCATAGCTGTGAATAATATCAATTTTGAATAGAATCATCAAAAAGGCTTGTAACATAATTAATTTCTAGTCTGGTATGAAGAAGAAATTATATTTACATATCTAAATATTATAAATTACTGTGAAAAATATTAAGAGGCAATGTTGACTGAAAAATAACCTTTTTTGTCTGGTTAACTATAAAAACAAAGAAAATAATTTTTTTCTGGTTATTTCATAAACTGTTCAGAATAAAATAAGATGGAAGGTGAAAAACTACTATAGTATTGTAGAAACTTATCAATAATTTTTGAGCTTAATATAAAAAAACAACGGATCTAAGTAAAGAAACAAAGAAATTTAACAACAAACTTAAATACTAAGAGAAACGTTTGCACTGCTTAAATGAAAATATGTACTTTCAATAGATTTGTGAATTTTGAAATAATTTGAACACACATTTATTTGGCTCAATATATTTTTTATATATATAATCTACAGGTCCAGGACGCATTTTCACCGATCCTATACACGTTCAGAGATCCGAGTTGCCGAAGATATGCGAATGTATATTTTAACCAATCCTAGCGGATTTCAGCAGGACCTGCTGAATATGTGTAGGGTTAGTAACGAAGTTTCTCGCATATTTTTTAGCACAAAGTACTTATCCACATTGGGGGATAATATGATGCAATATAAAAATTATAGATTAAGTATGGTAATCGAAATGAACTAAAACTTTATTTTATTTGATTTCCCTGGTGCTCATAAGATACTTTTTTTTATATACTGCCGTGGGTTTTCTTAAGAAATATTAAAAAAAAACAATAAATACTTTATATAACAAAAATGGTATAGGTATTCAAAGGTAACTAAGTACAAGGTGAGTCATTTTTGTTGGTTTTATATGCTATAACGAAAATGGTAATAAATAGAAAAAAAGTACTAAGTGTCACGAGCTCCAGTCATTTTTATCGAGAAATAAAAATGTGAATATTGCCAAATTTCCCCCACTTTCTTAAATATGGGAAAATTCAATAAATTTCCAATTAATTCGCATATCTCGGAAACTAAACTGTAACAAATTTTTATTGCTCAATTTTCAAAAACCCCTTGTATGTCCAAAACAAATGAAGTTAGACTAATTGTTTATAGCAACCTACAGAGTTCCAAAATTGAGCTCATGACACACTCATGATTTATTAGCAAATACTTAAACAAAGACAGTATAAAAATGAACGAAAAATAGAACATACATACTAATGACCTTTAGGGTCAGTTTCACCACCTTCTGATAAGTGTCGGATAGCTTAAACGTAAGTTTTCTCCATTCTTACTTTATCTCAAGTGACAAAGACAAATGTTGTGAGTAAGCTATCCGACACTTATCAGAAATTGGTGAAACTGGCCCTTAGCGTTTGATAAATTAGCTGCTATATTTGCACCAAGTTGGTGTTTTTCTTTGATCTTTTTGCAATTCTTCCAGTGCGATTTAATTCCAAATCTGAAGGGCGGCCGGCTTGAATACTTCGAATACCTTTTGGATGTGCTCCTTAGGGAAGTGTCGTTGGCTGAACTGGAATTGTTTTCCTTGGCTCCACTTTTGATACAATATTTGAAAAAAGGACCCCAATTGTGTTGTGGTCTTCACTTCTTCCAACATGGTGTCGTGTGTGTCTAGAATTAATGAGACCGGAAAGTGAGCGTTTAATAGTTCTCTCAACCGTTCCTCTTCTGCTTTCTTAACAAAACCTACAATTTTTCAAATTGTGCCATACTTTGCTAGGCCTTTGTGGATACGAGAATATGCGGGGATATATGAATTCCTTTTGGATTTGCGTATTTCTTTGTTGTATTGCGTGCGCTTGTACCTGTAGGTAACTCAGTCTTGATTGGTTTTGGCTTCGTTAAACAATTTCGGATTTCTGCCCTTAACCTCTTTAAGCCATTATTCCACCAGACCGAGCTATTACCCGTGTTCTTTATTGTTTTTTTCTGAGCAGTTATCTTAGTATGCAGCCATAATAGCTTCGCTAACCACTGCCGCATTTATAGCTTCTACTCCATTAATTATTTCCATACCCCCATTGAGGTTTCTGTTGGACTCACGAAATCCTTCCCAGTTTGTATATCTTTGGTTGCGATATTTAATCTCCGATGGAAATATATTCAGGTCAAATCTTATATATCTGTCATTCGAACATGAGGGTTCGTCAGACACATTCCAATTTGTTATACTGTTGCTAATATTGTTAGTGCAAAGTGTTAAATCTAGAACTTATTTGCGTGCATTAGTGACAAAAGTAGGTTTATTCGCTATATCAGAAATTATAAAACCTGAGATAAGATAAATTTAAAATGGATTCACCTCTTTTATTGATGTTTGTGCTGTCTCATATGGTATGGTGTGCATTAGCGTCACATTCTACGATTAGTCACAACTCTTTTCTCACACAATGTGCAGCTATGTCGCTTATTATGTGAGGTGGACATACGGCCTCGTCGCCCAGGAAGTAGGCCGAACAGACCTCAAATCTATTCTCTCCCTCTTCCATGGATATTTTTAGGATACCTGTAACATCATCCGTACAAATTGGTGGTATTATTTATACAATTTACCCTATTAATGTGAATTATACACACTCTTGGCCTTATTGCCTTAGGTGAATATAAAACTTTACCTTGTTTGGTTGATATGTCAGCAATATTTTTTGCCTATCCTCCATGGTTCCTGCAGGAGGGCCACATCTATGCCTTCTTGCTCCAGCCTTCTAACAAGCGTTGCTGATGCTGCTTTGCGTGCTGAATGTTGGCCTGCAGGATTCTTACCTCTCTCTTCACTGAGAAGAGATATCTGATTCTGTCTCAGTGTGCTCTCCCACCTTCATGGGGACAGTCAGCTCCTGAACAGATGCCATTTTGAGCGGACTGACTCCACTTCCGGTAGGTTTCTCCTCCTCTTGGGCCTCGGTGCTTGGTGTATTCTCCCATACTTCCATGGAACCCCCTTCCTCTGAAATTTTTGTCTTCCCTTCCTTAGGTCGACAATTTAGCCTTCCCAATCCAAAGAAAGGATTCATGTTTATCTTGTGAAGCTCTTCCTTGGGCCATCGAGAAGGTCCACAAGACTCCCTTGTTAGAGAATTTACTTCCCCAGACTTTCCAGAGATCCGTCCTGAGCCCATGGTTACTTATCATTAACCTGTTGATTCTTTTGGAGTCATGGCGATCTCCTTCTTCGTCATCCGGTACGAAGACAACAGATGCACAGGGCTTCGGTATCTCCTCGCCTACTAGGTTGGCTTTGATTACAGCCCATTTGGCTTGTTTATAATGTCGTTTACTTACCAGTCTGCCTATTTTAGCTTTGGAGATACCAGATAGCTTTGCAGCCTTAATTTCTTCATCTTTCATGCAGTCTACCTCTTCTACTGTTTTGACCCTGACAGCTTTTGTAGTTCCTGGCCTATCAGCTTGATATCTTTTAAGAATTCTGGCCTTGTGGCCTGCGGATTTTCTCCAGATGTTCCCTGCCCTACATCCTTAGGCACCTGTTCTTTTTTTCGGAGTTCCCGGCGATCTTTTTTCGATTTATTTAGGTCCATTTCTGTCCCACGAGTAGCTAGGGAAACTAGTCCACCCCCGTATGCGGGGGTAAGGTCTACATACTATGGGGAGCGACCTGTTACCCCGAAGGAACAGTTCAAGGTAGCTATCACTCTAGTGACATTCAGCCATAGTCACGGTATCTTCACAGGTTAGCTTAGGGAATATTTATCGACCTCCCGGTCTAGATCAGCTGAGTTTATTTGCAAAATGGTCACCACATGACGGGTGCGATCTATTATCACACACAATCATGTTGGGAGTATCCAGCGGTCTTGGGATAGTTTAAAGAGGTGCAATATCCCAGGACTCTCCGTGCAAAACCTATCCCCTGGGATCCGTGTCTCTTCCATTCAACTTTATGCCGGTTGGAAAAGGGATAAACCCCCTCTACCTTTTCTCTTAGAAAAGGATAATTTTTTATGGTGTTAACTCTTTTTATTAGCGCGTTAACTAATGCCTCAGTTTAGATTCCGATATCAGTTTTTTGAACTTTTATCACCATTATTTTTGTTATTTATAATTTTTTCAGAACAGGTGCCCCTTATTATCGGGAAATGTTCCAAACACTAACCAGTTCATCTTAATTGTCTTGGAAAAATTTGATATACATTCTTTAACATGGTTTGAATAGTCATTTGAATCAAATTTTGTATGAACATTGACTATAAAACATTCCGTGGTTTTAAAATATTTTATTTCTATTTTGCAACATTGATCAAATGCAACAATATCCATTTCACTCATTCTAAATAGAAATTATGCAAATATTATAAGTTATTTTCTGTCTCGCAAACTAATCAACAGTATTACTGATACTATACATGAATCTGATTATGATTGGTAAATTGCACAATCGGGCGTCTTCGAAAAATTCGACTGCCGGTAAAAATGCGTCCCAGACACCTGAGAAGATATTCAATTTCAATTTTCATTGATTGGATTCTATAATTTCACAAAGTAGCTTTGTTTCCCTGAATAATGTATGATTTTCTGAAATTTAGTTTCTCGCAATATTTTTTTTATAAATACGTTAAATTCGATATTTAAAAGAAAACTATATTGAATGGACATTACTACTTCCACGTTGATTGCCAGAACAGAGATAAACATTTACCTAAATATTTTGCTTGATGTGATCCCGTATAATAATAATGTATTTTATTTCATGCAGGTATTTTAAAACGATCCAGCTATCACCAAGACGTTAATATTGATAATGGGGAAGTTTTTAATAGTCTGGCAATAAAAAGTGTTGTACAATTGGAATTAATTCAAACAATTGATAACATAGTTTTTTATCCGGCCACATCTAGAAAAGAAGATGCAGAGACGTTAGCATTCGCAACTGCTGATATGACAGGTGGAGGATCTTTGACCGAATCTCAAAGAGAAGAACAAGGAATGTATAGATTATTAAGCAGTCCACATTTATTGCAGTTAACAGAATGCCTTTTACAATCGCATCGGTATGTAATTATTTGCATCCAAATAATATTAGTCTACTTCGCCCAGTCATGAACGTGACGCGACGTTAAGGATAACTTTGAAACTAAAACTAACGTACATCGACAGATGGGTTTTTTCCAAAATTAATGTAGGGTACCTAATTTTCGATTCTTTATGAGCTCAGATATAAGTGTCCAAAAAGGAGGAATCTTCAGAAATTATCCGGGTATGTTGCATGATTCAGAAAACATATGTGTCCTTGAAGTAGTTAACTATATTAAAACCAGACCACTGAACAGAAAATGTTAATATATGGAAAATGGGAATAAATATTTGCTGTTTCATTCCTCAACTAGATTAATATCACTCACTCGAGTGATCAAGGGTATTTAAGAACTGAGAATTATTTTTGATACATTAGGGTTCCAAGCATTCAGCAAAGTATTACTTTTCTGCCCAACCTATCTAATATGCGAGAAAAGTATTGGTTTACCCCAAAAAAAGTTGGAATTTTGAAAAAAAAAATTATTTTTTTTCTTCAAGACCAACACGAAAAAACTGTTTTTAGAAAAAAAATCCTATGTGTATGTGGTCGTCGGCCTCTTTTCGTTACATGCCTTATTAGCATGATACAGCCTTCTGAGTGCAACAAGTCACCAATTTTATTATTGAATATTGTTCAGGACATCTCGCAGATGAACCCTATTGATTTTCAGCTCACCATAGCCAGTACAACGGGTGCTACGGTTGAAGTACGACATTTTTGGAGAAATTTCAGTTTGTTAGCACGATACAGCCTCCAGAGTACATACAAGTGACCAATTTTATGATTGGATATTATTCAGGGCATCTCAAAGATGAACCCTATTGATATTCAGCTCACTCAAGCCAGTACTACGAGTGCTGTGGTACTTGGAGTACCAAATTTTTGTAATTATTGGAGAATTTTCAGTTTGTTAGCACAATACAGCCTCCAGAGTTTATACAAGTGACCAATTTTATGATTGAATATTGTTCAGGGCGTCTTATAGATGAACCTTATTGATTTTTAGCTCACTAGAGCTAGTACAACGGGTGCTAAGGTACCTAAAGTGCTACATTTTTGGTCCTTTTTGGAGAAATTTCGGGTTGTTAGCACAATACAGCCTCTGTAGTGTATACAAGTGACCAATTTTAAAATTGGAAATTTTTCAAGGTGTCTCACAGATGTACCCTATTGACTTTAAGCTAACTAGAGCGAGTACAGCGGGTTTCGTTTGTTAGCACGATACATCCCCCGAAGTGTATACAAGTGACAATTTTTTGATAGAATATTGTTCAGGGCATCTCACAGATGCGGAAAAGTTAGTTTTAATCTTTAAAACCGTTTATTTTTTTAATAGATCTTACCTAGAAGAACTTTTTGAAATACTTAATCTATGAGAATTATGTAAATATATTTGATTTAATCAAAAACATTGACTTGTTCGTTAGAAAATTGTGGAATAATATAAAAGAAAACTGCCTTGAAATGTTTTCTACATTATGTTAATTTATACAGAATGTTAATGCTACACAGTAGGTTGAGAATTAAAGATGATACTTCTTCATAGTGAATCACTTTTTAAAATGTCCAATTAGAACTGAGTTTGAAAACTCTTTGACTGTACTCTATCGCTATTACTTAATCGGTTATTGAGATAATAAATAAAAATAAAATAGGAACTTTATGTAAATGTGCTTAAATCAATGTGTATCTGTTTTAAGGTTTGCAAAGGCGTTCAACATCAACCACGAACAAAGAAACTTACTTTGGAAAGCTGGTTTCAAGGGTTCAACAAAACCCAACCTCTTAAAACAAGAAACACAGAGTCTCGCATGCTTGTTGCGGATATTATTCAAAATGTACTGTGACGAAGGTAGACAAGCGCATTGGCCCGTTATCGAAACTACTTTAATAACAGTATGTCAAGAAGCACTGGAATATTTCTTGAGGCTTCAGAGTGAAAATCATAGGGAAGCGTGGACGTCTTTATTGTTACTAGTCATGACTAGGCTGTTGAAAATGCCTGATAGCAGGGTAAGTAGAATTATTAATTTTTATCTAATGTAAATTTCAAATACCGACATTGAACAATAATATAAAAAGTTTACAATTGCAATAATTCAATTCAAGCAATAATTGCACCTTAAATAAAATAATAAATAGTGTTTTGCTGATAACTTGATAATATTAAAGAAATTGAAAATTTATTTTTAAACCAAAATGCAATTTTGAAAATGCGATTCATATTTTAAATTACTGTATAGTATGTTAAAATAGTATATTCTATATCAAGGGAGGAATGAACAAAATTCTACATGAGTAGAAAGATTCTATGAGTGTAGAATTTTGAATTCCACCCGTGTTTTAGACTATACTTTTTTCTACGACTATCCATTTAAAAAAAACATATATTGAATTGCTAACTCCTTTATTTCTGGAGTGAAATCATCACTGTTGTCATTATCAAATACTGAAAAGGAATGAAGCCATGTAATAGCTCTGATTTAAATAAAATTATATAAATATACTTACTTTTTGTCAAGTATTAATCAATTTTATCTTAAAATTTTAAAAAAATAGATATTGAAACAACTTTGACAATCGAAATTTTTGACAGTTGACAATTCTTGTTAAATAGCCTTTTTAATTTTTTTCTTAAAAAGTGCCACAAAATACATTTATTCTGCAATTCTAGCTCTAACAATTAATACTCAACGACCATATTAGTCATTTTACGTTCACCTTAGAGTATTTTGATATTTCTGCTCTACTGGTGCAGAAAATGGAACACGCCTATTTTCTCTTTCTGTCAAATGAACTGTCACATTTAGAGGGCGCCACAAGTATTCATTCCACACCAAGGGCGAGAATGAATATTCTTGCTCTAGGGTTAGAATAAAGCTATTCCGTAATCAAAAAGTACGCCGGAATATAGAAATTCTATAATAGTCGTAGAAAAAAAGTATTTCTACATTATTAAATTTTGTTTGATTTTTATCTAAATTTAGTTATGGTCAGTGGCTAATATGTTAACTTATTCCTCTGTGGGTAGGATTATTTTATTTGATAAAAACGAGAAATGAAACAAATATCCACTGTTTAAATAAAACTCAATCAGATTTCTTATTGAAACGTTTTAAATACATTTCAGGTATAACTTAAAATTCTAACTCACATATTCAAATTTGCTTTCAAAAACTGCCGAAATCTACATATAAAATTATCTTTATCAACTGGAAAGTTATATATCGCCTCTTTTGTTGGTATAGTAACTATTGCATTTTTGTAGGTGTTGATATCTGGTGACTGGAAGTTTTGACCAGTCAGTCGTTTTTGTTTTCATAAAGATGACTAAATCGTATAAACTTACATAAAACAAATTTTTTTCTTGAAAAATTGATTAGCCACATACGGTTTATTAGAAATTGCTACATTGTGCACATTTTCTATGTCTTGAATATCCAACTTCAAAATAATATCTTTTATTTGCTGCATCCACAACAGGTATCTTTTACCCTCCGCAAATTTTCATTGGTACAACCATGACTTTGATTCTCGCGATTTATTTATAACAAATTATGAAAGATATTCAGTGCACACCACCTGAAATTCAAGAGATGTAATTTGAGACGTCGTTGGAACCATTGACAATTCTAATAGACAATATTTGCACATTTTTAACATAGATAATAATCCTCCAACGTTTTCAGTTGGAACC
The DNA here is from genome assembly GCA_963921935.1 of Galeruca laticollis. Lineage (NCBI taxonomy): Eukaryota > Metazoa > Arthropoda > Insecta > Coleoptera > Chrysomelidae > Galeruca > Galeruca laticollis. The sequence goes on from OY998182.1 coordinate 64,991,721, forward strand.
CCTTCGATTTCAGGAATTAATAATAATACTTCAGGGTGTACACTCACTTTTAATATAACAAATAATTAGATTTGTTTTATAACTGCTTGTTTACAATATGCTGATGATACCAATATACTTATAGCAAATTCTCAAATCAAACAACGAATTGTAAACAGTAATAGGGCATTTTATGAGTTAAACCATTATTGTAAGGAGAATGGTCTAGTGTTAAATGCAACAAAAACACATTACATGTGTTTTCTCCCGAGAAATGTTAAACCAGATTATGAATTTTACCTACATATAGATAACAAATCCATCAAAAGTGTGGAAACTATAAATTTTTTAGGAATAACTGTAGATTCTAAACTTACTTGGGAAGCACACATAGATAAAGTAACAACAAAACTAAGCACTTGCTGTTATATGATAAGAAACTTAAGGGAAACAGTATCATTTCACGTATTGAATCTTCTCTATTATGGATTGGTACAATCATCCCTTCACTATGGCTTGATATTCTGGGGTGCATCGCCACACTTCGATAGAGCCTTCAAAGCTCAGAAAAAAATTATGAGGGCTATGTATAATGTGCCAACAGCAACATCGTGTAAGCCACTGTATAAAAAAGCAGGGAGCCTAACATTACCTAGTCTTTTTATATGCCAATTAATTCTGTACACAAAACAAAATGAGCATTTTCTTATGAAGAATAAAGACATACATTCCTATAATACTAGGAATAAAACAAATATTCGTCAGCCATTTTCACATCTAGAAATAGGTCAACATTCACCGAGACACATTGGAATCAAATGTTCAGTAACATAGTGGATACAGAGGTGGATACACATCCCAATAACTTTAACTTTAATAGCTTTAGAAAAAAGGTCCAATCATTCTTAGCTGATCATATATTTTACAGTGTAGAGGAATTCCTCAATTTTTAAAAATAGTGTTTAGTCCAATATATGTCCTATGTATTATAATAATTTTAGATATATTTATATTCCTCGATCATCGTTGTATTTTCTGTTTTTATGTGTTGTTATTTTCTTAATCATACTTTTGTTTCTATGTAATTGACTAGTCGGATAGGTTTGTATACTGTGTATTTGTATAAGTATGTAATGTATAAGTCTCACAGATGAATCAATTTCTTACTTTGTCATAATAAAATGCGATGAGTTATACCTCAATTTTTATACTGTAAAGTCTGAACAGTTTGCGATAAAATTTTGTATGCGCCATGTCAGTAAAGTGTCTGTATCGGACTCGCCTGTTATTTGCCTCGCTCGTCTCATAAATTCAGTCTCGTCCGATAAACATTTTACTGCATTGGTACATAAATAACTATTTTATACCCAGTTATTTAGGCAAAGATTTGTGCAAGGTATTTGAAATACCTAATTGATGCCTCAATCTGACGGTTTTTATATGCCGATCTGCCTTGATGAGCATGCAACAAATCGATATATTTTGCTCTCAAATTTTAGGTTATACAAAGATGTAGATGAATGTGCACAGAACTAAAAAAACGATCGAAAAAATATTTACAAAATTAACTGAACCATTTTTTGCAATACTCTTTATATTATGTTCATTATCAACATTCTTTTGTTACACCTACATGATAAGGTGTACATTGTTTATAACCATATTTGTGTAGATTTGTAAAGTCTAAAAATTAATATTGTATATTTATTTTTCAGTTTGGTGTACATATTTCACGATATTACACCCTTCTTTGTGAAATAGTTTGTTTTGACCTAAAGGCTGAATTAAGGTCGATATTAAGAAGAGTCTTCCTAAGAATAGGACCAGTCTTTCACATTACAACCACATAGTTGAAGACAAAATCGTAGACTCAGTCACTATTTATCTTATCTATGATTATGTATATTCTTTGGAATACTTTGATCGAAACATCTCACACACTCTATTAACTGTGTTTTTACCTATAAGTACAAAAGCTATATGTTAAAATATGACACGACTCTGTATTTAATAATCAAGGTGGAAAGTATTTAATATCGAAATTTCGAACCCAACGTCTACTGTAATTTGTATGTAACATATTTTGGTCCATAATCCTTCATGTATAAACATTTTTTTAAATTTTGTTATATTTTGTGATAAATATATGTAAACTACATTTATTCTCGATACCTGATACAACGCATCATATTTATGTAGAATTCATATATTATTTTTACAACATTGGATCTAATGGAAAATTATCCAAATGTTACAAACAATTTACTTATATATTATGGTAAACATAATATAGTTTCACACACCAATCAATACTTTCATTTTTGGACTGTGAGACATTGAATTTTTTCGTTGCAAAATGATTATTTATCTCACCAAACTTAACGCTTTAATTTATACTCTTCGAACTGCGTTTGGGAAGGCTTACTTACTAAAAAATAGGACAATATCTTTCGTTCACAGTACGACCATGTAATTAAATAAAATTAATCTACAATATTTTTAGTTTTTCCATACTGGGAGAAAACAAATAGCGCCGATGGTTTTTCGACTCTCGATTTCACATGTACAACTGCCCATGTGAAAAACACGACAATTTTCCAATTTTCATGTATATCATAATTTGTTTATTAATATTTCTTCCAAATATACATGTTTCCATTGTGCCAGAAAATAATAAAGATTTAAAAAACAGGTGTTTGAGAAAAGTTTACAGGACTATTTTGACACATATCTACATTGATTTCCTCATAGTAACAAGGATTGCTTAAAAACAACAGAGTCATGTTAGAAGTGTTCATTCTCAGATAAACCTAAAGCATGTTGGTCATGTTTTTGCAATACACATAAAATAAAGGAGAAAAGAAATTAATTTATATAATTTTCCTTGAGATAGAACTTTAGCCTCTATAACATTGAAAATATAAAATTGTGATTAATAGTATTGTTTAAAGATTTAGAATTTGGATTTTTTCGTACTTTTTGGACAATAACAATAGCGCAAATTATATTTTTTATCTATTCTCAATCCTTTCAGGAATCCACTTCAAAACTGGTTTTTGAAATCGGATGTTACAATTATCAAGAAATCTTATAAAAAAATAAATTTTATTATATCTACTTCTTTTTAACAATTTCATCGTGAGGTATGATTCTTTCATCCATCCGTTTTAGTTTACCTTTCGACGTTCGTCTAAAACACTATTTCCAACGCCTCGAAATTATTTCTTTCCTTTAACTTTACTGCAGTACTTCACAAATAATTCTACTCACACCAAAATGGGAAATGACATTTTGATATAAATCTCTGCATCAGCTAATGCAACTATTTCGTTCGCGAATCTGATCATTATTTATTCCTTGTTTAACTTAATGTTTCCTTTAATACAGGCTATTAAGCTGCGGTAATGGTAGAAAGAACTAAAAATTAGTACATGCTAGTTATAGCAGAGCTAAATTTACAAAAAATGAGAGAATATAAGGGTTAGTTCATAGTTTTGCAATCGGTTTTACCTCACACAAAACGTCAAGCAAAAAGAATCAAAGAACATAACTACTAATCACCTTACTGCTCCCAATGTTATGTTTTTTATACATCATACTAATACGTTTTATTATGTTGTGTGTAACAGAGGACAAAATAGTAGCCAGATGAGAAGTTCAGTAACAATAGGAAGTTAAGGACCTATATCAATGGTTACATGTTTCTACACCAACAATAAGTGTTGATTGTCCATAGTTTTTGCTATATAATTTAAAATATTAAAAGAAACACTAAAATAGTTTTGTTCACTTTTTTAGATACTTGGTTGATAAAAAAATATATTGTGGATAAAATACTATCGGAAAAGACTTTCAGTTCAGTATTTCTTCACCTGTAGGTATTAATTTAATAACAGAAACTATGGGTTTTTGCAACCATCACATGTAAATACCATTTATTGGAATCATTCCATTCTAAGTGATAATGAATACATATTTATAGAAAAAAATTATTATGTGCCTTCATCATTGATGTATATGTCATTTTATCATTTGAATATATTGTCTTGTACTTTATTAATTTTTTATCTGCAGTAATCCTCAATGCATAATTTTTACAGTATGAAGATGATTGCTGTAGATGGATTTGGATAAATATCTTGAAATTGTTTTTATTAATATATCTGTAATTATAATTGATAAAATATTCATTAGTAAGTAATTGAATACTTTAAACATGTACCTATTCTTTGTGATCTCTTATTACTACTAATTTAGTACGCTCAATTTTTCTATTATGTATTTTAGTTTACTATAATTCCGTTTTTGTCCCGACCCAACTAAAATACAGTTTTGCAATTTAGGATTCAGATTTGTCATGCCCATTTTTGACACATAATTATTTATATAATGCAAAGTCAATTCAGATTATCAATAAGGAAATCTATTTATAGTTTCAGATAGCAAAAAAAGTAAGATAATTTTTGGAACAATTATTGTGAGGGAGGGGCGAGGGGGAGGTGCTGAAAACTAACACTTCCAAGAATACATTCATATGATGACAAATTTCGATTCCAATATACATTTTTTAATATAGGCCATTGGGCTTAAATTCGAAATTAGAAATAATTGCTACAAAAGATTTTTTGTTTTAATGGCTTCATTTATAGATTTTCTACCCAGCGGAGTTCTGCTAAAGTGGTGGGAAGTCAAAATGTACAGCACTTGGCTTCTCAGTCTATAATGTCTGATATGTCCCATATATTCAGTTGAGGTCTTAGGTTCATTCGTTTTATCTGATTGGGGGTGAGTTAGTGCGGGAATTCCACTTGCACTGGCACAAATCAATGTGCACTCAATCCCACACCCCTTGTTACATTTGCTGGAAATTGTGGAGAAATGCGACTGTGAACATGGTTTCTGGGAAGTAGGAACAAGGTCAAGAGCAAACTTTAAGCTTGCTAACCCCAGTGGGGAGTGTATCCAACTGATGTCCAAACCACATTTGTACTTGTAGGTAAGTTCTCAAGCAACATTGGCGGACTATTTCAATTGTTGGTGGTAGGAATGCCAGGTTGATTTACAGTTAACTAGTGCTCGCAATGTATTTCCTGCCCTACCTCTATAGAGTTGTTAAAAATCGAAGGCCAGCTTTGGCAATAGTTTCAGGCTGAGTGAGAAACTTGACGAAAGATTTGATTTATTTGAGAAGACATTCATTTTTGTCCAACAACTTCACCACCTTGTCTTTGACAAGCTTCAAGAGGCATATGTTGTTTACTTTTGATGGAGCCCTTCCTGTAACTGTATGGTATGGTGGTCCGAAAAATTGGTCTCATACAACGCAGGTCAAATTAGTTTAGATGATATTATCGAAAATCTGAAGTTAAAACGACAATTTTTCATAAAGGTGGAAAACTGCTCCAACTTTGGAACAAGTGATCCAAAAAATGTTTGCTTAGTATTATTCAAAGCAGAATTTAATGTCCTTAAACTTTTATAATTACCATGTTTTCAATATTGTGAGTCCAATAAAACCGCAATGATACCTCTTGGGAATACATTTTCATCCCCCACCACGTCAGCACACCTCGCATGGGGAACCTAGGATAGTCATACTGGGCTATAAATTAAGCCAGTAAAACAAAAAAAAATTTATAGCAATTACTTCCGATTCGTAGAATTTTTTCTTTTACACCACTGGCATATTCTTTAAATCTGCCAAGTAATAATCATACATTTGTCCGCTTGTATACTTTGGACCTCTTTCCTTTGTTAAAGTTGCTGATTATTTATATTTGTGTCTGTTGTTAGGACATAAGTAATTTTTTATTAGAAGTGTCTATTTTTGAATCGCTAAATAAGAAATGTTTGTGACCATATAATTGTTAAAAAAATACTTCTTTCAAAGATTGTAAAAAACTTAATATTTCCAATTTAAAGTAAGATATTAGAATTACAAGGGTGATTCCTATACATTAATGAATTTTTGCCTATTTTATTGCAACGAATTAGTTGCAATATTTGGGGTATCCAAAATCACATTATATTAGTTTTAAACACATTATCTGCCTTAACTTTGTCAATCTGTAGTTTTTGATAACCTTGTTTAACATTTATTGATATGGTTATAAATGGTACTAAAAAGTTGAGTATTTCTTGTTTTTAAACAGTTTTATTGTAATAGTATCTTGTAAACCCTTAATATTATACTTTTATAAAATAATTTAATATAAAAACCACAAATACAAAAGTATGCAATAGCAAGCGTAGGACTTTTTAAAACTTTGGAATAATTTTAAGATACTAATCAGTAATTTCTTTTCGTATTTCTAATTCAAATTCGAATGTTTGAAAATTTACAAGCAAATTAAAAACAGTTTTAGATATTTATCCGACATTCTTGTTGGCTGTATGTAGTCAAGTTGATACCATGTTACTTATATTTATTAATTTTTGTAGGCATCAATATTTTAGAATTGTAAATAATATATTATATAGGATATTGTTTTTGTGTTAATTTCAGTAAAATGACAAAAGCTTAATAAAAAAATTTATTAGTCATTTGTATGATTTATTTTTCTTCTACATAATGATCTTAAGGCCACTGACAAGACACTTAAATATTAGGTAACAGAATAATTATTACAATATTTAAAACATTTTTATTTCTGTTGCTGCTGACTTTATACAATGAGCAATCAAAGGTTGGAACACATTCGTAAAAAGCTTGATTTGACCATTTGAGGAAAAAAATTCAGACACGTCGATTTTATTTTTCAGTTTCGCATTTTTTGGTGTACTCAAATTTTTGATTACGTCATCACTGTTTGAGTTATGACGTCATCATTTTTTTAAAATTGGAATACCCTCTTTTGAAAGTACCATAAAAGAGAACGCATTTTTCTGTGTAGGAATGTCATATTTTTTATGTTACATAACCCTATGTTCAAGAAATAGAAGTTATTTCATTCATAATAATGTAATTTATAAAAATGTAAAGAGAACTAAATAAACCTAAAAACTATTGCATTTAATTTAATAGTTACCTAGGTTTATTTAGTCCTGTTTACATTTTTATATATTACGTTATTATGAATGAAATATTTTTTATTTTTTTAACATAGGGTTATGTAACATAAAAAAATAAGACAACCGTACACAGAAAAATTCGTTCTCTTTGATGGTACATCAAAATACGGTATTCCCATTTAAAAAAATGATGATGACGTCATCAAAAATATGAGTGCACCAAAAAAATAAAAGCGACGTGTCCTAGGTTTTTTCCCAAATGTCAAATCAAGCTTTTAACGAATATGTTCCAACCTTTGCGTGCTCACTGTATATATATATATATATATATATATATATATATATATATATATATATATATATATGTATATATATATACATACATATATATACAGGGTGCTGCATTAGTCCAATTACTCACTTGTCGTGAGAGTTACGAAAACTTTCTATTTAGATAAAAGTTAAGCTATATATAGGACCACATTTTGAAAATATTTTCAAATATACGAGGCCACCCATATTGGCGGGATGAACTTAACATCTTTTTTTTAAATGGAACACCCTGTATATTTCCATATTTTTTCATTCCCCTCGATTTTCTTGTTTGTGCAATATGAGGTATTGTAATGTTATACCTAATATTAATCAGTTATGGATCAGACTAGATTATTTTGTGATTTTTTTTGGAAAATTATTTTTCGTTAAATATTTCCACCGTCAAACTAATAAAATTGCACCTAATATTTGCTTCCAATAATGTTTGGCTGAAAGTATCATCAATAACTCACAAATTAGGAAAATTAGGTATAGGGAATGCTTAAGAAATAATAAAGTGCCATACAATACAATTTCATTACGATACTAAAATACAAGGTGTTCCATTTAAGAAAATGATCATTCCGATTTATGACCAATCCTGTATATAAAAAACGAATATCGCGCTATGTTAATAATTTTGGACAATAGTAAACTATATCAAAAATCGTTTGAACGTAAATAGATTTCTTGATATCAAATTTATACAATGATACACGAAGTAAGGGTCGAGACAGTCAATTTTACTAAAAAAGTGTTTATATCTTTTAAATTACCTCGTATAACATTACAATACCTTATATCGCACAAACAAGAAAACCGAAAAAAGATAAGTTGGGTTCATCCTACCAATATGGGTGTATATTTGAAAATATTTTCAAAATATGGTCCTATATATGACTTAACTTTTATCCAAATAAAGTTTTTTCGTATCACTCACGACAAGTGAGTAATTGGACTTTCTCGCGCTAAAGCCGCACCCTGTATTTGATTCCATAGAATATATATCAACATCTTGAATAGAGTAAATTCGTATGGATTTGAGAATAGTTACCATTACCTTATTTTTTTTCTGCCATGTTCGAACGAACAAATTTTAATACTATATTTTGTATAAATAATCTTAATGTAAAATGAGATCAGCACATAAAAAATATTTTAAAAATCTATTAGTCTTTTGAAAATGAGAACAATGGAAGTAACATGAAGATTGTCAGTTGAAACTAGTTAATTCACTCTGAACATAATATGAATTATCAAAATATTTACGAATAAGAGTGAACTTACTAGCTCAATATTTAATAAAACTACAATAAAAATACTAGAAAGTGTATATTCTATTCTAGTGTGCTATATGATAAAATCTAAAGTCACTATATAAAATATGTACATAGAATCCACACCTAGAAGTATAAAATGTGTTTAGTTATAGAGATGTGATTAAAGGATATGTCTGAGAACAAAAAGCCATTATAATTATAAAAACTTGATAGCAAAAGCTAATGGGACCAAAACAATATGTCAAATTTAAATAGAACAGCAATAAATTCGATGTGGAACGTTAATTATCACAAATAGAAAATTATCATCATATTTACCAGTCAATGCAATGAGATCTGCATCAGCATAATCGACGATTGTTTAAAAAATACTAAACTAGTTCTTGTTCCTGAACGTACAAAAAATACAAATGAATTTGTACTTAAATCACCGAAAACATCCTGAAAACTTCTCTTTATCACCTATGTGAAGATAGCAAACAAGCAGAGAAGCAGGTAAAGAATATTCCATTCGGCATAAATCATCGTTCTACGTCGTTTCTAAGCGACGTAGCTAAACAAGACAGAATTTTGGTTTCTGCGATTGTCAATATTCCAACTTCGAGTCTCTCTCGTAAAACGGAGTCTATAAAGTACTCAGTGATTAAGAACTTAACCCTCATCAGAACAAAGAGCGAAACTGTAATCCTGAGCATCTAAAAATCCTTGCCACTCACTAGATAGGAAGACACATTCCACATCGACATTGAACAGTGGCAGGCGATGATATTTTAATTAGCCAAGAATTTATGTGTATAATAAGATATGGTATATATGACATAAAAAATAAAATTCCCTGAGTTTTTGGTTATACACTCTGGCATCTATGGTCTCTGAACATTTTTTGTATTCACGTATGGCATATAAGTTAATAAAGACGCATCCCTTATACTCTAATTGGTGTCGATACTTCACATATTAATTTTGAATCGATCAACTATATAAAGACGTAACTGCCCATTGAATAGGAAACCAGATAATCTAATAATAGCTATTTATGTACCAAGTGCGTTATATAGATAGGGCGTTAGGATCTAGTAACTCTCGTGGTGCATACAAGATTTTATATTTCACGAAGAAAGTATCTTAAACGAAGTTGTTACTTCATAAATTTCTTCTCATACTATTTACTGCGTTATGGTCGGCAACTGAGCTTCTACGCAATTGCCATGGAAACATTGAAGAGGTTGCTAAGGGTTGCTGCATTTTTGTATGAATTGACAAGCTTGTTAGTGGAGGAAACTAAAAACGGTTGCGTTCATAATAATTATGGAGATCCCACAGAATGTGACGCTCAAAGCTGAAAAAGCCTTAGGAAATTTACTGTCTGTGAAATTCAAACACTTATATGAGGAGTATGGCCATTTTCTGAAATTGAAAGATGAAAACAGAGTGAATACCGTAAATGAAACTGTCTATCTGAGTAATTAATTTATTGAACTACAGAAAAAAGCATGTAGCGGGCGTTATGATTCAGAACGCCCCGGGCGTTATAGGTCCGTTAATAGTAACCGTTGCTATGGTATTATAAAGCAGTAATGATCAAGTGAAAAATAAATAAATTAACGTTGATGTTGAGATTCGAACCCAAAAAGCTTAAATGTCCCAAATATAATCAATCAATAAAACGTAAATGATTATATTATATTACGCTACAAGAGCCGAAAGATCCGAAATTCCTACACTGTGAGCCAGAATGCCTGAGACGAAACTGGAGGCTCTCATACTGTTGCCCGTGTAGTGTAGACTATTTTTTTTCATACCCGGTCGAAATAGTCGAATGAACGGTGGCGATTAACTAGCTGCCGTGTCAGTGTATGAATTAATTTCTTTCGGCCCACTATATTAGAGAGTACGCGCGTCTCGGCCAATGCAGAAATATTACGCTTTCAGCATCACAATTGAAGAGGAAAGTACATACTTTCGACCGGATATGAAGAAAATGCTATTTATTGACTGTACAACATATGAATAAGCGAATAGTAAACTGATGCGCACTGATGGTGTACCTACCAATTCACAATATTTCAGACATTCGCTTGCATGCAGCATAAATAATATTTCCGCCTTGAAGTATACGCTGTTATATTAGATTGGTATGATTGATACATGAATTTTTAATACAAAAAGGGACACTTCAATGTTTCTAGCACAAAAAAGAGATAATACCCATATAATGCAATCGCAATTGAATAAAGGCAAGATGGTAGTGATAGAAAATCATACATTTTTAATTTACGTAATACTGTGATTTTCCATTCTTCCAAAACTATAATTCTCAGTTTATTACACTGTTGCAAATAAACTTCTAGAAATCGTTAATTTCATATATTTTTTTTATTTCAATTAACACGCTCGGCTACTAGGGCCACTCGCATAGGTACAATCAAATATACAAGTAAAGGATGGTGATGGTGTTATCTGGATTTCTTAGTCCTTTGAATCGTTAACTACTACAGTTATGACCAAAGCTCTAACAATGGATTTGTTTGAAGGTTTGAATAATCATGTGTTGGAAAATTATGTTAATCACATTTACTTTTTAATAGCCATATGCACAAAATACCTAAAAATCAGAATACACTTTACTGTTAAGAAGAAAAGTGAAATTAAGATGCCAATTAGAAACCATTTAACTGAAATGATTTTGTTCACCAGACAATAGGAGATGAGAATATCATGTATTCATATTTTTCTATTGTTTGTTTAATTTTTATCTGTAATGTACCTCTACATATTTTTATAATATTGTTTTGGTTTTAAAAATGTGTAAATTTATTTCTTGATAGATGTTCTAATTTAACCTTTTAAGTCTATATCTAATCAGAAATTTTTTATTACTGTAGATACTTAACAATATTCAATAGATTTTAGATAATACAATCCAACATATAAAATATTTGAAAATTCCTAATACTTTTATTTCCATCCTAATTTAGTTTCTGTTCACAATATTGTTCCGCCACTGGGGTGACTGTTCAATAGATTTGGTCCGAACTTTGTTACTCGTCCATTCGCCTTTTCTTATCTAAGGAATGAGCAAAAGCGAGACCGGCGTCTTCGAGTAGCAATTTGAGCAGACGCTGCCACTATTTGAAGAAAGTTGTTAAACATTAGAAATAGAAGTACAAAGTTTATTTCATGAAAATAACCTTTTTCTGTGTGACTCATAAATCGTAATATTACAACAACGCTCTCATCTTTATGTGTACGTTACCGGGTCATTGCACTTTTCAAACATTTTGGTTTAGTGTTTTTAGCCGATTTTTAAGAGACAGTTCTTTAGTTTTGTTGTGCAAAAGAGTTAATTCGTTGTATATTTGCTGTAAAAGCAAGGGCCTCAATCAATGGATCTGACATGCCATATGAATTTTCCAGGAAAGCGGTGAGTTGAATTTCAGTTAGTGTTGTCAGTTGAATTGTTTTTACATAGTTCTTGCATAGTAGTGTAAGTACTGGTGGTGAGCTTAAAACCGTCTTTAGTGGTCGTTTTAGATTTTTTCCTATGTGGTTTAGTTGAGTTTTGAGATATTGTATATAAAGGGGGTAACACTTTGTTGTTGGTCAGTGTATCAATCGGTGAGAGCTGAGTGGGAGTTTCAATATTGCTATCCGAAGACATTTGAGTTACAGGTAAATTCTCTTGCTCGGTAAGAATCAAATTAACTAATCATTTTTGGCAGGTATACTCTAAGTGTTGGATAGAGGTATATTGTCTGAATGTCTATCAAAGGTATGCGATATGGGAGATGGGGGTGGAGACTTTTGAATTTCATGGATTGGTGCAAGACTCGGCGGTGTATCCAAGATGTTTACATAAAAATTATTCCAATTTATCAGTGGGTAAAAAGATTCTATAAGGTGTGTTATCGAATGTAATTAAAAGGGATGTTTGTAATGTGAAGTTGTCGTTTTCTGGTATAATATATGTTATTCTGCTAAAACTTATGATATGTGAGTAGCTATCATCCGGTACACCACGTTTCACGAATGAAACAGGAGAGGCAAAGCTTTTTCTATAAGAGAGCGAGGAATGGTGGGACAAACATTATAAATCAGAATTCGTTTGGCAGGAATGATAAGTCTTCGAATAGGTATATTGTTTGATTTATTAGACATACTATCATGTGCTTTAAGACTATCGACAACAGCAGTAGAACTTAGATGCAGATGCGGTTGTTTGATATGCTAGAGGCAAATTTTACGTTTTTGAGGATGACAATTTCTCCTATAGCTCTTATGCACTCAAAGAGAGTGGTGTTGGCTATGGCATGCATGATTGTTGCTTGCTCTCTTTTAGGGAAGGTTGGTGGGGGAGGTTTTGTTTGAGCGGCAACAACGTAAGACTTTGCAACATTTGGTATATTTTGGGAAACGAAGGTTGATGTTGATTGGGATTTATCATTATTATTCATTTTGTAAGTTGTCCTGGATACCAATTACGAGTAAAAAGGAAACAAGGGCCCCTGAATATTTAGTAGGAAATAACAGTTAACCGACTTGATGTTATGCAATGGGTAGAATTAAATTTCCTCAATAGTTGATACTTTTGGAATTAGTTATGAACTTTTCTAAAAATTCACATAGTGTTTGTACAACTTTTTCACAATACATAGAAAAACTCGTATTTTGAATTAAAGTTAATGATCTATTAAGTACCAATAAGTGATGTGTATTCGACGGCTACCAGAATAGGAATCACATATATAATTGAAATTAAAAAATATATAAAACTATAACATTGGGCATAAATATGAGAAACAGTACCTATTAATTGGAAAGTGTTCTAATAATATATTTTATTGAAAAGACAAATTAGACCTCCTACTATTTGATCGACTATTTAATATTTATATGGCAATTCCACCTTTTAACAAAATTTTTTGTTTAACTCTAATTAAAAATTAAACCGAAGCAGGCGGATCATAGTGCAATATTTTCTATGCAAATAATTAGCATATAATATAGAAATTGATAAATTGAATCCTCAGACATTGATATATTTATATTACTTGGTTGCTTAATTTGGTATGTGGAAAAGTCTTTTTATTTTTATGTAGTACTGCTTTCAGAGTTTTAAACTTTGAAAAATCCAGTCACATCCACAAAAACTTATTTTTTATAGAATAAGGAAGTCAGCTAAAATTGTTCCTGAAAATAGTTAAATTCATTCTGTATTGATTTAGACGTCCCATATATTAAAAAAGAAATATCCATAAAATTTCTAAAATATAACCATATTTAATTAACATTTCCATTTTATATTTATTAATGGGCTGTTCAATTCACAATTATTAAATATAATTTGTAAAAATACTAGGTTATGATTTATTCCGAAATATTCTAAATTAGCCCATGAACATGAAAAAATTTACAGTTAACTCTAAATTGTCTAGATTTTACGAAAATATTGTGAAGGTGTTTTGAAAAATAAAATTTCAATTTGTGGAAAAGTTTACAATATTCGTTAGTAGTTAGGGGCTAGTAAAAATATTGAAAACCATTTATAATTTCCGTTTGCCAAGGACTCAGTTACGTTAATTATATGTTTGAACAATTATCCTGTGCAGATCTTTATCACATTCGTCAATATTAACATCTACAAAAGCACTTGATAAAATTACTTCGTCAAATTTTCATCAAAGTATGAGACTGTGAATGAAAACTCTTCGTGGAAGATCGACTAGAATTCGACATTGGTCGTCGAATATCCGGAGCAGATGAGGGTCTTCTGGTTTTTTCTATCAATCGTTTTCTGTCTGCGGATATTATAGCCATTTGTTCGGGTATGGAGATAGAAAAAAAAATGTCATGGAAAGCATAGCAAGCAGCAGAAACCTGTAATAGTATATTATTTCATTTATATATAAAATTAAAAAAATTAAAAAATAGACAAAAAGTTTTTATAACTAAAAACTGAATTTCAAGATAAAGAAAAATGAGAAAAGGGTAAAGTAAATCCCAAAATGCAATGTTGCTAAATTGAACTATATGTAGAGTAACAATAAACAAAAAAATCTAGATATATTAGGAAAAACAGAACCCATAAAGACAATAGATATTTTATATTAAATATATATAGCAGTGTTTGATTAGACTTCTTGAGGTATACTATTTTACTATAAAATAGTAATAATTTGTTTGAAGCTGTATTGTTTTATCTTATAACTTGACAGATTTAAAAATTATGAAAGTTGAAACCAGGTTGTAACCAATTACCCAACTGCGAATATATTTAGATAACACGATCACCTATTGGAATCTAGATCTATACGTTTCTGAGTTCAAAAAACCTACTTTTAAAAAACGTCGGTCGGTCTGTCAACACGATAATTCAAAAATGCGATCGAATTTTTTAATGAAACTTTATATGTACATTCAGAACGTAAAAACTGAGGCTAAGTTCGTAAAGGAGCAAAATCTGAGCACAGTTTTCCGGAAAATCCCATTTTTATAAATTGTTCTCAATTTTCCACCCGAAATAATTTCTACTCCAGCTTTAAGCCCGTACACTGTCTACAAATATAATATAGAATAATTAAAATATAGTAATTAGTTGAGCTGCATCTTTCCTCCATCGAATAGCGTAAGAAAGGAATCGATATATAACATAGTTTCGTAATTATAGAATTATTTATGGAAGCATGTTAAAAAAATTTCAAAAATTTTGCGGTTCCGTCCAAAAAATTCTTAATTTTGGTTAACAGTGAATGCATGGAAAACATTATGCAGTACCATGTATTTTAATACGAGGAATCCATTTTTTTTCTGTTTTGAAAAAAAAATGCTGGGTGAAAACTAAAAGCCTCGTTACATAAGGTGATGTGCTGGGTACATCAACTGGTTTCATGGGTTTTTATACACAAAAAATATTTTCAAGATATCTGTGGTTTCAGGGTAAAAGTGCCTACGTCAAAAATCACAGTTTTAGGAAAATGACAATTTAAATTTTACTCATATTACAAGGGAATGTAAAAATTGTTTAAACTATATTATATAATTGAACCTTTTTGAGTTGTATCAAAAGCCACATTTTAGGGCAAGTCCAAGTATGGGGTTTTCCGGGATAATCTGGATGCATTAAAGCATACAAAGACATTGAATAAGATGCAACTTACTTATTTAAAAATAACATGAAATTAAAAAAGGTGTTTCGTTTTCAAATATTCACTGTTCCGATCTCACTTTCTTTTTAACGTTCATAAATTTTGAAAGTTTTTTTTCCATGTTCGCTTTCAAATTTTGCAAACTTATTTGTTTATTTAGATCTCGGAGTCTAATGTAAGTTCTTGTTCGACTCAAACAATAAATAACTTCATATGGGATTTCAATTTAGTTTTGACCGACAATACTAAAAGTTTTATCAGCCAAAATTTAAAAAATATTTTCTTCTTTTGATAAAGATGTTCCGTGAAGTAATCGAAACTCGGATTCAAGAATTTCTGTAGCTTTCAAAAGATCTTGATTTGGCTGTAATAAACCACCCCTCGATAGGAAATGTACCCAATCTTGAGCTCTAACGGAAATCATCTCGCTGGTTTTAGTACCTAAATTAAATTTATCTTTAAATCTGTACGCTATGTACCCTGCCAGATATTTAAGAGTTTCTTGACGAATTATTTCGGTACTTTCAAAGGTTGTCAATAACTGTAAAGACTCATCGTCAGGAATATATTCTGGTTGAGTGAATGTATATGAAATAAATGTTTCTTCTTCTTCAAGTATACGGGTATTTGTTATTTGAATATTTTTGGAGACATTAGCTAGTAGTGTTTCAGTTAAGCAGATGGGACGCGATTCTTCTGATTCTAATGGTTGTATTAGACATTTTTCAACAGATTCCTCTGTATTTTTGTTCTCTGTAAAAATTGCCGCAGAGTTTTTACCTAATATATACCACCTCAAACGATACATAAAATCTAGAGGTTCTGGATGGTCATTTGTAGCTCCCATGCCTCTCATATAAGAGAAGACGTTTTCAACAAAGTCTTGATTTAGACGCGAGGTCAAGATGTAATCGACCCCTTTATAGTTTTCCTGCAAATAAGAAAACAATTCTTCCAGTGACCTATTTGACAACAGAATTCCTTTTTGAAACGGAATGAGACTTATGTTTGCCTACAGTCATATTCCCAATAGTTTCGGTCACCTCTTTTAACACTTTTTTCTGCTTATCTAAATCTACTCCATACGCATTTTTAGTTGTACAAATTGCCACAATTTTTGTATGGGTATTAAAAAGATCAAACCAATCATTTATTAACTGTACAAAATCCGAAACTTCCTTCCACGGTAAAACAGATGGCAGTAGCCTATTTTCTCCACAAAACCGAATACTTTTTGCAACAAAATTAGATAATAGTTGAACGGCTGGTTTAACTTTTTGTCTTTCGGAACCTTTTAAATCTAAGTGGTATCGGTTAATTTTATATGCGATGGTTAATTCGGACGACGACAGTTGCAACAAATTCTCAAAACAATGCCTATTAATTAATGTGTTCTTTACCCAAAAACCTTGATCCAATATGTGGTTCCTTAATAATTTAATAAGATGAGGAACGTCACCAAACACATATACGTATGACAAACTATTGCTAAGGTGTGGAAAACAACAATTTTGGTCATGTCCAATATTCAGTTGTGACCAAACTTTAATGTTAGATGTACATAAATCACTGACAATACCCACAACTGTGAAACCTGCATCAAAAAGTTTTGATATTATAGAAGATAATACGTCGATAGTCATTGCTTGATCGAAATTATAATAAACAGGTTGCTTCCAGTTACTAAAAATACCACGTGCTATTACCGTTTGACACGTTTTATGTGGCCCTATTACTTTTTCTCAATATTTATGCGATTAGATAAATGTATTTCGTCATATAATAAAGTACACAATATTTCAATATTCTGCATATCAGAAGATTTTTTAGCCATTAAAATAACAACGTCATTCAGAATGCCCGGTTCTACTGAGTGTCGATGCCCATCTGCGTAGTGTCGAAAGCGCCGGTAAAGGATAACCATTTGTTCTTAAGTAGCGGTATGCTTTGGGGCTAACACTCCGTAAGGATATCGAACATGCTATTTCATCTGGCGACCATCGTTTGGCTGTACATTTTGAGTGTACTATTCTTTTGATTTGACCTTCAGACAAAAATTGTCACAGTCCAGTTTTCATCTGCCCCAACTCAGCTTTCAGTGCACAATTCTCATTGACAAGGAAATTGTTCTCTTTCTGTAGTGTTGCAACTTTTGTTTGAAGTTCAAGTATTTGTTGTTCATCCGCACTGAAATAGAAGAATAAGAATCCACATTAACTGTCTCAACCCTTACTTCGTGGAATCTACTCATATTACTATTTTAAATGAAACTTACTTTTCTAGATAACTCCACAATATATTAAAAAAAATGTTGAAAATTCTAAGAAATTTGACAATTGTTTCGATATTACATATCATCGTCAGAATGTAACTTCTGTCATTCTGACGATGATATTTAATATCGAAACAATTATCAAATTTCTTAGAATTTTTAACATGTTTTTCAATATATTGTGGAATTATTTAGAAACAGTAAATTTCATTTAAAACAGTAAAATAAGAATCCACGTGACGATTTTTGATTTCTTAAGTTTACCTTACAGATGCTCGACTTAATGTAATGTCACCTTCCGTTATTCCTATTTTATCTTCACAACTTTGAGAAGTGATCGAGGCAGAAGACATTGTAGGTCCCGCTAGGCATTCAGCTACCAATCGCCTTCGTTTTATTCGAACTACTCTATCAAAATTTGTAGTATTTTCCCTTTTACCAGGCAGTTTCAAAGTGGGGATTGCATCATATTTTAAATTTCTTATATTTTTCCCTGTATAATTTGAAAGTTTCTGTCTTACAGAAATATCTTTGAAACAATCTTTCTCAAAATGTATTGAGCAAATACATGCTATAAAGAAAACAAATGTGTAAACATAGTGATCAGTAATTATTTTTGTAATATTTACCGTTTTTCTAATTAATTTCGTCTTGCCAGCGACACGCAGTTAACTACAGTTTACAAAGTTCATCATTTTTTGGGAACTTAAAATATCTAATGTCTGTTCCCTTAGTTTTCCTATTGTAATTTGCACATCCATAAATAGCGCAACTCGGCATTTTAACCACTGACCGTTCTAACTAAATTGAACAGCAAATTAGAGTATTTAAAAGTTCGTAATTATAATAAAACCGCAAACATTCAAAACACACATTCCATCATTCACGTCGACTAATTGTAAGATTGAAACTCTGTGGGCCTTGTGGGGTTAAATCGACGAAAACTAAAACATTTTGTATATCGGTCCGTGTTCTACGATCGATGCATGCATCGCAAATACGTAATCTGCGCGCAGAGGACGAATTTTCGTTTCCAGTCGATCATACCGTTGTAAGTGTATTGTGGTCATGAGCAACGAGGGACTGAGAGAGCCCAGCTGGCTGAGAGGGGGGGGAGAAATTCGTCCAAAATAAAGGCGGACAGAGTTGGAGGGGCTGGCTATGGAAGAGGCAGTAGGCGGAGGGGTGGGTTGCATCCAGTTCGAGTTGAACAGAGGCCACGTATGTGTCTTGTATTTTGTTCGCTCGCGTATTGTTTGATTTTGTCCTAACAATGGATAAGTTCGTTAAGCGTGCAGGACCTTCGACTTGTCATGATGATCATGAACAGAAGAGGGTAAAGGTGAGAAAGTATATTGACAGTTATATTAAGTATGGATTTACGGTGCTCGGAAATCGGCCACAGTGTGTTATTTGCAGTGAGTTGATATCGGCCGAGAGTATTAAACCTTCCAATATGATTCGCCATTTAGAAAGTAAACATCCCAGTTTTAAAAATAAGCCAGTCGATTTTTTTGAACGTAAGTTAACTGCTTTATATTACCATAAAAATTCAGTAGTTCAGTTAAGTGGAAATAATATGAGCAAAAGTGCTTTGCTAGCATCGTATCAAGTGGCTTTACGAATAGCAAAGAAAGGTAAACCACACACGATTGCTGAAGAGCTCATTCTACCTGCTGCTTAGGATATGGTTTCAACTATGATCAGCCCGGATGCAGCTAAGAAGCTTTCCACAATTCCTCTGTCGAACAATTCGGTGGGGTGGCGCGTTACCGAGATGGCTCAAAGTTGCAGAAAAGTGAGTACTTTTCCATTCAAGTTGACGAGTCTACGGACGTATCGAGTTTGGCGCAGTTTATGTGCTTTGTTCGCTTTGAGAGTGACGGTAGTGTGGAAGACGACATTTTATTTTGCAAACCTTTGCCTGACCATGCAACAGATGAAGAAATGTTTAAAATGTTCATGTCTGCAACCGATTCGCTTCAAATTGACTTTCAAAAGTGTATTTCAATCTGCAGTGATGATGCCAAAGCATTGACTGGGAAAGACAGCGGTTTCGTGAGACGAATGAAAAATGTCATGCCTAATGCCACTTGGGTTCATTGTTTTCTGCATCGCCAGGCATTAGCTACCAAGATCATGCCCACTGAGCTAAAAACAGTGTTGAACGAAACTGTTAAGTTGGTTAATTTTGTAAAAAGCCGGCCATTACAGTGTCGACTGTTACCACAGTTATGCGAAGAAATGGAGGCACAATACAAATGCCTCTTGCTTCACACAGAGGCAAGGTGGCTGTCACGAGGGAAGGTGTTTTCTCGAGTGTTCGCTTTGCGCTCTGAGCTAAGACATTTTTTCAAGTTGCAAACAAAGACCTCGCCGGTTTTTTTAGTGACAATTAATGGCTGTTAAAACTTGCTTATTTAGCGGACATATTTCATCAGCTGAACGATCTCAAAATTTCCTTGCAGGGAAGAGACAAAACCATACTTTTTGCACAAGACAAAGTCAATTCGTTTTTAAGGAAATTATCCACTTGGTCAACCAGGGTTGAGAAGAATATATTTGAAAACTTTGAACTGACAAATGAGGTCATCACATCCCTTGATCAAACCGATGAAGATTATCCCGACATTGACAACCTGTCCAAACTGGTTACTACTCACTAGCAAGGTCTACGAGAGCAGATCCTTAGCTACCTTCCCGATGATCAACACACCGGTTGGAACTGGGTACTTAGCCCCTTCAACGAGCAGGCTGTGAACGAGGCGGACTTAGACCCACTGCTTCATGACAAACTCATCGAGCTATCCTATGACCAAGACTTTGCAACTGTCCTTCAGCACCCAAAATGTTGACAATTTCTGGCTACAAAGAAGAGCTGAGTATCCAAGCTTAACATCAGCGGCTCTGAGAATCATCATGCCCTTTGCAACATCCTACCTCTGCGAACTCGGATTTTCTACATTGGTCAACATTAAAACCAAGGCAAGAAATCGACTGGACATAGAAGACGATCTTATTGTATGTGTTTCTAAAACTAAGCCAAATTTTATGAAACTTGTTGACAAAAAACAGGCCCATGCTTCTCACTAAAGAAGTCTTTTTATCCTTAAAAATGTATTAACCGTTAGATATAAAAATTAGATTAAATGATTCAGTTTTGTTTTGACAAAATCTGTAAAATATATTGACATTTTGTTAATAAACAAAGAAATTTAATTTAAAACTCATAATGGCCGTCTAAGTTCATCATTATTTGTATACAGTAGATTTAAAGGGATTTAAAAAAATTAGTTATATCAAGGAATTTGGTGTATCGAAGTTCGTTATATCAAGGTTCCACTGGACATCTCGCGACCCCTTTTCGAATGGCCCGCGACCCCCAGTTTGGGAACCGCTGCACTAATGTATTTTCATGAAAAAATTAGTATTTTCTTCTCTATTTCAAAAGTTTTACAGAGTAAAGTAAAATACAGTACTGTGTTGTACTTAATGTAAAATTTAAGTAAATACATACACAGTACGATGAATATTCATAAACACTGTTTAATGTATTGGATTAAAAAAAATCTAGAATAAAAACTTTACAGAGAAGCTATAGGTCTAAGCAGTAGATCAAAACAGAGCCTCTTTAATTCTCGTCAAAAACGGCCGAAATATTTGCTTATTTTCGCGAGTACAGTATTCCTTTTAAAACAAAATGTTCTTAATTATTTAATGACATGAAAATAGTTTTACTTAGGTCGTTCTTACTTTCAAAAAATCGCCTCAATTCATTAAGATGATGTGATGCTTCGGCTGCAGTAGGGCAGGGTTTTTCATCAGCTCGCTTACATCAACGCTGGATGGCTCCTCTTCATTCCTGTTCCGTACATCAGCGATAACTTCGGCATTAGTAATTTCGCCAGAAATTGTCAAATTCTCATCCCCGTTTCGTTTACAAAACTCTCAAAAGAGATTGCAGGATCGGAAATAACATCTTCCTAGATGTCAATCAAAGGCACAACTTCAGTTACAGTAACATCAGCGTTTGCGGTTTCTGTATCCACTTTCAGAAACCGGGCTCTTCTATAGCAGTTCTTTATGGAGTCTGATCTCACCAGTTCCCAAGCTTTTTGACACATACAAGAAGCTTCCAAAAAGTCAAGTTTCATCTGTAAGGCATTTCCATTCTCTACAAGAATATTCCCAACCAACAACCTTCGGTAAAAGTGTTTAAAATTCTTCTTTGTTCTCTGGTCCATAGGTTGTACAACAGGCGTCATGTTAGCAGGGAAATAAACCAGCTTCACGTATTCCATGACCGGAATGATGTTGTGCGCTATGCAATTGTCGATAAAAAGAACAACCACACAATTTTCTGTTTAAACTTTTTTAGAGTTTTAAAAGCCACTTTTCAAAAATATAACTCTTCATCCAAGCTATTGCATTGTTTGTGTATTCCACTGGTTAGGTTTTAACGTTTTTAAAACATCGTCCATTTGCCAGTCATCAACAATGGTAGCTTTTACGAACCATCCATGTTTGCTCCAACCAGCGACTTAACTCGTTCTTTACTTACTTTACCTCCATCACATTTTTCGTCTTTAATAGCAAGGGTTTTGTTCAAAGTACATTTGAAGAAAAGACCTGATTCGACAATATTGAAAATATTTTTGGCTTATCTGTCCTGAATAATGTATTCCAAGTCTTTCTTCCATTGTTTTGCTTCACACTGATTTATAGCCCAACTCTCACCATAAACCAGTTTAAAAAAATCTTATTCCGGTTCTTAGACCCATCCAGCCATCCAGAGCTAGCCTTGAAATTTTATTTTCCTAGCTGAGAAGGGGAAGGTGCAATGGCCTTGAACATCGCATACACAGTGAGGGCGCGGGACAACAGTTGGATGATAGTGCATCCAACTTATTCTAGGAATCTTCTGCTATGATAACCACAACAATGTGGAGAAAGGAAATTGTTGGCCTCCTTTTATGCAACTTAAAAATATCAGATTATGCTTGCAATCTGCTATATTTTTGTAATTGTAAATATTAAAGATGTCAGTTGTTTTTTGTACGATGTAGGCTAGGTTTTTTGTTGTAAAAACTGACCAACATACTTGTTTCATATCAGAAAAATTTCGAATTATCCAGATGAATTTCGAGATATCCACGATTTTTTTACATTGCATACAAAATTCTAGGGACACGAGGAACATCTTCTATTAAAGTTGGTTTTGAATTACAAATGTTCGAATTAGCCACGTTCCACTGTATCAGTATGATAAACCCATTTTTCTGTGAATTTTTTTTTCCAAATATCACTCAAGTGTAATTTTTTCAACCAAATCTTTTTAAAATTATCCTTGTGAGACGAACTCTAAAAATTTTTTTATGTGATTTGTTAAATACCATGTTCTAACATTTTTTGTTTGTAGAAACTACTTCATTTCATCGTCACGTAACACCATCTATTTCATTTCATGCAATGAGTAAAGTATCATAAATTCCATCTTTTAATTCTAGCTAATTACTAATAAATTCATTTTCCATTAATATTATGGATTAAAGCAATAAAACTTTAATTCTAGACTTCTAAATATGAGTTGACAAAGTGACTTGGTTCTAAAACTATATAGTCCACAAAAATCAAAATTATATATTTGGCAAGCTTATATATATATTTATAAAAACATCTTTAGTTTTTTATAGTGTCATTAATTATACTGAAATTACTGTTTAGAAGTCTACATATACACCACACTGTGGCGCTTCATTACTTGTTTTTTTCTTAATAACACCATGGGTAGTATTTTCTCAATTACTATTTCTATCTATGTTGTCAGTATCTGGTTCAATTTAATTAATTTCCTGAATAAACCTATGGTAAATCATGCATATTGTTAAATAAAAAATATAATGCATTAATCGCAGCTTTTCATAAGTTAGTTTGTTTTGTAAAATGTAGTATATCTTTGACAAGAGATGTAAATTGTAATCTCCTATGGATCAGAAAGGAAGGAACATAACTGTGTCTATTTTTTAAACATGAGTTAATTTTAAAAGAAAATGGGAAATAAAAATAAAATCAAATTACCATTTGTACTGTTCATTTGATTATTTTGTTTTTACCTGATTTATCAACCTTCTATGTAATTCGACATCTGCTTCATCGATGTGTTCGGCTTTATGTAATTCTAAAGCACAAATCAAAGCATCTCTAATGGTATCTATCAAAGACTGCACCCTGAACGTTTTTAGAAGCCTTCTCGTAAGATAACCTTTAACATATGCACAAATCAAATTGGCTGCCCACTTCTGAAAAATAGAATGCAAACGTATTACCTAATTTTGTTTTAATTTTTCCCAATGATATATCCCTTTCATTTCGCTTGAGTTTCAGATGAAACCCTCATAAATGGCAAATATAATATAAAATGTCACAAGTATTGTGAAAGAACACAATATATTTTTATAATTCATCTAATGTAATTAAGTAAATAGTAATTTAGATTTATTAAAGAAGATATACTTAAGGCGATCGAGCCGTTTCTCCATTATTAACGTTTTATTTTCGAAAAAGCACATTCATCACAGCAATTTGTAATCATAAAAGTATTTCAAACACATCAAATATATCCGATTTTATACATATTTATTCATTTTGTTTGCAAATTTATAATCTACTTCAGCTTAGTTAAAGGTAAATGACATATTTATCTAAATATCTCTAAGAAAATTCTCGGTTTTTCTCATAAATTTTCTGGTGAGATTTTTTTCTGTCTAATTTCGTACAATGGTCAAAACAAATTGCTAATTATTTGGTTATTGGTAGAAAATCGGTTTGGGCTGGAAATATTGTAGAATTGAATTTGCACGTTTTTTTATATTTAGCATTGACATGCAAACTAATAATTTTTTTTTCTAAATGAAACTGCATTTTTTATTGAATATGGGTATTATCAACCCAAGCTTCAGAAGATACTTTCTGTTTGTGGTGATTTTATAAAAGGTTGATTTTTTAGTTGGTGTTTCCATCATCTGAAAACTCATATTTAGATTTTATCCTCTCATCTATAATACTCAGCGACATTAGAATTGATACATCCAGAAGGGATCATTGTTCGACCTTGATTTTTACTTTCGAAAACCCAATGTCAGAAAAGGAAGTATTGTATTGTAATGGCGCAAAAAAAATGTAGGCATTTTTGAGGAAATATTCGTTTCATGACTATTCAAGACGACTGACAAAGTTCGAGCATGATGTTGGTGCGCACGTATGTCAATTTTTGGTCACGGCACATCTATTTTAAGTAGTTGATGGACCTAATGCAGACCCCAGTTACTTTCGGTTGAAATTCGTCAACGGGAAGTGGTAGTTTACTTGAAACGTTACCAGAAACTACGTGCGTGGGTCTAGTGCTAAAGCCAGAAAAAAATTCTTAAATATGTAATGCGGTGAGATTTATTCACCTATTTCAAAACGAATAAATGGTTTTTATTTAATGTATGACATGACTGTCAAAAAATTGACATGTATCGTGTGTGAGGAAGTCTTGTGCTGGCCACAACGCATTTTTTGGTAATGCCTTACATCAAGAATGAATTATAACATTTGCAAGAAATTTTCTTAACATGTACTCAGAGTAAAATTAATAATGTGTTTGGCGACCCTGTAGCTGAATACACTCCTGTACACGTCTAGGTATCGACAAAAGGATGTGGTCGATGCCTGCTTGTGGCACCTCGATCCAAGCAACTTGATCTTTGCTGATTAACTGCGCCAGAGTCTGAGGATTGTGGTGCAAATTGGACAGTCTTGTCCCTAGTATATCCCACACATGTTCGATGGGATTTAAATCTGGTGACCGCGGTTGCCACGACTAAACATTAACGCTTCTTGGGGAAACTCCATAGTTATATGTGCAATATGTGGACGCTAATTTACATAAGGCAGTAAAGTGGTTGTAGGTCATCATCAACATAATGCCCAGCTGTTATACTGCCTCGAATAAACACAAGTGGTGATTGGCTACCATAAGCAATAGCCTCCCCAACCATTACTCCAACAGTCCTGTGCACATGCCTTTAAACAGAAAACTCAATATCACGTCGCTCTTCACGGTAGCGTCTTACTCTTCTACGGCCGTCATGCGCACCTAAATAGAATCGCGATTCGTTGCTGAATACGATATTACGCCATTCTGCCCCCCAGTACTGCAATTCTCTGCACCAGCTCAAACGTTGACGACTAGTGATGCCCACGATATTACGTTTGCGAGAGTCTCGTGTCTCGCTTACGAGACGATACTTCTAATTTTCCTTGCCAGACAAGAAGAAACTTTCAAACAGTCTCGTCTCAAATCTCGCAAAAGTCTCGAAGTATCGCAGATAAAAATGGCAAATACTAATTATTCTAATTATCGCGAATGTTATTGAAACATATTTTTTAAAGCCACATAATGGCGAGCAGCCTGTGTTTACGATAACTGTTGCGCAATGTTTACCTTTTTGTGCTTTCCGAGATATTGCCACGTGCACTACTATTATAATTCAATTATTCCCTCAGACAAACGAAAGAAATTTGGTGATTACGTGCTCTTTTTAATATTTATTTTAAAATTGCAAGTCGGCATAATAATTTTGGTTATAGGACTATCATTTTTAAAAATAAGGTCATAAATTTTATTACTTCAATGAAATATAAAAAACTATTCAACAGCATCGGCATAGACATGTCCCGGCTTTCGGCATTATTTTATGGTTTTATTGTAGTTTTTGCTATATTAGGTACATAGTTTTCAAATATATATTATATTATGTTGGTGGTGTGAAATAATATGGGCCTTCGTGTCGGTTCCTGATTCAGTATTAGTTTACTTTTGCTTGGGACGGAACGTATTTTTTTTAATTATCAAATATGAGTGCGCCAGTAACTTCGCGAAAACGGAAACGCAATGTTATTAATCTTAGTAATCCAGAACCAGAAGAATTCATGGATTAACAGTTAGATTCAGAAGACTTATTATTAACTAATGGAAGCAGCGATGATAATTATGAACCTCAAGAACAGGAGCAACAAGCGGAGACTGCTAGTGAAACTTCAACAGTTAACGAATCAGTTACTAATCCAAGCAGTAGTTTTAGCAGGTAAATAGTTGTAAATTAAGTTAGTTTTCAATTGAATTGTGGTAACTTGGCACATACACGTGACTTTCTAGAGTTGAAGAATTACCTAGGGATTACAAATAGTCACAATATTTTTATGCCGGATAAAATAGTTTTTTTATTGGTGCCTAATTGTACCTATTTAAAGCACGTCGCAGCGTGTTTAAACCAAACTTTCACAAACACGCGCGTTTTTTGAAGTTACCATGGTAACAACAACAAAACTCGAGAAACGTAAGTCTAAATGACAACTTTTTGATTATTGATCTGACAGCAGTACCTGAGAACATTATACACCAAGCGACTAAAGTGAACCATTTAATCCCGCGGGTGGTGTTTGATTCCTGAGGACGGAGCGAAGCGGAGCCCGAAGGAAGCAATCCACCTAAGGGGTTAATGGCACTTTAGTCGAGAGGTGTATACGCTATTTTATGCAATTCCTGTAATTATACATACATTTACAAAATACATACTACTTAGGATGGACGTTTACGAAACTTGGCTGGGCATCCAGGATGGACTTCTAAGATGCTTGGCTAGGCATCGAGGACGGACTTCCATTTTTTTGTAGTAATAATATAATATAATAATATTTTATGATTTCAAAGTGCACCAATAAAAAAAATAGCGTAACGTATTCGTGGATAACTGGTCTTTCAAAC
The DNA here is from genome assembly GCA_963921935.1 of Galeruca laticollis. Lineage (NCBI taxonomy): Eukaryota > Metazoa > Arthropoda > Insecta > Coleoptera > Chrysomelidae > Galeruca > Galeruca laticollis. The sequence continues at coordinate 65,019,534 of OY998182.1, forward strand.
ACTTACTCTATTTCGAAAAATCGCGCTTGTTTGAAAAACCTTTTTATCCACTTATACTTTAATATAATATTTTTCTGTAACGGGAAGAAAGTTTGACATTTTATCCCTGTCGACAGGTAATAAAATATCACTTTTTTACCAATGAACACAAAAGTAAGTACTTTATACCCGGATATATATACACATAAATTATGCAATTCATCATTTCATTAAAATAAAATATTTGTTATGATTTTTGACACAAAAAATTTAAATTAATCCGAAAAACTTTTGTATTAACTTTTTTTTCCGAGGAAAGGTATTGGCCCCTAATAAAATGTCCACCCTGTACAAAGTAGTCAAATATGATATGTATAGGTATAATCGAGGGTATAATGTATTACATTTTTAAATGATAGTTAGCTCTTTTTGTACTAGTCAGTTAAATATCGAAACTCGCTTTTCTTATAAAATTAAATCCTTACTAATAAAAGGTCAATAATATACGAACTTAAAAAAATAAACAATTGTCTTTTGGCTACTTTTCCTAAGAATTTTTGTAAAGCTTTACGATTATTAGTTTTTAATATCTCTATGACAATTTGTTTTATATTCACCGATCTTTAGAGATCATCTACATATTTCTCACCCGACGTCTCATGTTATAAAATCGACCTACAATACGTGGTTTATTTCAGTTCCTGTCGAAAAAGAAAATTGGATAAGCATTTCGATATAATTGAGGAGCAAGGAGGAAGCGGACGTAATAAAACAGCAAAATTTGAGATATGCACGAAAGCGTTGAAGATAGCTGGGGAGAACACAACAGGACTTTAGACGTCTTGAACTGAAGCACACAAGGCAGTTTTTTGCCATGTAACCTGAAGCAAGGGTGCAAAACTAAAATAGGAATGTCTAGTTCTTTCGGACTTAAATTAACTCTTCTTCACATGTTTTCAGCGAAATCTCAAGGTAATTAAACTTATATTATTTGTATCATTATAATTGAAAGTTGTAATGCAAACAATGTTTTTAAATTTTCTAAGAATTTAAATAGTAACCTATCTAAGTTTAGTACCACCTCGATTCCTTCAATCACAAATCTTAGAAATACGGATTGGTTTCTCTACAAGACCAATCTGAAGGACAATTTGGAACACGTCGAAATAAATGGGGTAAATCACAGACGGATCATACACGGAAGGTGAAGACGAACGATCGATTCTTCTTTTTAGAACCCACTTCACAGGTAGTGAACCGACAACAAGCACTGAAATAACAATGAATGATCTTTTAGAGTCATTTGCCTAACATAGTTTCTACTCAAAACGATGGAGAAAGTAGTGGACAACTACATAAGAACGGATAATCTGGAGAATAGACCATTTCATAAATGTCAGCATGCCTACAGAGCGGGTAGATCAACGGATAGTGCTCTGTATCAGCTGACCGAAGTCATCCAGAGAACTCTGAACAACAAAGAAATCGCAATGTGCGTATTCCTGGATATATCTGGTGCCTTTGACAACACAACACATGTCACTGTCTAAGGAGCACTAAAAACGCGAGAAGTGAATGAAACCATCGTAAAATGAATGTATGAGTTGTTGACGACGAGGATAGCTGAGACATAGGTGGGGAATCAAACTACCTCAGTTAAAGCCACTCGCGGGACACCTTAAGGGGAGTAATATCTCCCCTTCTAAGGAGCCTGGTAGTATATCAGTTGCTCTACAGGCTAACGGAGTTTGGCTTCGAAAGTGTGGGATATACTGATGGTGGTGCTTGTCAGTAGGGCTAAATATTCACCCAAACAAGACCTAAGTAATTCCATTTACCCAGAAAAGAACACTTCCGGCTATGAAACTCATAGCTTTAAACGGGGAAATCATAGAATGAAAATCTGAAGTTAAATGTCTAGAAATCACCCTAGACAGTATACTTCCGTGGAATAAGCATGTTGAAATAACTGCTAGTAACACAATAAAAGCTTTGATAGCGTGCAGAAGTCTAGCTGGTAAGACTTGGGACTGTAACCCAAAAATACCAAGATGGATGTACGCCATGATTGTGAGACCAGCAATTATGTATGGGGCAATAGTTTGGCATGCCAAAGCAAGTCAGAACAGTACGAGGAAGTCCCTCAATAACGTTCATAGGCTTTCCTGTGCGTGGATCACACGAGCCATGAGAACGTGCCCAATTAGGGCACTTGAGATCATTACAGATCTCACACCTCTACATCTAGTGATAGAAAGATCAGCCAAGAGGCAATTCTCAGAACATCTAGGGAAGGTTCAAGCAATGAGAGTATTAAAAATCAGGGAGCCTGGTCCTCTGTAATAAAATACATCTCATCAGCGAATCTTCCCAGTGATGAAATGATCAAGAAAGCTAGTATCGAATAGAACTTCACTACAATGTTAAGTAAGAGGAGAGAATGGGAAAGGGAATGCACCACACAAACTCTCAAAGAAAACACCATCAGATGATACACAGATGGTTCAAAAACCACCACAGGAGCTGGCGCTGGAGAATTTGGCCTGGCACCAGATACTCATTATCGTTAGGCTCCTGTCCGAGCGTCTTTCAGGCAGAAATACTTGCGATCGAAAGATGCGTAGAAATGAACCAAGAAAGAAATGTGACATATCGATTCATTCTGATAGTTAAGCAGCTATCAAAGCATTAAGCTCCCATGTCATTGACTCAAAGTTGGTATAGGAGTGCCAAAGCAAAGTTGATGAACTAGGCAAGAATAACAGGGTCTCTTTAGTTTGGATTCCTGGCCACTCGGCAATCACAGGAAATGAAGAGGCCAATACACCTGCCAAGAAAGGAGCACGAACGCCCTTTATTCGTCAGGAGCCTCTCTATGGTGTAGGAAAATGCTCCTATAAGAAAGAGTTTCGGAAGAAGCAGGAAATCGAAAGAGAAGCACTCTGGCGGTGTCTTCCCGAGCTGGATCACTCCAAAAAGTTCCTGCGGAACTTTGACACCGCTAGATCCAAAATTCATTTGGATCGCAGTAAAAACAAGCTACATTTCCTCACGGGCTTCCTTACAGGGCACTGCCGCCTTAGAAAACACGTAATGAGAATAAGTCTAGCAGAAATTGACGAGTGTAGATTCTGTGGGGAGGAAGAAACTCCGGATCACCTAGTTCTAGAATGCCTCGTCATTGTAAGCCAACGTAAAAAAGGCTTTGGACAACAGACTTGTAAAAGTGAGCATCTATCCTTGAAGCCGTTCCAAATACTAGAGTTCATTAGTACCCTGGAACTAGAAGGCGAGCTGTAGTAGTAGCGAGAACAGCTGTGATAAGGGGAGCACAATAAACCTTAGGTTTCAGTACTTTGTAACCTCGTTAAAAAAATCTAAATACCAAACACTACTTGTTAAATAATAATTGAAATCTCAAAAACCTAGTTTATTAATAAAACTAGTTTTAAACATTATATTCTTACATTATAATTGAAAGGACTTTGTTGAATTACAATGTTTCACATATGGGGTGTCAATTTGAAAACATACCACCCTCTATATTTCGGCCCCTGTCAAAAATTCAAAAACATGCAAAGCCACTTCACACTTACTTTTAAGGGGGGCAGTTTGTAGGCTGGTTTTCAACTAAATTACAATCCCTAAAACCTTTAATGGAAATGGGGGTTGAGTTATACCTTATTTTAAAGGTTGTTTAACTACCCTTTCAAAAATAGCAAATATTTGATCTTTCTTTTTAGTACTTAATAAAAAGTAGCTTAATTTATAAAATTTTCGAAATGCTGTCCATTACTTTCTAAACAGTGATAAAGTCTGCTCTCAAAGTCTTTTCTAACACTACGAAAAACTTCTGCCTGAAGCTCTCTACATGCAGCTGTTATTATTCTCTTCAAATCTTCCAAATCTCGAGGCTGTGTTTTATAAACAATCAATTTTAGATGCCCCAATAGGAAGAAATCTAGAGGCGCTAAGTGGGACGGCCGTGGTGGCCATTCTATTGCTCCTCTTCGACGAATCCATCTGCCACTAAATCTATCATTTAGCCACTATCTAACTGGAAGAAAATAGTTTGATGAAGCTCCATCTTGTCGGAAGTGGATAAGATATTGCAAAATCATATTACCAGCCGCATACCTTTGATTTTCTAAACTAGTTGTTATTAAGGGGTCTATTATTTCTTGAAGCAAATTTAAGTAGCGCTCACCAGTTAGATTTTCCTTAATTTATAAAGGTCAAATAATTCTATTCCCGAGAAAACCAGCCCAAACGTTCACTTTCTTTGGGTACTGTGTATGGCCTTCCCTAAAAAGTCGTCAATCTTCATCGCTCCAGTAGCGACAATTTTGCTTGTTAAGATGCCCATTCATGCTGGAATGAAATAAAGAACTGCATACACCAGGCGGCCGAAGAATCCATCGGCAAGAGGAAAATCAACAGCAATGCAAAAAACTCCACCAAACCATGGTTCTGACAAGAAGTGAAGGACCTCGCAGAAGTAAAGAGGAAAAGCTTTCTAACATACAAGAGTCCCCTGGCCCAGGACAAACACTACGAATACATACAAATCAGGAACAGAGTTAACTCAAGAATCAAAGCGATCAAAAGAGAACATTGCGCCAAATTTACAAGCGACATGGAGCATGACCTACATGGTGCCCAAACGTGTGGAAGATACTTAAAAAAAAGGAAAAAAACTCGTAAACGAATACGTACAGGCTAAAGAAGCCACTACGGAGGTGTGGGAGGAATACTTCAGGAAGCTATATGATGCCCACACAGATGGCAGATGGATACCAGACAGCATCTAGCCCAACAGTTACCAAGATGGAAACAAGATTAAAAAAAGAAAAGAACAGAAATGCTCCAGGTACCAAACGTGCTTCTAAAATACGGCGGCCCAGGGCTTGCAGCAAGACTAACAACACTGTTTAACAAAATATTGAGCACTACGAAAATCCCGAAGGACTGGCACCCCAGCATCACAATTCCAATATACAAAGAAGAGGAAACAACAAGGCCTGAAAACTAGAGAGGAATAACTCTACTATGCTCAACAATGAATCTGTTTACTGGGCTGGTCAAGGACAAACTAGAAGAGCAAATAAAAACCAGAGAGGAACAACGAGGATTCAAAAAGAACAGATCGACAACCGATGCTATATTCCTAAAGGAAAAAGAAGCCCCTGCTAGCCTAGTAACGACGATATACAACCTTAACACCACTAACAGAACACAATCAAAGCTGGAGAGAATATTACATCTAGCATCCCCACTTAGACAGGGAGATAGCCTTAGTCAATTTTTATTCAACCTTCTGATGGACAAAATCATAGAAGAAGTAACATCCCTGAACTTGGGCTACAGAATGAATAACAGGGCTATCAGCATGGTTTGCTACGCTGATGACACTGCAATATTCGCAAAAAGTGAGAATGACCTATAGAGACCGTTATTGAAGTTCTACCAGATCAGTCAGCAACTCAATATGGACATATCCATAGGTAAAACGAAAACGATCACCATTGCTAGGGAACCTATGGATGCAAGTCGGTAATTGATAATATACCCATAGAGCCTGGTATGTTTATAATCATTGTCTGGAAATTCATTATAATATAAGTACATGTGATTGTTACAGTCAGAATCATTTTCTCCAAACTCATTGAGGCCTAAATTTTCTATATTGATAAAATAATTGATAGTAAGGAAAAAAATAAAGAGTTCTGAGAAATTTGTACAATTACAAGGGTTTTTACAACAGAAGCAAAAATGTTACAAGCCAAAAAAATCAAAGTGTCTTACCCTCGAACAAGTTTTATAGTTTCTTATCGAAGCTCCTGATACAAGGTAATAAGGTATAACCATACATGCAGATGTTTATATTCATTGAATATTTTTAGGTTACATTATTAATTGGCATTTTTGGTGCATGCAAAAGAGACGAACGCATATATAATTATAAATATTCCTAAGATGAAAAATGAAAAGGCTAGAAGCTTCATGGTTATTGAAGAAGATGACATGTCCGCACTGAAATTAATTCGTCAATATATATCTCTGGGGCCTGAGGGAGTATCTCATTTAAAATTGCAAAATATTTGGGGTTGTTTAATGCCACGTTGTATAAGGGGCATCGTCTGCTGTGTACATCAGCCACACTTCACTCATATACTGGAGGGAACATGACAGGTTTAATGCAGCTGGGGCGGTGGAAGAGCTCATCAGTGGTACAGGTGTATAGACGATAGTGAATGTTCAAAGCGAAAGAATGCTCGTCTGGTGGCTGGTATGGACATGCATACTTACACAAAGATAAACACGTTGTCCATTCAGGAAAGCACATTAACTGTCACGGCAAATGAAACGATTGACGTGCGGAGGTAGAAAACGAGTGGCATTTATTTTTCAGGGTAGTTTCAAAATTGTACAATTAATTTAAAATAAATATTTAAATATATGTAAATATGTTGACATTTATTTGCGGGTTATTTGCCATTTAACGTTTCTTAAATTAGAAATGCTATTACTGTATAATGAATAAGGATGACATAAATGGCATTCTTGAAATCCGTACATCAATTGAACTCATATTTTGTACGATGGCTATTCTGGAAAATGTGCCTTGTATGTAAACAATTAGATTTACAATTTGAGGATATTCTACCATTTTATCTGTAAACCAGTCACAAAAATGTTCTACTGTTGACGAATTTCATCTAGAATGGCTTGTCCTACCACAGCATTTCCAACTATTCTCAATATTGATGTTTGCTTCTTGTGAATTATCATAATTCGTATCTGTATTCTCATCATTTGAGTACATATTTCAAACTAAATAAATCAAACTCTAGACTATGAGCAAAATCAATCGTTGAGTTACAGTGTCTAGTATTCAAGATCTAAGCATCTTCTGTATTAGTACGGAATCTGTGAGTTTTTAATTAATTCTCTATATTATAGTTGTCATAGACATACTTTTAACAACGAGTTATATCAACATTCACAATCTAGTATAATCAAAAACTCATTAGTAGTTTATATTTCTACACATTAGACAGAGCCGTAGTTAGAACACCAATGAAACACATCTACCAAAATGGATGAATCGGTGAATGAGAGCGTCCCTTATAGAGAGGGCACTCAACCTCAAATTAAATCTTACGCAACAGTAACAAACTCACCAAAATTTCCAAGCAAAAAACAAGCAATAGTTTTCCCTTCACTTGATAACATAAAATTGGAGGAATACCTCATTTCTTTAGGGAATATCATGGAACCAAAAAATATAATCTTCTCTTCCAGAATCTCCAATAACCGCATTTGCATTTATTTGGCAAATGAAAATTTGGTTGATTCATTTATGAATAGCAATGATGGCTCAATAAATCTTGGACAAACTACGATTAAAGCTCGGCGATTAATAACACCTGCGGAAATTAGTGTTTTTAAATGAAACTCAAGGTCTCTAGTTAATTCCACAATATAATACGGAAAGATTACTACTGTCAAATGTATGTCCATCTATACCAAATATACTATTAGAAAATGAATTAACACGAATTGGCATTAAAATAATGTCGCAGATTACGTTTCTTCGCATCGGTACTTCACACCCAGAATTCAAGCACATTCTAAGTTTTCGTAGGCAAACCTATATTTCACCTGCAGACCAGAACCAGATTCAAATCCCAGATTTCATTACTGTGAATCACGAAGGAACCCCTTATCGAATATTTCTCTCCCTCGACGACTATACATGTTATAACTGTAAGCAGAAAGGGCATGTTGCAACAGAATGTACGCTCCCTAATACACAGTCACAAGTACTACCAACAAACCTAACAGCAACCACATCAACAGATTTACCACCTGCTCATGTAACCGCACCAACACCACAACAATCAACGGTTGCAGAAACACATACCAGCAGCAACTCTCTATCCCATTTCTTCTACACCAACATCAATACTGCATTCCGAAAACCTGACATCCGATTCATCTCTAGAAGGAACCAATAAAAACTCAATTATTTCTGACACCACTTCTAAAACTGAACCACAAAGTTCACATTCTATTAAAATAAACACAGCTACATCCTTATCCTATAACAAAACCAAACGATCCCTATCTGAAACTCCTTCTCCTGTTGAACAAACCATCGACATGAATTTCACGGAGCCCAGAATAACAAAACTCCAAAAAAAAGCAAAAATTAACGTTCAAACACTAACTACAGTAAATATCGGAAAACAAATGGAATCAACAAAGACATTTTTTGAAACGACAGACAAACATGTGCTTACCTACCAACAATTTTGTGATTTTTTCGAAAATGTACATGGTTCACCGGACCCACTAAGCGTAGCCAAGTTATATACAGAAGATATTAATGGCCTCATTGATCAATTACACACTATGTATCCCTACTTCACAGATAAAAAAATGAAAAGTAAATGTACCCGGATTTCTAAAAAAATTATATCTCAATTAAGTCAAGAATCTAGTAATCAAGAGGATAGCGATTCCTCTGTATCATCAATACCTTTGTGCTCGACCTCAAGAATTTCAAATACCTATTAAATTCACAACTATATTACAATGGAATCTAAACGGGTTATACGCCCATTTAGAAATGTTAAAAATTTTACTAGCCGAACAGTCCCCCTCAATAATATGTCTTCAGGAGACACGTTTCTCTAATAAGATCTACCACATGAATAATTATTCTTGCTTTTATAAAAATACAGCAAACCAGTCTATTGCAAGCGGAGGCGTGGCTATTTACGTGAAAAATTCTATAGACGCAGTACCCATACAATTAAAAACGAACCTCGAGGCTGTTGCTGTCTGCATCGATGGACAAACGAAATTATCTTTATGTAATATTTATTGCCCTCCAAACTCTTCACCCAGTTTGCAAGAGATTGAAGATTTATTAACTCAACTCCCACTTCCAAGACTTATAGTTGGCGACTTCAACGCCCATAATAATATTTGGGGATCAAAAAGCAACTCCCAATTTGGAAATACACTGGAACAAATAATTAACCAAAAAAATATAAATCTTATGAATGATGGTCGACCAACCAGATTTAATACGGCCACTGGCGCAGAATCGGCGATAGATCTCTCCCTTTGTGATCCTACATTACCCTATCATTATTTATGGCAGCTCAGCAAATGAAGTCCCACCTCCGGAAAAATGGAACTTTAACTTAGCCAATTGGGACTACTTCAATAATCTAATACTTAACAAACTCGGCAACAATTGTATCACTGATATTCTGAGCTCAGATGTAGATGAGATGGTAGAAAAGCTTTCCGACATTATCATAACTGCTGCAGAACTTGCTATCGGAAGAACTAGAATTATCAAAAAACATCCAGCTGTTCCTTGGTGGAATAATCAATGTGCAGAAGCAACAAAGAACTACAAAAAGGCATTTAACAAATACAAGAAAATTAAGTCTCAGGAAAATTTAATTCAATTTAAACGATTGAGAGCCCAAGCTCGATTAACGATAAAAAAGAGCAAACGGGATTCTTGGAAACACTTTATATCCAGTATTAACAATTCTACCCCATCCAAAATAGTGTGGAACAATATTAAAAAGATTTCTGGAGTGAACTACCAGTCCCACATAAATGTCCTAAAATATCAAAATAACACCGTCACTACTCCTGAACAAATCTGTGAAACCCTCGCAAGATCATTTGAAAAACATTCTAGCGATAGCAACTACACAAACAAGTTTTTAAACTTCAAACGTATACAGGAACAAACCTTCGTAGAGCTAGAAGAAAAGTCTCATGAACCAGTCAACGAACCAATAACAATGCAGGAATTAAATCACGCAATACACTCATCAACAGAAACAGCAGCTGGACCAGATAATATTCCAATAACATTCCTCAAAAGACTCCCAAGTCTAGCCAAGGAACTGCTACTACATATTTACAATAGGATATGGACTAACAATACCTTTCCTCAGATTTGGCTTAATTCTATTGTTATTCCAATGCATAAACATGGTAAACCCAAAACACTCACTAGCTCTTACAGACCAATCGCGCTCACATGTGCAATGGGTAAGATTTTAGACAAAATCATCAATGACAGATTAATGTGGACTCTGGAATGTCGAAATCTTCTTATTCCTGAACAAAGCGGCTTCAGAAAACGAAGATCAGCAATTGATAACTTAGTGGATCTAGAATCAGAAATACATGAAGCCTTTGCTAATAAACAATATGTGTTAGCAATTTTCCTTGATATATCGAAAGCCTATGATACCGTTTGGCGTCACAAGATTATAAAAATATTAGAAAGCTGGTCCATAAGAGGAAATATGTTAAAATTTGTTTGCAACTTTCTGAAAAATCGCGTTTTTACGGTCAGAGCTAATGGCTCATATTCGCCTTTAAAAACCCAAACTAATGGGATACCACAGGGATGCTCCTTAAGTGTAACTCTATTTTTAATTGCTATAAATGATATCATCCAAAACTGTAATACGAATATTAAAGCTAGGCTATATGCAGATGACTTAGTAATATACTCGAGAGGACGAAACATAGCTTCATTGTATAACCAACTACAATATTTTCTAACTCAGTTAGAAAATTGGTCAGAAACTTCAGGACTACAATTTTCGGCACAGAAAACCAAAAGTTTGTTATTCACTAAACGCACCCCGGATATAGTACTTCCAAATCTTAAATTGTTTGAGAAATCTATTTCATATGTGGATGGAATTGAGTTCCTGGGAATGTTTTTCGATCAAAGTCTCAGCTGGAAGAAACACATTCAAAATTTGAAACTTAAATGCCAAAGAGACCTAAATCTCATGCGAACAATATCCTCAAAAATGTGGGGAGCAGATAGCACAACGCTAACCAAGATATACAGATCCATCATCAGATCAAAATTAGATTATGGTGCCATCATCTATAATTCCGCTAAAAGGCACATAATAAAACAATTGGACACTATTCAAAACAATGCCGTTAGAATTGCCTTAGGAGCATTTTGCACAAGCCCAGTTGACAGTATTCTATGCGAACTAGGTGAACCAGATTTATACCGAAGACGAATGTATCTAACTCTCAGCTATGCGGCATCTGTTGCAGCGATCCCGGAAAAACCCGTCCATCGAAACGTATTTGCAAATCGTTTCAGAAACATGTTTCAACTGCATCCGAGACTTGATCCCCCATACCATGAAAGACTATACTCTTACCAAAGCAAACTAAACATATCCTTACCTCTCCCTTACAACCTCTGCTACAAACCATCCTTCCCTCCCTGGTGTTTCGTCTCCCCAAGTTGTGACTCTAGTATGACTGAATTCAGTAAATCTACAATGAACCACTCAACAATTAGGAAATTCTTCCAAAGTAAAATAAGCAATTACCAAAGCTATAAACATATATATACCGACGGTTCAAAAACTGAAGAAGGTGTGGGTGCATCCATGGTTCTGGAGAATATACAACACTCATTCACACTAGCGCCGACTAATTCCGTGTTTTCTGCCGAATTATATGCTATTTGGAAAGCAGTAGAATATGCGAATACGGAAAAAATAAACAAAATCTTAATATTAACCGACTCATTGAGCTCTCTCACAGCCATACAACAGTTCCAACATTTACATCCAATTGTCTCGTATATAAAAAATGAACTTTTCACGGCTAATAACGCCAAAAGGACAATTGAATTTATGTGGATCCCAGCACATGTGGGCATCGCACAAAACGAAAAAGCAGATGACCTAGCTAAAAGCGCTACTTCCCAAAATGCCGAGATTGAGAATAAGACACCTCTTGCAGATCTCAAGCAATTTTACAAAAACATTATTACCTCCGACTGGCAAATATACAGGAATAACTCATCATCCAAACTCTCTGAAGTAAAAACATCAGTGAAAAAATGGAATAATAACCCAGCGAGCCGACGGCATCAAGTGATCTTAACCAGATTAAGAATTGGACATACATTCGCCACTCATTCACACATCATCACAAGAACAAACCAACCTGTATGTGAATCGTGTCAAAAGAACCTATTGGTAAAACATTTTCTTGTGGAGTGTCCGTCACTCAAGCCCGCGAGAACACATTGGTCAATAGAATCTAACCTAAAGGTGGTGTTAGGGGAACAATGTAACGTTGAAAACTTGTGCGCATTCCTTAAAACGATTAACTTACTTGACAAAATTTAAGAAATAATTAGAAATGTAAATTGTACATAACTGTATTGTGTATGTATCTATATATTTGTATATGTAATGTATATGTATTGAATCGTTGAATAAATACAGCAGTCGCTAATAACCCTCTGGGTGGATGCGACTTTAAACATTAAAAAAAAAACTCTAGACTACAGAAAAACTAACAAGAGTGCTTTTAAGTTACAAAGAGATTTCCACTTTCCAGTACCAGAATTAACTGTCAAGTGACAACATTACTATTCTGTAACTTTAATTGACATTAAAATTAAGGTATCACACATGCAAGTGTATATTATAGTTCTAGGAAAAAACAATTTCAAAACAGCAAGTTTAAAATATTTTTCTTTTGTAAAACTAAATTTCAAAGTGTTGATACAAAATATAACAATAGAAATTAACCATTTGCAAGTGTACATAATTTTAAAAAATCAAAGATTTAAAAATGACTGGAATTTTAGAAAAAAAAATGACACCACTTGGGAGTGAGTTTTTTAATGGAAAATATCCATAATTACTTCAAGCGGATAATCACAATTTGGAGCATGAGTTTAGAAACACTGACTTTTAATTTTTTTGTTGTAATTTTCTGTATTCTTTCATCCAGCCACATTATCTGATTATAGCATAGTTGGTCTATTTTATCCTCACCAGGATTTGCAGGCACCATATAAGACATTTTATATTTCATATTTCATGGAATATTATCTTAGGTTACCTGTAGTTGACACCTTTAACATTTAGCATTTATTTATTTATTCATTTAAATGACTCAAACTTTAATTACGGGCAGATTAAATATTACCTTTCTAGTATTATCAGTGTGATGAGTATTCTTAAAAAATAATTTTCTACTAGATCTAAGCCTTTTTCCCTCTTTTCTTGAGTTAGTATCATCAGATGTATCAAAATCAGTAATAAATGTTTGTTTATTTGTGTTATTAACGTTACACCATTCCTTCTCAGCTATTTTCAAATTAGTGACATGTTCAAACTTTGTTTCTTCGGGAAGTAAGGTACTGTCAGATTTTTCATGTGATATATTTTTGTATTTTTGATATGGAGAAATTTCGTCACCAGTTTCTATTTCGTTCATTTTACCAGATTGGCCATACTGAGTCATAGTCTCTGATGGAGTGTAATAATTAGACCAATTCGATAACTCAGAGAGATTGGAATTGTTGTCAATTGGCTTTTCACCTTTTTTCGGAGTGGAATGTTCGTTTACAGGGCTACTGAATTTCTTTTCAAAATTATCAACTTTTATATGATGTTCGGACCTTTGTCTTTCTAAAAGTTCGATAATTTGTCTGGAATAATCTTCTGGTATCTTTTTCAAAACTTGTATTAATTGACATTCTGGATCTGATAGATCAAAAGTACTTTTAACTGTTTTGATTTCTTCACTATTAGCATTTACCAATATTTGTTGTACTGAAATGTCAGTTTGTACCACCTGAAATAAAAAAGATTGCTCAATTACTTAGTTAAAAACTTACTATGGGATTCATAGAAACTATTATTATTCAAGGAATTAATTTTTATATTTAAATCCAAATAAAAACACTATAAAGTTTGAATACATCAATATAGCTCCTTAATCATTATTTAACAGTATATTTATTTATATATCAGGGTTTTTGATGTCAATTTATGTGATAAAGGCTAAAGTTGCTATAAAGATTACATAAATTACAAAAGCACCTAATTAATTACAAAATTAAATTTTTTTTTATTGATGCCTCATATTACCTATTTAAAACACGCCTTAGCGTGTTTAAATAGAACTTTCAAACACGCGCGTTTTTTAAAGTCCCTATGGTAACAACAACAACTCTAGAAACGTAAGTATCAATGACAACTTTTTTTATTAGTCTATAAATTGTATATTTTCATTGTGAACCAATGCCTTATTTGGTTTTTTCTGCAAAATTTATTTATATATTCATATATACATTGTATCCTTTTAAATATAAATAAAGAAACTTTTTGATTATTGATCTGACAGCAGTACCTCGTAACGTCAAATAAAAATAAATACTATTTTGGATGGACTGTCACGGAACTTGGCTGGGCATCGAGGACGGACTTCCATTTTTTTGTAGTAATAATATAATAATAATATTTTATGATTTCAAAAGAGCACCTTTAAAAAAATAGCGTAAAGTATTCGTGGATAACTGGTCTTTCAAACACTTGCTCTATTTCGAGCACTCCGGCTGCGCCGTCGTGCTCGAAAAATCGCGCGTGTTTGAAAGACCTCTTTATCCACTTATACTTTAATATACTAATCTTGTCTTATGCATTTTAAATTATTACAAATCGTTTTGGTTATTTTTGCCCTGAAGTAATTTGTAATATAAAGTGATGAAGCTCTAGAAAACAAAGCTGTAGATGAAGCCAACTTACCTCAATTGTAGGTGATTTTTGTTCAACTTCTTTTGGAAGACTTGTCTCTTCATTGTCTAATTTATTTAAATATATTTCAGAACTATTTTCTTTGCAAGGAATATCTGTGTTATACACAGTATTTATACTACTATATTCACTGTCTTCTAATGGTACAAAAGTGTTTTCTAAAGAAGTCCAAGTTCTAGATAGAGTTGGATTTAACAGAGAATTCTCATCATTACATTTCTTAAGATGAGCTAAAAGTATTGGACTTGGAGCTTCTAAAGTATATGAATTGCTTCTGATCAGTCTTCCTGGAGGGGAAGTTGGAGATTTCAGACTTTTTGTTGACTTGGAATTTCGAAAAGATCTTGATTTTTTGTGTGGTTCTGAAGTTAAAAGGGGTTGTATGGGCTGAACCAGCTAATGAGAAAAATAAAACATTATTAATTACTCTCAAATAGTCAGGAAATTCTCACATTTTTTAGCAAAATTTAATTTGATATGGAAAATATTGTAAAAATGAGGTTAAACTTCAATTAATTTGATAAGATCTTTAAGCCTGCAGTACTCGCGCGGCGTTTTTTTACGTAAACGGTGGCATGGGATACACCCGTATCCCTATGAAATTTAAAGGAACATAGTATTATTTTGTTAGACAAAGTAATGCAATCATAATAATATACTCATAACTATATAATGAAAACTTAGTAAACACAAAAATGAAGATAGAATAGGATCTAAGAGAAAAAAAAATGAATTTTAGGAACAATAAAAATGAGTCCTCTTCAGCACAATTTACGCAACTTAGTGGTAATATTTTTTGATGCTCTTGACATATCCACTTGTTACACACAGAACAGAAGTTTCTGGTACGCTTATCCTTTTTCCGTGGACATAAATAGCATCGCGCATTTCCACTTTTTATTTTTTTCTGCTGTGGTTCATCGGCATTGTCAGCCGAAGTTGATGGTTCTTCAGTGCCAAGAATAAGTCTGCACTTTTGCTTGAGCTGTCTGGGAATTTACTGCAGACAATATCTTCTACCCAGACAGCACACAATATCCACTAGATATCCAGTGGATAGCCAAATATCCACTGAATATCTAGTCCATGTAAGATATCTAATGGGTATCCACTGAATGTATTTCATGGATATGGAAAAAAAATTATTTTCTATTTTACTGATCATCAATAATCACATAAAAAATGATTGAGAAGGAAGTTCTAATACATAATACCTTCAATACATAAATGTCTTAATCTCCTGATATTATATCCATTGTATATCCATGGATATCTATTATTATTTTCTGTCGCATTTTTTGTCTGAGTTCAATGTATTGAAAAAAGATAGGTACACCTAAACTGTATCAGACTATAATGAGTTTAATCAACAATACGAATGCGGCATAATACGTGATGTTCTTAACACAACAAAAATATGCCATGACTTAACGTTTAATGCTATAATAGAAAATAATGCATCATCAGTGGATTTCTATATTAATACCCGCAAAACTATGCTACCAACTATACACTGTTCTCTCATTGGTCGATGCCGCGTTTGACCGTTTGATGTAGCATCGTCCCCTCGTCATTTTGGTTGTTAGGTTATCATAGTTCTATAAACGTGCAAAAGTGGTTGGTTATTTTTATCGGTAGTTTGGATTTGGGAAAAAATTAGGTATGTATATGTTTCTTACCTTAATTCTGAATATTGTTACGTCTCCTATATTTTATTGATATTTACGATTGATTACCTACATTAAAAGCGTTTGGTACATATATACAATGTGAAATAGCATGGCGTAGAAATGTAAAATAAGTTTTACCTCGGCTTTTACTTTGTTTCATGATAAACTGAGCTGGTGGCTCGGCTGATTTGAGTAAAAATTCTTTTGAGCTAAATAATAATGATAGTGTTTAGGTGGTGAGAAATGTTCTTATTACAATTATGTGCTCGAATACAAGACGCAGGCCAATTTTCAAAATGTTATTTTACAAAAAAAGGTGTATCTTTTATTCGGGCGTATACGGTATATAGTTGACCTTGAAAATGGTCAATCTTTATTTTATCGTTCTTACAGAAATCACCGTGCAGAGTTGATGAGCTGGGTGATGAAGAAGAAGAATTATTGTTGTATATGCAAATATGTATATTATATAAAATAAATTATTTTCTATTATTCTATTCCATAGTATATCATTTCATTATATGTCAAATAATACTACTATTATAAAGAATTTAATTCCATTTGTACCTTCTTACTCACAGATGAATATCTGACTAGAACCTGCTGGTGGAAATACAAGACGATCAACAAAAACAATGCTTATCAAAAGTTGTATATATCCACAGATCTGGAATAAAATTAACTGGAAATAATAGTTCTGGTCAATCAGTACAAAATATAACAGACATACGCGATGAGTATTTGAATCTTTTTCATTGGACCACAATATTCTACAGTTGTCCACTGAAATACTAGACTATCCATCCTGTGTATCTATTATATTTTGTACTGGTTGACTGGATTAACTATTTTCTCTTAATTTTATTCCATATCTGTAGACATAAAAAACTTTTGATTTGCGTTTTTTTGTTGGACCACCTTGTATTTCCATCCGTAGATACTAGTCATAGATTTTCATGTTTGAGGAGGAAGGATATACCAAATGTGAATATAAAATATCCTATTAATATCCATGGGACGTTAATTGGATATACCAAATGTGAACATAGGATATCCATGGGATATTAACGAGATATCCAATAGATATCTCCAAAGACATCCATAAGATATTACATATATCCTAGATATAGGCGGACATATGGATATCCATTGTATGTCTATAGGCTATCCATCTATATCCAGTGGATATACTGGATATCCATGAAGGATATCTTGTGGATGTCTAATGGTTATTGTGTGCTGTCTGGGTATTTACTTCTGATTTGAGCAAATCTAGTGCTAGCGTGCGTAAAAATTCACGACGTGCAATTGGAATATCACCATTGTTTATCTGATACAGTATTGGTGCATTTATACCACATATATTCAACATGTTAAAAAAACAGTAAGTGGCCATCTCCTGCTGTTTCTTGCAACGCTATAACTAGCACACATCTGATATACGACATTAACTCCATATTTAGTATTATTGTAATCTATTATCATTATTGGTTTTTCTGTTTCTGGGTCAATTTTGTCGTCTGCGTGGGTTGTGGACAAAAGTAAAACGTTCTTTTTCTTTTTAGGAATGTAGGAAACTAAAGTGCAGTCTTTGTGAAATGCAAATTGACAACTTTTTTCTGGTCTGTTTGCTACATTTACTAGTTCAATTGGTATTTCTCTCTTATTTTTTCTTAGAGTTCCCAACATAGTGAGTTTTAGATAATACATCAGATCAATTGCCAGCTGAAAACTAGAAAACCAATTGTCCATAGTTATGTTACGATATGTGCCCCTAAGAAATTCTACAAGACATTTACGACGTCACCTGGACTATTTGACATACGAAATGGACCCTCTGGTTGCGTTCCAGCATAAATTTCAAGGTTCAGCGTGTATATGTTACTTGAATCAACCAAGGCAAATACTTTAATGCCATACTTGGCAGGTTTTGAAGGTATATATTACCTAAAAGGGCATCTAAATGCAAGAAGCTGTTCATAAACAGTTAATTCAGGTCCAGGAACCACTGACTTCTTACAGTTTTCGACAAACATTTCGAAAACATCTAGCAGATAGTTTGTCAGTTCGTCTTCTTTCTTCGCGAGTAGTTTTATCCTCAAATCCTCAGAAAACGTAATAGAAATCTAAATCGGTTATAAGAAATTGTGCAATAAATAACATCCATGCCAGTACCATCTGTTCTCCAGAAATCCGCTACATTCTGCGTACTGGACTTACAAACTCCTAACATGTATAACATTCCTAACAGTGCCCTGATTTCACAGATATCAGTTGATTTTGCATCTCTATCGCGTTGATATTTTTCTTTTGTGCTATCTATATAAATATTTGTTGACTGAGTCACGGCTTGAATAATATTCTCAGTAAAAAATATTTCAAAACATTCTAAAATGGTGTTCGCATTTGCAGTATTATCTACTGGGCCTGGTTTCCTGTCAAACATTATATGTACTTTCGTTCTGGTTTTAGGTGGATATATTTTTTTCCATTGGGTTACCTTATCTTTTCCTAAATAATATGGAATTCTATCATCATAATTTGGAGTATGTTCATCAGTTTTGTCTTTTACATTAGCATCTTCTTCAAACTCCGAGTTATGATCACTTCTTTCACAGTGGTCACTTTCATCTTCGTCAGGATCTATTTCTCCTAATACCTCTACTACCTCTTCGATTTCTCTAAGCCATTCCATCCATTTTTTAGAATCCTTGCTTGTCATGATCAAGGAGCTAAAATACACTAAATGATAAAATAAATAAATAGGAAAAATCATCAAATAACTTACAAAATACAACCAACAAAATCCTAACTTAGGCGGTCGCGTGGGATGCACTCGTATCCCTCTAAAAAGAAAATAAAAAATCGCAACGAAGAAATAAAAACAAACGAACCGTACTTTGTCACCTATAGGAGCATACTACTGAGTTTGATTACCTAGAAGGAAGCGAGCGTCAGTGTCCCCACTACCGAGCAGGCGCATATTAAGTTCTAATGGGATACGTGTATATCACGCACGAGTACTGCAGGGTTAAGAATAATAAGTGATAAAGAATGTTTTACAAAAGTTAAGTAATAGTAACAAATTATCAGAAGAAATCATGGTTTTTGTTAGCTCTATATTTCATAATCTACCAAACGTGTCCTTAATATATATGTATATTTTACTTATTAGCATGATGTTTTTTAATTCCAACCTTTTCTAGAATACTGAATTTTTAAATATATTTTTCACTAAACTGATCATTTGCAACTCAATTCTAGTGTAAACAGAGAACAGTATTCATATACATACAAAATGATGATTAAAAAATGGACTATTAATATACAGCTGGCGTTTAGCAATATTCGTACAGTGATAACTCGATTTAATAATTACGTTGTAAATTTAAACTTCAATTTTGAGTTCCATTCAGAACAAATACATTATTGTTGTCGTAAATAACAAAATAACCCTTTACAAAATTAGAAGAGGCTATCAGGAGAACATTTTGAATATAAATCGTGACTAATCTTGTGAAAGTTAAACTTGCATTGTACAAATAACAATTTTTGAAAAATTGTTTCCATATATTGGAGTGAAAACTGAAAAAAAAATGAATGAATATTCTTTAAAGATAAGAATCAAACTTATATAATTAAAATAATAATAATTATTAATATATTTGCATATTGCTAAATTCATGTTATGGCAATTTTGTCAGATTGTCCCTTGTTGAACATTCTGTTAAACTATAAATACATTTACATGTTTTTTGAAGTGAAACTTTTTATGGGACGCTAGAAGTTTTGGCTTGGGAGTAAACTCTTAACAGCCAACAATTATATTAAACTCTTTGTTCTTTTCTAAATATTATTTACTAAAGCTGAATGAGAGAGATACAATGCTGGTCTCTCCTTCACTTGATTTAATTAATAAGCTGAAATAGCTCAGTTGGGAGGGCATTAGACTGAAGATCTAAAGGTTAATATTGTAGAGAAGTATATCTCTGATTTTTTTCTCAAATATTCATGAATTTACTTAAGGAAACGGACTTGAATTAAAGTTTGGCCCAAAATGGTGGTTTGTTCTAACATTTAATAAAATAATTTCTTAAAAAGAATATTTCTCTTGTTCGTCTTTTATTGTAAATAGTTATTTATAGGCTATCCAAAAAAGTGTTCTTTTTCTTATTGAAACAATAGTTTTTTTGTTCTCATTTTTTTTAAAGAATTGTCATTTTATTTTGTTGATGTTCAAGAATTTTCTTTTTACACTCATAGACAGTTTTGGCCTAACATAAAAAGTTTTACCTCTAAATCTGTTAGTTAAATTTTGTTGACTGGAATTGAATATTGGTTGATACTACAATTAGTGTTTGCAGGTAAAAATAAATGATGAAAGGAATAAAATATATCTTTTTAGCTATACTCGATAGTCGAAATTGTGTAAAGTGACGTCATCGGTTATCTACCGATTTAAAGTGAACTCCATGAGCGTATCATAGTTTAAGGGTGCGAATACTGAAATATCTGGAATTTCAATTTTTAACATTTGAAATAATAACTTATCACAAGTTGTTCATAAGTAAGTTAAAACAAAATAAAAAAATGTTTAAAAGTCAATTCCAACTTACTACTACTAAAACTAAAAAAAAGTTGTTTGTCAAGACCAAAATAAATTACCAATAAGTATAGGTATGTTGCGAGGTCACTTGTAAAATGTCTGACTAACTGGAAGCGGTATCACTCCCTGACGACTCCTCAGAATCATCGCTTTCTCCTCCTATATCGATAATGAGTGGTTCCGTTATTACTTCTACACGTATGTCTAAATCCCAAAACTTTATTTCTTCTTTTAATACGTGTTGAATACATTTACGCCAACTCTCAGCAGTAACGGTATGCAGCGCCTCGTCAAGCAGTTTCTCAACGTCAGCCATTTTGAATGTACTGTTTTTTCTCGCAACATAATTTTTCACTTGGGCCCAAACCAGCTCGATGGGGTTTAACTCACAGTGGTAGGGAGGAAGTCTAACAACTGAGACGTTGAAATCTTTCGCCATTTCATCGACAACGTACTTAATATAACTGCTTTTATGTTTCCGTACGAGAGATAATAATTCAACTTTTAGCATTGCCTCGTTGTGCGGAATGCTTTTACTCTCTAACCAATCAATTATAACCCTCTTGCGGCTAGCTGAAGTAGGTATTTGCTCCAGTCGACGAGAGTGGTATGAAGCATTATCCATAACTATCACTGAACCAGGAGTTACCTTTGTTAAAATTGATCTAAACCATGTTTCAAACCGGTTACCATCCATCTCTTCATGGTAATCGACAGTTTTTTTGGACTGAAAACTTAGTAATCCACCTTCTACAAATCCTTCCTCGCTGCCAATGTGAGTGATAATCAGTCGACGTCCTTTCCCAGAGGGAGCTTTTAAACCGGAAGAGAAACCCTCCATAAAGGCTTGTCGATTGCTTCGTATATTCATGTCTTGCCACACTTTTGACACAGTGTGGCCTTCATTTAACCATGTTTCGTCAAGATAATATATGTGCCGTCCTTCGTTACGAAACTGTCGTATTTGTTTTAAATAATTTCTCCTCCATTCCACAATGTCATTTCGTTCAATTAAGGCACTGTTTCTACTTCTTATTTGGTAACGAAAATTCATTAATTTTAAAGTTCGTCTCAAAACTTTATCACTGATGTTTGGTAAAGTATCATCAGCTTCTATTACCTTGCTCAATTTAGCTACCGAGGAGATTTCATTCCTAAAATAAAAAGAATGTATTTCCCTACGTATAGCGTTCCGTGTTTGGTCGTCCAAAACAATTTTCTTTCTTCCCCTACTTTCCGGTTTACAGTTTTCACCTCGTTCTCTTGTCAAAGATCCGTCCCGCGATTTCTTTAGAATATTGTATATAGTACTCTCAGAAACTTTAGTTAAATAACTGCACTTAATCACAGCGTCACTAACACCCAACTGTTTGTCCATGGCACGCAGTCCTTCGTACACATTTAATATGAGGACTTTTTCTTCCCGAATTAAATTGTTACGACGCCGTTTTTTATCGCCAACACCGCTACACTCCGCCATTATTGTCACTAAATATACCGATATAAATATTACAATAAATACCAATAATAACCGATTTATCACACAAAACCACAACACAAATACTGATGTTACGTTCATGAAGAGAATAAACACCTCACATAACTGTTTACTATCACTGTCTCATTCGCGTAGCTCGATCTATCTATCTCGTTCTCAAAGCCGGAACATTGAAGCGACTCTCCAACATTGTCAAATCGGCGAGTTTTTCACAACAAACTTTGCGTTCAAGAAATATACATAAACACTTTATTTCACATTTCAAGTAAACTAATTATTATTAGTCTGCTTGAAATTTGAAATAAATATATTAAATTGGTATTGACTTAATTACATTGCATCTTTTGTACCTGAAATATTGACACAATGGATTTGAAGTGTATTTATAAAATACAGCATTTCTCTCTAGAATACATATGGCAACTGCGCTTTAACCAAAGTGTTGATTAGATAGCTCTGACTCACTTTACACAATTTCGACTATCGAGTATAGCAATATTTGTACAGTGATAACTCGATTTAATGATTACGTTGTTAATTTAAACTTCAATTTTGAGTTCCATTCAGAACAAATACATTATTGTTGTCGTAAATAACAAAATAACCCTTTAAAAAATTAGGAGAGGCTATCAGGAGAACATTTTGAATATAAATCGTGACTAATCTTGTGAAAGTTAAACTTGCATTGTACAAATAACAATTTTTGAAAAATTGTTTCCATATATTGGAGTGAAAACTGAAAAAAAATGAATGAATATTCTTTAAAGATAAGAATCAAACTTATATAATTAAAATAATAATAATTATTAATATATTTGCATATTGCTAAATTCATGTTATGGCAATTTTGTCAGATTGTCCCTTGTTGAACATTCTGTTAAACTATAAATACATTTACATCTTTTTTGAAGTGACACTTTTTATGGGTCACTAGAAGTTTTGGCTTGGGAGTAAACTCTTAACAGCCAACAATTGTATTAAACTCTTTGTTCTTTTCTAAATATTATTTACTAAAGCTGAATGAGAGAGATACAATGCTGGTCTCTCCTCCACTCGATTTCATTAATAAGCTGAAATAGCTCAGTTGGGAGGGCATTAGACTGAAGATCTAAAGGTTAATATTGAAGAGAAGTATATCTCTGATTTTTTTCTCAAATATTCATGAATTTACTTAAGGAAATGGACTTGAATTAAAGTTTGGTCCAAAATGGTGGTTTGTTCTAACATTTAATAAAATAATTTCTTAAAAAGAATGTTTACTCTTGTTCGTCTTTTATTGTAAATAGTTATTTATAGGCTATCCAAAAAAGTGTTCTTTTTCTTATTGAAACAATAGTTTTTTTGTTCTAATTTTTTTTAAAGAATTGTCATTTTATTTTGTTGATGTTCAAGAATTTTCTTTTTACACTCATAGACAGTTTTGGCCTAACATAAAAAGTTTTACCTCTAAATCTGTTAGTTAAATTTTGTTGACTGGAATTGAATATTGGTTGATACTACAATTAGTGTTTGCAGGTAAAAATAAATGATGAAAGGAATAAAATATATCTTTTTAGCTAGTAAAGGTCGAACTTATTTTTTCACTTTCTTAAAGAATAGTAAATAGCATAGTGCATTGACAGAAAAGCTTTTAAAAATGTAAAAATAAGAGCATTCATTTTACATAACATAACCAATAGATATTTAGTTTCACAAATTAATATAGTACTGTACAATTTTATCTAAAAAAACTTACACTTTTTTTTGATGAACCACTGGAAAGATTTGTTAATTGATCTCTAGCACTAGATTGTACTGAGGAGACAGCAACTTCAGTTGATCTATTTAAGGATGAATCCGTATCATATGCATCACTACTACAGCTATTAAGTAATAATTGGTGACCTCCTACACATTCACTTTGACCTTGTCTAGAACCAGTGACCAAATCTTTATTAATATTAATTAATCGAATGCCATCATTATTATATTCAGTAATATCAATAATATCTCTGGAAAGTTTTGTTTTTGGTGGTACAGGATTCCTTGATGGGGATATTCCTGAATCGTTTATTTTGTTATTTTCACTGGAATTCGAAGGTTCTCCTAGTGAATGAAGGACTATGAAATCTTCCAGGCTCTTTTTTAAATTCCTGCAAAGTTTTAGACGTTTTTCCAATTTTATTGCCTGATTTTTGTCTTTTTGTATTTCTAGACGACGCGTATCAGTTATCTGCAAGAAAGGTATGAAAAACCTTAATAAAGTAATCGCAAGTTTTACTTACCATAGGGGGTAAAAGATGTATTCCTTTTACTTTAATACAAGATACATAAGGTTTTGATTCAGACATTATTAGGATCAAGCTTTATAATTTGCCGTTAAAATTTGATAAGTAACTAAAAAACGGATGAACTGTTAACAGTTCATTTTTGAAGAATTCAAAAACTATTATTATTAGGATATTAAATAAAAACCATGGTAAATAACCACAAAATGATATAGAGGCATTTTTTGAACTATTGTCACTGTCAGTGTCAATCAGTGTTGCCAACCTGTACCAAATGAAAGCCGTGAAGAATATTGAAAAAAGCCGTGTTTTCATAAGCTACGGCCGTGTCATAAGTTCAAGCGGTAAAATGCCAGGATTAATAATATTTTTCCTGGGTTTTAAATAAAAGTCGAAAATGTGGTGATAAAATATTTCTTTAATATAAAAAATAAAAAAACTTAAAACTTGTTTATTAATCTGACAGATGAAATTCATCATCTTCTACTCTGAAGCTATTAACCGGTTTGTTTTTATTATGTATTATTTCAGGTTTTGTAATGTTATCATGCTTTATTGGGTTTAGACACAACAATTCTTGTTTGGCTAACAAGTTTCTATCAATAGTCTTTGTAATCAACAAATTCATTTGTTTGGTTTTAATAAAATTAACTTGCGTAAAAATTCATTAGCACGATCCATTTGAATGTGGCAAAGACACGATGCATTTGAATGTGGCAAAGATACGATGATTGAAGTAAACAGTGCGATATTTTTAAAAAGAAACTCTCCCGTATCCGATTTAAAATTGATCATTTTAGCCCAAAATATATCTATGTCAACGCTAATATCAATCTCATTTCCCCTAAATACATATGAAATCTATTTTTGTGAACGAGAGAGTAATAAAACCTAATTTCTAATGCAAAATAATGACTGACGTTTTTTAATTAAGTATTATTTTTTTTACAAAAATATTTTTATTTATAAAAAATAAGTTTTTAAACTAAAAAGCCGTGTATATATTGCACGGCAGTACAGCAAAGCCGTGGCCGTAGGTTTTGTTGAAAAAGCCGTGAAAACACGGCAATTACCGTGTCGTTGGCAACACTGGTGTCGATGTCAAATTACTATAGGGATATTTCCTCGAGACTAACCACGCTAACCTGGCTAGAAAAAAGTTAACTACTTAAATTTCCTCGATACATATTACAAACAATGACGTCACATTTAACCAACATCTCAAACCACCTAGCCGAGGTAGTTAACATATGGTTTGAAGCATTGAATACTTTTTATTCAATGGTTTGAAGCAATGGTCTGTCAGTTTGTCTGTGGTTTATCGTTGTTATTGAGGTTAAATGTTAATAACAACGGGACTTTCGTTGAAAAAGTAAGTCAGAACAATGAATGTATACAAAGAGTTATACAGTATCAATGATACAGTAGAAATTATTAATCTTCTACAAAAAGGTAAAGAATTCCGAATTGTGAATAGATATTCTTTTCTCTAACTTTAACTGATGAACATTTTATATTATATTAGTAATATAAATAATAAAAATAATATATAATGACTATATTGACATTTGACATCCCCCTATCAAAATGATGATGACATACTACAGATCCAAACTACGTTAACCACTGACGTCATAGTTTTGTTAACCTGGTTAAGCTATGGAAGCAAAGAATTTAGGCAATCCAAACCACGTGACTTTTTAGCTGTCAATCTGGAGGCGACGGTCAAACATTGGATTCAGTACATTCATTTATGTATAGAAGCTGCAAAGGTTTAGCAAAGAATACAGTGTATTCTTTGGTTTTATAGTTATAAAACGGTGTATTTTGTGGGGTTTTAAGGTGTTTTGTAATGTTTGAGAAGGAAAATTTTCCTATTTTAACACATTGCGGGCCATGTCTTTCATTTATGAAATACAACTACATTTCCGCAGGGGCCACGTCGCTCATACTTGAAAGACATACATATCTCTCTATCTGACGGTGTCGTTCATAAATGAAACATACTGCCGTATATTTTTAATAGGGAATCACTACCGTGGCTTCTGGGGATCGTACTGTGAAACTTGGTTTGAGGAAAATCAGAAAGATAAAGAATCAGTAGTACAAAGTATAAAAACTATTTATTTTTTGAAATAGTTACCTAGCAAACCATTAGATATACAAAGTATTGTAGTAAAATATCCATATCACTTATTTTTTATTATTCATAACTTACAAAATAGTCAAAAAATGCTACAGTAGCAAAAAAATAAAAATCATCCTATTTTATTAAACTCTTAATACAAAAAGCAATCGTTTTTGAAGAAGAACAGGTAAAACAAAGTCAGGAAATAATTCTCTATGCTACATTCGATTAGAAAATGATAAAAATCAATGTTTTTCATTGAAACATAAACTACACATTTGTGGTTGTCCGGTACACTGCGCGCAATAATCGTAGGTCATTTTTGCCCGATCTTTTGCCACTTTACGACCATGTTCTTTCTGTAATTTTGAGTAGCACACACAACACTTTCGGCGAATTTTCTTTCCGTTTTCACCAATTCGTGGATCCAAATGGTGATAAGTGGATACCTTTGGCGTTTCAGGAAGCTGCTTCTCGATGCCAAGTAGATCTGCTGCCAAAATATCACGAAATGCACGGATTTGAATTTTCTTTTTAGTTGCCCGTTTGTATAGCACCCAAGCATTTACTACTGCTACCCCTAGAAGCAATTCCATCCCTAGTTTTTTGTACCACTTCACACCCTTTCGTAGAGTGGTTGCGTATGAGGCCATCTGGTCAGACAAATCGATGCCAGCTTTTCCTTTGTTGTAAGCCAAAATTCCCATTGGTTTCTCTGTTGCTCTTCGAGCTGTTTTACGAGATTTCTTTCTTCCTGTTGTCGCCATTGGCCCTTCTCTGTCATTGGAAGCATGTGGTAGACTTTGGGAGTTGTCAGATTCCTGGCTCTCTCTACTAGTCGAAGCTTGAACGTTGATGGTACTGGAGGTACTAGCTATAGGCGGGTCATTTTTAGCAATTCTATTGCGTACTTGGACAAGAGTTGGAGCATGTCTTGTAGATAGCAACCTGACTTCTCGCGTATCCTTCCACTTCAAAATTACAATTCCGTTTTCATCTTCACGCGACACTACTTCCCCTCTTTTTAATTTTGCTTGCATAACTTCTTTTGGAATATTTTTCCTGTTGGCTCTCAGGGTTCCGACAACATGTGTTTCCTTCCCGAGCATTGCTTTAGCCAAATCATAGCTTGTGTAGAAGTTATCGACGTATAGTGTCCTTCCTTGATTGAGAAGTTTCTCGCATAACCTCAAACAAACTTTTTCTGCTAATCCGACTTCTCGTTGTCCAGTCGCTGACTTTCCCGCATATATTTCAAGTGCCCATGTGTAACTATCGGTTGAAGAAAGTTTGAAAAGCTTAATGCCATATTTGTGAGCCTTGTTTGGAATATATTGCCTAAAGATTAGGCGGCCTCTCCGTGGTACCAAAGTTTCATCTATTACGATGTCTTCGTCAGGATAGAATAGCGATTGAAATTTATTTTGCAGGATGTCAATCAGAGGGCTGATTTTTCCTAGACGTTGACCTTCTTGAATTGACGCGTTGTCATTGAAATGCAGAACACTAAGTAGTAATTGATATTTGTTACGGGACATAGTTGCTTTAGGAATATCTAGACGATAAATTCCCTTGGTCGCCCATTAATCAGGTAATGCGCTTAGTCGAACCAACCCCATCCACAGTGTCAATCCCAAGAACTACTTTATTTCTTCTGGATTGGTAGGTTTCCATTTGTTTATGCGGGAATATTTCTTTGGTCTCGTTGATGTTATAGTTTGCGCCGAAAATCTGTTGGTTTCGGTAACCAGAAGGTTCATGACTTCATCATCAACGAGAAGAAAAAATGCCTCAAGTGGGGTCATTGTGGCCGATAGTTCTCGTTGCACACCACTAAGATCATGAAACTGGAAGGTCTTGTGGCGTCCTACATATTCGCTCCAATTAGGTAAATCTGGCAATTCGCAATCTTCCTCCATTTGGTCATCATTTTCATTCAGAGCTTCTTCCATGGCCAGATCTTGAAGGACACCTTTAATGTCCCGGGCTTCTTCGTCATCATCTTCATAAGATGACTCGAATCGATTTGTTGGAGCAGAGGTGTCAAGAGCGAAATCCGGATCGTTCAAAGAGTCATCGGAATCAAAGTCAAGCTCACCATCACTCTCGGTATCTAAATCGATTTCAGCTGCAATCTCCTCCAATTCCGACTGCGTGCAGCTTCGAGGACGTTTAGGCATGGTGTATCAGCCAGATAGATCAATGTATTACATCCGAATCTGTAACAAAAAAAGGAATCATTGGAAAAAATTCGTCGCTCATATTTGAAAGACGTGGCCACACGTGCTTTTTTTCCTGCGAGGCCGCGTCTTTCATATATGAGAGACACTCATAAGTGGGAAAAAAACAAATACAAATCAGAAAAAAAAACAAAAAAAAAACGACAAAAAAACTTTATTCCGGCATAAAATACAATCGAAAAACTCAATACAGAAGTTTGACCCATGGGGCTAATCTCCCGAAACAGTGTGGCACGCAATGTGTTAAGATGAAGAGTGCTTATTTTAAATCGTTATTAGTGTAAAATCCAGATGTGGGAGAAACATAAAAATAGTTTAGCTAATAGATATATTATGTGTAACCTTCTGCTATTAAA
Organism: Galeruca laticollis; assembly: GCA_963921935.1. Lineage (NCBI taxonomy): Eukaryota > Metazoa > Arthropoda > Insecta > Coleoptera > Chrysomelidae > Galeruca > Galeruca laticollis. Next base: position 65,048,929 of record OY998182.1, read on the forward strand.
TCAGTGTTGTATCTGTATCTGTAAAAGTTGGAAGGGTGGGTAGACCCCACAGCACTTAGGCCACTATTGGCCCATTGTGCATATCAGTGTTGCATTTTATTTTTTGTAAATAAATGTAGAACTAAGTTAGCCTTTCATTGATTGTAAGGAATAATATACGTATTTGTAGTTATGTAAGGAGTTTATAAATTATTGTTTTTTGTTGATGTTGGCGTGTGAAATTGTTTCTATGACCCTAGGGCTTTCATTATCTAGTTTTGTTTTTGGAAAAAATAAACTGTTATATAAATGTTTTGTTTTGTTATTGTCTCTAAAGTGTGTGACATTTAATGCATTAGAAAAACAATTATTTTACACTGCAAAATATAAATTTTATTTCATTTTGACATGTGTACATTACAATACATATTTCTAATATTAACATGAGTAAAATCAATGAACTTCAGCCTCATTGTTCAAAGATTTTGATCTTATTGACAAATCTATGTAAAAATATATCACTATAATAACACTTAGTACATAAACGTTATACGTATTATGAAGAGACAAGAATTATTACTAATTTAAGTACAAATCAAAATAAAACATTCATTTAATGTTCATGAATATTAAAAGTTGCAAAGTAATATTTACTAAATGTTTAGCTTCAAAACTAAAACATAAATACTTAAGCATCATAGACACCACTGTCTCCATAAATTCAATTTGATCGCCCTGGAACTGTTGAGGCATTTCATCAATATCCATGACCTGTTGACAAAGTAATTAATTATAACAATTTTCAGCAATTATCAATACATAACTTAACATTGCTATTACTAAAAATTAACATTCTTTTTATCAAAATAAAGTGTGCAAAACATGCACATCGAGTTATCGAGTATCTTTTCTTGACCAGGACGATCAGTTAAACATATCCCAATCAATTGTCATTTAGCTCTTGAGACAATTTACATAAAAAAGGACTACTATTAATTATTTTTTACCTTAGTGTCAGTCAGTTTGGTCCTTTTATCTCTTTGATTCTTTCAGTCAACATGCATCATTTTTACATGCTTTCTTATGGAAAAACAGACACAAATTTCCTCAATCGCGGGTCTTTTTAAGACAAAATGTTACCGTTCAGTCTTCCGTCCGACTAGAAGTTTACTTGTTACCCCTCATGTCGATAATGCTCATTCGATTACAGTTCTTTGTTCAAAGTGCTTACGAAAAAAATTTTCATCCTTATTATGAGTCTCTTTGTGAATCTCGTGAAACATGTTGCTACTCTGTTCGGGCTTATAACATCTAATTATAATGAACACCAAGTGACTAGAGGGCTTATGGAGTGTAGAAAAGCTATAAGAAAATTAAATAATGCGTTACGGAGTGCCAAGAATATTGGAGAAAAGCAGCATATTCTAACTAGTATAACTCAAATAAAGTCATACCGTAACCAATTTAAATATATTCAAAAACATGGTGGAGACCTATCATCTCATATGGAAACCGCAAAACATCGTGTAAAATGGGATGATCTGGATGCAGCATTTAACGGTCGCATCAGAACTGGTAGCATCTCAAACCTGAAGCATATGGATCCCATTGCATTTCTCAAAGATTGTGGGGCTCTCTTTAAACGCCGTATACATAATATATTAAAAAAGGAGGTAGCTGTTAAGGTGAATGTGGCTTTCGGAGGTGAATTTGAATTTGTTAAAGGAGATCAGATTCTTAATGAGTTCAAGTATTTTACGACAACTAATTCTCCGATATATAAGGATACAAACATTGATGATTGGTTTGATACTAAAGTCATTGCGACTATCCTTAAAGACTTGGAGGAGTTTCAAGAACGTGATAGTGGTTGGGCATTGAAGAAGGTGCTGAATTTAGGCGTTAACATCAATAAGTATACTCCTCAACTAGGATCCTCTTATATTGATTTACCTACAGAAATAAAAAAGAAGGCATGTATTAACGTCAATAATGAAGATAATGGTTGTTTTGCATGGGCAGTTACGTCAGCATTGTATCCTGTTACAATCCATTCTGATAGAACATCCTCATACCCTCACTATTCGACTGTATTAAAACTAAAAGGAATTCAATTTCCAATGACTATCAAGCAGATCCCCAATTTTGAGAAGCAAAATAATATATCCGTAAATGTTTACATTCTACAAAAAGATAAAAAGACCTCCATTACTCTGCCAACTTACCTTACAAGAAATAAGATGAATAAACATGTAAATTTGTTGATGGTGCAAGATAAATATGATGAAGCGCCAACGAAATATCACTTTGTTTGGGTAAAGAATCTATCAAGACTTCTGTCCACTCAACTCAGTAAACATAATTGTAAGAAATACTTCTGTGATAGATGTCTACATTATTATAGATCACAGGAGACACTTAATAACCATCTTGAAGACTATATAAAATTAAACGAAACTGCAATTAAAATGCCTGAACCAGGAAAAAACGTTCTTAAATTCAAAAACTTCAAGAATAAGGTAAAGGCACCTTTTATAGTATATGCAGATCTCGAGAGTGTTTTGAAGCAGACTGGGGATTCTAAGAAGCCACAACAGCATATCCCTGCAGCCGTTGGATATTACTTCAAGTGTTCATACGATGACGCGCTATCCTTTTACAAAAGTTATATGGGTGAAGATTGTATGCGATGGTTTGCCGATGAAATGAATCTGCTTGCTCAAGATATCAGTACGGTGTTCCTTTGTCCTTATGGAATTCACATGACTCCTAATCAAGAACGTCAGTTTCAAGCTGCTACCGAATGCCATATTTGTGAAACGCCATTTTCCTCTACAGATAAGAAAGTTCGAGATCATGATCATCTCATTCCCGAAAACACTTATAGAGGTGCAGCGCATGATGGGTGAAATATTAACTATCAGGATTCACCTACTGTTAATGTAGTGTTCCACAACTTATCTGGTTATGATGCAAATTTCATTATCGAAGACATTGCTACTCGCATGACTGGCTCTATTGATTTGCTCCCTATTACAAAGGAAAAATATATTTCTTTCACAAAACATGTTGACGATGCACGAATCCGGTTCAAATTTATCGACAGTTTCCGCTTCGTGGCATCATCTCTCGATAAACTCGCTTCATATTTAACCGAATTTCCTAATTTGAGATCTCAGTTTTCTGGTGTTCCCGATGAAGAATTCACAATGTTAACTAAAAAGGGGGTGATGCCTTATGACTATTCCAATTCTTTCAACCGCGTTGAAGAAACAAGGTTACCTCCTATCGAATCTTTCTATAATAATCTCGAAGATAAACCCTGCTCACGTAAACTTTATAGTAGAGCACAACGCGCCTGGAATACGTTTCAATGTCAAACCTTAGGTGAATATGTAGAGTTGTATATGACGACCGATATCCTTCTTCTTGCTGACGTTTTTGAGCAGTTTCGTTCCAGTTGTATTGCTACGTATAACATCGATCCTGCACATTATTATACATTACCAGGATTTACATTCGATGCTATGCTGAAACATACTAGACAAGAATTGGAACTTCTCACTGATGTAGACATGTTTTTATTTGTTGAGCGTGGTATACGCGGTGGACTTAGTCAAGTTTGCGGAAAACGTCGTGCTCGAGTCAACAATAAGTATATACCCACTTATAATCCTTCAAATCCATCGAAATATTTAATGTACTATGATGTGAGTAATCAGGTATGTTTTTAGTTTTTCCATTTCAGGTGATTATTTCAATTAATTTTAATGTTTTAGTATGGATGGGCTATGTCACAATATCTCCCTTATGGAGGATTTGAATGGGTTCACTCTAATATAGACGTTACACAAATTGCTGATGATGCTTCTGAGGGGTACATGCTCGAGGTTGATTTGGAGTATCCTCATCATTTACATGATTTGCATAAGGACATACCTTTCTGCCCCGAACACCTCAATCCTAAGACCATGATGCCTGCTAAAAGATCAAATGAGGAGACTAAGTTTGTTGGGTACCCTAACTAATAAAACAAAATACGTTATACATTACCGAGCATTGAAGCAAGCGTTACAGAATGGGCTTGTATTAACAAAAATACATCGAGTATTGAAATTCAAGCAGAGTTCTTGGTTAAATCGCTACATTGACTTAAACACCGAGTTACGTAAGGCTGCAAAGAATGAGTTTGAGAAGAAACTATTCAAACTGATGAACAATGCAGTGTTTGGTGAGTATTGCTAGTTTTATATAAATATTTCTATACAATCACTTTTTTTCTAATTGTTGCAGGTAAAACCATGGAGAACGTGCGCAAACGCGTTAATGTAAAGCTAATTTCTCATTGGAGTGGTCGATATGGTGCTGAATCGTACATAGCTAAGCCAGAGTTTAAAAATAGTACAATTTTCAGTGAAAACCAATTGCCATCGAATTACGGAAGCTGCAAATATGGTTGAATAAACCGATATATGTAGGAATGGCAATTTTAGATCTGGCTAAAACTACGATCTATGATTTTCACTATGAGTACATGGCGAACCGCTTTAGTGAAAACTGTACTGTGCTGTATACTGATACCGATAGTCTTATATATGAGATTGGAGATCAAGATCCCTATGAAGTAATGAAGATTGATTGTTATAAATATTTCGACACCTCAGACTATCCTCTTGATAACGTTTACGAAATTCCTCAAGTTAATAAGAAGGTTCTTGGTACGATGAAGGATGAGAACAATGGTATCATAATGACCGATTATATAGGGTTACGGTCTAAATTGTATGCAACGCGGTTACTAACCTCTGAAGATGGTCTAGCGGAAAAACGAAAACGTCTTGCGGATGATGGTTATGACGAAGAAGAAATAGACTGTCTAATTCGAAATGTTGGAGTAACTAAAAAAGCTAAAGGGGTAAAGTCGTCAGTTGTGAAGACCGTAATCACATTTGAAGATTATGAAGAATGCCTTGATACCTTCACACAGAAAACAGTTTCCCAAAATTTAATTCGTGCCGAGAAACATCTGGTCCATTCAATTATCCAAAATAAAGTAGCACTCAGCCCGGAGGATGACAAACGATTTATTATTCATGGTTCCGATGAAACCTTACCCTGGGGGCACTATTCGATTGATGCATATATGGATGTCGATGCCATTATTCCTTAAAAATTTATATAAAAAGTATTGTTATTATTTTCATTTATTATATTTTACAATTTTATATTGTACAATAAAATGTTTATTCAATTGTTCTTTATTTTGATACCCCATTATCGACTGAGCATGGGTGACGTCATCAGCATGGTGCCCTTATGGTTTTACATGTTTACCTCTTGTCTTCTTCGTCTTTTATTCCACTTCAATCCCACCAAACCTTATACACGTAAAAACATATACACTTATTTACTTTTTGCATAACCCCCGTTCTTGTATACACCCTTATTTACGTAATCCCCGTAGACGCTCCCCTCCCCCGTAGACGCTACCCTTAAAACCCTCTTCGCTTCGTCTAAATAGCCCCCTAGATACCGTATACACGTAAAAACATTCACACTTATTTACTTTTTGCATAACCCCCGTTCTTGTATACACCCTTTTTTGCGTAATCCCCGTAGACGCTACCCTCCCCCGTAGACGCTTTTCTTAAAAACCCCTTCGCTTCTTCTAAACCACCCTCTAGACACCTTATACACGTAACAACTCGACCCCCCCCTCGTAGACGCTACCCGTAAAACCCTCTTCGCTACTTCTAAATTACCCCCTAGATACCTTATACACGTAAAAACATACACACTTATTTACTTTTTGCATAACCCCCGTTCTTGTATACACCCTTATTTACGTAATCCCCGTAGACGCTCCCCTCCCTCGTAGACGCTACCCTTAAAACCCTCCGCTTCTTCTAAATCACCCCCTAGATACCATATACACATAAAAACATACACACTTATTTACATTTTGCATAACCCCCGTTCTTGTATACACCCTTATTTGCGTAATCCCCGTAGACGCTACCATCCCCGTAGACGCTACCCTTAAAAACCTCTTCGCTTCTTCTAAACCACCCTCTAGATACCTTATACACGTAACAACATACACGCTTATTTACTTTTTGCATAACCCCCGTTCTTGTATAACCCTTATTTACGTAATCCCCGTAGAAGCTACCCTTAAAAATCCCTTCGCTTCTTCTAAACCACCCTCTAGATACCTTATACACGTAACAACATACACACTTATTTACTTTTTGCATAACCCCCGTAGACGCTACCGTCATTACTTGCTAACCATCTAGAGACTTCTTCTACTTCTTGTAAACCCTCTGGAAACTTCTTCCTATCGGTAACCACCCATAGGCCATCCGCCTGTTCATCCGGCCGCCTTGACGCATGCTCAGATCGAAATTGAGTCCAAAATTACCACGTTGGACCTTGGCGATTTCCCATGTTAAATTACATAAGGAATGGTCTAGAACCCGCCTAGCTCCTTTACTTAAATGGTATACAGAGAACTACCAAGCAAGTTAACGCAGTAGGCGCAATTGGACGCTCCGTATCTAGATGGCTGCACTATCGGCATTACAACATAAGCGTAGCACAAAAGGCTCTTAGACCCTCGAGAAATTTTTCATGAATCAACAAGGATCCGCACACAATGCCGTCATTGAAACACTTAGTAACTCTCCTTAAGTCATTAGAAGAAAGAGGGATTAAAAAATCAAAATTTAAAATCTTGTGTTGCGAGTTGTGAAATTACCTAACTGATATTAGAAAATATGTACTTCTTTTATTATGTGTTATTGTTTATTTTCTTCCAAAACACACCTCCAACATATATTTTACATAACTATTAAATATGTCTACACGTATTAATACTCTTTCAGTTTGGATTATCCATCCTTTACTAAACTGGTGAAGTTTTAAATGGCTGATGCTCTACTTTATCTATAGTCTATTTGAAAATCAAGAGAGAGTAAATTCCCAGAAATGTTTTGCAGTTATCAGTGTTAAAGGCAGTAAACCATAGACGTGCGTTTTCAAAATTAAATTAATATGGAAATAGAAATATTTAATTTGTTTTAGTTATTTATACCTAGATTACCAATTTTAGATAGATAAACATAATTCGTAAGTAGTAATTTAATTTGGGTAAAATGAAGAAAAAGTCAATATTATTTTAGGCATTTTGTTTTAGGCATATGTTTATTTATAAAATATGTATATAATATGTACAGATAATTACAATTATTTATAAATTAATATGAGGAGCTAAAAAAACAATTATGTAGGTATATGAGAAAAACAAAACCAACCGCAAGGATAAAATTTGACGAGCAACATGCAAAAAATACGACAATATTAAATCTTAAAAAAAATTAAAATCTAAAAATAAAATTAAAGTACATAAATTAATAATTTTAAAGTTATGGTTCCTCGCACTCTGTGTCAGAAGATTCACCATCTGATTCTAGAGAAATTACAATGGGCTCTATAGTAATATCAATTATGTTATCTAGCTCCCACATTTTTTTTTCTATTTCTGTAACGTGTCTAATACATTTTTGCCAATTTTCACTTGTTACTTCAGATATTGCCTTATTGAAGAGATTTTTAACATCTGATAATTTAAAAGTCGTGTTATTTCTGGCAACATAACCTTTAACTTGAGCCCATATTAATTCTATCGGATTCATCTCACAATGGTAGGGTGGTAAACGAAGGATTTCAATTTCTCGTTTTTTGGCTATCTCCTCAATATTATATTTTTTATAATTTTGCTTATGTTTTTTAGCAATAGTTAACAATTCTGCCCTCATCATTGTATTGTCAAAGGCTAAATTTTTAGAAGATAACCATTTTGCAATTTCATCCTTTTTCCATTTAGTGGTTGGTAAAGGTTCAAGTAATCTTTAGTGGTAACTTGCACTGTCCATTATAATAACCGATCCTTTTGGTATGAATTGAATCATCTGTTCAAAATATTCCTCAAACATGTCTCCATTCATTTCTTCGTGATAATCAACGGTTTTTTTTTATTCAAATAAGAGTAAACCATTCTCAAGAAAACCGTTTGTACTGCCTATATGACAAATAATTAATCTTTTACCTTTTCCTATAGGTTCCTTAAAACCAGTAGTATATCCTTCTAGAAAAGCTTGATGGGATGATTTTATATTTTTGTCTTTCCAAACTCTTCCTACACAATGTCCTTCATTAACCCATGTTTCATCTAAATAATAAATGTTTTTATTTTGAGCTTTAACTTGTTGTATTCTTCTGAGGTACTGTCTTCTCCAACATACAATTTCTTCAGAATCAATTATCATTGAGTGTCTGCCCATTTTTTCAAATTTAAAGTTTAACTCATGTAACACTTTCCATAGTTTATCCCGGCTTATTGTGGGTAAATCAACATCATTCGTAATGGCTTGCAAAACTTTATCTAAAGTTGGTATTTGCTTGTTTATAAAAAATGAGTGAACAAGCTTACGAATAGCATTTTTAAAAAACTCGTCCACGTTGACTTTTAATAGTTTTGGTCTACCTGGTTTCGGCTTTGGTGAGGTTACTCCACCTGATTTTTCCTCCTTTAGAACTCTATATATTGTAGATTTTCCATATCCCATTGCCTTAGATGTTGTTTCAACTACACTGTCAATAGTGTTTGAGGGATTTTGATGTTTACAATAGTGGTACACATTCACTACAGCACTCTTTTCATTGAGCGATAAATGGTCTAGTTTTAATTTTTTCACTGGCGTATACTCACAAACTGCTTCCATTTTTAGTCACTACTATTTGTCACGTTTATCGAAAATCAAATAACTGCATTTCTAGAAACTTAAGCACTATTTAAGTCAAAATATCTGTCATTAGAAGCGGTTGCCATTATTGCCATTCGGAGGTCGTTAAATAACAATTATCCCTTTCTATTCTGGTTACGCCTATGACGCACGTTAATCCTCTTAGGCCTACTGTAGTAACAATGAAAGATCATAAAATAATGTGATAGTCCAAGAAATGTAATAAATTTTGTATTGAAATTAACAAAAACCATTTAGAATGCATTACAAATATTGAAGTTTTACCGCACGTACTGTACTATAGTTTTGCATACCGAATTAGTTTTTATTCTGGGAATTTACTCTCTCTTGATTTTCAAATAGACTATACATTGTGTATATTATTATTAGTAAGCTATGTTAACTGGACTACGTTTACGTTTCCTGTTTTTAATATATTATAACACAATAGAATTAGCATAGTAAGTTTCTTATCAAAGAAAAAACATAAATTTTAGAATATTTTAAGTTATATCAAAATATGTCAAGTTATCGTGGAACAGTTTCGTTCCTACTGTATATAGTTTTTAAAGTTCATTCTAATATAAAAATAATTATCTAACAAGTGATTTCTCTTTTACATCTAATCTGAACTGATCTGTTAATGGTTGTTAAAAGTGACACTATCACACATGCTCCCTGAGTGTAGGTAAATAGAAAGACAAATAAATACCTGAACCAAAAAGGTCCCATCAATTGAAATAAACGAATCATTTTTATAGGTAATTGGCGTTCGACTTTTAATAGAAATATAATTAGCAAAAGGGAGAGTTAAACATTCAAAAAAATTTCATACCACAATATAATATAAATAATAAGACCTTCTTGCCATGAATAAATCAAAACGTTGCAAATGTTATAAAAACAATATCAAAAAATAAATCAAATAAAGAACTCTAACAATTTGAAATTGTCGTTAATTATAAATGAAAAGATCAATTGTCATAAAAAACTGTACATATAATTATTTTTAACAGTGCGCGAAAATGAATAATGTCATAACAATACGGAAATCGAGACACTGACCTGATATATTATTTATTTATTTATAAAAAACTAGTGACATAGCAACGGACGTGACAACGAGTGTTAGAAAAACAATTTGGGGAGATTGATTTGAATTTTGAAAGAAAGCAGACAGATAGAAATTTTGAGAACTTTAAAATAGAAATTAACAATAAAAAACTTTATAATATTGGAAAATTGTAACTAAAAGTTTTGAAAGAAACTTCTAAGTGATACCAGGAATGGAGATGCTTTCAAGACCAATTCGTGGAATGTAGTTAGTAGTACTTCTTCATGCCAAGTGTATACACGTGTATTTATTGCTCTAGAAAAAACAGTATGAAGTGACAGCAAAAGTGTGATTTAAAAGTTGAATTTTGGAACAGTGGAAGATCGGACAAAGAGCTAGCTGGATTTGAAATAATTTCTACAATATATAAGGTAGATCACTAAATAATTAATATAATCTTACGTGGCTTCTAATATTTTCAATCAATAAAGCCAGTTTTTCTGTATGATAAAAAAACCTAAGTACGTACTAGTTGTTAATTGAGTTTAAGAACGTGCATCAATTGGACTCAATTTTATAATTTTAACTTTGGTTATGGAAATAAATATTACTAATCAGGATCTATATAACTTAATAAAAAATGGTACTGCTGATATAAAAGAACAAATTAATGAAGAAGTAAAGAGTTTAAAAAAAGAAATTAGTTGTCTCCAAGCAGGAATTAATAAAGAAATACAAGAACTGAAATACGAAAACGCAGCGCTTAAAGGAGAAGTGAAAGAACTCAAAAACCGTATAATTCTATCAGACAGAAACATAAAAAAATATAACTTAGTGTTCTATGGTGTAAAATATGCTGAAAACGGAATAGAAGAAATCCAAAATGTGATTGATTTGATAAAAAATAAATGTGAAATACCCTGTACTTTTCATGACTTCAGAGATTTTTATCGTATTGGTAAAATAGAAACGGTAGATAATGAAGAGAAACCTTAGGCCACTCCTAATATAATTCATATATAAAAAGCAAGTTACGTCAATCCTACAAAATTCCAAAAAATTAAAAGGTACTGGGGTTTCCGTCTCTAAATATTTAACTCACGAGGATTTTAAAGAAAGGAAGATAATTTATAATCACTACAAACAAATTAAAGAATTGAAACCGCAGCCTAAAATAAGACATAACACTCTCATCGTAAATAATTGCACATACACTATTGAGCCACTGGAACACCCAACAACATATCAAAACCTCAAATCAATCAAAGATTCTGAACAACATCCTGATCCTAATTGTCTACTAAATCTACGGCAAAAAATATATTGTAATGGACCACAATACTCTTAATTAAATCTTAAATATTCTTAGATAGTTTATTCATGATAAAATAATAATCAGTTTATAAGAGATTTAGATTATGAGCCGCATGACTCTCGAGGTATTTGACATAGGAGATTTGAGAAACTCTATACAAACTGATACTTTTAATATTATCCATCAAAATATACGGAGCATAAGGAAAAATCTTGATGAATTCAATGTAGTCCTAAGTAAAGTCTGAATTGATTTTGACATCATATTTCTCAGTGAAACGTTCATCATTGAAGATGTACACTTTTTTGAAAATACTGATTATGACCTATTCTGTAATGAAGGTAACCTAAACAAAAACGATGGAATATTAGCATATGTATAAAAAACTCTTAAATGTTTAAAACAAACAATAAAAATCGGTCAGTTTACTGCATTGAAGATTACCATTGAATTAAAAAATAAAAAACAAATTACTGTCACGTGTATGTATCGCTCTCCTTCTACGAATAATGAATTATTTGTTGAAGCCCTTGGTTTATATCTAAAACAAATAAACAATAATAATTCAGTGATGCACCACATTTTCCTGGGGGATATCAATATAAATATAAGAAATAGTGATTATTTAAACTTATTATATGAGTATAAGTTCGAATCAATGATTAATAAATATACGAGAATTCAGGGAAATTCAAAAAGTTGTATAGAACATTCTAAGAAGTGGAATATTTGATAATTTAAAAAAAGATATTTCCGCCGTTGTCGAAACTACTGTAACCGATCACCGGGCAACTTTTTTAAGTATACCAGTTACAAAGAAATGGACTAAAAAATATGTCGGATATACAAAAAGTATTATAAATTATGATAGACTGAATACTGATCTCGATAAATACAACTGGGATTATTATTATGAAATTCAGGATGTCGACCGTAAAACAGATTTATTAATAAAAGTGTTACAGACCCACATTGATAAAAATACGGTGGTACTTAAGCTCAAGAAAAAAGAAATTAAAAGACAAAAGTGGATAACAGAGGGTTTGGTCAAATTTGTTAATCATAAAAATAAACTCTACCGTGAGTGCTTAAAACACCCCAATGATATAAATAAATTAAATACCGTGACACACTCGATAAATTGATTAGAAAAGCAAAAAAAGATTACTTTAGAACGACAATAATAAATAGTCAAAATAGCGCAAAAACTCTTTGGAATATTGTTTAAAATTCTAAACAAAACGAAAACGAAAAACATTTAAACAAAATAATTACTCAAGATAATACCGTCACTTCTGATTCCAATAGAATTGCTAATTCTTTTATCCAACATTTTACAGAAATTGGTGAAATATTAGCAAGTAAAGTGACCCCTTCTAATATTCGTGCAAAAAATAAAATTATACAAAATTCCATATTTCTCTCCAGTCACTGAAATAGAAGTCATTAATATTATTAATACTCTTAAAATTAAAAAAGCGCCTGGTGTTGATGGTATAAAGTCTGATGTAGTAAAAAAAATAGCAGCAAAAATAGCTAAACCTGTGCTAGATCTTATTAACATAATTTTCAAAACTGGAAAATGCCCCTATCACTTTAAAGTCGGATTAATTGTACCTGTTCATAAAAAAGGTGACAAACAGAATATGAATAATTACCGACCAATATCATTAATATCAACAATAGCCAAACTCTTTGAGAAAGCCTTAAAAGTTCGTTCAACAAGTTTTCTTGATAAAAATAATGTATTATCAAATTGTCAATTTGGGTTTCGTAAGAATCTTTCAACAAATGATGCTATTATAAAACTTACAAACGAAATCTATAGACTTGTCGATTCCAAAAAACCTACTATATGTGTATCCCTAGATCTTGTCAAAGCTTTCGATACCGTATGACACACACAGCTGTTAGATACTTTGACAAATGTGGGCGTACGGGGAGTGGCACACGACCTGTTTAAAAAGAAAACAAATGGCACGAGTTAATAACGTGACTAGTGAACCTAGAACCATTAAGTATGGTGTTCCACAAGTAACGGTGTTGGGTCCCATTCTGTTTGATATTTATATTAACGATTTACTAGAAATGGATAGTGAGGGACAAGTAATTAGCTTTCCAGACGATACCGCAATAATATATCATGGGGAGAGTTGGGAGGATCTAAAGTTGAAAGTAGAAGCGGATTTACAAAATATTATAGAATGGTTAAATAATAAACTTTTAACAGTGAATTACAAAAAAACCTTTTTTGTTCCCTTTACTAGCTATAAAAGTTACTTACCATCGTATACCGAAATAAAAATTACTAATTCCCAGGCATGGATAAAGCTAGCGAAGAAAATAAAATAACTTGGAATCACAGTGGACTCTCATTTAAAATGGAACAATCATATAGATAGTATAGCAAATAACTTACGATATCTCCTTCCCAAATTTAGGTAACTAAATACCATTCTAGATGTGCATTACCTAAGAATTATCTACTATGCTCTTGTTGAATCGCGTATAAGATATGGAATACTTGGATGGGGTGGTGTTCACCAAACCTATTTAAACAAAAATTTTGTGTTACAAAAAAGAATTTTGAAAATTATGTATAATAAACCTCGCACTTGCCCTTCTAAAACTCTTTACCAAGTTAGCAACGTGATGGACCCCAGAAAAATACACATGTATTCAATTATATTATACATTTACAAAAATTAAAATATATTAAATTGGCCAAGTCATCAATATAAAACGCGACATCGAGAAAACAGTGGTGTTTTAATTGATTCAAGTAAGAAGACCATTGGGCAACGATGTCTTACTTACCTTGCCGGTAGAGTGTTTAACTTTCTACCTAATATATATATATATATATATATATATATATATATATATATATATATATATATATATAAAACATATTTAACTACAATAAATTCGGAAGAGATGATAAAAAATAGATTTAAATTTTTTGTTAAAGGTTTAGAGCAGGAAGCGGTTCATAAATTAATAGATATAAAAAATAAATTGTCTAAATTATACAAATATAAGTAGTACTCGATTGTGGTCAAATTTTAGTCTTAATCTTGATTTTAATTTTTAGTTTTTAAGGAGAGCGTTTTCACCCATTTATGTTTTTATATGAATGTACAAATGTAGTGTATCTGTAATACGATGGTATTTTTTTTATTATTGTGAATCACTGAGCTAAACCCATATTCAACCACTCACGGTCTTATGGGTTACGTGAAGTTTCTTCATAATATTTACGAAATTGTTACCATAACCTATGTAAACATTTTATTGAATAAACTATTATTATTAATCTTCAGAATACACAGAATACCGATAAGTACCTACTTTTCGTTATACTTAATTTTTAAAACAACCATCCCATAAATATTTGAAAAATTTGAATTCACAAACTGGCGTGTGTCTGAACGTTTACAAACGCAACAATAAAAACTTATTTAATTAAATCCTAGCATCATAAATAGTAATTAGCTCACCTGTATAGTAGATATTCATTCCAAAGGTATCTTTGAAAAGCCTTGATTATTTGAAACCACATGATTGATAACTTAATAAATTTTTTATCCCCTTCAAAATACTTAACGAATTACACCAATCTTTCTTCATAGAATAAACATCTGATAAAACTATTTCACTAAGCATTCTTATTCTTAAAAATATTTTCATAAATCACATTAATGTAAGGTTAACTGTATCAAATCATCAAGTAATAATTTAGTCTAAGAATCGTATTCACATCATGATATAACTTTCTTTATTTGACTTATCACCTTCGAATGAGATGGAATGTTATGAATTCTTTTTGTATTAAATTTAGGAATCATTCTGCTCTGTTTTAATTAGACAACCAGTAATACGTTCTCAAGTAGATACATTTCCAGTGGCGTAACCTAATAATTTTAAAATTAAAATATTTCACATGATATTCCAACAACGTAGGCAAATAAAATAATCTCTACACTACATTATAATATATATATATATATATATATATATGAGGTGAATTATCAAATTAATCCTAATAACATATTTTTATCCCGTCTTTCTTGTTATGCTGTTGTATATGCAATACATACGGATGTAAAACAACAAAACCATATTACACCTCGAAAAAAGGTGTTTACGAATGTCTAGCGAAATGCGATGTTGCCGTTATGACTTTATACACAGGCCTTATGGTGTTTTGGAGTGCATTTTTCTCTAAACCTAGGGATAGGCAAAATAATCCAAATAAAATATTTTTATCGTATCTTTCTTTTTATGTTTTTGTATATGAAATACATACGGCTGTGAAACAACAAATCGATCATTAGTTCACCTCGAAAAAAGGTGATGGCGCTGACAACACTGACTATCACCACTCATCTGTCACATGTTTTTCGCTTAAAAATGATTCGGGTCCAGATCCGGTTTTGCTCATTTGAATTATCGTGAAAATCTAGGGATTTTTTTTCGAATTGCAAGGGAAATGCGGTGTTGCCGCTATGAGTTTATACATACGCCTTATAGCGTTTTGGTGTGCATTTTTCCCTAAACTTAGGGATTTTTCGGTGAATCTGTCCCCAAGTGGCTTCTTATCTACTGAATAGTTTATTTTTTTGATTAAAATATTCCAGTTACTGTTTATAAACTACCGATTCCAACAATTTTTCAGCACAGGGTGACGTATTAATTGGACGGTATTCATCAGATTTGTTTGTGTTAGAAACTGTACTGGTTTTTAAATCTTCTGGAAAACTACCATTCTGCAAAGAGGTATTTACAAAATGACACCCACACATGTAAAGCTACTCTTTATAATTTTGCTCGATAGTGCATCTACTTGCGACCCTTTGTTTGCTAAATCGTATACAATTACTTTTACTTCTTGAAGAGTTAGTATTTTAAAATCGCTAAAGTTATCTTCATTAAAGTAGTCAATGCGGCAGGTAAACGCGACATCTTCAATATCAGAAATAATAATATATTCAATACTTTTTATAAAAAAGGTATTAAAATAATTCGCTAATTCCTGTTTTCACTAATGAGAACTTTTTGACCATGTTCAAACTGAACACCAGTATCGAAAATTAGTAAACTGTCTAGGATTGATTAATTGTTTTAAAGTTTTACACATTAAACGTGGATTATGACTGTTACTATCAATCTGTTTAAACTAAAATTGACTTTTCTTTACATTAATGATATTTACAACAGCATTACGTTTATTTTATAGTTTTGCCAATTAACATCATTAGCATTGCATTTAAATAACTTGTAAGCACAGTTTGTTTCGGACCTTCATAGAGAGGGGACGTACCGTAATTAAAAGCTAATTAGCAAAATCGGTGTTATCTCTATAGTCTAAACAAAAACTATTTACAATCAAAATATATTAAGTGATTTGTGAATTTTATTTCTCTGATTAAGTGGAAAATAAAATATAATATATGAGTGGGACTAGCGGGGGTAGGCTTCCCGAAAATAAAGATATTGATATGGAATTAACTAGCACAGAAACTACAAACTTCCCGGTAGACGAATTTTTAGGATTCGAGAAAAAAGACCAGATAAGTATCATAAATAATTTTTTTTAAATAAACGAAACAAATACTCAAAAAAGTAAAACGGTAATTACCTCAATTAATACTTCTGAAAAAGAGGTCGCAAAATATAAGGTAGATTATTTATATCAACAAAATGATTTAGGGCCTTTTCATGTTTATTTAGAAAACAATTCAAATGTATTCAAAGGTAGGTTACATGCGCTAAGAATAGGAGACATTGTATTATCTAATTTCGCGGAAATTGATGATAAAATTTCTGGCATTGACTCAATTGGCTGAAATAGAATAAGAATTAAGTTTAAAGCTTACAAATCAGCTAGCTATCTATTATCCAGGAAAAATGATCTAATTTTTATTAAAAACAATTTGGAAATATACATACAACGGAATTCTCGGAAGACTATATAAAAAATAAAATAAAAATGTTTGACTTGCATTGCAAGTTTGAAGTTGTGCAAGCTAAAATATTAAATAGGAAACGCACTGATGAACAAGGTACACAATATGTTCCAACTAACACATGTATCATTCACTTTAAATCGCAAATTTTACCGAAATATATTACAATCAATAAGGTACTGAAGGAAGTTGAACCATATAAGCAAAAAGTTCTGCTTGGTTTTAACTGCTTAAGATACGGGCATACTGGAAACCAGTACAAGGGCAAGCCAAGGTGTGGCAAATGCAGATAATCTCATAACACTAAAGATTGCAAAGATACTGAACTTACCCCAAAATGTTTCAATTGTTCGGGTGACCGTTTTACAAGTAACTTAGAGGCGTGCCCGGAATTTAGAAGACAGAAATTAATTGAAGGGTCTATGTCAACAAATAATATAGGTTACCATGATGCAAACAAACAGATAGGTAGAAATTCTTATGCAAGTATTACAAACAGTAACTCAAATGTGACAAATTCACAAACTATGAATATACACTGCCTTAAGTCTCCTCCCCCTAAGTTTCAGTCAACCTACAATCCATCCAACCCCATCCAATATCATCAATTTAACTCCAAGAACAAATTTTAATACTACCAATCCAACCACAAACCTTTCCAACCCTCGAGCTCACAAAAGGCAAAGGCCAAAGAGCCCTGACCCAATTTCAAAATTACAGAAAGAAATGATATCATTCCCAAGACACCCAATGCCTTGTGGTGGAATATTTAAAAATCCAAATTATACCAAAAATATCAATTCTCAATTGGAATCACCATCTGCAGATTTCAGCACAGTAAGCTCTATGTTTCAATTAGTTATACAAATTGTTACAATTTTATTAGAAGCAGAAAACATAAATGTAAACAAGAAAGAACTGGAAAATTTAGTTAAATCAACACTAGATGTAAATATGTTGTCACTCAGATCTAAACCACATACATATTTTGCAATGGAACTGCCGTTCGGCAGTCTCGAATAAACAAACTTAGAATACCTACTAGATAAGGGAAACTACACTATTACCTTATTATCCGAGACATGGTACCGGCCAGGGAGGTACTATGGGTCCATTGGTTTTAACAATATCCACTGTGACCGCAACGACGGCTATGGTGGAGCGGCTATATTGGTGAAGTCAAATATACGGTATCAAGAGATACAAATACATATCACAATTAGCTTTGAATGTATATGTATATCAGTCAATATACCCGAAATTGGGAAAACAATATATACATACATATATATATATTAAACCACGAACTAATTGGGGGTGACTTCAATGTCCATAACTTGGCATGGAATAATGAATGTGACGACATATACGGTAAGGTACTATTGGAAGCCATAGAACACTGTAATTTAATTATATTAAATGATACATCTCCCACGCTAGTCAGCACTAGAAAATCAGTTATAAACCTAACCTTTAGCACCCAAGATCTAACTCAACAAATTACATGGTCTACCTTAGAAGAGCCATATGGTTCAGATCACTTTCCAATACACGTCAAACTAGAATGTACAAATTCGCTACCAGAAAGCTCACCAACAACCCACAACATATGGAGACTCAAATATGCAAACTGGGAATTATACTCTTCTGTATTTATTTAAAAAAAAACTTGTAAGCAGAATTTCTCTCTTCACTTTACTTTCTGATTTGACCATCATACCATGGCAGATGTTTTTCTCTGTTTTAAAGGTGAAATTGCATTTACATTGGTTTCAAAATTTTCTTTAATATTATAATAAACCTGAGTTAAATTTGTATTGTTAAGTAAAAAGTTACATGAAATTGACTGTCTCGACCCTTACTTCGTGGAATATGCTCATATTAGTGTTTTTAAATGAAACTCAAGGTCTCTAGTTAATTCCACAATATAATACAAATTATTGAAAATTCTAAAAAATTGACAATTGTTTCGATCAGCAGATATAGTTTTCCTGGTTTTCTATATCATTGCACAGTTATACTGATCTTAATTGGAAAAATGATATCCAGGATATCACCATAGGGCTAATAATATCTAAGCTTCAATATTTGTAATATCTCATCTTCTTCTTTTTTCTATAAACATATATTAAGCCAATCACAAGTTAGGTTACTTCTTGGTCTAGCCAAAAATAACTACTAAACATCAGGTAGGCATAAAATGAAATGTAACTTCTGTCATTCTGACGATGATTTTATTTATCGAAACAATTGTCAATTTTTTAGAATTTTCAATAATTTGTATTATATTGTGGAATTAACTAGAGACCTTGAGTTTCATTTAAAAACACTAATAAAAAGTTACAATCTATTAAATTTAAGTTAATATTGAATAAATCTCTTTCTGTCAAGTTTCTAACAATTTTTGTTTGTTTGCTGCTAAAATTTACTCTTTCATTATAAAAAGATTTAACAAATATTAAAAGGTGGTCCGTAAGTTTAGGTTCATCCAAAAGAGTTGCTACAGTGTTACCCCAATTAGTTAACACGTAGTCAATTAAGGTCTTACTGTTATTAGTAATTCTAGTAAAATTTGGATATACCATATGTATTGAAAAGTTCTTTAATCTTTTTGACATAAAATTCATCCGATAAAAAATTCAAATTAAAATCACCATCCAACACTGTAGGAACGTTTTTACAAAACATTTTCTCACAAATATTTTCCAAATAATCCAAGAATGTAGTATGGCTTGCGCTTGGTGAGCGATAAAGACTTCCTATGACCCACTTTATACCAAAATATGTAGTTGAGATAAACTTACACTAATAATTGTTTCTGTAAACAAATGTCCTACAATGTGAAAATTTGATTTCCCTTCGTATTTAAATAAAAGTACCTCCCTTGTGTCTACAGTCTGAATCACATCTAACAAGTGTATACTTATTAATTTCAAATTCAAAGTTGTTGATATCAGTTGTTGTTCTGGATTCACTAAGCAGAACCACTGCAGGACTGTTACAGTATACATTTGCTATTAATTGAGTTTTATTTGCTAATATACTTTCAATATTTACATATACTATATCTGAATTATATTCTAGTTTAGAGGGGTTCGGAATTAGTTTTTTGAGTTATTTTGTACATTCTGTTTACTGACAATTTTAGGAATACCATTTATATATTTTATATATTGCGTATCATCGCCTACACTAATAAATGAGTTGGATTTCACTTTTAATTGTTTATAGTAATTCCTCTGTTTAACTGTTTGTTCAGAATATATTTTAACTGAAGGAACTTTATCAATAGTTTTATTTCGGTTTTTTAATACCTGTTTTACGGTTTCGTTTGAATCTAGTTCAACTTTCAATGGGCGGCTTTTTCCTCCCCCATATTTTCTAAATCTCATAACTTTAAAATTCAGAATACTACCAACTCTATGTGAGAATAGCTTCTTAATTGTATTATTTTCATCACCAATTCTTTCATTTCTGTTAGTAATAGAATATTCATTCACATTAAATATAATAACGTTGTTGGCTCGCCTTCTTCTCTCTTCCATATCAACCTTCTATGCACTACTTTTAACACTACTTAGTTCATACTCCATGGATTTATTTTTTTGCTTTAAAGCATCAACCTCCTGCTTCAAATTCTTAACATCATTCTTAATATCCTCCAGTTGTCTAAGCAGCAATGGAACTCTCTCGAATGCTTGACGACATCCAGGAAAAAATAATATCATTGATCTATTCTATTTATTTCATTATCATTGGTATGTGTTTTTGATAAACTATTTTGTCTACCCTTCCCGATACAAAAAATCCATTATTATAAGGTCTGGGGATCTGGCAGGCCAACATGTCACACTCATTCTCCCAACTATCTTTCACAAAACTGATTATTTAGCCAATGAGTCATCCTTTGTGTGCTATCAGCAGGGCAGCCGTCATGTTGAAAGAAATGAGACTGTCGAATAGTTAAAGGAAGTTCGTCAATATATATTTGCATAATTTGTAAGTAAGTATACTGATTTAACGTTCCTTCAATAAAGAAAGGTCCGATGATTCTTAGCTCGTAATGACACGGCACACCATACATTCACTTTTTTGAAAGACTGCCTTCTTGCTTTAATTACTTAATGGGGATTGTCTTCTCTCCAATATCGATAATTTTAGGAAAACATAATACAATTTGTGGTAAAAGTACTTCCGTCAGAAAAAAATTATTTATTGTTGAAAATTTCTGTTTTCTAAAATCAGTTCCCCTGAAGACAAACAAAACTGCAATCGCATTGCTTCGTCACTTTCCTCTAAAGTGGGAACAAAATTTGACTTTGTACAGACAAATTCTGTTTGCTTTATAACTTCCCTGTAAATGCGTTTTACTTATGTTTGTATTTACGCTTCGATTTCTAAGTGACATTTTGGGATTTGGATCTATTGAATTTAAAGCAACTAAAGTATCTGAATCAGTTTCATCATATGATTTTGTATCTTTCTTCTTATAATGAATGATTTCTGTTGTATGAAATCTCTTGATTAAATGCCAAGCAGTACTTTTGTTAATTGCGGTATTTGGAAACTTTTCACTATACAAAGCTATAACTATATTTATCGATCTTTCGCCGGTGCCATAACACTGAATAACTTGAACTCTTTCCTCTAATGTTATATTTAAAAACAGTTTAAGCCTAATAAAGCAGCGTTTGGCAGTTAATTTTGACAGAGAAATATTTTTATGGATACAATTTCGTTTTTCATGGCACTCTGTTACAAATACTAGTCTGATTTGTGAAATAAAAATAAAACAAAAATCATGGTTGGCCGATGATTTTGAAATTTGGTATAGGGGTCTGAATGTTGATTCTAAATAACTTTTCTTAATAACCTGTCGTATTTGCCACATAATAGGCACTTTTTGAAAAAATTTGCAGAATACTTGATTTTTCAAAACTAAAATTGGGTTAGAAATTGGTCTTTTACCTATGCTCTAAAAAATGAAAATTTAAATCGAGATGTTTTTATATTTTACAAGAGTCGATTCACCTATGTCTAGAATGTTCCCTTTTTTGTATTAGTGAGATTCCATTGAAATGAATTTATGCTACTTTTGTTAGTTTATGATAACTTTCAAATAGTTGTACTTGAGCAGTAGGCATTTTGCTTCGCACCATACCTATTAGAATTATACAGCATAATTTGGCTGGTCTAGTTTTCTTTTCCTCATTCTAGTTCTTGTACTTTCAGATCCCGCTGCACTTTTCTATTCTCTATATTATGGTTAATTTTCTTAGCTAAAATTGCATGAATTTTTTTACCTCCCTAGACAATAGATAGAAAAATGGATATTCATGCCCGCAATAGACAGCAACACATTTTCGTCAGGTTTATTATCAATAGCTACTACATTAATTCTGTGTTTCAATGTCTTCTATAATGACCGTCCTATTTAATAATACCTTGTCTGCATTAAACAAAACTAAAATGAAGTTTCAAAAGTAGAGCTTCTAAAATTCATTATAAAATCTATTGTTATAATATTGGAATACAAAACTAGCTTTAAAATTAAGAAAATATATAGCAGATTTTGTCTAATACAAATCAATCATAAGAGAGAACCCACCTTCATGTTTTGAACACTATTTTCAATTCCATGCTGCACTAATTTTTCCCCTTTGATAGAGAAAATGGAATGCTACAATTAATAAGCCGCTGCAGGGGACATGGCCAACTTAAAATTTATCATAACATAAGCTTAAGGTGATATAACTAGTTCCATAATCCATCTAGTTCGTGCCTCAATAAAAATCGGACAAGTCAAAACATGATATTATGTTTACATATCATGTTTTGACATAACATTACTATGGGCTTCTAGGCATGTTTTGTAGATTGTAAATAAATAGTAGATGTATCAGTTTTAGCCATCACAAGTACTACATATTTACAGACATATTAGCATGAAAATATCATTTCGAAAAAAATGTATCATGCTAACCTATTGTTATCACTATTTAAAACGTACATATTATGTTCATGCGATATTTTGATTTTTTAAACACAAATTCATAATCTTAAAAACTCAGTTTTAATTTTCTTTGCAGGACTACTCAAAAATGGAACACACCTAAACCCAAACACTACTGCTGGAATTATAATATGTCTGTGTTGTGGAAATTTATATACAAAACAAATTGAATTCCTCTGCCACTTTTCTACAAATCGTTGTATGAAACAGAAAAAATTACTATATAAAACGAAATTTCACCAGAAAAATAGAAGTTCCAGAGAAAGTCAAGTATTTGATTTCACCATTCTCAAAAATCTCGATGAAGATATAAAAAATGAAATTGAAATAGTTGAACATGATTTGAAAGCAGAGTTGCAAGATATCGGATTCATTGATACTAATTTGAATATAGATGAAGGTCAGAAAATGACGAGAAGTGACACACGAGAAAAGCCGTTCAAATGTGATGTTTGTTTAAAAACTTTTTCACAGAAAATTCATTTGAAATCACATTTGCGTAGTCACACAGGAGAAAAGCCATTCAAATGTGATATTTGTTTGAAAGCTTTCACACATAAAATTAGTTTGAATACACATTTTCATAGTCACACAGGAGAAAAGCCATTCAAATGTGATATTTGTTTGAAAACTTTTTCACTGAAAATTCAATTGAAACGACATTTCGTAGTCACACAGGAGAAAAACCATTCAAATGTGAAATTTGTTTAAAAACTTTTTCACAGAAAAATCATTTGAATACACATACGCGTAGTCACACAGGAGAAAAGCCATTCAAATGTGATATTTGTTTAAAAACTTTTTCACAGAAAATTCAATTGAATGGACATTTGCGTAGTCACACGGGAGAAAGGCCATTCAAATGTGATATTTGTTTGAAAGCTTTCATACATAAAATGAGTTTGAATACACATTTGCATAGCCACACAGGAGAAAAGCCATTTAAATGTGATATTTGTTTGAAAACTTTTTCACAGAAAAATCATTTGAATACACATACGCGTAGTCACACAGGAGAAAATCCATTTAAATGTGATATTTGTTCAAAAACTTTTTCACAGAAAATTCAATTGAAAGGACATTTGCGTAGTCACACGGGAGAAAAGCCATTCAAATGTGATATTTGTTTGAAAGCTTTCACACATAAAATTAGTTTGAATACACATTTTCATAGTCACACAGAAAAAAAGCCATTCAAATGTGATATTTGTTTGAAAGCTTTCACACATAAAATTAGTTTGAATACACATTTTCATAGTCACACAGGAGAAAAGCCATTCAAATGTGATATTTGTTTGAAAACTTTTTCACAGAAATTTCCATTGAAACAACATTTGCGTAGTCACACAGGAGAAAAGCCATTCAAATGTGAAATCTGTCTGAAAACTTTTTCACAAAAAATTAGTTTGAGTACACATATGCGTAGTCACACATGAGAAAAGCCATTCAAATGTGAAATCTGTTTAAAAACTTTTTCACAGAAAATTAGTGTGAGTACACATATGCGTAGTCACACAGGAGAAAAGCCATTCAAATGTGATATTTGTTTGAAAGCTTTCACTCATAAGATGAGTTTGAGTACACATACGCGTAGTCACACAGGAGAAACGCCATTCAAATGTGATGTTTGTTTAAAAACTTTTTCACAGAAAATTCAATTAAAATCACATTTGCGTATTCACACAGGAGAAAAGCCATTCAAATGTGATATTTGTTTGAAAGCTTTCACACATAAAATGAGTTTGACTACACATTTGCATAGCCACACAGGAGAAAAGCCATTCAAATGTGATCTTTGTTTAAAAACTTTTTCAGTGAAAAATCATTTGAATACACATATGCGCAGTCACACAGGAAAAAACCATTCAAATGTGACATTCGTATGAAAACCTTCACACAAAAAATTTGTTTGAATACACATTTGCATAGTCACACAGGAGAAAAGCCATTTAAATGTGATATTTGTTTGAAAACTTTTTCATATAAAAGTAATTTGAATGCACATACGCGTTGTCACACAGGAGAAAAGCCGTTCAAATGTGATATTTTTATGAGAACTTTCACACAAAAATTTAGTTTGAATACACATACGCGTAGTCACACAGGAGTGAAGCCATTCAAATGTGATGTTTGTTCAAAAACATTTTCACAGAAAATTCATTTGAAGTCACATTTGCGTAGTCACACTGGAGAAAAGTCATTCAAATGTGATATTTGTTTGAAAGCTTTCACACATTAAATGAGTTTGAATACACAATTGCATAGCCACACATGAGAAAAGCTATTCAAATGTGATATTTGTTTAAAAACTTTTTCACAGAAAAATCATTTAAATACACATACGCGCAGTCACACATGAGAAAGCTATTCAAATGTGATATTTGTTTAAAAAAAATTTCACAGAAAAATCATTTAAATACACATACGCGTAGTCACACAGGAGAAACACCAATAAATGTGATATTTGTTTGGAAGCTTTCACACATAAAATTAGTTTGAATACACTTTTCCACATAAAATCAATTTGAATATAGATATGCGTAGTCACACGTGAGAGAAGTCATTCATATGTGATATTTGTCTGAAAACTTTTTCACAGAAAATTAGTTTGAGTACACATATGCGTAGTCACACAGGAGAAACACCATCAAATGTGTGGTGTAAAAGGTTTTACCAAGGCAAGCATTTTTGTCAATCTTTGAGTTGCTAATAGTAGATTATACTATTTTACAATGATATCAATAAAAAATTTGCGGATTATTCAGTTTTTTTTTAAATATTAATGATTTAAAATGGGACTGTTTTTTTATGCGGTGTAATTTGAGTGGGTCTAATAAGCTATTTTGTGACGTCTGTTTGCGTATTTATTACGGTTAGCAGGCTTTTTTCCTTTGGGCGTTTTCGGATCCAATTACTCGATACCGACACGACAACGGCAACGATATCGAAGCGCCCACAAATATGAAGCAATCAATCGCTTTCGCACTTACCGGCATATCAGCGCCATGTCCTTGCAGGTTCCGACATGTCCGTAGGTAGCAGCTTTACCTCTGTCATCTAGCTGACTGGTATTTTAACGCTACGAGGGACCGTTTTATATTAAATTTTTCGTGTGGAAGATCAATATATCGTATCGGTACCGTTGTCGTGTCAGTATCGTTGCATTAGGTCTGAAAACGCCCTTTATTGCTTTGTTTTTCATTGTGATTCGTTTTTGTGTGTTCTGATTTGCCAGTATTGTGGAACATATAGGAGAAAAATATGTTTTTTATTCTTTTAATCTGTTTTCTGACCTGTTTCCAATTTATTTTGTTATAGCGATAGTGATATTAAGCTGATTAGGATAAATATCATTCTCATTGATCTCTGTTAAAGGTTGAGAAGAGGATCTGATAATTTTTACGATTTTACATGTTTTTTGGAAAGCTTTTGATCATCTTTTTTCTATTTCCGCATTTTTATTAAGTTCTGTTGTACTTTTTGGCATAAAAATGCTCTATTTTCTGCTGTTGTTACCCCTCCCAGCACCCACCTTCGCTCCGCAGGTCCCGCATCCTTGTGAATTTTGGTTGGAGGTTAGGTATTTTTTTTCTTGAACTTCTGAAAAAACATAAAAATCCGCACTCAATCTCAGAAATTAAGACTGTTCTGACTGATATTGGGAGGAATTTTTGTAAAAAATTTGTTAATTTTTGTCTTGCTTAAACGTCGCACTCATAGTAAATAAGCCTACCAACCGTAATAAATACGCATATACACGTCACAAAATAACCTATCACAAATTACTTCGCATCAAAAAGTAGTACTTACAGTTTTCTCACACAATTAAAGTTGAAACTTCAGGCTTCTTGTGATGTCCTTTTTCAACTGTCTCCTATGGGTCTTCCCAACGGACCATACCGTTCTCAGAATCAAAACGATAGTTATAATGTAAACCAATATTGTCAATTGCGTCATGTTGTACTCATCCGGAACTATAAAATTGTTGTTGATTGCTCCGTTGTCCTGGAATTCTTGTTTAGTTGATTTTCCTCCCATTTTCACTAGTCAATTACCGCAATTCAATTATAGAACCAATACAAAAACTACCAAATACAAAATTCCGCACAATTATTTTCCTAATATAATATCTGCATCAGGAACCATCAGCCTGTTTTTAGCAGGCAGGATCTCCATGTGAAGTGGAGAATGTGCCCTGAAATGCTGACACCAATTCCCCACAAGATTAGGTTCGTGTCACTACCATTGAGCCTTGTAGCAGGAACGGAATCAATAAAATGTCTTCATACAAAATCATTGGTTGGTTTATTATGACTAAAACTGGTACTCACATAGAGCGGTATACGTTACACTTACTAACACTTAACTATATAATTATTCGGGTCTTTAAACTCTACATACGAGCAACACTAACCTACGCCTACTATTTTAATTACTACATTCCTATATTAAGGTATGTCAATATATCTATGTACAGTCAGCTGGTCAACGGGTTATATTCTATAACGATCAAGGTGCCGCGATTTCAGTCAAGGTGAATTTCATGGTTAAACGCTGTGTTTACATAAACTATTATTTCATTTGTGTATACTTGTTATCGCGCGCTGTTTATAATATACTTGCAATAACTTTTAATTTAAAATATTAATTGTTTTACGACCTTTATGTTTCAAATTCTATAATGCCTAAAATTAATTATATAGGGCTTCACTACATAGCGGTTTCTTTTCAAGTTCAGTTCATAGAATTTTAAAAATTCACCATTACCACCCATTTAAATTTGCATTTGACTCATGAGTTACGACCCACCGATCTGGATCGGAGATTAACCTTTATCGCCATCATGCAAGTTATGATACAAGACACTCCCAATGTGGAGTGATGAAGCGCGTTTCCATAATAATGGCGTCATGAATCGCCATAACTCTCATTATTGGTCAGTGGTAAATACGCGGTGGGTAAGGGAAACTCGCTTTCAAACCAGATGGGGAGTTAATGTTTGATATGGATTATTCAATGGTCGGTTAGTAGGCCCATATTTTTTGAATAGTCAGAGTCAATTTTATAGAAAATGACCTACCTGCGTTACTGGAGAATATTCCTTTGAATAAAAGAAGAGATACGATATGGCAGCAAGACGGCGCACCCCACATAATAGCGGTATTGTAGTAAATTATCATGATGTTAGATACCAAAAAAAATGGATTAGAACTCATGGACCCTTTCAATGGCCTCCTTGATCGCCGGTGCTGTGACCCCTAGATAATAATGGCGTCAACCTGTAGAAACGAACGATTTAAAAAATAAAATTAGACAAGCTTGTAATAAACTTACGCAAGAGATGATACATGTGGCATGTACACGTGAGCTACTTAGACGGTTCGATGCTTGTGTTGTTGCAAACGGAGGCCATTTTGAACATCTTTTAAAAAATCACTGTAAAGTCGAAATTTTATGGTTATTGTTGCAACGAAACATTAAACTGAAAATTTGGTATAATTATCCACATGAGTACCCTCACTGTGATATACTGTTGAATTTGAAATAAAGAGCTCTTTCTTTTGAGCTAACTTTGATCCCCCCTTCCATTGAATTTTTTTCATTGCGATGACGTCCCTGCTTCTATGATAACGTCACAGATACCCTGTATACCTCGGATGAAATTACTGTAGGTCCCAACAACATTACCCAATTTTCAAATAAACCTATTCGCCAATTCCTGAGTTACAGCCTGTAAAAATATCTTGGGACACCCTGTATATATATATATATATATGTTTCTATTTCGTAATTTCTTGGGATTCGGTCCTTATTATAAACTTTCATCAGATTACATAATGTAATTCATCTAATAACACTTTATTTAACGTTTCGGCTGATTTTCTAGCCTTTTTCAAAAACACTACAATAGAAATTCATAGTGACAATACACAGCTCAATAAATACTCCTAATCATACAGCTAAAATTCAATAAATATAAATAAAATTATACTTACAGATATTTCGAACAAAAACTTTCTTATCCACATAATGGGAACGTCACATTTAAAATTCATTTATAAATAACTTCACGTACACAAACAGCGACTTCATACTTGATAATTGATTTCTTTCGATACCCATTATCATTTTTATTTTACGATTCAATGCATCTAACATGAGCGGACAACCAATCAATTTGTAAAGGGTATGGAAATTATACCCATGTGTAATTAAAAAAACAATCCTTTCCTATGCTGTGGATTTTATTTATATTTATTTCGTCAATTTATTAAATTGTAATAGATCTTACTTAAATTCTTTGTGTCAATTTTGGAATTAACGGTATTTTTTTTATACATATCTTTTCGTAAGTAATCTCGTTTTTTTGTGTTATTTTCAGTTTTTATGATTTTTGTTTCTTCATAATTAAAAGTATGGTTCTTGTCAGTTATGTGACTCGTTAGTGCCGTTTTATTTTTTTTACCGTACCTGTGGTGGTTAATTCTATTTTTCAGATATTGACTTGTTTGTCTCATGTATACACCATCACACTCTTTACATGGAATCTCATGGAGTACATGACTTTTTTTCTCTTTTTTGGTTTCTTTGATTTTAGTTTACTAAAATGTTTGTTTAGTAGATTATGTCGCTTGTAGCTAGGTTGTATTCTTTCGTGTTTAAAAACGTCATTTATTTTCTCTGTCAAATTTGGAATATATGGTAGTACTAAAAAGTTGGAGTTTTTTTGTTTGTTTGCTGTACAGATGGTTGTCGAATTGTAATATTTATTTTTTGAAAACATTGTTTATCATTTTATCGGGATAGCTGTTTCTTTTCAACGCCTGTTTAGCTTTTTCAATCGCCGTATGTCTATATTTAGTATCCGAAAGAATAATTGCTCTGTCAGCCAGGCCTATAATAGCAGATTTTTTTGGGATATATGGTGGTGTGAATTGAAATTAAGATATCTGCCTGACCAAGTAGATTTGGTATACCAAGCAGTTTTAATTTCACCGTTTTTATTGTGTAATAGTTAAGTCCAAAAAGTTAATTCGATGGTTTTGTTCTCGTAACGCATAATCACATTTATCCCTTGGAATGGCTGAAAGGCAATCATCCACGTATATATATAGGCCGGTTTAGAACGTCTTTCGACGTTGTCCGACGCCTTGCCTCCATCTTTTCCTGTCATCTCAGTCCACTTCTTGCAGGTTTCTAGCACTCATGGCTTTAACCACGCCCTGTTTCTAAGTGGTTTTCGGTCTACCTCTTTTCCGATGTTCTATCGGTTGCCAGTTCATTACTTGTTTAGGGATTCTTGTTTCTGACATACGTTGTATGTGCCCATACCATGTAAGTTGTTTTTTCTCTATGTCGTCTATAATGGTACCTTCAATCCCCATTATTTATTTAATGGTGTCATTCCTGATTCTATCTCTTCTTGAAATCCTGAGTGATCTTCTCATCGCATCCATTTTAACAGCTTCTAATCTTTTTTTATATTTCTCTGTTAGTTTCCAGTTTTCAGATCCATACATCCATACAATAGGCTGCTTTTCACTAAAGTCTCATATATATTGAATTTTCTGTTCTTTGTAATATTTTTATTCCACAGAATGCCATTGAGACAAGATATCGCTTTTTTCGCTGTTGTTATTCTACTTTCTATTTCTTTGTTATCTGTCCCAGTTGAGTCAAATGTCACTCCCAGATAGTTATAGGCCTGACAGTGTGTTATTGTTCGATCATTATTTAATGTTAGATCACTAGGTTCTCCACCGATACAAAGATATTTGGTCTTTTGAATTTTGACCCTTAGACCCCAGATTTCGTACTCTTCAATCAACTTGCGCATCATGTACTCCATATCTTCCTTATCATTTGATATAATTGCTTGATAATCCACGTATCTATAGAAAAAAAGGGACTTGAAGTTCATTTTATTCATTACAGTTGTTTCTAGTTCTTCCATGACCAATTGTGTGTGTGAATTTAATAATTATTTCCACAAATTACAGTTTACTATCGAAACAGAACAAAACCATCAAATAAACTTTTTGGACTTAACTATACATAATAAAAACGGAGAAATTAAAACTGCTTGGTATACCAAATCTACTTGGTCAGGTAGATATCTTAATTTCAATTCACACCACCATATATCCCAAAAAAATCTGCTATTATTGGCCTGGCTGATAGAGCAATTATTCTTTCGGATACTGAATATAGACATACGGCGATCGAAAAAGCTAAACAGGCGTTGAAAATAAACAGCTATCCCGAAAAAAATATAAACAATGTTTTCAAAAAAAGAATACATAAATATTACAATTCGACAACCATCTGTACAACAAACAAACAAAAAAACTTCAACTTTTTAGTACTATCGTATATTCCAAATTTGAGAGAGAAAATAAATAACGTTTTGAAAGAATACAACCTAACTACAAGGGACATAATCTACTAAACAAACATTTTAGTAAACTAAAATCAAAGATTCCAAAAGACAAAAAAAGTCATGTAGTCTATGAGATTCCCTGTAAAGTTTGTGATGGTGTATACATAGGACAAACAAGTCAATATCTGAAAAATAGAATTAACAGCCACAAGTACGATAAAAAAAATAAAACGGCACTAACGAGTCACATAACTGACAAAAACCATACTTTTAATTATGAAGAAACAAAAATCCTGAAAACTGAAATAAACAAAAAAACGAGTAATTTACGAAATGATATGTATAGAAAAAAACAAAAATACCGTTAATTCCAAAATGGACACAAACAATTTAAGAAAGATCTATTACAATTTAATAAATTGACGAAATAAATATAAATAAAATCCACAGCATAGGAAAGGATTGTTGTTTTAATTACACATGGGCATAATTTCCATACCCTTCACAAATTGATTCGTTGTCCGTTCATGTTAGATGCATTGAATCGTAAAATGAAAACGATAATGGGTATCGAAAGAAATCAATTATCAATCATGAAGTCGCTGTTTGTGTACGTGAAGTTATTTTATGAATTAATTTTAAATGTGACGTTCCCACTATGTGGATAAAAAAGTTTTTGTTCGGAATATCTGTAAGTAGAATTTTATTTATTGAATTTTAGCTATATGATTAGGAGTAATTATTGACCTGTGTACTATAAATTTCTATTGTAGTGTTTTTGAAAAAGGCTAGAAAATCAGCCGAAACGTTAAATAAAGTGTTATTAGATAAATTACATTATGTAATCTGATGGAAGTTTATAATAAGGACCGAATCACAAGAAATTACGAAATAGAAATATATATATATATATATATATATATATATATATATATACTGTTGCAGGCTATTGTGAACTCCGTTATACCTGTAGTCTAGTTTGGGCTCCTAGCGTATATTTCATGTATACCACTATATAAGTTGACGTCGTACTGGGATCCGTTATATGTAGCGGTTACGGTAGGCTCCGTTGGTGTATATTTCCATACTTCAAAAGCAAGGTAGGCTCCGTATATGATACATTTCAGGTAATATGGACTCCTGGCGGCGATGCCACATATACTATCGACCAGTTAATACATACAATCAAAAGTATAATTGCCAGTTAGGTATTGACATTCTATAAAACGATTGAAATCGGCTTTCTTCGTAAGAAATTTTAATCTGAGACTGCAATTGTTAATTTGAAACAACTATGAGAAATGAAAATTATAAATTAAACACAAGTAACTTATATTAAAGAGACTGAGATTGTTTATAACATGAGAGAGTGAAAAAGTAATGATACTTATAAATTATAATATTTGCATATCATATAAAAACCTGTTGACAAAAATAACCTCAATAGTCTAGCTTATATTATATATTTTTATGGAAATATACATTCACATTATTGATTCATGCATTTACAAGAATATGCTACCTTCTCCTTCCCATTTTATGCACACCTAATTCTTTTTGTATTAATAGTTGATCCGAATAAGGACCCTGCACTTTTTATGGAAAGTGGCGACTGGTATCTTTCTTTGAAAACTTGATATGCATTTGTACTCGATCTAGTTACTTAAATTGCTGATAGGCTCAGCTTAATTCTAAGACTGGTGGTTAATATCTGTAAGTTTTTGTTATTAGTTTTAGTACTCAATGAAAGTGTTGAATTCTCAAGATTTGCCTATGATCAGTTTTTAAAATATACATTTTTAAAGTCATGAACAATTAAGATTTTATTATCATAATTCCCCGTGTAATACAACATAGAAAATATATTTTATATGCAGTTATTGTAGATCACACAATAATATGAAAATATACTCATTTATACAGAGTGTTCTTGAATATATTATATAAGTAAATAATGGGTGTTTTTAAATTAACATGCTCAACACATAACAAAGGTATTTTTTTAAGTGATATTCAGTTATTCAAATCCATTATTGAATTAATTAACCGCTTTTTAAAATTGTTTTCTTTGTACGAGTGATCAACTGTGAAATAAATAAGTTCTCAATAGCTCCTGTGTCGAAAACTAAAATATTTAAGAATTGTGGCTAAAATCGTAAATGAAAAACCCCGCAGAATTGCTTTACACATAGCCATTGAATATCACTTATATAGTATAAAAAAAAAATTAAAAAGCCACTGTATGTATTTAGCATTTTTTTTAAAATAGCCATTAAATACCTGCCTCTTTTTATTTATATATACAGTTGTGTAATATACAAGAAGTTAAGTATATTATCTATTTTGTATTACACGGTAATTATTGACGTGAATAAAATCTTGATTTGCACTAACTTTAAAAATGTATATCTCAAAAATAGAAGAATTTAACAAGTGACAATACTAACAGTAATAACAGAAAAATGCAGAAATATACCGACGAAATTTCTGAATAACCAAGTCATTTTTTGATCATTACGGACTCTCTAAGCTCTGTTGAGAGCATTTACCAAATGTACTCCTCGAATCCATTAGTACAAATTATCAGAAGAGAGCTGTTCAATCTACAAGAAGCTCATAAGGATATTCGTTTTTTATGGGTTTCGTCACACATAGGAATAATCGGAAACGAAAAGGCAGATCTCGAGGCCAAAAATGCAACTCAAGCTCCAAATTGCACTTTACTTTCAAGAACTACAGTGACAGACTGTAAAAACTTTTTTAAACAGTTAGTCATCAGTCACTGACAAAACTGCTGGTCTAGATTTCAATCAATATCGAGGATAGTGAAAAAAAGTGTAGCTGCCTGGAAATTCCTTCCAGCCAAAAGAAGAGATCAGATAATATTAACTCGACTTAGAATTGGACACACTCGTTTCTCTCACGGCCACCTAATGACTCATTCTGCGGCACCCATATGTGAAACATGTCAGGTTCCAGTGTCCGTAGTGCATGTGTTAGTGGGGTGTACCCGTTTTGCTCATCATAGATCGCGGTATAATTTACCAAATAATATCACAGACATTATCGGAGAAAACTGTGACATTGAAAAATTGTTACTTTTCCTGAAAGCGGTTAACTTACTGTATAAAGTTTGAAAATCCTATTATGTACATGACTTAAATGTAAATTTATTGTTGGGCGCTAATAACCCTAGAGGTTGATGCGCAATAAATTTCAAAATAAAAAAAATTTCTAAGTATAGGATCATTTATAAGATAATCGCAATTTCAGAATATTTACCGTCCTCTATTTTTTGTCTCACACTGTATGAAATAGTGTTGCAGAAAATAGCAAAAAATAAGAGCTAGTAAGAATTTCATTTCAAATCTTTTTTCACTAACCCTATAACTATCCATATTTTTTGGTCAAAAATCAGTCTAAAACTAATGCCGCATGGGTAAGGATTAACAGCCCTGCAAAATATTAATAATAAAAAGGCTTACCAAAACGAAATAGTACCTTCGATAAACCGCCACTTTCCAATATAACGGCTTGTATCGTACATATTGTTAGGTCTATTTTAGCAATAAGAGAAATATCTGGCAGCGTGTTTAGAACTCCGCTCAGTCTTAGGCATAAAGGACCAGCCATAACCGTTTCACCTTCGATTTGTGATCTTAAAGGTTTTTTGGGATCAGGATTCGAAGGGCATCTTTTTACGTGCCGCCTTGAAGACTTTTTGGGATAATACCCTTTGTTAAATTTACATATTAAGTTAATCGGAATTATATCGTTACAAAATCACCATGGCGTCGAATTTGATCCAAAGCGTGTTTTCGTACTTTTGAACCCTTGTCTAAGAATAAAAAACTTTGAACATCAAATAAATCAGAACCAAGAGGTTTGTTTTTTTCTGTTGAACTATCCAGTGATGTATGTTTTACTTTTTAAGTGATGAATTATTTTCGGATATGAAAGAACATACTAGATCAAGTTCAAATGAAAACGACATCTGTTCTATATGTGAATCGTTATTTTTTTAAAACGTAGAATCTCCCAGTGTTGAATCACGTGTTACGACTTCATTTTTGGAATTGTAGTGGAAATCCAAGGAAATGTTTTGTAAAACGGCAAAGCTTGTCAACGGCACCTTATTTTGTGAGATCGTGATGAGTCAAAAAGATTGTTTTCTCTGTTTGAATTATTAGAAAAAAACTTTCCTCAGTTAGTTAATATTCATAACCAGATGTTTCTGTGTTACTGAGATATTGTCCAGTGCTAACAAACAATGTCTTTTATGAAATTAGACAATTTAAATCATTTATGAAAATAATACAGTATCAAACTTTTGTCAAAACTACCAATTTTATGTTTTATGTCAATTGAGTTTCCATTTTTAAATTTTATGAATTTTAACGATTGTTTTAATATTCACACTTCTTGTCAGTACACGAGATTAATTACTCATAATTAATCTGCACAACTTTAGTCGGTGTCCAAATTTAATAGATGCCTGCTGTATTCTGTAAACAGATAACCCATGACTCTACATTTCAAAATTAAGAAAGTATATTGAAAGTAAAAAGTAAAAGTATGAATCAAGAAAATATTCTCATCTATGATAGTTATGAACAAACTGTTCAATATTTATCGGCTATTAAGTAAACAGCTTACCCCTAATATATTATGATTTATTTGATACATACTCATACTTATGTTGCAGTCTACTTCGTTATTCCAAATAAAACACCCAGTATATTTTTAACTTTTTGAATTGCAACTTATTATGACATAGTAATATACTTTAGTCTCATGGCGAGATAATAATAATTTTATTACGGAAATTCCCGTTTGAATGTTATTTATAAAATAAAAATTTGATGATAAATTATAATTATCCAATTTCCACCATCTACATCGGTCACTGTTAGGTAACTCAATAATATCCCAGAAAAACGTGTTTAATTTTTTATACAGGGTGAAGAATAATTAACGTAAATTTGGGATAATGAATATAGTAATAACTGTGTTTTTTTAAATGGCAAACATATTTTTTTGTCGCCTCAATTCTATATTAGATTTCAACCATATATTTTCAACATTTCCCTATGCCTGAATGTAATGGTTTTCGAGATTTTTTTGTCTTTATTATTCAATAGAAAATAATTATTATTTGTATATTAATAGTCATTTTTCTACGCCCTATCTTCAAAGTACCTTTTATTTTACCGCTTTGTTGCGCTTAAGACGGATGTTTATGGTTACTCTGTACCATGATATTTCACAGTTCAATTTTCTTCAACAAAGTGTTTCAGACCAGAAAAAATAAATATCTCGCAAGCTTATTAATTGTTTTCACTAAAGTAATTTCATTTGAGATATGAAATAGTGTACATACTCGTATACTTAATTTCGTCAACATTAAATTATTTTCACGACAAAGAAAAACAACACAGAAAAAGAAGATTTAAGCATGTGTCTGAAGAATTGTGGACTTTTTTAGTATCTACAATTATTCCACTGGATATTTATTCGTACGACTTTACCTTTCACTGTAAATAGCAGGAATACCATTTTTCATTCGTTTCCAACCGCATACATCAACCCTTAACCCACCATATTTTTCAGGGTTATCATAAACCTTTTTATCATTCTCACTAATAAAAGTTCAGGTAACAGTTTTTCATTTTTTTTACTAAATTAGTTATTCCGATCGTTCTAGGTAGTTAAAGCTACATAAACTAAATACAAGCAAATTCAGAACCTCTAACATCTACGTAAAAACGTCAGATTTAACATAATTTAATAATATTTT
Organism: Galeruca laticollis; assembly: GCA_963921935.1. Classification (NCBI taxonomy): domain Eukaryota; kingdom Metazoa; phylum Arthropoda; class Insecta; order Coleoptera; family Chrysomelidae; genus Galeruca; species Galeruca laticollis. Next base: position 65,086,243 of record OY998182.1, read on the forward strand.
GACGTTATCGTAAAAAATTGTGTTTTTCACTTGTACAACACTCATATTTATACAGGGTGGTTCATTAACAATTGTCCATATAGTAACTGGAGAAACCTTAGCACAAAATATGAAGATTCGAGAACACTTCAGTAAAGTATTCCTTCTTACTGAGATCTAATGTGTTATATCATAAATATTTTAAATGATTGTAGTCCATTGTTTTCACACCTTCCACTTTTTATATATTGGGATACTGCAATTAGTGGTATAATATAATTTTCCTCTATCACTAGAGGTATGCGGTAGGGATAAATACTTCTTTTCCCCCCTACAATCTACGCCACTATCGTAAAAATGATTTCAGCATGTTTTTTCGATGCTCCGTTACTTTCTACGTAAGTATTAACTTCCTGTCTCTATGCGATACAATACAAAGTTTTCAAGTTATTCGAGATTAAATGGAATGTTTATAATACCTAATTTTATTTTATCTCTTATTTCGCACTAGTTAACACTATTTTGCTAATTTGGTTATAAACTTTATAAGTTTTAGTTGACTCCATCTCAAATGATCTTTTCATATTGATGTTTATCAAATTTTCACTCTAAGATGATATACATTAAAAACTATTATTTTTATTCTATCCTACTGGACGCCTCTGGTTATAGCGGAAATATGTTACCACTAAATGCATATGTCAATTGTTTGCCAAGTACGCACAAAAATATTGGAAGGTGTCAAAACAACGGAATTAAATCGTTTTATAATATTTATAATAAAACTTTCTGGGTATCGGTAAGGAGATATAGGTATCTCCAGTTACCATATGGACAATTCTAAATGGAACACCCCATAAAAAGCATATACAGATGCTACATAATTTGTTAAAAGTATCTCGTGCTCGTAAGGAAAATTAAAATTCTGTTTCACTTTATCACTATAGAAATTAAATACCTTGTTGTTAAACCTTTTGAACTGAAATGATGAAATTGTTGGAGATCTCCGTAAAGAGATTTGAAACTATCCGATTTGTTATTCATTTGGTAATAAAATCAACCAATTTTGTCAAATTCTATTGAAATAAACGGGTTATAATCTTTTTTATTCAAAATAATTTAGAATTTATTGATGATAACAAAAGAGGTATTGTTGATATTCCATAATACATAATACTTTAATTTAAATCCAATTTTCAGTAATTTCTCTATCAACGATTATCGGTTCTTCAGATACAGCCAGCCGTCCTATCTTAGTTGTAGACTCGATGTGGAAAAGTTTTTAAGAAGTAAGATATTTTGTTTTCCATTGGATATTATTGGATATTTTATCAATGTATTTAATTCTGACCAGCTTTGTAATAGCAGATTTTATATGGTACTTTAATCTTCCACAAAAATAACACTTTTTCAAAAACATTGTGGATGTGTTATATGATGGCTTTTGTTTAGCTTGAAAACAATGTAAAAATGTTTCAGAAAAATTGACTCATTTTCTAAAAGTGATAATATAAACATTATTTGTTATCACACACTATCATATAAATTAAACTTTGTAAAAATACTTACAATCTGAAACCCGATTTAAAGCCAAATTTAATATTCTCTTAAATCGAAATGTCATCGTGGACATTCTCACACAATACAGATAACATTATACAATAATTGTTTCTAACCACGTGCCTTGTACAGTACATGCTTGTACTCCACTGGAGCCCGAAATAACTGCTATATATACTGAAAAGATATCGCGCTGTTTTATGCAAAGAGGCGTCCATTTTTTGGGACTTTGGTATGTTATATTCACCCTATTAAACTTACGAGCTGAACTAAATTTATGTTGCGCACACACTACTACATGTGTGGATATGTATAATTGGAAAAATTTATTTAAATTCACAATAATATATAATAATAAAATTCCAATTTGTTTCGTATTAAATATTGAATTTGTTTGAATTAAAAACAAACAATGAATTTTTTGCAGCAAGATAAGTTACATATCAGCATAATATTTAATTTGACGATCTACGCCGACGAAGTCGCGGGTACAAGCTAATCAGTCTACATATTTGTACTGCTTCCCTTATGTTCGGCGGGGTAACATTCATTGCAGCGTCTGATTCGTTTTTCATATTAAACTTTCTGGTAATGTTAATTCAGTATAATAATTAAAATACTAGCTATCAGCTGTATTGTAATCGCGGGAACTTGCCCTGCGACGGCCTATCTGGGATTTGTTGATTATCAATACTTATTATTGACTAGTGAATATTGAACGTCATCATGTTTAGGAAGCTCCACACGTAAAATGTAAACATTATCAATTATCAAACAGCCGTGGACAAATCCTATTATGATATGACAATTTAATTACTGCCAAAATTGTCAGAATAATTTGAAGTTATATTCAACGTTTCCAAATGAAAGTTACTATTTCTGTAGTCGCTAATATTTGCTCAAGTGCAATAGTCGCTATTAATTATTTCCGATTGGTTTGTTTTAAAATTTATGAAATTTAATTGGTCAATGGAATGTTCTATTAATAGTCAATTTATCAAAGCCCTCGAGCGGAAGCTCTCGATTTTTAATTGGATTAGTATTCCCAAAATTATGTCGAATCAACAAAAACAGAAGAGTGTTTATCAAGATGATGCTATAATTTGGATGCTAACCTTCAGAAATTAATAATTTGTTCTTAGTATTTCCCATTTTAAGAATCAGTGTAGCTAAGCATGATAAGTTTTTAGCTCTTAACATATACTGGGGCTGAACAAGTAGGTATAATGTTTGTTATTGTATTTATAAACAAATTGAATTTTTGTTGTGTATGAACACTTAAAATTCTCATAATTTCAGGACGCCAACTTAGAATGCTGGCATGAAAATTATACGAAAAAAACGAAAATCGCGTGAAAGAATTTTGATGTTTACATCGTAAGTGTACAAGAAATAAAAGCTAGAATTGGAAAAAAAATCTAGCTCAGTTAGGACGCAAACTAGATATATTTAGTAAATAATTTTTGGTATCGTGTATGTATGAATGTTTACTGGGGTGACAATCACTGGGGTGACAATCACTGGGACATAAGAGATCTATTAAGCCTCCTTTTTTCTACTTAGTTCCTGAGGAAAGTCTGAGAAACTAGAGTATTTCCTCGAAAATTTTTAGGATATCCGAAGGCTTCAGCTTAGGTAATTGTCCCTCTTCTTTGGTATCATCTGTCTCTATATGTAATTAACGTAATATTTGGTTATATACATTCAGTCTATCTTGCCATAAAATTAAAGCCGGAAAATATAATCTATAAACATAAGGAAAAAAAAACAAAATCTATATGCCAAATTGAACCTAAATAAGAACAAAAAGCCAATGAAATAAACGTCGTGATTACTCAGCCATTTTTAAATTCAAGAAGAACTTATGTATTTAATCAGTAAAATTATAAACCGAAAAAGTATATTATTAATTTCATACTTTCTATTTACAATATAATAAAAATTGTTATAGCCTCAAGTCAATAAGATCTACAATGTAATTGAAACCTTTTCAATATTTTCATTGAAATGACTTTCAAGATTCAAAATGACAGAGTTATGTTATCTAAATGAATTAAAGTAATTATAATTTGCACTCATATCTAAAACAAAAAACAGCCAACTCCAAAGCTCCCGTTACCGAATCGTTTAAAATGTCAAATTACTTGAGAGCCCTTGCATGGTATACGCATCTCATTCCTAAATATATATTTAAAAATAGACTCGTAGCTTTGATTTTCTTGAATAATACTTTAACTGTAACAAGAAATAACCGATGATGTAATTCTTTACCAATTTAGTTAAATAATACTAGAAGGAGCTCACTCTGACCGCTACAGTGATGGGGTACTCAACTGCAGTGGTGCCAAAGTTATCGGATCCTACTTATACCTAGAAATATAACATAAAATGTATATCAAGTTTTCAACATATCGCCATCTAGAAATATACACGCGCACTACAAAAATATACAAATTCACGAAAACGGCCAAAATTAGCTCCTTCTAAAAACTATGCCAAATCAATCTAGACATAAATATAAGGTAGCTGATGCTTTTTTTAGGACTTGGTAAACTGGGCTCCGTATATCGGAGCCCATTTTACCGCGGAGCTCACTTATACCTCAGATTTAACATGGGAGGAGCCCACCTTGTATGTTAACTAAATATATATATATATATATATATATATATATATATATATATATAAAGTAAAATGGTAGTCACGGCTGACTAGTTGAAAAACCAATTTATAAATTTTTTTATACCCCCCACCACTATACCCACCCATACCCCCACTCTTTTCATAACCCCCGCCATCACACAGGTTTATAGGTCACAAAACTGGTTTAGAGGTTTGAGAGCTGGTTGAGAGGTTCTAAAACCCCATTGTAAAATAGCCGTAAAAATAAATTTTTTAATTTGGAACCAAATTCTACGTAATTTTTTACGTATACACCTAAAATTTCATTTTGATTCTAACATACTTCCATATTTGATAAAAAAAATTTCACGGGAATGTATCAACTTAAATCAGTCATTCTCTACCCACCCCCTAAAGGCGGGGGTGACTTTGTAAAATAGTCGTAAAAATAGATTTGTGATGTGATGTAGGACTCTCGGGTCTAGCATACTTCCATATTTGATAACAAAATATTTCACGGGAATGTATTGATTGATAATTATCTCTCATTTTAACCTAAATCAGTCATCCCCCAACCACTCCCTAAGGGCGGGGGTGGGGATGACTTTGTAAAATAGTCGTTTAAATAAATTTTTGAATTTGGAATCAAATTCTACGTAGTTTTTTACGTATACATCTAAATTTTCATTTTCACGCAAAAAATGTTATCAAAAAATTGATTATTCACTGAACATAAAAATCGCTATTGCGGCTTTGCTATTTGGCATATGTATATTTAATAAAACAGAATTTAAATTAAAAAATAATTACATGCTTGTTTCATACCATAAGGGTAGAGGGTAGGGGTGAGTTTGGGGTCATTTTGAGTATGTCATCGAATTCTAAACCCTTTTATGAGTATTTATACCAATTTTCATACTTTTTTCTCCATTATTGCCAAAGGTATCCATTGAAATGTGTTCGAAATTTTTTTCTCACGAATCCTATTAGGTATAGTACTTATCAATGCAAGTAGGCCCATAATTAATACAACGTTATAAACTGGACATGGAATCGTATGAAAAATGTATCTTCAATTAGAATTCAAAACAAGAACAGAATATGTCGCGTGCTCCCGTTTCGCCCGTAAATTGTTTGTGCCCTAAGCCCGCGATTCTTTTGCTTCTAGGATTATACGCCGTTGTTTATTTTCAACCTAATATATGAATTCTTGAAGAACAAGTTTATAGTAAGGACGGTAGCACCAATCACTGAATCACCTTATATTTTTTTTGTTATCTTTACCAATGCGAAGAATGCATCCTTGGTGAATGCATCAGATAAGAATTGTCAATTAGAATGTTAATAATATATCATCTACATTCACGTATGTTATACATATATTGTATGAAGCAAAGGAATCGAAATATTTTCAATTTTACTTGTTGATATTGAATAAAATGAATCTATTTCTTATTTTGACTGTTTACAAATATTGAGACATATAAAAATTGTTATATTTTGTAAAACTTTTTAGATGTTGTTTCCGACCTACATCATACAATTTTCTGATATTTAGGTAACACTGTGAATCGTAAAGTCAGGTCGTAGAGAAACACCACACACGTAATTATAGTTCAAAAGGGTGGACCAACGAAGACCGTACATCTTATTGTACAACAACTTTTAATAACAACTGCCATCCCTCTTAGTTGTTATCCAAATGAAATTATGTATAAAAACAGACGTATTCTCATATAATCTGTCGTTTTATTTTGAAAAGAGATTTTTATTATGTTTGACATCGCCCAAAATCTGATATTTTTTCAACCATTCATATTATTGGAAAAGTTATTGTTTTCTGGCATATTAAGGACGTAATATAGTAATTGACGTTCGCTTAAAAACGGATAAACTGATCGTTCCCACTCCGTTAGGTCCATCTCTATACAAGTCGGTTTAGAAATATAACGAATAAAAATGTTTTTAGACTTTAGTGGGGAGTCGGAAAGTTCGACCACGGGCCAGATACCTGTTTTAAGTACACCGATCAGTTGGACCACGACCGCTCTTCGAGCGGATTATGGTTGTGTTCTAGGAATTAAAACAATCACTAATTACTTACTCGGATTACTGGGCATTATTGAATGAATTTCTTCAGAAAAAAAGTTTCCTACTTCATGAGGATCTAAAAATGGAAGTCCAAAAAATAATTTAAAAAAATAGCCTATTTCCGAGTTTTTGTTCCTATATTCTGTGACTAAGCAGTTTTGAATTTTACGATACCACGATTGGCACAAATCGAATCTACATCCTATAATATTTATATTCGGCCACATTATTGAACAAGCGTTATGAATTGCCTGTTCAAAATCAACAATGACTGTTGAAGGTTTGAAGGTTTAAATATCAGATCCAAAGTTTTACATTTTTCATTTAACAGTTGAAATAACTTTAAATAACTTGAGCTGTTCTTGTTTGGTAATAAGCAAAACACAGCAGGTACCTATATAATAGCCATGAACAGTAAATAATTGAAGAAAAAATTTAGTACAAAACTGAAATGTTCCATCCATATATATTGTACTCACAGAGCAAAGAAAATGCAAATTTGTATAACACGAATACACAATAACACCGTTTTCTTTATCAACTACACTTAAGAATTCCTCAGCTTTATTAGTTTTTGGTTGCATGTCCAGGAGTGTATCATACACTTCATTTTGATTTTTAGGATGTGGTGGTAAAACACTGCGACGAGCGACATATATATTCCGCCGTAAACACTCCAAATCGGAAGATATCATTTCTCCAGTAATTTCGTTATCATGTTAAAAACAAAAATAAATATGTTACCGATAGTTAGGTTAATAAAATAAAAATATGAAAAAAAGAATTTTTTAGAAACCACGCTTTATTTAAGTGTACTCAAAAGTAAAAAATATTTTTTTCGGTCAAAAATAAACGGGCAAAAATAAAAACATAAATAAATAAACACACATGAAGTTAAATAAAGCGTGGTAATAATAATAAAAAGAACAAACCATTAATTCCTTATGAATTAGCTTGGTAGGTCTTTCTGTTAGATCTAACGCCTTCCTTTTCAAAGCATTGCTAACCTGTTTCCTTTTAAGAGTACTATCTTCCATGTGATTATGCTCTACATGTGTTTCTAAGATAGTTATTTCGTCTTCCTTGGTATAAATTTTAGATGAACACTTTATGTTAATACACCCCAACGAATTTTCCCGCATTTTGCTACAAGAGCTTTAGAAAATTTAAAATTATTTAGTAACTATAATTTGTGTCCTTTTTCACTAATCATACACTTCAAATCCATTTTTGGTGCAGTTACACTTCTTAAACAAACTAAAATGACTAGATACTTATGAAGGATAATGCTGCTTACTAGAACGTTGCTGAATTTAAACTAATATTTTAAAATTTGATAGAAATTTGCAAGTGTCGAAAACTATATACCCACTATTACTACCCTAATGATATTGTAATTACATTAAATCGATTAGAAAATAAAATTTTATCCTGGTCGAACTGAAGGGTAGGCTTAACTTGACGTTTTTCAAAACAGGATTAATGCAGGTACTCGTGGTCCAACTGACCGGTTTCCCTTTAGTGCGAAGTGAAGTAAGGAACGTTGGAAAGTCGGGTAAGAAATAGATTGATTGTTCGTATTATTCTAAATATATTTCAGTATGTACCATGGATTTAGAGAGGTTTATAGGATTATATAATATATGTGTTTTTTCTTTGGAATACTATCTAGGAGTAGCTTCGGACATAGACAGCAAAGAACAAGGAAATAAACTTTTACAAAGGTATGGAATTGTGCCAACGAGGGATGCGGCGAAAGACTGTCCAGAATGTGGATTAGTCTTAAATACAATATGGGATAGACACCGACGTGGTTTCAGATACTTATGCCGAAACCATGAGTTAGAAGGAATGTAGAAATGACAGCCGACAAAGTCGTCCAATGAATTTTTTGCTGGGTACAAGGTTATTCTGCAGCCTTGGAAAAAGATATGCCAAAACTAGCGCAAGATACAGTCATAGCCTGGTATGGCTATTGCAGAGACGTAGCGTGCGCTATGGCCTGACACGAATTTGTTCTGATAGGTGGGCCAAACGACATAGTTGAAGTAGATGAGAGCCACCTATTCAAGAGGAAATATAATGTAGGAAAATTAACATAATGCCGGCATGTATGGGTACTAGGGGGGATAAGTCGAACACGCGTAAGAGGTTTGCCGTCATTGTCGACAGCCGCGGCACCGAAACCCTACTTACTCAACTAGTCAAATGTGTTGATTTGTCGTCATACATATTTGCACCGACGGATGGGCTGCATACAACGAATGTGCACAGGTATTTAATGGACATGGCACCGTAAATCACTCCGAAAATTTTGTGAATCCCCCAACAAATGATCCTCCTCATTGGGCACCTGCTGGAAGATTCAGTCAGGTTTGTCTGGCAGGAACAGATCTGGCACCGCCGGCACCAGGTATGCAACCATACAGAGATCATACAAGCAAAATAGATAGAAAATGGCTAGATCTGAAAGAACATTTAAAAACAACAAATAAACTATCTACGGTGAACCAATATTTAGGCGAATGGATGTACAGAAAAAACATCCTATCGGAACACACCAACGCAAAAGATCAATTTTTTCGATACCTTAATGATATAGCTCAAGCATATCCTGGATTGGGAAAGCGGCCCATGAAAAGAACATATAGTGAAATGGACGACTGCGACTGTCATGAGTGTTCCGATCAGTCAAAAAATGGCCATTCAAAAAAAACCATACGAAGAAAAATATGAAAAATGAGAAGGAGGTGACATTCTCGGAGAAAAAATACATTTCATTATTATTATTATATTATTATGAAATCTATTGGTTTGTTAAAATTTATTCCATGGTAGCCTGGAAATATGATATGATTACACCGCCCTACAAAATTTAAAAAAAAATTTGTTGCCAAGTATTTTTGAACGAATTTAGGGTAATTCATGTCTGCTGAATTTAAAAATAAAAGCAGTTTTTCCAAATTGGCTCTAGTTTTTGAGGTAATGGATACATAATTTTTTAAGGAATTTAGCTATAACATATGATTTTTATTTTTTAAGAATAATTTACGAACAAGAAATTTACGCAGAAACGAGAGTTCGACCCTGTTTAGTGAGCGTACCACGTGCCGACTGCTGTTCACGTGATCAGTGCGTGCACTTGTTTATCTTGTGTCTCTTGATTTTAACTGTCAGTTCAGCGTAAGCAGTTGTTCTAATAAGACTTAGCGTCGCGGTTATTGTGCTTTTCTTACGTATTTTGTGTATTTAGTTCTTATTGCCTACCTAGTGAAGTTATTTAAATTTAATAGACGTCAAGTGGAAGGTAGGAGTACATGTGACGAATATTTGTACCTATATTTTTAACTAAAGTTACTCTTTTTTCAGAGGAATGAGCTCTTCACGCAGAAGCTATTTGAACAGCCCTAATGTCTTCTGCTACATTTGTGGCGAATATACTGTAGCGAAACAAAGAAAAAATATCACAGATTTTGTTAGACACGCTTATCAAGCTTATTTCGGCGTACAGCTTGGAGACCAAGACAAGTCCTGGGCTCCCCATATAGTGTTCAAAACGTGTGTCGAATGTTTACGAAAGTTGTCAAACGAAAAAAGAAAAAGTTTCAAATTTGGTGTGCCCATGGTGTAGAGAGAACCTAAAAACCACCATGATGATTGTTATTTTTGTTTAGTTAATGTAAAAGGTTTTAACAAATACAAGAAAGGAAAATGGGATTATCCTGATTTAGAATCAGCACGAAGACCTGTGCCACATAGCGAAGAGATTCCCGTACCAGTATATACAACACTGCCAGATGTTCTGATGGCGGACGAAGAAGAAGAAATTAAGGACCAGTACAGTAGCAGTGGAAGTGAATATAAGCAGGAAATACAATCAACACCACAGCAGTTCTCTCAAGAAGAACTGAATGACCTGATACGGGATCTCAGTCTATCAAAGCAAGCATCTGAACTTCTGGCATCCAGATTAAAAGAAAAAAACTGTCTACAACTAGATATAAAAATAACCATTTATAGAACACGAGAGGTGAAACTCGTTCCTTACTTTAGCCAAGATGAAGATCTTATTGATTGCAACAACCTTCCCGGACTTATTCGTCAAATGGGAATACAATTTGTTCCAGGTGATTGGCGACTATTCATAGACAGTTCCAGTAGAAGCTTAAAATGTGTTTTGCTACACAATGGCAACCGATATGCGTCAATTCCTATCGCCCACTTAACAAAACTTAAGGAAGAATATCAAAACATCAAGTTAGTATTACAGAAACTATTCTATGAAGAACATCAGTTTTCCATTTGTGTTGATATAAAAATGGTCAACTTCTTGCTTGGGCAGCAAGGTGGGTACACAAAATACCCTTATTTTATCTGCTTGTGGGATAGTAGGGCGAAGCAAGATAATTGGAATATGGTTAATTGGCCAATAAGACAAAATATGACTGTAGGAACAGCAAATGTCATAAACGAACCATTGGTTGACAGTGAAAAAATCATTCTACCACCGCTCCACATCAAGTTAGGATTAAGGAAAAAATTTGTTAAGGCTTTGAGTAAAGGTCGCGAGTGCTTCAAAAACATTTGTAGATCGTTTCCTAGGCTATGTATGGAAAAGCTAAAAGCGGGTATTCTTGATGGCCCTCAAATTCGCATTAAGGACTCTAATTTTACAAATCACATGACGACACTTGAAGCTGCTGCTTGGTGGAGCTTTGTTATGGTAGTTATAAATTTCTTGGGTTATCACAAAGCGGACAATTACGAGGAATTAGTGCAACAGATGTTATTAAACTTTAAAAACTTTGGTACTAATATGAGTATTAAAGTACACTTTCTTCACGGCCACTTGGATACATTTCCCGACAATCTTGGCAATTTCAGTGAGGAGCAAGGGGAACGGTTCCACCAGGATATAAAGGAGATGGAGGTAAGGTATCAGGGCAGATGGGATCATCATATGATGGCAGACTATTGTTGAAGAAAATCCTACAAAAAGAGCTTCTTTCCTACGAATTAGATGTAATTTTTTAAATTAAATTAGTTATTTGCTGTTATACCTAATCAATAAATGAATTTTATTATTTTTTCGTTTCTCTTTTTTTGAAACCACTTTAATATTTTTTACTAAAAGTTGCTTATAAGGGCCATTGGTCTATTAAATTGATATTTTTCTCTATCTTATAATATTTTGATAATATATCTCTAAAATTAGAGCCAATTCACCTAAATGGACTTCAAATTCGTGATCAGCACCACGAAATTACCTAGAAATCACCCAAATATTGTTGACAATAAAATTAGTGTTGATCAGTGTTATTTATGTTGAATTTATTACAGAGTTATTTTTTTTAATATTTCAATATTTTTTAATTTGTAGGATTTATTGTTTTTATTTAGGCCCATTGTCCATGTATCGCTGTGTCAGCGGAGCGTAAGGGTATCGTATTAAAAGTAACGATGTTAGAATATAAAGTAGTAAGGAGAGAGCATGTGCTATTTCCACTACAGTAGAAATAGGGGACTAAGTCGGCCTTCTTGGATAACCAGTTGTGACGTCAAAGGTTTTGACTCGTGTTATATTTGTTGTGGTTTCTTGTTGAATAGTTAAATTGAACTTTTTACGTAACTTTTTATTGATTATTTAGTTCATATTAAGAATATTTAGACAATAAATTAATTTTGTGATTGCATATATATATATATATATATATATATATATATATATATATATATATATAACTTAACTTTTAATTTACTGAAAACGTGTTTTTAAAAACTAACTTTATTTCTAAGACAAACTAATACAATAATTTCAAATACAAGACTGATATTTTTATTATAAACATGAATTTAAATAACCTCGTAACAAACACAAACTAAGCAATTCTACCATAATATAAATACTTAATCAGCACAATATACTGTCCACTTAAGGGCAATGGCGTAGGTGACACCTCCCCCTTTAGAAGGAAGCTTCTCCTGGAAGCTGGATCCCATCTTCCGTTGACTCCTGCTGACTCTTACTCGTCCTTCCTGAATGTTTCCTCTTGTACATGATCCACAGGAAGGCCACTATCAATGCTGTATAAAGAAGAATAGTCCAAATACTGGGAATGTGAAAATTATGGTTTTCTGTGAATATTGGCGTTACCAGTTGATTTGGAATATCCTTTATTTTTAAACTTTTCAAATCAATCTTCATCGGAGAAACGTGTAATTGATTTAATTTCAAATTTAATTCATTTATTACAAAAGGTTGTCCAAAAGTTTTTTGTTGAAATATTAACTCTTGATTTCTAAATATAATTTTACATGCTGAATTTTCAATTAAATAAATGCCTTTAAGAGTTTTCACTTCAGTTTCTTGCTTACATTTTATGATTAATTTTTCTTCTACTGGAAATATTGCCAAAAATTGATTTATCTCCGGAATAATTTCAATGTGATTCTTAATTATTTCAATTTTTGTATATTGACAAAATGTAGAATTTCCTGCTAGCAATATGTTTTCTTCGCACCCATAATTATTATTGTCTTGCAAATGGTTAGGACATTGAAAAATATTGCCGCGAGTGCAAATGTCGTTTAGAGGTTTAATGACATTATTTGATTTTAGTAAAAATTTTGAATTAGGTATTAATGTTACGTATTCTGATTCAATTTCTGTAGGTATAGGTAACATATAAAAAAGATTGAATAAAATATCATAATTAATAGGTATCGATAAAAAATATTGTATTTGATTATTGTCTACTTTACAAACTACGTCTATGACGGCTTCAAATTCTAAAATGTTTTTATGTTTTAATTCGAAAGGTAATTCCGTTTGATAGTAATAATGCACTTTTTGCAACTCTGCAAATAAGTCGTCAGATTTTATAATACTTGGATGTAATGTTTTAAGTTTACAGAAGGTTAATGAATTTTCTACCGTTTCTAAAACGTCTAAAATTACATTGAATGTGATAAGAAGTTCGTTGAATAGCTGTTTTAAATAAATAATATTTTCTGCATTTGCTTGAAAATCTAAAATATCTCTTATCTCAAATATTTTCGTTTTTAATATTTTTTCATTATACTGGATGTCCTGAATTGTCTTATTAAAATTATCAATTATTTGGTGACTAACAGAATATTGCATTTTAATTTGAGTTTGCAAGTTTTCTTGATTTTGTTTTAAATGTTCCATGATTGAATTAATTCTTTCTCCATCTTCAGAGTCCAAATTTCCCGTAATTGTTTTTACTATTGATCCAAGACCGTTAATTAACCCTCTCTTTGGTCTATCTAAGGTTGAATGAATATTAATGTTATTAAATTTATCATCTATACTATTCTTAGTGTACTCTATTATATTTACAATATTTTCTGTTTCAGTTAGAAAAAATGTATTATTAGACATATTATATTTAGCGTGATTGTATTGTATACTTAACTTATTATATTCTACTAGTAGTGGACTTAAATTATAAAAATGAACAAAAGTATGGCTGGATTTCTGCAGTTTGGCATATCCAAGATTTATGGGAAGTATTCCCAAGTTATGGGTAACATCTTTTATTTTGATTGTTGCGTCTCCGACGGTGACGAACCTGAAATGAATTTATATGGAGTCTTTTTTGGACGTTTTATGTTTGAAAGATGAATATTTTCTGAAGTATTTTTGTGTCTAGCAGTGATTTTTGCTGTTTTTAGTCGGATATTTTTACTTTTAATTTCTTCACTTTTATATTTATTTTTGGTTTTACCTTGTGCCTGTTTATTACGTACATACACTTTAGTGGGTATTGTATCTGGTAATTCTTCACGGCTTTTATTGGCTTTAGATATTACTTTTGATTTATTTTCCTGTAATTTTTGATTTAAATTCGAGTACAAAATTTTCATTTTATCTTTATGATTTTGTATATAATTATTAACTACTTGTCGATCTAATTCTATATCGAAAGGTGTATTACTATCTATGTGTCCGGTAATTATTTCGTTAGGTTTCAATTTTGTTGCAGAATGAACACTATTATTATAGGCTAATAATGCATAAAGTATTTTATTTTCAATAGTCTCATTTTTAAAATCTTTTTGATTATTAAAAAGTCTGATGTGTTCAATAATTGTAGAGTGGAATCTTTCGGCAATTCCATTCGATTCTGGATGTTGAGAACTTATAAAATGAATTTTTATTTTATGCGTTTCTAATAATTCCCTTACAACAGAATTTTTCAACTCAGTTCCATTATCCGAAATTATTTGTTCTGGTATACAATGGTGTGTAAAATATTTAATTAGACTATGAGCTACTTCTATTCCTTGTCTAGATTTTAATTCATACATTTGACCATATTTAGAAAATGAATCTATTATCGTAAGAAATTTACTATTTTCTAAGGTTATCGTGTCTAAATGCAAAATTTGGAAAGGTTTAGTCGCTGTAGGAGTAACATTTAAAAATGGTTTTATTGGTTTTCTATCATATTTGCTCAACTGGCAAACTTCGCATTCGTTTATATAAGTTTGTATAGATGCTCTTTGATTAGGCCAATAATACAAAGCTTTTAATTGATTTTCAGTTTCATCTAGACCTCTATGATTAGTCTTACCCTCGTGGTAATTTTGAATAACTTCTTTAACTTCATTTAAAGGAACATCTATTAATTTTTTATTACATTTAACAAAGTCGATTTGAGAATCTTGAAAGTGATTTTGTAGAATGACACTGAATTTTTCATAAATTGGGTCTTCGAAATAGATAAAATATTTAGTTTTAGGTACTATGTATTCTTTCACGAAATTAATCACATCTTGCTCAAAATTATTTTTAGATAATTGTACAATGATTCTTTGTTTATTTTCATACAGTTTTATAATAGTGGGTATGGCTGGTTCGAAATTTACTTCTGAAAATATTAATTGATTTTTACCAATATTTATCGCTGAATCTGAAATTGGTATACCGATTACAGGATTCTCTTCATTTGTATGAACTGTGATGTCTTCGTCATCATCATCATTATTGTTACTTTCATTATCCGTTTCAACTATTAGAGATCTATTATCATCGGGAGATGATGAAAGTTTTTTATTAAATTTGTCCATATAAACTAATAAATTTTTAGAACATTGGGGTTCTTGTAATTCAGTTTCATTAATATTTATTTGAATTCGGGACAAACAATCGCTATTGGTATTTAAAGCACCTTTTTTGTATACGATATCATAATCATATTCTTCAAGTTTCAAGCGCCATCTGACAAGCTTTGAACTTGGATCTTTAAGTGAGAATAACCATTGAAGTGGTTTATGGTCGGTAACTATTGTAAATTTTCTGCCAAAAAGATACGGGCGGAAGTATTTCGCTGCCCAAACTATGGCAAGAAGTTCTTTCTCGATTACAGAATAGTTGCATTCTGAATCATTTAAGGTTCTGCTGGCGTAAGCCACAGGTAAATCAGAGCCTATTTTGCCTTGGCTTAAAACAGCACCTAAAGCATAATTGCTGGCGTCTGTGGTAAGGTTAAAGGGTTTTGTAAAATCTGGATATTGAAGTATTGGTTCATTTATCAACAGATTTTTACACATTTCAAAACATTCGACATAATCTGAATCATTTACATTGATAATTTGATAATTGCATCTTTTTTCAATCTGATAGTTAATGGTTTAGTTAATTTTGAAAAATCTTTTATAAATTTTCGATAATACCCTAGGAGTCCTAGGAATCCTTTTAATTGTTTTGAATTTTTTGGTATCGGAAATTTTTGAATTGCTAAAATTTTATCTGGGTTCGGTTTTACACCTTCTGGCGTGACAATATGTCCTAGATATGCTACTTCTTTTCGCAAGAATTCGCATTTATCAATTTGTAATTTAAAATTAGAATCTCTTAATCTATTGAATACTTCTTTTAAATTTGTGATGTGTTCTTGTAAGCTGGTACTGAACACAATTATATCATCAAGGTACACCAAACATTTCTCGTTCTGTATACCTCTTAGGATATTGTCCATGACCCTTTGAAAGGTTGCAGGAGCCCCTTTCAGACCCATGGGCATGCGCACATATTCATAGTGCCCATTTTCAATATTAAAGGCTGTTTTCGGAATATCCTCCTCAGCCATCTCGATCTGATGGAAACCAGAAGCGAGATCTAATGTTGTAAAATATTGACAACGTCCAAGCTTATCTAGTAACGTTGTAATATCTGGTAATGGATATCGATCTCCAATTGTGATCTCATTCAGTTTTCGATAATCAACAACGAGTCGATACTTTGGCTTTTGAGAAGCATCTAGCTTCTTTGGAACTATCCAGATATTGCTCGACCACGGAGAGCTGGACGGCCTAATAATATTATCATTTAACATTTTTTGAATTTGTTTTTGAATTTCCGTTCGGTGAATCTCAGGATATCTGTATGATTTTGAATAAATAGGTATATCATTAGAAGTTTTAATATGATGTTTTATTTTACTTGTGAAAGTAAGCTGATTTCCTTCAACATGAAAAATATCACTATACTCTTGAACTAATTTTAATACAGATTGTTTCTCTTCGGAATTCATATGTTCAGTTCTAACTTTCGATATATCAAATTTAACATTTTCAGAATAAATATTATTAAAATTTGGGTTGAGGGTTTGTTCGTATTCATCGAATGTCTCAACACTAATAGAAGGGCTTAAGTCTACTCGAAAGTTGGATTCTGAAGGATTTAAAATTGTACATAAAACTATATTATTTTCAACTTTTGTTAAACATTCCGGGATTTCTAATTTCCCAATTCGTGTATATGGTATAATTACATTACCATTTTTTACATTTTCAATATTTAATTTAATTACTTGTTCACAACGTGGATGCACTACCATACAATTCGTGGATCCGGTTTTAATGTCAAAGTAATTCATTTTAATTTGACTATAAGGAGTCATAAGCAAATTATTATTTAAGTCAATAATTGCATTAAGTATTTTTAAATTATCTAATCCTAGCAAACAATCAAAATGATCGTGAAATTTGAAAACGCAATATTCTAAATTAAGCGGTTTCCTATAATTAAACATTTTTGGGACTGGAATAAAAGTGCAGAAATTTTGTTGACTGCTACCAAAGGCAGATTTTACATGGAATGGTTTTTTGACATACGATTTTTTGAAATATTTTTCAGCTACAGCTGGTGTCACAAAGGATCTTGTGCTACCAGTATCAATTAAAACTTTTAGATTTTGTTCTGGGAAAATTATATAGGGTAACACACTTTCTGAATTATTTAAGTTTAATAATTCGATAATGTTTGATTTGGTTCCGAGGCTGGTGTCCCTAAAAAATTATCGGATTCATCATTAATACAATCGGAATCGTCTATATTATGGAGTTCTTCCGAGATAAAATTTCTAGGTTGATTAGGATTGTGTTGGAACCGATTTTGATAATTTTGGGGTTGGGGTCTAGGTGTGTTTCTGGTAGACATACTCATTGGAGTTGGATTTGAAAATCTTTGATTTGGATTAGGTTTAAAAACGTTATGACCATTATTAGAAAGGTTTGTATTATTCCTATTAGAAGGATTATAAGAAGTTGATGGACGATTTTGTGGGTTTGATGCGGGATTTCGATTAGTGTGTTGATAATTCTGCATAGAATTTGGCTTAGGAGGTGGCTGCCTATGTGCCACGTTATTTTGGAAATTGGTTTTATTTTTATGAGAATAATTTTGCGTATTTAAATTTGAAAAAATATTTTTTGGATGATTATTCTGGGTCATATAAACTTGAAAATCATTAGTAAGAACATTTAAAGCAATATTTAAATTTTCTGGATTTTTCGTACGCATTAATGTACCTAAAGGTTCTTTTAAACCGCGTAGCAATACTCTGAGTGCCAAATTTTTAAAATAATTTCCTAAAATTAAATGTTCATTCACATTGGAATGTGTGATGAGATAAGAAATTTGAAGATTTAATAAATGTTGAATTCTATTATAAAATTCGAAAGGCGTTTCATTGCCTTGTTTCATTTCCGAAAGTTCTATATTTAGTGTGTAAATATCTCTTTTATCAGCATAAGTATTAAGAAGTGCATCTTTTAGATTTTCCCAAGTTCTTATCGTACAAGAAGAAATGTTTATAGCTGCTTCACCTTTTATTTTTGCTAAGATGCTGGACATCAAATATTCATTTTGAAAATCCCCTACATCTGCAGTATTATAAAACTTACTAACTAATTTCTCTGAAATTTCAATAAATCTAGGAAGTAATGCATTGTTGCCATCAAATTCTGGTATCATATCCAGATATTCTTTTTTTAAAATTGGTAATTGTGGAGTAGCCATTTTATTAAAATTATTTATGTGAAAAAGTTTTGGTGATGCTAAAGTTAATTTTATTTTAGTGTTAGAAGAGTTTGAGCCTGAATTTGAATTATTTGAATCAGAATTTGAGTCAGAGTCGTCAGATGTGTCAGAAAAATAATCAATATTCCCTCTATATGACATAAAAACACTTACAGTAATACAACGAAGATCCTTTCCATTGGCTCGGACTGCACAGGAACAACCAATCTCCTCTTGATTCTTCCGGTTTCTCGCACAACACAGATCTTCTAGTTGAGTTACTCAGTTCGCCCAACTAAGAGTTCCAATAGTTAAAATTCACTTGTTCGAATAGTCAATAAATCGTAGAAACGAACCGAATGTTATATTCTTTAACTTTCGATTGACTATCCTACTGACTGCGCCACTTAACTTTTAATTTACTGAAAACGTGTTTTTAAAAACTAACTTTATTTCTAAGACAAACTAATACAATAATTTCAAATACAAGACTGATATTTTTATTATAAACATGAATTTAAATAACCTCGTAACAAACACAAACTAAGCAATTCTACCATAATATAAATACTTAATCAGCACAATATACTGTCCACCTAAGGGCAATGGCGTAGGTGACATATATATATATATATATATATATATATATATATATATATATATATATATATATACCCAGATAGCAAAATTTGATTCATAGAATGTTCCACAAGAATGATAAAATATTCAGTGAATCTCCAAGAGATATATATATATATTCTTCATAGAATATTCCTAGGATTAACACTTTGTTCCGTCCCCACAATATTCGATGGATATACTGCGAGAATATTCCATGAATATCCTAGGTATTCTATGAACATCATATATATATTCCATAAGATGCATTCGAAGGATATTTTCAAGGAATATACAACGCATATTCCTGATATTACTGGAATATTCCAAGGATATTTAAACTGACACATTCGGGGATCACTCCAAGGGAATATAGCATGAATATCCCAGATGTTCATTGAATGGTCCATGAATATTCTGATTGGCATATTCAAGGGTATATTTCAGATATTCTTTCAATGTTCTCCTGGCCATATTTGAAGAATGTACATTTTACACTACAGGAATATTTCATGTAAATTAACTCAACTATTAAGGGAAATTATATGAAAGGAAATATAAGAACCTAATATTAGTTAATTATTTATTTCCAATACATCAATACAACAAGGCTTCAATATATATTATTCAATTACTGCACACTAGTGCTTTATCATTTTTGATAAACTTGTCTTAACAATTTGATTTATTTCTACACAAAACTGTCAACAACAAAATACTCACTTATTATGGCAGTACATATTTGAGTTTTATTAAATGAGTTTTTCCCTTTATGGCCTTGAAAGCTGTACAATACTGCTAACTCATCTTTAAAGATTTTTTTCAAAGATCTCCTAACACTTTCTTTGTAATCTAATCCTCCTACCTGGCATATGTAAAGAACCTGCAGACAAATTTATTTATTAGATTTCTCATGAAATAGTCTTGTATAGGAATGTTATAAGTATATATAAGAACATCACTCACAAATTTATCTAGATTGGAAGCAGTTTGTAGATGCTTTTCCAGTTCTTCTACATCTGCTATGGTAAATAGAGGCACTTTCTTATTAATATCATTATCAGATGTAATCTCACTTAGATCTGCATTTTTCTGTTGGTCTCTGATAATAGTGGACAGTTCATCTACTTTTCGGTCAATTTCATTGATTTTCTCTTCTTGTATTTCCAAGATTCTTTTAATTTTTATTAACTATGATATTGTAGTTTCTACAGCAGTATTATCTAGAACAAACAAAAATATGAATTTTAATTTAATTTTCTCGTTAAACTTTTTGTAATGACTTTCTAAACCTTGTTGTATACCAATGTGACAGTAATGCCCATGAGTTACGTTTCTCGTAATAGTACACGTTGGAGTGTATAAGAAGGTTCTTGGATCACGAGGCAATTTAGAGAGATTATGACTTTCTTCTGAAGATAAGGATTGTAAAATATCTAATAATGCTTTAAGTGTCGAATGGGGTACCCTATATGAAACTGCCCAGTCTCTCAATTTGTTTAATCCTGTTGAATTCGTAGGTAAAGATAACTCAGAGTTCAAAATATGGCTTGGAACAGTTTCAAAATATTGAATTGTTTCATTATTAGACCTAAGTATATCTAAATTACTATCTTCACTACTTACATTAATTATTTGATCGCCAATACATTACACGCAAAATTCAGTAAAAAAAGTATGGATGCAAAGATTCAATGATACAAATCACAGATCATATAACTACTATTAAAAAAATATACAAATATAATTTTAAAGTAAATGGATAAATCGATGACGATGAGTCAAATAATTCAATGCCAGATGTCAATTCTTCCTTCGCGAATTAATGGCCTCTTACTCAGTATGCTTTTAGACGCTACCTTCAAAGAATATTCTGATAATCTTCTACGAAAGAATATTCCTCAAAAGATATTCTTAGGATTTGCCCCTAATCTTATTCTATGGATATTCTATTGGGAACATTCGCAGAATATCTGTTCAGAATATATATATTTACCGGATATTCATGGAATATTCGGAATATTTATATTCTTTCTAGGACATTGAGGGAATATCCCAGGAATATTGCGTGTTATGTGGGTATATATATATATATATATATATATATATATATATATATATATATATATATATATATATATATATATATATATATATATATATATATATATAGTTATTGAGACTGTTCTAATTTAACCCTTTTACTTCGGGTTAATTAGAGGGAATGTATTTTTGGTTGTTTTACGAGGCAATCGAAGGACCACTACGGCCGTTTGTCACTGAAGTAACGATGAACCGTAGAATGAAATTAAAACACTGATATCACGTTATGATTTATATTGTCATGAAATATAAGTTATTTACTGTTGCTTCGACAATTAAGAATTCACTTGACTTTTCGCGATAACTGAAAGTATTGTGCACATACTATGTTGGTTTATCGAAAAGAATAAAGATTACGGACACATGGTGGTTCCCGGGTTGAAAACGCCGGCTGGTTTTACGAAGTTGTAGCACGTTATATGATGAAAGAGGGTGTCTGAGAAGTGTGAAAGCTATCTGGGAAGTGAAGTAAAAATGAGGCTATTTTCGTATTTATATGTTTGATGACGTAGGATCGAGGAATGAGTAAACTATTATAAACTGGCCAATGGGATAAAAGTATTTTAAAATGTAACGTTCGAACAACAAGTGAATGTTGCAGATATGAAGATGTTTTTTGTGGGGTTTTCAACGGTTTCGTAGATACAGATAACAGAGTTTGGAAGAGAGTTTTTATGAAGAGATAAGATGTCGGGGACTTTGATATGTTCAGTAGAATTTCAGAAAACGATATTTATCTGTTTTTCTTAGGTGTTAGTAAATTTAAATGACTTTTTTAGTGAAGTAAAGAAATATTAACTGTTGAAAATAAGGATATATTTAGTTATGTATTTTGAGCATAATATTCGACTTGTATTATACAGGGGAAATTGAAATAGAATCACGGGAGAATTTGGTAATTAAAACCAAATTCGAACATATTGGGGGCGCGGGAAGAATGGGAGAGAGGTGAGAGATGGCTGCTCTCAGACATCGAATGCTGATGTTAGTGGAAGGGTATGGAGCGTGAGTGTGTATACAGTGTTGATGCAGGATTGTGCATGAAAGTGAATAATTGTGAGAGTAACTATGTAAATATGTGTATAGGGGTTGTAAAGTAACCTAATGTCGGTGTCAGAGTGTTGTAAGGACTCTAATCTCATGAATGTAACGAATGAATAAGATTTGAGGTTAGAGTGTTGTAAGGACTCTAACGTCATGAGTGAATGAATGAATAAGATTTGAGGTTAGAGTGTTGTAAGGACTCTAATGTCATGCATGTAACGAATGAATAAGATTTGAGGTTAGAGGACTCTAACGTCATGTATGTAACGAATGAATAAGATTTGAGGTTAGAGTGTTGTAAGGACTCTAACGTCATGAGTGAATGAATGAATAAGATTTGAGGTTAGAGTGTTGTAAGGACTCTAATGTCATGAATGTAACTAATGAATAAGATTTGAGGTTAGAGTGTTGTAAGGACTCTAACGTCATGAGTGAATGAATGAATAAGATTTGAGGTTAGAGTGTTGTAAGGACTCTAACGTCATGAATGTAACGAATAAATAAGATTTGAGGTTAGAGTGTTGTGAGGACTCTAACTTCATGAGTGTAATGAATGAATAAGATTTGAGGTTAGAGTGTTGTAAGGACTCTAACGTCATGAATGTAACGAATAAACAAGAGGCCTAGATGTATGCTAGTTCTTGTTTGGTAAGGGCACGAATGTAAGCAATATACTCTAGAAATGGACTAGAGTTGTAAACGATAAGAGTGTAAGCAATATACTCTAGAAATGGACTAGAGTTGTAAACGATAAGAATGTAAGCAATATACTCTAGAAATGGACTAGAGTTGTAAACGATAAGAGTGTAAGCAATATACTCTAGAAATGGACTAGAGTTGTAAACGATAAGAAGGTAAGCAATATACTCTAGAAATGGACTAGAGTTGTAAACGATAAGAGTGTAAGCAATATACTCTAGAAATGGACTAGAGTTGTAAACGATAAGAAGGTAAGCAATATACTCTAGAAATGGACTAGAGTTGTAAACGATAAGAATATAAGCAATATACTCTAGAAATGGACTAGAGTTGTAAACGATAAGAGTGTAAGCAATATACTCTAGAAATGGACTAGAGTTGTAAACGATAAGATTGTAAGCAATATACTCTAGAAATGGACTAGAGTTGTAAACGATAAGAAGATAAGCAATATACTCTAGAAATGGACTAGAGTTGTAAACGATAAGAGTGTAAGATATATACTCTAGAAATGGACTAGAGTTGTAACCGATAAGAAGATAATAATACCTTTGTCCAGGTATTCACATAAAAGAATAATACCTTTGTCCAGGTATTCACATGAAAGACTAAGTAAATGAAGTAAAGAACGAGAATGTTTACGTCGATTCTAGTTCGACAAGTGTGGTACCAGTTTGTTTTACGAGTAACGATCCAGGAACCTCGGACTTCCCAGTGTTTAATGAGATAATGAGAGAAACGTAAGAGAATGTTTAAGTCGATTCTATTTCGACAAGTGTGGTACCAGTTTGTTTTACGAGTAACGGTCCAGGAACCTCGGACTTCCCAGTGTTTAATGAGATAATGAGAGAAATGTAAGAGAATGTTTAAGTCGATTCTATTTCGACAAGTGTGGTACCAGTTTGTTTTACGAGTAACGGTCCAGGAACCTCGGACTTCCCAGTGTTTAATGAGATAATGAGAGAAACGTAAGAGAGTATGCTCATGAGACTAGAGCAAGTACGAATGCGTGCAACAACAAGTGAGTAAGAGTAAGTATGAATGAATGTGAATGCAAATGCAAATACGAGTATGTACGAATAAGTGTAAACGTATTATGAATGTGAGCTTTGAGTGCCAATATGAGAATGAGTATGAGTTTGATTAAGGTGCAATTGAATGCTAGTGCAAGTAATAATGTAAGTGTGAGTTAGCATAAAAGTAAATGTAAGGTAGTGACCACGAGTGTTTAAGTATGATGAGAGAGTTTTTTCTAACTCTTTTGAGATTGTTTTTGTATATGTTTTTATGATTATAGGTGTTTGTGTTAAGGGGACCCGACTCTTTTGCGGGTAAGAATGAGTTTTTAAAATGTTTTAGTTAATGTAAAGGAGTTATTTCTGTTCTCGCCAAGAAAAGGAGGGTAAAATATGTATATGTTTTTGTCAAGTTGTGTTAAATTCAAAGTGTCGTCAATGTGATTGTTTAAGTAACATATGAGTAAGGGGGGATGCCGTTTTCTTCTAAACGTCACCCAAGTGTTTATATTATCCAAGTGTCATCTTCTTCAACCATGCATCTTCTTCAACCAAGTATCTTCATCTTTTCAACCAAGTTTCTTCATCTTTTCAACCAAGTATCTTCTTTTTCAACCAAGTATCTTCATCTTTAACCAAGTATATTCATCTTTTCAACCAAGTATCTTCATTTTCAACCAAGTTTCTTCATCTTTTCAACCAAGTTTCTTCATCTTTTCAACCAAGTATCTTCATCTTTTCAACCAAGTATCTTCATATTTTCAACCAAGTTTCTTCATCTTTTCAACCAAGTTTCTTCATCTTTTCAACCAAGTATCTTCATATTTTCAACCAAGTATATTCTTCTTCATTTCAATACCTTTATCCAGGTATTCACATAAGAGTAATGTTCATGTCAAAGTGTCTAAGCTTTTTTTTTGTTAATCGTCCAGGGCTTTAAGTGTTAAAGTATTTGTTTCTCAATGTTCAAGTATAAGTTTAAGTTTTTCACATAGTTTCAAGTATATAAGTATCACTGTCCTCTTCCAGAGGACTAAAAGATTGTTTTCTTGACGAGAAAGAGTTTAAGCAATGATGAGTGAGTGCTATTCTGCACTGTAAGGGCGTTGAGTACAAGTGAATCGTTTATTCGAGTGTAAGTGTTGGTTTGAAATTTATTTATTTACGAGTTAAGAGTGTTTTGTGAATTAAGAATGTTTTTGAGGGTAAGTTGTGATTTGAAAGTGGTGTGGTCACACCAAAAGAATGAGTATGAGAGAGGTTATCCGTAAGGTATTGTGAATGAGTTGTGTCCAGAACAGTACATTTTTTGACGATAATATTCTGGAGATTTGCATTGATGGTGAATGGTTAGGGTTTGGGATCTTGGGTTAACAAGTTTTCCAAGACTGTACATTTTTTTTTCAAGAAATCAAAAAAAGTATCACTAGCAATTAAATTTTGATCAGTCTCTTTTTCTTCAAGAGATTTTTTTTGTATTATAATCTAATTTTGTTTTTAATATGTGAACGATTAGTGCATCAAATAACTCTTCCTTACTGATATTTAGATTTAGTAATGACTTTACGATAGATCTAGCTTCGGACGTGAATGTTCTTAATTGTTGGGCAGTACATTTTGAAATGTTATTACAATCTGTCAAACGGTTAAAATGGGCAGTAACAATCTGCCGTGTATTATTATATTTAACATGAAATGTAAATTAATGGCTATGTTTGAACAATGCTTATTTTGTATCAGCGTATTATATTTGTTTTATATTTTTGCTACCAGCCGTGCCTGTTCAGTTTTCTACGGCTCGTTGCAAGTTAAAATGACACTGTAATTGTACCTGGTTTTCTCACACCACAATACCGACTAGTGTTATTATGGTTCCATAACAATCTTAATATGTAATTATTTTAGACACACTGTACAATGAATGTATGTTTTATAAGAAATTTCAACGATGTTATTGTAATTAATCAATATTCAGGTGTAATTATTTAAGTCACGCTGTATAATATAAATATAAATGTTTATGTTGCATGAAAAATATATCAAAACTTTTATTATAAATCCAAATTAATATTAAGGTGAACTTATTTAAATCACACTGTATAATATAAATGTTTATATTGCATAAAAAATATCAAAGACTTTTGTTATAAATCCAAATTAATATTAAGGTGAAATTATTTAAACCACACTGTATAATATAAATGTTTATGTTGCATGAAAAATATCGAAGACTTTTATTATAAATCCAAATTACTATTAAGGTGAAATTATTTAAACCGCACTGTATACTATTTTATTTTACGCCAACAATGTCAAAGAATGTTATAAATCCAAATTAATATTAAGGTGAAACCATTTAAATCACCCTATATACTATGTTTACAAAATCTACGTTGGTTGATAAGCAAATATACAAAATCCTTTATTATCAATAAATACCTTATCTAATGAATGTTTCTGCTGTCGAAATTCTCGAAGAATTCTCGGGAACGCTGAGGGTCTATATTTTCTGGACTCCAAGGGCTGTTTCACTGCTCTCTCCTGGTTGCTAGGACTGCATTACTGCTCTCTCCTGGTTGCTAGGACTGCTTTACTTTCTTCTGGTTCTATCCGGTCTCGACAGGACCATGTTCTAATTTAACCCTTTTACTTCGGGTTAATTAGAGAGAATGTATTTTTGGTTGTTTTACGAGGCAATCGAAGGACCACTACGGCCGTTTGTCACTGAAGTAACGATGAACCGTAGAATGAAATTAAAACACTGATATCACGTTATGATTTATATTGTCATGAAATATAAGTTATTTACTGTTGCTTCGACAATTAAGAATTCACTTGACTTTTCGCGATAACTGAAAGTATTGTGCACATACTATGTTGGTTTATCGAAAAGAATAAAGATTACGGACACATGGTGGTTCCCGGGTTGAAAACGCCGGCTGGTTTTACGAAGTTGTAGCACGTTATATGATGAAAGAGGGTGTCTGAGAAGTGTGAAAGCTATCTGGGAAGTGAAGTAAAAATGAGGCTATTTTCGTATTTATATGTTTGATGACGTAGGATCGAGGAATGAGTAAACTATTATAAACTGGCCAATGGGATAAAAGTATTTTAAAATGTAACGTTCGAACAACAAGTGAATGTTGCAGATATGAAGATGTTTTTTGTGGGGTTTTCAACGGTTTCGTAGATACAGATAACAGAGTTTGGAAGAGAGTTTTTATGAAGAGATAAGATGTCGGGGACTTTGATATGTTCAGTAGAATTTCAGAAAACGATATTTATCTGTTTTTCTTAGGTGT
This sequence comes from Galeruca laticollis, assembly GCA_963921935.1. NCBI lineage: Eukaryota > Metazoa > Arthropoda > Insecta > Coleoptera > Chrysomelidae > Galeruca > Galeruca laticollis. The sequence continues at coordinate 65,113,608 of OY998182.1, forward strand.
TAGTAAATTTAAATGACTTTTTTAGTGAAGTAAAGAAATATTAACTGTTGAAAATAAGGATATATTTAGTTATGTATTTTGAGCATAATATTCGACTTGTATTATACAGGGGAAATTGAAATAGAATCACGGGAGAATTTGGTAATTAAAACCAAATTCGAACAGAGACAATGGTTAGTTGTAGTGCTTGTGGATGTTCAAAGACTCCTAAAAACGACGTTTTGAAAATTTCTTTTCATCGGTAGGTACCCATTTTTTTAATAATCACACATTACATTCGTAAAATAAGATGTTTTTATATTCAAAACAAAGAAATTAATTATCTTGATTCCTAACCTAAATTTTTAATTGACATTGGCGTATCATATTGGTGTATATAATTTCATCTAAAATATTAGAATATAACATTATAAAATTCAATTTTAAAATAGTAATTATTGATGATTTTATTTCAGGTTTCCACGTGATGAAAATATGAGAAAAATGTCGCTCAATGTTGTTGACAAGGATAACTGGTGTCCTGGAAAAAACAGCTTTTTATGCTCAAAACACTTCACAGAAAACTCATTCGATAGGTCTTCTTCAATTATTGTTAGACTATTACCAATAGCCGTACCTACAATTAAAGTGAATCGAGTGAAATATGTAAGTAATTATTAGTTATATTATACCGATAAACTGTTTTTATTTTTGTTAAATTTAGAATAAATATTAAAATGCAACGCACTCTATTTAATTTTTATTTTTTTAAGGTAAAAACTGAGTATCCCTTTATTAAAGAGGTAACAACAGTTTGTGATGCAACTGCTTCAACTTCTCATGGATCTTCTGTATGTGAAGAAACTATTAAACGCAGTGTAGAACTTCAAGATTCTCCCCGAAAAATAAATAAAATTGAAGAGTCGCATTCGAACTTTGGAAATACAGAACAAAATCAAGAGTGCCCAATTACGGAAATACCAGAAAACCGTTTGGAGACAACGGAAAATCATTAATTCCTTGAAACCATTGATGCTGGAACTGAAGAAAAAAAATTGAATTCTTGAAGAGCAAAATGTTGTTTTAGAAAATTTTGGCAATAACAAAGAAATTATTCAACGACTGTTTAGAAAAACTATAGGTAAGACAGTGAGCAAGACATATTCTCCAAAATTAAGATCTTTTGCAATTACATTGCATTTTTTTTCTCCTCGCGCTTATAATTATGTTAGAAGTACATTCCAAAATTGTTTACCACACTCTAAAACTTTATCAAAGTGGTATTGCGCGATAAATGCATCTCCCGGATTTACAATTGAATCTTTAAATTTTCTTAAAGCCAAAATTGAAGAATCGCCTAAACCTGTTATTTGCAGCTTAGTTATGGACGAAATGGCCATCCGACAGCATATAGAATATGACGGTTCAAAATATTATGGATATGTTAATGTTGGCAACAATTTAGATGGAGATGGAGTCGAAATAGCTAAACAAGCTTTGGTTTTTTTACTGGTTTCAATTAATGAAAGTTGGAAATTACCTATAGGATATTTTTTTATATCTAGTATTAGTAGTGAGCAAAAAGAATTATTATTAAAACAATGTTTTTTACTGTTAAATAATATTGGAGTTATCATTAGTAATATTACGTGCGATGGCTGTAATACAAATATAAGTATGTTCAGATTATTAGGTTGTAAGTTAGATATGTTAAATATTAATTCCCATTTTGTATTTAATAACAAAAAATATTTTGTACTTCTGGACCCCTTCTGGATATAAATTGGAAGTCATAAAATATATATCTGGGTTTGTAGTTTATGAATTACAAGAGTCCTTAAAGTGTGAAAATTGTATAATTGTATTACAAGGGAATGAACCAGATTTTTTAAATTCTATTATTCGTTATAAAACGAAGGGTTGGCTGACTTATTCTGCTGATGATGTAATGAAAATTTGTTCTACATGTGAGAAATATTTAATAATCGAACAAAACGAAAATAAGATAATTAATAAAGATAAAATTGTGTGTCGGGTTTTAAAATATTTCATCAATAAGGATATATTTATAAAAATGATTTTTCATGACCACAATCCTTTATAAACTCACAAAACATTACTAATCAAGAGTGTATGCCAAACCTTTTTAGATGTAAGGATTCATTATATTTGTAAGTCAAAACCGAATAATTGCGATAAAATAAGACAGGTTTATACAAAACTTATCCAATTTAAAGGGCAATAACATATATTTTTATATTATATATTTATATTATTGGTAAATATTGTAAAATATAAATTTCTTAATTTTAAAAAGTTGTTTTATTTTTTATTAACCAAATTCATATGGAACGCCACTGCTGACAAGTAGCCATTTTGGATAACCATTTAGGTCAACGTTTTTAATGAAACGATCCTTGCTTACTACTTACAACACAGCACCCCCCCCCCTAGCAGTTTCACTCTTATGGACCAAGTGGAACGAAGTTTTAGTAAGGGGCCCGTCCGCTTGCTTGAGGCCGCATTTGTAGTGTGACATCAAAATTATGTCCAATCAGAGAAGGGCCGGAGGAAACGTCAACTTCATTATCTATATTTCATAAACAACGCCTTCGGCCATTTAATTAATCCCTAATTTGGATTTGGTTTTGTGTTATTTAAATTTGTGTTCTCCTGCTTTTTCTGTCTTTTGTATGTTATTATAATTTCAGTGTTTTAGTTATTATCATTAACCTATAGTTTATCGAACTTTTGATTAGTACTAAAGTGTGCTTTTTTCAAACAATTGTGACCATGTAAGTATTTTTCAATTTCTTTTATTAATTATGGATAGTGTTTTAAATAATAAAATTGATGAAACAGTAGTATCTATGTGGAATATTTTTATGTAACTTGTAACTGAACAAAGTAAATATTGCAGTAATAAATCTTACTAGTTTAATTTTCAATAACTTGCATTCACAATACTCATAGAAAAACACATCGAGATATTTTATTGTTATCATATAGGGGAAGTTGGGGCAAAGTGATTTTATATGATATTTCCAACATGGTTACGACATCTATAGGTGTCTTCGCGTATATCATTCCCCTTACGTATGTACAGCTAACTTAGTCTGCATTTAACCACGGTCGAGACTGCACGCAATTTTTTCGTGAAGTGAAAAGTTTTGAACCACGTGCATGTAATATTCATTGGTAAGTAAAGTAGCAGTTTAGCTGAAAATACAAATTGTTTGTTCGGTATCATATAAGGTTAGAATGACATTTTATATATATCTGAGACGTACATATAAGCAATCAAACAAAACAAGCTAATTTTTTTATTACTTTTAAAATACTGCTTCGATGCGTATTGGGGCAAAGTGGATTTCCTATTATGGGGCAAAGTGGTCCACTTTGCCACTATAGAAACATTAAGTTGAATTTTTTTTCAGAATAAATTTCCATAATGGTGCGTAAATATATACGTAAAACTCAGCAACAATCTTGGTCGGAAGACAGTATGATAGCAGCTATACAGGATGTCAGAAATAATATACTTAGTGCAAAAAAGGCAGCAAGTCAGTACCAAGTCCCTTTGACAACACTTCGAAGACGAGTCAAATCGAACAAGGACCCTGAAGCAGCTTCAAGAAAATATCTAGGGCGATTTAGACCTGTTTTTCGGCAATGCAAGAAAAGGAACTTGCGGATTTCATCATATAAATGGAAAGTAGGCTTTTCGGCCTCGGCACGCGGGAACTGAGACACCTTGCATTCCAGTTTGCAGAAAAAAATAAGATTGCTCATAATTTTAATGCCATCAAAGGTCTTGCAGGGCTTGATTGGATTTATGGGTTTTTAACCAGAAACAAAAATATTTCTCTTAGACTGCCAGAATATACGTCAGCTACTAGGGCAATAAATTTATTGGAAGTTCATTCTTTAAGCTTCTGGAAGAAATGTTCGAGAAACATAAATATCCCCCCAGCAGAAATTTGAATTGCGACGAAACAGGTGTGTCTAAGGTACCAGATAGGCCCTCCAGAATATTCTCCAGTAAAGGAAAAAAACAGGTGGGTTGTGTTAGTTCCGCGCACATACATCCCACCGGCTAACACAACCCACCGGCTACAGCCATTAGATGTTGCCTTCATGTTTCCGCTCAATACGTACTATGAACAAGAAACGAAGAAATGGTTACTGAATAATCCTGGGAAAGTGATAACATTATATCAAGTCGGAGAACTGTTTGGTAACGCATTTAAACGGGCCGCAACTGCACAAAATGCTATTAATGGCTTCACAGCCACTGGAATTTATCCATATAATCCGGATGTATTTCCAGAGGAACTATTCAAACCGGTAGAGACTACTGACAGACTACCAGAGGATGAGCGTCCAAACACTCTGCAATCAGTTCTACCTGAGAATAGATTTAATGAAATAAATGAGTCTCCACAACCAGGGCCCTCTAGAGTTAGATCCCCGTCTCCTATAGTCCATTCAGTACTAAAAAAATCACAAGCTGTAGATCCTATTTCAAAAGAAATCTCTGGAAACCTATATTATTCGCAAGACATATTACCCTTACCCAAAGTGAGTGATGGAGGAGCGCCCAAAAGAAAATTAAAAAGGGGGAAAACCATGGTGCTAACATCAACCCCTGATTATGAAGAGTTAAAAGTTGCAAAAGAAATTAAAATATCAAAGGACAAAAAGGAAGCGGTTAAAAAAATTGGTAAAAACCAAGAAAACGAGGATACAAAAGGGAACAAACACGGATGAAGATACGTCGTCAGACGGTTCAATTCTGGTTGAGTTGGTAAATTCAAGTGATTCAGATAGCGATCTAGAATTCTATCCTAAGACAAAGGATTTCGATATAGAAGAGGTTGACATCAAAAAACTAAATAATGATGAATTTATATTAACAGAATTAACATCTGACAAATTGACAAAAAAAAAGTTTCTTGCCCAAATAGTTAGCATTGAAAAAACCTCTGAACCTAAGATTATTGTTTCCTTTCTGCGGCAATATAGACAATTGAGAGATATTTTTGTTTTCCCTGAAGTGAAAGACATTAGCGAAGTTGTTATTAACGAAATTTTAGGAAAAGTTAAAGTAGAAATTTTGAGGCACGGATAAATTAAAGTTTGTTAATAACCTTTTTAAATTTTTATTAGGAATATCTTTGTTTATGTCAGTTGTTCCTTTCTTTTTTTATAGAGGAAATGTTTATTTTTCTTTCATTTCACTAATAAGTGGTGTTTTATAGTAAAAAGCCTACAATCTTTTGAGGTTTTCTTTGATACATAATGCTCAAAATTGTTATTATGTCGTTTTCGCTGTTTTCGTCACAACAATGAAGTGTTATTTGTTTTTGTAATAAACTCTTGTGTACGAAAAGTGTTTTCTTTTATCTGGTAATTACTTTCCACTTTGCCCCGATATACGTATCCTCTTTGCCCCATACATGGGGCAAAGCGGATATTTTGCATTAACTCACTTTTTCCTCTATCAATTCATAGTTCTGGTCTAGAATCACTGGATATGTCGGGAAACAACAGCTAAATTATGGAAGAAGAGACACCAGTCATCCAAAATACTCTCTCAGTTACCTTAACACCTTAACAAAGAAGGCTTTGTTAAGGTGACCACTTTGCCCCAACTTCCCCTAATAGATGTAAACGGTGTTTTAAGATGGAACGTTATATTTATATATGGTTGAGTTGGGTTTTGTCCAAAAAAGTTACGTTTATCCTGATTTATGCAATGTTTAAGTTGAATTGGTTTGTTGTATTAAAGAAAACATACCCTACTGTATGAATCTAATTATATCTCGACATCAAATCAATAAAAAGAACAATGCAATTAAATCATCCCACATAAACAAGATATTTGGAGGAATAATGTGTAAAACAAAAGAATGAAACAACTAATTAGTCATATTTATGGTTTTGATAATAGGTCGGTGACTAGGGTGTTGCCACTTGGTCTCAACAATAACCATGGGTCATCAGCCAGGGAAGGCCCCTAATTCCGACACATCACCTTTACAACAACAAAAAATGTTAAAAATACATAAGCATAATCAATCAAGGTTTAGGCCATTGAGGAAGGCAGCAGACAGACCTTTGTAATGGGTCTAGTTAGTATTGTATCTGTGGTTTTGAGCTTGATTGCTCTAATTTTTCCGTCACGGCCGGGAAGTATTTCTAAAATTCTAGCTCTAGGCCGTTTTAGTGGAGGAATGTTGTCTTCTTTTAACAACACCAGGTCATTTGGAGCTAAATTTTGGGTTGGATTCAACCATTTGGATTTGTTTTGAAGCAGGTTTAAGTATTGTCTACTCCATTTGTTCCATAAATGTTGCTGGAGTTGAGAACATCGTTGCCAGAAAGCAAGCCTGTTGTCTGGCAAATGGGTAACATTTTTCTCAGGATAAGCGGTAAGGCTGGTGCCTATTAGGAAATGCCCTGGCGTCAGGCACTGCACATCGGACGGGTCGTTGAATAATGGACAAATTGGGCGAGAATTTAGAATTGCTTCTATTTGGTATAATACAGTGACTAGCTCTTCAAAGGTTAGTTTAGCATTCCCCATAATACGCCTAAGATGATATTTGCAGCTTGTTATTGCCGCTTCCCACAGACCTCCCCAATGAGGACTGTGGGAAGGAATTAATTTCCATTCAATGTTGGTTTCTGTAGCAAAGGACTTGACGCCATTTTGAAATTCAGAGTTTCGAAAGAAGTCACGCAATTCCCTCAACTGATTCTGTGCCCCTAAAAAATTTGTAGCGATATCACTATATATCTTGGACGGATTGCCTCTTCTGGCTATGAATCTTTTCAGAGTCAATAAAAATGATTCAGTACTTAAGGAAGACACAAGTTCTATATGAATGGTTTTAGTGGCCATACACACGAAGATAGCTACATAGCACTTAGACAGTGGTGCTTTTCGCAGATTTGAAGTTTTTACAAGGAAAGGACCACCAAAATCCACACCTACATTTTCAAAGGGTCTACAACTGGATACTCTATCTTTCGGAAGGTCTGACATTATTTGTTCAGAAGGTTTTACTGAAAATCGAAAACAGTTTGGGCAATTGTGAATAATCTTTTTTATTTGGTTAAGGCCATTTAACGGCCAATATTTCAGTCGAACATTGGACAAAACTGTGTGAGATCCCGCATGACCAAGGCGCTTATGCTCATGTGCGAGCATGAGGGTTACTACATGATTATTTGCTGGAAGGAGAATGGGATGCTTATGAGTCTCTGGGATATCAGCATGTTCCAGACGACCGCCGACACACAAAAATTCTGACTAAGTTAGAAACGGACTTAAAGACAATAAATTTTTATTTGATATTTGTTTGTAAGATTTAATCTCAAAAATTTCTTTTTCAAAATACAAACGTTGGATCTGTCGGATAATGAAATTCAATGCATTCTCATTCTCTGCTACTGTTATGGGGCCTACTTGTTTATTGTTTGGATTTCTAAGGGTTGAAATAAATCTAAAGCTATATGCTATAGAATGCGTCAATCTACTGAGATGTGAGAATCTTAAAAATACATTATACCATAAATCATTTACTAATCGCTTATCTTGAAGGGTGATATTATATAAAGTAATTTTCTTTTCTTCTGGAACTTCTAATGACGATGTCTGTGTATTAAACTGACTTAAATCTTTATTAAGTTCGGAAAGAAATTGCGGTCCATGCCACCACAATGATGCTTCGATTAGTTTGTTAGGAAGCGATCCGCGCGACAAAATGTCTGCTGGGTTCTCGGCTGACATGACATGTCTCCAATGCCACGTGGAGGATATTTTTTGTATATGCGAAACTCTGTTGGCTACATAGGTTGACCATCGGGATGGATGTGATTGTATCCAGCATAATGCAATTTGGGAGTCTGTCCACACATTTATCGAATCTAAAGATATTTTATTTTGAAAAATGTCTATTATCTTTTGAGATAGGTCTACTAACAAAACCATTGCACTCAATTCTAACCGTGGCAAACTGATTGTTTTAACCGGAGCTACTCTGGATTTGGAACTAACTAAAGCACAAGATACCATATTGTCAGTGTAAACTGTTCGGAAATATACACATGCTCCATATGCTTTTTCGCTACTGTCAGCGAATCCGTGAAGTTCTATTTTCAAAATGGGCTTATTTTGAAATAGCTGACGTGGTATTTTTAATTCTACTAAAGAATTTAAAGAGTTTACAATTTCATGCCATTCAGAAAGAAGAAGCCCTTTAATAGGATCGTCCCATGAAAGCTTAGCAATCCATAATTTTTGCATGTAAACCTTAAAAATCACACATACCGGGTTTACCAGTCCTAGTGGATCGTACATTTTACTAATGGTGGACAATGCAACCCTCTTGGTCACGGAACTCTCAACAAAAAGCTGAGGCACGGACAATGCAAAGGAATCGGAAATATTATTCCACACTAAACCTAAAACCTTATTGGAAACTTTTTCGTTGGTAATCTCATAATCTACCGACTTGTTATTTGTACAAAATTTTTCTCGGAACTGAAAAGAATTTGAATTCCATTTATGCAGATGGAATCCTGCTGAATCAAGGAGTGTATTTAATTGGTAGTAGGAATTTTCTAATTCAATTTCTGAATTGGAACCACATAAAACGTCGTCAACGTATGTTTGAAGTTTTAGAGCCTCAGCCGCCAAAGGAAATTCTTTTTCACCAGCCATAGCTAATTGATGTAAGCATCGAGTAGCTACAAATGGAGCGAAGTTGGTACCGTAACTTACTGTTAATAATTCTATACATTGGATTGGATCACAAGGAGAATTTCTCCACAAAATATGTTGCAGGACGTTTTGCTCAGGATTTGTTCCTATTTGCCTGTACATTTTCTCAATGTCGGCAGTGAGGACGAACGGATACTGTCTAAATCTACAAAGAATATCGAAAAGATCAGACTGAACCTGGTAGCCTTTTAGAGTTATGTCATTCAACGAGATTCCCGTGGAACTATTACTGGAAGCGTCAAACACTACGCGAAGCTTAGTGGTTTGGTGATCTTCTCGAACCACACAACTATAAGGAATATAGTATTTTAATGAAGATTCATCTTCACACCAAGAAATATATCTAGCGTGGTTTAGTGTAACGTATTCATTAATAAATTTTGAATAATCATTAAGCAAATTTTCATTCATATGTAACCTTTTTTCTATGTTAAGAAAACGTTTTTCAGCTGTTTGGAAAGATTCGCCTAACTTGCTAACTTCAGTTGGGGTCTTTAATGGGAAATATATCTGAAACCTACCATTTTCTAGACGTTTGTGCGTTTCTAGAAAGTGATTTTCTGCTAATTGTTCCTCGGGGGAACGGAAAGGAATCGAGGGGATTTCCTCTGTCTCCCAAAACTTTGCCAAAGCTTCACTTAACAAGGTATTGGGATCTGGAACTGATTCTACTGACTGGAGGAAAAATTACCTAACATTTCTACATGGATATGGATCCAAAAGTTTACCGCCTACTATCCAACCCAAATGGGTATTTACTAGATTTGGAGAATTCTTACCCAAGTCAATTTTTTCCGGTATAAGAAGATCATAATATTCATCAGCACCTATGAGTAAATCTATTTCGGATGGAGTGCCAAAATTGGCATGTGCCAACAGAATATGTGGAGAAATGTTTATGGAACGGACGTTTATTCCTATTTCAGGCAGTTTCGAGGTTATCGTTTCTAGAACACTACAAGCTACTATGCGTTTATAGGGTTCGGAATTGGAATGGATTTCTAAATTAGTCATCTTTTTAGCAATGAAGGAAATTTGCTGAACTCCTTGTCCTTGTAATTTCATGTTGTAAGTACAAGCGTTTAACTTTAAACAGAGCCTTCCTGTCACAAATGACGTTTGACTGCCTGCGTCTAGAACAGCCCTTGCTTGGATAGGGTTTCCAAATTTGGAATAAATTGTTACCACCGCCGTGGCTAAAAGAACATTATTGCTATTCGCACGAGCGGAAAGAACAGAAGTGTGAGTTTGTCCTTGATCACTATTTCTCATACTTGGATTATTATTGGAAGCAACATTTTGCAACTGCGAATAAGCTGAATTGTCAAGATGATGATTTCTACTATAATTTGAGCCATTACTATGCCCGGGATATGAGAACGCTGGATGTATATAGGAATTACTAGAACTTACTTCCGGACAGTTGCGGCTAACATTTGAATGATTATTTCTTGGTAAAGACGAGTAATTGACATTTGAAGATGAGGAAGGAAAATTATTTTGTCTTGTATTGTCATTATGAAGAATGGAATGGTGTTTTTTACCACAGAAACAGGTTTTGGATTTGCATTCAGACACCATGTGCCTGGCTCCCTTTCAGACTCTAGGACATTGTACTTATCATTTAATGACATTTTTGCAAAATTACTACATGAGTACAGGCCATGTGAGGTTGATTTGCAATGAAAACATTTCTTTTCTTTGAACTTGTTTACATGCAACGTAGTTTTCCTTATGGGTTTAGGCGAATGTTTCTCTCTTGGTAACATGTTTGATGATAATGACTCCAGTATATCAGAATATGTACCAATTATCTCGAAAAATTCGGACAATGATGGGGTATGTTCAGTGTCTCTGTTTGACTGATAGTGCTTTTTTGAGTTGAAATCTAACTTTCTCAACAGAATGTTAATTAGTATTAAGTCCCAACTATCAGTAGGACACTTAAGGTTTTTTAAGGATTCTACATTCGGGGATCACTCCAAGGGAATATAGCATGAATATCCCAGATGTTCCTTGAATGGTCCATGAATATTCTGATTGGCATGTTCAAGGGTATATTTCAGATATTCTTTCAATGTTCTCCTGGCCATATTTGAAGAATGTACATTTTACACTACAGGAATATTTCATGTAAATTAACTCAACTATTAAGGGAAATTATATGAAAGGAAATATAAAAACCTAATATTAATTAATTATTTATTTCCAATACATCAATACAACAAGGCTTCAATATATATTATTCAATTACTGCACACTAGTGCTTTATCATTTTTGATAAACTTGTCTTAACAATTTGATTTATTTCTACACAAAACTGTCAACAACAAAATACTCACTTATTATGGCAGTACATATTTGAGTTTTATTAAATGAGTTTTTCCCTTTATGGCCTTGAAAGCTGTACAATACTGCTAACTCATCTTTAAAGATTTTTTTCAAAGATCTCCTAACACTTTCTTTGTAATCTTATCCTCCTACCTGGCATATGTAAAGAACCTGCAGACAAATTTATTTATTAGATTTCTCATGAAATAGTCTTGTATAGGAATGTTATAAGTATATATAAGAACATCACTCACAAATTTATCTAGATTGGAAGCAGTTTGTAGATGCTTTTCCAGTTCTTCTACATCTGCTATGGTAAATAAGGGCACTTTCTTATTAATATCATTATCAGATGTAATCTCACTTAGATCTGCATTTTTCTGTTGGTCTCTGATAATAGTGGACAGTTCATCTACTTTTCGGTCAATTTCATTGATTTTCTCTTCTTGTATTTCCAAGATTCTTTTAATTTTTATTAACTATGATATTGTAGTTTCTACAGCAGTATTATCTAGAACAAACAAAAATATGAATTTTAATTTAATTTTCTCGTTAAACTTTTTGTAATGACTTTCTAAACCTTGTTGTATACCAATGTGACAGTAATGCCCATGAGTTACGTTTCTCGTAATAGTACACTTTGGAGTGTATAAGAAGGTTCTTGGATCACGAGGCAATTTAGAGAGATTATGACTTTCTTCTGAAGATAAGGATTGTAAAATATCTAACAATGCTTTAAGTGTCGAATGGGGTACCCTATATAAAACTGCCCAGTCTCTCAATTTGTTTAATCCTGTTGAATTCGTAGGTAAAGATAAAATATGGCTTGGAACAGTTTCAAAATATTGAATTGTTTCATTATTAGACCTAAGTATATCTAAATTACTATCTTCACTACTTACATTAATTATTTGATCGCCAATACATTCATCTGAAATATCCGAGTAGGATATTTCATTAGAGTCCTGATTATAATTTGATTCACACGTGTTTTCGGGTTTTATTCCCGCATTTTCCCTAACGTATTTTAGAACTCTAATAATTTCCCTATTTGTTTTTAAATAAAAATTACGGTTTCGATTTAACGTCGTACGTTTTCCTTACATTTTATAATAAGTACCAAAATTTTACTCACCTTAAAAATTCACACTACACGCAAAATTCAGTAAAAAAAGTATGGATGCAAAGATTCAATGATACAAATCACAGATCATATAACTACTATTAAAAAAATATACATATATAATTGTAAAGTAAATGGATAAATCGATGACGATGAGTCAAATAATTCAATGCCAGATGTCAATTCTTCCTTCGCGAATTAATGGCCTCTTACTCAGTATGCTTTTAGACGCTACCTTCAAAGAATATTCTGATAATCTTCTACGAAAGAATATTCCTCAAAAGATATTCTTAGGATTTGCCCCTAATCTTATTCTATGGATATTCTATTGGGAACATTCGCAGAATATCTGTTCAGAATATATATATTTACCGGATATTCATGGAATATTCGGAATATTTATATTCTTTCTAGGACATTGAGGGAATATCCCAGGAATATTGCGTGCTATGTGGGTATATATATATATATATATATATATATATATATATATATATATATATATATATATATATATATATATAGTTATTGAGACAATGGTTAGTTGTAGTGCTTGAGGATGTTCAAAGACTCCTAAAAACGACGTTTTGAGAATTTCTTTTCATCGGTAGGTACCCATTTTTTTAATAATCACACATTACATTCGTAAAATAAGATGTTTTTATATTCAAAACAAAGAAATTAATTATCTTGATTCCTAACCTAAATTTTTAATTGACATTGGCGTATCATATTGGTGTATATAATTTCATCTAAAATATTAGAATATAACATTATAAAATTCAATTTTAAAATAGTAATTATTGATGATTTTATTTCAGGTTTCCACGTGATGAAAATATGAGAAAAATGTCGCTCAATGTTGTTGACAAGGATAACTGGTGTCCTGGAAAAAACAGCTTTTTATGCTCAAAACACTTCACAGAAAACTCATTCGATAGGTCTTCTTCAATTATTGTTAGACTATTACCAAATGCAGTACCTACAATTAAAGTGAAACGAGTGAAATATGTAAGTAATTAGTGTTTTTAAATGTAACTCAAGGTCTCTAGTTAATTCCACAATATAATACAAGTTATTGAAAATTCTAAAAAATTGACAATTGTTTCGATAAATCAATATCATCGTCAGAATGACAGAAGTTACATTTCATTTTATGCCTACCTGATGTTTAGTAGTAAATTTTGGCTAGACCAAGAAGTAGCCTAACTTGTGATTGGCTTAATATATGTTTATAGAAAAAAGAAGAAGATGTGATATTACAAATATTGAACCTTAGATATTATTAGCCCTATGGTGATATCCTGGATATCATTTTTCCAATTAAGATCAGTATAACTGTGCAATGATATAGAAAACCAGGAAAACTATATCTGCTGATCTTTACAATTATCACTTAAGAAGACAGTTTATTAGTGGAGAATTCCCTAGATTTAACTGTTCATTGACAACTTCATATTGTGGGTTTCTTAAATGTCTTCTAATTTCCAGTTCTTCAAGGAAATCCAGTTCTTGCTTCTTTTCACAAATATGCAGTACTTCTAGTTCTGTGTTAGGTGTCAATGAATGATTGGTGTCAAGTAGATGTTTTGCGTAGTGGGATTTATCTGGTTGTTTTAATCTGTATGCTCGTAAGTGCTCACTGTATCGTACTTCAAAATTCCTAAGGGTCTGACCCAAATAGACAGCATTACATTCTGGACATTTGAGTTTATATATACCTGACTTCTTTAATAGTGGTATTTTTGTTTTTACATTTAACAATTTTGTACTAACGTTACTTTCTGTTTTAAAAGAAATTGTTGTATTCGTTGCTGAAGATATTATCTTTGAAATATTATTAGAAATATTTCCTGCATATGTGATGGTTTTATAAGTTTTAATTTCATCAGCTTGTTTAGGATATATTAGTTGTAATGCCACTTTTTTCTCTTTTTTACTAATTAGCCTTTTTATCATATCTAATGTTTTATGGGTAGTGAACGACAATTAGATGTATTTTTCAACCACATCAATAATTTACACCCGAAAATTAAATTTACATTAGAAATTGAAGAAAATAGCTCAATCAATTTTCTTGATTTAAAAATTCAAAGAGTTAATAATGTACTTGATTATTCAATTTACCGAAAACCAACACAGACTGATGTGACAATTCCATTCAATTCTAATCCCCCTGTCTCACACAGACTAGCGGCATATAATTCAATGATACATAGAGCTTTTTCAGTTCCTATGAACAAATGTAATTTTGATAGAGAGATTAATACAATTAGACAAATAGCAACATCTAACGGTTATCCATTAGATATGATAAATAGGCTAATTAGTAAAAAAGAGAAAAAAGTGGCATTACAACTAATATATCCTAAACAAGCTGATGAAATTAAAACTTATAAAACCATCACATATGCAGGAAATATTTCTAATAATATTTCAAAGATATCTTCAGCAACGAATACAACAATTTCTTTTAAAACAGAAAGTAACGTTAGTACAAAATTGTTAAATGTAAAAACAAAAATACCACTATTAAAGAAGTCAGGTATATATAAACTCAAATGTCCAGAATGTAATGCTGTCTATTTGGGTCAGACCCTTAGGAATTTTGAAGTACGATACAGTGAGCACGAGCATACAGATTAAAACAACCAGATAAATCCCACTACGCAAAACATCTACTTGATTACCAATCATTCATTGACACCTAACACAGAACTAGAAGTACTGCATATTTGTGAAAAGAAGCAAGAACTGGATTTCCTTGAAGAACTGGAAATTAGAAGACATTTAAGAAACCCACAATATGAAGTTGTCAATGAACAGTTAAATCTAGGGAATTCTCCACTAATAAACTGTCTTCTTAAGTGATAATTGTAAAGATCAGCAGATATAGTTTTCCTGGTTTTCTATATCATTGCACAGTTATACTGATCTTAATTGGAAAAATGATATCCAGGATATCACCATAGGGCTAATAATATCTAAGCTTCAATATTTGTAATATCACATCTTCTTCTTTTTTCTATAAACATATATTAAGCCAATCACAAGTTAGGTTACTTCTTGGTCTAGCCAAAATTTACTACTAAACATCAGGTAGGCATAAAATAAAATGTAACTTCTGTCATTCTGACGATGATATTGATTTATCGAAACAATTGTCAATTTTTTAGAATTTTCAATAACTTGTATTATATTGTGGAATTAACTAGAGACCTTGAGTTTCATTTAAAAACACTAATATGAGCATATTCCACGAAGTAAGGGTCGAGACAGTCAATTTCATGTAAGTAATTATTAGTTATATTATACCGATAAACTGTTTTTATTTTTGTTAAATTTAGAATAAATATTAAAATGCAACGCACTCTATTTAATTTTTATTTTTTTAAGGTAAAAACTGAGTATCCCTTTATTAAAGAGGTAACAACAGTTTGTGATGCAACTGCTTCAACTTCTCATGGATCTTCTGTATGTGAAGAAACTATTAAACGCAGTGTAGAACTTCAAGATTCTCCCCGAAAAATAAATAAAATTGAAGAGTCGCATTCGAACTTTGGAAATACAAAACAAAATCAAGAGTGCCCAATTACGGAAATACCAGAAAACCGTTTGGAGACAACGGAAAATCATTAATTCCTTGAAACCATTGATGCTGGAACTGAAGAAAAAAAATTAAATTCTTGAAGAGCAAAATGTTGTTTTAGAAAATTTTGGCAATAACAAAGAAATTATTCAACGACTGTTTAGAAAAACTATAGGTAAGACAGTGAGCAAGACATATTCTCCAAAATTAAGATCTTTTGCAATTACATTGCATTTTTTTTCTCCTCGCGCTTATAATTATGTTAGAAGTACATTCCAAAATTGTTTACCACACTCTAAAACTTTATCAAAGTGGTATTGCGCGATAAATGCATCTCCCGGTTTTACAATTGAATCTTTAAATTTTCTTAAAGCCAAAATTGAAGAATCGCCTAAACCTGTTATTTGCAGCTTAGTTATGGACGAAATGGCCATCCGACAGCATATAGAATATGACGGTTCAAAATATTATGGATATGTTAATGTTGGCAACAATTTAGATGGAGATGGAGTCGAAATAGCTAAACAAGCTTTGGTTTTTTTACTGGTTTCAATTAATGAAAGTTGGAAATTACCTATAGGATATTTTTTTATATCTAGTATTAGTAGTGAGCAAAAAGAATTATTATTAAAACAATGTTTTTTACTGTTAAATAATATTGGAGTTATCATTAGTAATATTACGTGCGATGGCTGTAATACAAATATAAGTATGTTCAGATTATTAGGTTGTAAGTTAGATATGTTAAATATTAATTCCCATTTTGTATTTAATAACAAAAAATATTTTGTACTTCTGGACCCCTTCTGGATATAAATTGGAAGTCATAAAATATATATCTGGGTTTGTAGTTTATGAATTACAAGAGTCCTTAAAGTGTGAAAATTGTATAATTGTATTACAAGGGAATGAACCAGATTTTTTAAATTCTATTATTCGGTATAAAACGAAGGGTTGGCTGACTTATCCTGCTGATGATGTAATGAAAATTTGTTCTACATGTGAGAAATATTTAATAATCGAACAAAACGAAAATAAGATAATTAATAAAGATAAAATTGTGTGTCAGGTTTTAAAATATTTCATCAATAAGGATATATTTATAAAAATGATTTTTCATGACCACAATCCTTTAGAAACTCACAAAACATTACTAATCAAGAGTGTATACCAAACCTTTTTAGATGTAAGGATTCATTATATTTGTAAGTCAAAACCGAATAATTGCGATAAAATAAGACAGGTTTATACAAAACTTATCCAATTTAAAGGGCAATAACATATATTTTTATATTATATTATTATATATTTATATTATTGGTAAATATTGTAAAATATAAATTTCTTAATTTTAAAAAGTTGTTTTATTTTTTATTAACCAAATTCATATGGAACGCCACTGCTGACAAGTAGCCATTTTGGATAACCATTTAGGTCAACGTTTCTTAATGAAACGATCCTTGCTTACTACTTACAACACAGCACCCCCCCCCCCCCTAGCAGTTTCACTCTTATGGACCAAGTGGAACGAAGTTTTAGTAAGGGGCCCGTCCGCTTGAGGCCGCATTTGTAGTGACATCAAAATTATGTCCAATCAGAGAAGGGCCGGAGGAAACGTCAACTTCATTATCTATATTTCATAAACAACGCCTTCGGCCATTTAATTAATCCCTAATTTGGATTTGGTTTTGTGTTATTTAAATTTGTGTTCTCCTGCTTTTTCTGTCTTTTGTATGTTATTATAATTTTAGTGTTTTAGTTATTATCATTAACCTATAGTTTATCGAACTTTTGATTAGTACTAAAGTGTGCTTTTTTCAAACAATTGTGACCATGTGAGTATTTTTCAATTTCTTTTATTAATTATGGATAGTGTTTTAAATAATAAAATTGATGAAACAGTAGTATCTATGTGGAATATTTTTATGTAACTTGTAACTGAACAAAGTAAATATTGCAGTAATAAATCTTACTAGTTTAATTTTCAATAACTTGCATTCACAATACCTACTCATAGAAAAACACATCGAGATTTTTATTGTTATTGTTATCATATAGGGGAAGTTGGGGCAAAGTGGCCCCTCGGGGCAAAGTGATTTTATATGATATTTCCAACATGGTTACGACATCTATAGGTGTCTTCGCGTATATCATTCCCCTTACGTATGTACAGCTAACTTAGTCTGCATTTAACCACGGTCGAGACTGCACGCAATTTTTTCGTGAAGTGAAAAGTTTTGAACCACGTGCTTGTAATATTCATTGGTAAGTAAAGTAGCAGTTTAGCTGAAAATACAAATTGTTTGTTCGGTATCATATAAGGTTAGAATGACATTTTATATATATCTGAGACGTACATATAAGCAATCAAACAAAACAAGCTAATTTTTTCATTACTTTTAAAATACTGCTTCGATACGTATTGGGGCAAAGTGGATTTCCTATTATGGGGCAAAGTGGTCCACTTTGCCACTATAGAAACATTAAGTTGAATTTTTTTTTCAGAATAAATTTCTATAATGGTGCGTAAATATATACGTAAAACTCAGCAACAATCTTGGTCGGAAGACAGTATGATAGCAGCTATACAGGATGTCAGAAATAATATACTTAGTGCAAAAAAGGCAGCAAGTCAGTACCAAGTCCCTTTGACAACACTTCGAAGACGAGTCAAATCGAACAAGGACCCTGAAGCAGCTTCAAGAAAATATCTAGGGCGATTTAGACCTGTTTTTCGGCAAAGCAAGAAAAGGAACTTGCGGATTTCATCATAGAAATGGAAAGTAGGCTTTTCGGCCTCGGCACGCGGGAACTGAGACACCTTGCATTCCAGTTTGCAGAAAAAAATAAGATTGCTCATAATTTTAATGCCATCAAAGGTCTTGCAGGGCTTGATTGGATTTATGGGTTTTTAACCAGAAACAAAAATATTTCTCTTAGACTGCCAGAATATACGTCAGCTGCTAGGGCCTCGTCTTTCAATAAATTTATTGTAAGTTCATTCTTTAAGCTTCTGGAAGAAATGTTCGAGAAACATAAATATCCACCCAGCAGAAATTTGAATTGCGACGAAACAGGTGTGTCTAAGGTACCAAATAGGCCCTCCAGAATATTCTCCAGTAAATGAAAAAAACAGGTGGGTTGTGTTAGTTCCGCGCACATACATCCCACCGGCTACAGCCATTAGATGTTGCCTTCATGTTTCCGCTCAATACGTACTATGAACAAGAAACGAAGAAATGGTTACTGAATAATCCTGGGAAAGTGATAACATTATATCAAGTCGGAGAACTGTTTGGTAACGCATTTAAACGGGCCGCAACTGCACAAAATGCTATTAATACCTTCACAGCCACTGGAATTTATCCATATAATCCGGATGTATTTCCAGAGGAACTATTCAAACCGGCAGAGACTACTGACAGACTACCAGAGGATGAGCGTCCAAACACTCTGCAATCAGTTCTACCTGAGAATAGATTTAATGAAATAAATGAGTCTCCACAACCAGGGCCCTCTAGAGTTAGATCCCCGTCTCCTATAGTCCATTCAGTACTAAAAAAATCACAAGCTGTAGATCCTATTTCAAAAGAAATCTCTGGAAACCTATATTATTCGCAAGACATATTACCCTTACCCAAAGTGAGTGATGGAGGAGCGCCCAAAAGAAAATTAAAAAGGGGGAAAACCATGGTGCTAACATCAACCCCTGATTATGAAGAGTTAAAAGTTGCAAAAGAAATTAGAATATCAAAGGACAAAAAGGAAGCGGTTAAAAAAAATTGGTAAAAACCAAGAAAACGAGGATACAAAAGGGAACAAACACGGATGAAGATACGTCGTCAGACGGTTCAATTCTGGTTGAGTTGGTAAATTCAAGTGATTCAGATAGCGATCTAGAATTCTATCCTAAGACAAAGGATTTCGATATAGAAGAGGTTGACATCAAAAAACTAAATAATGATGAATTTATATTAACAGAATTAACATCTGACAAATTGACAAAAAAAAAGTTTCTTGCCCAAATAGTTAGCATTGAAAAAACCTCTGAACCTAAGATTATTGTTTCCTTTCTGCGGCAATATAGACAATCGAGAGATATTTTTGTTTTACCTGAAGTGAAAGACATTAGCGAAGTTGTTATTAACGAAATTTTAGGAAAAGTTAAAGTAGAAATTTTGAGGCACGGAAAAATTAAAGTTTGTTAATAACCTTTCTAAATTTTTATTAGGAATATCTTTGTTTATGTCAGTTGTTCCTTTCTTTTTTTATAGAGGAAATGTTTATTTTTCTTTCATTTCACTAATAAGTGGTGTTTTATAGTAAAAAGCCTACAATGTTTTGAGGTTTTCTTTGATACATAATGCTCAAAATTGTTATTATGTCGTTTTCGCTGTTTTCGTCAGAACAATGAAGTGTTATTTGTTTTTGTAATAAACTCTTGTGTACGAAAAGTGTTTTCTTTTATCTGGTAATTACTTTCCACTTTGCCCCGATATACGTATCCTCTTTGCCCCATACATGGGGCAAAGCGGATATTTTGCATTAACTCACTTTTTCTTCTATCAATTCATAGTTCTGGTCTAGAATCACTGGATATGTCGGGAAACAACAGCTAAATTATGGAAGAAGAGACACCAGTCATCCAAAATACTCTCTCAGTTACCTTAACACCTTAACAAAGAAGGCTTTGTTAAGGTGACCACTTTGCCCCAACTTCCCCTAATAGATGTAAACGGTGTTTTAAGATGGAACGTTATATTTATATATGGTTGAGTTGGGTTTTGCCCAAAAAAGTTACGTTTATCCTATTATGCAATGTTTAAGTTGAATTGGTTTGTTGTATTAAAGAAAACATACCCTACTGTATGAATCTAATTATATCTGTGTGTAAAACAGCTATCCTTCGATAACACAGCTGGCCTCTGATTCCAATCGATGTAAGGAAAGGTGCTTCAATTTATACCACTTTGTGATAAAATAACGAATATATTTCTTATTTCAAAATTGCGAAGGACCGGAGACTCAGTGGTTTACACACTGAGCAACAAATAGTTTGTGGTGTTGTTGTAATTATATTTTTGTCCATTAATTATACGATAAAGATAAATGTTACCTTAAATTCCTTCAGAAGAATGCACAAAAACACTGCAATACGTACTTAATCACTTTCTATTCATTACAAGTGCTATTATGTCTTTCTGTTGGAAATATGGATATAGGACTACAGGATAGGAAGTTTTAACCACCTCGTGGTTTGGAAAAATATATTAACAGCCCTTACAGAATAAAGCAGAACACGTGAGGAAAAGGGACTTGTTAATTCATTACTCTAGGAAGGGTACGGTACTTCCCCCCTTGCGTGCGGCATTTTCGCTCGCAAAACGGGTGCTTGCATGCGCAGTCGTTAACTGGGGATAAGCCGGCCAGGTTAGAAGGTTCTGAAAGACTTTTAAACAAGTGGCGTCCTTGCATAATCAAAAAAGAGGGCTTGAATTACAACATACTCCCCCCCCTTGAAGTCACCCGACTTCAAATCATTAAAAAGAACAATGCAATTAAATCATCCCACATAAACAAGATATTTGGAGGAATAATGTGTAAAACAAAAGAATGAAACAACTAATTAGTCATATTTATGGTTTTGATAATAGGTCGGTGACTAGGGTGTTGCCACTTGGTCTCAACAATAACCATGGGTCATCAGCCAGGGAAGGCCCCTAATTCCGACACATCACCTTTACAACAACAAAAAATGTTAAAAATACATAAGCATAATCAATCAAGGTTTAGGCCATTGAGGAAGGCAGCAGACAGACCTTTGTAATGGGTCTAGTTAGTATTGTATCTGTGGTTTTGAGCTTGATTGCTCTAATTTTTCCGTCACGGCCGGGAAGTATTTCTAAAATTCTAGCTCTAGGCCGTTTTAGTGGAGGAATGTTGTCTTCTTTTAACAACACCAGGTCATTTGGAGCTAAATTTTGGGTTGGATTCAACCATTTGGGTTTGTTTTGAAGCAGGTTTAAGTATTCTCTACTCCATTTGTTCCAGAAATGTTGCTGGAGTTGAGAACATCGTTGCCAGAAAGCAAGCCTGTTGTCTGGCAAATGGGTAACATTTTTCTCAGGATAAGCGGTAAGGCTGGTGCCTATTAGGAAATGCCCTGGCGTCAGGCACTGCACATCGGACGGGTCGTTGAATAATGGACAAATTGGGCGAGAATTTAGAATTGCTTCTATTTGGTATAATACAGTGACTAGCTCTTCAAAGGTTAGTTTAGCATTCCCCATAATACGCCTAAGATGATATTTGCAGCTTGTTATTGCCGCTTCCCACAGACCTCCCCAATGAGGACTGTGGGAAGGAATTAATTTCCATTCAATGTTGGTTTCTGTAGCAAAGGACTTGACGCCATTTTGAAATTCAGAGTTTCGAAAGAAGTCACGCAATTCCCTCAACTGATTCTGTGCCCCTAAAAAATTTGTAGCGATATCACTATATATCTTGGACGGATTGCCTCTTCTGGCTATGAATCTTTTCAGAGTCAATAAAAATGATTCAGTACTTAAGGAAGACACAAGTTCTATATGAATGGTTTTAGTGGCCATACACACGAAGATAGCTACATAGCACTTAGACAGTGGTGCTTTTCGCAGATTTGAAGTTTCTACAAGGAAAGGACCACCAAAATCTACACCTACATTTTCAAAGGGTCTACAACTGGATACTCTATCTTTCGGAAGGTCTGACATTATTTGTTCAGAAGGTTTTACTGAAAATCGAAAACAGTTTGGGCAATTGTGAATAATCTTTTTTATTTGGTTAAGGCCATTTAACGGCCAATATTTCAGTCGAACATTGGACAAAACTGTGTGAGCTCCCGCATGACCAAGGCGCTTATGCTCATGTGCGAGCATGAGGGTTACTACATGATTATTTGCTGGAAGGAGAATGGGATGCTTATGAGTCTCTGGGATATCAGCATGTTCCAGACGACCGCCGACACACAAAAATTCTGACTTAGTTGGAAACGGACTTAAAGACAAAAAATTTTTATTTGATATTTGTTTGTAAGATTTAATCTCAAAAATTTCTTTTTCAAAATACAAACGTTGGATCTGTCGGATAATGAAATTCAATGCATTCTCATTCTCTGCTACTGTTATGGGGCCTACTTGTTTATTGTTTGGATTTCTAAGGGTTGAAATAAATCTAAAGCTATATGCTATAGAATGCGTCAATCTACTGAGATGTGAGAATCTTAAAAATACATTATACCAGAAATCATTTACTAATCGCTAATCTTGAAGGGTGATATTATATAAAGTAATTTTCTTTTCTTCTGGAACTTCTAATGACGATGTCTGTGGATTAAACTGACTTAAATCTTTATTAAGTTCGGAAAGAAATTGCGGTCCATGCCACCACAATGATGCTTCGATTAGTTTGTTAGGAAGCGATCCGCGCGACAAAATGTCTGCTGGGTTCTCGGCTGACATGACATGTCTCCAATGCCACGTGGAGGATATTTTTTGTATATGCGAAACTCTGTTGGCTACATAGGTTGACCATCGGGATGGATGTGATTGTATCCAGCATAATGCAATTTGGGAGTCTGTCCACACATTTATCGAATCTAAAGATATTTTATTTTGAAAAATGTCTATTATCTTTTGAGATTGGTCTACTAACAAAACCATTGCACTCAATTCTAACCGTGGCAAACTGATTGTTTTAACCGGAGCTACTCTGGATTTGGAACTAACTAAAGCACAAGATACCATATTGTCAGTGTAAACTGTTCGGAAATATACACATGCTCCATATGCTTTTTCGCTACTGTCAGCGAATCCGTGAAGTTCTATTTTCAAAATGGGCTTATTTTGAAATAGCTGACGTGGTATTTTTAATTCTACTAAAGAATTTAAAGAGTTTACAATTTCATGCCATTCAGAAAGAAGAAGCCCTTTAATAGGATCGTCCCATGAAAGCTTAGCAATCCATAATTTTTGCATGTAAACCTTAAAAATCACACATACCGGGTTTACCAGTCCTAGTGGATCGTACATTTTACTAATGGTGGACAATGCAACCCTCTTGGTCACGGAACTCTCAACAAAAAGCTGAGGCACGGACAATGCAAAGGAATCGGAAATATTATTCCACACTAAACCTAAAACCTTATTGGAAACTTTTTCGTTGGTAATCTCATAATCTACCGACTTGTTATTTGTACAAAATTTTTCTCGGAACTGAAAAGAATTTGAATTCCATTTATGCAGATGGAATCCTGCTGAATCAAGGAGTGTATTTAATTGGTAGTAGGAATTTTCTAATTCAATTTCTGAATTGGAACCACATAAAACGTCGTCAACGTATGTTTGAAGTTTTAGAGCCTCAGCCGCCAAAGGAAATTCTTTTTCACCAGCCATAGCTAATTGATGTAAGCATCGAGTAGCTACAAATGGAGCGAAGTTGGTACCGTAACTTACTGTTAATAATTCTATACATTGGATTGGATCACAAGGAGAATTTCTCCACAAAATATTTTGCAGGACGATTTGCTCAGGATTTGTTCCTATTTGCCTGTACATTTTCTCAATGTCGGCAGTGAGGACGAACGGATACTGTCTAAATCTACATAGAATATCGAAAAGATCAGGCTGAACCTGGTAGCCTTTTAGAGTTATGTCATTCAACGAGATTCCCGTGGAACTTTTACTGGAAGCGTCAAACACTACGCGAAGCTTAGTGGTTTGGTGATCTTCTCGAACCACACAACTATAAGGAATATAGTATTTTAATGAAGATTCATCTTCACACCTAGCGTGGTTTAGTGTAACGTATTCATTAATAAATTTTGAATAATCATTAAGCAACTTTTCATTCATATGTAACCTTTTTTCTATGTTAAGAAAACGTTTTTCAGCTGTTTGGAAAGATTCGCCTAACTTGCTAACTTCAGTTAGGGTCTTTAATGGGAAATATATCTGAAACCTACCATTTTCTAGACGTTTGTGCGTTTCTAGAAAGTGATTTTCTGCTAATTGTTCCTCGGGGGAACGGAAAGGAATCGAGGGGATTTCCTCTGTCTCCCAAAACTTTGCCAAAGCTTCACTTAACAAGGTATTGGGATCTGGAACTGATTCTACTGACTGGAGGAAAAATTACCTAACATTTCTACATGGATATGGATCCAAAAGTTTACCGCCTACTATCCAACCCAAATGGGTATTTACTAGATTTGGAGAATTCTTACCCAAGTCAATTTTTTCCGGTATAAGAAGATCATAATATTCATCAGCACCTATGAGTAAATCTATTTCGGATGGAGTGCCAAAATTGGCATCTGCCAGCCGAATATGTGGAGGAATGTTTAAGGAACGGACGTTTATTCCTATTTCAGGCAGTTTCGAGGTTATCGTTTCTAGAACACTACAAGCTACTATGCGTTTATAGGGTTCGGAATTGGAATGGATTTCTAAATTAGTCATCTTTTTAGCAATGAAGGAAATTTGCTGAACTCCTTGTCCTTGTAATTTCATGTTGTAAGTACAAGCGTTTAACTTTGAACAGAGCCTTTCTGTCACAAATGACGTTTGACTGCCTGCGTCTAGAACAGCCCTTGCTTGGATAGGGTTTCCAAATTTGGAATAAATTGTTACCACCGCCGTGGCTAAAAGAACATTATTGCTATTCGCACGAGCGGAAAGAACAGAAGTGTGAGTTTGTCCTTGATCACTATTTCTCATACTTGGATTATTATTGGAAGCAACATTTTGCAACTGCGAATAAGCTGAATTGTCAAGATGATGATTTCTACTATAATTTGAGCCATTACTATGCCCGGGATATGAGAACGCTGGATGTATATAGGAATTACTAGAACTTACTTCCGGACAGTTACGGCTAACATTTGAATGATTATTTCTTGGTAAAGACGAGTAATTGACATTTGAAGATGAGGAAGGAAAATTATTTTGTCTTGTATTGTCATTATGAAGAATGGAATGGTGTTTTTACCACAGAAACAGGTTTTGGATTTGCATTCAGACACCATGTGCCTGGCTCCCTTCCAGACTCTAGGAAATTGTACTTATCATTTAATGACATTTTTGCAAAATTACTACATGAGTACAGGCCATGTGAGGTTGATTTGCAATGAAAACATTTCTTTTCTTTGAACTTGTTTACATGCAACGTAGTTTTCCTTATGGGTTTAGGCGAATGTTTCTCTCTTGGTAACATGTACATATCAGAATATGTACCAATTATCTCGAAAAATTCGGACAATGATGGGGTATGTTCAGTGTCTCTGTTTGACTGATAGTGCTTTTTTGAGTTGAAATCTAACTTTCTCAACAGAATGTTAATTAGTATTAAGTCCCAACTATCAGTAGGACACTTAAGGTTTTTTAAGGATTCTACATTTTTACTAATATTTACTTGAAATTCTCTTAATGCCTGGGCAGTTCCTTTTACTACATTTGGATAATCTATTATTGAGTTTAAGTGTGAATTTATTATGGATAAGTTGTTCTCATATCTTTTTTCTAATATTTCAATTGCTATTGCAAAATTTTCATTTGTGAGCTCCAATGATTCTATTAAATTTAGAGGCTCACCTACTAAATAGGACTTTAAATAAATGAACTTTTGGATATCAGGCAAACTTTGATTATTTTTTATTAATGAATAAAACAACTAGTAAATGGATGTCCATTTTTTGGTAATCACCTGCATAGGTGGGGATAGACAACTGAGGAAGCTTTACTCCAACTGTAGGTTCAATGGTTCTAATGATTGTGGAGGTATTATGTTGTGGAAGATTAATTTGAGTGGACGTTAAAGAATGAATTTTCCTATTAATTTTTGCAACAGTTAAATCAAATTGATTTTCTACTACTTGTCTATCTTCGGTATCTGAACCGTCAACATCTAAATCTTCTATTTCATTTTGAGTCGAATCATATTTTGCAAAACTATCATTAATATGTTTTATTTTGGATTCTAGCAAGAAATGATCTGGTAATGAATCTATATTACTGTCCACCCAATTAGCTACTCTAGTGATTGTACCTTTTGCGTGTTTACGTGCATTCTTCAACGCATCCATGATTATCTATAACTATATTTACAATAAATTTTTACAATTTTTACAGAAACTTTTGCCACTTTACAAAGTTTTCGTTCGAAATGTCACTTTGTCATAAATTTACGCTTGCGCTTTTTGCTAACCGCAATTTTTTAGAAATATTTACCTCACTTGTAACCAAGTACTAACGTAAAAAACTGAAATATCTATTGAGTCGGACATATTAATAATACATTTGAGACATAAACATATAAACAATAAGTAACTTTGCTCTTAAATTACCTGTCGTATTTCTAAGTTATGACTTTAGCGGTATAAAACTTAAAAACCAACTTTCATTTGCAAAATTTAGATTCTTTCGGAAATATACTATTTTCACTAGACTAAATCGCAACCCTCGTTACGGCACTGGAATTTGACGAAGCTATGAATCTAAATTTTACACGTTATATTATATTCACATTTTAGAATATTACTATTCCGGAACTTATACAAAAAAAAGTTTTCATTTGTTTTACAACACCACCTTTTTAACAAAAATTAAATTCAATTGCATGCAAATAAAACACAAGTACATTTTTTATTTCACAATCAAAACCAACTCAGTCATAAATCTTTAATGTATAGACGAAATGTGACCATGGCACCCTGGACTCGAACCCGTCAATTCTTTTCTTCTCGAATTGTACCATCTGGCGTGGCGCCAACCAATACCTGTACTGTCTCGACAGTCCAATATTCAATTGTATTTATTAAAACTCATAGTAATTACATCGATTATCCGGGCGAAGTGACCAAAAATATGTATGAATCTAATTATATCTGTGTGTAAAACAGCTATCCTTCGATAACACAGCTGGCCTCTGATTCCAATCGATGTAAGGAAAGGTGCTTCAATTTATACCACTTTGTGATAAAATAACGAATATATTTCTTATTTTAAAATGGCGAAGGACCGGAGACTCAGTGGTTTACACACTGAGCAACAAATAGTTTGTGGTGGTGTTGTAATTATATTTTTGTCCATTAATTATACGATAAAGACAAATGTTACCTTAAATTTCTTCAGAAGAATGCACAAAAACACTGCAATACGTACTTAATCACTTTCTATTCACTACAAGTGCTATTATGTCTTTCTGTTGGAAATATGGATATATGACTACAGGATAGGAAGTTTTAACCACCTCGTGGTTTGGAAAAATATATTAACAGCCCTTACAGAATAAAGCAGAACACGTGAGGAAAAGGGACCTGTTAATTCATTACTCTAGGAAGGGTACGGTACTTCTCCCCTTGCGTGCGGCATTTTCGCTCGCAAAACGGGTGCTTGCATGCGCAGTCGTTAACTGGGGATAAGCCGGCCAGGTTAGAAGGTTCTGAAAGACTTTTAAACAAGTGGCGTGCTTGCATAATCAAAAAAGAGGGCTTGAATTACAACACCTACATTAACTGAATAATGTGAATACTATTTTGGCTGACCAATTTGTTTAGCACACTCAACCATAGTGAAATATATGTACATGATTTGTCAACTAGAACTGTTGTGTGAGATAAACCATTGCTTTGCTTTTTAATTTACAGTTATCATGGCAATTCGTAAAAGAGCATGTTGTGTTCCTGGCTGTTCTGACACGTCAAGTAAAAGACATCGGTTTACACAAGACCCTGAACTGGTAAGTGTTTGGTTGTCAAATATAAACAATTCTGCATTAAGGGACAAAACACTAGTCCAACTCAATGACAATTATAGGATCTGTCATCGTCATTTTGCAGAGGAGTTTAAAAACCCAGGATTTCGAAGAGAGTTGACAAAAACTGCATATCCAACTCTATTCTTACCTGGTAGGTAGTACGGTTTATAATAAAAGCCACTTTTTTTAATAAATTATTGTAGGTATTACAGATGTGGATGGTCAAGCGGTATATTCCACTGTGAATGTTATGTCGATAGAAACTCCATCTACATTGGCTGATTTAGAAACTCCCTCTACATCAGTGGAATTCAGGAGAAAAACGACAAGTAAGCTGATATTTAAATACCAGTATATGCATCAAGATTGGGAAGCTTTGGTTAGGTTTTATTTACTTGTTACAAATGTCATACTCTGGATTCAATAAGACAAACAATTGAAATTTTTATATGAAGACAAGTAGATAGATAAATAGATCATATTGAAATATAAATAAATATAACCTTACCAATCGCAAGTGGCTGTAAGTAAAAGTGGACTGAAAATGCTATATTTATGTTTTAGTTGTCTCAAAGAAACACTGTCCATTGAAACAATTTCATGTTATGCGACAAACGCATCTAACTGATAGGGAAAAAGTTGCTTACAAATGGTCTATGGATAAAATAGCAGCAGGAAAAGACTCCAAATTTATAAAATATATGGATGTCCTTGGAAATATGACTTGCATAGACCCTTTAACCATACAAACGTAACAATTATACGATGTATAATTTATTACATTTTTGTAATTGATTATGTACATATCTGCTTTTACCTACTAAAATAAATATAAGCAATATATTTTTGTTTTATTTATATCCTTATTTTTGCTCATACAAATATTATACCTACATGATTTTATTGGATGTAGTTTTGTAGAAATGAAAAAAAATCACAATTTGAATATTATAGTTTTTTTTCAGTGACGGGGAAAAGTTTGATATTTTATCTCTGTTGACAGGTAACAAAATGTCACTTTTTATGAAATTACTTATTTCCCGGATATTGTATAAACAGATAAGCAATTTGGCTACTTCTACTAATTCCGGTGGAGTTATAGTATTGAAAATAGCTTCTAAACAACAACTAAGTTCACAATTTTTAAATCATATCACAAATTTAAATTGACAGCTATTCAATTACTTCAAAAGTTTCCTTAGCAACGCAGGTCTAATTGTCGCTATAAGTACAACATAGCCTACTAATTTCAAATTTCACTTCGATAGTTTTCTGACTTGAATATTGTAATAACATAATTTTTCAATCTTAAATCGTTGTTTTTCCCGTCACAGAAAAAATTGTGTATTATACACGAGAAAAATAGTAGATTTTAGCTTTCGGTTTTTTGTCTCCCTCCGCTACGCGTCGGGAGACAATACAACCTCAAGCTAAGATCTAGTATTTTTTCCCTTGTATCATTTAAAATTGTAATGTAAATATATTTTAATTTACCTTACAAACCATAATGATATTAACGAAATCCTGATGTTTGTTACCCGTAAGTAGTGTATTTTAGGGTTTAGACCACAGTAAAAAAACTGTTTCACTCTGTGGTTAAAGCCAACATTAAAATATAAACTACTTATGGGTGACTTACATCGGTATTTGTCTAGTATCAGTTTTATTAATATTCACGGCAGGTAGCATATGGAGTTAACTTATAAGATATTAGGGTAACATCCACCACAGATTTATCCTCACTCGGTGAAGACAATCTGGTAGCCTGTCCGTCATTTAGATATACTAATTGGAGTGACTCTAAGGAGTCAATAATGTTTCGACCATTAATACTTATTTTCTTGCTCCCCCATGCGGGGTGGTTGCAATTTAGATCTCCCATAATAAGTAGGGGTTTCTTGAATTGCTGAATAGAATGGATCCAATTGTTTACTCTGAGTATTGAGCTTGATAGGCAGAATATATTTAGAATATTAATGCTATGTTGTGGTAGGTGTATTGCCTGTGTTTGAATATTTATATTGTCAAAGTTACTTTGGTAGGTTATTGGGATGAATTTAATGGTATTTTTTATTAGAATAGCTGTTCCACCGTAACCATCGGCTCTGTCGTTTCAAAGAATTTGAAAGTTTCTGCATGAAATATTATAGTTTTGTTTTAACCATGTTTCATTTAGTAGGATTATATCAGGATTATGGTTTCTAATAATTACTTTCAAATTATCTGTGTTGGAGTTGTATGAACGTATATTCCACTGGATTACAGTCAGTGGAGTGAATGCGAATAAAATTCAAATATTACACAGGAGATCAGAACATGTCCATGTCGGATAGATCCATATAGTCCCCTGAGGTATTTTGTTTTTTGGTGCATGGTGATAGAGGTGTACATGTTTGGGCTGTGATTATTTCTGTTAGCTGACCCACTTCTTGCTGGGGTGTAAGATAACTATTTGAAATCAAATTTCCTATAAACGTTATCACAAGCTCTCTGTGGGATTCTGATAAGAATGATATTGCTTGTACTACATCGAGTTGGAGTTTCTCTTCTTCCTCTTTTCTTGCTAATTGTTGGGGCTGTTCACTATGTGTTGTCGTTTTGTTTCCTATATCTGATCTGCCATTTGGATTATTTAGGAATTTGGTATGTGCGGGTTTGTCGTAGCCTGTTTGTCTTTTTCTTTTGCTGTTTGCGGGTATTGTGGCTACTTGTACATAAGATGCTACTTCGGAAGTTGTGGATATTGTTGCTAATCTCCTTTCATGTACTTGAATTGAGTTGGCCTGTTCTTTTGAGTTTTTTTTCTTAGAGTTGGAAAGTTTTCTAGGTCATTTTTTGGTGGGCTGGTGGGAGAATTGGATGGTATTTGTTGGCTAGTTTCGTAATATGAGATGTTTGAGAATGCCATTAGTTGTTTAATGTCTTTTTGTCTTTTTTGTTCTTTGCATATTTTATCAACCGATGAGTGATCATAATTTTTGCAGTAGATACAATATAAATTGCAGCTTGAGGCATTGTCATGGCTTTTACTGCAAGTTTTGCATTTTGCTTTGCCTCTACATTGATTTGTGCTATGTCCATAAAGTAAGCAGTTATAGCATTGAATTACAGGGCTTATATATGGAGTAACCAGGGTTGGAAGGCCATATACTCCTACTTCTCGTGGGATGATTTTTCCTGCAAAAGTTAAACATACTGTGCCTGTGGGGATTGTTCAATATTATTATTGCATCGCCTAATTTATGAATACCCCTTGTAATATTGATTTCTAACGTTAAACACACATGTGCGAAACCAGCGCCCAGCGTTCGTGAAGAGGAGGGAGGGTTCAAGTGAAACCGCATGCGCGAACAGTAGTAGCTACAATAATGTAATGAGAGAAAGGTGTATTAGGTGATATGTATAACAATTGCAACAATAAATTATGTTTTTTGAAAAGTAATAAGTGTTTATAAATATACAGTCCATGAAGATACCTTGCTGTTGTGTACAGGGATGTACTTTATATTTCCATCAACGATCGCTCTTCTATTCATTCTCTTGGCATGTAGCACCTTACAATTATTGATGTTTGTTGTTGTAAACTGAATTATTTCTTGTTCTGTAAAGGTCATATCTACAAATCTTACAATACCTTTGCTTGATACATTGTGACTTGGTATATATATACTTCATAACCCAAATTTTACCAGTCTTGCTCATTAATAAAGTTGTTAGCAGCTTCTGCATTCTTGAAAGTGACTCCCATTCGGTTTTTACCCTTTCTGGTGAATTTTATAACATCTTGTAGTTTCAAGTTAAAAATAGTTTCGGCTATACTCATAATATGTAAATTGCCCACATTACCTGACTTTCCCTGAATATATACTTCAAACGGAGGAGAACTATGTGGAGTGTATAAGATTTTTGTTCTATTAATTTGTGATATATTTTGGTCTTTGTTATTATTTTTATCAGGAGGTTCGGGAGGTTTATCTCCCGCCATTTACTTACTTTTTTTCTTAGTATAGGTTTTGTATATATGTAATAGAAATAAGTTGGAATTTACTTACTTAGGTCAAAGGAAAAGGATTTGACACAAAAAGTGGTTAGTAACTCACCCTATCTACTATAAACGATTAAATCACACTTATATTCAACGATAAATCCGTATTCACAGTTAAATTCACTCAATCGACGTAAGATTTCACCTCGATCCAGTAAAAAAAAATGATGTCTGAAAGTTCAGCATAACTCGAGTATTCCTAGTATTTGTTCCAATTTAAAAGTGATAGACGTCGGTGACTTATATCAATTTATAATATACATGCATAAAATTGGGAAAGGTACTTAATTAACATGTTAAACATTGTGTTTTCAGATGTTTCCAATTAATGTGGGCAACATATTAGCTGTGCAAGAGGAAGAAGCAAGAGAAGAATTGCGTAGATTAAATTTCGAAAGAAGAATTATGAGAGCTGAAAGTAATCCGTTTCAACTAAACGAAACCCATTTCAAAGAATTGTTTAGATTGACAAAAAATATGGCACATTATGTTTTAAATAGGATAATGCCCGTAATTTCTCAAAAGTCCAGTGTCTTAGCAATTAAACCTGATCTATCTTTTTTTGCGGCACTATATTTTTACGCCACGGGGTCATATCAACGGACTGTTGGTCAAAGTCACAATTTGTCGATGTCACAGCAGTCTGTATCTCGGGCAGTGATAGAAGTAACAAATGCTATTGTCAATGAATTAGGACAAGAATGGATAAAATTCGCCACAACAATTGAAGAAAAAAATTTATTAAAAGCGCGTTTCATGGAAATCACTAGATTTCCAGGTGTAATTGGATCTATAGATTGTACACATGTAGCAATAATTGCACCTAGTATTGAAGAGCACAACTACTTTAATCGTAGAGGCTTTCACTCAAAGAATATTCAGATTGTAAGTTTTAAACATATAGGTATTCTCCAAAATGAAAATGATTATTTTAGATCTGCGACTATGATCTACGGATTTTAAATGTAAATGCAAGATATGCTGGAGCAACTCATGATGCATATGTGTGGAGAAATTCTAGCATTCGAGACGAGTTGGAAAGATGTTGGAACAATGGTAGGTGTGATATTTGTAAAATATAAAAATGTCTTTTTACTATACTTTGGAGATTTATTATTTCAGGTTTCTTTATAGGTGATCAAAATACATGGTTTTTAGGGGACGCTGGATATCCTCAGGAACCGTGGCTTATGACACCCATTCTAAACCCACCACCAAATAGTCCTGAAGCTCGTTATAATGATGCTCACAGTAGAGCAAGGAACTGTGTTGAACGTTGTAATGGAGTTCTCAAAAGTCGATTCAGGTGTATAATGGGTGAAAGAAAATTACGTTATACACCTGCAAAGGTTGGTCAAATTATTAGTGCCTGCGTTATACTGCATAACATATGTGTAGAAGGACATCTTGAGGTTGATCATTACGTAGCTCCAATAGAAGATAATATTCTTATACAACCTTTGCATAATAATGAAGGGAAGATTGTGAGAACAAATTTAATCAGAAGATATTTTATATAGTGTTAATTAACGAATAAAATAAAATGAAATACAATTACTATTTTATTATACCTAAAAAGTTTATGCATAAACTAACAACCAAACGAGCTCAAAACAGTTATATTAGCAAAACGAAATATACATTATTTTATCATTTTTCATTTAAACACCTACAAAGTTGCACATTTTTCCTGAAGAATCTGCTAAACGTTCTAAACTTTTATCCATCTTCTGAAGTATTGTCACGCTATCCTGGCTCAACTGGATCAACTCCTTTGATTGTAAAATCTTTTTCTTTTTTATTACTGACATTTTCTTTAAAATCTTCGTGTCTCTTTATGGGTGCTAGTGTTATCTTGGAAGAATTTTCAAAATTTAAATATGCATGATCATGATAAGCTGTTGAACAGCTTGGCGGTTTTGTCGAGATAGATATTTCTTGAAAAATATCTTCAGGAACCTACAAAGAACAAAACAAATTAAAAATTACGTTTCAAACTAATTTCACATTAAATTTCATCAATAGTTATAATTGTTACAATATTACTCATTTTTTTACTATTATGGAAATTTAAAATGTGGAAATTCACACAGGTAAGTGCAGATTAGAATGAACATTGATATTAGGGACTGTCTATTCGTCTGGGCGCATTACAGAACTATACTTGATAACGTAACATTATTATTGTACATATGACTGGAAGATTAGCATTCCACACTGTTCGTCCTGGCGTATAGTTACGGCCGGATGTATCTCAATCTTCTATTCGTCCGAGCGCCCGGACGAATATAGAAAGTTCCTTGATATTAAAACATTTCATTCTTACCACATCTCTCCTTTTGCAAACCCATCTCCAACACTTCTTCGTCTCCATCGAGTGCTCTTTTACCCATTATATTTAATAACTGTTCTTTCAATTTGTTTAAAGGCGCTACACTACATTCTCCACCACCAGTCTTAGATTGTTCAGTTTTAATTTTAGCTGCCTTTGCCTTAGTTTTACATTTCCAGTCTGTCACAGCCTACAATACAAAGATATTAATGAATATACTTTATCCAGAAAATTTTAACAAGCACAGCATAATTCTTTATGCTGTGCCACAAGTATCAACTTCATTTTTAAATAAAAATTATTTAGACTTACCTTTCTCCACTCTCCTACAGGTTTCTCTCCATATCCCAACGAATTCAGTTGATTAGTTATCAACTGCCATTGTTTGGTTATATTAGCATTACCATTTTTACCTCGAAATTGGTTTGTAATTAATTCGGGATTTTTCTCTGCAAAATCTATAAATGTTTTCCAATGTTCTCCCGTGACTCTTATAGTTTAGTGTGTATTGTATTTGTAAGTGATTATAATTAAGTAATTTTCATGCTAAATAAGTGAATTTGTGATTCGTAAATTCTATTTATATTTACTCCACAAGATTGTGTTTATTGTAGCCTAGACATAAAATAATTCTCAAATATTTTTAGCTATTGCTAGTGATTCCGCAAGTGCATTATATTTATTGATCCCCATATCAGGGCCTTTTGGTTCCTCCAAGAACCTGTACACTGCCACAGCCTTCTGAGTTAGTGAAAAAAACTACATTGGTAATAGTATTAATTGCTTTCTACTAATTTAACAAAATAGACATTTCTTATTCTATTCAAAAAGTAACACAATACGTAATCTTTTATTTTCGAAATGCAGGAATAAAAATGTTATGTATTTTTTATCTTCAATTTTTCCAGGTTTTATGTATTGAAATGTTATACTTTTTGCATTTTCCTCCAGTTTGTAATAAACGGACATGCCTGTTTTTCCATTGACTCTTCTCAATTATTCAAGTAAATGATAGCAAAAGTGTTTTCTTTTATTGAAAACAAAATCAAATCAATTATGCAATATGTTTGTTTAATAGTATTACAAATTTGAAGTACAGAGAAAGTAAGTAGATATTTTTTATATTTATTATAATACAGAATGTCTGCTTTTCCACTGACCCCTCTTAATAATTCAAATGAATAGTAGCAAAGAAATGCCAATTAATTAGGTAAACTATAAAAATGTTCATTATAGCCATAAACAGACATGTCCGCTTTTTCATTGACCCTTATTAATTATTAAAAAAAATTAAAAGGAAAAATTGGTGTATGTTTCTATTGAAAAGAAACAAATAAAAAATATTTTATAAAAATATCAATAAAATTATTATTACAAATTTAATGTATATTTGTCTTCATATTTATTAATACATGGCAACTGAAGTTCAGCTTCTTCTCTACCATTTCTCCTCATAACAAAAAGAAAATAAAAAGTTTATAAAAATATCCAGTTTTTACGATTCTATACTCACAAAGGGGTGGTGACCCCCCATCCACATTATTGAAGTCTGGATCCACGTAGTTATAAAGACTGAAAAAATATACTTCAAATATTTTCTTTAAATAAATAATATTTTTACTTACAAAATTATTTTTCCCCCAATTCAGCAAAAGTATACAAGTAATCCATTTTATCTTGGAATCCATATTACAAATTTGATATACATAAGTACTGAATACATTTTCTTTATTTTTATGCATACATGGCAACTGAGCTGCATCTTCTATTTTCTTAATCCTCAGACGACAAAAAAAGTTTATTAACTATCCCTTACAATTACATCAGGCTACATTTTAGTTTTAGTTTTTACTTACTGAATAGCTATAGCGAATATGCTATATGAAAATTATTTGGACCTTTGCGGGCTGTTACATCAGGTTCCGTTTTAGTGAAATTGTCAGTTCTGAAAATGAATAGAAATTTGATTTTTGTAAATAAGTCTTGTTAGTGTTTTAACTTACGGAATAGTATAAGGAAACTCTGTTTTATGAAATATTAATGGACCTGCTGGACAGTTACATTGGGCTTAGTTTTAGTTACATAATCAGAACTGTAAATGAAATAAGAAAATTAGATGATTCTTCTAAGTAGGTTTTGCCATTTTTTTACTTACAGTATAGTTGTAGCGAAAACTGTTAATGAAAATTATTTGGACCTGTGCGGGCTGTTACATCAGGTTCCGTTTTAATGAAATTGTCAGTTCTGAAAATGAATAGAAATTTGATTTTTGTAAATAAGTCTTCACTTTTTTGTTGTGATGAAGATTCTTCAAAATTATCATCATCCATATCTGTTGTTGGGCTGTCATCTTCAACAACGATTATTATCTCCTCTTCTTGGGCGTCCTGTAGTTGAGTGTTCTCTTCTCCAACTTCTTGTAGTTGAAATTCCTTTACTACGTCGTCCTGTAGTTGAATGTCCTCTTGGCAAGCATCTTGTGGAAAGTCCTCTTCCCAAGTGTCCTATAGAATGTCCACTTCTCCGGTCTCTTGTAGTTGCAATTCCTCTTCTGCGTTGTCCTGTACTTGATTGTCCTCTTCTACAGCATCCTGTAGTTGAACGTCCTTTTCTCTGGCACCCTGCAGTTCATTGTTCTCTTCTCCAACACCATGTAGTCCAATGTCCTCTTCTTGAAATTTCCCTACTTTGATCTCCTGTAAGTCTTCTTCTAGGGGTTTTGTCTTTTCTCTTGGCCTAAATAATGAAAATAATTTATTTTATTTTCTCGTTATAAACAGCTTGCCTGAAAGATCATAGATTGAGAGCTAGTGAATCCTACATCTAATGGATGTCCTGTAAGGACAACCCCTGACAGGTGAGTCAAAAGGGGTGTGTGTATTTTGCAGCCACACAAAACCGGGGGTCAAAAATTAATATAAATTATAAAAAAAACTATATACTATTTAAAAATCCAAATGTGTTGAAAAATAATTTTATTGAAATCTGAAGGACCTGTATTTATTTTTAATATAATTTTTACTTCCTTAACATTGTTTCATTTAATTGATAATCAAATGATAAGACATTTTGAGAACATGTTTGCATAAATAACAGAAAAATACAAGAGTAAAGTCTCCCTATGGTGGGGGTTAAAATTTTAAACATGCATGAAATCTCTTTACATCCATGTATAATTTTTTGGATTTGGATCATATATAACAAAGTTACAAGGGTAAGAAAATCACATTTTTCAGAATTCAGGTGGCTGTAGCAGACAAACGGTTGAAAATCAAGAAATACGACTTCCATGTCCCTATCCTAACTTCTCAGGTTCTATTCTGTGGCACAAGAAAATATCAGATACAGGGTGGTCAAAAATAAGTGGTTTTCGATCGCCCTGTAATAAAAGTTTTTTCATGTTATAGCATAGAACTTGAAAAGTTAGGGTAGGGACATGGAAGTCGTATTTCTTGATTTTCAACCGTTTGTCTGCTACCCCAGACAACATGGGATATTCGTAGAATAATCTTTAAATACACCAAAAAGTATGAGAATATTACGAATCAACTAAGAATATTCTTATAATATTAATATTATTTTTGAATATTCTATTAATATTTCTTAGTGGATATTCACAGAACAAACCTAATGAATATTCTTAAGATATTCATTTTAGAATATTATCAAATTGAATATTCTTAAAATATTCATTTATGAATATTACCAAGCTGAATATTCCTTGCATATTCTTTTAAGCATATTTACTTATGATTAAAGAAAATTAATATCATTTTTCACATGGGAATTAGTTATAGTTCAAACATTTATCCGGATATTCAACCCTACGCATAGGTGTAAATAGTTAAAATAACCTCCATACAACTAATAAATATAATATATCAAATTAACCATGTATTAAACTCATTGAAGTTCAGATAGAGATTACAAGATAAGAAAAAGATATAAAAATATGCTCGATATGAACACTACATAAACGGTTGATACGGTGTGGATATAATGTAATTCGTCTTGTGATAAAAAGAGAACAAAGATATAAATCATAATTATAACATTCAGCGTAAAGCCAAATCAAGACAGGTACCCAATCGCGTCAACAAAAAGCCGCCAGCCAATTAAAATGCAACTGGCGTTCTCTGTACACACGTTTATTGGTCTGTATGTCTATGTGTCTGTGATGGGCTTAAGCCAGGTGTGACGTGTGATAGACGCCATGTTTCAACTTTCAAATAAGTTATATGTCAGTCATATTTCATGTTAACCAAAAAAAATGTTTGTGCTTTTATTAAAGTTTATTTTGATTTTGTTTTCAACAATATCGTGACTAGTGGAACTCTTAGTGAGAAATTATTGTATTTGTTATGGGATGAACAACTTGTGCAGTTCGTGGATGTCACTCAAGAACAGGAGAAGGAATAATTACGTTTGGATTTCCCAAAGACCCTGTGAGGTAAGAGTAATTATTTCTATATGCAATATATTATTGGTATATATTATTTTTTTAGTATTTTACATTTTACTTTACATGTACCTTTGTATTGTAAGATGTATAATTCTATGTTTTTGGTATTGATCTGTCCCTCTGCCTTTAATAACATGAAATAATATGTACTACAATAAGCTTTCTGCTAACGAGCCCTGTTCAGCAAAAAATATGTTGAATAATAAGACATATTCAATTTAAATTAGTAGTTGATTTATTTTATACACATGTGAATACCTACATTTATTTACGTTTTAGGGCACAATTATGGTTGGAAGATTGTAACTGTGCAGATTTGTTTGGAAAGACTACAGATGCTTTACAAAAGAATTATAGGTTGTGTGAACTTCACTTTCAGGAAAAATTTGTTTCCAGAGGAGGATATCACAAGCATTTATTTCAGCTAGCTGTGCCTACCCTATTTCCATGGATAAAATGCAAAGGTCACATTTTATTGAATGATCCACCAACAAAAATAGTTACTCAGTCTGGTAAATATTAAATTTAAGTAGACATTATAATCAGCTGTTATTGATATTTATTTTTTGTCATCTGGCCGCATAATTAATACTTTTTGACGGGATTAATACCTTCTTGGAATTTGTATAAAGGAGTATCCTGTTGTTAATATAATGGAAACAAAAAAATTAAAACATTTATATCTGTTGATAAAACTAAGTCAACATTCATTTAAACAAGTAAATTCTTAAGAACTTGAGGCTGGTAAAAACTTACATGAGAAGAACATACAATAATTAATTACCATATGCTTTGGTATTTAAGCGCCAGTACAGAATACCAGTGTCAATGTAATGTATTCTGCATAGTGAAAAATTTAAGAAAATATCTATTTTTTTATACTTATATTTGTAAAATTTCTACAAATGATTACTACAATTACTTTTATAATTGCAGATACCACACCATTATGGCTGCCGGCACGTTCATCTCAGGCCGTCGCTATACATTCTAGTGACTGTGACGATATAACGCAAGTTTATGAATCCACACGCTGCCAGCTTTTAACACCGCCTTACTCGAACGGGTAAAATTGATATATCTGATTGAAAAACGTCAACAATAAGGATGTTTTTCAGTTATACCTCAGGTATGTAGTCTTAACCGGACAGTTTTATCCATTTGGGTATAGCGAATGCTAAAAGCTCGCAGTGTGTAGGCCCTATTTATATTTATAAATTTTAAAAGATTAGCCCTATATTTTTTGATAGAAACAAGTATTTGGTCAATTTTGATTTTTCTTTATTTTTCATTCCTCACGAAAGAATGTATGTATGTATAAATATTTTATTTTATGAAACTGATGTTCAACAAGTAGATTCCTGCTTTATATATTTTGTGAGGCGCTGTCGTTTTGGCTTGAAAACGATAAAATGCAAGTTACCGTTGAATATTTATAAATTTTAAAAGTTTATAGAGAGTTATAAAGTTTATGTTTGTCTAATAAAAATTTGGACAATTTAATATTGAATTTTATTTTATTATGCTTAGGTAGTTAAAATATATTTTTTTCTTAGGTGTAACCAGAATTAAGCACTAATGTTATTGGACTCATGTTCAGAATCCAATTTGTGCCAGTGCCGCTTTATTCACTTTAGAAGCCACCATCCAGTGTATGGTCAAGTAGAGAATTCCATCAGGCTATGAAAATTTATTGATTTACAGCAATTTGAAAAAAAGTGCATTTACATGCATCCTATGTACTAACCCTCCCCTCTCCCCCCATTAAATGTATGGTTCTGAACATTCTGAGGATATTCCTGCTATATTCTGAATATACAAAGAATATCCCCTGAATATACAATTTGAAATAATTCTACAAAATTCCAAATGAATCTACCGCGAATATTCATAGTATATATTGAATATTCTGGAAACATTCATTGAAGAACATTCTTAGATAATGCTTTTCTGAATATTCTCAGAATAATCCTAGCTTATATATAATACGAAAAAGAATATTCATTTGGGAATATTCTCTGAATATTTAGGATATTCCCATTTTCACTTTCTAGGAATATTCCAAAAAGCATAAAGATATTCTTCGCATTTTTAGAGAATATTCCAATATGCCAAAATGAATATTCCACGGATATTTATAGAATATCTAATGTTGTCTGGGACAGTCACCCAAATTCAAAAAAATGTAATTTTCTTATCCTTGTAACTTTGTTAGTAATTATCCAAATTAAAAAAAATTGAACATGGATGGAAAGGGCTTGCAAAACCCTTACGAACAAGGTGTCACAGGACCCCTATCTCATTTGCAATTTTCAGGGTTGTCATAATTCGAAGTGATTGAAAGGAGGGTGCTATATTTTCATACTAAAAGTTGGCAAATTGAGGAGAAAAAATTTAAAGCATTTACTATTTTTACGGTTAATCCGAAAAAGAAAATAAAATGATGTCACATTTTAGAACGAACATTCAGTGTGTCACGTGTAAATGCTTCGAATAAGTTTTTTTTTCCTGTAAAATATAAAAGTCATTGATAATACTTCACGACCGAAGTCTTTTTAGAATTCGAAATTTAAAAATAAAATCGCGTACAAATGACACAATTTCAATAACGTTCAGGTCCCCTTTGATATGATAAAATAATGAAGTTCTTTCGTGCACTTACTCTATGTTGAGAAAAAATACCTGGTCTGTCAACACACCAATACCAGACTTTGATTTTTTTACTGAATGCATTTTGAAACATAGTAAAATTGCC
This sequence comes from Galeruca laticollis, assembly GCA_963921935.1. Taxonomy (NCBI): domain Eukaryota; kingdom Metazoa; phylum Arthropoda; class Insecta; order Coleoptera; family Chrysomelidae; genus Galeruca; species Galeruca laticollis. Next base: position 65,155,804 of record OY998182.1, read on the forward strand.
GGTAAAAATCCTCAAAAGATTTTGTTGCTCCTTATACTTTTTACCTATATAGGTTGGTTGGTACTACTATAGAAAAGCAAAAAATTTTTTACTCACTGTAACTTTGGTGCTCCTTATACTTTTTACCTATATAGGTTGGTTGGTACTACTATAGAAAAGCAAAAAATTTTTTACTCACTGTAACTTTGTTTTTGCCTTCTTGTTCCGTTTTTTGTTCCTGTACTTTTCTCGCGCCAGTATAATGCTAAAAAAACTAAAAAAAAGTGTCTCTTTCACCAAGCGAGGGTTCACAATAATGAGAGTCGAGAGATAGTGTCCTTTTCACCAATGAAGATACCACAATATCGCAATAAAAATAATAAAATGGTGTTCTTTTCACCTTATAGGCAATAAAAAACTAAGTATAACACTAACAAAGTATGCTGAAACAATCGGTAACGACCAAATAAATACTCCCTGTGTTGTGCTATCTTGAGCCAGTCGAATTTGTTCGTTTTTCGCACAAAAAACGTAAATGTTTAGAATTTACATAGTTGCCAGAGCTAGAAACATAATGTTTAATTTAGTAATCTAGTTAACGTAACGAGAAAATAATAATGAAAAACCTACAATTATCTGAAATAAAACAATAACAAAATATAAGCACATATCTACCTGATATATCTCTATTTTGGAAACCCAAAAATTAGTTACAATTTACCTTGTGGCTAATACACAAATACACTACGAAGTCGAAAATCGAATTTTGAAAACATAAGATACCTAACATACATGTAAAATGCTCACTATATAGATATTACAAGTTCCTGAATATACCTAATAATCTTATGACGTGCATAGTTTTTCTTCTTAAAAAATATTGTTTTTTTCTCTTCGTTTGAAGATTTTCGTATAACTTGGCAACATCGGTTATACATGTCGCAATAATATCTAATCATGAAATTGGTCATTTATATACACTCCAGAGGCTGTATCGTGCTAACAAACTGAAATTTCTCCAAAAATGTGATACTTCAAGTACCATAGCACTCGTTCTACTGGCTCTGGGGAGCTGAAAATCAAAAGGGTTCATCTATGAGATATCCTGAATAATATTCAGTCATAAAATTGGTGACTTGTTGCACTTCGGGGGCTGTATCGAGTTATACAGATAGAATTTTTTTCTAAAAACCATTTTTTTCTGTTGTTCTTGCTGAAAAACGTAAAAACAACTCAAAAAAATCCAAAACTCCAACTTTTTATTGGGTAAACCAATACTTTTCTCGCATATTAGATGGGTTGGATGGAAAAGTAATAATACCAATAATGTATTAAATAAAAACAAAAAAAATATTTACCATTCAGGTGATCCCACATACGTGTATCTGTCATGGAAAAAAGAAAATGAAACAACTATTTTTTTGTATAATGAAGGAAAAATGTTTCAGTTTCAATCTCCACAACACATATGATCAATCTTTGCAAACAAGGTAGAAGCAAACTTGTACATGTTGATTGTATGTTTGATTTTGTACTGTATATATCGGTCTCCCCACAATATATATTATTATTTGTCATTACAGATCTTTCGCTTTAAATTTTTTATTAGTTGTTTTGTAAGTTTTTTAAACGTTTGCTATTTTAAATTGAAATTCCTCAGTGTACCTTACTTTTCTCTTTCTATTAAATGTAAAGCATTGTATTACAAGTAAATATTTCTTTGTATAATAAATTTGCAAACTCTGTTTATATTATTTGTTTCTAGATAAAATTGAATATATTTACACATGTAGTTGAAAAAAGAGCCTACATGTCAAATAAAATTTGAAAGCAACCAACAGAAACTCTGATGAATATGATTAGATTGAGGCCAAGTTGTGACACGACGCTCTGTGTTTTCAGACTAAATGGCCTATTTTAAATCATGTAAATTTGCAACTTTTCCGCAGTTTAATTTTCTTAGCATAAAACAAACAGAAATGTATAATTATGAAAACATTTTATTATGTTAATATAAATGGTACAAATTTTGAAATGTAGAATGTTTTTAAATATGTATATTTACATTTATGAAACTCTTAAATAATTAAAAAGCTACACTCAAATTGAAATTTTGTTTGGATCCGTGTATATAATATGTTTGTTCGTAGAACATAATTTGCTAACGGTTACCAACCAATTTCTGATTATTATGTACGCATGCGCGGTTTATGATTAGTTTCAAATCGGTTGGAAATTTTTCACTCTAAGAACGCAAATATGATATTTTCCCTAACTAATGTAAACTCAAATACAACTGTGCCGAAATCCGAAAACTAACCTTAATATCTGATCGTTGAGGAAAATAATTTGTGATCAAATATATATTTCTTAAGTTGTGATATATTAATATTGAAAATTTTATAAAGCTGGTATTTACAGAAAAGGGATGGAAAGTATGTTTTTGGCATTTTACCTGTTGTCGACATTTTCTTTATATTATGTATTTTAGCAAGTGATAACCTGATTCTGGATGAATTCTTAGTTTTTAACACAACAAATAATTCCTCAGAACTAGAGAACCCCCTAACGAGCACCGAGAATACAACGTCTGGTCAATTATTTTCAGATTGTAGCACATCATTTATATGGACAAGAACACATACCCTTATGCTACTGGATATATACCAGAAGTATAGGTCAAAAGTTGGCACTTTAGAAATACGTAATTTGAAAATAATGTGGGAGGTTATTTCTAGTCAATTTAAAGCTCTAGGAGTTATGGTTTCGACTAACAACTGTGAAAATAGATGGCGTGTACTAGAACGAAATTACAAAAAATTTGTTGATAATGTGAATAAAACAGGACGTGGTAGGTTATTCTTCGAGTACGCTGATGAAATGGAGAAAATTCTAGGGAAAAAGAAAAACATAAACCCTACTGTTATTTTATCAACAGAAACTATTACTGACATTTCGTCACGGCACCAGTGTTCGACTTCTCAAATTTTAGATTCTGAAGCCATCTCAGAACCAAAACCTGGATGCTGTAAAGATACAGGTGAAGGTTTAGACCAATGTGTAAGTACGTTTGAGCCAGAAGCTGGAAGTTCAGCCTTAAATATAAATAGAGAAAATCCAAATCACCTTCCTCAAAAAAAGAAAATTAGCACCACCAAAGAAATCAGCCATAAAAAGGCAAAGATATAAAAATAATGAAATACTAGAAATAATTAGTGTACAGAAGGAGAACAGACACAAAGAGAAAATGGCATTTGAAAAAGAAAAATTTATCAAACTGTATGAACTTGAATTAAAAAAACAGGGTGCTAGAGAAATCAAAATTAATGTTTTAAAAGAAAGGAATGAATTGCATAAAAATACTAATAATCTGCTGGAATTAAGTCTACAGAAGAAAAACACAGTTTTATTTTAATTTGTTTCTTATGAATGTCGATTGTTTTTATAAGAATTTCCTCTTGGGTTTTTTATATTTTTTGTTAGTTTTTCCATATGTATTATAAATTAAGATTTGACTGTGAATTATGTTCCTTGTTTTTGATATGTATACACCTGTTGCTAGATTTAAGAATTTTTATATTTTTTTTACACAGACAAATATATTTTTATTATTTTCTACAAAAAGTGTTTTTGTGAAAGTTCTTTTTTGACAGTGAAATAAAGGAAGGCCATAAAGTGTAAAATGTCGTATAGTACATAATATTCTTACTTTAATTCTTTTACAAATACATAAGAAGATGTTGCCAGTGACAACAGAAACTATTGATAATAGGTAAACGCCACACTACACCTAAATAAATAAAAGAAGTCTTAGAATCTGTATGCATATACATCTATATTTAAATCTTACGTATTATTAACTAAAATATTGGCAACTTGGTTTCTTATAACTACTCCATCTCGTTCATCTTGGGGTTCCTCACCATGTGCGTTGTAGTTATGATCATGATTAATTACATCTACATTTCGCAGTTCTTCATTTTCTGGGAAATCATCATCTATTGCCAAATTGTGGAGTACACAAAAGCCGCTCGAATAAAATTTCCTATGTCTTGATCACTTCGTAATTTTAGGTGATACAGCTGCCTAAATTTTTGCTTTAGGATGCCAAAGCAGTGCTCTATGACGTAATTTTCTGTTGTAGTTTTGTTGAACCCTTGTTAAATTTCCCAAATCTTTGTATGGGGTTAACAAATATTGCAAACAAGGGAACCACTGTCACCCAAAATATAACTGTTTCTACATTTTTCGTGGAGGGTTGTTGACAATGGGGATGCCCGAAACACTCTACTGTCATGTACAGATCCTGGAAAACCCACTGTGATATCCCTTATTTTCCGTCTATGATCACACACAACCTGCACCTAAAAATAAAACATTAAACTTAAATTCATTTATTAACTCATTGCTGTTTATGCTTGAATAAATATTTGAATTTCATTAGTTAAAAAAATTACTGGATGTAATAAAAGGATTATACAAATTTATACATTTCATTACATATCACAACATATATAAGTATTTATAACGTAAAAAACTCACCTGCATAGAATAAAATCCCTTTCTGTTTATATAGGAATCAGGGTCTTCAGATGGTTTATCAATTTTAATATGGGAACCATATATTACTACTATTACATCAGGAAGCCCATTTATTAGAAATTGTCCCTTGATGTAATTTTGTTCTTCTATTTTGGGCAAAGTATTAATTTGGGGTGACAAGTTACTTAAAAAGTACACCATTCTTTCAACTACTTTACGTAAAGTACTAATAGTTATATTAAATCTGTCTGATACATCCCAGCAAACCTGAATGAGCGGTAAATAGACGGGCCATAGCTGTTAACTGCGGTTAGATGTCGGCAGCGGCACAGCGATGTCGGTAAATAACTGGAATGATATCAGTTTTACCGCCTTGGCTGAACATACGCATATTTATGGAGTATGTTTGTAATCTAGCCACAAATTACCCGTTGAAAATTTGCGATAGTCGCGCCGATGTCGTTTTGACACAGTTTGCATGCCAGCATGCGAACTGTAATGAAAATAAAACAAACATTGGCATTACTGAATATCACCAAGGCAGTTGGCACTACTGCTGATTTGCTAGCCGTTGTGTTGAACACGTGTTAAAAATCAACCTAACCTAGTTGTGTTGTGGTGTAATTAATAATTATCCATATATATATATATATATATATATATATATATATATATATATATATATATTATACGGAATATTTGTTTTAGTCATCATGTTTCATTGTTAAACCTATAAGTATATATATAGCCTATAGATTTGCATAAATCAGGGATTAAGCCCCAACAGGATACCCGCAATCACGCTAAAATCTGTACAATGCAATATCAGTTCACCCTAACTTAGTCAATCCGCTGAAGTCCCGCTATGTAAGGAAGCGGGTGGTAGTCTGGAGGCCTACTGGTGGCCATCGCGACACCGGCTAGCTGGGCCGGCCACATATCATGATTGTGGCCCACTTATGTTGTCCGTCGGTTGTTTTTAAAGTGCCTCTAGAGGCCCACGTGTAACATGTTTGCTGGGATCTCTGTATGAAGCAGCCTCGTGTCCAGCAAACCACAAAAATATTATTGTATAATCAGAAGCACTCAGCTTTCCAAACTCTCCACTATGGTGGAAAAAATATTGTAAATTTCTAAAGCGTTCCTCGATGCCATTAGCCACCTCTCTGCTGACTCTAAAATGTTCCATAAATTGTTCGTCACTATACTGTGGAACTGTTTCTTCCAAGTAATTATCATTTTTGTGCTTTGGTCGCTGATCAAACACCGCAAATAGCTCCTCATCACTTGATGACGAACTCAATAAATCGTTTTCAAACATCCTAAAATAAAATAAAAACAATAAATAATCTGTATATCATTTGTGTACCTACATAAATAACCCTAAGGCACAAATGAAAATGTATTTCATACTTTGCTTCAGTTATTCTGGCAGTGCCTAATTTTGTAATTTTTTCTCTAGTTAATCTCCAATTATTTGTTACCAAATTCTAACACCAAAGAAAAAACAAATAAACAGCTTATTAATTTCCTATTGGATAATTACACGATCCTAAGTTCGTGGATAATTATCAATGTGATTATGAACTGCGCATGTCTGACATCTCTCCAACTTAAAATTTCTTATTACTCAGCGAATTATTCTGACGGTTGCCAATCCGTTTCAAACCGACTATTTTCTTTGTACGAACGTTGGATTTTTTATCACTGAATTTTGGTTTGGCTTGTGCAAACGCTTTTTAAGGAAATGCGCCTGTGCAGTACAGTTGCTAACGCTTTCTTACTGCTCTACGAACGAGCCTAATATTCTCTTATCTATGCACAGCTGTGCTGTGGTTTGGATGCAACATAAAAAACAGAGATAAGCTCAAATCACCCATGGAGATATAAGGTTTCTGCGCTCACAAACAGTCGAAATATTTAAAATCAAAACATTCGAACAGAGATGCGTTTCTTTGAACCGTCAAGAGTGGAAAGACAGAGAGAAAATATGTTGAATAAGTAAAAGCCGATTCAGTAACACTATCGACATTTATCGTAAATATTTTGAACCAAATAATTACTAAATTAGTAACTAGTATTGTGTAGGTTTTTAGGTTTATATACCTGTGAGGAGGCCCCTCTTAACTAGCATCTAAACTGTAGATATATGGAGGGTAGAACTAGTTCTACCCTCCATATGTAGATATTAGGCAATCCAAACCACGTTACTTTTTAGCTGTCAATATGGCGGCGACGGTCAAACATTGGATTCAGTACATTCATTTAAGTTTAGAGGCTGCAGAGCAGTGTTGCCAATGACACGGTATTTGCCGTGTTTTCACGGCTTTTTCAACAAAACCTCCGGCCACGGCTTTGCTGTACTGCCGTGCAATATATACACGGTAGGGCAAATTAAATTGATATTAGCGATGATATACCTATATTTTGGACTAAAGTGTTTTAAATCAGATACGGAAGAGTTTCTTTTTAAAATATTGCGCTGTTTGTTTTAAATATCATTTCTTTGCCTCAGGCAAAATACATCGTGAGAAAGAGTTTTTACACAAGTTAATTTAATCAAAACCAAAGAAATAATTTGTTGACTACAAAAACTATTATCGGAAATTTGTTAGCCAACCAAGAATTAGGAAAATATTTCAGTTCTTGTACTGAATTTAATCCCAATAAAAGCATGATAAAAAAATGAAATATATAATAAAAACGAACTGGTTAATACCATCAGAGATGAAGATGATGCATTTCATCTGTCAGATTAATAAATGAGTTTTATTATTTTCTGTATTAAATAATTATTTTATTATCACCTTTTCGATTTTCATTTTAAACCCAGGAAAAATATCATTATTCCTAGCATTTTACCGCTTAAAATTTTTACACGGCTGTAGCTTATAAAAACACGGCTTTTTTCAATTATCTTCACGGCTTTCATTTGATACAGGTTGACAATACTGCTGCAGAGTTTTATAGTTATATAACGGTTTACTTTGTATTTTGTGGGGTTTTAAGGTGTTTTGTAGTGTTTGAGTAGAACAATTTTCCTATTTTAAGATGAAGAGCGCTTATTTTAAATCGTTATTAGTGTAAAATCTAGATGTTGGAGAAACAAATAGTTTAGGTAATAGATATATTATGTGTAACCTTCTGCTATTAAATCAGTATTGTATTTTATTTTTTGTAATTAAATGTAGAACTAAGTTAGCCTTTCATTAATTGTAAGGAATTATGTATGTATTTGGAATTATGTAATTAGTTTATAAATGATTGATTTCTGTCGATGTTGTCTTGTGAAATTGTTTCTATGACATTAGGGGTTTTATTTTCTAGTTTTTCATGTTTTTTGAAAAAAATAAACTATTATATGAGAGTTTTATTTTTTTATTGTCCCTAAAGTGTGTGACATTTAATGCATTAGAAAAACAATTATTTTACACTGCAAAATATAAATTTTATTTCATTTTGACATGTGTACATTACAATACATATTTCTAATATTAACATGAGTAAAATTAATTAACTTCAGCCACATTGTTCAAAGATTTTGATCTTATTGACAAAGCTATGTAAAAATGTATTACTATAATAACACATAGTACCTAAACGTTATACGTATTATGAAGAGACAAGAATTATTACTAATTTAAGTACAAATCAAAATAAAACATTCATTAAATGTTCAGAAATAATAAAAGTTGCAAAGTAATATTTACTAAATGTTTAGCTTCAAAACTAAAACATAAATACTTAAGCATCATAGACACCACCGTCTCCATAAATTCAATTTGATCGCCCTGGAACTGTGGAGGCATTTCATCAATATCCATGACCTGTTGACAAAGTAATTAATTATAACAATTTTCAGCAACTATCAATACATAACTTAACATTGCTATTACTAAAAACTAACAGTCTTTTTATCAAAATAAAGTGTGCAAAACATGTTCATCGAGTATCTTTTCTTGACCAGGACGATCAGTTACACATATCCCAATCAATTGTCATTTAGCTCTTGAGACAATTTACATAAAAAAAGGACTACTATTAATTATTTTTTACCTTAGTGTCAGTCAGTTTTGTCCTTTTATCTCTGCGATTCTTTCGATCAACATCTGCAGCCCTTTTTTTTTACTTTCTGAGACACATGTCCCATATGTTGAGATGGTACCCAGTCAGGGTGTTCTTTATCTTCGAGGACAGCAAGTTTGCCAAAAATGAGTTAATACCTACTTGAGTACAAACTACGTAAACTAGGAGCTAGTAGAGTTGATATATTTGATAAGAAGCCTACCAGTTATAAAGTGTCTACAGCAAACTTTCTGGTGTTTCAATATAGATTCGGTCTAATCGTCTCTCTTTATTGCTGCAATCCATGCCACAGATATCCATGCAGCCCTGCGAAGTTTGGTCAAAACGTTTTTCTCCGTTAGAAACCTGTGTTTTGTCTCTGCGGGAACAAAACGAAACTTCATCACGATTAGAACGGCTTCCACAACCAACTACAATACATATCGAAGACTAACACTACATTATTTAAAACCACAATTTACAGCCAATAAACAGAAATAAAATCAATTTAACGTGGGTTAAACAATCACACTCTACAGTAACTTTGTTATTTATTAGACCGTCAGCGCCATATTGAATTTATTTTGACAGGTCGTTGGATTGCCTAATATTCTATGATAAGTAGAAGAAAATTTTATTTCTCACGTTGATCATTTTGCATGTCTTCGACATATCGTTCAAATAACATTAATTTTTTTTTAATTTGATATAATCCAGACAAAATGAATGTAGAACAAAAAGTTGTTAAGGGTGAAATCAATATCCACGATGATTTTGTTTGGAACATGGATGTTAAACAAGAGTTGAGTGACGAAGTGCCTAGGGCCGCTTTTCAAAATGTAAATGCTAATAGTATGCACCCTATTAAACAAGAAATAAATGACGACCTAAACACAGTTCAAATAATTGGAGAATCTATATTTACAGCTAAAACAGAGAGGGGCAGCTCTCATAAGGTTAATATACCCAACATTCGAAACAAATTAAAATATTTAAAACAGAAACAAGAAGTGCGAACCAAATCAAAAGGTGAGTTACTATCATTCATGGCTATTTAGGTGTGGCATATTAATAAAAAAGCTTATCGAAATAACATATTTGTTTGGCAGAGAGGATATTTTTGTGCAGAACAGTGTAGCCAAATAATAGCTAGATAAATTGTTTTTAAAAGACAGGAAAATTACGTTCTTTGAATAATAAAAATCAAATTGTAACTATTAAATTATTTTATAAAAGATACATAAAAATTGACATTGATGTAGTATCAAAATTCTTATTTTTACTAATACATATTACTTATGTTTGTAACAAACTTTAATTCGATTTAGTTTAATAGCTGCAGAGACATCTTGTAATTGCTTCAAACAATAAAAATCAAGAACATGAGATTGAATCAGCTATAATACTGATGTCTTCTGCGCTATTGGCGGCGTTGAGTTGTTCACGAAGATTTTTTGGGAGAGAGTGATTGTAAAAATTAAATGAAATTTTTGATATGAAGTCCTTGGCAGTGGGTATGTTGGCTGGTTCGTGTAACCATGAGGTATTTGGAAGTTCGGGGTAGCTTGTTTTGTATTTGATTGCCATGCGGAGACACTTGTTCTCTACCACCTGCAGGGTATGGAAATTGTGTTTTGTGCCAGTAAAATACACTGGGACAGCGTATATCAATATTCGATAGATGATTTGTTTATATATGATTAATTTATTCGCCGTTGAGAGATAGCTATTTTTACAAATGATGGGATATAATCTGCTCATTGAAATTTTAGCTTTTTGAACTTGCATTGTGCATTAGCTTTTGTGTTACCTTGTAAAATATATCCTAGATAACTTAGAGTGTTACTGGGTAAAAGGTGTTGTCCGTCAATGCACAGCTGATATTGCAATGAGCTGTTTTTCCTTGCGATTCTTCTGAGTAACAAGTACTCTGTCTTGGATGTGTTGATTGTTAGCTTATACTCTCTCAGGTATGGTATGATTTGTGTGTTTATGTGTGTCTGTACGTTGTGTAGTGCAGTGTCCGAGACTATTGCTGATGCTACAAAATAGGTGTCATCCGCATACATGGCTGTTAAGACTTGTGGTGTGGTTGATAAATGTGGGTAAATATTGAATATAACAAAGGTGATAGAAATGAGCCCTGAGGAACTCCGGCTTTTATGGGGAAAGGTCCAGCTGAGCCTTCACTGATGCTTACATAAAACTTACAGATAGTAACATGAGTGCACCATATTAATTAAGTAATTTATAAATTAATCCCTCGAGCCAGACAGAGTCAAATTGTTTTTATGTATCAATAGTGACCATAACTAATTAGTTCTTTTCTCGAAATCCCTCTCTGATGTGGTTAAATACTCTAATGATTTGTGCAATAGTATTGTTCCCTTACCTGAAACCGTATTGCTCGGGGGATATAATGTGGTTTTTGTCTGTGAAATTTTGTACTCCTAAAAATTATTGTGATTATGACCTTTGCTATGTTATTCAATAAGGAAATAGGTCTGTAGCTATGCACATAACATGGTTGTTTGTTAGCTTTGATGATAGGTATGTGCCATGTTCCGATATTCCCGAACAATACTGCCCAGTAAATTTAGCCGTTCCAATTTTACTGAAATTCACTGGCAATATTTTGGCGCCACTTTCTAAGAAGCCTTGTTAGAGACTAAAAAATTTACTGGTGCTACTTTAACAGAAATGGTCATGTAGTTGCAGTAATGTGACAGCTGACAGTACATGAATGATAAGTTTTTATGTTATAGATTAAAAAATATTGTTATTCCAATATGCATACAGCAAAAATGTATAAAGTTGTACTGGAAGATTTTAGCGTAGAAGTTGATGCTAAAACCGCTGCTAATCTTCAAGGTTTGTTCTCCATTGTTGTTCATATAGGTGCAGCTTAAACCCAGTTTAAGAATGATTTTTTTTAGATGCGAATTTTGCTAGGCAATATTTGTAGGCGATCAGTAGAGAACTTCAAAACTGACCGAGATCTCTTTACTTACCTGAAATGTAGTTTGAAAATATCTGGAGTATAATTACCAACTACATTTTGAATGTAACCCTCTATTCGTGGTATCCTTTTAATTGGTCCTCTAATCTTAGGAAGAATATAAATTTATGGAATCTTCCATCCATATGTTCATTAGAAATTGAGGTACTTGAGCTATCTGATTTTACTGATGAATCAGAATCGCTATCACTTAATAGTTCATCCAATAAGATACGTTTCATTTCCTCCATCGTTTCAATAAACATGAAAACAATAGGAATAGGTTATTTTCTGTGCAACCAAAGCTTGTCACCGATCTACTGCCCGAATTGTTCCGAAAAGAATTTGCAGTTTAAGATTACTGCCACTGTCAAGCATTCCGAAATGGCTTACTGTGACCAGTAACACTAGCAATATCGGAACGTAGCACTAATATTATCAATCTTGAGCATATCGGGATAGTTGCCTGTTTTAATTATATAGTTGGTTATATATGTGAGTTGTACAAGAGCTTTCTTAGGAAGATCTTTTAATAGAATGTTAGGAATGCCATCCCTTCCTGGGACTTTTTTATTTTTCAACGATTGTATGGTGTTATAAATTTCATTACATGTGGCCATATTCTTTGTGTTTGGTGTGTGATTTGTGTGTAGGTAGTTTTGAATAAATTGTGTAATATTATTGTGTGTTATTTGTGAAATTATTTTGGAAATAATCTCCAAAGTTTTCTACTATTTCAGATTTATTAGTGACAGTTTGTCCATTAACAACAATTTTGGTCATTTCTTTATTCTTGTTTTTTAGCTTTCTAACGATTTTCCAGATATAATCATCTACTGGTTTTAGTTTCTCTAAGAATATCTTCCAAGAATGATTTTTGTATTCATGTACTAATGTATTAATTAAGTTTTGGTAATATTTCAGCAGTATCTTGTCATTACTGTGTCTGGTAGTTTGCCATTTTTTACGAATTTTATTTTTCTCGTGTATGATTTTGGTTATATGATCGGATAAGGTATTGTTAATTTGGAATTTAGGTTTGAGAGGAGTTGCGTTATTTCTGGCAGTTATGATGATATTTTGCAAATTTTTAATTATGTTTGTTAACTGTATTGTATTTTCTATTTTATCAGTTATTATTAAATTTTCATAAATATTCTTTCTGAATTTTATCCAGCTTGTAGTGCTATAGTCATGGACTGTGGGGTGTGGGGTGTGTGTATGTTATATGTAATTTTTAATTCTATAAGGATGGGTTCATGATTGGAGTTGAGGTCGGGTAAGGTTTTCATTTTGGAAATATTGTTTATATTACGCCCTATGGCTAGATCTATTGTACTCGGAGTGTAGTGAGAATAAGAGAAATGGGTTCGGATCATCTGTGTTGAAAATGTTACAGTCACTGTTATCACAAAATCTGAGGAGAGTATTTCCATTTGTGTTAGGATATTTAGCATATGGGTCCCATAGCGGATGGTTACAGTTTAAGTCACCCACTATGAGGACCTTATTGTGTGTTTTCATAATGTTGAACAAATCGATCTCTTCCAGCTTATTATTGGGAGGACTGTATGCTCCAACGATTTTAATTTTTTTGTCTAACAATATAGCGATATGCTCTATAGAAGAATTATTTTGTTGCAGCAGTTGGAAATTGATGCCTTTTTTGATTAATACTGCGATACCACCTCCGCCGACATTATCGGGGCGGTCTTGTCTAAAAAGACTATATTTGGGGTTTCAAAAGTTTACAGTTTTTTTAGCTTTAAGGAGCGTCTCGATTAAGAAGAATATATCTGGTTTATTAATGTCGAGAAAATGTTTGATGAGATGAAGTTTATTAAAAGCTCCACCTACATTACAGAAAATTATTTTGAGATGATTTCGTTTTTGAATTCCTGTTTTACCACCTACCTGTCTAGATGTCATATTTACCTATTCCAGCGACAAAGTTGTTATAGATAGTGAGTTTCTCCAACTTGTTGGTGGCAGCTTTCATTTCGTGCAATAGGTCAGAGACAGCCCTGGTCAGTTCGTCCAGGTTAACAATTTTGTGGAGTTGTTTAAATAAATCGTTTAGATGTGTGAATTGACCTAGATCTGTAGTGGCTTCCTGGTTAACGGTTTGACTGCGAAGATTAGGGGTAGAGCTTTGAGGGGTTGGTCTAGATACTGCTTTGGTGGGAAGTCTAGGGAATTCTTGGGTTGCGGAGCGTGTTTTCTGGTTCCATGGATTAACAATAGGAATGGGTGTGGGAATAAATGTTGTGGCTGCTGGCTTGTTCTTTGTGCTTTTAGTTCTTTCAAGCTCTAACCATTCTCTTCGTTTTATGTATTCTGGGCAGATTACAGCATTGGAAGGATGGTCACCTTTGCAATTTGCAAATATTGCACGTTTGCTCCTGTCCTTCTGGCATTCCGGTGTTAATTGTGAGGCCGCACATTTGAGACATCTAGGGGTTTTGCCGCAATTTCATGTGGCATGATCTCCCATTGGACACGTGTGCTCGATTACTCTTGCGTTTTTGTTTAAAAAGTCCAGAGTGACTTTACAATCAGTTATCACCAGTTATAGTGGCTTACCATTAGTGGATATCCTGTAAATGTCTTTAACTATGATTTTATATGTTTTGGTTCGTCGTTATGTCATCGAGTTGGAGTCCCTCCGCTAACCGTCTCAAGACGAAGGCATGAGTTTTTCCCTCACGTCTGGAATATGTGTGAAATGGCACTTTCTCTTCCCGAAGTGTATTCTTTAGGCTACTGAAATCAGACACTTCCTTTTTAAATATTATGGTAGAATTGTTATTGTATTTAATTTCGAAATGGTTTTTGATTTCTCCTTCTATTACACTAACTAATTGTGTGTGTGCAGAAACATTGCCATCAATAACGATGGGAGGGCAAGTGGAGGAGCTTTTTTTGTTGGTGGTGCTGGTAGTTTCTTTAGTTTTAATTCGCTTGCTATCTTGTTTATTTACGTCATCTTCCGAGCTGCTGGATGAATCATTGAATTTTCTAAACCTCAATTTCTCAAGATTCTTTTGCTTGGTGTTGGGTAGGTCATCATCAGATACTTCTGATAACGAGTAATATTTGTTATGAGTAACTGCGGTTTGTTGACTCTGGGATGATTGTTTGATAATCTCAGTAAATTTTCTATACTTTTTCGGTTTAATAAAATCTGCGGGCATCACTTCGGAAACTTCCATTTGTTCACTTGTAGGTTTTTTGTTTGTCAACTGTTTGAGTCCTCTGAGGTGGATTCACTTGTCTTATACTCAATTGTATCTTCTTCCATATTGTTATGAATAAATTTCCTTTTGGCTATTTCTGATTTGTCTGGCGTTGAAGTTCTATTTGATTTGTTTCCAAGACATGTGGGTATATCTAGATTTAGGCTTTGAACTTGGATATTTGACTGAGTTTTAAGGACAGAATTTTCTATACACTTGTTAATCGTTAATTCGTGTGAATTTTTATTGTGTTCTAAACAATTTTTATTTTTGTTTCCTGGACTATTAACTTCTAATGTTTCTGTGTTTAATTGAGAAATAATAGAGTTATTTGAATTATGTTGATTATCGATGTTTTGCTCGTTTAAATAAGCCAATTAAAGGTAGTTTAGGTCCAGAAAAGAGATTGAAAGACACATTGTCCAGCACTTTAGCCAGAGAACATGGAATTACAAGATTAGTAGCAACCATATATAATTATTTCATAGCCGATAACAAGACAGGGGAATATAATGCTTAGAAGACTGTCTAATCTTACTGGAGGATCGCAAACTTTCTTTCCTAAATGCACCATTATACTCTATCTCATTTGATAAAATATGAACGAAGTTGTCAAAAAGTCTGCAAAACAGTTGCTGTCTTGTATTTAACAATATACTGCAATGTGTATACAGGGGGGGGACAGTAACACAAGGAAATTAACCGGTCTACAGATAAGTTTACCATTGGAACCCAACGCAAGAAAAAAAATTGTATTTTATTGTCTTTCTGCATTTAGTTTTAACTTCTTACCTATTAATTATATAGAGATCGTAGAAGATACGACTAATGAGGAGAAAATTGGTCGAATTTCTCAAAAATGCTATATTAAGGCTGGAGATACATTCTTTACCCGGTCTTCCACACTGTTTAGCACTATCCCGGAAGATATCGACATCCAGGAGCTCGGACTGGTATCTACATGTAATATTATACCCAAACTTCTAAGAAAGATGGTAAACAAAAATAGTAAGCTAATGTCTTTGCGCTAAAAGAAATAACACCAATTTCCCATATTTCTGTATTATCTGTAAAGAAACGGAAATTAGAAATGGAGAAACAGAATTAAAGAAAAGGAAGATAGACTATTTAGAAAATGCAGCTACGGTTAAAAAGGAATACAAACATTTTTTTGGAGAAAGAACAGAAGATAGCAGAATTAATGGAGATACTAGAATATTATTTCTACACCAGGTGGAAAAACTTAGGACCCTCTGGAGAGTATAGCGTATCCGCGTTCACCGTTAACAATAAAAATAAATATACTTATGTAGGAGTTTTGGCGGATAAGTAAAGGAGGAAGACGTCCACTACTTAAAGGGTTACCACAAAAATAATAGATAAGTTCTTGTTGCAGACGGTTATGTCACATTAACTTATAACAATGGAATGGAATTAATATGTTTGCCAACAAAAAAACTATTTGCTCCCTTTACTACAAATGGATATACGAGTTTTAACGATAACACATTTGCCAAATTCGAAAACTTGCAATTTTACACAGGCACATAGTAAAATGTAGACATTCTATTTACCCATGGAGGTGGAAAGGATTAACGTCGTTACAATTGCGGATAACATAAAATTTAGGGATTATCATTGACTAGAAGAATTTGCAGAAGGTACAGAACTGGAAATATCTGGAATTAAACTGGTTTATTTTTGTTACGCTGGGCTTATTAATTAAAAACGTTTTATTTAAATTACTTGGTAAAGTTTTAAATGCAGATGCTCTACTCTATCTACATTATGCCTATTATTAGTACGCTCTGTTAACTGGACTACCTTTACGTTTTCCTGTTTTCCATATGTTAGGCAAATTAATCCTAATCAAATATTTTTATCGCATCTCTCTAAGTTTTTCCGAAAATACTTATCCTGGCGAGTCAAGTTTCGGCGGTACTATCTCTAGTTATTTAAATGATTATGTCACCAACATATTATTTTATAAAGGGGTAGATTGAAGGAAAGTTTAAGACTGACAGTGTCTATCAATTCATCCATCATGTAACATGGAAAAATAGGTGTAATAATACCTCCCATTAGACTACTCTGAGTTTGTCTATAGACAGTATTAGTTAAAGTAAAATATGTATCATTAAAAAGGAAAGTAATCTACCAACGCATACATAAATGGTATACAGAGAACTACCAAGCAAGTTAACACAGTAGGCGCAATTGGACGCTCCGTATCTAGATGGCTGTACTATCGGCTGTACAACATAAGCGTAGCACAAGGCTCTTAGACCCTCGAGAAATTTTTCATGAATCAACAAGGATCCGCGCAGAATGCCGTCATTGAAACGCTTAGTAACTCTCCTTAAGTCATTAGAAGAAAGAGGGATTAAAAAAATCAAAATTTCAAATCTTGTGTTGCGAGTTGTGAAATTACCCAACTGATTAACAAATATGTACTTCTTTTATTATGTGTTATTGTTTATTTTCTTCCAAAAGACACCTCCAACATATATTTTACATAACTATTAAATATGTCTACACGTATTAACACTCTTTCAGTTTGGATTATCCATCCTTTACTAAACTGGTAAAGTTTTAAAGTTTTAAATGGCTGATGCTCTACTTTATCTACATTGTGTTTATTATTATTAGTAAGCTCTGTTAACTGGACTACCTTTACGTTTCCTGTTTTTAATATTTTAATATGTATATGTATATATATATATATATATATATATATATATATATATATATATATATATATATATATATATATATAATACATATCCTCTATCTAAATTCTAAAGAAAACATTGAAATAAAGAAAATGTGCTTATTTGGTTGTAATACTAATGATACACACTGTATTATCAATAATTTGAAAGGTTCTATATACCAATAAAATTTGACATTTCAATTTCTTATGACATTCATGCAGAATGGACTTAATGATAGATATATTTTAAAACGATTTGAAAACAAGAATACAGATGTCTCTGTTAGCAAAATGGCATTTATACTAAAACAATGAAAATCTCTCTTTGTATATGAAAACGTAAATTTGTATTTTTTAAAAAAAAAAAGAGTTTGGTAACCAAAGGAGAGGAGGTTTATTTATTGAAACATTTTAGTTAGTTGATTTTGATATTCCCACGAGACAACATCAAATAAGAGTTGTCTCAAATTTATTTAAAATAGAGTTGATTTTTAGATTCTCTCGAGACAATATCGAATAAGAGTTGTCCCAAATTCAATTCAGTATATCAGAGTAATTTGTATGATTATTATCAGTTCAACATATTTTGCCTTTTGTTGTTCCTGAAATTCTAAAAAGAGTTTTAGAATACGAACGTGTCTACCAGAACCTAGTTGGTGAGTCCAGTCCATATTATCTATATTATTTCTCGAGAATGAATAGGCCTTTAGTAAAAATATTTCGAAAATAGATACATCTTATGATCAAATACATACATTGAAATTTAGTAACGTTACTTATAAAAAAAATTCAACGTCAAGTGAAGACTATCTTGGAACAGACAATTTACAAGGAAATTTGCGCATTTTACATTGACATATATCAATTATGAAAGTAGACATTTTGAACTTTTGGTTAAATTATTTAGATAGGAAATTTCTAATTATATATTGTTTAATATTAAGGTTTGATAGAAAGTTCTATGTTTGGTTTATGCGTTTATATTTTTTGAAAAGTTTTAATTTGTAATTGTTATCTGATAATAGATTATATAAATTTGAATTCTAAATCTCTTTGGTTCTTTTTTCATATTGATTCTCATTATATTTGATAATTTTTTTATGCTAGAGAAAATTTAGTATAATTAGTGACATTTGGTTATTTTCCTGACAGTAAATTTCATATATGTCATAAGAATTTAATTGTCTTATAGTGTATTGGACAAACAGTTACTTTAGATTTTGAATAGTGCAATACGTAATTTGGAAAATTATTTGGTAATTTATAAAATTTGAATTCTTATTTGAAATCTTTGATCCCTCCCTGAGTTAAGAGTGAGTTAATTGATTGTATATTGATTTATCTTTCATAATATAACATTTAATATTTATAGAGCCGGGCATATTAATTTGACAACTGCTGTCATTAAATTTAATAGGTTATATTTAGCGGTAAAGGGGTTTTCACATTAGTGCAGTTACTATTACAAATTGTGACGACAGCAACAAATAAAATTCACATCAAATAAATTAATATAATTAAAATCATAAAATATTATAATTAAAACATAGTAGAATATATAATAATTGTCACCCGAACGTGGGGCAAATATTATTTAAGAATATAGATATACTATAATTCGCGCCGCAAAGTGGGGCAAAAATAGATTTGTCACTATTATCACAAATATAGAAAAATATTATAATTTGACGCAGCAAATTAATTGTCTATATAAAAAAATTAAGTATCGACCATTGAAAGAAAAATACAGGGAAATGGATATAAAAAAGAGGAAACTTTAGATGTAATAACCATGTTTAAAATTATGTTGGAAAAAATGGATCAACTAACAAAAAAAATCAGACGTGCTGTTGGAAGATTTTAACCGAGTAGGGGGGAACATTGATGAAAAAATGAATAATATGCGGGGAGATATGAATAATATGAGTGTATATTTAAATGACAAGATTGATACGATGAAGGAGGAGATTAAGGGGGATATTAACAATATCACTGGAAACATGGACAGACTGGATAAGAAAATAGAAGAAGTAAACATGGAAACGAAATAAAGAAAATTAGAGATGAAAACGAGCAATTGAGTGAACAAATAGCAGATATTAGAGTAGATATGAATGACAAAATAAGTATAAATGATGATACAATAGACCAAGAAATTGGATTTAGAATGAAACAAGAATTTGAAAAACAGGTAGTAGAAGAAGTACAAGAATTAGATAGATGCATAGACGAAAATTTATCTAGAGCAATTCAAGTGAAACTAAACAAACAAAATAAGAATATAACTGAGGAAATACGACTTATAAAAATACAAAGTTTAATACAGATTAAAGAAGTTGAGACGGAAATTGAAGAGATACGGGCTATTAAAGTACAAAAACAAACCAAAGATGAAATGGTAGACATTGATTTACAGAACCTAGGAAGTGAAGAAGTTATGCAAATTTATCAAGAAAATATTTATTGGAAAATAAAATACTTAGATGTCAATATAGTGAAACAAATCGTGACATATGATAAAAGAAATAATAATTATAATAGAGGGATAAAACTTAATTGGGAGTTAGAGGAAATGAATAAGAGATACTACAAGAAACTAAGGAAGAAATAGATGAAACCATAAGACAAAGTGAAGAACCAATAATTTACACAGAAAATGGCGAAATAAGAGTGAAACTTGAGAGAAATATGAAAATAATTGATCCATGAATATTTATCAAGAGAATTGGAAATGAAAGAAATCCAATTGAGATTATGATGGATATGAAAATAATAAAAAGCAACTTCAATGAGATGGAAGAATTTGAGATGCAAATTTCAATGCATTTATTGGAAGAAATTGATGAGATATGGGACTTCAAAATTAAAAAAATATGGTGGTGAACAGAAAGAAGTTACAGAAACTCATAGAGAATCAAACAATAAGAGAAGAGAATAAGACGAAGTTAAGGAAAATAAAATAAAATTGAATTATATGACAGGATTATAGGAATGAAATCTAGAAAACGAAAAAGAATTGTACATGGTAAAGAATGGATATAAAAACGATGTGTAAATAAAAGATTTATGATTAACAAGTAATATTTAAAAACATATTTAAATAGAAATTATATAAACATGGATTGATAATAGAAGAAATGATAGACATGTTGATATGAATTATGGAAATGAAAATAGAAGTTACAGAAATGAAAAACGAATATATGGAAATGGAGATAAAATTTATGAAGAATATTGAGAAATGTTAAAGTAAAATCATATCCAGTTCCATGTAAGTTGTTTAGGCGGAATAGAATAAAAGAGAGTTGGAAATATTACAGATCATAGAAGAAATTATCAACATGTATGTAGGGAATTTTAGAATAATAAATAACAATACGTTACGTGAAATTTTAATAGATATAGTAGATTTAAGAAGTTTTATGGGAATTAGGAATAATAGTTTAATTTGATTGAGGATAATTTTTTTAAAGATATGTTAATACTTATTTGAACAATATTACTATGTTACTAAGATACTAGTATTATATTTGGCAATTTTGAAAGATAAATTATAATTATATGCAAGAATCGATTTATCATTCTTTTATTTGGGGGATTTAATACATATCCTCTATCTAAATTCTAAAGAAAACATTGAAATAAAGAAAATGTGCTTATTTGGTTGTAATACTAGTGATACACACTGTATTATCAATAATTTGAAAAGTTCAATATACCAATAAAATTTGACATTCCAATTTCTTATGACATCAATGCAGAATGGACTTAATGATAGATAGATTTTAAAACGATTTGAAAACAAGAATACATATGTCTCTGTTAGCAAAATGGCATTTATACTAAAACAATGAAAATCTCTCTTTGTATATGAAAACGTAAATTTGTATTTAAAAAAAAAAGAATTTGATAACCAAAGGAGAGGAGATTTATTTATTGAAACATTTTAGTTAGTTGATTTTGATATTCCCACGAAACAACATCAAATAAGAGTTGTCTCAAATTTATTTAAAATAGAGTTGATTTTTAGATTCTCTCGAGACAACATCGAATAAGAGTTGTCTCAAATTCAATTCAGTATATCAGAGTAATTTGTATGATTATTATCAGTTCAACATATTTTGCCTTTTGTTGTTCCTGAAATTCTAAAAAGAGTTTTAGAATACGAACGTGTCTACCAGAACCTAGTTGGTGAGTCCAGTCCATATTATCTATATTATTTCTCGAGAATGAATAGGCCTTTAGTAAAAATATTTCGAAAATAGATACATCTTATGATCAAATACATACATTGAAATTTAGTAACGTTACTTATAAAAAAAATTCAACGTCAAGTGAAGACTATCTTGGAACAGACAATTTACAAGGAAATTTGCGCATTTTACATTGACATATATCAATTATAAAAGTAGACATTTTGAACTTTTGGTTAAATTATTTAGATAGGAAATTTCTAATTATAGGTTGTTTAATATTAAGGTTTGATAGAAAGTTCTATGTTTGGTTTATGCGTTTATATTTTTTGAAAAGTTTTAATTTGTAATTGTTATTTGATAATAGATTATATAAATTTGAATTCTAAATCTCTTTGGTTCTTTTTTCATATTCATTCTCATTATATTTGATAATTTTTTTATGCTAGAGAAAATTTAGTATAATTAGTGACATTTGGTTAATTTCCTGACAGTAAATTTCATATATGTCATAAGAATTTAATTGTCTTATAGTGTATTGGACAAACAGTTACTTTAGATTTTGAATAGTGCAATACGTAATTTGGAAAATTATTTGGAAATTTATAAAATTTGAATTCTTATTTGAAATCTTTGATCCCTCCCTGAGTTAAGAGTGAGTTAATTGATTGTATATTGATTTATCTTTCATAATATAACATTTAATATTTATAGAGCCGGGCATATTAATTTGACAACTGCTGTCATAAAATTTAATAGGTTATATTTAGCGGTAAAGGTGTTTTCACATTAGTGCAGTTACTATTACAAATTGTGACGACAGCAACAAATAAAATTCACATCATATTAATTAATATAATTAAAATCATAAAATATTATAATTAAAACATAGTAGAATATATAATAATTGTCACCCGAACGTGGGGCAAATATTATTAAAGATTATAGATATATATATATATATATATATATATATATATATATATATATATATATATATATAAAAGATGTAAGAATATCGCGTGATATGTTAACAACAACAACATAGAGATTCATGGGTAATTCACGCAAAATGAAGGGTTACTGAAACAGAGTGGTAACCGCGGACATGCATGTTTCTAGCTCATTTGCCTTCGTCAGCACAGTATAACCAAATAAGGATGTGAAATTTGGGAGCAAAGATGTTAATCGAAACATGGGAAAACACAAAACAACGGATTTCAGCAGGGAAACCAAACGCTCATTTGTGCCTTCAATTGGAAAATCCCGAGTTTTCAGGACAACAACCAAGATCGACACGGAGGCGCATATAGCCCCCCCGCCATGAAACTTCCGACCCATAGTAAATAACAAAAAAGATGTAAGAATATCGCGTGATATGTTAACAACAACAAAGAGATTCATGTGTAATTCACGCAAAATGAAGGGTTACTGAAACAGAGTGGTAACCGCGGACATGCATGTTTCTAGCTCATTTGCCTTCGTCAGCACGGTATAACCAAATAAGGATGTGAAATTTGGGAGCAAAGATGTTAATCGAAACATGGGAAAACACAAAACAACGGATTTCAGCAGGGAAACCAAACGCTCATTTGTGCCTTCAATTGGAAGATCCCGAGTTTTCAGGACAACAACCAAGATCGACACGGAGGCGCATATAGCCCCCCCGCCAGGAACCTTCCGACCCATAGTAAATAACAAAAAAGATGTAAGAATATCGCGTGATATGTTAACAACAACAACAAAGAGATTCATGGGTAATTCACGCAAAATGAAGGGTTACTGAAACAGAGTGGTAACCGCGGACATGCATGTTTCTAGCTCATTTGCCTTCGTCAGCACGGTATAACCAAATAAGGATGTGAAATTTGGGAGCAAAGATGTTAATCGAAACATGGGAAAACACAAAACAACGGATTTCAGCAGGGAAACCAAACGCTCATTTGTGCCTTCAATTGGAAGATCCCGAGTTTGCAGGACAACAACCAAGATCGACACGGAGGCGCTAGAATTAAATTTGGCAGCTTACAATGAAGACATTCACAATTAACAATTAAAAATTAAACGTCAAAAATTAAAAGGTTTTCCAGCTCACATGCAGGACTAAAATTTTGAAATGAAGTTTTATTATGGTACGTA
This sequence comes from Galeruca laticollis, assembly GCA_963921935.1. NCBI lineage: Eukaryota > Metazoa > Arthropoda > Insecta > Coleoptera > Chrysomelidae > Galeruca > Galeruca laticollis. The sequence goes on from OY998182.1 coordinate 65,179,669, forward strand.
CCTCGATGTTTACATTTTAATGGTAAAATTAGGAATGGAAAGAATGAAGGTTCTGTTATTGTTTTCGTTTTTTTCTTTTTGAGTAAGTATTCATAAATAAACAATGAATATTATTTCAATGTCTATGACCACCTCGTATATTCCATTTTAATAATTAATATACACCTTATCTCTCTGCAATTGAAAAACTAAGAAACATAAACCAGAATACTTACTCAAAAAGAAAAAAACGAAAACAATAATAGAACCTACATTCTTTCCATTCCTAATTTTACCATTAAAATGTAAACATCGAGGTACGTACCATAATAAAACTTAATTTCAAAATTTTATTCCTGCATGTGAGCTGGAAAACCTTTTAATTTTTGACTTTTAATTTTTAATTGTTAATTGTGAATGTCTTCATTGTAAGCTAGCAAATTTCATTTTAATTCTTTTCACTCGTAGGTACTGTTCCACAAAATAAAACAGATTTTGATAAAGCCTACTATGATGGGCGAAACGTTATAAAATTTTCGTATTATTCACAAGAAACCTATACCCAAGAACAATCCAAAAAAGATAAATATATAATGGTTTAAGAAATACTACAAATATATATATATATATATATATATATATATATATTGTAATATTTATAATATTACATAAAAGGTAAGTAAAACTTAATTTGTATTATTTAGAATTTGTTGAATTGTCTTAAATAAATGTGTTTGCCCCGGCTCTAGACAGTATGACTCTTCTACAGGGAGTCGGTTCTTGAATGAATTGTATTATTAATCTATATGTCCTTTTTTTAATAACCTTTTTTTTTAATAGATTTATGTTGTTTTAAATTTTAATACTGAAGTATTGACAAATTCTTTCGTTTTACAAATAATGTATTTATTCTATCTCTTAACAATATTAGAACTAGATATACATTTTTTTTAACACCCTTTTTCTTTAAATAAACTACAAACCCAAATTATGTTATCTATTTGAGAAACAACATGTATATAATTATTTCTTTTGTAACCAAAATTATAATATATAAAATTTCTAAATTTATTCAAATTTTATAACCAAATTTCTTACCTTCAAATTATACAGGAACTGTTTCTCTTATATATCCCAAACAAAGATCTTTGTTTTCTTTTGGATTATCCTTCATACGTTAATATTACCTTACAAGAAAAATTATATTAAATTACAATCTACAAAAAAAACCTTCAATGTCAAACAATAAAAAAATCTTCTGCAACATACACTGCTCCTAAATCTGATAAAAAATTAACCAAACCTTTCTTTAAATTGTTCTTTTCTTTCTTCCAAAACTCCTACACGTGTTCTATATTTATATAAACTCCTACAACGTACACTATATTTTTTAAATTACCAAATTTACAACGTTATTGTTCAAAAACTCTGGGCTCAATTGTCAATAAAATATATATGTCTCTGCAACTTCTTCCCACGCCTTTATCTTTTGCTTCCAAGTGACTGAATCAATTTTCTTACACTCTAGAATGTCTTTTCTTTAAAATTATCTTCACCAGAGTCTGACAATCTGACTCGGAATAAGTTATTCTTTTGCTCTCATTTCCTAATATTTCTATTATTAATTTTTGAATAGAATACATACATACCCTAGTACATTATAAAATATGTATTTTCATGTCATTAATTGGTCAATATTTCAATATTCTCCACTATGATTTTCGATAATCCTTTTTGATAAGAAATTTTCTCAACCAACTGTCAAAATTCTGTCACGTCTCTTCTTCATTTTCAACAAACTCCCTTAACTTAACTACCTAATATATAAAGGATTGTTTGCATACATTTTTCTATTTTAATAAACGTCATGTACTGTCAAACTTTAAGAACTTCATAAATATTTTATTGAAGCAATACTTTACATAATGTGTTGGGTAACTCAAATAATGCTAACAAGAATCAGGAATATCATTTTGTTGACAATAAAAAAATATGGAAAGTACATTGTGAAAAATCTTTCAGAAGTAATTTGGGCACGTAATAAAATTATAAATTGTTAGTCAAGAAATGACAGAGCAAATGCGACATATACAAGAAGTATGAATGAACTTGGTGATGAAAATGTAGAAAATATGTGAAATAAATCTCAAACCAGGATTTTATTCAACGGAAATTTGATTAACATTGTGTTCTCTTCTTACGACTTTCATCAGTAGCTTACGTGAGTTTCACAGATTCATGTAGAAACTAAACTATCCCATTTCTCATTACAATTAGAAATATAGATTGTTCCGTAACTACCACTGCTTATATACACAATCCTTCAGTAATATAACGAGGATTTTGTTCACTGTTTTTATTATCTGTATCTATAACTGATTTAAACATGTCTTTCCCTTATACAATTCTACAAATATTCGTTAAAATGATGGCTAATAATGCATAAGATTGAAAAAATCAATATGACTTATTTCAGTTATACTATTAATCCTTATTAAATTGAATACAACCAAATGAAAGTGCTTCAATATATATATATATATATATATATATATATATATATATATATATATATATATATATATATATATATATATACATATATCTTCAAAGAGTGGTCTTTGTTAAAAAACCCTCAAAATCGTGGGGATAGCAGCCAAAAAAACTTTACAGGTTAGAGATAAAGTGAATCAAATAGTACATTACCTAAGCTTTCGAAGAGCATAGTCTTCATTCTCAAAGGCTATAATAAACCAGAAAGAAAAAATCGGTTAACTTAATAAAGAAAACAACTTCTGAAATCATTACGACTTACTTGTAGTGTTGATTTAAAATTAAACTCACATTTCTCAAATTGCAGGAAAACTTTCATCCACTAAAGATTAAAATGTCGACTAAATATAATTTCTCTCCTACATATAGTAATGAGAGCCAGGATTTTTTTCCTGTTTTTTAAAAACCAAAAGACGTACACAAGAAACGAACTGATATTGTTGAATATCTATTTCGACATGAAATCGACTGCTGTCGAAAGGTAGAGATACGGGGGGCAATTACAAGGTTGAAGTAAAAACATTTAATACAAATCTAAATTTCTCAGCAATACTGTTGTGTTTTTTTGGTTGCTTTGGTGAAAACTTCAAAGAAAAACAATAATAGATTAATGTCCACACCTAGGATCACGTCAAGATTGAAAAATTACACCTTTAAATTTAACCAGACTATTGTCTGACAGCTGCCACCTGTCTTTTGTAAAATGTAAAAAATTGGGATGACGAAATAAGCAAACAGTCAGTGAACACTCAAACCTCTCACATTCGGTATTCCCCAACTGTCAACCCATTCCAGCATTACTATTATTAAATAAAAAAGCCAAACAAAACCCACCCGCAAATACTAACGATCTCCACTTTCGTCTGATGTTAATTTCCATGAAAATCAGTATTGATAATTTAAAATACTCATAACAATAATAATGTCAGTTAGGAAAAGTGATGTAAGATCTGTAACTTTTAACACATGGAAAGGACCTAACCTCTCACGTTAAGGCCCGACTGTTTGGAAATCATTTGCATTCGCAACTGAGCTGTGATAGCCATAATGTATAAAAATTGTTTTGTTTTTAAATGAAATATTAAATAATGTTTGTATTGTCAACACTCGACTGACCTGTCACTTCAGCCAACCATTAACTCAAAACACTAATTTGGGTATCAATCTCCTCGCTACCGGAGTGGACATTATTAAAGTGCAACAAATATGTATAAATCTTACTAAGTGACTCAATGTCAGACCTTCTATTCATTGGTTCCTCAATGTTATTAATATGATACATTTCTAAAAATTTTCTTTTGTTATAGTTTCTTTCTACATCAAGAATCTTTACTTTATCAAAATCTATATGGTGGAACTCATCTATAACATGTTCTGATAATGCACATTTTCGCTTTTTTAACCTAGCATCGCTTTTATGTTGAGCACAACGTGATTTCAAATTCTGAGATGTCATTCCTACATACTTTTTGTTACAATTTTTACAAGAGATACTATATATTACGTTAGTTTTCATCATGGAATCCTCCGGTTGTTTTAACTTAGTAAAAAGAGACTGTAAAGGTTTGGCTGTTCTTTGAGCAATTTTGACATTGGTCCCCTTGAACTCTTTGATGATTTTTTCTGACAGATCTTTAACATAAGGAAATGAACCAAAAGTAACCTGCTGTGAATTATTGAAATTAGCATCCTGTTCATTTTCATTACTATTAATATGACTGGCAGTATGCTCGCCAGGAGTGTTGTAAATCAACCTCTTGAGAAGTTTAATAGGATAACTATTTTTTTGAAGTGTAGACATTTTGAGAAAAAGGAATTCTTAAACCAGGTTAGTGATTTTTTACCTCTTTGGATCCAGAGATAATAGACAAAACAAAACAAAAAATGATCATTTAATAAATAATTAAAATACAGAAAGGCCATATATGAACAGTAAAGAATCAAAAGGAATTTAATTAATATCATATCGTTATTACATAAAATAATTATGATGACTCACCTGTTTTTTTTCAATGTATGTATTTTGCATATATTTAGTTTGTAGGAATTTGAAAACACTTTCAAAGTTCACAGATTTCATTCTCTCATATGTAGTTCATCCATTTCATATTTATCATTATAGAGTATATTTATATAAATTTAAATGATAATCACTGCACGATATTTCACAAACAAGTATATTCTAATATTTCTTAAGTGCAACGTTTGTTTCAATATAAAAGCATATAGCGGAAATCTGCTCTGCGCAGGTACTATCGATATACAAGGTTGAATGCTGAGTACTTATGCAAAAGGTATACATCATAGGCGTCTCATAATTTATTTTCAATTAACTAAATTTTTAAAGGCGAAAAAAGGCTATATAAAAAAATAGTTACTGACGCAACACATAAAATTGGAATTGAAGAATTAGATTAACCAAAACAAAAGTAAAATGGAAAGAAAAATGACACTAAGAAATGGTAAATAAATAGGAGCAGAAAGTGGATCAGATGAAGAGAAAGAAGAAATGGAATGGGTGATTTCCAAATACAATATTTGGAACAAGGGAGAAATAATCAAGAGAATGATGAAGAGACAGAGGAAAGCGAAAGAGCTGAATCAATTGAAGAACATGAAGAAACAACCAGAAGTAGAGAAGAGATGGTAGGACAGAATCAAGGAGGAAGAGTTGGAAATGGAGGTGAACCAAATATGATGATGGAAATTTTACAAACTATGAAAAGAATGGAAACAAGTAATCAAAGAATGAGAGAAGAATTAAAAGAAGAAATAAAAACAAGCAATCAAAGCATGAGAGAAGAAATGAAAGAGATAAAAACAAGTAGTCAAAGAATGGAAGAGAAGATAGAAGATGTAAGAAAACAATTGGAAGAATCTAAAAAATACACAGAAGAAAGAATCCAAGAAACAAAACAAGAAATTAGAAATGAAATGTTAGGAAGACTAATGGAATTGGAAGAAATACAATCAACAGAAATAGCAATTTTAAAGAAGAATGAAAATGAAATTGGAGAGAATGCCAATAAATAAAAAGGAACAGCGAAAGAATAACCAAATTAGACAGAGCAATTATGAAGACAAATAAAACTATACAAAGCATAGAGGATGATATAACTAAAGAAACACAAATGAATTTTAAGATAGCAGAAGAAGAAAATAACAAAATAAAGAGGGAATTAAAAATGGAAATGAAAAATATCCAAGGAAAAGTAGAGCAAATTGAGGGAATATGGAATATATTGGGGGAATAAAAACAATTTATGGATCAGCAAATCAAAAATTTGACGGAAATATTAAGAAATTACACCCAAAGATATTTATAAGAATTTTGGAAAATAGAGTAAGAGGAATGAATAATATTGAAGACATAAAGGAGGTGATCAGAGATCATTTGGAGAATCACGCACTAATATGGTTTGCTGCTAGAGAAAAAATATGATAGAATTTACTGATTTTGAAACATCATTTTTACAATATTTTTGGGGCGAAAATGGCACAATCAGCTGTTAGGGAACAATTATATTTTGGCAAATTTTGTGAAAACAGAAGCCATAGTTTAAATAACTATGCAATTCATAGGCATGCCATGACACAATATTTGGAACCACCAATTCCTGAAGAGGAAATTGTTATGTTCATAGCAAGACATTTTAAGGCAGAAGTAGCTGAAACCATTGCGGTGCAGAACATAAGAAAACTTGACCAATTATCTATGCATCTACAAAGAGTAGAAAGGAATTTAACAAGACAGGACACTTCTCAGCAGAATCGAAGAGTAACTAATACAAATAACAAAAACAATCCAAGAAATACAAATAGTTATACAAATAATCAAAACAACAATTGGAATAATAATAGATTTAATTATAATAGAAATAATGATAACAATAGACAATATAATAATAACAATAATTACAATAATAACAGAAATACAAATTACAGAAACAATAATTATAATAATAATAATAGAAATAGAAACAATAATGACTCATACAGACAAAACAACTATAATGACAGAAACAACAGACCATATAGAACAAACGAAAGAAGAAACTCAGAAGGAGACGGAGAAAGAAGAAATGCAGACTACGAATAAAGAAGAGTTAATTATCAGAGAATTAATCAGAATAGAAGAAGCAGGTCAGAAGAAAGAGGTGAAAGAAGTACTAACATGAACGATACAAGACCACAGACGACACAAATATACAATGAAGATACGAGACAAACAACAGACATAAACGACAATCAAATTTTTAAATATGCACACATCAAATAAGCAAAATCTATATATCTGTACCTATGAAAATCCCAATGAATTTTTAAATTTAAATGAAAATATAAACACAGATGGGAATAATGGTTTAATTATAATAAATGGATTAATTAACAATTTAGAAGCTAAATTAATTATTGATACTGGATCAGAAGCATCAATAATCAATCAAAATTTTGTTGATAAATTTAATATTCAAATGAATATTATTAAAATTCCAAAAATCAATTTAATTGGTGCTAATTGCAAAAAATTATGTGAAATCAATAAATCAATGAACATAAATGTACGTATTGGGGGAAAAGAATTTAATTTACAAGTACTAATAGCTCCAAATAGTGAAACTGAAATAATAATAGGATGTGATGAGTTAGAAAAACATAAAGCCATAATAGATTTAAAAGAAAGAAAATTAAAAATGGATGGAACATGGATTAACTTTGTAATAATAGTATTGAAAGAAGAAGTAAGAAGAGTTAGCAATATGTACAAGGAAGAAGTAGATAATGGTTATGAATATGAAGAAGAAAGGGAAGATAAAATTATAATTGATTGTCCAGAGGATAGAAAAGAAGAAATAATAAATTTAATGGATAAATATAATAATTTATTTTCAAAGGAGAATAGAATTGCAAAATATTATGTACATAAAATAGAAGTGAATGAAGATATTAAAAATTTCAAAGCTAAGACGTATCCTATCCCGTATAAACATAAAGATCCTATCAGTAATAGAATTAGAGGAATATTTCATGTCAGTCATTTATATAGGTTTTGCGATTGAAAGTTATAACAAATACTAACAGACATTAACTGACATTTTAAAGACATTCGACAAATTAATACTAAAAATTGATTATAACACACTTTATATTTGAAATCAAATTAAATAAACAAATGACAGATAAGTGTCAAGGTATCCAGAAATTTAACAACTACAATGATCATAATCCCAAAAGTCAGAAAATCAAATAAAGAAAAGAAATTTAAAATTTTTATAGCATATGTAGAAGAAAGGTTATTATAATATTGAATAATAATTTAATTATGAGGATAAGAAGAAAGAATAGGATGGAAAAGTATAGTAAATAAATTGATTTGAATTGATGAATATTATTAATGAAATATAAAATAATGGAATGAATATGAAATGATATTGATGAATAATGAATGATATGAAAAGATATAAAGAACAGATCATAATTAAAATATTGAGATAGGGTTATAAATAATAAGAATTATAGGAATGAAATGCTATGAAAAATTAGTCAATTAGGTGAAATTTGGTTTTCTTATTTCTTTTACACATAAAATAAATCAAGAAAACAATATTTGGGAATATATATATATATATATATATATATATATATATATATATTAGGCGAATTATCAAATTAATCCTAATAAAATATTTTTAACTCGTCTTTCTTGTTATGCTGTTGTATATGCAATACATACGGATGTAAAACAACAAAACCATATTACATCTCGAAAAAAGGCGTTTACGAATGTCTAGCGAAATGCGATGTTGGCGCTATGACTTTATGCACAGGCCTTATGGTGTTCTGGCATTTTTCTCTAAACCTAGGGATAGGCAAAATAATCCTAATAACATATTTTTATCGTATCTTTCTTTTTATGTTTTTGTATATGAAATACATACGGCTGTAAAACAACAAATCGATCATCAGTGCACCTCGAAAAAAGGTGATGGCGCTGACAACACTGACTATCACCACTCATCTGTCACATGTTTTTCGCTTAAAAATGATTCGGGTCCAGATCCGGTTTTGCTCATTTGAATTATCGTTAAAATCTAGGGAATTTTTTTTTCGAATTTCTAGGAAATGCGGTGTTGCCGCTATGACTTTATACATAGGCCTTATAGCGTTTTGGTGTGCATTTTCCCCTAAACTTGACATTGAACACCAGTATCGAAGTAACTAGTAAACTGTCTAGGGTTGATTAATTTTTTTAAAGTTTTCCACATTAAACGTGGATTATGACTGTTACTATCAATCTGTTTAAACTAAAATTGACTTTTCTTTACCTTAATAATATTTACAACAGCATTACGTTTATTTTATAGTTTTGCCAATTAACATCATTAGCATTGCATTTAAATAACTTGTAAGCACAGTTTGTTTCGGACCTTCCTAGAGAGCGGACGTACCGTAATTAAAAGCTAATTAGCAAAATCGGTGTTATCTCTATGGTCTAAACAAAAACTATTTACAATCAAAATATATTAAGTGATTTGTGAAATTTATTTCTCTGATTAAGTGGAAAATAAAATATAATCTATGAGTGGGACTAGCGGGGGTAGGCTCTCCGAAAATAAAAATAAAGATATTGATATGGAATTATGTAACACAGAAACTACAAACTTCCCGGTAGACGAATTTTTAGGATTCGAGAAAAAAGACCAGATAAGTATCATAAATATTTTTTTTTAAATAATCGAAACAAATACTCAAAATAGTAAAACAGTAATTACCTCAATTAATACTTCTGAAAAAGAGGTCGCAAAATATAAGGTATATTATTTATATCAACAAAATGATTTAGGACCTTTTTATGTTTATTTAGAAAACAATTCAAATGTATTCAAAGGTAGGTTAAATGCGCAAAGAATAGGAGACGTTGTATTATCTAATTTCGCGGAAATTGATGATAAAATTTCTAGCATCGACTCAATTGGCAGAAATAGAATAAGAATTAAGTTTAAAGATTTCAAATCAGCTAACTATCTATTATCCAGGAAAAATGGTCAAATTTTTATTAAAAACAATTTGGAAGTATACCTACAACGGAATTCTCGGAAGATTATATTAAAAATAAAATAAAAATGTTTGACTTGTATTGCAAGTTTGAAGTTGTGCAAGCTAAAATACTAAATAGGAAATGCACTGATGAACAAGGTACACAATATGTTCCAAGTAAAACATGTATCATTCACTTTAAATCACAAATTTTACCGAAATATATTACAATCAATAAGGTACTGAAGGAAGTTGAACCATATAAGCAAAAAGTTCTGCTTTGTTTTAACTGCTTAAGATACGGGCATACTGGAAACCAGTGCAAGGGCAAGCCAAGGTGTGGCAAATGCAGAGAATCTCATAACACTAAAGATTGCAAAGATACTGAACTTACCCCAAAATGTTTCAATTGTTCGGGTGACCATTTTACAAGTAACTTAGAGGCGTGCCCGGAATTTAAAAAACAGAAGTTAATTAAAGAGTCTATGTCAACAAATAATATAGGTTACCATGATGCAAACAAACAGATAGGTAGAAATTCTTATGCAAGTATTACAAACAGTAACTCAAATGTGACAAATTCACAAATTATGAATATACACTGCCCCAAATCTCCCCCCCCCCTAAATTCCAGTCAACCTACAATCGATCCAACCCCATCCAATATCATCAATTTAACTCCAACAACAAATTTTAATACTCCCAATCCAACCACAAACCTTTCCAACCCTCGCTCGAGCTTACAAAAGGCAAAGGCCAAACAGTCCTGACCCAATTTTAAAATTACACAAAGAAATGATATCCTTCCCAAGACACCCAAATTATACCAAAAATATCAATTCTCAATTGGAATCACCATCTGCAGATTTGAGCACAGTAAACTCTATGTTTCAATTAGTTATACAAATTGTTACAATTTTATTAGAAGCAAAAAAACATAAATGCAAATAAGAAATAACTGGAAAATTTAGTTAAATCAACACTAGATGTAAATATGTTGTCACTTTCTCAGATCTAAACCACATACATATTTTGCAAGGGAACTGCCGTTCTGCAGTTTCGAATAAACAAACTTAGAATACCTACTAGATAAGGGAAACTACACTATTGCCTTATTATCCGAGACATGGTACCGCCCAGGGAAGTACTATGGGTTCATTGGTTTTAACAATATCCGCTGTGACCGCAACGGCGGCTATGGTGGAGCGGCTATCTTGGTGAAGTCAAATATACGGTATCAAGAGATACCAATACATACCACAATTAGCTTTGAATGTATATGTATATCAGTCGATATACCCGAAATTGGGTCTCTATATATATTAAACCACGAACTGTTATATTACTGCAACAGTGGATACAATTTTTCGACCAAATCCCAAAACCATTTTTAATTGGGGCTGACTTCAATGCCCATAACTTGGCATGGAATAATGAATGTGACGACATATACGGTAAGGTACTATTGGAAGCCATAGAACACTATAATTTAATTATATTAAATGATACATCTCCCACGCTAGTCAGCACTAGAAAATCAGTTATACACCTAACCTTTAGCACACAAGATCTAACTCAAGAAATTACATGGTCTACCTTAGAAGAGCCATATGGTTCAGATCACTTTCCAATACACGTCAAACTAGAATGTACAAATTCGCTACCAGAAAGCTCATTAACAACCCACAACATATGGAGACTCAAAGATGCAAACTGGGAATTATACTCTTCTTTATTTATTTAAAAATAAAACTTGTAAGCAGAATTTCTCTCTTTACTTTACTTTCTGATTTGACCATCATACCATGACATGTTTTTCTCTGTTTTAAATGTGAAATTGCATTTACAATGGTTTCAAAATTTTCTTTAATATTATAATAAACCTGATTTATATTTGTATTGTTAAGTAAAAAGTTACAATCTATTAAATTTAAGTTAATATTGAATAAATCTCTTTCTGTCAAGTTCCTAACAATTTTTGTTTGTTTGCTGCTAAAATTTACTCTCTCATTATAAAAACATTCAACAGATATTAAAAAGTGGCCCATAAGTTTAGGTTCATCCAAAAGAGTTGCTACAGTGCTACCCCAATTAGTTAACACGTAGTCAATTAAGGTCTTATTGTTATTAGTAATTCTTGTAAAATTTGGATATACCATATGTATTGAAAAATTCTTTAATCTTTTTGACATAAAATTCATCCGATAGAAAATTCAAATTAAAATCACCATCCAACACTGTACGAACGTTTTTACAAAACATTTTCTCACAAATATTTTCCAAATAATCCAAGAATGTAGTATGGCTTGCGCTTGGTGAGCGATAAAGACTTCCTATGACCCACTTTATACCAAAATATGTAGTTGAGATAAACTTACACTAATAATTGTTTCTATAAACAAATGTCCTACAATGGGAAAATTTGATTCCCCTTCGTATTTAAATAACAGTACCTCCCGTGTGCCTAAAGTTTGAATCACATCTAACAAGTGTATACTTGTTAATTTCCAATTCAAAGTTGTTGATATCAGTTGTTGTTCTGGATTCACTAAGCAGAACCACTGCAGAACTGTTACAGTATACATCTGCTATTAATTGAGTTTTATTTGCTAATAAACTTTCAATATTTACATATACTATATCTGAATTATTTTCTAGTTTAGATGGGTTCGGAATTAGTTTTTTGAGTTATTTTGTACATTCTGTTTACTGACAATTGTAGGAATACCATTTATATATTTTATACATTGTGTATCAACGCCTACACTAATAAATGAGTTGGATTTTACTTTTAATTGTTTATAGTAATTCCTCTGTTTAACTGTTTGTTCAGAATATATTTTAACTGAAGGAACTTTATCAGTAGTTTGAATCTAGTTCAACTTTCAATGGGCGGCTTTTTCCTCCCTCATATTTTCTAAATCTCATAACTTTATAATTCAGAATACTACCAACTCTATGTGAGAATAGCTCCTTAATTCTATTCTTTTCATCACCAATTCTTTCATTTCTGTTAGTAATATAATAATGTTGTTGGCTCGCCTTCTTCTCTCTTCCATATGAACCTTCTATGCACTACTTTTAACACTACTTAGTTCATACTCCATGGATTTATTTTTTGCTTTAATGCATCAACTTCCCGCTTCAAATTCTTAACATCATTCTTAATATCCTCCAGTTGTCTAAGCAGCAAAGGAACTCTCTCGAATGCTTGACGACATTCAGGACAAAATAATATCATTGATCTATTCTATTTATTTCATTATCATTTGGTATGTGTTTTTGATAAACTATTTTGTCTACCCTTCCCGATACAAAAAATCCATTATTGTAAGGTCTGGGGATCTGGCAGGCCAACATGTCACACTCATTCTCCCAACTATCTTTCACCAAACTGATTATTTAGCCAATGAGTCATCCTTTGTGTGGTATGAGCAGGGCAGCCGTCATGTTGAAAGAAATGAGACTGTCGAATAGTTAAAGGAAGTTCGTCAATAAATATTTGCATAATTTGTAAGTAAGTATACTGATTTAACGTTCCTTCAATAAAGAAAGGTACGATGATTATTTGCTCGTAATGACACGACACACCATACATTCTCTTTTTTGAAAGACTGCCTTCTTGCTTTAATTACTTAATGGGGATTGTCTTCTCTCCAATATCGATAATTTTAGGAAAACATAATACAATTTGTGGTAAAAGTACTTTCGTCAGAAAAAAATTATTAATTGTTGAAAATTTCTGTTTTCTAAAATCAGTTCACCTGAAGACAAACAAAACTGCAATCGCATTGCGTCGTCACTTTCCTCTAAAGTGGGAACAAAATTTGACTTTGTACAGATAAATTCTGTTTGTTTTATAAATTCCCTGGAAATGCGTTTTACTTATGTTTGTATTTACGCTTCGATTTCTAAGTGACATTTTGGGATTTGGATCTATTGAATTTAAAGCAACTAAAGTATCTGAATCAGTTTCATCATATGCTTTTGTATCTTTCTTCTTATAATGAATGCTTTCTGTTGTATGAAATCTCTTGATTAAATGCCAAGCAGTACTTTTGTTAATTGCGGTATTTGGAAACTTTTCACTATACATAGCTATAACTATATTTATCGATCTTTCGCCGGTGCCATAACACTGAATAACTTGAACTCTTTCCTCTAATGTTATATTTAAAAACACTTTAAGCCTAATAAAGCAGCGTTTGGCAGTTAATTTTGACAGAGAAATAATTTTATGGATACAATTTCGTTTTTCATGGCACTCTTTGTTACAAATACTAGTCTGATTTGTGAAATAAAAATAGAAAAACATCATGGTTGGCCGATGATTTTGAAATTTGGTATAGGGGTCTAAATGTTGATTCTAAATAACTTTTCTTAATAACCTGTCGTATTTGCCACATAAAAGGCACTTTTCCCTGGAGAAAAATAGTTTTTTGAAATTTTTTCCAGAATACTTGATTTTTCAAAACTAAAATTGGGTTAGAAATTGGTCTTTTGAGTGAATGAAAACGACGAATACTCAGTGTGTATTTGTTTATTAATTTCCAAGCTAAGCGCTTTCGGCTATTAAGCCATTCTCAAAGCTGTCGTCATTTAAAAAATAGGTGTCGAAACCATCCAGTTGATTAAGAACAATGTTCAAAGTTGAATCACTGTTATGATTAAGTCATTGAGTTAAAAACATTAAAATAACCCTATTGGAAGGGTGTAAAATTATAATTTACATGATATAAATTCATTCAAAAATAAAAACTCCATCCATAGTTTTGTGTTTACATGATATTGTGTTTACATATCATGTTTTGACATAACATTACTATGGGCTTCTAGACATGTTTTGTAGATTGTAAATAAATAGTAGATGTATCAGTTTTAGCCATCACAAGTACTACATATTTACAGACATATTAGCATGAAAATATCATTTTCGAAAAAAATGTATCATGCTAACCTATTGTTATCACTATTTAAAACATACATATTATGTTCATGCAATATTTTGATTTTTATACACAAATTTTTAATCTTAAAAAATTAGTTTTAATTTTCTTTGCAGGACTACTCAAAAATGGAACACACCTAAACCCAAACACTATTGCTGGAATCATAATATGTCTGTGTTGTGGAAATTTATATACAAAACAAATTGAATTCCTCTGCCACTTTTCTACAAATCGTTGTATGAAACAGAAGAAATTACTATATAAAACGAAATTTCAACAGAATATAAGTTCCAGAAAAAGTCAAGTAACTGACTTCACCATTCTCAAAAATCTTGATGAAGATGTAAAAAATGAAATTGAAATTGTTGAACATGATTTGAAAGCAGAGTTGCAAGATATCGGATTCATTGATACTAATTTGAATATAGATGAAAGTCAGAAAATGACGAGAAGTGACACACGAGAAGAGCCGTTCAAATGTGATGTTTGTTTAAAAACTTTTTCACAAAAAATTCATTTGAAATCACATTTGCGTAGTCACACAGGAGAAAAGCCATTCAAATGTGATATTTGTTTGAAAGCTTTCACACATAAAATGAGTTTGAATACACATTTGCATAGTCACACAGGAGAAAAGCTATTCAAATGTGATATTTGTTTAAAAACTTTCTCACAGAAAATTAATTTGAATACACATAAGCGTAGTCACACAGGAGAAAAGCCATTCAAATGTGAAATCTGTTTAAAAACTTTTTCACAGAAAATTAGTTTGAGTACACATATGCGTAGTCACACAGGAGAAAAGCCATTCAAATGTGATATTTGTTTAAAAACTTTTTCAGAGAAAAATCATTTGAATAAACATACGCGTAGTCACACAGGAGAAAAGCCATTCAAATGTGATATTTGTTTAAGAACTTTTTCACAGAAAATTAATTTGAATACACATAAGCGTAGTCACACAGGAGAAAAACCATTCAAATGTGATATTTGTTTAAAAACTTTTTCAGAGAAAATTAATTTGAATAAACATACGCGTAGTCACACAGGAGAAAAGCCATTCAAATGTGATATTTGTTTAAGAACTTTTTCACAGAAAATTAATTTGAATACACATAAGCGTAGTCACACAGGAGAAAAGCCATTCAAATGTGAAATCTGTTTAAAAACTTTTTCACAGAAAATTAGTTTGAGTACACATACGCGTAGTCACACAGGAGAAAAGCCATTCAAATGTGATGTTTGTTTAAAAACTTTTTTACAGAAAATTCAATTAAAATCACATTTGCGTATTCACACAGGAGAAAAGCCATTCAAATGTGATATTTGTTTGAAAGCTTTCACTCATAAAATGAGTTTGAGTACACATATGAGTAGTCACACAGGAGAAAAGCCATTCAAATGTGATGTTTGTTTAAAAACTTTTCCACAGAAAAGTAGTTTGAGTACACATATGCGTAGTCACACAGGAGAAAAGCCATTCAAATGTGATATTTGTTTAAAAACTTTTTCAGAGAAAATTAATTTGAATAAACATACGCGTAGTCACACAGGAGAAAAGCCATTCAAATGTGATATTTGTTTAAGAACTTTTTCACAGAAAATTAATTTGAATACACATAAGCGTAGTCACACAGGAGAAAAGCCATTCAAATGTGAAATCTGTTTAAAAACTTTTTCACGGAAATTTAGTTTGAGTACACATACGCGTAGACACACAGGAGAAAAGCCATTCAAATGTGATATTTGTTTGAAAGCTTTCACTCATAAAATGAGTTTGAGTACACACATGAGTAGTCACACAGGAGAAAAGCCATTCAAATGTGATGTTTGTTTAAAAACTTTTTCACAGAAAAGTAGTTTGAGTACACATACGCGTAGTCACACAGGAGAAAAGCCATTCAAATGTGATGTTTGTTTAAAAACTTTTTCACAGAAAATTCAATTAAAATCACATTTGCGTATTCACACAGGAGAAAAGCCATTCAAATGTGATATTTGTTTGAAAGCTTTCACTCATAAAATGAGTTTGAGTACACATATGAGTAGTCACACAGGAGAAAAGCCATTCAAATGTGATGTTTGTTTAAAAACTTTTTCACAGAAAAGTAGTTTGAGTACACATATGCGTAGTCACACAGGAGAAAAGCCATTCAAATGTAATATTTGTTTGAAAGCTTTCACACGTAAAAATAGTTTGAATACACATTTTCATAGTCACACAGGAGAAAAGCTATTTAAATGTGATATTTGTTTAAAAACTTTTTCACAGAAAAATCATTTAAATACACATACGCGTAGTCACACAGGAGAAACACCATTAAATGTCATATTTGTTTGAAAGCTTTCACACATAAAATGAGTTTGAATACACATTTGCATAGTCACACAGGACAAAAGCCATTCATAGTGATATTTGTTTAAAAACTTTTTCACATAAAATTAATTTGAGTATTGATATGCGTAGTCACACGTGAGAAAAGTCATTCAAATGTGATATTTGTTTGAAAGCTTTCACACGTTAAATGAGTTAGAATACGCATTTGCATATTCACGCAGGAGAAACGTCATTCAAATGTGATATTTGTCTGAAAACTTTTTCACAGAAAATCAGTTTGAGTACACATGCACAGTTACACAGGAGAAACACCATCAAATGTGTGGTGTGAAACGTTTTAACAAGGCAAGCATTTTGTCAATTTTTGAGTTTCTAATAGTAGATTATACTATTTTACAATGATATCAATAAAAAATTTGCGGATTATTCAGTTTTTTTTAAATATTGATGATTTAAAATGGGACTATTTTTTTATGCGGTGTAATTTGAGTGGGTCTAATAAGCTATTTTGTGACGTCTGTTTGCGTATTTATTACAGTTAGTAGGCTTTTTACCTTTAAGCGTTTTCGGATCCAACTACTCGATACCAACACGACATCGGCAACGATATCGAAGCGTGCACAAATATAATAAAGCAATCAATCGCTTTCGCACTTACCGGCATATCGGCGCCATGTCGTTGCAGGTTCCGACATGTCCGTAGGTAGCAGCCTTCCCTGTTTCGTCTAGCTGACTGGTGTTTTAACGCTTCGAGGGACCGTTTTATATTAAATTTTTCGTGTTAAAGATCAATATATTGTATCGGTACCGTTGTCGTGTCTGTATCGAGGCGTTAGGTCTGAAAACGCCCTTTATTCATTGTGATTCGTTTTTGTGTGTTCCGATTTGCCAGTATCGTGGAACATATTGGAGAAAAGTATGTGTTTTTATTCATTTAATCTGTTTTCTGACCTGTTTCCAATTTATTTGATTATAGCGATAGTGATATTAAGCTGATTAGGATAAATATTATTCTCATTGATGTCTGTCAAAGGTTGAGAAGAGGATCTGAGAACTTTTACGATTTTACATGTTTTTTGGAAAGCTTTTGATCATCTTTTTTATATATCCGCATTTTTATTAAGTTCTGTTGTACTTTTTGGCATAAAAAGCTCTATTTTCTGCTGTTGTTACCCCTCCCAGCACCCATCTTCGCTCCGCAGGTCCCGCAACCTTGTGAATTTTGGTTGGGGGTTAGGTATTTTTTTTCTTGAACTTCTCACAAAACATAAAAATTCGCACTTAATCTCAGAAATTAAGACTGTTCTGACTGATATTGGGAGGAATTTTTGTAAAAAATTTGTTAATTTTTGCCTTGCTAAAACGTCGCACTCATAGTAAATAAGCCTACTAACCGTTATAAATAAGCATATACACGTCACAAAATAACCTATCAGACACACTCAAATTACTTCGCATCAAAACGTAGTACTTACAGTTTTCTCACACAATTAAAGTTGAAATTTCAAGCTTCTTGTAATGTCCTTTTTCAACTGTCTCCTATGGGTCTTCCAAACGGACCATACCGTTCTCAGAATCAAAACGATAGTTATAATGTAAACCAATATTGTCAATTGCGTCATGTTGTATTCATCCTGAACTATAAAATTGTTGTTGATTGCTCCGTTGTCCTGGACTTCTTGTTTAGTTGATTTTCTTCCCATTTTCGTTAGTCAATTACCGCAATTCAATTATAGAACCAATACTAAAACTACCAAATACAAAATTCCGCACAATTATTTTCCTAATATAATATCTGCATCAGGAACCATCAGCCTGTTTTTAGCAGGCAGGATCGCCATGTGAAGTGGAGAATGTGCCCTGAAATGCTGACACCAATTCCCTACAAGATTAGGTTCGTGTCACTACCATTGAGCCTCGTAGCAGGAACGGAATCAATGAAATGTCTTCATATAAAATCATTGGTTGGTTTATTATGACTAAAATTGGTACTTACATAGAGCGGTATACGTTACACTTACTAACACTTAACTATATAATTATTCGGGTCTTTAAACTCTACATACGAGCAACACTAACCTACGTCTACTATTTTAATTACTACATTCCTATATTAAGTTATGTCACTATATCTATATACAGTCAGCTGGTCAACGGCTTATATTCTATAACGATTAAGGTGCCGCGATTTCAGTCAAGGTGAATTCCATGGTTAAACGCTGTGTTTACATAAACTATTATTTCATTTGTGTATACTTGTTATCGCGCGCTGTTTATAATATAGTTGCAATAACTTTTAATTTAAAATATTAATTGTTTTACGACCTTTATGTTTCAAATTCTATAATGCCTAAAATTAATTATATAGGGATTCACTACATAGCGGTTTCTTCAAGTTCAGTTCATAGAATTTTAAAAATCCACCATTACCATCCATTTAAATTGCATTTGACTCATGAGTTTCGACCCACCGATCTGGATCGGAGATTAACCTTTATCGCCATCATGCAAGTTATGATACAAGACACTCCCAATGTGGAGTGATGAAGCGCGTTTCCATAATAATGGCGTCATGAATCGCCATAACTCTCATTATTGGTCAGTGGTAAATACAAGGTGGGTAAGGGAAACTCGCTTTCAAACTAGATTGGGAGTTAATGTTTGGATATGGATTATTCAATGGTCGGTTAGTAGGCCCATATTTTTTGAATAGTCAGAGATATTTCAATTTTATAGAAAATGACCTACCTGCGTTACTGGAGAATATTACTTTCAATAAAAGAAGAGATACGATATGGCAGCAAGACGGCGCACCCCAACATAATATCGGTATTGTTGTAAATTATCTTGATGTTAGATATCCAAACAAATGGATTAGAACTCATGGACCCTTTCAATGGCCTCCTTGATTGCCGGTGCTGTCACCCCTAGATTTTTTTGTTTGGGGATAGTTAAAAGAGCTTGTTCATAATGAAAAATCTGTAGAAACGAACAATTTAAAAAATAAAATTAGACAAGCTTGTAATAACCTTACGCAAGAGATGATACACGTGGCATGTACACGTGAGCTACTTAGACGGTTCGATGCTTGTGTTGTTGCAAACAGAGGCCATTTTGAACATCTTTCTAAAAACCACTGTAAAGTCGAAATGTTATGGTTATTGTTGCAAAGAAACATTAAACTGAAAATTTGGTATAATTATCCACTTGAGTACCCTCACTGTGATATACTGTTGAATTTGAAATAAAGAGCTCTTTCTTTTGAGCTAACTTTGATCCCCCCTTCCATTGAATTTTTTTCATTGCGATGTCCCTGCTTCTATGATAACGTCACAGATACCCTGTATTTCTCGGATGAAATTACTGTAGGTCCCAACAGTATTACCCAATTTTCAAATAAACCTATTCGTCATTTCCTGAGTTACAGCCTGTAAAAATATCTTGGGACACCCTGTATATATATGTTTCTATTTCGTAATTTCTTGGGATTCGGTCCTTATTATAAACTTTCATCAGATTACATAATGTAATTCATCTAATAACACTTTATTTAACGTTTCGGCTGATTTTCTAGCTTTTTTCAAAAACACTACAATAGAAATTCATAGTGACAATACACAGCTCAATAATTACTCCTAATCATACAGCTAAAATTCAATAAATAAAATTCTACTTACAGATATTCCGAACAAAAACTTTTTTATCCACATAGTGGGAACGTCACATTTAAAATTAATTCATAAAATAACTTCACGTACACAAACAGCGACTTCATGATTGATAATTGATTTCTTTCGATACCCATTATCGTTTTTATTTTACGATTCAATGCATCTAACATGAACGGACAACGAATCAATTTGTAAAGGGTATGGAAATTATGCCCATGTGTAATTAAAATAACAATCCTTTCCTATGCTATTGATTTTATTTATATTTATTTCGTCAATTTATTAAATTGTAATAGATCTTTCTTAAATTGTTTGTGTCCATTTTGGAATTAACGGTATTTTTGTTTTTTTCTATACAGCATCTCGTAAATTTCTCGTTTTTTTGTGTTTATTTCAGTTTTCAGGATTTTTTCTTCATAATTAAAAGTATGGCTCTTGTCAGTTATGTGACTCGTAGTGCCGTTTCATTTTTTTTATCGTACTTGTGACTGTTAATTCTATTTTTCAGATATTGACTTGTTTGTCCTATGTATACTCCATCACAAACTTTACAGGGAATCTCATAGACTACATGACTTTTTTTGTCTTTTGGAATCTTTGATTTTAGTTTACTAAAATGTTTGTTTAGTCGATTATGTCCCTTCTAGCTAGGCTGTATTCTTTTATGCTTAAAAACGTTATTTATTTTCTCTGTCAAATTTGGAATATACGATAGTACTACAAAGTTGAAGTTTTTTTGTTTGTTTGTTGTACAGATGGTTGTCGAATTGTAATATTTATGTATTCTTTTTTTGAAAACATTGTTTATCATTTTTTCTGGATAGCTGTTTATTTTCAACGCCTGTTTAGCTTTTTCAATCGCCGTATGTCTATATTCAGTATCCGAAAGAATAATTGCTGTCAGCCAGGCCTATAATAGCAATTTTTTTTTTGGGATATATGGTGGTGTGAATTGAAATTAAGATATCTGCCTGACCAAGTAGATTTGGTATACCAAGCAGTTATAATTTCTCCGTTTTTATCTGCCACATTTGTGCCTTCAGAAAGGATATTCTCAAAAACTGGTCAAATTTGTAATGAGCGCAGAAGTAGGCTGTCAGCTGAGAAAGTCGAAAATAGATATTTGTTTTACTAGGCATAAAAGCACAAGATTTAATGCCGCGGCTGGTGTTTCATAGCCGAGCGTAGCAAGGCTATGAAACCAGCCAAGGCATTAAATCTGCTTTTCTGCCGTGTGAAACATATAATTTTTCTTCAAATTTATTCCAATTCCACGCAAAATCGACTTTTTCATATTTAAATTGCATTTCATTATCAATATCCAAATAACTAAATTATTTTATCAAAGGCAACTGGGCCCTGCGTTACTATGTTTACCGCTGATGACGTTTGTTGAATATGTTTGTTTAGTGTTTACTTTGTCATTGTCAATTTTGAAAAGTTGTCATGCTAGAAATGGATTTACTGCAAAGTGAGGATGCAATTAACACCACCTGAGATAAGAGACCTGGTGCGAGATGTGGAATTTAACCTTTTACCGGAAAAATCAAGAACTGTATATGAACTCACATACAGCAGATTCATGGAATATAGACAGAAGAAAAATATAGGATCTTTCTCTGAAAATATGCTGATTGTCTATTTTTCCGACCTTTCAAAGAAAATGAAGCCTTCAATGTTATGGTCTACCTATTCGATGTTGAAAGCTATCCTGAACATAAAAAATAATATTGATTTGGCAAAATACCTGAAGTTACGGGCTTTTTTGAAACGCCAGTCAGACGGTTTCCATGCAAAAAAATCCCGAGTTTTTCAAAGAGAAGAAATCGAGAAATTTTTATCAGATGCCCCAGATGAACTGTATTTGTGTACGAAGGTAGGAATATATTGAAAATAATCTATTATGGATTAAAGAACTAATTTTCAATTCATATTTTAGGTTGTACTTATTGTTGCAGTCGCTGGGGCTTGTAGATGTGATGAGCTTTTGCAAATGAAAACAGATGATATGAATGATATGGGCGACAAATTGCTAATTATGCTACCAAATACTAAGACCAAAAGATCAAGATCATTTGTAGTAACGGAATATTTAAGCGTTTACAGAAAATATGCAGCCTCCAGACCCTCGAATTTAAACGATCGGCGTGTCTTCTATAAGTATGCGAACGGTAAAGCACATCATCAATTCATTGGCATTCACAAATTCGGTAAAATGCCAAAAGAAATTGCTACTTTTCTGGGACTATCCCATGCGAAAGAGTATACCGGGCACTGCTTTCGCAGAACTTCGGCCACGTTGCTGGTGCATTCTGGTGGGGACATAACAATGTTGAAGAAACATGGAGGATGGAAATCTTCCGCTGTCGCGGAGGGCTATATTGAGGACTCGCTAGCCAATAAGTCGAACATCGGCAATAAAATATTTTCTGGCGTTTCCGGAGTATCAAGTGTGGATACTAAAGTTGTTAATTTTACTGGAAAGGAGGGAAGTGGACAGAGTTCAATTGTATTAAATAATTGTTCACAATTCACCATAAATATATCTAATAAATAAAAATTTCGTGTTGTAATTTGTAGTTTTAATGCAATAAAACCAGTTTATTATCATCAGCATCATTTTGAGTTTTCTTAATGTCATTGTCAATTTTAATAACCAGTTTGATTTAAATTATTACTTGGAAGGTTGCCTAGCAACGAACTTTTTCTGCCTATGCAGTAAAAGTGGACTTTTTCTGCCTAGGCATTAAAAGTACAACTTCTAAGCCTGCCAAGTGTCATTAAAAGGCCACTTTTAATGTCATTTGGAGAAAAACAGTATTTATAAGTTCCAATTTACATGTTTTAAACTTAAAAACGTAGCTATGTTATTTTTTTCTGCCTTTGCAGAGTTTTCAATATTCTTTTGTGTAAAATGTAAAAAGTTATATAAGTATATTTTTTAGTTGTATGTATTATGTATAGAAATAAAAAGTTTTTTGTTGTTGAAATATTCTGTCATTAGTTTTCTCCTAAAGAAATTCCAAGTTTTGTTATACTTTTATATATACAGGGTGTCCCGGGACTAATGGGAAAAAAGTCAGGAGAGTATAATATGAGCTAAAATAATGTTAGTACTTCATATAAACTTTTACTATGCAGGCCCTCGTTTTCGAGTTATAGGCCTCCAAAGTTTTAATTTTGAATTTGGTTTTTATTTGTATTTTTTGTACTAGTTATTTGATCTTTATAAAATTTACGGCAAATAATGTATGTGTATGTTTATTTTGGTAAGGTAAACAGATTTACAGTAGTGCATTGAAGCCAGGGACGGACTACTCGCTATGGTTAGTGATCCAAAAATTTTGCAGGTATGGCACACCCTGTATGAAATTATCGAAATTCACTTCCCCACACATTAAGGCAGAAACCTGATTATGTTCTGTATTTAATGAGTCTTCACTGTGAGAAGTTTGAGAATCCTGATCAGTTTGATGACGATGCTCTTCTAGGTGTTCTTGAGACGAGTTGCGGCTTCGTGAAGTTAGATTGTTTATAAGCGTTTTTTTTACAAGATCGTTTAGACATTTTTAAGTGAACACGTGCATTAAGAAGACACAAATAACATAAATAAACAATTGATTTTAGGCTAACCTCAAAGCAAACACTCATTGACTTCGTGTTACTTAACAACGCCATCTGCTGTCGTGTCGTTAAAGCAATTAGTTGCTCACAAAAAATAGTATTATTATTCGCCAATAGATGTGAGGAAGAGTGATATTTTTCAGTTGAGACTACTCAAACGCCTCCTTTTTGTTATTTTTCTTCAAAGTTTATGTTTAAGTTGATTATCGATAAAACACGAATAAAATGACATTTTCTAAAAATGATTCCTAGCTAGATCGATTTATCGCCCCCGAAATCCCCTATATACTAAATTTTATGAAAATCGTTGGAGCCGATTCCGAGATTTCAATTATATATATATATATATATATATATATATATATATATATATATATATATATATATATATATATATATATATATACAGGGTGTCCCGGGACTGATGGGAAAAAAGTCAGGAGCGTATAATCTGAGCTAAAATAATGTTAGTACTTCATATAAACTTTTACTATGCAGGCCCTCGTTTTCGAGTTATAGGCCTCCAAAGTTTTAATTTTGAATTTGGTTTTTATTTGTATTTTTTGTACTAGTTATTTGATCTTTATAAAATTTACGGCAAAGCTATAATGTATGTGTATGTTTATTTTGGTAAGGTAAACAGATTTACAGTAGTGCATTGAAGCCAGGGACGGACTACTCGCTATGGTTAGTGAACCAAAAATTTTGAAGGTATGGCACACCCTGTATGAAATTATCGAAATTCACTTCCCCACACATTAAGCTAACGAAAAGGTACTCTTGTTGGAATTCGATAAAATAAGCCGTTTGGCTAATATTTACAGTTTTATTAATGCACTACGTACCAGTTTACGCATTCACCATTTTTATAAGTACACAACGAGGTAAAACTAACTTTTAATAGATGTCCAAAATTTACCTAGAGTACTACAAAAAAATAATTTAACGATAGCAGAAGATGAAAAACATTAACGACTTATTAATTGGAAAGTTGGTAAAAACTTTTTATAAGTGTTTTTACCGTTTATCAAGTTACCATAGGATTAGTTGTCAAACGTTGTGTAGAATAGTTCGTAGTCAGTACTTGTCAATAATTCATAAGTCCTTAATTTAACAGTTACAATAGCAGAATTCGCTTTTATTGAGTACGCAGATACACATCTAATGTATGGACTGGCTTCTCGAAACTGTTTAGAGGCCAAAAGGCTTTATGAAGAACATTTTGCAAACAGAGCATTGCCAGACAGACGAATGTTTGGGCGTATTGATCTCAGGTTACGAGAAACAGGTATGAATAAGTAAATGTAATTTTCCATGTATACAAAACAAAATTTTAAATTTTAGGAAGATTTTCGCCAGAAAAAGCTGGAGAAGTTCCAGTACGAAGCATACGTACTGTGGCAGTTGAACAAGACTTGTTAAATGCAGTTGATAATGAACCATCGAGTTTCAGAAAATTATCAAGAGAACATAACGTCTCGAAATCAGTTGTTCATCGCGTCCTAAAAGAACAGCTGTTATATCCTTTTCACATGAAAAAAGTACACCGTATGACAGTGGCTGATTATCCTGCTCTACTTGAGTATAGCCAGTGGTTTCTGCGACAACAACAAGCAGACAACACATTTATTAGTAACGTTCTCTTTACGAACGAACCGGGTTTCACCAGAGATGGAATCATAAATTCTCATAATATGCATTTATGGGATGATGTGAATCCACATGGCATTATACAAACTAGGATCCAGCATAGATTCATGGTTAATGTTTGGCAGGAATAGTTGGCAATAATTTGATACAGCCATACTTTATTGACGGTACTTTGACCGGTCAGAGATATTTGGAGTTTTTTGCAAAATGAGTTATGGAACCTGTTTGATGATGTGCTACTACAAACTCGTAGGAATTTATGGTTCATGCATGATGGGGCCCCTCCTCATTTCAGTTTAGATGTACGACAGCATTTACACACAAGGCTTCCTAATAGATGGATTGGTCGTGGAGGCCCTTTTCAATGGCCACCGCGATCAGGAGACGTTAATCCTATGAATTTCTTTCTCTAGGGTTATCTCAAAAGTAAGGTATACGCAACACCTGTGCAAACAAGGCAAGATTTAATAGACAGAATTGTGTTACACTGCAATGTTATTAGAAATAGTGTGAAATTGCTCTTTCAAGTGCAAAGAAACAACCTTCGTAGACTTAGAATGTGCGTGGAAGTGGGAGGAGCTCATATTGAACATTTATTAGAATAACGTTAGTTTTTGTTGTTGTTTAGGAATTAGTTTTATAACTTGTGTTTTTTGAGGTTTTCCTAATGGTTTAATAATGTTATGTTCGTAATTTTGATTAAAAGCAAGTAAATTCTGGACATCGTATTAATAAGTTAGTTAGGTAGATTTGTACGTAGTGCATTAATAAAACTGTAAATATTAGCCAAACGGCTTATTTTATCGAATTCCAACAAGAGTACCTTTTCGTTAGCTTAATGTGTGGGGAAGTGAATTTCGATAATTTCATACAGGGTGTGCCATACCTGCAAAATTTTTGGATCACCAACCATTGCGAGTAGTCCGTCCCTGGCTTCAATGCACTACTGTAAATCTGTTTACCTTACCAAAATAAACATACACTTACATTATAGCTTTGCCGTAAATTTTATGAAGATCAAATAACTAGTACAAATAATAAAAATAAAAACCAAATTCAAAATTAAAACTTTGGAGGCCTATAACTCGAAAACGGGGGCCTGCATAGTAAAAGTTTATATGAAGTACTAACATTATTTTGGCTCATATTATACTCTCCTGACTTTTTTCCCATTGGTCCCGGGACACCCTGTATATATATATATATATATATATATTTCGATTTTCTACTACACCTGTTTTAGTCGAAATTTCAATAATTTCGACTTATTGGCCTGACCGTTCTTCGAAGGGCAAAACAACTACATTCCTGGCTAATACCACGCAGAATATTGAATTACATCCCCTTCGAAAACCGTGACGTCGATCGGCCATTTTGCCGATACGGACATCTGTGGTGATTCGCAACTGATAGCGGAAGAGCATAGTACACTTACGCGTTTCGACCTTCTTGGGTCTCTTCAAGAGTGCCGTAATGCCTTCCAGTTCAGAATCTCTAATCCGAACTGAAGATTACACCCTCCGACAACCTCTCTTGGTTCGTGTAGTTACACAAGCGAGAAGTAGTCAGTTGGCGCCATCTTCACTTTCAGTTGCGAACCAACACCTCAGATAAATGTGACCGTATTAGTCGTATTAAATAAAAATGAATATAATTTCATAAAATACGAGGTGCTATATGAAATATAAATTTCGATTTTCTACTACACCTGTTTTAGTCGAAATTTCAATAATTTCGACTTATTGGCCTGACCGTTCTTCGAAGGGCAAAACAACTACATTCCTGGCTAATACCACGCAGAATATTGAATTACATCCCCTTCGAAAACCCCTTCGAAGAACGGTCAGGCCAATAAGTCGAAATTATTGAAATTTCGACTAAAACAGGTGTAGTAGAAAATCGAAATTTATATTTCATATAGCACCTCGTATTTTATGAAATTATATTCATTTTTATATATATATATATATATATATATATATATATATATATATATATATATCATCAGGGAACTACAATAAGGAAGGAAAAACATAAATTATAAAAAGTGTTCATAAAAACATTTCTACAACTTACATTGATCGAGATTGCATCATTGATCTTGAACACAGGAAAAGTGCACAACAGAAAGTCATTAAAGAAATAGGTCCAGTCGGCAATACATTTGCCTATTACTGGTAAACATTTTTATTAAAACATTATTAAAAAGTAAAAAGTTTAAAAAACATTTAAAATCGAGAATCCACACACCCACGCGGACTTGTGAGAATAATGGCGGAAACTAAAAATGTCAGGTTAAGTACACCAATCATCATTACTAAATGAATGAAAAGAATCGATCTTTGCAATGACGCGAGACACTGAAACAATCGAATTGAAACTTTAAAGAGAATACAAGGGTGGTACCAAAATTATGGAAATGTATTTGAGTAATCATTCCAATGAAAAAATTATTTTAATCACGAGAATTAATATGTGATTATTAATGTTATTAATTATTATTATAAATATTATTATGGAGCTAATAATAATGGGGGAACACCTACAAAGAGGGGGAACACCTACAAAACAGGGGGAACACCCACCATGATGCCACAAGTAGGAAACTAGTGAGAATTATTCATATTCTCATTATTATTATTATTGTTATTAATATGGAGACAATTGTGCTTATCAAGCGTTAGGAGGAGGGAGTAGAGATTACTCAAATTATGAATGTCAGTCTTCCTATTCATACAACCCTCTTCCTGGAAGATGAAAGCCATTTCCAAAAACAGTCTTTTATTATAACTTCTCTCACGAGAAAGGATTTTAACTCCCTCAAAGTCAATGACATGATCCAAAGAGGAGACATGATTAGCCAGATTAGATACTTTATGGACTAGGTCTCCTGATAATGTGATTATAATTGATTGGTATAGAAAACAAAGTAGCTCTGGGAGATATCTCAACTACAATTCTTACCATAAATTTAGCATAAAGGTTAACTTGGTTAAACAAATGACAGCTAGAGTTATGAACCTCTCTGACCCTGTATTTAGAAATAAGAATCGTAATATTCTCTTCAATTTGTTCCTTGACAATGCCTATCCAAAACAGTTACTGAGAAAGATCATCTTCAATACGTCTTCTGTTTTGTCACAAACCTCAATACATTCAATTGACGCAGCAGGTGCAACTGAGTTGGATCCTCTCTCATCCTCCAGAACGATTCCTTCTGATTTAACGGTTTCTCTGCCTTATATAAAGGAAATTACGCCCAGACTTGCTAGAATTTTTTCACAATACTTACAGAATGTTAGGTTTGCCTCCAGGAGTTCCTTGATTGTTAAGTCAATTTATAGTCCTTTAAAAGACAAGATACCTGTTGTGGATTGTAGTAATGTTGTTTATAAGCTTTGTTGTAACAGTTGTGGTCTATCATATATTGGTCAAACTTCCCAAAAAATTTCAAGCCGTGTATCCCTCCATAAAAGTGATATAAGGTTACACCCTGAAAGATGTTCTCTGGCTAATCATGTCTCCTCTTTGGATCATGTCATTGACTTTGAGGGAGTTAAAATCCTTTCTCGTGAGAGAAGTTATAATAAAAGACTGTTTTTGGAAATGGCTTTCATCTTCCAGGAAGAGGGTTGTATGAATAGGAAGACTGACATTCATAATTTGAGTAATCTCTACTCCCTCCTCCTAACGCTTGATAAGCACAATTGTCTCCATATTAATAACAATAATAATAATAATGAGAATATGAATAATTCTCACTAGTTTCCTACTTGTGGCATCATGGTGGGTGTTCCCCCTGTTTTGTAGGTGTTCCCCCTCTTTGTAGGTGTTCCCCCATTATTATTAGCTCCATAATAATATTTATAATAATAATTAATAACATTAATAATCACATATTAATTCTCGTGATTAAAATAATTTTTTCATTGGAATGATTACTCAAATACATTTCCATAATTTTGGTACCACCCTTGTATTCTCTTTAAAGTTTCAATTCGATTGTTTCAGTGTCTCGCGTCATTGCAAAGATCGATTCTTTTCATTCATTTAGTAATGATGATTGGTGTACTTAACCTGACATTTTTAGTTTCCGCCATTATTCTCACAAGTCCGCGTGGATGTGTGGATTCTCGATTTTAAATGTTTTTTAAACTTTTTACTTTTTAATAATGTTTTAATAAAAATGTTTACCAGTAATAGGCAAATGTATTGCCGACTGGACCTATTTCTTTAATGACTTTCTGTTGTGCACTTTTCCTGTGTTCAAGATCAATGACGCAATCTCGATCAATGTAAGTTGTAGATATATATATATATATATATATATATATATATATATATATATATATATATAAACTTATTTATAAGAAGAATCTTTGTTTTCAATTAGGTACCTTTAATATATTAAACACGTTGGCTTACCAATAGTTGAATATCATTTAATGCAAATTTTCTCTAATTTAAATCCAACTGCCCAACCCTATATTATCAGTAACCAGCACAACCAATCTATATTTAGTTTGCGTGCAGTGCCGCGGCTGCCTTACCTAGAACCCTAAATGAAACTTGCTTTCATCCGATCAGAAGGTATATCTTCCGAGGAAATTTATTCCGACTTATGAAAATAGTGATATGTGATAGACCATAGAAATTTTCAAAATTTGTGTTCTGTATTAGATGAGAATGAAGATAAAAGCACAAGCGTTTATTATTCCAATGTACATAATATGCTTGTGTTACGTGGCTCTCGTTGATTTCTGTTCCTCAAGTATAAAATCGTTCCTTCTAAGCAAAGACATTACATTTGTTGTAAGTGTATTGATAAGCCTCTTACCATTGTATAAGGATAGCTCTTACCTTCTATTTTTGGAAAGAAATAATCTTTAAATTCATACCAGAGAATAGCTAATGGGAAGGAATCTTCCACATTCGCAAGTTCTGATAAGCTTCCGTTCAAAACTGCTAGATGGCACCAACCGTATTAAAATATTTAATAAATAAATTGGATAAGTAGAAGACCAGAGATGAGCAGACGTCACAAAATATGGCCCGTCTTCTGTGGCAGACGTATGTCTATGGAGTTTGGTGCAGACTAAGCAAAAAGAGACAAATACAATTTATCTAGTCTACCAAGCAGTGAAACAAGCAAATATAATACAAACAACGTCCATCTTGCGATGGTGTTTGATAGTTAGAGAGAGAGAAGTTCGTGTGAGGTTTCTGTTGGGTGAAGTTGAACTTTTCTTGTGGTGCCCTGGTGTAGGATTGGTTTCCTCTTCAGGGCTGGGATG
Organism: Galeruca laticollis; assembly: GCA_963921935.1. Lineage (NCBI taxonomy): Eukaryota > Metazoa > Arthropoda > Insecta > Coleoptera > Chrysomelidae > Galeruca > Galeruca laticollis. The sequence goes on from OY998182.1 coordinate 65,210,765, forward strand.
GGGGTGTATTGGGTGGTTTTGTACGCGTTGACCGAGAAACTGAGTCTGGGGGAAAAAAGGTGTCTAGTGAAGATTTATTTAAGAAGTGTCTAGAAAATGTATTTTTAAAAGGTGTGTGGAATTTTGAGGGAATTGAATGGGCTTTTGCTAGAAAATAACCGGAGGGTTGTTTGTGTTGGGGTGTGTAGGGGGATGATGTTTGGAAGCAGCGAAGCTCAAAAGTGTGTGGAAATGGTGTGAGAAAAGGTGTCTGGGATTGGAGCTTGGGTGTTGAAAACGAACCATGTATCGTTGCCGATACATAGATTTATGAGTTGGTCTAGCTAGGTGTCGGAATTATTGAAGTTATTTAATGTAAAAGGGTGTTGTTACTGAATTTGAAATGTCTCTGATATTGAGGAGGAATATAATAAAATATTAGTAATTTAAGATTTTTATTGGTTTTAGGAAATTACGAAAGAAGTGTATAGGAGACATTTTTCAAAAGTGTATAGAATATGATGAATTTGTTGAGATTTGTAAAATGTTGCAGTTACTTGCCTTCGGTGGTTCGGGGACTATTTAAGGTGGTCGGCGGTATAATAACAATCTTAAATCAAAAAATGCGGGTGCGTCGATCGTCGGTCCATTTGGCTAGTGAATGAATTCACAGAGTGTACAGGAAAACCGGAAAAACCTGCAACACCGACGTGGGTGTTATGGGGGCGGCATAAAAGTATAGGGTGAGTCCAAAGTGTTGAACAATTAATAGCTGGAAGTGAGAAAATTTAGAATTTGTTAAAGATGTTTATATGATAGTTTTGGGATCTGTTGAGGAAGTTGTTGTGTAGAGATTTATTGACTGAAATAGTGGGAGAAATAATGAATTTTTGTCGGATGGAAATAGGGGAGCTGTCGAGGTAGTCAATGTATTCGTCGAGAAGGTCGTCGTAGGCCGTGGCTAGTAACCGTAATGGAGGAAATGGGAGCTTCCTCTTGGGAATTCTACCGAGGAGTCGTATATTGGCGACCCACGGTGTGAGTAAGGTGTTTTTGGAAATTTCGCTGCCCGACTCGATGGTGCGATTAACATATCGGGCCTGTAGGTTGTTTAACCGAGATGGGATGGGTTCGATGTCGATATTGACATAAACTGTGTTGGTGGTGGAGTATGGAGCCTTGTATTGGCAGTATCTTAGAATTGACTGCTCGCAAGTTCGTAATCTTTTGACAAGATAGTTGGGAAGTGTGCAGTAGACGTTTGCTCTATAGTCGATTATTGGACGGATATATGTTTTATACGTATGAAGTAAGGTGGTAGGGTGTGTGCGTCCGAATGTACCGCAGAGCGCCTTGAGAAGATTAACTCTCCGTCGGACTTTATTTAAAGTGTCCATTAGGTCGGGCGTCCAGTTGACAGTGTAAGTAAATTTCACTCCCAAATAGACGACTTCCCTACCGATTTCGAGTCGATCACCCCCGAGCACGAGGCGGAAGTTTGTAGGAAGAAGTCGTTCGCTCATGGTATCAGGGTGTTGGAAGACGATGGCTTGTGTTTTCTGAGGGTTAAGAGTCACCCGCCATTTCCTGCACCAATTAGAAAATTGGGTCAGTAGATTTTGGGATCGAATTTTGAGAGAGCGAATATCTGTGACAGAAATGATTAGTGCGGTATCATCCGCATATAGTTGGACGTTATCACGGGGTTGTCGTGGGACAGGTGTATCATACGTATAAATGATATATAGTAGAGGAGCAAGTATCGAGCCCTGCGGAACGCCAGTTTGAGGTGTAAATGGGTCGGATATGCTATAACCAACTTTGACGCTGATCGATCGGTCGGTGAGGTAAGAAAATATTAATTTGACGATTTGGTTTGGCAATCGGATGCTCAGTAGCTTTCTCACTAGTCCGGCGTGCCAGACTTGATCGAAAGCCTTCTGAACGTCCATGAGGATGGCGGCGGAACAGCGTCGTTGATTTAAAGCTCGGGTGACGATTATTTGAAGGCTGGTGGTGGCGTTCTGACAATAGTGGCCCGGCCTGAATCCGAATTGAAATGCCAGAATTATATTATTTTCAGTACAGAAGTCCCAGATTCGTTCTTTTAACAAGCGTTCAAAGACTTTACCTAGGACGCTGATTAATGAGATAGGGCGGTAAGATTCAGGCTTTGTGGGGTCTTTGCCGGGTTTGGGGATGATAACTACGTTGGCAGATTTCCAACAACGAGGAAAATAAGAAAATGCAAGGCAGGCGTTCAGCAGGGCGCAGAGCGGAGGGAAGATCTCTTCTGGCAGGTTTTTAAGTGCCTGCCTCGAGATTCCGTCGTGCCCTGGGGCACTGTTTCTCCCCGCTCGGCACGCCAGCTGAACACCTTCGATAGTGAATGGTGATAGAAGTGGAGAGTTCTCATCAGGTGGGATGTGTACATGTGGACTTCGAGTGATATTTCGAGTCATGAGGTCGGTTTCGACGGCAAAGTGCCTGAGAAATTGGGGGTTATCGTGTGGTGAAAAGACAGTTTGTAGGTTATTTTTGAAGGCGGTGGCTTTGTCTTCGGATGTGTGGATCTTCTGTCCTTGCACTTCGAGATGTGATTCTACCTTTCTCTTAAGGCCGACGAGGCGGTAGAATTTTTGCCAAAACACGCGTCCTTGTCTGAAGTCCAGTCCGGCTGTTTCGGCCTTCCATTTTCTCTGCTTTTCAGCATTGATTTCTTGCCGAACCTGGGCGTTGAGACGGTTCCATTGTGCTTTGACAGCGGGATCTCGAGTGCGGACGTATAACCTGTATAACTGTCTTTTCTGGCGAATTTTTTGCAAAATTCTTTGCGGAAGGGCATGAAAGTTGGTGTGTACTGTGGTGAGGGGGACGGCGATGTCTTGTGCATCGATTAGGAGGGATTGGAATTCTTCTGCGTGATTATCTATGTCATCAGTGTTCTGATGAATGACGGGTGGTGGTAAATTGGTAGAGACGTGGTTTTCAAAGGAATTACAATCGGCTTTTTGAAAATCGCGAAAGGTGAAATTCGTAGATGGTGGTGGTATTGGGTTGTGTAACGCGGTTTTGACCAGGAGTGGAACGTGGTCTGATGTAATAGGGTCGCCTATAAAGCATTCGTCGTCCACGAGAGTGATTAATCTGTCTGTGCAGATTATATGATCGACTATGGAGGAGCCGAGGTGACTTATTAGGGTTGGATTATTATTTCTAATCCGTAAGATGGGAAGTGAGACGAGTTGTTCGGCGAGTAGTCTGCCGTTGAGTATGGTGTGTGTATCACCGAAAATAATGTTACGTGAGTTTAAGTCACTCATTATTATGGCTCGTGGTAGAGAGGATGCATATTCGAGGAGGTCGATTGATAGTGGTTGGTTGGGATGTTTATAGTAGGAAAAGAATGTCGTCGTGGTATTATTCCACGATATGTCGATGGCTATGCAATCCAAGTTCTGTTGAGACAGTGGTGCAGGGAGGGGGTGTGGTGACGCGGGGAGTCCGTTTCGGACAAGAAGTCCGTTGCCGTGACAGTAGAAGTTCCTGTCTAGGTGGAAGGTGGTGTAGCCAGTGAAGCGAGGAGGGTTCTTTAAAAGAGTGTCTGTGATAGAAAGTACTTGTATATTTTGGGAGTGCAGAAGGTGTTTGAGAAGATGTCACTTCCTGGCTAGACCTTGGCAATTCACGGTCCCGGTAAGAAAGCCCATGACCTAATTTTGTCTTTTGGTGGTGAATGCAAAGTGGACGCGGTCGCCAGCGCCACTAGTTACGGAACAATTGTATCCGTAAAAGGAGGGGACGAGGTGAGTTGGGGTGTCGACGACTAAGCCACGGGCCGTCGGGACGGCGTTCATGATGGTGGTGGCCAAGATCTCGATCAAGATCTTGGAGTCGGTTGTCAGGTCGAATTGGGTCGGTGGTTTTTCAAGAGTCACGGATGCGATCTCTTGAGCGAATTTCGGTGCCTCCAGTCGCTTGGGGCACCGAGGGTGGAAAGCGGGGTGTGGACCGCCGCAATTTTTGCAGAGTGGTTCGTTTGCCTTTGGGCAATTGGCGGGCTTATGGTCGGTGGCTCCGCAGGAGGGACAGACCGGTTTGGCCCTGCAGAATTCGGCAAGGTGGCCTGTGCTTGAGCAGCGGTTGCAGAATTTCGGTACTGCAGGTAAGGGGTTGACGCGGTTGGAAGCCTCACACTCATGTATGAGGCCGTAGAAGTACAAGCCGCCGGAGAGGGCAGTGTGGTAATCTCTTTCGGATTCAGTAAGAATCCGGAACATTGAGGTGACTTTGCCGTGGTGGCGTGACATTATGCGCCAAGACCTGGTGGCGGGGAATTCAATGTCTTTGAGGATGGCCTCAAAATCTAGGTCGGTGGATGGTGGTGTCTACATTTCTGCAGACCAGAGAGAAATGGTGCTTGCGGGAACGAGATCGTTGACGGCCTTGGCGTGTGGGGCTGAGGGGGATGATGATGACTTGGTCGTCACCAAGAGTGTTACGAAGCCTTTTTGCTAAAGCTTCGTAGCGCAGTTCGGTTTGAATTTGCCTTCAGATGAGCGATTTTTCCTCTCAACGGCTCGTTGGTGTTGGGAAGGTTGTAGAGTTCTCTCTGGGACGTGTATTTTTGTGGAAGATTCCAGATGTTGAGGGTCTGAAGTTGGATTTGTTCATGTTGACGGGGTTGTCTGGTTTGTTGGGGTTGTTGTCGTGTCTGTTGTTGTCTTGGTGGTTGGTGGTGGCGTGGGGATCTTACGTTCTCGGTTAGGCATGGTGCCTAAATGAGTGTAGTCTCCCGATTGGTTGTTGGTGGTTGCTAGAGATTTATTAGATTGGTGTGATACCGCTGAGTAGGTGGGCGATGAGCTGCGGGAGGCTTTATGTCGTTGTGCGGCGAGGTCGGTTTTAAGCCGGGTTATGTAATTGAATGCCATCTCGAGTTGGTGTTCGAGATTGGCGATTCGATCATCTTGACTCATCGGTGGTTTTGGGGGTGAACTCTTGACGAGTTCGGGAAAGTCTTCTCTCGAAGAGATGGATGGCGGCGGAGTTTTCATGCTCCGGGTTTTCATAGAGCGATTGGAGGACATGATGTCGGAAGAGACGAAACGATGAATGTTTCGTTGTGCGCGGAGTTGTTAGTGTGAGAGTTGGCGGACAAAAGCCGGCAGCGGACTCACTGCCGGAGGGAGTTTCCTCCCCGGTTAAAGGTTTCCTGACCCTTTTTGTCTGCCTGTTAGTGTTTTATATTCACCTGAATCCGGATCCTTTCGTCTTGTTGGGTTGAATGTCGGTTGGCTTCTAGTTGTTCTTCTCTATCGCTTAGTCGGTTAAGCGATTTTCATAAATAAAATCCGCTCTAGAAAGAGCGGGATTTCATAAATAGAAAGGCTCTATAAAGAGCCGATTTTCATAAATATTATTGTCCTATAAAGGACAAGTTGAGATAAAAATCTCAGTTATTGCGTCGATTCCGGCGGCAAGGGCTTCTGGAAATACTTGGTTTGAACCAGTGACCAAGTTTTCCGTTGAGCTGCTACTTGCTGGTGACTTCCTTCGACGAATGTGTTCACTACACACGTTTGAAAGTTTGTTCTGCAGTGCCTTTGTACAAGACAGAGGCGACAGTTGAGCCTAAGCTCCGCCCATCCTCTATTAATCATCAAAATTTAAACGCCGGAATAGGGATTTTACAGGATATCGATTTTGAATATTATTTTATGGCTGCAAATCAGTTATAAAATGTAATTTTAATGCATTCTATGGCATGATGATTCAACTATCAAAAAATATTTTTCTTTGGTAATCTTAATCAGTCATTTTGAAATTGTTTGTAAATTCATGTTATAAGTAGAAGATTTAAATAGGTACCTATAATTTAAAAGATTTCCAAATGTCTTGACCTCGTGATAAAAATAGCTAGAGTAAATAATTTGATTTTCCAAAAAAAAGCAAATTTTGTAGGTATTCATTAAAAGTGGAATTGAAATTTAAGAGGGAATTACACAAATTACCTATGATGGTTGGGTTTTAATCCAAAATTCGTCTATACTATTACATATATTATGACGTATTACTGGGAAGAAAGGGAAAATAACAAAAACACACAAAATAAACATACCTACATTTAGATGTGTACAACAAAATTTATCAATAACTTCTTATAATTACAATTTTAGGGTAGACAGAATTTAAGGCGGTGAATATTGAATTATGTTAAAAAATAGTGATCATAATTATCATGAAGTGATATAATTTCTGGAATTATTTCTCTTGGATTCTATTTGCCGTTTGGTAGGAAGCCTTCTTTCTGTTTTTTCCATGATAAAAGCTGCCTACTGCCATCTTGCTTAGTTTTCTCCTGCATTTCTGGGGTAAAGTGTACCTTAAACTCAAATACAGATGTAATTCATTACAGAATGTAATAATAACTGACAATTTTGAGAATATCTAAGAAAACGCCAAACATTTCAATAACTACTATTGAGTCGTTCGTCAGGTAACTGATTTAAATTTTTATCATAAAAAGTATGTATATGTAAGTTACATGTTAATAATAATAACAATAACTTAGTAAGTAATAGATGTTTCTCTTTAATAAAAATAAATCAATATACTTTTTACCTCACACAATGCTGAAGCATTCATTGGTTTCCAACTCAGATTAACAAATATTATTTATTCTAAAGTTTCCAACTGGCCCTTTTCACTTTAATATTCCATTCCTTTCTAGGAGTAGGATCTTTGGGAAAATACTTCATTAAAATATCTTTATCTAATTTTGACAAAGTAACATTTTTCAAAACTGACTTCCGTTAGCAAACGTCACATTTTTCGTAACCAGTTAAATAATGAAAAATATTTTTTTATTGATGCCTCATATTACCTTTTTAAAGCACGCCTCAGCGTGTGTAAATAGAACTTTCAAACACGCGCGTTTTTTAAAGTCCCTATGGTAACAACAACAACTCGAGAAACGTAAGTATCAATGACAACTTTTTTTATTAGTTTTTAAATTGTATATTTTCATTGGGAGCCAATGTCTTATTTGGTTTTTTCTGCAAAATTTATTTATATATTCATATATACATTGTATCCTTTTAAATATAAATAATAAATAAACTTTTTGATTATTGATCTGACAGCAGTACCTCGCAACTTCAAATAAAAATAAATACTATTTGACTTTCACGAAACTTGGCTGGGCATCGAGGACGGACTTCCATTTTTTTGTAGTAATAATATTTTATGATTTCAAAGTGCACCAATAAAAAAAAATAGCGTAAAGTATTCGTGGATAACTGGTCTTTCTTACATCTGCTCTATTTCGAGCACTCCGGCTGCGCCGTCGTGCTCGAAAATTCGCGCGTGTTTGAAAGACCTCTTTATCCACTTATACTTTAATATACAGTGCTATTCAAAAGTCCCCTCCCCCCTCGTATCTTTCGAACGGCTACACTAGGTTTGTTCTCACACGAGTTTCAAACCATCAGAAACAGTCAGGATTCTGCGCAATACATTTCTCCGCGTTCATACATAAGTTTCTGATTGTTTGAAAACGGCTGGACGTTGGACAGTTGGAAAACCATCACTCAAACCTGTGTGATCATCGTCCAGCTGTTTTCAAACAATCAGAAACTTATGTATGAACGCGGAGAAATGTATTGCGCAGAATCCTGACTGTTTCTGATGGTTTGTGACTCCTGTGAGAACAAACCTACTTACATTAATACAATTTGGAGGGTGAAAATAAAGTGTTGTAAACTTCTCTACGAATGGTAACAGGTGACGTAATAGTAATAGATGACGTCACAGTGCCACTCCGGCCAATAATTTTAAATAGGACTTCATGGCAAGTGATATCTCGTTTGAAAGGCATTGACATTGGCTACATAGCCATGTTAATTTTGTTTGGGTTTAAATTAATTTTGACGGATAAATTAAATAAATTCCAAAGCTATTATTTCACATTTAAATATTGAAGATTTTTCAGGCCGCCTCTGGTTAGTTGTACTAATGTAACTGGTGATGAAAAATGAATTTTTTATAATTCGCGTATAAAACAGACTCCATTATATCATTGTTTACAGTGTCACAATGAAGCTCTTTGAACACTGTTATAGTAATTTTTAGTGTACAGTTTGTTATTGTATTTAGTTATATTTTTATTTGACATTTGACTTTAACCTTGACACAAATTATAAATAAAATGGTCTAGCGTTGTTCTAACTAGCAAATTATTATATTAAAGGTAAATTTGAATGATTTGTATATTAAAAATATTAATGAATAAAGTACGCTAAAATTTATTTATAAATGATTTGTAAAATGTTTATTTTTGTATTGCATAGGATCAATATATAGGTATACAAAACGTTCGATTTTTGGGATAAATTACCAGATATCTATGTGAAAATGTATTACAGAAATAATTCTGTTCATGATATAATATAAATAGATCGCAAAAGGATATACGAAGAAGCTCTTTTTTAAACAATCAATCATCCTCTTTTTGCTTAAATGAAATAAATGAAAGTTTGTTTACAATTTACACAATTATTCGGTTATAATATGTCAAAAGTCAGAAGTGCTGAATAAAACCATATGTGGTGACCAATTAGGAATCTACAGAATTGCCAACTTAAATTCAAACCACTCCTCCTAGTTTAAGAACAGGGAGTGTATGAAATTCTATTTTATTTAAATAATTAAATAAATGCGAATTATAAAAAATATTGTGTAAAACTTGTGTCACAATGACTTTCTGTAGTACTCGTGATTTGCACAACTCACCGCTTCACGGTTCGTTGTGCAGACTTCACTCATACTACAAAACGAGTCATTGTGACACTTGTTTTACAAATAACTATTTTCCACTTCTAGCTATGAAGTTGACAATTATTGCGTCTTCTAGCCAACTGAGAAGTTGAGAAAGGGGTTAACAATTTTTTCTATTGTTAACCTAGGTCAATAATGGACAAATTCAAATATTTTGAAGATCCAGGGATAGTAGTTTAACAAAAACTTGTGCAACAAATATTGTGTACTCAGGAGATTCTCTTTAACGTATTTGCTTTTTGAAATTACCTAACATAATAAAATTATATGAATAAAAATACCATTAGTTTATAATTCGCGCTCAACTAATAATGACTGATGACATCCCGTAACTAGAACATGGCATAACTACAAACGTTGGGTGCGTTCAGAAAACACAACCGTTGCGTGAATGTTCTGTGAAAGCACTTTGATACATAACATTATACGCTGGAATTGTTTCTTCATAATAATTCATGTTTTTTTTCACGACTGCCACGTCTTCTTACATTATAATCATGCGGTGATTGTTCCTGCAAATCTTCTATTGCATGGGTTAGAATATTTCTGTTTGTATCAATTGTATTACCATCATCTAATAAAGCAAGAATTAGATTGTACCTATTTAGCCATAATTTCAATATTAATGTTTTCCAAAGAAATTATCGTTCAGCAGACACACGTCAACCATTATTATTTGTTGCTCAGTGACCGCTCATCAACGGTTGAGTTATAAGTTATGTTTTATGAACGCACCTGTTGTTTTATTAGTGGAAAGAAGAATTAACATTCCTGTGTTACTCGATTTAATCAAGAAATATTTTTAATTTTTGTCTCAAATTTGGCAAGTAGTGGAAAAAATTGTATATACACCACGGTGGTGAAGACATTTATAGGCCTCGGTGCTCGGTCAATAATAACAGTCTTCACCACCTTGGTGTATAATATACTATTATCACCAGTTAATAAAAACAAGAGAGAAAAGAAGAAAGTTTAATGTTATATTATAGAAAAATAACAACTAGAACTGAAGAGATCTACTAACAATAAGTACAACTAGAACAATTTACTTTTTATTTTATGCATTATAAATATTTATGACACAATTCGAACAGTTTGTTAGGTTAACCCCCGCAGAATTAGAAGTTGATGTAATTTCGTGATGCATAACTGATATTGAACTTGAGGTGCTTGATTCACCAAGAATATTAGTGGTAATGATTTTCTTATTTTCTATGGAGTTCTCTACATAGCCCTCCGCTACCGTTCTGGACTTCCAGCCTCCATGTTGTTTTAACTTTAAAATGTCGGCACCAGAATCTGCCAACAAGGTAGCCGATGAACTTCTGAAGCATTATCCCGTAAATAAAACAGGATTTGGTAACTTCAAAAACTGGGCAATAGTTTTTGGTAGACTACCAATTGTACCGCATGTACCATTAGTATATTTAACGAAAAATCTATCGTGTTTAACGTTACGAGGGCGCAAAACAATGTATTTTTTCTACAACTGTTATGAAAAGTAGCATATTTCTCATAGCTCTTACTTAATTTCAAAACTATATATTGCTCGCACTGTGAGAAATATCATTTCTCACAGCACTTTGCCCACACTACATACATTTATATGGAGAATCCAGTAGGGGATCCTCGATGCCCATTCAATTTCAGAAACTTATACTCGATGCCCAGCCGTTTTCGCTGGGTGGTCCTCGATGCTTAGACTTTTTCTACAAAACTATTTACTTGTATTCTTTAAATTTGTGCAATTGTAGAAAAAGTATAGTGTGCAACATGTGGGAAAAGTACTTTCCTCACTCGTGAGTTTGCGGCACTCGCCCTTGGCTCGTGCCACAAACTTCCACACTCGTGAGAAAAGTTGAACTTTTCCTATTTGTTGCACAATATACTATTTTAATGAGACGAAGACAGTTTTGCCCTTCAATATTGCCCTCTGTAATCACAAACTCACGCGTTAGGTACTTTTGTCTTTGTATTGGGGATTTTCACTGTAGTGTATGGGAATCCTCATTGGAAATATCTCCGACACGTAAAAAATCTAACTCAGCCTTTCGACAAGCACCACCGATTCCGACGATCATGCAACCTTTGCCATTAAAAATGTTCTATCATCAGCTTCTGTGATAAAATGGTGGACATTTTTCTTCGAGAAGATATTAGATTTTTTTACATGGTAGCTAGATTGTCTCTTTAGAAATGCGTATAAGCTAGTGTATTTTGTTATATCAATATTCTTCTTCAACGATAATTCACTTCGCAGCATAGAATAAAGTGTCCAAAGTGTGGAAGCTTTTTTTGAGTCTTTCTTTCCCCGAAATAAGCTAATAAAACTTTCTCATTAACGTGTTTTATTTTCTTATCTTCAACCCACTTCTCAAATTTTTCATAAGCCAGATCATACACAGCTTTTGATTTTTGTGGAATCACAGCCGATAATGCACTTTGTGCCGCCTCCTCTATTTCGTTTGGTACATCTGAGTCTGAATCAGCCATTTTTAATCGTAGAATATTACGCTTATGTAGAATCTTAATGGAATATTTACGAAAATAACTGGGAATTATTAATACTTCAAGCAACTACAATTCGAATAGACGAACTGTCAAGCAAATAAATAAACGTGCTGCATATCCGCAGTGGCGCAATTGGGAAAAGCACAACAAGATAGCGGTGATCAATGCTAGGGTTGACAGTTCGAGTGTAGACTAGGGAAGATTTTTATTTAATTTTTGTATTTAAAAAAATGTTAAATAGCTATTTTCTATTGGTTTCATGGATCAGTGAAACAATAGTGCGATTTTAATAGTATGTATTGATTACTTTAATTAGCACAAAAAGTACATAAAAACGTTGTTAGCTCAACATTAGCATAGCAACAACTGGAAACATTTTTGTTGACGTTTTTGACAGTTGGCATGGAGCATATAACAAAAGAATTGCCAATCATAATTTTCTTTTTTTCAAAATTAGATAAAATCTTGTATGAAACACGTTATGAAATGCTTTTTTGTGTAACTCGTGTCATTTTGCGGGACCTCGCTTGCCCCGCTACGCGGAGCTCGCTCGTCCCGCAAAAAATTCACTCGTTACACAAAATGATGCATTTCATAACTGGTTACATAAATAGCTATTGTAGAACAATTCTTGCAGCCCAATGCTGAAGCTAAACAACCCGTTATACTTCAAACAGTCACTGCTTCTAATGCCCGGTTCTCAGTATATTGCCCGGTTTCTCAGTATATGACGTTATCCAATCGATAACTATCAAATAGATACATTTACCAAACCAATAAATTATTATGGGTTTCTGAATTTCAATGTGGCCTAAATTGTGGAACTGACAACAATTGAAACGGCAATTTCTGTCCAAGAAAGGTTTGCAGTAACAATTCGATTTCTGGTGATTCTTACACCAGTCTACAATACCTTTTTTCTACATTCATGCAAAAAAACAACACTCTTGTGAAACACATTTAATGGAAAAAGTGGTTCTTTTTTGCACTAGTGCAACAAAACTTTTGTTGCACTCATCTGTCATTCTTGTCAGTTTATAAACATTTAAATAAAATAAAAATCCAGAGCAAGTATCCGATCCTGCTCTAATATAGCAATAATATATGTATAGCTTACTACTTAGTCTCAACGAGTTACAATTATTGCAAAAATCTTTGATTATTTAAAATTTAAATGGTCAAAGCGAAAACCAGCTATGATTAAGTACTGACAAAAGGTGGAGGACATAAAGATACAAAAAAAGAAGAACGGTTAAAATACATTCTGTGTTCTGACATGGTAAATGATATTTATTAAATATCAGAGTAATATTATGAAGTAACATCTTTTTTGCATGAATGTAGAAAAAATATTGTATGCAACTCGTGCAAAATGTGTTTTTTGCACTCGACGTGTTGTCCAACTCGGCCTAAAGGCCTCGTTGGACAATTTCACGTCGCGTGCAAAATACACTCACTTTTTGCACTTGTTGCATAAATAACTATTTAATAGTAATTTATGCACAAGTGCATAAAGTGGTACTTTTTTCACGAATGGGAAAAGTTGACCGCACGAGCCATCAGGCGAGTGCGGCTATTCCATGAGTAAAAAAGACACTTTATGCACATGTTGCATACACTATTTTTTCTACAGCCCTATACAAAAAAATAAAATTCAAGTAGAAATTTGGGATATTTTAAATAAACTCCTTCGGTAAATTACAATTATACGTATTCCAAGTTTCATGAAAGTCCATTCTCGATGCCCAGCCAAGATTCATTGTGTTAGCTTATGGGAAGCGTGAAATAAAGTTATGGCACTTTTTTTAACGCTTTTTTACTTTTTTTCACTCTAACCATAAACAACCACGTTAAGCGCTGCAAACCGATGAAATACAAGGTTTAAAGATAGGGCGTAGAAAAAATGTCTAAACAATCGATACGTGCTATTATAGTTCCTGAAGTGTGCTAAGCCATCACAGAAAGATTAAAAGAAAATATACAGGTAAGAATTGTTTTATTAAAGAAGTATAATGAACACACATTTAACAAAAAAAATGTTTATCTATAAGTTATCTAATTCAATGTCGGGCATATCCAATAGTTGACGTGGTAAAGAATTGGTAGGAGTACTGCGATTTAAATGATTCGAAATTCTAGAATTATCATAACTATATGCTGGAGATGGTACCTGTAATTGTTGTTGAGTAAAATTGGAAACCTGGGTATCCTGATTGTGTCGAAGTTGATAAAAATTGGTAACCTTGTCTTGAAGTTGAGAATATTGTGGCATCAAATTTAGAAAGGATGATTGAAGAGTATGAGTAAGGCATGATTGAGAATGACTAAAATTGGTTGAGTTTTGTTTTGAGATGGATCCTGTCTGCTTTAAACAAAACATTCATAATATCTTGTTGTGCAGCACTTTGTAATTGAGAACCATTTTCTTCGCTATTTCCAATCAGAAATATTCCCAGAAGAACAACCGAAAATTCAACATGAATTAGAGACGAATTGTCATCGTACTTTCAAAATGAATATCCACTTTTGTGGCAGGATAAATATACGTAATTCACTACTTACGGTGCTGTGTTTCCCGAACCTTGTTTTTGTCCCAAAGGAATTGCAAACTTTTAAAAGCAAACCAACTACTTTCGTTCACATCTGTAAGCCCTCTAATAAATAAAAATAAAATTTGTTATTGAAATGTAAATAAACAAATATAGAAAAAAAATTAAAATTCACTTTTACAAACTTACCTGTACCCATACCGTGGCACTTTTTAATTTTGGTTTTCTCTCGCCACAGTGCTGACAGAACATTCATTTTTTTTTTGGCATCCGTCTACTGTTGTCCGAAATTCTACAGCGAGCTCTTCCCAAGCATCATGCTTCTTTATTTTATTGTAATATTCGGGATGTTTTATATCCCATAAAATTTTCTTACTACTGTAACTGTTTATGAAATTAATGGTAGATTCTTTAGTCCACTCCATAGCGATGTCTTCAAATTGAATAAAAGAAGAACATATCGCGACTGTGTACCCATACATGATAACAAGTAGTGCAAAATCAATGCATAGGTATCATTTCTTTGATGCGGCGGTGAAAAACCGACAACCGATGGGACGCCTCGATGTTACAGTGTTACGGTGCTATCCAGTGCCGTCCTCACTTGTTACGATACGAAGTTTTGTTATATGTCTGTACGCATGCACCTTAAGGGTAAAAACATAGTGAAGCAGGGCCCCTCGCCGTGCATCGACACTTGCCGTAGACAAACTTAAAGCAGGGTCCACACTATGCCGGGGTAGGCCGGGCGGCCTAAGCCGCGTTGATGTAGACGCCCCGGGCGGCTTTGCCGGGTTAAAAAATGCCGGCCCGGGCCGTGCCGATCCCAACCCGCATAAAGTAGGTACAGATCAAAGGAAGCCGAGCTGAACAAAAATATAGAGTAGGGACGTGCCGAGCGGCCCCGAGCGGTTTCAGTTACAATTAAACCTCCGACCGAACTAGACGAATAATTTTATTTTCGACTCAGTTTGTTTAAGTAGGGTTTTTTATTGTTCATTTTAAGTGATGGAGTGGAATGACGAACAAGTTTTAGTGTTAATAGACTTATATAGAGCACGTCGTCTTCTATGCGATAGTTCAGATTCCCAACATAAATTTAAAAACCAAAGACACGACAGTCTCACAGAGATTGCTGTGTCTTTTGGAGTGGATAAAAATGAAATTGAGCGTAAATGGAAACATTTAACCAGCCATTTTTGGAGGGAAAAAAAGAATGAAGCTGAAACGAAAAGAACAGGGAGTGGCGCCGATGAGCCGTACGTTAGTAACTAACCGATGAATTTTTTGGGCGATAAAAATAAACCGAGGAATACTCAGGATAGCACACAAAGAAAAGAAGAGGTAAGTTTGTAATTTCTATTTATTTAATTTTTTTAACAACTATGCTAAAAACTAAGTTCACTTTCCAACATAATATGTTTTACTTGTTGTGTTGGAATGTCACTTCACCCCGTGGAGAAATAAAAAAATCGGCAAATTCATCTCTTACTGATTGAGCCGAAGTAGTACTTCTTCTGGGGACTCCACAAAGGGAACGTAAAAATGAAGAAGCATCACGTCTACATAATCCTAACGTAAGTTCCCCATCTTCCGTAGATTCACTATCGAACATTCCTCTAGGGTTATAAACTGGTTTTGAGGAGGTTTTGCGTAAAAAATTATGTAGGTAAACAGCAGCCATAGTAACTTTCGTTGCAGCTTCAGGTTGTAATGCCATTGGAGATCGGAATACATGAAAGCAAGCAGACAGCACTCCAAAGGCATTCTCAGAAACTCTTCGAGCCCTGCTGAGTCTATAACTAAATATCCTTTTCTTAGATCCTTTGTCATGTATTCCAGAGTACGGTTTCATAATATTTGGTGAAAGAGGAAACGCGACGTCTGCAACTAACACAAACGGGGTTAGGGTTGTCCTTCCTGGCAATGCCAGTGGGGGAGGTAAATGTAGAGAGTTTTCTTCTAGAGCTTTCTTGAAAAATGTATTATTGAAAACGCCTCCATCGGAGATTCTCCTTTGACACCCACATTAACATATATAAAATTGTAATTGGCGTCCACCACAGCCATCAAAACTATGCTAAAAAATCCCTTATAATTAAAAAATTCCGAGCCTGAATGAAAAGGTACTACTAAAGCGATATGTTTGCCGTCGATATCACCGATGCAGTTTGGAAAGTTCCACTTTTCCTCAAATACCTGGGCGATTTCATTCCACTCTGCTTCACTCTGAGGCATCTGAAAAATGAAAGTAAAAGAAAAATTAGTCATATTTTTTAGCGAATTTTTTCTTTGTATATTTATTTATTTTAGTATTTATATTTTCCGGAAGATGGACCACAAGACAGTCAAGAAAAAGGGATTAACGATGACAGCCAAGTTCATCCCCAAAATTCTGAAGACAAACAAGTATCAACGCTTTCCCCTTCAGATGTCGCCGGAACCAAAAAAACATTCAAATCTCCAAAGGCACTAAAAAGCAAATCTGCAATACGTCGATTAGTGGCTAGTCCCGGTTCTTCCAATGCACTGAATGAGACTCTGAACGTCATGAGATCTCTTCAATCAAAAAGAGCGAACATCGATGATGAATATTCGTTGTACGGTGAATAGATAGCAATTAAATTAAGAAAGCTTTCTTCGCCCCGAACCAAGTTAGTTGTGCAGAATAAGATCAACCAACTATTATTTGAAGCTGAAATGGGATATCTTGAACATCAGCATGGGTACAATGTGCCACAAGTTAATATACGGCAAAACTCTGGACCGGCCAGTCCAATGGTGCCTTCATTCCCCCAGACTTCTAACATGCCCAATCAAACGCAACCACCATTCTTCACTGCCAACATGACCAATTCAACATCTCAATGGTTTTCGACGTCTGGATATATTCCTCATTACCGTCGTCAATTTCATCGTATTCGCAATCGGCATCCCCGGCATCCACTAATTCAGAACTGTCCAATATGGACCCCTTCCCTCAATAGTTTTTAACTTTTGTACTCAATTATTTTTAATGATGTCAATAAAAGTACTATTCTAAATTAATTTTGTTTAATTTTCCTTACCTTAATGTAGTCTTGAAGGGCCTCTACAATGGCGTCATAAACTTCAGGTACGATTTTATTGATACATTGTTTGGAGATCTTCAAAACATACATTAGTGAGTGGTACGAATCACCAGTCGCAATGAAGCGCAGAGTGACAGCTAATCGTTCGCTTGCTGGAATAGCATCTTTATAAGAGGTATTCTTTTTTGATATTTTGGGTCCAACCTTGTTGAGTAGCATTTGAAAGTCCGATCGCTGCATTCGAAAAAAGTTGGTGAAACCAACGTAATTTCGGTATTCCAAATTCAACGGGTCTTCTTCATCCAAAATTAAATCTTTCATTAATTCGCTAGCCCTGTACAGCTGCCGTCCTCTCCTAAGGCTCGGGTGAATCCAAAATCTTCTTTGACGTCTTTTTGAGGGCTGATTTAAAGCGAGTATCGCCACAGCCATGGCTGACATAGCGACGTCATAGTCGGTAATCATTTTGAAAACACTTTAAGGATACTTTAAAAAAACTTCTAAAAAGTACTCTTCAACGAAGTCACCAGTCCTGGTGTTGAAACTAAAATAATGTAGGTAGAAATAACCCGGTCGGCTTCGTTTCCGAATTCAAGATTGAATAGCAGCTTTTGAATTTCTATCCTAGCTACCATGTTATTCCGTGGTGACAATCTCTTCAGAAGCGGCACGCGGCTTAGCATAAACTGCTCGTCGGGATTGTCTGCTTTCGTAATAATTTCCATTAACGGGTCATCAGATATTTTCGAAGCATTCTTTTTGTGAGCAGGCTATTTTGTTTGTGTTGGAATAGGTCGTGTAGTAAATGTCGACTTTGGAGTATTCTCGGAAGCTCTTATAACATTTTCTGTATGGTCGGCATTGTAAGGGTACCTTTTATTTTATATGAATAAACTCACACACTTCAATAGACTGTATAATTTTTATTCTTTAACATATAAATTTGTGAGCATCGGTACAACACCTTGCTTGCGCTGTCGTTTTGTGGTAACTCAATTTTTGATTGGGCTGCGTGGCCGCTTTTACATTAGAATACTTTCATACATTAACAGGCGGTGTTGCCGCTTTTACAATAAAAGTCTTTTATACACAAACATACTGCCGGAAGAATACAGTTCTTTCAATATTACAAACTAATACATTATGTAATGGAACAAATCACGAAAGAATGTAAGTTAATAGATTGAATACTAACAGTGCACTGAGGTCAATATCAATAAATTGTTGTTCAATTTTCAAAGTCACTTTCTACAGGTAACACGCATATCTTGGTAACAGGACGTCTAATTTCACCATTTTGAGTCTTCAAGCCCACAACTCTCAGAATACCATCATGCCCTGGATGAAGTTGAGTAATACGAGCAAGCTGCCAATTGGATACGAAAGTATTGTTGTTACCCTGTACCAGGACCATGGATCCTAGTTTTAATAAATCGGGGCAACTCTGCTTCCACTTAGATCGAGCTGGAAGCTGACATAAATACTCCTTTTGTCATCTCTTCCAAAAGTTATGAATTATAAATTGAAGCTGTTTAAATCAATTAAGGCGGTTGCTAGGAGCTTCGTGAATTAATGGCTCTGGTAGGGAATTGAGGCTTCTTCCGATGAGGAAATGACCTGGGGTCAAAGGCGTTAAATCTTCGGGGTCCGTAGTTAAAGGGGCAAGAGGACGGGAGTTAAGGATTCCTTCTATTTGAATAATCAAGGTCAGGAAATCTTCATATGTATAATGATTTTCCTCGATTAGTCTCTTTAAATGGAATTTTACACTTTTTATACCTGATTCCCAGAGTCCTCCGAAATGTGGACTTTTGGCCGGAATAAAATGCCATTTAATTTGTTTTGATGCCAATTCATTTGATATAATAACGTGATTATCCTTTAAAAAATTATACATTACCAAAAGTTCATTATTCGCACCTACGAAATTCGAGCCATTGTCCGAAAACCAATTTGCGGGGGTTCCCCTTCTTCCAATGAATCTTCTGAGTACAGCCAAGAATGAGTCAGAGCTGAGTTCAGTAACAATGTCTAAGTATAATGCCTTTGTATTCATACACACAAACAAACATAAGTATCCTTTTATTAATTTGGGAAAACGCGTCTT
The DNA here is from genome assembly GCA_963921935.1 of Galeruca laticollis. NCBI lineage: Eukaryota > Metazoa > Arthropoda > Insecta > Coleoptera > Chrysomelidae > Galeruca > Galeruca laticollis. The sequence continues at coordinate 65,229,820 of OY998182.1, forward strand.
TCTGTCTTTTAGTAAAAAAGGTCCTCCAAAATCTACCCCAACATTTAAGAACGGAGAATAGACATTTATTCTAACATCTGGAAGATCTCCCATGAGATAGTGCAAACCTTTAGGTTGAGCTTTAATACAAATTACACACTTTTTAATAATTTTCTTACAAGCATTTCTAGAGGAAATATGCCAATATTTTTCTCTGACCGTACATAATAATTGCTGCGTTCCACAATGAAGGGATTCTCGGTGAATATGAGTTGAAATCTTATCAGTTAAAACATGAGATTTAGGTAAAATTATGGGAAACCTTTTATCAAACGGCTGTTTTGCCTCACTTAACCTCCGTCCGACACGAATACGGTCATCCCTTAAGAAAGGGTTTAATGATAAAATGGCACTCCTTTTTGGAAGTGGTTTGTTAGTTTTTAAGCAATAATATTCATTCGCAAAAGACACCTTCTGGACTTCTTTTATTAAAAATGCTTCCGCAATTTGAAGATCGTTTGGAGACAGTGGGTCAATAATAGGCCAGTTTGGCGTATGCATAACATTTCTTCGCGTGTATTCAATTTTGTTACAGAATCGTATTATGAAGGCCGTAACGCCGAGCAATTTAGCATAATTTGAAATTCTTTCAAGTAAACGAGTAACTAATGCATTTTGAGCTACAATAGTTACTTTTTTACTCACTACTTTGGATTCCGGAATTTCTAGCGTATTGTCATAGCCATCCGTTAAATTCCAAGTAGCGTTATTATTTAAGAACCAATGTGGTCCCTGCCACCATAAGGTGTTGGTCTGTAATGATTTTAAAGAGCATCCGCGCGATAGAATTTCCGCAGGATTGTCATTTGGCGGTATATGATACCAATCAGAACTATTTGTCAATGTTTGAATCTCACACACTCTGTTCGCGACGAATGTTTTCCACTTATGAGATTCTCCCTTTATCCACGCTAAGGTAATGGTCGAATCGGTGTAATAGAAATAACTGTTCAATTCACGAGCTGTGCTGTTAAGAGCGCCGCACATAATTCAAGCCGAGGTAAAGTCAATTTCTTAATCGGAGCGACGCGAGACTTTGCGCAAAGTAGATTGGAATGAATTCGTCCGTCTGATTTGACGCATCTTATAAACACGCAAGAGCCATATGACTTTTCGGACGCATCGAAAAATGACACTATCGTTATATATAGCTTGTCGCGGAATACTTATTTCATTTAAAAGTAATAATTCCCTTTTGAAATCTGGCCATAAATTCTCTAAATGTTGTGGTATGGGTTCATCCCACGAAATTTTCAGTACCCACATTTCTTGCAATATAATTTTGACATATTGCGGATAAAACACTCCGTTTTGTTTCCTCTTTAATATTAACACCAATGGCGGTAGCTGCATACATTATAGAGTCTGATCGCGCATTCCATAAAATTCCAAGAGTTTTGTTTGGCTCGTTTTCGCCGAGCTGCAGAATATTAACATCAAGATCTTCATCGATTTCTATATTAATTAAAATATCATTACTATTACTTAACCATTTACAAAGGTCAAATCCAGCGCTGCGTAAAATATTTGAAGCATCCTTTTGAATGTTAAGTAATTCAATTATTGAATCCGCCCCCGTAAGTAAGTCATCGATATAGAAGTCGTTTTTTATTTTCTCACTTGCAACAGGATAATTTTCGCTATTTTGTTCAGACAAAGTATGTAAACATTTTAACGCTAGGTAAGGCGAACTGGCTAATCCATATGTTACGGTTTTCAATTCGTAAATTTTATGTGTTTCCGACGGAGAAGATTTCCAAATTATGCGTTGAAGGCGCCGTTGCTCTTCCGCGATTAGTATCTGCCGATACATCTTTGATATGTCCCCTGTCAATACGTAATAACATTTGCGAAACCTTATTATGATATCAAATAAGTCGGTTTGTAATTTGGGCCCGATAAATTGAATATCATTTAGCGATACCCCGGTATCCGTTTTTGCCGAACCGTCGAATACAACGCGTAAACGCGTAGTTAAGCTAGACGTTTTTACCACACCGTGATGTGGTAGATAAAAACAAGGTAATTTATTTGTATCCGAAGATTTTTCGTTGTCTAAGTTTACTTCAGCCATATGTCCTAATTTTAAATACTCATTAATAAAATTGTGATAATCTTTTTTCATTACGGAATCTTTGTCATGTTTTTTTTTCCAGCGAATTTAATCTTTTAATCGCCACTTGTAGCGAATCTCCTAGATTTTCGAAGTTTTCGCGAAACGGTATTTTTACTATAAACCTACCCGACTCGTCCCTACGTGTTGTTTGGTTAAAATAATTTTCACAATACAGTTCTGCGGCCGACAGGGTTAGTTGTTTCGCGTGGTTAATTTCTTCAACGTTCCAGAATTTTGTAATCTGTTCACTTAAGATATCCACATTAACATGGCAACTGTATTTATTTTCAGAAAAGCTAGGACTTAAATTTCCTCCAATCACCCATCCTAATTTTGTTTTCCTTAAACTGGGCATGTTTCGGCCTAATTCTATTCTTCCGCTTTGATTAAGATTTTGATCATCTAAATCAATTTCGGGAATATTTAGTATACTTTTATCAAAAGATATCAATGGCAATCTTTCCGTTATTGTAGGTAAAACTAAACAGTCGATATTATATAGTTTCATAATCATATAGACATGATTTCAATTTAATATTTTAGTCCCGGCGCTGGATGGAGTTGAGTATGCAAAATGTGAAGACCGGCAACTATGCTCAAATTCTTTTACCTGAGACCCTAAATAATAGAAAATCACATGTTGCCGGCAGTTGTGCTGGTCCCTTTCCCTTTTACCCTTCTCCTTCTCCCTGCTCGGCACGTTGCTGAGTCACAGCGCTTGGAGTAGTCCGTAGAAAAGAATTTGTAGCCCATAACGGTTTATTTTCGCATATTTAAGTAATAATATTTAAGTTTTTTCGCAGTCTACTGTTTTATTAGTGTTATTTATTTAAATAAAAGCGCGGACAATGTCACTACAAGTGATAAATGTGAAGAACCGAAAGATAAATGAACTGTCGTGTTTGTTTTGTGATAAAACGGGTGATTTAGTGAAGAATCCAAAACCACAAACGTTTATTAGTATTAAAAAAGCAGCGGATAGCAGAAAAGATGATATTAGTAAGAAAATTGAAAGTGATACAGACTTTACTGCACACAATTGTTCCTGGCATCGAGCTTGTATTGCAAATTATATTAGTGTAGAGAAAATAAGGCGTCGAGAATTAGCATTACTAAAGCAGGAGAATGCCTCTACTTCCACCTCCTCTACAGAAGCGAATGTTTCAGGTAGCCAACGTGTTCGTCGGTCATCAAGAAGTGAATTAAAACTTGATACGAAACAGAAATGTTTAATCTGTGGTAAACAAACAAAACTCTTTTTTTATGTTCTGAAATTTCAGCAGCGGAGCAAATTTTAAATACTGCCCGAAAAAAACAAGATGATGTTTTCACAAAAATTGGCACTTGCGAACAACCAGCTGATTTATTTGCAATGGAAGTGAGGTATCATAAATATTGTTATCGTGATTATCTGCGACTACCAAGAAATTCTGACAATCCAGCAGGCAGACCTTCAATTAAAATACCACATGACATACTTATAGAGGCATTTGAAAAGCTGATTGATGAACTGAAACATCAATTAACATCTCGCTCTTTTGAAGTGTCATTCTTGGCCAAGCGACTAGCTGAACTCACTGAAATAGAAGATGCAATTGTAGAAAATTGCGCTATGAAATCACTGCTCATTGATAAGTATGGTGAAAATGTTTTATTTTCATAACCGAGTGACAGATCAATATCATCATTGGTGTTTATGGGCAATATACCACTGGATGAAGTCATTTAATATATGCGTACCGTAAATTCAAATATCTTTTTGACGCTGAAGGTTTTTACAGGAAATATCCAAAATCAGAACTCGCCCTGGAAATTGAAAACAATTATAAGTGTGGTACAAACACGCGGCAGGATATTTCAAAACTTTACATTGTTGATGGTATGGCACTTGTTCATCGGATCCAATTAAAAATTTCAGCACATTTGATGATTTTGCAGAGGCAATTTTTAATAGAATTCATAATCTTTTTGTGCAGCCAAATGTAAAACGAGTAGACATTGTATTTGACAGATATGAGGTGCGTTCTTTTTGACTGAGATCTCAGATCACTTCAGTTAAGGTGATCTGAGATACAGTGATGTGAGTGAGCACCAAAAAGAACGACATCTCAATTGAAGCGCTCGATCTGTCGACGCATGCGTGAATAAGAAACAAAACATATAATAATAATAATAATAATGTTATTGTATCCATAATTTGTAACAAAAGAAAAATAGATTATGTGTGTTTGTATGTCAATGGTTAAAACTATAGATAACCTTGGTTAAAACTACAAATAACCCAAGCAAATCAAATATTTGTTCATCCCCTTCATTTTATTTTCGACTCAAGTCCAACTGATTTCCCCCTTACAACACATTCAGCATCGGTAAAGGGGGAGAAAAAATCTCAGCTCACTTAAAGTGAGTAAAACAAAAGGAACGATCACATTACTGATGTGAGCTGAGATTAACTGGGATCTCAGTCAAAAAGAACGCACCTATTATGATATTTCAATAAAATACATGGAATCACCTTTACGGAGTAAAGGTCAAATGATGAAAAATTTTATCATTTCAAATGAGCACACGTTGTAATAATTTCTTTTCAAGCACTGAAAATAAGTTACAGCTAGTTCGATTTCTATGTAATGCTGCCCCTAGATATGCACAAATAAATGAAGATTGCGAGTTATATATTTGTGGAGGATTTGATGATCCAACAAAATGTTTCAAATTACAAGGTTCTTTATTTTTTGAAGTACCTGACCTGAATTCTAACCATTTAGAAGCAGATTCAAGGATGTTTTGTCATATATTTCACGCAGTGAAAATCAAACTTGGCCATACCATAATCATTAGTGCTGATACAGATGTTTTCATTCTCGGAATTTACTTCTGGAACAAGCTGGCACGTCTAGGCTGTTTAGGTGTATGGTTCGACGGTTCCTATAAGAAGAAATTGATTTCAGGATGTCATTTGGCTGCTCAATCCCTTGGAGAAAATATTTGTGGTATTTTGCCAGCATTACACGCTCTGAGTGGTTGCGATTCGACTAGCAGATTTGGCTCGAAAAAATAATGCTTTAAAGGCTGCATCGTTGGATTTTGTACAAGAATCTCTAAAGCATTTGGGAAATCCATACCTAAGTGTCGAACAGCTACAAATGCCGAATTGCAGTCTGAAGTTTTGGATCGCTGGCCAGATCCATAAAACATACAAATTGCAGTCTAAATAAAAATATTATAAAATATTTATAAAAGCGTAAAAAATACATGGGTTTTATTTGGGCAAAAATCTAGGAGAAACAACTATAAACAGAATTGTCAAAGAGACTTGTTTTGCTATAAAGGATATAGTTATGCCTTTATATATTCCAAAGCCTACTAGCGAAAAATGGACCAAAGTACAAATGGATTTTTATGAGAAATGGAACTTCCCAATTGTGTGGGTGTTGTTGATGGCAAACATGTGCAAGTATTTGCCCCCAAAAAATCAGGGTCAACATATTTTAACTATAAAGGAGGTTTTTTTCCATCGTATCAATGGCAGTACTAGACGCGAATTATAAATATATGACCGTTGACGTAGGTGCATTTGGAGGAAATAGCGACGGCGGAATATTTGCAAACTGTAACTCGTGGTTATCTAACGGCTGTAATTTAGAGTTACCAAAAAGTCAACCCCCTCCCTTCACCATTACAGCTACTCCATTAGTTATCGTTACGGATGAAGCATTTCTCTTAAAGGAAAATATTTTACGTCCATTTCCGGGAAAAATGTATCTGAACGAGAAAGGATTTTCAATTACCGCTTATCAAGAGCAAGAAGAGTAGTAGAAAATGCTTTTGGTATCACTGCCCATACTTGGAGAATATTATTTAAACGTATTGAGGTCGATGTTGAGTTTGCTACTTTAATAACTTTGGCCTGTTGTACACTACACAATCATTTGTTAATTGAAAACACGACTTTTACAAATAATTCCAATTCTTCCTCAACTCACATACAGCTTAACGATACAAATAGTCATAATCACCGATATGCCAGACCTAACCAACAAGCATTAGATATTCGTAATTCATTTGCAGATTGGTTTATCTCCCAGCAGGGGAGGTTCCGTAGCAGTATGATGCCATTAACAATTAAATAAATAAGTTCTGTAAACAATCAAATAAATTTACCTCGTCTTTCGCTTCTTCTTTCCAGGCAGTTTCACGAGCGTTGACACTTTTATAAGTCGATAAACTTTTGTCATATAATATGGGATGATTTTCAATTGCTATAATTAACGGATTTTGGATCCTTTTAAGATTCTTCTAATTCTTCTTTCTTGGTAAGCTCAAATTTTATTTTCTTGGTTTTTACGTTGCTGCCTTTAACTAATAATTATGACGGAAACCAACATACCAATTGTTTTATTACTTTTCCGCCCAACCTATCTAATATGCGAGAAAAGTATTGGTTTACCCCAAAAAAAGTTGGAATTTTGAATAAAAAGTTTTGAGTTATTTTTACGTTTTCCATCAACAACAACACGAAAAAATGGTTTTTAGAAAATAAATCCTGTGTGTATGTCGTCGTCGTTGTCGTCGGCCACTTTTTCTTACATGTCTTGTTAGCACGATACAGCCTCCGGAGTACAATAATTCACCAAGTTTATGATTGAATATTGTTAAGGACATGTCACAGATGAACCCTATTGATTTTCAGCTCACCAGAGCCAGTACAACGGGTGCTATGGTACTTGAAAGACGACAATTTGTCATTTTTTGAGAAATTTCAGTTTGTTAGCACGATACCGTTTCCGGAGTTCAAGAAGTCACCCATTTTATGATTGAATATTATTCATGACATCTCACTGATGAACCCTATTGATTTTCAGCTCTTCAGAGCCAATACAACATGTGCTACAGTACTTTAAGTACGATATTTTTGTAATTTTTGGAGAAGTTTCAGTTTGTTAGCACGATACAGCCTCCGGAGTAACTACAAGTGACCAATTTTATGATTGGATATTATTCAGAGCGTCTCAAAAATGAGCCCTATTTATATTCAGCTCACTAAAGCTAGTACAACGGGAGCTATGGTACTTGGAGTACCAAATTTTTGTCATTTTAGGAGAATTTTCAGTTTGTTAGCACGATACAGCCTCCAGAGAGTATACGATTGATCAATTTTATGATTGAATATTGTTCAAGGAGTCTTACACATGTACCCTATTGATTTTCAGTTGACTAGAGCGAGTACAGCGGGTCCTATAAATCCAGATATACTACATTTTTGGTTATTTTTAGAGAAATTTCGGTTTGTTAGCACGATACATCCCCCGAAGTGTATACAAGTAAAAATTTTATGATAGAATATTGTTCAGGGCCACAGATGCAGAAAAGTTAGGTGTAATCTTTAAAACCATTTTTTTTGTATTACAACATAGGTAGTAACCCGATATTTTTTTTAGAATTGCAAGATAATGTTTTGATATTTCAAGATCCTTCCCAAGAAGGATCATCAGGAGCTTCTTCTCAAAAAGTAGTTGGGTCATCACTACAGCTAATGCCTGGCCTGACTACACAAATAAAAAATGATAATTCTTCAGAAATGAAATGGACCGAAAATAACTCAAAAATTCTCTTGGATTTTTATTTAAAATTTAAACCAAAACTTGGAACATTCGAAATAAAAAATAACAAAATGCTTTGGGCTAAAGTCAATGAGGAATTTAAAAATATACAAATAATTGTTACCCCAAATCATTGCTTAAATAGATGGAGTGTTTTAGAAAGAAACTATAAGAAATTTGTTGACAACCAACAAAAAACGGGTAAGTACTTATTCAGACAAAAATTAAATAAAATACACAAGTACCGAGGGGTCAACCACTGAGCTTAATATGTACATGTATTGCACAGTACTTCATACTGTATTTACAAAGTACTGCATACTGCGTAATACTGATGCATAGTATTGCAGAAAAAGCGTACAGTACTGCATAGTTGACCCCTCAACAAGTACTGTTCTACTTATATTAAACAATCACAAAATAAGAATTAAAATAATATTATATTTTAGGTAGAGGACGAAAGTTTTTCCCCTATCAAGAAGAAATGGAGAACATTTTTGAAGGAAAACGAAATATTGTTCCAGAAGTTGTATTATCTTCAGATACAGTTGATCACGAGGTAAAACTGCAGGAAAGAGTAGGAAATAAAAACGAAGGTACCAAGAAACCCAAATTAACAAAAAGTAAGGTTTATTTGAAAAGAAAAACCACTATCTTGGAGAAAATCAGGGCAGATAGAAAGGCATATTTTGATGAAAGGTTATTAATTGAAAAAGATAAACTTTCAGAAATAAAAAGAAGGAATAATTTAATCATGGAAAGAAATAAAATTTTAAACGAGAAGGCATGCTGCTGTCTAGGTAAAGACTAATCCAGTCTGATTAATGGTGAAATAGGTACCTAACTGGCTGTCGAAAGAAATTTTTTGAGTGCGGTGTTTATTATTATTTATAGTGTTTAGATTTTGTAGAAAAAATTTGTTATTTTAGTTGAATGTTCATATTCTAATCTTTGCGCGTGGCACCATACACGAGCATTAACCCGACCTATGGGAAACCAGAGACCCCTTCTCTGAATCCACATAAGCAACTCTCAGCAGGCGCGTCCATGTCGCGGGGGTGGGCCCGACTCCTTGGAGTCGGTGGCTAAGTTCTGCTGGGGACCCAGTATTGCGGGGTATAACGCGATCCCCTTACCCGGGGATACGGGTGAAGTCCAGACCAGCAGGAAAGCCGGAGAAGATGAGCTTCGGTGCGGCGGACCTGGCGCATGTGGCAACCCTCGCTTTTTAGGGGTAGTATAATCAGGCAAAACAGGGCAGATGAAGCTCTTAGCTATGGAGACAGCAATTCATCTAGGAGAAGGACACTTTGAAAATAAACCCTGGTCCTCCAGGTTGGGGGTTGAGGCATCGGGCCAACTCCTCGATACTCAGAAAAAAACATAAAATGTTAAAAAACCTAACCAAAGCCTCGGAACAAAAGATTGGAACCACAGACGACGAAAAACGCTACGGAAAAGGACAATGATATACAGCACATGGAACGTACAAGGGCTCTCTCGAAAGACAAATGAAGTAGTGTCTGAACTCAGGAACACCAAAGTAGATATTGCGGTACTCACAGAAACGAAAAGGAAAGGAAGTGGATCCGAAAACTGGGGTTACTATGATTACTTTTATAGTGGAGTTGCCAAAGATCAGCGAGCTCAACAAGGGGTATCTATTTTAATTCGAAGGACTCTAAGGAAACATATTACTTCGTGGGAAGCAATCGATCAACGCATTATAAAAATGAATCTCACGATAAAAGGATATAGAGTCACCATACTAGGGATATACGGAGTGAACAAGGACGCGTCAGTGAACGTTAAAGACGAGTTCTTCGAGAAACTAAATGACGAAATTGTCAAAATAGGAAACCCCAGAGAAATTATTATATTAGGAGACTTAAACTATCGAGTAGGACGAAAAACTAATAACGATACCGTGGGAACATATGGTGAGGAAACTCGTAATAATAACTGAGAACGTTTAATAACACTGTGCGAACAGAAAAAACTGAAAATCCTAAACGGCTTCTACCAACACCGAGACATCCACAAGTATACCTGGATACAAAAAACTCGCAATCTGAAATCTATACTAGACTATACCATTGTAAGACAAACTACAAAAATGAGAATCCACGATGTAAAGGTATGTAGGGGACCATCATGTGGTACCGACCATTATATGCTTAAAACGAAAATCGTATTCCCCAGCAAAGAACAACAAGGACTAGGAAACATAGAAACAATCGAAGAAAGTCAACCAATAAGATACAACTTGGATAGCTGATGACAAAGTAAGAGAACTATACAGAAAACGTCTGGACGAAAAACTAGGAAAAAACGAGTATAATCGGAATAACACAGAAGAACACTACGAATATATTAAAAAGTGCATACATGAGGCAGCAGAAGAGGCACTGGGAAGATACAATGGATCTAGACATAATTCAAAACCATACTGGTGGGATGACGAAATAGAGGCTGAAATCTTAGAAAAACGACAGAAATGCCATAGATACTTAGCAACAAACAGCGAGAATGACAAAATAATATACAAACAATCCCAAGCCAAAGTAAGGAAAAGAATTATCAAGAAGAAAAATGAAACGTGGGAAAAAAACTGTCAAAAATTAAATACATACATAGGGGGAAGAAAGAGTTCAGAAAGCTGCAAATTTTTAAAGAACATAAGAGCAAACAAGACAAAAGAAATAATATCACCAATAGGAATACAAAAATGGGAACAATACTTTAAGGGTCTACTAATTGAAAACAGGCAAGAATTTAACATAGAGGAAAACAATGGAATAAATATCACATCGTCTCCATTAAGGGTCAGTTGTAAAGAAGTCGAAGAAGCATGCAAATCCCTCAAGAACGGAAAATCCGCCGGACCAGGCGACATTCCAGCCGATTTAGTTAAAGTAGGAACCGACAGGTTATACGAACAAATGCGAAAACTATGCCAGGACTGCATAAATGGGGGATAAATACCTAGGGAGTGGCAAACATCCGTTATGGTAACAATCCACAAGAAAGGTAATAGAGACTAATGTGAGAACTATAGAGGTATTGCAGTGACCATTACATTTAGTAGAATATACGGTAAAGTAATAAAACATAAAATCGAGAAAGAATATAAAGATCTGGAGGCGGAAGAGCAAGCTGGTTTTAGAGTTGGTAGATCCACAGTGGACCACCTATACTGTGTTACACAGATGATCGAAAAGAAAACAGCAGTGAACCAAGAAATTCATCAATTATACGTAGATCTACAGAAGGCGTATGATAGCATACCCCTTAATAAATTATGGGAAACGCTGGAAAAAACAAATATCACAAACGGGTTAATAAAAGCAGTTCAAAGAATCTATGAAAATAATAAAACACAAATTAAAGTAGGACGTAACATATCCAAAGGGTTCACGGTCACAAAAGGCCTAAAACAGGGATGCTGCTTGTCGCCGACGCTTTTTAAGATATACTTGGAACAGGCACTTAAGGTATGGAAAAGGAAATGTAATGGAATGGGAATACCTCTCAACGACAATACTACACTCTACACGCTATGCTTCGCAGACGACCAAGTAGTTATAGCACAGGACCATGACGACTTAAACTACATGACTCGAAAGCTCGTAGAAGAATATAAGAAGTGGGGCCTTGAAGTAAATGTAGGAAAAACTGAATGTATGTCCATCGGAACAACGGCACAAGACATCGATTTGGAGGACGGAAAAAAAATTAAACACTGCGAGGAATACAAATATTTAGGAATGAAAATAACACAAAACGGAACACTAGACGCGGCTATCAAGGACCGAAACATACAAGGTAGAAAAGCTATATCTATGATGAACGGAATATTGTGAGACCAAACAATATCAAAGGCCAATAAACAACGAATATACAACACAATTGTTAAAAGTATTGTAACATATGGGTGCGAAGTGTGGCAAATGAAGAAGACTACGGAGAGAATCCTACTAGCAACGGAAATGGACTTCTGGAGATCAGCGGGTTAATCGAGAAGAGATAGAGTACGTAACAACAGAGTCAGACAAATCATGGGTGTCGGGCACACAATAATAGATGATATCAGGATCAAGCATTTGGTCTGGTACGGTCACGTTCAAAGGATGCCAGACGAAAGACTACCAAAGTCCTAAAATGGTCACCACCCGGAAAAAGAAGAAGAGGAAGACCAAGAAAAAGCTGGAGAGAGGGCATAGATACCGAAATACGAGAAAGGGAGCTACCAGAGGATCTATGGCAAGATAGAGAAGGATGGCGGTTAGGAGTCGGAAGACGTCGGAGAACGTTATAAACCGATTTATATATATATATATATATATATATATATATATATATATATATATATATATATATATATATATGTTCATATTCTAGTAATAATTTCCATTACTTATGTTTAAAATTGTTTTAGTTTGTTCATATTTTAGGTATGATTTCTATAACTTATGCATAAAAGTGCCTTTCATTCCTAAGACTGATTTGATTTATATATATTTATAGATAGATATTCTAGAAAAAATTAATTGTTTTTTATTTGTTCAAATTATTTATTTGTTTTTATATTTTTGTTTCAAAATAAAAAATACTTTTTGAAAAACTTATTTAATTTTAGTTTTACATATTTAAAGAATTTGCAACTCTATCTCTAATAGCATTAAGTTCAGCTACATTGTTATCATCTTCATCGTCATCATCAACAGGTATTGGTTCCTCCAAAAAAGGAAAATCATCATATAATGCAAAATTGTGAAGTACACAAGCTACGCGTATAAAATGAACAATGAATTGAATGTTTCTCAATTTTCTATGATAAAGTTGGCGAAACTTTTGTTTTAACATAACAAAACAGTGTTCTATGACCTAACGATTCTTAGATAACTTCGTGTTGTAGTTCATTTGTCGTCTGGGTAAATTTCCTCTATCTTTATAAGGGGTTAATAATGTCCTTTGTAAAGGATACCCACTATCAACCAATATGAATTAGTTATTACATTTTTCTGTTAAACTATTCTTCAAAGGAGAATTGCTAAATACTCTACTATCGTGTACAGAGCCTGGTTATGATCACAAACCACTTGCATCTAAAAAATGTAAAAAAATATGAAAAAAAATACAGGTCAAAAATAATAATACCTACCTGAATTGAGTAGTAACCCTTTCGATTTATATATGACTCGGGATCATTGTCTGGTTTGTCAATTTTTATATGACACCATCAATTGCTCCAATAACACTTGGAAAATTATTTGCTGCGAAATGTTCTTCAATTAAACGTTTTTCATTATCATGTGGCCCACTCAATAACTGAGGGTGACAAATTACTTACAAACATTGTCATGCGACGAATAATTCTGAACACACTACTAATCGTTACATTGAAATGGTCCCCAACATCTCTAAAACTAGCAGTTTCTCATGTACAATATACCACAGATAGATTAATACCTGAAACAAGAAATAAATAAGTAAACCATTAATTAATACTTTTCAATAGCATCTCAGGTTTGACTTGTCTTATAAGGGTATAAAAAATTCAAATTATTTTTGAATGAAAGCAGACATGCAGGTATAAATAAGCAATTTGTTTTATGATTTTTGAAATTTTTTTGTATTTTTTTATACATTCAACTGTTCATAATTCTTATTAATATTTACCTGATGTACAGCAGGTGTAGATTTCGATATTGTCCTCCTATTTTATTATTGTAATAAATACTATTTTCGTATCTGTGGGTTATTTCATTTACAGTATCTCTGGATAGTCTAAAATGTTCAAAAATAACATTGTCGGAATATTGAGACACTTTTTTTTGCGCGCATGCTCGAACCATAACACTACGGTTTTCTAGCGAGCTGGAACAAACCTACTGTTTTGTATTGTTTTCTTTCACGAGAAGATAGTTAAAGTGTCAGTGTCACAAAACGACGTGTGTAAACGATGAACGATACGATAATCACTAATTCATTCGCCCACAAAATACGGACAATGATAGAATGAAAAGCTAGGCGTTCCCGCTGAAACCTAAAAACTTGGAATAACAGCCACCGCGCGCTGAATGCAGTTGTACTTATACTATTTTCTAGTAGAGAGTGCCCTATAAAATCAAGAAAACTTTAAATAATAGTTTGTTCTTTTCTCTATTATCGTAAATATGGCAGTGTGAAAGAGCATTCAGCTGGGCACTAATTTGTGACGACATGAATTAGGATTTAATAGAAATAGAAGTAAAAAGGTATGTTCCAACCAACACAAAAACCGTACAATTACGATACAAACCCAGTTGACCTGCTGATTAGTGAATATAATAAGGCTGTGTAATTTACATCAAATTTGCTGCGTTACTGAGATTGTACGGTAATAAAACGGTATTTACTTCGGTTGGAACAAAGATTCACTTAAATATATAATCATTTTTACAGCACATGTGTTTGCAGTATTTTTTAATAGTAGTTATATGATCTGTGTTTGCAGTGTTAATTTATTTGAATAGACAAATTATATAGTGTTTTTGGAGATATGGATGAAAACTATAAACCCTCTACAAGAAAATGTTGTGTACCGGGTTGTGACAATCGCATGGGTAAAATGCATCGCTTTCCAAAAAATAATCCGAAAGTATATGGAATGTGGCTAGAAAATATACGTCCGCTGAATTCTGATACGTATTCCGTTGAAGAAGTATATAAAAAGTACTTGGTGTGTGAAGAACACTTTGAAAAAAGTTGTAAAGTTGCAGGTACGAAAAAGGGCCTTACTTATGACGCACTGCCAACGCTACATCTTGCCAGTAAGTATCTCATATTTGATGTAGGATGGTTAGGTTCAATATGAGTAAGAAGCTTCCGTCCCTCCACTGTGAGCAACATGCTGACTATTGTGGCTGACCCTTAGAGCTACAATTCACTTTACATATTTTGCAAAGGTCACAGTGGGTCAGGACAAATGTCATACTCCATTTTAAATCGATGCAGACACCTAAACCCTTCCTATAATTTTTGTAAGGTTTTTGAGTCGATAAATTTTGGCTATCAAAAGTGTTTATCATGTTATATTTTTTAGGTTGTGCATCTAAACTCCGTTCAATTGAAAATCTATATCTATTTGAAGATCTACCGGAACCTAATTTAACAGAACATAAGAGATGTTTTTAATAACCATAGATAAGTATATATAATTGGGGTATTTGCAGTGACTAAAAAAGCACAGTAAGTTGTCAGTTTTTAAGTACATGACTTCTATAAATTAAATCTGTTTCAAGTTATCATTAACTAACCTCTTCTGTATCATTTTGCATGATTGAGAGAACGAGTAAATTACTATTACTATTACTTTTGATAATTACAATTATAGTGATTAAATACGAATTCTATTTTATAATGTAGGTTGGAACTAAAAAAAAAATATAGTATCTGTGTATGTAAACCAGAACATATTTTGAACCAGTAAACTAGTGACATACTTTATTCATGAATGTATTTATATATATAAGGGGTGCTCCCATTTATTAATAATAAGCAAATAAAGAATTTACTTGGAAGCGAATTGTACACAAATCAAAAAATATTAACATCTATCTAATTAACACTTTTTTAGATGTACCTACTACCTCTGTTCATATGTCCTGGTTCAAAATATTTTTGGTTGATCACAGGAATATTGAATTTTTCCACACAATACAGAAATAGTGCAGCCAAATTATCATTTCTATTTTGTTCGCCACAGGTGTCGAACATAATGGTAATTTCTTTACCGTGGTTATGATTAATTATGTATTGGTATATGGCTGATCCCATCTCTATTGAGCCTTTTTAGCTATGCCCTCATGTCAGCAATTACAATAAACATGGTAACTATGTTACCAGATCATACGAATAAGTTTTGAATTGTTAAAACTCAAAATAACAAATTTTGTTTTGAAAAATTAATTTCTTCCCAACTTTTATTTTTCCTAGGCGTTTACTTGTTTACATACTTTCAATGAACTTTCTAATAAGTAGTAGTAATATAGCTTTTCTACTTCAATTTTTATTAATTTACGCAAAATTATTATAGGTAGGCTGTTGCAGCAGTATTGTCGCCTAATGTCATTTGCAAAATTTTCTCCGCCCTGTCCATGCTAATAATATAGGTAATCAATCTGAATGATTGCGGCTAATAGTAACAACTGTTTCACTAGCTCGCACAGGCTTGTTTAATGCAGCACGTGGATACAAACAATACTATGCAAAATACAGCATTACAATGAACGAATTGGTGGAGAAATCATAAAAACGTACATAACGTATCACTGTATTCTCGTATATTAGTACCGTGTAAAACGAAAATAAAATTAGGAGACAACTAACGTATCATACTGATACATCAATTAGGCCCTCAATCATACTTGTTGATAATTTCTAATTGAACGATACACTCTGTTACGTCAAATGAGATATTACTATATTACATTTTTAAAAATGTGTTTAACGTAAAACCTGATTCGTTATTTTGGCTCTCAAGAAATACAATAGAATAATTTTACGTTAAACATGAATTAGCACGTGGCATCAGCCTATTGTTACGTTGTTCTGCTACAAAGTTTTTGATGTAATTTGAAGTAACTTAGTGCTAATAACTCATTATGGCATTTTTTCTGTTACGTCGTTGTGGTTCTTACCCCTCGATTTAAAACAGTTAATGTAATAATTCTTTTAAGATTAGGTAGAATATAAAATATATGTATCTATAATTTTTAATGTAATTGTTGTAAATTTTTTAATGTATCTGTAATAAAAACCACAAATTTGTATTTATAAATAAACGTTTTTT
Organism: Galeruca laticollis; assembly: GCA_963921935.1. Lineage (NCBI taxonomy): Eukaryota > Metazoa > Arthropoda > Insecta > Coleoptera > Chrysomelidae > Galeruca > Galeruca laticollis. The sequence goes on from OY998182.1 coordinate 65,246,414, forward strand.
TATTTCATCTACACTTAGCTTGTAAATTTATTATACATTCAAAAATAAGGCAGTTAGTTAATAACATGCATTTAATTGGATAGCAGTTTATTGCATTTTTTCTTAATTTTGATTGTATAATTGAGACCTACCTATATTTCTGTTGTACCTTGCAGGTAGTAAATTACATTGATTCAAATTCTGAAAGTTCGAACCATGTTCTGTGGTTTGAGCTTCAGAATTTAAATCTAATGTAATTTACTACCTTCCAGGTACTGGCAGTAGAATAAATATTGGCTTCTATTTGCCGCCAGATGGCGGCAGTATAGAAAAATGGAAACTGTAAATCTTTTTTTTAAGAAATCTACATCATCGACCTATTTACATATAACAGCCGCTGCAGTAATTGTCGCATTAGATTTCATACTCTACAAGAGGGCACTTTTCATTCTATCCTCTGGTCTGTTTTCTGTGCATCACAAAATACGGACAATGATAGAATGAAAAGCTAGGCTTTCCCGCTGAAACCTAAAAACTTGGAATAACAGCCACCGCGCGCTGAATGCAGTTGTACTTATACTATTTTCTAGTAGAGAGTGCCCTATAAAATAAAGAAAACTTTAAATAATAGTTTGTTCTTTTCTCTATTATCGTAAAGATGGCAGTGTGAAAGAGCATTCAGCTGGGCACTAATTTGTGACGACATGAATTACGATTTAATAGAAATAGAAGTAAAAAAGGTCTGTTCCAACCAACACAAAAACCATACAATTACGATACAAACCCAGTTGACCTGCTGATTAGTGAATATAATAAGGCTGTGTAATTTACATCAAATTTGCTGCGTTACTGAGATTGTACGGTAATAAAACGGTATTTACTTCGGTTGGAACAAAGATTCACTTAAATATATAATCATTTTTACAGCACATGTGTTTGCAGTATTTTTTAATAGTAGCAGAGACAGTCTCTGATAGTAGTTATATGATCTGTGTTTGCAGTGTTAATTTATTTGAATAGACAAATTATATAGTGTTTTTTGAGATATGGATGAAAACTATAAACCCTCTACAAGAAAATGTTGTGTACCGGGTTGTGACAATCGCATGGGTAAAATGCATCGATTTCCAAAAAATAATCCGAAAGTATATGGAATGTGGCTAGAAAATATACGTCCGCTGAATTCTGATACGTATTCCGTTGAAGAAGTATATAAAAAGTACTTGGTGTGTGAAGAACACTTTGAAAAAAGTTGTAAAGTTGCAGGTACGAAAAGGGGCCTTACTTATGACGCACTGCCAACGCTACATCTTGCCAGTAAGTATCTCATATTTGATGTAGGATGGTTAGGTTCAATGTGAGTAAGAAGCTTCCGTCCCTCCACTGTGAGCAACATGCTGACTATTGTGGCTGACCCTTAGAGCTACAATTCACTGTACATATTTTGCAAAGGTCGTAGTGGGTCAGGACAAATGTCATACTCCATTTCAAATCGATGCAGACACCTAAACCCTTCCTATAATTTTTGTAAGGTTTTTGAGTCGATAAATTTTGGCTATCAAAAGTGTTTATCATGTTATATTTTTTAGGTTGTGCATCTAAACTCCGTTCAATTGAAAATCTATATCTATTTGAAGATCTACCGGAACCCAATTTAACAGAATATAAGAGATGTTTTTAATAACCATAGATAAGTATATATAATTGGGGTATTTGCAGTGACTAAAAAAGCACAGTAAGCATTCATAAGTTGTCAGTTTTTAAGTACATGACTTCTATAAATTAAATCTGTTTCAAGTTATCATTAACTAACCTCTTCTGTATCATTTTGCATGATTGAGAGAACGAGTAAATTACTATTACTATTACTTTTGATAATTACAATTATAGTGATTAAATACGAACTCTATTTTATAATGTAGGTTGGAACTAAAAAAAAATATAGTATCTGTGTATGTAAACCAGAACATATTTTGAACCAGTAAACTAGTGACATACTTTATTCATGAATGTATTTATATAAGGGGTGCTTCCATTTATTAATAATAAGCAAATAAAGAATTTACTTGGAAGCGAATTGTACACAAATCTAAAAATATTAACGTATATCTAATTAACACTTTTTTAGATGTACCTACTACCTCTGTTCATATGGAAGATATATATTTGGATCCTACGCCTGGATCAAGCTGGAGAAAAGGTAGATATTTAAATACTATACAGAATGTTATTGGGTGTCAGGAACAAAAGTTTTCTTTTTTGTATTAATAGATTGTTAGTAAACTAGTGACATACTTTATTCATGAATGTATTTATATAAGGGGTGCTCCGATTTATTAATAATAAGCAAATAAAGAATTTACTTGGAAGCGAATTGTACACAAATCAAAAAATATTAACATCTATCTAATTAACACTTTTTTAGATGTACCTACTACCTCTGTTCATATGTCCTGGTTCAAAATATTTTTGGTTGATCACAGGAATATTGAATTTTTCCACACAGAAATAGTGCAGCCAAATTATCATTTCTATTTTGTTCGCCACAGGTGTCAAACATAATGGTAATTTCTTTACCGTGGTTATGATTAATTATGTATTGGTATATGGCTGATCCCATCTCTATTGAGCCTTTTTAGCTATGCCCTCATGTCAGCAATTACAATAAACATGGTAACTATGTTACCACATCATACGAATAAGTTTTGAATTGTTAAAACTCAAAATAACAAATTTTGTTTTGAAAAATTAATTTCTTCCCAACTTTTATTTTTCCTATGCGTTTATTTGTTTACATACTTTCAATGAACTTTCTAATAAGTAGTAGTAATATAGCTTTTCTACTTCAATTTTTATTAATTTACGCAAAATTATTATAGGTAGGCTGTTGCAGCAGTATTGTCGCCTAATGTCATTTGCAAAATTTTCTCCGCCCTGTCCATGCTAATAATATAGGTAATCAATCTGAATGATTGCGGCTAATAGTAACAACTGTTTCACTAGCTCGCACAGGCTTGTTTAATGCAGCACGTGGATACAAACAATACTATGCAATACAGCATTACAATGAACGAATTGGTGGAGAAATCATAAAAACGTACATAACGTATCACTGTATTCTCGTATATTAGTACCGTGTAAAACGAAAATAAAATTAGGAGACAACTAACGTATCATACTGATACATCAATTAGGCCCTCAATCATACTTGTTGATAATTTCTAATTGAAGGATACACTCTGTTACATACACTCTGTTACGTCAAATGAGATATTACTATATTACATTTTTAAAAATGTGTTTAACGTAAAACCTGATTCGTTATTTTGGCTCTCAAGAAATACAATAGAATAATTTTATGTTAAACATGAATTAGCACGTGGCATCAGCCTATTGTTACGTTGTTCTGCTACAAAGTTTTTGATGTAATTTGAAGTAACTTAGTGCTAATAACTCATTATGGCATTTTTTCTGTTACGTCGTTGTGGTTCTTACCCCTCGATTTAAAACAGTTAATGTAATAATTCTTTTAAGATTAGGTAGAAAATAAAATATATGTATCTATAATTTTTAATGTAATTGTTGTAAATTTTTTAATGTATCTGTATTAAAAAACACACATTTGTATTTATAAATAAACGTTTTTTTAATTCCTCTACACTTAGCTTGTAAATTTATTATACATTCAAAAATAAGGCAGTTAATAACATGCATTTAATTGGATAGCAGTTTATTGCATTTTTTCTTAATTTTGATTGTATAATTGAGACCTACCTATATTTCTGTTGTACCTTGCAGGTAGTAAATTACATTGATTCAAATTCTGAAAGTTCGAACCATGTTCTGTGGTTTGAGCTTCAGAATTTAAATCTAATGTAATTTACTACCTTCGAGGTACTGGCAGTAGAATAAATATTGGCTTCTATTTGCCGCCAGATGGCGGCAGTATAGAAAAATGGAAACTGTAAATCTTTTTTTTAAGAAATCTACATACATCATCGACCTATTTACATATAACTGCCGCTGCAGTAATTGTCGCATTAGATTTCATACTCTACAAGAGGGCACTTTTCATTCTATCCTCTGGTCTGTTTTCTGTGCATTCGCCTTCCTTCCATCTAATGTTTCGGACCTTATTCTAGACACGGTGTCTTATTATAATCTAATTTTCCGTCAATTCATCCTCCCTTTACATGTCATATATCCCAGTCTAATCATTTGCTCGTAACTCCACGAGGATGAAATTATTTTAATGTAATTCTAATAAATATGTTTTATTAATTTTCATAACCTGTAAATTTTTCAAACTACAATAAAATTTCTTGCGGTCTCTTCCAGGAACGACACCTCTGATACTGAGTCATCCCTATAGATTGTAAGGAATTTGGGACGAATCCCCCCCATCCTTACAAAGGGGTTGGGGATTTAACGGAACCCCCTACCACATTTGTTTTTTTGGTTTTTTGGTTATCCGTTACCAGAAAAGCCCCATACGGCTTAAATGGAATCAAATAGAAGACTTAATGAACCTTTGGTGTTGGAAATTTGAATTTACAGCTTAAGGGACCAATCTCTAATGGTCCAAATTAGGCCAGTAATGGATGTTTGATGAGGAATCAACTCACATTTGTGAGTAACTGTTCATAATGCTGCCACCTATGATTCAAATGCTTAAAAAAAGATGTCTGTAGTACCTGCACCTCAAAAGGAATGAAATTTAATTCAGTGTCCATAGTGTAGTGGAGGGAGAATGACACGTTACTTACTATAACTCAAGTAGATGGTGCAGGCAAGCACCGGTGTGAAATTGGCAGCCAAAAGAGCAGCCATTCTGAAGAACTCACCCCAATGACCAGTGGCGCAGCATATTTATATAATTACCAAAAATAATTAGAAATTCTTGTTTTCTTTTTCTAATTTTAAGCAAATTTTATTTAAATGGCTACCGAAAAATAGTAATAAGGAGAAAATAAAATAAAGAACAGAGGCGGATCTAGGAGTAAAATAATGTTTTATTTTAAGGCTCCCAAAATTTTAAATTTTAGCTATGAACAAACAATACCAAACAATGTCAGATTAACATGCTCCGCCGCGCGCCATACAGGACCGGTAATAGGGCTTAATTCATAAAAATTTGGGTACAATAGCAACTTTATTAATTATTCACGAGTTGGGAGTTTTTCGAACATTCCATTTTATTTAGAAAATATTTGGAACCATCGTAAAAACAAATTAGAAATTTCAGATTCACTTGCACTGCCGTACAGGAGTGGCAATAGGGGTTGATTAATAAAATATTGGGCAAATTATGAAGCATAAATAATTTTTCACCATTTGGGAGCTTTTCGCCCACTCCATTTTATATAAAAAATATTAGCAACCCTCTTAAAAACAAATTAAAAGTATCAGATTGACTTGCACTACCGCACAGGACCGGCAATAGAGGTTAATTCATAAAAGTTTGAGTAAAATATCAAACTTAATTAATTTTTTAGCATTTGGGAGTTCTTCGCCCATTCCATTTTATATGGAAAATATTGGAAACCATCTTAAGAACAAATTTAAAATGTCAGATTGACTTGCACTGCCGTACAGAACCGGTTACAGGGGTTAATTTATAAAAACTTGCACTGTTCTGCAGGATAGGCAGAAGGTGTCAATGGTATAAAAATAAATCCTCGACGAGTCAGCATGAAGCGTTGTATCTTTAATACCTGAAAATGTTATTGTCTTAGTGGCTTATTAAGTTATTACCATCATTTTTTTAATGGATTTGGAAACAATTGTTATTGTGGGTTCAGGACAAAAAAATCAACAATGTTATCAGTTTACGACTAACAACTGAAATTCCGTTTATAAATAGTGATTTATTGAATAACATCTATAGTGTTTTAATAAGGGCAAATAATAATTCGGAGTTTTTAATTGATCAAAAGTAAAGACAATTCTGACAGCATGCCAATAAAATTTTTCCAACTTTATTTTTAAGGATAAAAATAACTGAGAATTTAAAAGTTCAAGTTTAATTGATATTTCTTAGGTGTTAAATTCTTATTTAATTGAATGAAGGAAACGACGTGTACTGAGTGTGCAGTTTATTATAAACTCCAGCTAAGCGCATTCAGCCATTAGGCCATTATCACAGCTGTCGTCACAAAAAAGTTACTACAGGTATCCAAAATCATAAAATTATGCACTTCTTCTGCATAAGTAAATGAAATTGTTAAAAACAAACAAATACTTGTAATGAATGAAAACTGTAATACATGTTTTAAAACATTCAATTGATAATTTTCAATTCAATGTTTAAAACATGTAACAATTACAATTAAACTTCTCAGTTATTTTTATTCTTAAAAATTAAGATGAAAAAACTTGATTGGCCGGCTGTCAGTTAGAATTGTCTTTACTTTTGATTAATTAAAAACTCTGAATTATTATTTGCGTTTATTAAAACACTGTAGATGTTGTTAAATAAATCACTATTTATAAACGGAATTTCAGTTGATAGTAGTAAACTGATAAACATTGTTGATTTTTTTGTCCTGAACCCACAATGACAATTATTCACAAATCCATTAAGAAAATGATGGTAATAACTTAATAAGCCACTAAGACAATAAAATTTTCAGGTATTAAAGATACAACGCTTGACGCTGTCTCGTGGAGGATTTATTTTTATACCATTGACACCTTCTGCCTATCCTGCAAGGCAGTGCAAGTTTTCATAAATTAACCCCTATAGCCAGTTCTGTAAGGCAGTGCAAGTCAATCTGACATATTTAATTTGTTTTTAACATGGTTTCTAATATTTTCAATATAAAACGGAATGGGCGAAAAACTCCCAAATGGTGAGAAATTAATTAAGTTTGATATTTTACATACATTTTTATGAATCAACCTCGATTGCCGGTCCTGTACGGCAGTGCAAGTCAATCTGACATTTTTTGTTTATTTTTAAGATGGTTTCCAATATTTACTACATAAAATGGAATGGGCGAAAAACTCCCAAATGGTCAAAAATTAATTAAGTTAGATATTTTACGCAAATTTTTATGAATCAACCCCTATTGCCGGTTCTGTAAGGCAGGGCAAGTCAAACTGATATTTTTAATTTGTTTTTAAGATGGTTGTTATTATTTTCTATATAAAATGGAAAGGGCGAAAAACTCCCAAATGGTCAAAAATTAATTAAGTTAGATATTTCACCCAAATTTTTATGAATCAAGCACTATTGCCGGTCCTGTACGGCAGTGCAAGTCAATCTGACATTTTTACTTTGTTTTTAAGATGGTTTCCAATATTTTCTATATAACATGGAATTGGCGAAAAACCCTCAAATGGTCAAAAATCAATTAAGTTAGATATTTTACCCAAATTTTTATGAATCAAGCACTATTGCCGGTCCTGTATGGCCGTGCATGTCAATCTAACATTTTTAATATGTTTTTAAGATGGTTTCCAGTATTTTATATATGAATTGAAATGTGCCAAAAACTCCCCAGTGTTGAAAAATTAATTGAGTTTGATATGTTTCCCAAATATTTATGAATTAACCCCTATTGCCGGTCCTATATGGCACGCGGGGCAGATAATCCATCATTTTTAACTGGTTCATAGGTAAAATTTTAAATTTAGCGAGAGTTAACATAAAATATAATTTTACTCCTGGATCCGCCTCTGTACTTTATTTTATTTTCTAAATAATATTTGCCTAAAATCAGAAAAAAAAAAGAATTTTCAATTATTTTTAGTAATTATATAAATATGCTGCGCCAGTGGTCATTCGGGTGTTTTCGTCAGAATGGCTGCTTGCTTTTGGCTGCCATTTCACATCGGTATGAGCCGCCATCAACCAAAAGAAGTTAAAGTATAATCCTCCACTTTATGGTACAGCGGACTTGATTGAATTCATAAACAATATTTCCCTTAATGTGAATATTATCATTTTGTACGCCTAACCATAACTGATTCTTGTTTTGCATCAAATATCATCGGCTTACTTCGAAAAATGCATAAGTCCAAAATCAGTATTTTACAAGAGAGACAAAAAACTGAATTTGAGGTTGATCTCTAAATAAATTACAATTTTTGTTAATTGAACAATATTTTTAACTCGAAAGAATGTGGATAGATTTAATTTTAACAAATACTACAAGAATACAATGTACTAAGGGATGGTTTAATTTTATTGTGAACCAATATGGACTTATGCAAATCGAAACAAACGCAAGTCTTAAAACAGGAAAGTTTATTGCACAAACAAAAATGAAAGGAAACATTAAATTGTAGTCTATACAGGCTTCAAATTATCGTAGAAAGGATAATAGTATACTTCCATCGTTTTCTTCAAAAACATTAAATTGTCAAAATTTTCTTTATTTTCAGGGAATCCTTATAAAGGGCTGGTAACCAATCAAATGATACATAAACTGAATTTCTACGTTGCCTAATCCGTAGTTCTTTAAAATTGTGGGTGTGTCTAATTTTGTATTCAATTTTTCCGTTCAAATGATATCTTAATGCTCTGATATCATTGACAGTGGGATCACCCGGTTTAAATCATGGTCGAATGGATTTCACAAACTTAATTTCTTCAATATTTTTAAAATGTTTATGATTCACGTAATTAACGTTGTAAGGATTTGGGGATTCTTTAGCATATTTACAAGCAGCATCAATGTCAGCAGGGACATTTATATTTCGATCTTTCAAATAACGTTCAATAGTGGAAATGCATTGAGTCACAGTGGAATGCATTGAGTCACATTCCATTTGAGTGTGACCCTTTTCCGAATATATTTGTTCAAAGCATACCTGTTTTGTCATAGAAAGATGAAGAAAAGAGCATTTGATAATATAAAATTTCTATTTTGTGCTGAACATATGTCGCTATCTAAAATTATATTTTGATCAGGAGTAAGGTTTGGAATTATTTCAGTAATCAGAAATTGGCAAATAATAGAGAAAAAGCAATTTGATGTTAGTTCTCCTTCACTCTCATGCCATACAAAGCAATACCCTTCATGGTTATGGAGATCAAAATAGTGAAATTATGTACCACCAATGTTGTTTATCTGTTTCTTTTCCAATCCTTGCTTCGTTTTTTTTCAATGTGTTCCATGTAATTCTTTTCTTCAATATTTTTGGTTGGTACCCTACGCATACATTACATTAATCTTTTTCGGAGAATACAGTGCCAAGTTAAGTTCTTTAAAAACTTCATGAAAAGTCTGTATACTAAGGGCATTAACTGTATTTTCATCACACCAATTGTCTCTACAAATTTGGTAGCTTTCAGCTTTTGACCTAAAATTTGGGTTAAGGTATAGTTTGGATGTTGTTTTTCGGCAATAATGAGATTCGAGCTTGCGTAGTGTATTTAAAATGCTTTCAAGTTTTCTTTTTCTCTATCAATCTTAAGTTCCTTTTTCTAGAAATATTATTATGTTGATTTTCAGTAGAGCTGTCATCCCTTCAATTGGGACTTTTTGTGTCACTGTATATAAAAAAAATTGGTATGAAACCGATCTTTGGTTGATGCCTTTTCTCTGGCTATTTCAATTTCCAAAACTTTTTAAACATTTGTTCTCGGTCCCCGTCACTTATTTTAAAGCACTGAATTTTTGCATTTGTTTTGGTGCATTTACACCTATCCTTTAAAGTTTTTTTTTTAATTTTAAGCCCTTTACCTTTTCTACCTGTATAGTCCAAACCGTATTCTCGTTCTCTTTTAATTGCGTTGTACTTCCACTCTTGAGAATTACTAAACTTTCTCTTTTTTCGTTTTTTTTATCTGCACCTTGGTTACCTAAGGTCATGATCGCTCACTTCACTATCGGCCGAATCATTTTTCTCCTTCTACTTCAAAACTTGAATCTCTATATTCAGCTCTTCCATCTTCAAATTTTCGATACTCCTTCACATTTTCATTATTTTCTATTCGTGTTTCTGATTCTCCCAATTCCAATAAATGTCTACTTTTATATTCATTATTATTTGTTCTACCAACGCTCTTTTTATCTTCCAAGTCACTGCGGTTAATAATATTTATATTAAGGTCAGCAAAGTTTCACCCTGATTTATTTCCCATCGATTATCTTCACCTTCAATAATATTATTGACGAAACTAGTTGAAATCGCAATAGAATAATCCTATAATGTTCCATCCTCATTATTGAAAAATTCCTCTGTCAATGGGCATTCCTCCAACAAATTATAATTTTTCTGTCTTCAATACCAGTAGTTTTCGGGCCCCTGATCCTTAAAATTTACCAAGTTCCGGTTGTTGTTTTTGATCATCCGAATTTGTAATGGCATGAAGTACTACAAACTGATCAGTTAACTGGACTAGTTTATAGCCTTTTCTTGATTTATCCATGTCTGGAACCAAAAAATAAATAATTTCAATTTTTATTTGTGGATGGATGCACCCCTGAAATAGTTACTGTCCAGCTGCATGAAAAATATTTATATTATAGCTACTCAAAAAAGGTGGGCAAAATAAATAAAAACGTTTCCGAAATAAACTGCTTAAATCGGTTCGTACGACTAAATTAAAATAATATGTGAAAATGGCACAACTCCCCTACTCCCCTCAAGCAGTTTAAATTACGTTTTTAGTGTCCCAAATACCAGAAAAACGTACTTACCTGATAGAAATAAATATCACAATTTTCTATTTAGCAAACACTTAAACATAAAAAATTGTATCAATAAGCTTAAAACGTAAATTCAATACGTTAAAGCCACAAATAATAGCGGACATTATGTAAATGTCATTATGGTTGTCTAAATAGTTGGGACATATTTCATTTCTGCAATTTTTGCGACATCTACTAATTTTGTTTTTCAAATTAAATAAGGCACGTAAGATACAGTTAGCAGATGCCAGCCAGTGCCTAAAATTGAATATTTTGGACTTACGCATTTTTCACAGTATATTGGTAAATTATCATATTTTGAATGTGGCTAATTTAAAGTTAGATACGGGGTAAAAGTCTAGTTTAGTGGTACAACGCGGATTTTGATGAAACATTTTTTTCTGGCTAATTCGAGGTCGCTGAACACGAAAATGAAAGAAAAAAATGGGGCTCTCTTACCAAAATCGAGTTATGAATTTTTGAAGATGTGTTCAGATGAGTACTGCACTGGATTTTTTGTCACAATATAACTGATATAATGATCCGTAATAACTGCTCCACAATGTTAGTGATACACTATAGTTGCCTTTTACGATATTACTCTCTCATGTACATTAAAAAAAACACTGATATTGATATAAATCTCTTGTAAATTATTTTTTTAATTCCACAATTATTATATCTTTTGACGTTTCCGTTTAATATAACTGACATATAAATTTCGTCTGTTTCCTCTTAGCAGTAAGACTTTTACCTACTAGCATATACAGCCATCATTAGTTACTTGAAAAAAAATTGCTGAATATTTTCGATATGCACAGATCATAGCACAGAAGATATAAACAAGATGTACATCATGAACAAACACCGGCTCTTGTGCACTTTACGACCCATGAAATTAAACAATTTTCTATAGTAGAATCGAAAGTTTACTTCAATTGGAGACATTTAACACAAAAAAAAGTGTGGACGAACCATAATTTTTAACGAAAATAGGCAAAAATTAGAAAAAGGAAAATGGTGAATCCAATGATTATATTCCCTTCCCCTTCTTAAATAACTTAATACCCCAACACTTTGTAACGCACAATAAGTTATTCTAGAAGGGGAGGGAAATATAATCATTGAATTCGCCATTTCCCTTCTAGAATAACCTGATGTGCGCAATAGTCTGTAACGCACATCAGGTTATTCAAGAAGGGAAAGGGTGAATCCAATGATTATATTCCCTTCCCCTCCTTGAATAACTTGATATCTAATACTTTGTAACGCACATCAGGTTGTTCAAGAAGGGAAAGGGTGCACAAGAGCCGGTGTATGTTCATGATGTACATCTTGTTTATATCTTCTGTGCTATGATCTGTGCATATCGAAAATATTCAGCAACTTTTTTTCATGTAACTAATGATGGCTGTATATGCTAGTAGGTAAAAGTCTTACTGCTAAGAGGAAACAGACGAAACTTATATGTCAGTCATATTAAACGGAAACGTCAAAAGATATAATTGTGGAATTAAAAAAATAATTTACAAGAGATTTATATCAATATCAGTGTTTTTTTTAATGTGCATGAGAGAGTAATATCGTAAAAGGCAACTATAGTGTATCACTAACATTGTGGAGCAGTTATTACGGATCATTATAGCAGTTATAATGTGACAATAAATCCAGTGCAGTACTCATCTGAACACATCTTCAAAAATTCATAACTCGATTTTGGTAAGAGAGCCCCATTTTTTTCTTTCATTTTCGTGTTCAGCGACCTCGAATTAGCCAGAAAAAAAATTTACATCAAAATCCGCGTTGTACCACTAAAGTAGATTTTTTCCAGATACGGGCAAAAATAGAAGTAGTTGCGTTGCAGAATCCACCAATGAGCAAATGTCTTCACCTAATTCAGGAAGTTGGGAATCTGGAAAGATGTATTGATGATAACAAAACCTAACCTTTATTGTACACCAATCTGCGCAGTCGAATTAATCGAAAAATACTTTACAAGTGGAACAAAACATTTTTGCACTTTCCTGCTTTATTATTGCAGCCGTCCCCCATTCCACAATACATAATGATTAATAAAATTTAATCTAAAATCACCAACTCTGTTTTTTTATTTTCTTTACGATTAGATACTAAAGTGTCACGGCCGCAAAACGCCGTGTGCAAACTGTCATTCGCCTAGTCTCTATCTAATAATATTTCGGGTCTCATACTAGAGATGAGCGATATTCCACGAACTGTGATTTTTTAACTGATATTTCAAAATCACATATAACGATCGTTACTTATTTCTTTCACAACGCGTGAATTGATATCTGTTCTTTTTTTATCGCAGTTATACATGTACATAGATCGCAACTTGGCATTCGTTATCACGAATCACTACGAAAGCCGGGTAGCATTTTCATATTTAATGTAGCGTATCGCAGTGTACTTCTACCGAAATACATTTTGTAAACCACGTTCATGGTCATGGATAATAATGATAGTTTATCAATTTGGGAAGACGTTGACAAGAATATAACACAAATTAGGCCGAAAAGAACAGCATTGTCTACAGCTATAATAGAAATGCAGCGATATTTAGAGACCGACTTTGCACCACGACAATCAAATCCATTGGAATGGTGGAACGAAAATAAATTTATGTTCAAATATTTGCCAATTCTAGTTCCACAATTTTTTTGTAATTTAGCTACTTCAGTACCGTGTGCGCGCTAATTTTCTAAAGCGGGCCAAGTAATTTCTGAAAGAAGAAGTCGTTTAAGCAGTAAGATAGCAAAATTGATTATATTTGTTTGAACAATCGAAAGATTAATGGATTAACATTTATCTTGTTTTTAAATTACATATTACTTTCTTATGTATAATAGTATATTAAGTACCAAGTGTCAAAAGGGTTACTTTAGTCACGAGTTTTACCAGGCACGAGTGAAGCGAAGCGGAACGAGTTCCTTGTGAAACGAGTGACTAAAGACGCTTTTAACACGAGGTGCTTACTATACTTTTTCTTCGCCCGCGGGGAGGTAAACATTATATTATATTTGAATTATATTCATTACATGACGGACGATGACTGACAGCTGACTGATAAATCAAATGACGCAGAATAACAAAATTATCAAGGAACATGAAATTTAACATACAAGAGATACACTTGATTTGACGTTTAAAAAACAAAAGATAAACGAGATGTGACTTTTCGCATTTTAAACACTAGTGTTTAAAGAGTCGTTTTGTGCATGTCAAACCCGTGTGCAAAGTGCGGTTTTAGTAGCGGAAGTAGAAAAAGATTTTTTACAATATATGATATGTAATATGTAGTAAACACTTTCTTATGTTTAAATCATCAACCTATTGATAAACCCTACCAAAACCGGCCATCCCGTTCATGTTCCTACATAAAGTGTTAAACTGTAATCAAATCCTATATGTTTAAGTATTGCTGTTGTTTGTTGAGTAAGGTCAAGTTTGGCCGTTGTTATAACTGCTATTGTTTAATATCAAAGTCAAAATAAATGAGTATGTTGTCTGATTTAATAATAAGTATTATAATTTTTTGTATTAAATTAAATAACAAACGAAAATACATGATATAGTTCTCAGAATCTTATTAAGCAGAAAAGAAAATAAATGCCATTAATATAAATAAACTGTAGTGTAGACTAACCAATCTAAACATACACAAAACGAGCAGTATCACGACGGCTCAAACGCGACTTACGTTACGCGTACTTAAAACTGTGATCACATCACGTTTAAAAATCAATGATATTAAAAAATCACAATAACAAATATCAGTGTGATTGAAAAATCACGATATCGCTCATCTCTATCTCATACAAAGTGTTTATTATATATAATCTAATTTTCCGTCAATTTCCCTCTTTACAAGTCATATATCTAAACA